>JAQPPZ010000541.1:21285836-22571673 GCA_028583015.1 Wollemia nobilis | reverse complement strand
CGGAGCCACTAGTAGAAAACTCGGGGCCTCTCCCCATCAATCCCTATCATAGGAAGCCCTACCGGCCTCTGCACTGCAATGTGCTCCTAGCACCAAACCTGTAGGAGCGATGTCATAACTAGACATCGGTCGCCCTTGTACATGACCCCATGCAGGATCCTGTACAACCAGCATAGAACAAAGCTACCCCAAGCAAATCTGTAGCCATGGTCTCGCATATCGCAGATCACATCTGCTAGCATCCATGGTACCCTACACCCGCTCTGGTGGCACAGCAGAAGTCCACCAACCACTCCAGCTAAAACTTGTGTGAGTCTAGATGCCCTAGGCATCTGATGCAGCGCCTCGATGTTAACTCCGCCCTTCTCCAGGGTGAAGCTCGGGTCACCACACAACCGCCCCATAGCATGGCCCTGATTGGCCGTAGGAGTGATCAACCGTCCTTGTATGGGGATCCTCAGAATCCTCCATACATCCTCTAGTGTGGGAGTCATCTCCCTTGTCGGTAGCCAAAAATAGGAAGAACCCGGATACCACCTCTCTACTAGGGCTGTCAATAGCCCCATGTCCGTAGACACTTGTGGCATTTCTGCCACATGCTGTAAGCTCGGCTCCGTGCTAGCCGATCCCGCTCTCGCTCGTGTTAGAGCGGCCAAGTCATCTCTCAAACCTCCATACTTCCATTCCCTGCTCTTTAGCAATCCTCTCTGCAACATAAACAACAATAAAAAAACCAATCATTAATAACAAACTCAAGTGATTAAAAATGCAAGTAAAATAAGTTCAATTTAATCAAATGATGATATCGTCCACTATTGGACGATATCGTCCCAAATTTGAGCAGATTCGTCTCCGATTTTGCAAGTCGAAATCGTCCCCCTTTCGTCGATTTTGCCCTTAGACGAAATTGGCGAACTTGAGACGATTTCGTCGAAATCGAGACGATTTCGTCCCGACGACGTCGACGGCCCAAAAACGGCCGCGATGCTCAAAAATTAATTAAAATTCACCTAAAAAGCATGTAAATTCAAATTAAAGCACTCTAAACTAAGTTTAGACTCTTACCCGTAGCCCGCGCTGGACCTCTATCGATCTACGCGTTGTCTCCACCATTTTTGCTTGTAGAGCTCTAAAACCATAAAAATGAACAGTAAAAATGAATTAGGGTTTTACCCTATTTTTCTTAATTTTATTCAAAAAATAATTAACAACAATTTAAAATTTTGCTTTTCCGCGTTTTTACCTCAAACGTTCGATTTGGGTAAAAACACGGAGGGGGCACCATAGTAAGTCGTCGTACGATTCGACCAAGAATCGTCGCCTAAAAATGGGAATAATTTTTGCTTTCTCGTAGATCGAGAAGAACTCATCTTTAACGCATTTTCTTCAAAAAATTTGCTAAAGAGGGGGCAAAATGTAGCACCCTAAAATTGGCGCAGTGAAATTGTAATAATTACATTCACCCTAGTAAATAATTTAAATTCAAATTTTAACCTCCCAAACCGCCCGTTAACCGTCTGGTAATCCGTTTCCCCCTTTTCTCGCATCATTTTTAGAGGTTGTTTTGACCATTTGACGATATCGTCGCCGATCTGACGATATCGCCCCAGATCTGACGATTTCGTCTGGGCTAGGACGTCCAGACGATCTTGTCCCAAAATTGATTTTGCACAATTAGCTTCTGTTCCAACGGGCCTCTAATCCGGGCAAAAGCATGTCTGCGTCGTTAGAGACCCTCCCCCATTGGAGATCTCCCAAATAGGGATGATCTCCAACCTCCTAACCTCCCTCCTAAGCCTATTTAATCCTAAGCCCTTCCCTTAGCACCCCCTGGCTGAAATTCTCTGTAACTTGACTTCTCATACGATAAAACATCCTAAGTTTCTATTTGCATTAGTTCTATATCAATTTTGTTGTAGGTACCTTATTGTTTTTCAGCCGGAGCAAGCTTACATCGTCGTCGACGAACCTGTTCATATCGGAGGTGATCCTGTCGAATCAGAGACGATTTCGTACCAATGCGAGATGATTTCGACTGCAGTCAACATTGAGGCAATCAGTGCCTGAAGTTTGCATTTCTTCTTCCCTTTTTTTGCTGTTTTATGTTGTAATTAGCTAGCTTATTTAGTATTTTATGCTATTCTGCATTTTGGAGTTCACCCATCTAGATCAAATGCATAATTAAGTCATAATTGTGATTAAATTAGCATAATTCATTCATATTTTTGTTTTTAAGTTTCAGTTTGATATTATTGCTGTCATTTTACACTGTTTCCCTCTATTAGGATAGTTGTATTTTCTGTATTTTGCACCTATTTCTCTGTTTTCAGGTCTCCGACGAATTTGTTCGATGAATTCGTCAGATCTCAGACGATCTTGTCTGATCTCAGACGATCCTGTCAAATCGAAGGTGATCCTGACTGCTTCAAGAATCAGAATCATCATCAGACATCCGGATCAGGTATTTTCCTTTAATATTGCTTAATTTCTCTGTTTTTCTGTTCTATTCTGCTTTTTTGTATTCATTTAATTTGCATCTTCATATAGAATAGCTTAGACGCATTTTGGCCAAACCTAGGATTTGAATGCTTAAGGCTAAAACGAACACATAAAACACATTCCCAACCTAGGCATGGAAACTACCATTAAATGTTTCCTGGTGAACCCACCATCCGTCAAAAAATCACCAATATACACCTCCCTTGAGAGGCGGGACCTTCGCAAGGCCTCTCAGTCCGAGGTACCGTGACATCCTTTTCACATCCCCCTTTCGGGCACGGATCCTATAGCCTGAAGGTAAGGGTGTGAAAATTTTGGAGCGATACACAAGGCTAATAATATATCAAATTACATTCACTAATAAACCAACAATATGAATGTATATAACCTGAATCATACATGTACAAAGCATGTAGAACAAATTACAATATTAATTGCTCAAAATGTATGCACTCTTTATTACTCTTCTTTCTCTTACAAATATGATACTTGACTCTTGATGCTTGATGCTACACTTAATATTAATGCTTCTCCATGGAGTACTATATAGACATAGTACAATGACTCTTTGGATACATGACTATTCCTTTCCATATGCCAAGTATCATGACTCTTGGCTTCTCTATATGACACTTGCATACTTGATGAACACATGACTCTATATTATATGCACACCTAGACATGACTCTTGACCTTCAATTTGCACACTCTAACCTAAGACACTTGTACATATCTTTACATTACATATTTGCACTCATACATATAAGATACTTGTGCACATAGACTCTCATTACACTTGCACACTTACTCACATAACACTTGTGCATTTATTGCGCATAAACACTTACATAGAAAGGACAACTAATAATCACACTCTAAACTATGGCTCAACCCTAATATAATATTTATGTATATACTATGAAGGTACCAAATAATATAATATATTGTAATAGATAAAATATATCAATACCAATCATACATAAATGATTGTTGTCTTAGTTGATTGTCTTGGGGGTTAGGAATATCGCACCTCATGCAAAGTGACACAACAGGGCCAATCCTAAGAGCATAGGGTTTGGCTTAATTGATGATCTTTGGGAGTCTTTAAAAGGTCGATTCCTTGTTAAGATGTGATCTTGAGTGCACATTCCTAATTTAACAACTTTAAGGAAAAAAAAGGGTTAGAATAAAAACAAGAAAAATAAAATATAGTGGAAAGGAAACATCTAAGCTAACAAAGCAATAATGTGCTAAATAGGTCATTGTGCCAAAGTGATAATATCTCTGATCATAATGCATCAAAGTGAACACTTCCTCTCCTTAACATGTATAAGCACAAAATAAAGTTATAAGTATATACACATAAAAATAATGGGTTAGGGCATGAGATCCATAGATGGACTCAAAGTATATATTTTCTTACAATTATTGCAGTTATATGTTTCAAATTATTTTGGGATAAATTAGCATTTATTTGGAATCCCTCACTTTCACAAAAACAAAAATAAATATCTTGATTTTATCTGGCATGATTACTAATCTCTCTTATATCAAAGTCCACAAAATTCAATTAAATAAAGTTTGAGCACAGAGAATTGATCTTGTTATTTACTTAAACCAAGCACATATTTTCACAATAAAATGATTATATTTGTAATTTCTATGCTTTGCTACATAGTAGAAGTGGTTTCTTGAGCGAAAAGTTTCCCTTGCTATCCTATCATGCACATGGTCTAGAATCTTTGAGAATTGGCAAAAGGACAAGCTCACCCCTACCCAGAATAAAAATCCCTTGCTCTACAACTAATCTGAGCAAGTACCCCTAGTATAGAACAAAAGGCAAAGTTCAAGAAAAAGAGAAAAAGAAAATGACAAAAAAATGTTATTTTATATCATTACAGTAATATTTCAAGCACTATCTCAAAAATCAAGCAAAAATACAAAAAAGAAAAGAAAAAAAAGCAAAAGAAAGCAAAAGCACAAGCAATAAAATCCCTTTCCCTACCCTTTGAAAAGAAAAGAAGGTTTGATGAGCTTGAATCCCTGGAATTCTCAATTATTCAAAAACTGTGAGGTAAGCCCCATAACAGGTGGTTTGTGCCCAACCCGCTTGGCCTTGGGTAACTCCTAGCATGGCGATATGTCCGTCACATTAGCAACCTTTTTTTGTACAGACCTATGTCTGCTTATGGATTAGCTAGCTCTTGATAATCCGACTTACATAGTAGTCTAGTATGGTTATATGCATCTACATCATGGTTAATGAACACTTATTTGGTTCATTCAAATCACTTGTATCATAGTATCTTGCTCAAAATTGGTAAATGAACATAGCAATTGCACACACATTTTATATTTGAGAGATTTTGTGTATCATTATGATAAATCAAGATTGGAAATGAATTTACATATGCACATGGGATTCTTTATAAATCTAAATTTTCTCTTTAAAATATTTTGAAATATATTTTTGCAAATTGTTTGAAATAATTTATTTTCTTCTTTAAAAGTACAGTTGTTTAGTATAAAGACAACTACATGCATAATAGAAACATCAAAATTTCTTTCAAACCATCCAATCAAAACATACATATATATATATATATATATATATATATATATATATATATATATATATATATATATATATATATATATATTATCGACTTTCACAACGATGGTATAGTTCCAAAACCAAAATTGGAATTTTATGCCTAGCGCAAGTCCTCATCTTCATATTTTCTGTTTATTAAAAAATCAACCATGCAATAAAATAATCTATTTTCTTCTTTTATTTTCGCAATGATGGTATAAGTCTATACCTACATATTCTATGCCTAGCGCAAACCATTGTAACAATTTTTATTTCCCATTTATTTAAAAATCATGAAAACCATATGACTTAAATCATTATGTTACACAAATTATGCTTTTAAAAAGCATGCACATTATCAATATTTCATGTCATTATGTCAACCTTCAATTTTGCAATGATGGTATAATTCCTAAGGAATTATCCAAAAAATTTATCACACTTAGGAATTTATGCCTAGCAAAAATCATTTTAACATTATTTCATGCATATTATTTTTATGAAAATCTGAAAAACAAACTATCATCATCATCATTTGCACCATTGCACCAAAGTCTTAAGACAGTCTCTTAAGCACTCTTTTACTTTTAACAATATTTCTATACTAGGATTAGCTTGACGATCGAGTGAGCAGACGACTCCATGAAATGGTCTATAATAGTGACAATGTCCTTTGAAATTATTTTTAGAAGTCTCTTTTTATCTTTTACCACATTACATCACAAACAACCAATTTGTTACATCAATTATTTCATTTAAAATATTACGACGATGACATCAAAATTATAAATTTTCAAAACGACATAATTACATGAATCCTCAATCCAATCATCAAATTAATCAATCAAACATAAAAGCATCATAAAAATACATACACAAGTCATATGATCAAAAATATCTCATCTCATATATATATCAACAGTATATATACATCATATCAAAATTGGATTGGTATGCCACAATCTGTACCTCGGCATACTCAATCCTCTATCAAAAATAATAAAAACTATATATCAATCTGTACAATGTAGTACAATAGTCTAGCCTCAAGAACCCCTCAAGCTCTCAGCCTCATCTCCTCCCCCGCCCTGAGGTGGACGAGGTGGCCCCATCGTAGTATGTGTAGTACTATGAGTCCTAGTCATCAATCGGGACGAAGTCCTTGATGACCCAATCCTAATCGGCTCTGCGATGTTAGCTGGCAAGGGTAGTCTATCCTCCTCTGGCACCATCTGATAGTATAATGTCTGATGGAAGGTAATTTGGGCAATAGCCCGTGTCAGCTCTTTAGTGCTCGCCCCTCTGCCCCATGCCCTGAGGCGTGCAATATCGTCTCTGAGCTATGTAACCTCAGCTCGATGTCATGCAGCCTCCTCCTGTAGGGTCTGCACCTGTGCCTGGAGATGGATCGTCTCCGCTCGGAGAGTCACTGTCTCGCTACTCTCCCCTGTGTCAACACCCTTGCCCTTGTCGAGTGATGGTGGCCTCTCTCTCTATGGAGAAGGGGGTCTCTCCGCCCTCCTCTCCCATTGTCGTAGCCTCTCTTGTGTCTATGGCCTCCTCAGCTCTCTCCCACTGCGACCCTAGGCTACCTCCATAGTTTCTTGGTGCTACCTCCCTATCCGAAGCACAACTATATGTATCGAACCCTATGCCATCGTCATCCAAGGAGGGTGAATGCCTATGTACCATGCATCATAGCCATCGGCTACCCCTGTGTCATCCCCATCCACTGGTTGAATGGGGGCATCGTTTGCGTCCTGACTTCAAAACTGCTACATTTTTGAAGCCCCACTAATTGTGGTGTTATCCCGGACAGTCCAAGAAAACTCATAATCCCTAAGAGATGGGATCCCTTGCTGTAGACCAAACTATCGTAAAACTTGGTCATAGCGGTGGAGCTCCACCTCTCCCCTCTCCATCCACAGCTAGCAAACTCGCCTAATGCAAGCCAGCTCTTGTCCATCCTCAGCCCACCCTAGGTGCTCTCACCATGGCCTCCACGTGATCTGATCCGGGACAAGGTCATCTAGTAGTCTCCAAGACATTGGCAGATCAATTCGCTGCTGTGACCCTCTCCAGAGCCACTAGTAGAAAACTCAGGGCCTCTCCCCGTCAATCCCTGTCATAGGAAGCCCTACCGGCCTCTGCACTGCAATGTGCTCCTAGCACCAAACCTATAGGAGTGATGTTATAACTAGACATGGGTCGCCCTTGTACATGACCCCATGCAAAATCTTATACAACTAGCATAGAACAAAGCTGCCCCAAGCAAATCTGTAGCCATGGTCCCGCATGTCGCATATCACATCTGCTAGCATCCATGGTACCTTACACCCGCTCTGGTGGCACAGTAGAAGTCCACCAACCACTTTGGCTAAAACCTGTGTGAGTCTAGATGCCCCAGGCATCTGACGTAGCGCCTCGATGTTAACTCTTCCCTTCTCCAGGGCGAAGCTCAGGTCACCACACAACCATCCCATAGCATGGCCCTGATTGGATGTAGGAGTGATCAACCGTCCTTGTATGGGGATCCTCAGAATCCTCCATACATCCTCTAGTGTGGGAGTCATCTCCCTTGTCGGTAGCCAAAAATAGAAAGAACCCGGATACCACCTCTCTGCTAGGGCTGTCAATAGCCCCATGTCTGTAGACACTTGTGGCATTTCTGCCACATGCTGCAAGCTGGCCTGTGCCAGCTGATTTCGCTCTGCCTGTGTTAGAGCGGATAAATCATCTCTCAAACCTCAATACTTCCATTCCCTGCTCTTTAGAAATCCTCTCTGCAACATAAACAATAATAAAAAAACCAATCATTAATAACAAACTCAAGTGATTAAAAATGCAAGTAAAATAAGTTCAATTTAATCAAATGATGATATCGTCCACTATTGGATGATATCATCCCAAATTTGAGTTGAGTCGTATCCGATTTTGCAAGCCGAAATCGTCCCCCTTTCGCCAATTTTTCCCTTAGACAAAATTGGCGAAATGGAGACGATTTCGTCGAAATCGTAAGACGATTTCGACGAAATCGAGACGATTTCATCCCGACAATGTCGATGGCCCAAAAACGGCCGTGATGCTCAAAAATTAATTAAAATTCACCTAAAAAGCATGTAAATTCAAATTAAAGCACTCTAAACTAAGTTTAGACTCTTACCCGTAGCCCGCGTCGGACCTCTATCGATCTATGCGTTGTCTCCATCATTTTTGCTTGCAGAGCTCTAAAACCATAAAAATGAACAGTAAAAATGAATTAGGGTTTTACCCTATTTTTCTTAATTTTATTCAAAAACATAATTAACAACAATTAAAATTTTGCTTTTTCGCATTTTTACCTCAAACGTTCGATTTGGGTAAAAACACGGAGGGGGCACCATAGCAAGCTATCGTACGATTCGACCAAGAATCGTCGCCTAAAAATGGGAATAATTTTTGCTTTCTCATAGATCGATAAAAACTCATCTTTTACGCATTTTCTTCAGAAAATTCTCTAAAGAGGGGGCAAAATGTAGCACCCTAAAATTGACGCAGTGAAATTGTAATAATTACATTCATCCTAGTAAATAATTTAAATTCAAATTTTAACCTCCCAAACCGCCCGTTAACCGTCTGGTAATCTGTTTCCCCCTTTTTCGCATCATTTTTAGAGGTTGTTTTGACCATTTGACGATATCGTTGCTGATCAGATGATATCACCCCAGATCTGACGATTTCGTTTGGGCTAGCATGTCTAGACGATCTTGTCCCTAAATTGATTTTGCATAATTAGCTTCTGTTTCAACGGGCCTCTAATCCGGGCAAAAGCATGTCTGCGCCGTTAGAGACCCTCCCCCGTTGGAGATCTCCCAAATAGGGATGATTTCCAACCTCCTAACCTCATTCCTAAGCTTATTTAATCCTAAGCCCTTCCCTTAGCACCCCCCTGGCTGAAATTCTATGTAACTTGACTTCTCATACGATAAAACATCCTAAGTTTCCATTTGCATTAGTTCTATATCAATTTTGTTTTAGGTACATTACTGTTTTTCAGCCGGAGCAAGCTTACATCGTCGCCGACGAACCTGTTCAGATCGAAGGTGATCCTGTCGAATTAGAGACGATTTCGTACCAATGCGAGACAATTTCAACTGCAGTCAACATTGAGGCAATTAGTGCCTGAAGTTTGCATTTCTTCTTCCCTTTTTTTGCTGTTTTATGTTGTAATTAGCTAGCTTATTTAGTATTTTATGTTATTCTGCATTTTGGAGTTCACCCATCTAGATCAAATGCATAATTAAGCCATAATTGTGATTAAATTAGCATAATTCATTCATATTTTTGTTTGTAAGTTTCAGTTTGACATTATTGCTGTCATTTTACACCGTTTCCCTCTATTAGGATAGTTGTATTCTTTGTATTTTGCACCTATTTCTTTGTTTTCAGGTCTCTGACAAATTCGTTAGACGAATTCGTCAGATCTCAGACGATCTTGTCTGATCTTAGACGATCTTGTCAAATCAGAGGCGATCCTGACTGCTTCAAGAATCATAATCATCATCAGACATCCAGATCAGGTATTTTCCTTTAATATTGCTTAATTTCTTTGTTTTTTTTTGTTCTATTATGCTTTTCTGTATTCATTTAATTTACATCTTCATATAGAATAGCTTAGACGCATTTTGGCCAAACCTAGGATTTGAATGCTTAAGGCTAAAACAAACACATAAAACACATTCCCAACCTAGGCGTGGAAACTACCATTAAATGTTTCCTGGTGAACCCACCATTCGTCAAAAAATCACTAATATACACCTCCCTTGAGAGGCGGGACCTTTGCAAAGGCCTCTCAGTCTGAGGTACCGTGACATCCTTTTCACATCCCCCTTTCGGGCACAGATCCTATAGCCTGAAGGTAAGGGTATGAAAATTTTGGAGCGATACACAAGGCTAATAATATATCAAATTACATTCACTAATAAACCAACAATATGAATGTATATAACCTGAATCATACATGTACAAAGCATGTAGAACAAATTACAATATTAATTGCTCAAAATGTATGCACTCTTTATTACTCTTTTTTCTCTTACAAATATGATACTTGACTCTTGATGCTTGATGCTACACTTAATATTAATGCTTCTCCATGGAGTACTATATAGACATAGTACAATGACTCTTTGGATACATGACTATTCCTTTCCATATGCCAAGTATCATGACTCTTGGCTTCTCTATATGACACTTGCATACTTGATGAACACATGACTCTATATTATATGCACACCTAGACATGACTCTTGACCTTCAATTTGCACACTCTAACCTAAGACACTTGTACATATCTTTACATTACATATTTGCACTCATACATATAAGATACTTGTGCACATAGACTCTCATTACACTTGCACACTTACTCACATAACACTTGTGCATTTATTGCGCATACACACTTACATAGAAAGGACAACTAATAATCACACTCTAAACTATGGCTCAACCCTAATATAATATTTATATATATTATGAAGGTACCAAATAATATAATATATTGTAATAGATAAAATATATCAATACCAATCATACATAAATGATTGTTGTCTTAGTTGATTGTCTTGGGGGTTAGGAATATCGCACCTCATGCAAAGTGACACAACAGGGCCAATCCTAAGAGCATAGGGTTTGGCTTAATCGATGATCTTTGGGAGTCTTTAAAAGGTCGATTCCTTGTTAAGATGTGATCTTGAGTGCACATTCCTAATTTAACAACTTTAAGGAAAAAAAGGGTTAGAATAAAAACAAGAAAAATAAAATATAGTGGAAAGGAAACACCTAAGCTAACAAAGCAATAATGTGCTAAATAGGTCATTGTGCCAAAGTGATAATATCTCTGATCATAATGCATCAAAGTGAACACTTCCTCTCCTTAACATGTATAAGCACAAAATAAAGTTATAAGTATATACACATAAAAATAATGGGTTAGGGCATGAGATCCATAGATGGAATCAAAGTAGATGTGCAGGCCTCTAGTATCTGTCTATCTTTATATAATATAAGAATATTACAAAATATATTTCTAGAAGTGAAGGTTCAATTACCTGCAAGACCGCCCAAAGATATGTGTACTGCTATACAGAGAGAAATGAAAGGAAAGCTATATGAATGTAAAACTTGTTGATAATTTAAAATGCTAATCTAACTACTATACATAGATTACAATAAGGAGAGTTTCCCTCCAAAATTTATAAGATGATTTTACCATCTCAAATACCTCTTCTAGGAATTCTAAAATTTGGATTGGCCATATTCTACCATTATTGGTGTTAGATGAGGGATTATAGTCACCATACCTGTATTTAACATTTTATTTATCTACTAAGCTAAGATGAATTTGGTAAGTGATCTTAACAATGGTATATGAATTCAATCTATCTACTATTTATGACATATCATACATCATTACTTCTTTTTCATAGGTTATTTTGATTTTATCTTAAATTTGGTGGCCTTCTATACATAGCATTAAATATAGGAATACTTTTGGTCCTTATAGATTATAAATTGCTTCTTGACCATTTGTTGGAAATTCTTGTTGCCTATCCATGTCAAGCTCTTCAAAAACCTCCATTGTTAGGCTAATATTTCATCAAATTTAATTTGTTGGAAAATTATTTGTTTGTTATTTACATTGGACCTTATTTATGATATACTTTTTAGAACTTTTCTTCTTTTTATTTTTTTGGTACTTTTCAAAACCCCTAATTATCAGGATCCTTCACTTTGTCTTTGTATATAATTTGTTCTTTTTACTTACACATGGGATACTACTGACCCAAAAAGGAGCATGATTTTTATGAGTATGTTAAATGATGCATCAAGTGTGAACAACATGCCAATATCACATACTTGCTTTCACAAGCACTGCAACCCATCCAATCCATGTGGCCCTTCTTGTAATGGAGTTTAGATCTTATTGGGCAAATCATGCCTACTTCATCTAGTAACCATAAGTTCATCATAACTACTATCGAGTATTTCACAAAGTGTATCAAATCTATCTCACTTTTCCAAACCATGAGAGCCAAAATTACGACATTCATTATTGAACATATCATCTACCGCTTAGGAAACCCCTCACAAACCATTTTATATAATGGTACAAAATTTAAAAATAATACCATCCGTGCATAGTGCACCAAGTTCAACATTTATCACAACTTCTCTACCCCATACTACCCTCAAGGTAATGAACAAGCAAAAGCTACCAACAAAACCATTTATGCCATCCTTCACAAAATAGTGTCCAAATATCATAATGATTCAAATGCCATTGGCCTTATGGGCCTATAGAACAAGAATTCATACCCCATTGGGGCAACACCCTTCTCTCTTGTCTATAGTTATGAGGCTATTATACCTCTAGAGATCAAGATACACTCCTTGCACATATCCATGCAATATTTCATAGATGATGATACTACTCGTCAAGCTAGACTCAACCAACTGACCCTCCTAGATGAGCGTCACATCCATGCTATCAAACACACTTATGTTTACCAAGACCATCTTCATTGTGCCTATAATAGAAAGGTACACCAATACGAATTCTAAATTGATGACTTGCTTCTTAAAGAGAATTAACACATCACTAGCCAACCCTGCTAGCTGCATAAAAAAATTGTGACCAATTGGCTAGGTTCCTACATTATCACCCATAAATTCAATTCTAGGACCTATCGATTGACTAATCTCGAAGGTCTGGTAGAAGCTGAACCAATAAATATCATTCATCTTTATGCATTCAACACCTAACTATGTTAGGTATAAATCACTAGTCATTGTATATACCACCATCGTCATGTTGTATATATTATCTAGCTAGTACACTCATGCTGCACATTGCACCAAACACACACTCCACACTTTCTATTACAAAAAACTTTTATTTTATATGTTATTTTTATGTTGTTTATATCTTTTGTCTTGCAGGTTCACTATCATCGGCTATGCCACCTTCATTGAGACACATCACACCAAATCTACATCACAATATAGCTTCAACCCATCATGCAGGAATTACCAATTCTCCTCCCTCTACCAATCACCTAGATCAAACATACAAAGCACCCTAACTCTATTCATGTTTGCCATTCATCTTTCTCATCCTATACAAACCATGATGCTCCAATCCAACCTCCTTCTATTGATCGTAGATATTCACCCATATCTTTTCAATTCGACAATAGTCATGATATAATTTCCTTCTTTACGAATATGGGGGAACGTTCCCTCTCCTCGTACCCAGATACGAGGTACCCATATTTACCACCTTCATTGATGAGCAAAATCTATACATGCTCACTTCTTCAGCTCAACACCCTTCCTTGGTCTCCTCCCCCAACAAGGGGAACCCACCTTCTTTCTCCAATTCCTTGGGGTTACCTTCACCCCTGGCCAATGGGATGTCACATTAAAATTAGTACCTTCGTCGACACCTTTCTTATTTCATCCCTTTGTGTACATACATATATTGACCTTGTCGCTCCCTACAACCATTTTGAACCCCACCTATTCTCAGGATACCTCCAATCCTCTTCCACGACACTCATCTTTATCTCCTACCACTGCCACATAACCACTATCCATATTCACCTCCATCACCTCATCCATCCCTATATCTACACCTATATCCCAACTCACCCATTCCACTAGATTTCCCTTCTCCTCCTGCTTCAATACCATCTCCACCACCCATCGATCTCCAACATATCCTCTCCCACATTGATAATTTTAAGTTACACTTAAGTCATTATCAATGCCATTCACCTACTCATCATTCTGGGATAGCTAATACCTCCTTATCCTATTTCATGAATATCTTGTGTCCCCACACAGCCTCCACTAGAACCGAGGTTACCAGTCCACCTACCCACGTATATACCACCTCCCTCATGCTTGTCACTACTTGTGCCTTACATTTATCCGATGCCTATCCTTTCAAAGCCTCTCTCCCACACATTCCACCAACTGCTTCATGTAGGCTACCTTTTTTACCTAAGATTTGACCAAAAAATCCACTTCACCCAAAATCGAGGGGATACAATGAATACCAATTTTATATCTACCATCATCCACCAGGGCATGACATACAAGTACTACATTTTTTAACTCCTTGTCCATCACATGGTGGATGGGAAAACCCACCCCACTTCAAGAATGCCACCTCTCCCAATAGAGTTATGAGTATCCCACTTCATATTGTACCTGTAGACACCAAAACAGCACCAATCCGATTATGTGACAACAAGCACTGATCGCACTAACACACACAACACCCAGGGCAGCCCCTAGAGGTTAAACAGTGGTTCTAACCACTCACACAACAATTTTACAAGTCAAAAATCAATTTGGCACCTTTTAGACACTCTACTTCTTATTCGCTCCACCCAGGGACGAGTGCGGACTGGTACTCGTTTCACCTAGGGACGAGTATGGATTTGTACTCGTTTCACCCAGGGACGATTACTAGCGCTCTCTTCTGGGTGGGATGAATGCCAGGTTTGACCGACAAAAAGTCAGACCTCGACGCATGACAACTCAGAACTGCCACTTAGCTTTTCTTGCATGGCATAGGAGTGCGAGTGAGTTCTTTTGACAACTCATATCTGCCAATTGACTCTCCCTTCACTACATGGGAATGGGAGTGAGCTTTTTTAAGACAACTCAGATTTTCCACTTAGCTATCCCTTTCATTGCATGGGAGTGCGAGTGAGTTTTTCTAAACATACAAAGACATGCACAGAAGTAGTTAAGAAGCCCTTAATCAAGAAGAAGTCTTCTCTTCACACAAAAAGCATTCATGCAAAGAAACACTTTTGCATGTTAATTCAAAGAGACCCCTTGGGTCTATAAAATGGTGAGCTTCCTCACCCAAAAGATATACAAAGAAGGAGCATTTTGAGCGACGAAGTGTTGCTAATTCACTTACTTGCAATTTGTGTTTTCAACATCCATAATCTCTTAATCGAAAGAGAGGTTATTGGGTGACTTTTGAACGCACGAATCAAGAACCAACCCCGATTTTTTTGACCACAATATCGTACCAATTTGCCGACAACACATCACATTAGGTTTTGGACCCATCCTAAGCGGATTGGTGTTGAAGCAAAGTTTCACCCGCGGGTGGTTTGCCTTCGGGCACCCCCCGATTTATTTCTTTTATAGTATTTAGCTAGTTTCATGTTTATGCTTTTGTCAAGTTTTCATTTTATTTACGCTCATTTTAACCATCGTTAGATTCATCTTTTATTTTTCATACACAGGTGCTACTGATTCTTTGTTTGTTTCTTTGAACGCAGATTTGCAGCATTGGAGGAGTAGCGAGGAATCTACCTTTACCAATGCAAGCGGCGACAACATTTTGGTTCGCCCATCTTATATGTGGGCACGCGGAAGAAGGAATTTTGAAACAAGTTGTAAAAGACCAACATTTAACGCTCCTATCCCTTAAAAAGGAAGGAGACGCATTGTAACACAAATTTGCAAAGCATATCAATAAAAGGGCCGATTTTTATATTGCTTTAATATCTTGTGTTCATGCTCTTTCTTTTTACGCATTCTTCAATAACATAGGGTTTAAGCGTTATTTTAGTTTCATTTACATTGCATTTTTAGTTTATCCTTTTTGTTTCTGGAATCTCGTGTTTTCAATGGCGATCATGGTGGGACCTCTGTCCTCTGTTTTTTTTTTAGGTTAAATTACTGATCTAAAATTGTTTGTTTTTTTTACAGGTACCTATTTTTCAACATCGGACTGTTATTCGTCTCTGTAAGTGACGATTACAGAATTTTATTCGTTTCACCCTGGGATGAATATTTTATTCATCTCACCCTGGGACGATTACTGTTATGATATTCGCCTCACCCAGGGACGAGTATAAATTTGTGTATTTTTTAGAGCAAATCAGAAACATCCTGTTGGGCAAAGAAGAGGTAGGGGTTTTTTACAGCTTCTGTCAAATTTTTGTTTTTCTGTTTTCTGGTTTTCAGTTTTGTATGGCTTAGGGAAAGATTTATTTTTCGTTTTCCTATTTCAATTTTTGCAAATAAAAATGAACCCCACACATCACGTGGTATTTTAAACCAAGGCGTTGGTCGTAAAACCCCAACCCTTGAGCAAGACCAAAGGTGGATTCCATTATCACTTTGGCTTGGATATTTGCATTCATTTACCCCGATTGTCACTGTTGCTAGACGTAAATCCTGACGAAAGCTGACCGAGTGTCATTGGGGTGATTCCCAACACACGAGGATAAGTCTTCTATGGTAGGTGTCATAAACAGGACAATCCCCCTTCCGTACCGCCTATGTTCCATGTATCATCTGCTCTCACGTACCTATAGTCTCCCTCACGTAAGGGCGGGTATATAGAGAGGTTGGTATATCGATCCGGCAATGGTATATTGAAGGGACGACCATTTATGGGAGTCATATGAGCCAACATGCTGCATTTAAACGTTCTTCAAAACTTTCAAAAACAAAACAAAATCATCAAAACACACTAAACCAGTCTAGGACACACCATTAATATTTAAAAGAGATAATCACCGTTTGTGTATGTGTGTGTTCATTTCTGCTTAGTGTAACAAAAAAATCATAAACAAAAGATAAAAATCTACGCATTTTGTCACTCGCTCCAAAAGCTCCAAGGATTCCCGCAATCGCTTGGTCACTCCAAAATTCCCCAAAGGTGTCCATGAACCCTTTGGTCAACCCAAAATCACCCCAAAGGTGCCCATAAGTGATGCAAGAGCATCCAACAAAATATGGGAAATTTTATATTTTTCCATAAATTTTAGTGCATCTTGTCGGGGTCATAACTTCTCAACCGTAGCTCCGATTGACGCAAAATTTTACAGGGAGTTAGTTGGGATAATTTTAAACAAATATGACTCCGTAGAGTCCTATTTGCCTAGAAAAGTTAGTTTTCGGGGCCAAATTCCATCATCTAGTGCCCCAAAATTAGGTTTTAAAATTGATAACCTAATTTTTTATGCTTTTTGAGCTGTTCGGAGGTCAATATCTCCTAATGTATTTAGAGTTAGGACTTTAAAATCTATTTATGGCTTATCTATGGTAAGAGGGATGTGCACCCCAATTTTGGACCCCATATAACTCATTTCAATTTTTAGGGTTTTTAGAGAGACATCGTCATGGTGCCCACCCGCAGTCAAGCCCACTCACGGGCAGACGCTGTGGAGAATGTCCAAGGAGGCACGAGTCGCATCCGTTATAGTCCCCAAGATTTGGTCATACCACCTTGGCGACCTAACACACAAGGCAGTCCCCTCCACACCTTATCATAAAGGGACTATAAGGGCACCTCTTCTAGGGGCACTCCTGTTCAGCATAGCACCCAACACACACCCTTCCATGAGGGGTACATCCATAGGAGAGCTCCCTTAGATGCTCGTTATGAGTGGTCACCGTGTGATGAAGTGCTAGGTCAACATAGGGTTCGACGAGAGGAACCACATGATTACATTATCCCTCCACCCCCTCTAGTTGTCAGGACTACAAGGACAAATCCAGAGCACAAGGCTCCTCAGGCAGGGCGAGCCAACTCTGCCCATTCATTTTTCACTTATGAGAGAGAGAACAATGAAAACCCTTACCTTCCTCAAGAATAATATACATCGCAGGAGCAACACACCTCCATAATTGCTAGCCATCAGGATCACCTACTGAGGACAAAGCCTCGGGGGAATGCTGCTGCCCCCAACAGAGGGAGGCAGCCTATAGAGATCTCGGATCACCAAGACCGGGATAGATATCTAGGAGAGGCATCTAGGCCTTCTAGAAATGATATGGTAGGACCAACTATCTTAGAATCTGCCAAGCATATTGCACACCGGATGCAACTCACGCTACTTGAGCTAGAACAACAACAGTTAGAGCAACAATATCTTCTAAATCAAGAGTGCATTCAATGCCAGGAGGATGAGTTGTTCCCATACACTATGCAGGCACGGACTCCAACCCCTCACATGCATAAGACAGAACATTATGAGAGAAACAACTAGGTGCGAGATAGGTATCCATGACCTTATCAACTGTTGCCTCCAACACCTCCTAGACTTGAGCGGAAGGCCACTCCTCAAACCAATGACAGGCACATTCTTCAGGCACCCACCCAGGTTCCTGGGCCACCCTCAAAAATTCTTCCAAAAGCCTCTGAGGAACCTGAGTGTGAAGAAGAGCGGGATGAAATGCCCTACCAAGGCATGGGGGGTGCTATTCGGCCACCCCTCCCAAGGCATCAAGTTTCCCACAACTTGTAGCGGGAACAAATCAAACAGGAGGAGCTCAAATCCCTCGATACAAGCAATGCACTGCCAGAGCACTTAGAGTCAATAGAGACTAAGATTTTGGGGCCCCAAAAGCCCAACTTACATGAAACTCCTCTCAAAGAGGATCAACCCCTAGTTGTAGAGCTACCTTATGATGAGGTCTTCCATCTCTCAGCATCACCAGATTCTGTTGAGCCTGTCTCTCTCGCCAAAGATGAGTTAGCATATACAATAGCATCATGGGACCCATTTGAGTCAGACAACAATAATTCGTAGGTGGTCCCCATGGATGATCATCACAAAATTCTCCTAACATTATTCCCTTTGGAGGCTCCCATCGAGCCCATGCCATTATAGGAAAATCAGGTCCCCCCGTAAAGCGTGGAACAACCCCATTGGGACCATGTCAATCTGCTCGAGTCGGACGAGCTTAGAATGTCACAGACAGCTGTTGGATCCAACGAGGGCCTTTGGATCATCAACAATGATTACAAATATGAAACTAAGATGGCATATCTCAATCATGCATGACAGCACAATCACCCTTTAACCCATGACGAACTAATGGCCCAACTAGGCATAAGACTAGGGCATGAGTGGCGCATAGACCCGACCCACTGGCATCACATTTTGATTTTGCTCCTTTTGAAAGATCGTGAACCACTTCCACCTAGAGATATCATAGCACCATCAGTGCTGATAGCAGACCCTATCCTCCTATCTGTGCATAAGGCAGATCCATTTGTGCCAATCCCTACAGAGCCAGATCCAGTGCACATAGATCATCAAGCTGGGGGTACCTCTATTCCCTAAAGAGCCAGTGGGTTACACCAAACGCTCCAAAGGTGTCCATAAAACCTTTGGTCAAACCAAAAGCTCCAAGGATTATCGCAATCTCTTGGTCATCCCAAAAGCTCCAAGGATTATCGCAATCGCTTGGTCATCCCAAAAAGCTCCAAGTATTATCGCAATCGCTTGGTCATCCCAAAAAGCTCCAAGGATTATCGCAATCGCTTGGTCATCCCAAAAATCTCCAAGGATTATCGCAATCACTTGGTCATCCCAAAAGGCTCCAAGGATTATCGCAATCTCTTGGTCAACCCCAAAAGCTCCAAGGATTATTGCAATCGCTTGGTCATCCCAAAAAGCTCCAAGGATTATCGCAATCTCTTGGTCAACCCCAACAGCTCCAAGGATTATCATAATCGCTTGGTCAGCCCTAAATGCCCCAAAGGTATTTATAAACCCTTTGGTCAACACCAAATGCTCCAAGCGTTACCATAATTGCTTGGTCAAAATACATATTCAAAAATCAACAAAAACAACACAAAAATCAAAATCACCAAAACATTTGCATTTCCATTCCATGCATACTCATAAAAAAATCAAAATCACAACATTTGCATTTCCATTCCATGCATTCTCATAAAAATCAAAATACAAAAATATAGGTTGCATTAGGCATCGCATCCATACATTATACATTTGCTAGGTCATACAAGTCAAAAGCACCACATATAGTCATTATTTGGAAATTCCATACTTTTCCACCTCAGATCCATTTTCATAAATGCCTACATCTAGAATAGCACCATAGCCATTTTTCGCATTGTCAGTTGTCTCCTAATGTATATAGGGTTTTCGTCATTCAGCTGTTTTTAAATTTCTAGCCAAAAACTATACACAATTAAGCAGATTTTACACGGGAAATTTTTACTTGGATCACGCCTTGTTACGTAACATCCCAACACCAATTAACACACATATAATAATTCCTAAGTTGTGTGAACAAAATATGAAACCTGCAAAGTAATCCAGGTCACCATAAGCGAAATGACTATCTTGCTCATCCCCCTATGCGAATGACCCTAGGAATGCTGAGAGTTGGCAAAATGACATGCATCCTCCCTACCCAATTCCCCACGAATCCCAAGTTCTCAAAAGTTACAAAACATCAAAAATTTGCAAAACGTCAAAACACTAAAATTTGACATCCTATAGTGCATACATCAAAAGGCACATACAATAGTGATTCTCATCACTCGAAATCCAAATCCCTTGCTCAAAAAAAAAAAAAACACATAATATCCCAAAAATAAATAGTGATTTTATCACTACAAAGGAGCAAGTATCCCAATACATTTGAAGAAAAGAAGGGAGTCGAACTTGAATCCCTGGAACTCTCAGCATTTCGACAGGTCATGAGGCAAGCTTCAGTACCGGTTTGGTTGATAGCCTATCGGTCACTGGCGATAAACCTCCCGCATGATGATATATCTGTCACATTAACTTGTGTGCAGATCAATGTTTGCATGTGGATGAGCTAGCTTATGGTATCCTAGATAGCATCGTAGATTAATCTAACTAAATACAATAAAGGAGTTAGTGGAGCTAATTAGGTGATCCTCAGTACAGGTTCGGTTGAAAGCCCATCTGGCACTGGTGGTATCCTGATGAATAACACATAAACGAACTCAATTGCACACATAGGGATGTGACATAACTTGGTTAAATTCAAGTCGAATTTATACCTTGTTCAAAAGTCTTGCGAGATAAATGTACAGTCTTGGCTAGTTAGTTAAAATATCTGCATCTCAAAAAAGCTTAACTATATTTTCAAACAACTGGTACATTTCATTTCGTACATCACCATCAAAAAATAGACAAAATACAAAAACAAAGTTTTCACATGCACAAGCATTCCACAAAGTTATCCCATTAGTATTGCAAGTCAGTCAAATCTTGTACAGTCTATGGTGCATCGACACATCATCAAAAACTCATTTCATTCATTCCATATCCATACATCATACAAATTAGAAACATCACATTCATAGTCGCATCTTCATACATCAAACACATACATAAAAACAAGCCACAAAAAAAATAAAAAATAAAAAATAAACACAACAAAACAACCAAAATATAAAAATGACAAATGCCCACAAAACCACTAAAAATTGTCGGACAAAAATGCTCTTGCACTTAACCTCTTGGCATAAGAAAACTGATGTCGGGGTTTACCTTGTCATTATCCTACTCCCCAAGAAGGCTACCATAGCCGGACCGCTCCACGGGAAGACGGATTTTCACCAATGTTACCCCCAAATGGCATCCCAAAATGGGTTCACACCCACCAAAAATAGGTCAAAACAATCGGGAAACTGCTCGAGCATGCACTGGATAACATCTGAAGGCACCCTCACTTAAGTCATCTTGGGTCAAGTGACTCGTCACTTTTCTCATGGTAGTCATTCCTTCATTGATTCGTCGCTTGAGGGGGTAGTCAGACTTAAGTCACCAATCAACAAACACACACCCAATCAAGGCAATGGCATGCATTCAAAGAATCATTGACAAAGACAATCACGCTCCTGCTTGGGGCAACAAACAAGCAATAATCACTAATTGATCAAACACTTGGCATTCATGAATCATGAACACAAGGTTCCCTCGTGGATAAAAGGTTGCGCCCTTTTCCTATTCATGACTGATCAATGACCAAGCTAAAGTCACACCTCACCGAAACAGGTTAATACTTGAAATCAAGTTCCTTAGCTCGTCAGAAGAAAAGATTCAAGAATGCATGCCCTTGCCATACTTGGGGCATCAAGAGTTGGTTAGGTTACTGAGAAACCCTAATCATTAGTGCTTTGGTTATCTATTTTTGCTCAACACTGCACCATGTGCAGCGCTTTCTAAAAAGGGGCATTTGTAGACACCAAAACAGCACCAATCCGATTATGTGACAACAAGCACTGATCGCACTAACACACACAGCCCCCATGGCAGCCCCTAGAGGTTAAAAAATGGTTCTAACCACTCACACAACAGTTTTACAAGTCAAAAATCAATTTGGCACCTTTTAGACACTCTACTTCTTATTCGCTCCACCTAGGGACGAGTGCGAACTGGTACTCGTTTCACCTAGGGACAAGTATGGATTTTTACTCGTTTCACCCAGGGACGATTACTAGCGCTCGCTTCTGGGTGGGACGAATGCCAGGTTTGACCGGCAAAAAGTCAGACCTCGGCACATGACAACTCAGAACTGCCACTTAGCTTTTCTTGCATGGCATAGGAGTGCGAGTGAGTTCTTTTGACAACTCATATCTGCCAATTGACTCTCCCTTCACTACATGGGAATGGGAGTGAGTTTTTTTAAGACAACTCAGATTTGCCACTTAGCTATCCCTTTCATTGCATGGGAGTGCGAGTGAGTTTTTCTAAACATACAAAGACATGCACAAAAGTAGTTAAGAAGCCCTTAATCAAGAAGAAGTCTTCTCTTCACACAAAAAGCATTCATGCAAAGAAACACTTTTGCATGTTAATTCAAAGAGACCCCTTGGGTCTATAAAATGGTGAGCTTCCTCACCCAAAAGATATACAGAGAAGGAGCATTTTGAGCGACGAAGTGCTGCTAATTCACTTACTTGCGATTTGTGTTTTCAACATCCATAATCTCTTAATCGAAAGAGAGGTTATTGGGTGACTTTTGACTGCATGAATCAACAACCAACCCCAATTTTTTTGACCACAATATCCTACCAATTTTCCGAAAACACATCACATCAGGTTTCGGACCCATCCTAAGCGGATTAGTGTCGAAGCAAAGTTTCACCTGCGGGTGGTTTGCCTTCGGGCACCCCCCGCTTTATTTCTTTTATAGTATTTAGCTAGTTTCATGTTTATGCTTTTGTCAGGTTTTCATTTTATTTACGCTCATTTTAACCATCGTTAGATTCATCTTTTATTTTTCATACACAGGTGCTACTGATTCTTTGTTTGTTTCTTTGAATGCAGATTTTCAGCATTGGAGGAGTAGCGAGGAATCTACCTTTACCAACGCAAGTGGCGACAACATTTTGGTTTGCCCATCTTATATGTGGGCACGCGAAAGAAGGAATTCTAAAACAAGTTGTAAAATACCAACATTTAACACTCCTATCCCTTAAAAAGGAAGGAGACGCATTGTAACACAAATTTGCAAAGCATATCAATAAAAGGGCCGATTTTTATATTGCTTTAATATCTTGTGTTCATGCTCTTTATTTTTACGCATTCTTCAATAACATAGGGTTTAAGCGTTATTTTAGTTTCATTTACATTGCATTTTTAGTTTATCCTTTTTGTTTTTGAAATCTCATGTTTTCAGTACCCTACTCCACTCCCTCACATGCATCATTCGCTTCCACACCCCACTATTTCTAGTAGCTCCACAACCACACAATCTCTCAGGACACCAATTGCATTGTCACTCCACCTAGTCATTCACAACCCAAGATTCACCATTCATCCCATCCTTAGTTTCACCCCCTATCTCCTTCTTTCCATTCCTTTCCAAATCTTCCTTCTTCTTGATATTTTGCATTTTTGTATGGTCACGCTTTGAACAAATACACACTTGTGCTAAATTTCCCTTCTAAATATCCCCTCTTCTTGTTATTTCACACTTTCGTATGGTCACGCTTCGAGTGGCTACATACCTGTGCTAAATTTACGTTATTCATTTTATTTCTTCTGGTTACTTTGCACCATTGTATGGTCACGCTTTGAATGGCTACATACCTATGTTGAATTTTCCCTCTCTTCCCCTTTCCTTTCTTATTCTTTCTTCCTTTGCTTCTTTTATTCCTTCCAACCTACTTCATACAATTTTGCTTTTGTCCATCATCTCTTTTGCCTATCACTCTTCTCGATATGGGCAATCATACACATTCTCCTTCTTGCATTTATCTCTTCCACTTCCTGCACCTCCCCACATGCTGGGGTAACCACATCTAATGTTATTCCCTCTCTGTCATTTTCTTTTTATCTATTCACCTATTTCATGACATTTCTCAACCTTATACTCTTTAAGTTCCATGACTTCCTCTTGTACATATTTTCCTACATCCTATTTCTTTCATATTGCTTCTATTGCATATACACATCACTTTCCTTTGCATAGATATCTATAATTGTACATTCTTATTATAGAAATGCACTCATGACAAATTAAAACACACACTTGTTAGCATCACCTCTCGAATGTCGACTACTCTTTTTAGGATTACGAATTATATAGCATTTTGTGTGATTTGACTAGTCATAAGTTAATCCGATCAAATATCACCTTTATTTGACAAGTTCTCATGTTTCTCACAGCTTCCCTTGGTTTATTTGATTTCTTTCATGGACCACTCATACATGTCACATCTTAAGCAAATTTTTATTCTAGGGTAGAAAACACCTCACGTAGACATCACCATTTAGTGAATGGTTTCCCCTACTCATCCGATAATTTGCATGATCAAAATACAACCTAGGGATAAACAAAGGGATAAGCATAAGCAAAAATAGAAAATGGATGGAAATAAAATCCAATGCCCACAAAAAAAACAAAATAAAAGAGCACCACAAAAAGAGAATCAAATGGAATACAGGCATAAAATAAAAGGAAAAACCTCCAAAAGTATTACCAATATGCTTGAACCCTTTGGTCCTTTGTTTTAACATAACATCATGGGGCAATTTCCATAACCAAAAATAGGCTCCAAGAGCCTGCATGGCAGTGGAATAGTCTTACAATTGGTGACACATCTATCAAATTAGTGACCTTATCTTGTACAGATCATTATGTGCTTATGTATGAGCTAGCTATTTTGGCTAAGTTTACAATAGGTTAGTCCTACCTCCCTCAAAATGGATAAATGAACATCACTCATCGCACACACTGGTCCATGATAGACTTTCATTCAGTCAAGATAGTTATGAGTTGTTGTTGAACCTTTTTCATCTTCTCACGAGGTTTGGTTACTCCAACTATGATAGTCAAATTTATAGCAAAACTCTCTCTTACCATCCTACATCTCTAATATAATGGAATGAATTACATTACCACTAGTTTTGTAATGATACAAGTGCTTCCTATATGTATTTTGTTATACACACATACATTACATCCATATTGTGCACTCCTTTTGCATATTAGTCATTTAATTTTGCCCCATGCATTCTCTAATCTACATCCGATCAAATTCATTCATCTACATCTCATCATTTGTGATTAATCCTAATCTATAATGATATAATTTTCATACCTTCTACCACATGTCTACATATTCTTCCATATTACATTCATCTACATCTACCATATCTTACATTACACATACACATAACCCTATGCTATCCATTCATTCATAACACACAAATCACAACACATGTAATTAAAGCTGCAAAAAAAAACATATATGTATATATATCATGTCATCAATACCCTTAGGCTACAAAATTGAGTGTACATAACATACCCCTATGGTTGGCCTTCCAACCACCACCTCACTCTACCTCCCTAATAGGTTATCTCATCCATGCTGCCCACTAGGAGTCTCTCTGTATTCCTCTTGTACCATCACCACCACATTTACCCACCACTCCTCAACCACCCTACTTGACTCTGGGGTAGCTCCCACCACTTGTGATGCTCTTGGGGCTACAAACCTCTACTCTACCAATACCACAGAAGATGCACTCCGTTGACTATATTGTGAGTGTATCCGAGACCATGACCTCAACCTCAATTACAACCCTATGTACTCTAGGATCGCATGACCATACAATACCAACTTTTCCTCATATTTTACCCTCCTAGATACTTGCCCTACATACCTCCTCGATAAATCTATGTTTTCTCATCGTAAATAATCCACCTCAGCTCATAAGCCTACCACCTCGACCATGGCTTGCTCACCTACCATCCTGACACAATATCCCTCCTCCTGCACTTGTTGATATCTCTCTATCTCCTTATATAGGTATGCTACCTATGCCTCATGTGTATATTGCATCACATCAATATCTACCTAGATCCACTGCACACTCTCTTGTAGCACTACAAATTTTGATCTCACTCTCTCCTATACGGTTGTGGTCTCCTATACCTAGCATCATAGCTATCCCACATACTCTACACAACTCACTTAATTTATCATGAGCATTGCTTTCAGCTCCTCACACTCTATGTAATGCATTCCTCTCTGCATAGCTCACCTACTCAACTACAAGCAGTGCCCATACCCAATATCTCTCTACAACCAACTTCCCCATCTCCCTCATGGTTGTTGTTAGCCTCTCCTCTATCCTTCACCTATCCTCAACAAATTTCACCATTTCAAAAATCTAATCCATCTCAAACTCATTCATTCTCCTCTTCAAATCTTGCATTGGCACCTGTAGCAACGCAAACTCATCCTATGCATCCGACACATCCTAGAAATTAAATGTAGCATCTTGAATCTATCCCCCTTCCTCCTCATCCATCATCATGGCTTCATCATGTGGCTAGCTCTCATCACCCTCTTATTGCTCTAATGACCTAAATTTAGGATATATGACCACATCAACTGATGCTACTCCTCCCATCTCCTCCTCCATGGGCACCACCTCATCCAATGGTTGATCTCCACTACCCTCCTATCACTCTAGTGATCCAACCCTAGGAGATCCTCCTACATCAACCCAACATCACCTCCACCAAAGGAGAGGTTTCTCCTCCTTTGAATTTATGTCTAGCATAGGTACAACTCCTCCTAGTACCTATCCACCAGCTACAGGTAAGCCTCTCACTGGATCCACCCACTCATCTATCACCTTGACTCCTAGTTGCGACCTCTGCATCATTCACCATATGTCATACTTTGAATTCATCCTCGCATCATCCATATTTGGAATAATCATTAATAGATACCTTGACACATCCAAGGGAGGCACTATAGGTTACTCCCCTATTCTTCATCCCTCCTTTGTATCACGATAGGTAGATTTGGTCACCCCTATTGCAATTCAAACTATCAAATCACTCTATTGAATGGAAAGTGCTCAACCTACCACTAATACCATCCCACTAACCATCTCCCTTGGTGCATCTTCTCTAATTGCTCCCTGTCCTCATCCTATACCACACCACTCATATAGGGTCTCAACCAGATATGCTCAGAATGTGACCCATCTAACATCTATCTCCAAAATAGACCATCCTCCTCATACCCCCTCTTCACTGATATCTTCATATATGTACGCCACCTCAAGGTGTAGGGTACAAGATCTCCAATCACTACATGCTTCTCGTAAGGTAGTAATGAGTGCCACTCCACTGTGATATGCTTCCACACCCACACCTACAACAACATATTCACACTCAAGCCAGATCATACTACCCTCATTATATCATATAACTCTCTATACACATGTGCTAGTAGCCCGGTTGCCCATGTGAATACCATCATACGCTCCACCATATTGCACATTATGTCCATAATGTTATAGGGTAATTTTACCCCTAATCTATCTGGTAGCACATACCATATAGTTGTGGTTGGACAACATCTTATCCTTCCAATAATACTCATAATCAACCCCTTATCATGTTGTATCTCTCCCAACCTATCCCCAAATATTTTTTGTAATATATCGTCCCTTGTGCCAGCTACCGTCACTCTCATATTAGCACCATCTATTGAAAATTGATATCTTGTATACATCCTCTAGGGTGATCGTCATCTCCCTTATCAAGAGATGGAAGGTATTTCTATCCGGATCTCACCTCTCACACAAAGTATATATGTATGCCCTATTGCCATGCACACTCTACAACTCCCACAAGCCCTTAATGCCCATAATGCACATCCACTTCCCATCCTCCTCTGTCCACTCATCCCCCAAGGTACTGTTGGGACTGAAACTAAAGGGATATATTATTGATAAAAATGGGTTACATATATAGGCAGAAGGCCTATATGATAAACTGACAAGTGTCAAAATAGAGGCATAGTGCACATTACATTAATTCTAACATTCCCCCTTAATGTGCACTATCCTAACTAAAGAAAAAAACAAGTCAACATTAGGTAACATTCCCCCTTAATGTTGACTTCTAAAAAAAATTCTACATCCTCTTTTATTGCTGATTTGGTCTAGGCTCATGTTCTCTGCTCTTGGCTCTCCAACTATTAATAATGCTAGATTCACTGTGTATACATCTCGATCTGTTGCCTTAGGGTCAGCCACTTCCATGTGTCTGTTGCCACTGGGTCAGCCGTCTAAGTGCCTCAGGGTCATCATGGGTGCCTTAGGGTCAGCCACTTCTAGGTCTGTTGCCTCTATAGGTCATCCTCAGAGGATGTTGCCTCTTGTAGGTCACTGACTAGATCCACCATGAATATCAAATCCCTCCTCATGGTGAACTCAATCTAGAAGGTGTCGGTCTCTGCCAAAAATACACCTTAATACAAAAGAAAAATGAGCCATATAAGAGTGTCGGTCTCTGCCAAAAATGCACTCAATACAATAAAATGATCCATAGAAGCCAAATATGGAGGAGAAGAAGAAAGAAGAATAAAAAATAATCTTCTGAAGTGTCTTCGTCTATAGTCTTCAGAAGTAGATCCGAAAAAACTCGGATAGAGTCTAGGGTGTCTATGTTTGTAGTCCCTAGAATAAGTGTCCTTATGGTAGTCACCTCATCTTACCGTAATGAATGGGTAACCAGCTACTACATCCGCCAAGTAGAAATAGGAGACTACTAGATACTAGGTTCACTTACAAGTGCCTTGGGAGTGTCGGGTACAACTAAAAGTGCACTCCAAGGTCAAAAAACTTTGAGGCTAAAAAACTCAATTGAAACAGCCTCAGAATTACAAATGGACACCACCAATGTGTCCATCATGGAAAAAGCTTTTCGACGACTATAAATACCCCTATACTTGGGTTTGAATGGGGCCTTCAACTTGCTGAAAAAACAATAGCATGCCTCTCTAGGTAGCAAAATAAACATCGCTCAATGGCGGCATCGCTCTCAGGTGGAATAAAAACAGTCTTAAAATTTCCCTCGCAGGGGAATTACACTTTCCATCAGTCATTGCACTTCCACTCTCATGTGGAAAAAATAGGCCAATTAAGTTTTACTATCAACCACTTTCACCATGATTAAAATATTTCCCTCCAATGGAAATTACAATGGCCATGTGGCCCTCCACTTCCATGAGAAAAAATAAAAAATAAATGACCTCAGACCATATTGTCGACCAGACTATATCATGCATTCTCCTGTGAACAACTGGCTGCCATAAAATTATCCCCATGGATCTCCCACTTTAAATATCATTTTTAAAGAAATTGCCCCACTTACTATTTCAAGTGTGATTATATAAAATAATCATGTGAGCCGCCATTTTGTCACCTTGTTGGCCATTTTACTGGCCCATAAAAAAAATACAAAAAATATTAGTCTTTACCATAGTAAAGAGCTGGCGGCGTGGGTCCTACCATTGACATCCTTGTCACTATGTTCCCTTTGCTCTTGAACAATTTTCTTTCCCTTCTTATCCTGGACGGATTCCACTTTTTTTCTTTTGGATGGAGGAGGCTCCTCCAACTCAAACTCGGTGCGCTCTCCTTCAACGAGCACAGGTTCGAAACCTGCATCTGCCTCGTATGAATTCTCTCGATGCACTACACGGGTAACCACCAGGCTTCGAGCTCGGGTGGGGGGAGTTTGGTACTATAATTCCTCCTCATTTTCATCGTCAGATTCCACCACATTATTATAATTAGGCTTCCTCCGTCTCTTGGGTTGTTTTTGTTTTAGGCTCCTTCTCTTCTTCGTCCTGAGACTCGAACACAGCATCTGCCAGAACTCTGTAATTCTCAGATTTTAATGAGTTCCCATTCATTTTTGTATAACTTAAGAAGATGCTTAAGAATAGGGCTGACAATAGTGGTACTTAGCTCAATTGCCTTCATGGCAGCTACGGGCCATGAGTGGGACGTAGAACGCATGGCAGCTACGAGCTATTTCCAACACTCTGGTGAGCAGGTAAACATTGGATACTATAAATTTGGCTCCATGATAAACCACAAGAGCAATAATCCACTAGCTTTTTTGCCACCTCGCTTGTTCAAACACCGCCACTGTGCCACCGATGGCATCATCGCCATTGCGTTCTCCATCTCCCATCGCCTGTCGTAGAGGTGCGTGACACCGTGCTTTGCTAGGGCATCGAACATGATCTTGGCGTCAAATTTTTGGAGGAAAACATTGACGCCCCCCACGGCGGCCAGTGGCCAGGGGAAACACCAGCCATTGGGACTGAAACTGATATGGGCCTTCTTGATCTTATAAGAATTTTCTTGTATTGAGTGCATTTTCGGCAGCGATTGACACTCTTATATGGCTCGTTTTTCTCTTTGTATTAAGGTGCATTTTGTGCAAAGACCGAAACCTTCTATATTGAGTTCACCATGAGGAGGGATTTGATATTCATGGTGAATCTAGTCAGTGACCTATGAGAGGCAACATCCTCTGAGGATGACCTGTAGAGGCAACAAACTCAGAAGTGGCTGACCCTGAGGCACCCATGATGACCCTGAGGCACTTAGACGGCTGACCCAGTGGCAATAGACCCGTGGAAGTGGCTGACCCCGAGGCAACAGACCTATATGTATACACAATGAATCTAGCATTATTCACAGTTGGAGAGCCAAGCGCAAAGAGCACGAGCCTAGACCAAATCAGCAATAAAAGAAGATGATAGGTTGCTTTTAGAGAAGTCAACATTAAGGGGGAATGTTACCTAATGTTGACTTGTTTTTTTTTCTTTAGTTAGGATAGTGCACTTTAAGGGGGAATGTTAGAATTAAAGTGCACTATGCCTCTATTTTGACACTTGTCAATTTCATTGACAAGTGTCATGTTCATCATATATAGGGACTGAAACCAAATGGCATCGAATTTTCATCTTATTTGTGCTCTGATACCAAATGTTGGGACTAAAACTGAAGGGATATATTATTGATAAAAATAGGTTACATATATAGGCAGAAGGTCTATATGATAAACTAACAAGTGTCAGTATAAACTGACAAGTGTCAAAATAGAGGCATAGTGCACATTACATTAATTCTAATAGGTACCTATCAAAGTTTACACATGATATCGTGGCTCAATATTCCTCACTTACATTCATTCCAACACATCACATAAATATCTTACCAATCTCACATATGTTAGGGTAAAATAGGTAGTATATTGCATTATACTACATAGGTTATTACATTTACTTTTCTACCATAGGATATAGTTACTATGCTACGAATTACTTTCTAGTTACTATGGTTAATAACTAAATATCTTATGATATTTAGTTAGTTTGTTAGAATAATCTATTATTAAATGACGTTAGCGCTTCTAATGCTAAGTCGTTAAATAATCTATTTTGTAACCTATTTATACTTTGAAGTTAATGGCAAATGCTAATGTTCATTTTTAATTAATCTAACTTACCTCAAACCTACATTGGCATCATAGCCTCGCTCCTCCACCCATCGCTGCGGATACTTCATGGGAGGTCCGTAGACCTCACACGGGAGGCCCGTAGATCTGGGCCCACGAGTTTGGTTGCAGATCTGGCCGCTCCAACCCGTAGTACAGGTCATAGTTGATGCAGTTGCTAGTCGACCCGCAGACGATGCTGCCACAGGGCCCGTGGACATGTCAGTCGGCCCATAGACTGGCCATCGTAGTCGGCCCGTATACGACGCTGCCACAGGGCCCATGAATGTGCCATCCAACCTGGCACACAGGTCGAGCATAGCACCCGCAAACCCCTAGACTAGTTGTGGTCAACGAGCCGAGGCCATTCAACCTCGACTCCCGCATCGGCCCCTAGGGCCCGCAGTGCCACATAGGCCTCGCAGGCCACGTGGCACACTCTCGAGAGAGCCGAGAGGGCAGGAGCGCCCTCCCTCTTCCCACGGATTGATGGACATCGAGATCTGAGAGGGTAGGCGACCCTCCAATCCCTGATCAACACTTGGACTCGACTGATGCAGCCTGGCCTCGACACGCATCCCAAGGGACATGTGGCCTGATGTTGATAGGCCTTGGCATGCATCCCAAGGGACACATGGACTGACGTCGACATGCCCTGGCATGCATCCCGAGGGACACATGGATAGACGCCGACTGGACCCAGGCACGCACCTCGAGGTGCTGACTCGACCGAACACGTGGCGGACAGCCATTGACGGACACGTGGCGGACAGCCACTGGACAAGGACCGGACAAGTGGCATACAGCCACTGGATGCGACTCAACACGTGGCAGACAGCCACAGGACAGACTCGACGCGGACACGTGGACTTAGCCTACCCATGGCGCCACGTGGCGGCGACCAAAAGGGCAGGTGACCGAGTCGATTTCTCGAAGGCAATCGACCGATAAGGGGGGACTTTCCCCTTATCAATCCCACAACATCCCACTGCGGGATGCATGTGGGATAAAAGTCCCCAATTTTTTTTTTTTAATTTTGTTGCGGTCGAAGTCTTTAACAGGCACCGCCCGATGCCTTTGTTCCATCGGGCATCGTAGCCCGACCGGTTGATCGGGTCGAGCTAAGGCGCATGGCGGGGAGTCCAGGGTTCGACTCCCGCCGGGAACAAAAGGCCATTATTTTGGCCTTCGGCGCAAAACGAAGGTATTTTTTTAATTTTTTTAATTTTTTTTCAATTTTTTTAATTAAAGTTTTTTTTTATTAATTTTTTTTTAATAGTTTAAACTTAAAAATATTTTTTTAAACTAAATCAATTATTGTTTAAACACTTTCAATTGATTTATTTAAGAATTTTTTTTTAGTTTTTCCTTATTAATTAAAATTGATTTATTAAAACTTTTGTTAAAATTATTGCAAATTTTAAAAAAATTAATTAAAGAAATATTTTTTCCAACTTTACTATTTAAAAGTGCTAATGTTTTCTCACAAAATGGAGATATAAGACATACTGAAAGCACATTTTTTTTTGTTGCAAATTAGACAAACTCTTCTCAACCCTTGTTCATTTAGCATACAAAGAAAGGATCAAATTGATTTTTTTTTTTTCTTTTGCAAATTTAGAAAACAAGGAACATTTTTTTTGTGAAGATCAAAAGTCCTAAGAGTGCATTTGTTTTCTCCAAGGAGACATAATACATAAAATTGCACATCTATTTTTTTTTTTGCAAAATTGAGAAGACTTTGTAACCTTGGGTTCATCAAAACTAAGTCGTGTGTCGACTAGTTCTGGAAGCCTTTCAAAAGCGGGTCGTGTGTCGACTTGTCTTGAAAGGAGTGCTCTAAATTCTACATTTTGTAAACATTAAGGGGGGATAGAATTCATTTTTTTTTATTCTATAGTTTGCAAAATTGTAAAGAAAAAGGGGGGATATTTCAATATAAGAAAGGTGCATTCTCGATTTTACTCGACACCTTCTCTTCAAAATTGCTTGTACTAGGTGCATTTTCGGTTGCATCCGACACCTAGAGTGATACAAATTTGGGTTGCTCTCATGTTTTTTATTATTGCACTAAAACACTCATTTTTTTTGTGCAATTAAAAGGTCAAATATAAACATTAAAAGGAGCATTTCACAAAACCCAAACTTCACTCAAAAACCATGCTAAAACTTTGCATAGGTTCAAACAAGTAATTACTCCCCATCAAAAGGTCAAAACTTCAAAAAATCACCTTGATACACTCTCTTTGTTTGGCTTAATAACCTCAAATTTTTCATCCTTCTTTCAAGGGTGTTAAAGCAGGTGCCATTAAATATCCTAGAGAGCAAAATCAAAAGTTTTACCAACCTTCCCTGTTTCATTTGCTCTATTTTGTTTGGCTTAAAAATTCCTCCAACTTTTCATCCCTTGGTAAGGGTGTTTAAGGCAAGTGCCATTAAATATCTTCTAGAAGCAAATTGAAACAACTTCCATATACTCTTTTGATGGTATAGTGCAAGATATCACCATCTTAGTCATATCAAATTTGAAACCTTAACCATGGCCATGATACACAAGTATCTCACTGAGAGCCAACTGCTCAAAGGTTCAAATTATTCAGCTTGGAAGACTAAGATGAAAGCTATCTTAACTGTAGAGGAATTGTGGTCAATAGTGGATGGAAGTGTCACTAGACCTCAATCACCTGGACAAGATCAAAGAGACTTTGATAAAAAGGATAAGAAACTTTCCTTAATGATCTTGCTTGCTATTACTAATGATATCCAACCTCATATCAGTGAAGCTACCACTGGTAAGGCAGCATGGGATGCCTTAAGTACCATCTTTGAGGGCAAGAATCAATCAACGATTCTTAACCTTCAAACACAACTTCATACTCTACATATGAAATCAGGAGAAACAGTAGAGCTATTCCTCTGCAGAGTCGCAGAATTAAAAACAAAACTGCAATCCTTAGGAGAGAAACTGGAAGACCAAGTCTTGAACTCAATCATTTTGAGAGCTCTTCCTGACTCCTACCGAATGTTGATCACCTCACTACAAGTTTCTGGAAGGATCAGTAACTTTTGTTGAGTTGGTAAATATGCTTCAAACAGAAGAAGCTACTCAACTCCAAAGAGATGAGGCATCTAACAATGCTATTTTCTCAAAAAGACAAGGTGGTAAGAAAAAGTGGAATCAACAGAAAGGTTCTTCTTCTAATCAAGAAAAGGGTAAAGCCAAAGAGATTTCGAAGAAGAAGCAATATTGTAAAATTTGTGACAAAGACACTCATGAAACCAAAATATGTTGGTTTAAGAACAAACCGCCCAATGAACAAGGAAACAAAAAGGGCAAAGGCAAACCTAAGAACAAGAACAAACAGCAACGAGGTCACATTGCAGCTGAAGATTCTAGTTCAGATTCTGAAAGAGCACACAAAGTGCTCATGACACATATAGATTCCTCCCACAAGGACTCTTTGTGGTACATAGATTCAGGCGCTAGTAAACATATGACTGGTGATAAATCTTGGTTTGCAACATTTGAGGCTCGAGAAGGTAGACCGGTCACCATTGCTGATGATCAGACCTATCGAGTTCAGGGAGAAGGAAGTGTTTTTGTCTCCCTTCCAGATGGAGAATGTAATATTCAAAAAGTTCTTTATGTTCCAGGATTGAAAAATAATCTCTTGTCAGTTCCACAAATCCTGGACAATAACATGAATGTCAATTTTATAGTGGACAAAGAAAAGAAATGTTGCTTTATCACTAAAAAGGGAAAATAGATAGCAACAGGTTCATACAAACATGGTTTGTTTGTCTTAGATGCAATTACCTCCACCCATATTGCAATGGAAGTAACCACAAAGGAGGCCACTTCTCTTTGGCATAAGAGATTTGGGCATTTGAGTTCAGGATATTTACTAGAGTTGAGTAAATATCAAATGGTGAAAGGACTACCTCCTCTTTCATCTACTTTGCCAGTGTGCTCTGATTGCTTGTCAGGCAAGCAACATAGAGTACCTTTTGAACCTAGCTCTTTTTGAGCTAAAGAACCTTTGGAGTTGGTTCACACATATTTGTGTGGTCCTATGTCTACAAGTTGTGGAGGAAAATGGTATTTTCAATTGTTTGTTGACGATCATTCACGCAAAATGTGGGTCTTCTTCTTGCAGTTGAAGTCTAAAGCATTTTCCTATTTTCAACAGTTTAAAACTCTTGTTGAGAAGGAATCAAGATGCTTTATTAAGACCCTCCGTTCAGATCGAGGGGGGGAATACACATCAAAAGAATTTTCCTCATTTTTATAGACACATGGGATAAAGAGACAGTTAACAACAGCCTACACTCCTCAATCCAATGGGGTTGCTGAGAGAAGAAATCGGTCCATAATGGAAATGGTTCGATGTATGCTTAAGGGGGCCAACCTTGAGCAAACTTACTGGGCTGAAGTTGTTCAAACTGCAGTATATCTTCTGAATAGGGCTCCCACAAGGGCTCTTGAAGGTATGACTCCTCAGGAATCATGGAGTGGTAGGAAACCCTCCATAACTCATCTAAGGGTATTTGGGTGTAAGGCATTTATGCATATACCTAAGGAGAAAAGAAAGAAATTAGATGAGAAATCCCTACCTTGTATATTTCTTGGATATGATGAATTTTCAAAAGGCTATCGTTTGATAGACCCATTTACCAAGAAGATACATGTAAGTAGATATGTAGTGTTTGATGAAGCTTTCACATCCAACACTACATCAGTATACCTAGATGATGAGGAGGAACATCAACCTCCTTCTTCACAATAGAAAAAGCCACCCAAATGGTATACAAGCATAGTAAAAGACTCTAAACTCACTTCCCCACCTGATCTTACTCTCAATCGTCCAAAGACAAGAAGCATGTCACAGAAAGAAAAGAATGAAGCATCCACTTCAGTTGATGATCTTTGTGCAGATTTTCAAGACCTTTCTGTTGATAGAGAGTTACCAAGGGAAGATGAGATGGAGATAGATGAGGAGAGGGTTTACTTATCAGCATGTGATGAGAATGAACCTTCTACAGATGATGAAGCACTTAGACTGCCTCAGTGGAAGGCAGCTATGGATGCAGAATATAACTCCCTCATAAAGAATAAAACATGGAAGCTAGTGGATTTGCCTAAAGGAAAGAAACCCATAGGTTGCAAATGGGTTTACAAAATAAAATATAATGCAGATGGCACTATAGATAAGCATAAAGCCCGTCTTGTGGCAAAGGGCTATGCTCAAAAGGAAGGACTTGACTATGAGGAAACCTTTGCTCCTACAACAAGGATGACCACCATTCGAGTACTTTGTGCTATGGCAACACAGTTTGGATGGAAGTTACATCAGATGGATGTAAAAAGTGCCTTTCTTAATGGTGACTTAAAAGAAGAAGTATACATGACTCAACCTCCTGGATTTGCAGAGGAAGGCCATGAGCAACATGTTTGCAAATTGGTCAAATCATTATACGGGCTAAAACAAGCCCCAAGAGCATGGTACATAAAAATGGATAGTCACCTACTGCAACATGGATTTAAGAGAAGTCCATCTGACGCAAATCTCTATATCAAGAACACAGGTTCTGAGATAGTGATTCTTGTGTTATATGTAGATGATCTGATCATCATTGGCAATTCAGAGAATTTGATTAAAGCCATGAAAGATGACTTGAAAGAGTCATTTGATATGACAGACCTAGGACTTCTCCACTACTGTCTTGGCCTTGAGATAGAATAGAAAAAGAATCATCTAAGGGTGACTCAAAAAAAGTATGCTAAGACTTTAGTAGAAAAATATCGTATGACTGATTGTAAACCCAAAGCAACATCGATGGAATCAGGGCTACAGTTATCACGATATGAAGACTCACCATAGGTAGATGGAACACTTTATAGACAGATGATTGGAAGCCTCATCTATCTGACTAATACTAGACCAGATATTACTTATGTTGTAAACTATCTCTCTCGGTTCATGCAAGAACCAAAGGTCTCCCATTGGAAAGCAACTAAGAGAGTCTTACACTACATTCAGGGTAGTGTCGATTATGGTCTAGAGTATAAGAAGAATAACTCATTCTTCTTATAGAGTTACACTGACTCTGATTATGCTGGATCCATAGATGACATAAAATCAACCTCAAGCTATGTTTTTCATCTTGGATCTGGTCCTGTCTCATGGCATAGTAAAAAGCAACAGGTTGTTGCTTTATCTTCAATCGAGGCAGAATATCGTGTCGCACATGGAGCTATGTGTGAAGCGATATGGCTAAGTCGCATCTTGGCTACCATGGGCCTACCAAAGAAACTTCCTATTCACATGTTTTGCGATAATTCAGGTGTTTTGAACTTGGTCAAGAATCCAATACATCATGAACGAACTAAGCATATTGATACAGATTGTCATTTCATTCGTGATGAAGTTCCTAAACACAGAATCCAGCTCCAACACATTCCCACCGACGAACAGGTTGCAGACATTTTTACAAAGGCACTTGGACGTGTCAAATTTCAACTGCTTTGGAGTAAACTTTGTATATCAAAGTAATGTAATAAAGGGGGGATGTTAGGGTAAAATAAGGTAGTATATTGCATTATACTACATAGGTTATTACAATTACTTTTCTACCATATGAGATAGTTACTATGCTACGAATTACTTTCTAGTCACTATGGTTAATAACTAAATATCTTATGATATTTAGTTAGTTTGTTAGAATAATCTATTATTAAACGATGTTAGCGCTTCTAATGCTAAGTCATTAAATAATCTATTTTGTAACATATTTATACTTTGAAGTTAATGGCAAATGCTAATGTTCATTTTTAATTAATCTGACTTACCTCGGACCTACAACATATATAAAAATTTATCATTAGTTTTACATAAAAATTCATCCCATACACACATCATTCATCACATATCATGCAAAAAAAAAAAATTTGGTTTGCACCCACACATGGGAACCCGGTTCGTACATTGTTGCACGAACCTAGTTTGTACACTATTATGAAAACATGGTTCGCACACTGCTGCACAAACCTGGTTCACACACTGCTATGCAAACCTTCTATGGAGGGTATTTCTAGTTACTCATTATGCCCTTTCATGGCAGAACCTTGCTCAAAATCCAAAAATAGGAAATTTAACATGCACAAAAGGCATTCAAACCTCATAAGCATGCACTTCAAGGAATTCATTCACATTGTAAACTAAAATTCAAAACAAAAAATAAACAACTTTTTTGGATACCCACTTTACCCTTTTATGGTAAAATTTCATTCATATTTCATAAACAACACGTCCATCATGCAAAAAATCAAATTCAACTCTCACACACACACCACACGCCACACCAGTTAAACATCTCAATTCAACTGTCAAAATAGAAAACAAACCACATTTATGGATACCCATTTGGATGTTTTCAGACTTTGTGCACACATTCTAGTCAAATACAATATGCACTTATTCATTCACATTTAAACATGCAAATCAAATAGCTTGGGTGTCGTGCACTTACTAGTGGTATATCGCTCCTACCACTTATACTTGCATGCCTCCTCACCATCTTAAATCTAGCTTGAAATATTGGTAGTGCTCCACTTCACAACTTTTCTCTCACTCCTCTCCTCTTAAATTTGCACAACACAAATGATGCTCACATGCAAAAAGGAGTTGTATTCCTTAAAATATATAGGTTTGTATCTGAAAACACGAGATTCCAAAAACAAAAAGGATAGACTAAAATGTAATGTAAATGAAACTAAAATAATGCTTAAATCCTATGTTATTGAAAAATGCGTAAAAATGAAGAACATGAACACAAGATATTAAAGCAATATAAAAATCAGCCCTTTTATTGATATGCTTTGTGAATTCGTGTTACAATGCGTCTCCTTCCTTTTTATGGGATAGGAGCGTTAAATATTGCTCTTTTACAACTCGTTTCAGAATTCCTTCTTTCGCATGCCCACATATAATATGGGCGAACCAAAACGTCGTCGCCGCTTGCGTTGGTAAAGATAGATTCCTCGCTGCTCCTCTAATGCTGCAAATCTACGTTCAAAGAAACAAACAAAGAATCAGTAGCACCTTTGTATGAAAAATAAAAGATAAATCTAACTATGATTAAAATGAATCTAAATGAAATGAAGACTTGAAAAAAGCATAAACATGAAACTAGCTAAATACTATAAAAGAAATAAAGCGGGGGGTGCCCGAAGGCAAACCACCCGCAGGTGAAACTTTGCTTCGACACCAATCCGCTTAGGATGGGTCCGAAACCTGATGTGATGTGTTGTCAGCAAATTGGTTGGATATTGTGGTCAGAAATATTGGTGTTGGTCCTTGATTCGTGCCTTCAAAAGTCACCCAATAACCTCTCTTTTGATTAAGATATTATGGATGTTGAAAACACAAATCGCAAGTAAATGAATTAGCAGCACTTCGTCACTCAAAATGCTCCTTCTCTCGTATATCTTTTGGGTGAGGAAACTCACCATTTTATAGACCCAAGGGGTCTCTTTGAATTAACATGCAAAAGTGTTTCTTTGCATGAATGCTTTTTGTGTGAAGAGAAGACTTCTTCTTGATCAAGGGCTTCTTAACTGCCTCTGTGCATGTCTTTGTGTGTTTTAGAAAAGCTCACTTGCACTCCTATGCCATGCAGGAAAAGCTAAGTGGCAGTTCTGAGTTGTTTTAAAAAGCTAACTCTCATTCCCATGCAGTGAAGGGAGAGTTAATTGGTAGATATGAGTTGTCAAAAGAACTCACTCGCACTCCTATGCCATGCAGGAAAAGCTAAGTGGCAGTTCTGAGTTGATATATGCTGAGATTTGACTTTTTTTCGGTCAAACCTGATATTCGTCCCACCCTGAAGCAAGCGCTGATAATCGTCTCTGGGTGAGACGAGTATCAATCTGCACTCATCCCTGGGTAGGACGAGTACAAATACGCACTCGTCCCTGGGTGGGACGAATAAGAAGCTGAGTGTCTAAAACGTGCCAAATTGATTTTTGACTTGCAAAACTGCTGTGTGAGTGGTTAGAACCACTGTTTAACCTCTGAGGGCTGCCCTAGGGGCTGTGTGTGTTAGTGCGATCAGTTTTTGTTGTCACATAATCGGATTGGTGCTATTTTGGTGTCTATAGTATCCACACGTGCAAACCTAGTTTGCACACTGCCATGTGAACCTGGTTTGGACATTGATGTGTGAACCAACTGTCACCACATCATCTTCATTATTTTCCAACTTTTTCATATTTCTCTTGCCTTTCCATCCTTGTTTTTCTCATTTTTCTACTTTTTATCATCATCATATTCTTTCAATTGACTCATTACAACTTTTCATCTGCTCCATTAATAATTCATCGCTTGAGGGGGTATTCATACAAAAAAAATCTAAATCTAATCATGGGTATTACATTTATTTAAGAATTTTTTTTCTAAATATTATCTCAACATAAATCTAATTTCAATCAAATATTTGCTAAATCATGGGATGCATGCGCCAAACGGACACGTATTGATTCCATTATTTATAGTGGCACACACAAGACCACTTTCTGAATGCTACACCTAATATGTCCTCACCACACAACTCTAATGGTTTGACAAATGTCATCATGTGCTCATCAATCAATCAGATGAAAATTTTGAAAAGGCATTTGTTCTATTTGCAATTGGAACATATTGCGTTGATCACGAGAACAAAGTAATCTTAATATTCTCCCAAAAGCACCTAGTATGATATTGCAAAGTATTGTACTAAATCCCAAAATCACTTATTTTATCATCATGTTTCTTTTATAATCATCTACATTCATTCACCCACACATTCTTCATCTTTTCAATTACTTAATTACCTTCTTCTATGATGTTTTTTTACTAAACCATATCTTACACAATATAGTATGAAAAGGGGTAAATGTAGATACATAAAAGTCATACATAGTCTCCCGTAGTCACACGTATTCATGCATAGTCACATGTAAGCATGCGTAGTCACATGTAGTCATGAGTAGTCACATGTAGTTATGTATAGTCACATGTAGTCATGTATAGCCACTTGTAGTCATGTGCAGTCACTTGTAGTCATGCGTAGTCACATGTAGTCATTCATAGTCATGTGTAGTTATTCGTAGTCACAAAATCTAAAAAACTATACTAATCATACCTAAAACACCTCTTATTCATGAAAAGGGTATCTATAACCCCCTTTAGGCCATCTAATCCCTTTCCTACACCTAATTAGGGTCCCCATGCGACCATATCCTCTAAAAAACCCTAATCATGGTAATTCTAATTCTATTTTGAAAGTCACTTTACCACTAAAGTGTACTTTATGGCCTAAACATGTTTAATTAGGATTAAATCAATATTAACCTTGATTTCATCCTCACACATGTATGCACCCACCACTTAGGATATTTCCAATAGAGACCTAACCTAACCTCAAATTAACCTATGATCTATCTAATTAGGGTTAACCTTAACCCTTGTTCACACATGTTTGCACCTAGGATATTTCTTCAGGGCACATGAAGGAATGACTTACATTCCACATCATCACCCTAACCTCACCATGGTAGAACCTAACCTAGAGTTCAGGCCACCTCCTAAAGGACACTTCACACCCCTAGCCTTGGTTCACTCTATAAATAGATGGTCATTTTCACAATGAAAATCTCTCTCACCCTTTTGTCTTACTTACCAAAACTCTATAGAAATTACTCCAAAACATCTTCTATCATTTTAGCTTCCATCATACACCAAGAAATAGTGCTAGAAGACCATCTGAACAAAAATCAACTAAAATATTCAACTACAACAAGGTTCGCACACTATCATGTGAACCCAAGCAGAGGTTCACACACCACCATGTGAACTAGGTCTATAACAACCCTACAACTATAGAAAATGTAAATATTAATTTTTTATAGCTTCTACAACTTCATTTACAGTTTTTGTCATGTTTTATTTCATTTCAAGGTCATTTTTATCTTCATAAATATGGGATTTGATCAATGACAAATCCCCAAATGTACTAATCCATTTTTACAGGTTCACATAGGTACCAAATACATTTCCTAACATCCAAGTGATGGCAGATATGCAAAGAAGCCCACATATATTTAGGGCACCGAAAGATACCAGCAAATGCATCTACATTACTATTGAAAAAGAGGGAAATATTTCTTGAGAGAAATTCCATTTTGTAACCCCTTTTTGAAATCAATAAAAAGAGCGTTTAGTATATGTTTCATTAGTTTTGAACTTGGTGTTCATTCCATGTGTTACACTGACATGTCCTTTATGCAAGCAAAATTGCACAAATCTAGATAGCAACACATAGAAGTATTAATATTTAATGATAAAGTACATAAAACTGCACAAGTCTAGATAGCAACAAATAGAAGTATTAATATTTAATGATAAAGAGTTTTTATTAAAATAGAAGATGTCATTAACATTAATTGAGAAGAATAATGTAACTACCAGACATAGATATCATTTATTACCAATAGCCAGATAAATAAAAAAGTAAACATTTTAAAAGGTAAATTACCTTCAATTATTTTGGACATTGTTAAAAGCATACCACAAGCATTTTTTCGACGTTAATGTTTAATAAAGCTATTGCAAATATTTTAATTATTTGAAATATAAGTTAAACTAGGCTATTAAAATCTTATTTAAATAATTGGTGGAGTATGGTTTGGCATTGGAGACATATAGAGTTTTAGATGTGTGCAAACATCAAGGAAGGTGTCTTGTGCATTTTGAAAGTAGGAAAAAAACATCACAAAAGTCATGTAGTTTTTTTTAGACTAGCATTGTGAGCAAATGGTATTGTGTTAATTTATTTTTTAATTTATTGAAGGTAAATAAGAAAAACAAATAAAAATAAAAAATTTACATATAGCAATAGCACTTATTTTTGTAGCACTAAATGTTACTAGGAAAATGAGAGGATGTGTGGAGGAGGATGTTACAATTTTTTTAAATGGATTTGATGAAGAATTTGAGTAAATTAATTTATCATCACGTTCCTTTTTTTCACTAGGAATTCATTCAACATCTTCTTGGAAGGATTGACTCTCTCAGTGTCATTTGTATTATTTTCCATTTAAAAATATTTGGGACAACAAGAAAAATAATCAAAGGGATAATGCATATGATATCTAAGCATTTGATAGCCTACTCTCATATTTATAGGCATACCCTCAAATTACAAACTACTTTGATACCTCTAATCCAAACACAAAGTTTCAAGCTAAGAAAAATCAAGAAACAATGTAATTAAAAAATAATAGAGTATAACAAATCGAAACATATAACATATGAAAAAAACATAATGATCTTATTGCTCAAAAATAAAGTGCAATATAAACAATATCTAAAGAGGGATGTGAGGCTATAACATTGCATCCATTACAAATGCTTTTTACAATCCAAGGTACATCTCTCTTTAACAAATTTTATCGGTTCAAAATACATCATATTGAATATTGAAGGTCACTTGTATAAAAATATGGTAGTTCACTTTCCATGAGTTACAAAGTGCATATTAAATGATAATTACATATATATAAACTTTCCTTTCATATTTTGTTCTCTATTGTTGTGTCAATATAGCTAGAGATGCATTTTGGTTATGAATATCTAAAAATAGAAAAATACTATTTTTTGTAGTTTTTTTTTTTTTTTTTTTGTATTTTTAAGACCTCTAGAATGGTCTTTTATGCAATTTTTTGCAACCATATCTATAATAGTGATACTTGTTAAGAACTCATATTCTCCCTCTAAGCTTTCTAGTGGCTTTTGGACAAGTAAAAACAAGTCTTGTGCTCAAAGTTATGCGCTAATAAGATGGATATGATAGATCATATACTAGATTACTATAGGAACTCTAACCTAGATTATGATATTATAAATTTTTAAATTCTCCTAATATATTTTTCCTTTAAATTGCATTTCATATATGAGATTTTTTTTGGATGTGATAATTTTTATGTGGCATTTTATTTTTGAAAGTTAAATCTTTCCCAATTAAACCTTTATATTCATATTTCATATTCTTTTGTATCTTATTTTAATAGAAAATAAATTCAAAAACTTTTTTATTATTGCCCATAAAAGTTGTTTTCTTGCATGTCTTTAAGTTGTATATTCTATTCTTAAACCCTAAAATTCACGCTTGTCCAAATATTGTTTAACTTTTAGGTTGAACCCTTTAATTTAATTTAGAGTTCTCCGATAAATAACAAAATAAATAAATTCTTGATAGAATCACCCCTTCTTAAACAAACATTAGAATTTTTTTTTTTTTTCAATTTTTAAAATTGTGTTCGTAGAACCATTTACAAAACACTAGGTTTTATTTGACATGTTGTACATATGGCTTGGTAAGAGCACTTACAGGACACCCATAACATCTTCTAACTTTCACTTAAAGGTGAATGGTTGGTTTATTTTTAATAGATCCATTAATAGCATGTTGACTCAAGATAGGTAGATACCCATCAATATCATTCAAATACTACAACAACTTTCCTTTTTGAAATTATCATTGTGTTCTTCGCTAGAAACTCCATTATAGAAATCTTTAATGAATAAAAAATTGTCAAAAATATTCTAAACTGCAAGCCGAGTATTCTACATCTAAGAAACTTGCTTGGATACACTATTACAAGCCCAAAAATAAGTTATTGGATTCAATAGTCCTTTGTCATCCCTTTGACAGAATAAGATAATTATGCTAATTATTATTATTAGTTTTGGTTGTATAGGAGAGTTAGTCCTTTGTCATGCCTGATAGAATAAGATAATTATGTTAATTATTATTATTATTTTTGGTTGCATAGGAGATTTGGTCGCAATTACATTATTCACATTATTTTTAGTATTTGACAAGTGTGGGGTTTAAATCATAGGGATTGCTCTTATCAAACCTAGTATGCCTTGTTATTGTTGACTCGGCGTGAAGGGGATCATCTTGACTCGGCGTGAAGGGGATCATCGGTCAAGATTCGTACCATCATCATCAGTCTGGTGCGCACTTAAAGGATTCAGATCAAACTACTACCTTTGTAAAGAGGTTGCTCCCAAGGTTTGATGATGAGTGTCTTTTTAATAAATGTCTAACTAAACAAACACTTACCAATCCACATAGTTCTGAAAGCATGCTATTTATTTTCTTATAATAAAAATCATTAAACATGCTACTTGTTCTCTTATCAAAAAATCATTGTAGGTGGTGGAGATATAACTACTAAATATATTTAAAGGTCTTCATGTAAAAGGTCGAGTATATCAAGACTCGAGGGAATAGGAAACAACTTTCATTTTAGATCATTTGAAGGTTAAAAAGCACTCACCAATCTTTGGAAGGTTAAAAAAAAATATTGTGTAAGAGAGATAACTTTTTAATAAAGAATGTAACTTAATTTTTCATTGACTAAAAAATATATTTATAAAAATAGTAGACTTCATGGTGTAACTTAAATGAAGTAAAAGTTCAAAGATTGGATCTTTAATATTAAGTTTAAAATTTGAATCTAAAAAAAATAGGGTATCAAATAAGTAGATAGTACAGTTCAAATAACTGGTCAGATATAATAGATTAAAAAATACAAAATAATTTGATATATCCATTATTTATAATCCTTAAAAACAAAATATTAAAAAAATTATAATTATAAGTATAAATTAAAAAATATATATTATAAATATAAAATTTAGGCGTTCTGCACTAAACAACAGAAATCACATTTTCAAAATTAAAACTCTGAAATAGGACTCATCTCACTTTTCTGCGAACAGATCTCCACACCCACACCCTTTTGTGCAACAACAATCCCGACGAAAGATTTAACGCCGCCACCACCGACGATCCGGCGGAGATTTGACCTCAGCCATATCGAAATTCAGCATACTTACTCTTCAGCCATCTGAGGCTGCTCTTCATGGCGGACTTGACCTTCCCCTGAAACGCATAGTTTTCGTAGGATGCCACTCGCCGCTTTCGTTTCATCTCTGGATTAATCCCATTGGGTTTCACGTTGGGTCCATTAAAATTATAGGTCGTGTTATCAGATCCGCCAGATGAATAATAGGTGATGGGGAGCCAAATTTACCCACAAAAGAAATCTCAAATTCTTATTCATAAATTCTGAAATGTTACAATAATTTTACAGAAAATGGCAATCGTCACACAGACGATGCTCCTGGAAGAAAAACAGCAACTCTCTGGAACAGGTACAGAATGGCCCTCGTGCCTTCTTGTCTGCAACTCTGTTCTACGGTTCTTCGACCCTTCAATTCTCCAAGCCATGCTCCTTTTATAACTTGACTCTGCTCCATGACTTCGGTCTGTAACGGCTCCTGTAACCGCTGTTCCATGACTTCGATCCGTAACGGCTTTTGTAACCGGTGTAACGACTTCCGTTAATTGTTCCTGTAACCGGCGTAACGACTTCCGTTAACTGTCGCACCGTCTCTCTGTAACGGCCCCTGAAAATGCATTCTGTCGCGATATTGCGACATTTTTCTTCCACTCCTCTCTCCTCTTTTCGCGACATTTTTTTTTCACGACGTCTCTCTCCTCTTTTGGTCGCGATATCGCGACATGTCACGATATCCCGACATTTTTATTTCACGCCTTCTCTCTCCTCTTTTGGTCGCGATATCGCGACATTTTTCTTTCATGTCTTCTCTCTCCTATTTTGGTCGCGATATCGTGACATTTTTCTTTCACGCCGTCTCTTTCTTATTTTTGTCGAGATATCGCGACATATTTCCTCCTTGCCTTCTCTTTCTTCTTCGGGTCGCGATATCGCGACATATTTCCTCCTTGCCTTCTCTTTCTTCTTCGGGTCGCGATATCGTGACATGTCGCGATATCGCGACAGTTTTCCTCTTGGCCAAAACATGTCGCGATATCGCGAAAATTTTTTCCCTTGGCAAAATTTTTCTTTTTCTTTGTTGGATGCTCCTGCATCAAACAACCGGGGTGGATTGAGAAGTGATCTTCACTTCTGTACGGTTCTGTCACTTTCTTCGGTGCTAGTACAGCAGGTACTGCACAGGGACTCAAACTCTCTTTAATCAACCCCTTCTTCAACAACTCTGGAACCTGTCTGTTCAACTCTGCATCCTCCACATGAGACATTCGATGGATTCCGTCCAAAACATTTCCATCATCCACCAAACAGATTCGAGCACTACTGCAAACCTTTTCATCCACTGCCTTCAATGGCTTCAACTTATGACGCACTCCATCTTTCGTCAGAGTACGTATTTGCATTCCCAGCATGCACCGCATGTCTGTCAAATTGCCATGGTCGTCCCAACAACAAATGACAAGCATCCATAGGCAAAACATCACACAAAACTTCATCCTGGTATCTTCCAATATTGAACGTGACTAAGCACTGTTCACGGACCCATGCCCGATGGTCCTTCTGCAACCACGCAATCTGGTATGGATGCGGGTGTCTTCTCTTCTCCAACTGTAACTTAGTAACCATTTCTGCAGAGACTAAGTTATCAGTACTACCATTATCTATAATCACATTACAGACTTTACCTGAACATTTGCACCTTGTGCGGAACAGGCTCTTCTTCTGGTCTGATTGCTTCTCCTTATTCAACAAGGCTCTTTTGGTCATCAATGCTTCTCCTCTCTCTACCTCCTCCAAATGTGCTGATTCAACACCTTCATCTGCTACAACAGCTCTAGCATGACCCTTGGGTCTTGTATTCGTCTCCTCTTGGTGTGCGGACACTCGAATGATCAATGTCCTTCTTCTCCACAATTGAAGCAGGTTCCACGAAATCTGCCTCTTCCATAACTGCGTCCAGCTCTACCTCTTCCTTTGGGGTAGTTGTTCTGACAACGGGAACTGCAATCTTTATCTTCCTTTTGATCTTGACTGCAGCTAGCTTATGCATTCTTCTCATCTCGTCCTCCACCAGTTCTTTCGCCTTGACCTCTTCTTTTTTGCTTACCCTCAAACCTTCTATTTAATTTCTCTTCAACTTTTAGAGCAAACTGGTAAGCATCTTCAATGGTGTTCATCCGAACCAGACTCAACTCTTCTTGCACGTTGGTTCTCAATCCATTGATATAACGGGCTACCTTCTCTTTGTTAGCCTCTGAATGGCCAGTTCTGATTGCGATTTTGAAAAACTCTTCTGTATATTCTTTAATAGACTTAATGGACTGTCTTAAACTCTGCATCTTCCGCAACAGATCTAATTCGTAATCTGCTAGGATAAACTGCCTCTTCAGTTTGTCTACTGTAGACACTAAAACAGCACCAATCTGATTATGTGACTGCAAACATTGATCGCTTTGACACACACACACAGCCCCCAGGGCAGCCCTCGAGAGGTCAAAAAGTGGTCCTAACCACTTTTATAGCAATTTTGTAAGGTCAAAAGATAATTTGGCACATTCGAGCACTTTGCTCAGTATTCGTCTCACCCAGGGACGAATTCAAACTTGGATTCGTCTCACCCAGGGACGAATTCTTAATTCGTCTTTGGTCGGGACGAATTCCAGGTTTAACGGGCAAAAAGAAGAATGGCGCCAAGTGGCAGCCAAAGACAATCAATTGATGACTCTTGCTTCGCACGTGCATGTGAGGTGGGCGGATGGGCCGTTAGAGGACTGTCACAAGGGCATTCATGAAAGCCCAAGTCATGGAGGACCTTCCTCTCTCATGAGAAGACATGACCGCCACATGGCACCTATGACCACCACATGGCGCTTATGCATGTCTCTCCAAAGAGACCCCCTGGGTCTATAAAATGGTGGACTTTTCCCACCCAAAAGAAGAAGAAGGAGGCATTTTCAAGCAACGAAGTGTTGTCGATTTGATACCACGCCTTTACCCTTTTGATTTGCATTTTCCACATCCTTAATCTCTTTCGCAAGAGAGGTTATTGGGTGGCTATTGGAAGTGTGAATTCGGACCCAAAAACCCGACATTTGGCCACTTTAATCCACCAATTTGCTGACAACCCCATCCTAAGAGATTTTGGGCCCATCCCAAGTGGATTGGTGCCAAAATCAAGTTCCAACGGTGGGCGGCCCACTTGGGCGCCCCGCACCTTTTAAGTTTCATTCTAATTGGTTCTTTTGTCATTTGTTCATCTTTCATTTCATTTTATGCTGTCTAGATAGTTCATATGTTCGATTCCATAATGTTTTAATCAGATTTCATCATGTTCTCGTCGCTTTTGTTATCCCACTAACTTGCAGGTAGCGACGCCAAATTCTCGTTGATGGAGGTCAAATTGGGAGAATCCGACCATCTGGGTCATCCCAAAATGCCCCCAATTAGCTAACCCCTCTGTTTGCAGGTCATTTGGAGATCCCGAGGTGTGACATTTGAGCGGCATCAACTCGGCATTTTAACACAGTCGAATTCGTCCTACCCGAGGACGAATTACAGTCGGATTCGTCCTACCCGAGGATGAATTACAGTCGAATTCATCCTGACCAGGGACGAATTGCAGTTGAGTGCGAATTGGCCGACTGTTTCGATGGCAGTGGCCTTCTGGTAATGTTTTCTGGTCTCTGTCGAGTTTGCAGGTCATTTAGAGTCATTTTGTCTATCGATTTGGCTAATCTTTTACATGCATCTTTCATTAATTTTAGAGAACAAACGTTTCTTATTTGCAGCAGGTGCTACTAACATCTTTGTTGTTTCTTTGATCGCAGGAGGAGCAACAAAGGTTAAGGACTCATCAACACCAGCGACGGCAACGTCTTGGCCCGCCCATTTCAAATGTGGGCACGCGGAAGGAGGAACATTAAGTCTTGATTGTAACCAAATTCATTTAACGCTCCTAGCCCCTGAAAAGGGAGGAGGCATCTTTGTAACCGAGATCAAGAGAGTTAAATAAAAGGGTTGTGATTTCTCCATTTTCTTGTATCTCATTTCAATGCGTCTCTTTCATTTCATGCATTCTACATTTCTAGGACTTAAGCGTGTTTGATTTTGAATACATCGCAATTAGTGTTTCCTTCGCCCGAAATCTCGTGCTTTCAGTGGCGATCACGGTGGGACCCTGTCCCCTAGTTTTAAGATCAAGAAACTGATCAGATTTTTGTGTTTTGTGCTTGACAGGTACCTTTTTCAATTTTTGACTGTTATTCGTCTTTGCCCGTGGCGATTACTTTACTGCAATTCGTCTGACCCTGAGACGAATTCTAATTCGTCTCTGGGAGGGACGAATTCTGTTCTGTAATTCGTCTCACCGAGGGACGAATTTCTGTCTGTGAATTTTCAGAGCCGAAGATCAGAAACAGCAGGTTTAGGCAGAGAAAGGTAAGGGTTTCAAAACTGTTCCTGTCATTTTTTGCTTTTCTGTTTCTATTTTCTGTCAATTTTGCTTTCTTAGGGAAAGTAGTTGCTTCTGCATGTTTCATTTTTCAAATAAAAAGAATCACACACACTTCACACAACATCTTTAAACCAAGGAGCTGGTCGTAAAACCCCAACCCTTGATCAAGACCTTCGATGGATTTCATCACCACCTTGGCTTGATTTTGCATCCATTTCCCCGATTGTCACTGTTGTTAGGCGTAAATCCTGATGAAAGCTGACCGAGTGTCGCTGGGGTGATTCCCAGCGCGCGAGGATAAGTCTTCTATGGTAGGTGTCATTAACAGGACAATCCCCCTTTCGTACCGCCTACGTACCACGTACCATCTGCTCTCACGTACCTATAGTCTCCCTCTCGTAAGGGCGGGTATATAGAGAGGTTGGTATATCGGCCTGGGTTGGTATATTGAAGGGGCGACCATTTATGGGAGTTATATGAGCCTTCATTACGCATTTAAACGTTCTTCAAAACTTTCAAAAACAAAACAAAATCATCAAAATGCACTAAAACCAGTTTAGGACACACCATTAATCTTTAAAAGAGATAATCACCGTTTGTGTATGTGTGTGTTCATTTCTGCTTAGTGTAACAAAAAAAAAATCAAAAATCATAAACGAAAAGATAAAAATCTGCTTAGCTAGTAGAAAGGTACCACAATGGTGTACACCCGTAGCCAAGCCCAATCAAGGGCATAAGCTCCGAAAGGTGCACAAGAAGCGGGCACAAGTCGCCTTCGCTTTAGCCCTGAAGACTTGGTCATACCGCCTTGGCGGTCTGGGCCACAAGAGAATCCACATCATTCCATGTCTAGGTGGAATTACAGGGACACCCCTCTGGGGGATACGCCCATTCAGAACAGCCCCTTTCGGGAAGAACCTTTACGTGTGACACTCAACGCAAATAGAAGACCGCCTTTAGAGGCTAGATATGAGTGGCCACAGCGCAATGAAGCGCTAGAGAGGCACAGTGTCCATGAGGAGAGACAACGTGAGTATGGCATCTCTCCTTTGCCTCCCATTAGAACTGAAAGACAAAACCCAGAGCGTAGGGCTCTCCACACAGGGCGAGCTAACTCCGCCCGCCCCTTTCACACCTACGAAAGGGAGTACGAGGAAGATCATCGCATTCCTCGAGAGCAACATACAGCGTGGGAGCCTTGCGCTTCCGCACCTGCTAGATATCATGATCACCCATTAAGGCCAGAGCCTCAAGTAAATGCCGCCAATCTCGATAGAGGGAAGCGCCACATAGAAGTCCCGGATCCTCAAAACCGAGATAGATACATCGGAGAGGCGACTAGGCCTCCTAGAATCAAAATGATAGAGCAAATTGACTTATCATTTGCTAGACATGCCACCCGCCAAGCGCAGATCAAGCAGCTTGAGCAGGATCAACAACAGCTAGAACAATTATATCACCTTAATAAAGAGCGCATTCGATGCCAAACAAATGAGTTGCTCCGCACCACTATGCCTGAAAAGGTTCAGACCCCCCAAACACAGAGGGCAGAAAGGTACGAGAGGCACAACCCCATAGTGCATGATAGGTCTCCAAGACCTCGCCAAGAGGTGCCTTTAAGACACCCGAGACATGAGCGGGAGGCCACTCCCAGGAATGACGATGGGCACCCTCCGTGGGTGCCCACCCCTGTTCATCGAGCTCGCCCAATAACTCCTCGAGAAGCTTATGAGGAGTATGAACAAGAAGAACGGGCCGAAACGCCCTATCAAGGCAGAGGAGGTGCTATCCAGCCACCCCTCCATAGGCCCCCAGTTGCCCGTAACACACAACGGGAACGAGTTACGGAGGAAGAGATTAAATCTTTCGATGCATACAAAGCGCTATTAGAGCGTTTGGAGTCTGTGGAGACTAAAGCTTCTGGGCACCAAAAGCCCACGCTACGACAACTCCGCAGTCATCCGGTGCATCCGTCAGTGCCCACACCTCTTTATCCCGAACATTTCAAGTTGCCTCAGTTGGCAGTCTTTAAGGGTGAAGAAGATGCTCAAGAGCACGTGACAAGATTCCTGAGCCAATGCTTTGGCATTCAGGATAATGATGCGTTGTTGCTAAGGACTTTCATAACCACATTCGTAGGTCTTGCCTCGGATTGGTTCACACAGTTGTCGAAGCACAGCATAAATAACTTGGATCAATTAGTAGATGCGTTCCTGGAATGCTTTGCCTTCAACACCAAGAAGAAGGCATCACCGAGTGATCCGGCCAGCCTCGGGCAATATGAGGAAGAGACAATGGCGGCTTACGGGAATCGATGGAGGGCTCTGCTTTCTAAGCTACCTTACCTTCCCCCTATGTCCGACCGCACACAAATGTTTTCATGGAGTTGACCGAGATCGATCTCCGGGCTATTGCAGCTGCAGCAATACGCCAGCCTAGAAGAAGCTTTGGCGCAAGCCAGAGTTATCGAAGAGATCAAAATACAGGAAGGCAAAATCGCCAAGCCTAAAAAGAAAGAGTGGAACAAAAACACTAAGACAGGGACTACGCAACCAAAACCTGCTACGGTTAATCAAGTTGCGATAAATGTTCCCAAGCCTGTGCAAGAAATACAGCCTCAAAAGGCTAATTATCAGGCAGTGCCTCCTAATTATGAAAGAGAAAATAAAAAATAGGAGCAAAATCAGCAGCGTCGCCCTAGGCGACAATTCACTCCTTATACGGAGTCCAGGGACTCCCTATTTGACCGCTTGTCAGTGGCAAATCTAATCACCCTTCCAGAAATCCAAACCATAGATCCTAACGCTCCCAAGCCTAAGGGATACAGAGAGGATTTATATTGTAGGTTCCATAGGCGAAGGGGACATGACCTGAATGGATGTTGGAAATTCAAGGGCTTGATACAAGATTTGATTGATAATCAAACATTGGCAGTGGACAACCCCATAGCGCCAAATAATCAACAGATGGGGGTATTCAAGGACCCTTTGCCTACCCACGAGGCACAGGAAAAACCTCTTCAGGTTAATGAGGTGCGACAGAATCTTCCCATGCAAGGGTATGTGGGAATGATCAGCATAGTAACAAGGAACAAGAAATACCCAGGAGTTGCCACTGAGGCAGCTACAAGAGAAGTTCCTTCAACGTCGCACCCTCAACAACACCCTGTGCAGTTGCCTCCGCCTAGACCCGAGGTCACGATACGGACCAAACTCACGTAGAGTTTGCGGACCACATCGGCTAGGCTTTCCATTTATGAGCTTATACAATAGTCAGCACCCCATCGAGAAGCTCTCATGGAAATTTTGAAAGCCATCGAGTTACTGACCTCACGAAGCGAATTCCTTCAATAACTTCGTGGGACATGTAAAATGATGTACGGAGCCAGTCATTACCTTCAGAGAGGATGAAGTTAAAATAGTATCGAATGACATGGCAGATCCACCCCTGCACGTTATCGCGCGGGTCAACGGGATCCCGTACAAGAGAGTGTTGGTAGATACTGGCTCGTCCAATAACATCATTACCACTGCAGACATTAAAACATCTGAAGCTGCCAACCTCTCATATCACGGCTTCCACATACACACTATGAGCATTCAACGATGCGATATGCTCGACAGTCGGCACAATTGTTCTACCCGTCCAGGTAGGACAAAAGACGATACCCACATTGTGCCATATTTTGGAAGGCGAGATGGCATACAACATATTGCTAGGGCGACCATGGATCAGGGACATGAAGTGTGTCCCTTCGATAGCTCACCAGTGTCTGAAGTATGCATTTGAAGGAGAAATACATGTAGTCCCGATGGACTTAGAACCCTTCAAATATTGCAATGCAGTGCAATTGATGCCGCAATCGACCCTCCCATCGATGCACTTGGATTTCCAGTTAAATCCATCTAGACAGGGTCCGATGCCACGGGCACCACTGGTGACTAATCCATCAAAACCCCAGCCAGGTGCATCTTCATCATCTACTCCTTCATTACCAATGCCACCTGTCATGGCTAAACAGAAGGACAAAGGAAAAAAGATCCTGGAAGAGGCTCAACCCCTAGAAGAGGTGTTGCCAACGATATCAACTGTCTCAATAGAAGAAATACCTAGCACAATGGAAGCTGAAGCTCCTAATCCACCCAACATGGAATGGACTCAGGAAGGCCTTCCATTTCCTCCCTCTCAATCGTCAACAATTACTGTTGAAATAGCCAGTACGGGCCTGGGGGAATATCTAGTGCAGAATGTTGTAGCAACGCCCGCGCTAGAATCAGTGCAGGACATGGGGAGACCTCGCCTTCCCATAGGGACAGTTGTTCCTTTAGGTTACCCACCAAACCAGACAAATTTTGTGTATGGGGGCCTTGATCATGGTATCGAACCATGCAAGCAAAAGGACGAGGACGAAGAGCCTTTTGCCAAAAATATCAATTATCTGTCGAACCCGAACTTCGCTCTGAGATATCTCGGCCAATGCAATTGGCACGGATACGGGTTAGGCAGGTATGAGCAAGGGGTGCGTGTCCTTTGCCAGCCAAGATATCAAATGCCTTATGATAAGTCGGGAGTAGGGTTCAACCACCCCCTGCCCTTAGACATCTTGGTGGAAAACATGCAAGGCCTAGGAATAGGCAACAAGGGTGGATTGGCATCAGATCCTTATGCCAACCCAAACACAACGTACACATTGGGAGATTATCTCCCATGGTCAACAACCACCCTTGGTAACATCAATGACCCTTCTCCGTTGATAGAGAGAGGTGAAAGTTCGGACACTAACTTCCAAGGAGAGCATAAAAAGTGTCCAGATATCTTTTTGAAATTGTTCCCTTTAGAGGTTCCAATTGAACCAGTGCAATGTCAAGAGAATCAGGTCCCCCCATCGAGTGTGGAACAACCGCAATGGGATCAGATTAATTTGCTCGAACAAGATGAGCATAATATGTCGTAGATAGCTATCGGGGCCAACGAGGGCCTTTGGATCACCGACAATGATTACGAAGATGAAACTGAGATGGACTATCTTAATCATGCACGATGGCACAATCACCCTGTAACCCATGAACAACTGATGGCACAACTAGGCATAATATTAGGGCATGAATGGCACGTAGACCCAGCAGGGTGGGACCAAGTGTTGGATCAATGGCTCCAAGTTTACGATGAGCACCGTCCACCCCGAGACCCTATAATGACATCAGTGCCGAGGGAAGACCCTGTCTTCCTATCAACCCATAGGGCCGATCCGTTCATGCCCGTCCCTACAGAGCCAGATCCAGAGCATAGGGAGCATCCAGAATGTTCGAGTTATCACACCCGCGGTAATGGAGACCAAATTCATTTCATCAACATGATCTCCATTGATTTGACCGCACCCATCCGCAATCCGACCGATCCAGCATGGTCATTGCATCTAGACATAGATGCCATCGACTGGGATCACGTCAATTCACCGCTCTCCCCATCATAGTATTGGCCTTTCGATAAAATGCCTCATTTTACCCCAGGGACAACTCAAGATATTTTTCAAGCTGAAGAGGGACCCGAGGTTCCAAACGCAGATTTAAACTCAGCTAATGATATCCATTTGATCCCGACTCCACATCAGTTGGAGGACGGATCCCACATGTCAGTCGAGGAGACGACTGACGTAGACATCGGCTTAGACCCAATGAATCCATAGATTATCAAGCTAGGGGTAAGCTTATCCCCTGAAGAGCAAGCCGACTACATTGCCCTTCTCAAAGAGAAGAAGGAGGTTTTTGCATGGTCATACAGAGACATGCCGGGACTAGATCCATAGCTAGTCACGCATAATCTAACGCTTGACCCGACAATCAAGCCAGTTAAGCAAAAACTATGAAAGATGCACCCAACAGTGGCCTTGATGGTCAAAGATGAATTGCAAAAGCTGTTGGATGCACAGTTTGTCATCTGCGTGGATTATCCGCCATGGCTGTCCAACATGGTGCCCGTCAAAAAGCCCGACGGGAGGATTCGCATATGCACCGATTTTTGAGATCTAAACAAAGCGAGTCCTAAGGATGATTTCCCCTTGCCAAGCATCGACGCGTTGGTAGACGCTACAGCAGGTCACGAAATGCTATCCCTCATGGATGGTTTCTCAGGATACAATCAGATTCGTATCAATCTTGAGGATCAACTCAAAACGGCATTCACAATGCCTTGGGGGACATTTTGTTATAAGGTCATGCCTTTTGGCCTTAAAAATGCTGGCGCCACCTACCAACGTGCCATGACATACATCTTCCATGATTACATGCATAAAACTTTGGAAGATTACATGGATGATTTGTTAGCCAAGTCTCTTTTGCGCTCAAATCATCTCAATGACTTAAGCAAGATTCTCGATCGCCTCATAGAGCATAAGGTCAGATCGAATCCCAAGAAGTGCGTATTCGAGCGTCACATCTGGAAAACTCTTGGGTTTTATAGTCTCAAAGCGAGGCATCGAGGTGGACCCAAAGAAAGTCAAGGCAATCCTTGAAATGCCTCCCCCAACTACTATTAAGCAGCTCAGAAGTTTGCAAGGAAAGGTCGTGTCGATTAAGCGCTTCATAGCGCAGCTATCTGACAAATGCCGACCAATGAACAAATTATTGCACAAGGGGGTTACATTTCACTGGGATGACGAGTGCCAGTCAGCCTTTGATGAAATCAAACAATACTTGGCTTCGCCACCAGTATTGGCACCACCTAGACCAGGAGTGTCGTTCTACTTATACATCTCAACTATCGAGGTGGCACTGGGCGCCATGCTGGCCCAGAAGAATGAACTTCACAAAGAATAGGCTACTTACTATCTTAGCCGCACCCTGGTCAGTTATGAACTTAACTATGCATACGTCGAGAAACTCTGCTTGGCAGTGGTGTTTGCTACCAAGAAGCTATGCCACTACATGCTGAGCAACACTACGTATGTTGTGTCTAAGGAGAATCCATTGCGATACATGATGAGTCGTACTTATCATAGTAGTCGCACGGCGAAATGGATCATGTTGTTGATGGAATTTGACATAGAGTTTATTGGACAAAAATCTATCAAAGGACAAGTCATAGCCGATCAACTAGCAGAGGCTCCTCTTGAAGACGATCAGCCTCTAGTCATAGAACTACCCGATGATGGGGTCTTCCATGTCTCAGAATCGCCAGATTCTGATGAGCCTGAGTCACAAGCCGACATAACCTTATTTTTTGATGGTTCTAAGTGTGAGCAAGGTGGTGGCACGGGAATAGTATTCTTCACACCGCAGGGCGCTCCAATGCCCCTGTCATTTAAATTAAATTTCCCATGCACCAACAATAATGCAGAGTATGAAGCCTTGCTCATAGGTCTTCAGACAACAATCGCCATGAACATCAAATGACTGAACATCTTTGGTGATTCGTTGTTAATTGTCAATCAAGTCAAAGGGGTATACCAATGCAAATGCCCGCTTCTACAAGGCTTATAAAGCCCTTGTGGACAAATTCTTGGCAAAACTTGAATGGTACGACATCGAGGCACTCCCTCGGTCATCGAATCATTTTGCGGACACAATGGCCTCCTTGGGGTCACTAATCCCGCAAGACCTTTTCGGTGATATGACAACCATTCAAGTCAAAACCCTATCGCAATCCGTGATGGAGCGTGCAAGCTCTGACTTGACGTCAGGAATCCACATGATCCAGATTGAACCATCCTCGGATAAGTTCTCTCGAATCCACGATCATCTGAAACATGCCAACTGGGGGTCCTTGTTCTCCCCTACTCCCATTAATAGCAACACAACGCTGTTCTTACAAGTTCTATCCCGCTCAGCATTTGTTAGGGATGAACTTCAAGAGGGATTGGCTGTTAATACTATCGAGGTTTTCGATCAACAGGACTGGTATTTACCCATTAGAGACTACCTCAAGTTAGGTAATCTCCCGCTTGGATTGACGCATGCCGCAAAACGAACATTCAAGCAGAAAGCGGCTAAGTATGTCTTGATAGGAGACATTTTGTATCATCGTAGCTATGAAGGGATCCTTCTTCGTTGCTTGGACCAACAAGAGTCCACTTGGGCAGTCGCCCAAGCGCACGATGGTACATGTGGTGGCCACTTCAGTGGTATGGCCATCGCAAAGCGCATTCTTCGCATGGGCTATTATTGGCCATCTTTAGAGCGAGATTGTTGCGCATATGTCAAGAAGTGCGTGAAGTGTCAACATCATGCCAATTTGATGCACGTACCTTCCCGAGCCTTGCGAGACAGTCCAGTCTGCTTGGCCATTTTCGTAGTGGGGCTTCGATCTAATTGGAAAGATCTCCCCTGCATCGTCAGGCCATCACACGTTTATCATAACGGCCACAGAGTATTTTACCAAGTGGGTGGAAGCAATTCCGCTGACCTCTACGACAGGACCCCGCATTGTGGAGTTCATTTTGCATAACATCATATGTCATTTTGGTATTCCATCCAAAATAATCTCGGATAATGGGCCACCATTCAAGAACAAAGACGTGCGTGCTTTGACCACAAAGTACAAAATTCAGCACAGTTTTTTGACACCCTATTATCCGCAGGCAAATGGGCAAGCAGAGGCGTCAAACAAAATGCTAGTTGCCATCCTTAAAAAGACGGTCGCAGACAGTCATAAGGATTGGCACATCCAAATTCCACTTGCCCTTTGGGCTTATCGCACTAGCATTCGGACGCCCCCTAGGGCTACTCCATTTTCGCTCGTGTATGGCTCCGAGGCAGTCATGCCTCTAGAGTTGGAAATTCCTTCCCTGCGCATATCAATGCAAGAGTTCATCAATGATGACGCTGCATGGCAGGCCCGGTTAGACCAACTTACGTTGCTTGATGAACGACGCGTTAATGCTCTCGAGCACTTACGTATCTATCAAGAGCGACTTAAGAAAGCTTACAACATGAAAGTTCACCTAAGGGACTTTCGGGTTGGTGATTTGGTTTTGAAGGAAAACCAACAGAACTCTAATTTGCCGTCCCACCTAAGGGACAAGTTCACGGCAAATTGGTTAGGTCCATATGTCATTGATAGCAAAATAGGACCCGAGACGTACCGGCTAGCCTCTCTTGATGGAATCAAGGAAACAGAACCCTTGAATATCAGTCATTTGCGACCATTCTATATCTAAGAGAGCCATATCCCAAAAAGGCTCCAAGGATTCCTAAAATCGCTTGGTCAAATCCCAAAAAGGCTCCAAGGATTCCTGAAATCGCTTGGTCAAATCCCAAAAAGGCTCCAAGGATTCCTGAAATCGCTTGGTCAAATCCCAAAAAGCTCCAAGGATTCTCGCAATCGCTTGGTCAAACCAAAAAGCTCCAAGGATTCCCGCAATCGCTTGGTCAATCCCAAAAAGCTCCAAGGATTCCCGCAATCGCTTGGTCAAACCAAAAAGCTCCAAGGATTCCCGCAATCGCTTGGTCAACCCAAAAATCTCCAAGGATTCCCGCAATCGCTTGGTCAAAAGAAAAATAAAATCATCAAAAATAACAAAGATTTGCATCTCATTTCTAGGCATGCTCAAAATTCATCAATACAAAGCTCTTCTCGCATCTCATCTTCATATTCACAAAAAAAAATCAATCCATCAAAAATACAAAAATACGTAGCTGCATTAAGCATCACACCCATACATTGCATATTTGTGGTCGTACAGGTCAAAGGCACCATAGACTGTAATTATTCTGCTAGTCCATCTTGTTCCATAATTTTCCATCTTACATAAACAAACAAACAAACGCCATTTACTGTTGTTTACCACAATAGAGTCAGTGGTCTTATAATGTATCAAGAGTTTTCGTCTTTCAGTCGTCATTTTACTTTCTAGCCACGTACTGTACCAAGTCAGAGAGATTTTACGAAGGTAGAGTTCTACTTGAAATACGCCTTGTTACGTAACATCCTATCACAAGCTAAAACACATAAAACAATTCCTAAGTTGTACGAACGAAAGATGAAACCTGCACAGTAATCTAGGTCACCATAAGCGAAACGGTTATCTTGCTTATCCCCCTGTGTAAATGACCCAAGGAACGCTGAGAGTTGGCAAAAGGACAAGCATCCTCCCTACCCAATTCCCCAAGAATCCCAAATTTCTCTATAGTTGCAAAACATCAAAAAATTTGCAAACGTCAAAAACTCCAAAATTTGACATCCAACAGTGCACACATCAAAAGCACTTACAATAGTGACTCTTATCACTAAAATCCAAATCCCTTGCTCGAAAGAAAAATATATAAAAATAAACAGTGATTTTTATCACTACAATTGAGCAAGTATCCCAATACAATTGAAGAAAAAAAGGGAGTCGAACTTGAATCCCTGGAACTCTCAAGCATTTCGAAAGGTCATGAGGTAAGCCTCAGTACCGGTTTGGTTGATAGCCTATTGGTCACTGGCGGTAAACCTCCCGCATGACGATATATCTGTCACATTAACTTGTGTACGGATCAATGTTTGCATGTGGATGAGCTAGCTTATGGTATCCTAGAAAACACCGCAGATTAATCTAAGTACAATAAAGGAGTTAGTGGAGCTAACTAGGTGATCCTCAGTACAGGTTCGGTTGAAAGCCCATCTGGCACTGGCGGTATCCTAATAAATACCACATAAATGAACTCAATTGCACACACAGGGATGTGAAATAACTTGGTCAAAAACAAGTCCGATTCATACCTTGTTCAAAAGTCTTGTAAGATAAAGCACAATCGTGGCTAGTGAGTTAAAAACGTCGGAGTTTCAGAAAACCTTAGCTACATTTCTAAACCAAACTGCGTTACTTTTCATCCTTGCAATACCATCAAAAAATACAAAAAAAGGAAAACCACATGTATACATACAAAGTCAGTTATTACAGCAATGGCTTAAAAACAAAATAAACAAAGTCCTAAACAGTCTATGGTGCCCTAACCAAACATCACAAATTCCATTCATCCACTTCATTCTTGCATATCACATATAAATCAAAAACACTTGCACTCAACATAACATATGCATCCATCAAAATAAATTAACATGCATACATCCATATTCATCAACCATCATACATAAGATCAAATCATCACATATGCATCAACAAAATAAAGCCGGTTTATATATATATATATATATATATATATATATATATATCATCAAAAAAAATGCCCGCAGGCTACAAAACTGGTCCTCTGACCCCGCAATCACATAACAAAACCACCCAGCCTAAGGCGTCGGCCACCATGATCACGCAGGATCGGTGCGACGGGAACTACCCCCCGTGGTGTGGGTCCTATGGGACCCCGTAGGGCGGCTACTGCTAGCCCCAACATCATGCCTACTGCCGCCTCCCTCATCCAATCGCCTACGACGAGATGATGTTGACTTCTCAGTAACACTGTCCCTCGTCCGACGTGAAGATCCACCTCCCGAAGGCTCAGGTACCCGCCCCCCAAGGCGGATGATCTCCCCCTCCAAATCCATCCGATGTCGACACCACTCCACCTCCCGCCTACGGTACATCACGACTACATCATCGCGCTGCGCCAGCACTCGTAAGAGATCCCTCTCCCGTGTAGCATCAGTATCACCCTCCTTTGCGCGAGGCACCACCCGTGCGCTCTCCCACTCTGCTAGCCGAGCCCGTAGGAGATCCCTCTCCCATAGCGCATCCCCCAGCTCCTCATCTCGCCTCCGCAGTAGCTCCACCAACCATGCATTCTCAGTGCATACCCCGGACTCCATGTCCTCCGCATACGTCGGAGGCATGGGACTCTCTGGAATAGCAGCCTGCTCTGGCTCCCACTGCTCCGCCATGTCCTGCATCTCCGGCTGCTCCGGAGCCCCCAAATCCGCATCAACACCCTCCACCTCCACCATGTCCTCCAAAGGAGCTCCCCAATCATCCCCTGGTGCCTCAGCACCCTCCCCGCCCATCGCTGCCACCTCCGCGCCTCCCAGTGGCCCCTCTCCCCGCCATCGCCGTAGCACCCACCACTGGTCGTACTCTGTAGTAGTCCCGACGTCATCCACGTCCGGGACGTCGATCGCCACATCCGAATCCTCACCCAATGGCGCGATGACTGGTCGGTCTAGAGTCCTCTCATCCCCCCGACGTCGATAGACCACGGGCTCACCAGGAAACCCCTGGCGCACCCCAAACTATCATGTAACCCGACTGTACGAGAAGAACTCATGCTCGGTCCCATGCCGCCCAATCAACCACCGCTCTCTGCGTACCCGTCGGAGCCACTCTCCAGCCTTCGACCAGGCTGGACAGTCCCGATAAGGATGCCAAACCACCTCCCCGGGAGTGAGCCGAGAGAAGGTATCGGCATAGTGCCCTACGACACCTGCCCAACGTCGACTCTGTCCCTGCTCTCCGGACCGCCGCCACAAAACTGCATACCCTATCTCCTTATCCTCCATCACCGCCCGAGTCGTCCATGGTAACCCGGTTGGCCTCTCAACTGCTATGTGCTGCCAACCCCAACACTGCAATAGATAACTGCAACTGATCCCCTTTCGTCACCGACAACGGACCTCATACAACTCCCCATAGAGCTGTGCCAATAATGTCTGTCCCCATCTCAAGATAAGTGGTGCCTCTATCGGGCACTCTACCAACTGCCAAACCAAATCAAGCAGGTTCCATGGGAACCTCGCACTCGAAGAGTCAGGTAATAGCATGTTGGAAATGAGGCCCATAAGGAATGCGTGCCTCACTCCCAACACCCCCCTCTCCTGCCACCATCGAACAAAAATCCCACCAACCTGACAGTCAATCTCGACCGTCTCCACTGGGCTCTCTACGCCCAAACGCTCCCCATGGCCGAAGCATCTCGTCAGTACAGTTGTCCGCTGATCACGCGGCGATGTCCTGATGGGCAGTCCATCTATCGAAATCCGTAGAAGCCGATAGATATCCTCCAAGGTAACAATCATCTCCCCTGTCGGGAGATGGAAGGTGTTGGTCCGCGGATCCCAGAGATTGATCAGGGCCATCAAATAGGCCTGATCCACGACCACTGGCTCTAGACGAGCCACCTGCTTGAGCCCAAGGGCATCAAGCCACTCCCAGTCAGCCTCAGTCAGCGCCCCACGCGCTTCAGCAAAAGCAATGGATACACGGTACCGGCTCCTAACAACCTGCAAAAGAAAACAATTCAAAAAAAAAAAATTAAAATCACGGAAAAGAACTGTACAACAAAAACATGCATATAAAACATTGCCTATCAATGTACAATAAAACAAAAAAAAAATTTTTGTTATGTTTTAATTTAATAATTTTAATAGGGTTTCTAATCCTAACTGATTAATTTAAAACAAAAACAAACAAAAATTAAGACAAAAATTAAATTTTCAGTTCTAGGGTTTCTAATTCTAACTGATTAATTTAAAAAAAAAAAATTAAAAATTAATAAAAATTATTTTAGCTAGGGTTTCTAATCCTAACCGATTAATTTAAAACAAAAAAAAAATTCAAAAAAATTAAATTTTGGTCTAGGGTTTCTAATCCTAACTGGTTAATTTAAAAACAAAAAAAAAAAATAAAAAAAAAAATTGAGTCTTAGGGTTGGGTTTATCCTAGGGTTTAGTTGTAAGTAAAATTCTTTACCTAGGTTTTACGCTACGTTTAGTTGTACACTAAGTCTTAGTTGTCTTCAATTCGAAGTTTTAAATTTTGAAAAACATCATCACAAAAATAATCAAATAAAACAATTGCAATTTTAAACAAAAATAAACTCTAGGGAGCACTTACTGGTCTCGCTTCGGCTCCGCCGCTCGATCCGGTTTGTGCACTCATGATGGCAAGGAAAATCTCGACAGCGCTTCGCTTCGCAGAATTAACTTCCTCCTCCCCAGAGCTCCAAATCGCAAGAAAAATCAAATGAAAATGAGCCCAAACCCTAGTTTTGCAGCTTAAATAGGCTTTTGAGCTGGAATTCATCCTTCACTGGGACGAGCGCTCTGGTTAGCGCTCGTCCCACCCAGGGACGAATTCTAAAGCTGGAATTCGTCCCACCCCGGGACGAATTCAGGCCAAAAACTTCAAAAACATCAAAAAATGGACAAAAATGCACTAAAACAGATAATAAATTTGCCCGATGAGAGTGTTGTTGCACTTAACATCCCGGGCATACAAAATAGACGTTGGGGTCACAAATTGTCATTATCCTACTCCCTAAGAAGGCTATCTTAGCCGGACCGCTCCATGGGAAGACGGATTTTCGCCAATTTCAGCTCCAAACAGCGTCGCAAAAAGGGTTAACACCCACCAAAAATAGGTCTAAATGTTGGAAAAATTGCACATGCTTAATGATAAACCATCTAAAGGCACCCTTGCACAAGTCATCTTGGGTCAAGCGACTCGTCGCTTTTCTCACGAAGGTCATTCCCTCATCGATTCGTCGCTTGAGGGGGTAGTCACACTTAGTCACCAATCAACAAACACACACCCAATCAAGGCAATGACATGCATTCAAAGAATCATTGACAAAGACAATTATGCTCCCGCTTGGGGCAGTAAACAAGCAACAATCACAAATTGATCAAACACTTGGCATTTTGTGAATCATGAACACAAGGTTCCCCCCGTGGACAAAAGGTTGCGCCCTTTGCCTATTCATGACTGATCAATGTCCAAGCTCAAGTCACACCTCACCAAAATAGGTTAATACTTGAAATTGAGTGCCTTCGCTCGTCAGAAGCAAGGATTCAAGAATGCATGCCCTTTCCATACTTGGGGCATCAAAAGTTGGTTAGGTTACCGAGAAACCCTAATCATTAGTGCTTTGGTTATCTATTTTTGCTCGATGCTGCGCCATGCACAACGCATCCCAAAAAGGGGCATCTGTAGACACCAAAATAGCACCAATCCGATTATGTGACTGCAAACACTGATCGCTTTGACACACACACAGCCCCCAGGGCAGCCCTCAGAGGTCAAACAATGGTCCTAACCACTTTTATAGCAATTTTGTAAGGTCAAAAGGCAATTTGGCACATTCAGGCACTTTGCTCAGTATTCGTCTCACCCAGGGACGAATTCAAACTTGGATTCGTCTCACCCAGGGACGAATTCTTAATTCGTCTTTTGTCGAGACGAATTCCAGGTTTAACGGGCAAAAAGAAGAATGGCGCCAAGTGGCAGCCAAAGACAGTCAATTGATGACTCTTGCTTCGCACGCGCGTGTAGGTGGGCAGATGGGCCGTTAGAGGATTGTCACAAGGGCATTCATGAAAGCCCAAGTCATGGAGGACCTTCCTCTCTCATGAGAAGACATGACCGCCACATGGCACCTATGACCACCACATGGCGCTTATGCATGTCTCTCCAAAGAGACCCCCTGGGTCTATAAAATGGTGGACTTTTCCCACCCAAAAGAAGAAGAAGGAGGCATTTTCAAGCAACGAAGTGCTGCCGATTTGATACCACGCCTTTACCCTTTTGATTTGCATTTTCCACATCCTTAATCTCTTTCGCAAGAGAGGTTATTGGGTGGCTATTGGAAGTGTGAATTCGGACCCAAAAACCCGACATTTGGCCACTTTAATCCACCAATTTGCTGACAACCCCATCCTAAGAGATTTTGGGCCCATCCCAAGTGGATTGGTGCCAAAATCAAGTTCCAACGGTGGGCGGCCCACTTGGGCGCCCCGCACCTTTTAAGTTTCATTCTAATTGGTTCTTTTGTCATTTGTTCATCTTTCATTTCATTTTATGTTGTCTAGATAGTTCATATGTTCGATTCCATAATGTTTTAATCAGATTTCATCATGTTCTCGTCGCTTTTGTTATCCCACTAACTTGCAGGTAGCGACGCCAAATTCCCGTTGATGGAGGTCAAATTGGGAGAATCCGACCATCTGGGTCGTCCCAAAATGCCCCCAATTAGCTAACCCCTCTGTTTGTAGGTCATTTGGAGATCCCGAGGTGTGACATTTGAGCGGCATCAACTCGGCATTTTAACACAGTCGAATTCGTCCTACCCGAGGACGAATTACAGTCGGATTCGTCCTACCCGAGGACGAATTACAGTCGAATTCATCCTGACCAGGGACGAATTGCAGTTGAGTGCGAATTGGCCGACTGTTTCGATGGCAGTGGCCTTCTGGTAATGTTTTCTGGTCTCTGTCGAGTTTGCAGGTCATTTAGAGTCATTTTGTCTATCGATTTGGCTAATCTTTTACATGCATCTTTCATTAATTTTAGAGAACAAACGTTTCTTATTTGCAGCAGGTGCTACTAACATCTTTGTTGTTTCTTTGATCGCAGGAGGAGCAGCAAAGGTTAAGGACTCATCAACACCAGTGGCAACAATGTCTTGGCCCGCCCATTTCAAATGTGGGCACGCGGAAGGAGGAACATTAAGTCTTGATTGTAACCAAATTCATTTAACGCTCCTAGCCCCCGAAAAGGGAGGAGGCGTCTTTGTAACCGAGATCAAGAGAGTTAAATAAAAGGGCTGTGATTTCTCCATTTTCTTGTATCTCATTTCAATGCGTCTCTTTCATTTCATGCATTCTACATTTCTAGGACTTAAGCGTGTTTGATTTTGAATACATCGCAATTAGTGTTTCCTTCGCCCGAAATCTCGTGCTTTCATCTACCATTTGATCCCATCTGGTGATATTTTCTTTTCCTCTTCGATTGTGCTCTAGCTGCACTCCTTTCCACCATATACTAGCATGGCCTTTTAATTTTATTTTTGCAAATTTGATCCGGTTTGGATCTACAACCCCCTCATATTCAAAATACTCCTCCATATCGTTGATCCAGTCAATCAACTCTTTTGGATTTAGATTTCCAGAATATATGGAGACGTCCAACTTTGGCCTTTTCCCAATTTGAGATATGGTTGTAAACAATCGAGCTTTCACAGAACTCATTGCTTCTTCTTCTTCTTCTTCTGATGGGTCATCAACACTGCAAGCTTCATCATCACTGTAGTCTTCTCCTCTTGGCTCAACTCCTCTTCTCAAATCTTCTTGCAGGGCTTGCACTTGCTGCTGCAACTCTCTGAAGTCTCCTTCAGGTACCGCATTTCTCGCACCACCACGATTTCTTCGTGGAGGCATTTTTCTTCACTCTTTTCTCACAACTCTTCAACAAATCCTGGTGTAGTTGCCTCACGTCCGACGATCTGCTAACACGTTCAGGAACTCTCGCTTTGTCTTCTTGCAACCCTTTCCACAGATCTTGGTGTAAACTGCCTCACGTCCGACGGTCTATTTACACACTCAGGAACTCTAGCTCTGATACCACTTGATGGGGAGCCAAAATTACCCACAAAAGAAATCTCAAATTCTTATTCATAAATTCGAAAAGGTTACAATAATTTTACAGAAAATGGCAATCGTCACACAGATGATGCTCCTGGAAGAAAAATAGCAACTCTCTAGAACAGGTACAGAACGACCCTCGTGCCTTCTTGTCTGCAACTATGTTCTGCAGTTCTTCGACCCTTTAATTCTCCAAGCCATGCTCCTTTTATAACCTAACTCTGCTTCATGACTTCGGTACGTAATGGCTTCTGTGACCGCTGCTCCATGACTTCGATCCGTAACTGCTCTTGTAACCCGCGTAATGACTTCCGTTAACTGTTCCTGTAACCGACGTAACGACTTCCGTTAACTGTCACACCGTCTCTCTGTAACGGCCCCTGAAAATGCAGTCTGTTGCGATATCGTGACATTTTTCGTCCACTCCTTCTCTCTCCTCTTTTGGTCGCGATATCGCGACATTTTTCTTCCACGCCTTCTCTCTCCTCTTTTGGTCGCGATATCGCGACATTTTTCTTTCACGCCTTCTCTCTCCTCTTTTGGTCGCGATATCGTGACATGTCGCGATATCGCGACATTTTTCTTTCATGTCGTCTCTCTCCTCTTTTGGTCGCGATTCGCGACATTTTTCTTTCATACCATCTCTTTCTTCTTTTGATCGCGATATTGCGACATATTTCCTCCTTGCCTTCTATTTCTTATTCGGGTCGCGAGCAACATATTTCCTCCTTGCCTTCTCTTACCAAAACATGTCGCGATATCGCGACAGTTTTCCTCTTAACCAAAACATGTCGCGATATCGTGACAGTTTTCCTCTTGGCCAAAACATGTCGCGATATCGCGACAGTTTTTCTCCTTGGCAGAATTTTTTTTTTTTTTTTTTTGGATGCTCCTGCATCAATAGGGCACAACCATGGTCTTGGCCTTCTCCACATCTACAAATCAAACAACTCTCAAAGAAGTTCTTCAATCGGAAGCACTCCCCTCTTAATGTTATCGTTACTGCAAAAGATTTAACATCACCCAAGCCAATAACACATATGGGTCCATCCCTTTCATGGTCTCTGCTTTTGGAGTAGCCTCTCCATCATGGCTGTTTTGAGAAAGGAAAGCTTGAGGTGGATAATGCGAAGGGAACAGCGTTTTGATGCCAGACATGAGGCGCGAGTGGGATGGGACACCATGATGAGTGTAGGTGATCTGGTCTTTCCAATAGCCCAAAATGTGTTGTAGGGTGGTGGACATGGCTGTTTTGGAAAATGGAGTAGTTACCTAAGGAAGGCAGGGAACATTGGAAATAAAGAGGTCAGGAATCCATTGATTTAATGTTGATGTTTTTTCCACATTTGTCCAAGTTCACACTTTGCTTTTTCGCTCTTTGGCCTATTTTTTAAAGATATTTTAACGGTTTGAACATACAAACTAAGAATATAACCAATCGCATACCAATGTCCTGTCTAACAGAAACCAGACTGGATTGATATCAGGCTAAGGAAATTATAAAAATATTATAGTTTTGGGTAATTTAAGGGAACGTCATGAACCTTTTTCATACCTATGGAATTGGTAAAAATTAAAAAAAAAACCTAATTTTGTTTCAGATATTATAGGTTTGTTGTTCAATTTATAATAAATTTTTGTAGAGTATTGATGTAAATTGTTTGGGTTTTGTGTCGGCTTATTCACCTTTGACCAATCCACCTTTTGGCACAAAACATCAAGAAAAACGTTTCCATTTGTACGTGTAAGATTTGTTTATGTTTCAGAGACGTATAGGATGCGAACCCAGAAGGAGGTATTAGGACATCTGTGAGATTTAAACTTTTAGTGTAAATGAACATCGTTTACAAATATGAGAGAAATGCGGAGGACATCTTATTTGTTATAGATATTTTTTTAGATAGTGGTTTAGTGGATTAGGAAATTATGTTGTTATTTTATGTATAGATGTGAGTTGGAGTAGTTTCAAAGTTAAAAATTTTCATTTTATATTTATTTTTCATTAATTTAATTTATTAATTTTTTATTAAAATAAATAAATAAAATTTTATTTAATATTTTATTGTTTTTTATTAAAGTTAAAATTTTAATATATATGTTTTGTTTGAAGTAATGAAAAATATAACAAGTGGTATAAGTGTGGGGTTCCTTCTTTTCAATGATTTGAATTTGGGTAATTTGGATAATAGTCCAATGATAAATATTTAGGTAACTTGCATAATAATCGAACAACATACCACTAGGCATTTCAAGAAGGAAAATATACATGTTTTATAAGTAAAAATATTGTTTGATATTTTATTTTATTTAAGATTTTACAATATATTTTTTAATAAGGTTTTGAAAGGGCTGCCATTTTCCTCTCACATTAACGTAGTCACATAAAGCTATATAAACTATTAATAAGGTTTTGAAGGATTGTCTTTCTCCTTTTACATCAACCTGCTCACATAAAGCTATATAATCTATTTGGTGTCATCGAATTTCAATTTTGGTGTGGGTTATGTCATCTCTATATTTCAACCATTAAACTAAGGCTTCATTGACTATTTTAGAACTATCAATAGAAAAAAGAGTTTTTTTAAGATACATATTGGTTACAACAACACTATTTTTAGTAACTGTCAAACATAGGGTTCAAACCACATGGGCTACTCCCAACAACCTTATTTCATCTTGTTGTCGTTGAGCAGGTGTGAGAGGGAGACCATCGATCGCTTGGGATTCGTATAGTTGTGGATATGACACACAATCGGGGTTAAAACAACAAGGGTTTATCCCAACAATCTTATTCCATCTCATTGTTGCTGAGCAGGTGTGAGAGGGAGACCATAGGTCACTTGGAATTTGTACGGTTGGAAATCTCATGCACACTCAAAAAATTTAGAGAAAACATCCATATATCTCAACCATTAAACTAAGGCCTCATTGACTATTTTAGAACTATTAATAGAAAAAGAGATTATTTTAAGATACATATTGGTTACAACCACACTATTTTTAGTAACTATTAAAGACATGATTGAAACCACATGGGTTGCTCCCAACAACTTTATTCCATCTCATTGTTGTTGAGCATGTGTGAGAGGAAGACCATCGGTCGCTTGGGATTCATACAGTTGAGGGTTCAAACAACAAGGGTTTCTCCCAACAACCTTATTTCATCTCATTGTTGCTGAGCAGGTGTGAGAGGGAGACCATAGGTCACTTGGGATTTGTACATTTGTAAATCTGGTGCACACTCAAAAAATTTAGAGAAAACATCCATATATCTCAACCATTAAACTAAGGCTTCATTGACTATTTTAGAACTATTAATAGAAAAAGAAATTTTTTTTAAGATACATATTGGTTACCACCACACTATTTTTAGTAACTATTAAATACATGATTCAAACCACATGGGTTGCTCCCAACAACTTTATTCCATCTCATTTTTGTTGAGCATGTGTGAGAGGAAGACCATTGGTCGCTTGGGATTCATACAATTGTGGATTTGGTGCACACTTATGGTTCAAACGACATGCGTTGCTCCCAATAATCTTATTTCGTATTGTTGTTGCTAAGAAGGTTTAAGAGGAAGACCACCGATCACTTGGGATTCTTACAATTGTGGATTTGAAACACACTCAAAATTTATAGAAAACTACTACATTTACAAATTGGCACCCTCAAGGTTTGAACCCAGGTCTCTTCTTAACATTTGTAAATTGGCACCCCCAAGGTTTGAACCCAGATCTCTTCTTGGCAAGTGCATGGACAGACAAGCACTTACCAATCCACCTAATCCATGGGACCTAAAAGGTTATGGAAAACCAATGTGATTTGGCAAGTGCATTGCCAGACAAGCTCTTACCAATCCACCTAACCCATGGGGTTAAAGGATTTATGGTAAACTACTGTGATTTGAATCAAATTTGCATAGATTCATATTGTATGGATCACGTTCTTCAACTGGCCACCCTACACCAACTCGGTTACGAATCACGTTGCTCAACTGGCTACCTCACACCAACTTAGCTACCAAATAAAAAAGAGATGTTAATATATATACTTTTCGAATGATAATATTGTCAAACACTTTACTTAACATAAATAAATTAAGATTAAAGACTTTAAAAATTTTATCGGAATGTTCAAAATTTTAATATTTTTGAAATAAAATTATACACCATAAAAATATATAATAATTTAAATATAATTAAATAGTTATTTATTAAAAAAATATTCTAAAAAAATATTTTTGTATAACCTATATTCTCATAAATAAACATAAGAAAATATTTAATTTTAGTTAATAAGAGGCTCTTATCAATTTAAATTTTTTGGATACCCCTGCATCCTTGGGTATTACCCGAAAGTGGCATCTTTTTTGGAATGTTTTCCACAAATAAAAAAAATCAATTTAATTTTTTCACTAAAAAAGCAAATTTATATTAAATTAATATAAAAGCCTTTACAATAAAAAAAAAAGTGAGTGGGTTAACACATCTCATGAGGAATCAAACTAAACCTCATTGACAAGGGTTAGTAAAAAAAAACCACCAACAAAACACAAGTTTACCGATCATAAGCATTGATGATCATTACATCAACGAAAACATATATTATATGGGGTAATGTGCCCTGACATGTTGTTCTGCATAAACTGCTAGTGATTATGGGATGGGAATCCACCCTTATGCATCGTGATTAAGGCCTTCAAAAACCGTGTCGCTCCAACCAACAACTGGCCTAGGTGAAACTGGTTGAACATAATTCCATCTCACAACGTTGCTCCAACCAACATGATTGAAATTCACTACAGGAGACCATCAATGGACTCCAATGGTAAAATTGTAAGATAAGACGTCATACAAAATACACCAATAAGAGAAACCTGCAAATGCTTCCTTTTATTAATTGAATTCCCTTCCCTCTTACGATAGAGTCTCCCACTTCTTATACTACCAAAAAAGAAAAACCCTAGCCTACGATACTCCATTACTATTTTTAGTAACATTATATTTTAGCAACTCACTTTCTATTTTTAGTAACCCTAGAAACAAGCTCGAATGGTATCCAAAATAGAATCATGCACCCGTTATTCAATAAAACCCACTACCCCAAGATAGCAACCCCACTCTAGTTCTACACTAATACTTATGATAACTTTTCAGTTGTAAAAACTAAAAATTACATTAAAATCTAATTTTGGGCCCCCTAGAGGCATTTTCGTGTGTGAAAACATATGGGCCACTTTCCTTAGGTTCTCCACGAAATTCGGCACGTTCTGAAAAAGAACGGGGCAAAACAAACACTTGAAGCAAAAGTTATGGCCCTGGCAAGGTGCATCACAACAATTGGCCCAGGTGAAACTGGTTGAACATCATCCCACCCCACAACCTGACGAGATGAACAAGAAATGTCAACATTAGGTTGCTTCCTGATTGGTGAGTTCTGGTACCAGTGCATGTCTACGAGAGCACTTATTGCATATAACGGAGGTTGGCAGTGAGAGCGGGAACAAAAATGCTCCCGAGAAGAGCGCTTTGGGGGGATCCAATTGACTATACATGAAGCATTGATCAAGTGTGCTAGAAGAACTTGCATATGATCCAACTCCATAGAAAATTTGTTTATTTGAGTACATATTTGTAGCCACATGTCATTAAAAACTTCTTCTTTATCAGCATTAGTAAATGTGACAAAAGGTGTATACTATTTAAAAACAATTTTATTACGGGCTTTTCAAATATGAAAGAGCAGGTTAATCCTGAAAATCTACCACACTTCAAAAAGTGGGAGAAACAAAGTAAAAGAGTCCCCAAGAAGAGCTTGAGGCCAAGAAACACTTGCAACTGTAATGGGGAAAAATATGAAAGAACTCATTCCCAAGCTTGCTTAGATGTCCTGCAATTCCAAAGGAGGTGAGTACACAACTTGGGTACACCACAAAAAGGACATTTAGGATCAAGAATTTCAAGGTGCTTCAAACGCTCCCCCAAGGGAAGGCCTTAACCCATCAAGCTCCACACAAAAAAGATTGTTTGGGCTCAACATAAGTAACCCAAACATTCTTAAATATAGAATTATGTCTAGTCCTTGTAGAAAATAAATCCCAATGCTGATTGAGCTTAAACACCAAGGAAGATTTATCAATTTAACTTTACCTTATAATGGTTCACATTGAACTAGCTACTATATTTAAGGAAAGTAATATGTTGAGAAGGAAAAAGCTCTTAACCTATTTTAAAATCATGTTTTTTTTTTCCTCATCTTGTTGCAAGGTTTTATAATACCTGATTTGCTTTAGAGGTCTTATGCAAAAGGGTTCACATTTTTTTTTAAGATTATTTTTAATGTGTAATACAATAAAACAATTTTTTTATTTTGTAATATTTTTTGCAACTAGCTACCATATTTAAGGAAATCAATATGTTGAGAAGGAAAAAGCTCTTAATTTGTTTTAAAAACATGTTTTCTTTTGTTTTCCTTCTTGTTGCAATGTTTTATACAAACTGGTTTGCTTTAGAGGCCTTATGCAAAAGGGTTCACATTTTTTTTAAAGATTATCTGTGTAATACAATAACAAAATTTGTTTTTATTTTTATTTTTTATTGAATAAATACTTCATATTAAATAAAGGATAAAAAATACATCGGTAGAAAAAAATGTTTATTTTGTAAGATTTTTTTGTAATTGTGTTATATTATTAAAAATATATATTGTGTCAATAAAAAATTATCTCAATTTTTTTTATTTTTTCAAAACTTTTATTGTTTTAAAAACTTTAATAACTCATATAATTTTTTAAAATAAATATTTATAAAATATTTTAATATATTTTTTAAATTAAATAATTAAAATAAAATTTTATATTTATATATTAAAGTTTTTATTAAAAAAATTCTTATATAAAGAGAAGTTGATGATACAAATTTTTTATCTACTTTACAATGATAAAATTAAAATATATAATTCAGTCGCTTTTTATTTAAGTCAAACATTCTCTTGATTTGAACTATCCTACTGTCAATAAAATAAGTAACACATAACATATACATTACTATTAAAAAACTGAATTTCCTTATAACACTAACCACATAAAAACAAATGTAGATGTGGCGCATCTATGATTGTAGCATGAGTGACATGTAACCCCATTGGAATGTAGCACTAGTAAAATAGCTCTAATTTTATGTAGCATCAACACTTGTCACAATTTTCTCCATCACTCCTATATTATTTTGTAGCTCATATGAATCACTTTGTTTCTTTACTAGTAATCCCTTTTTTTGGAAATTTCAAAATATCTTATTTTAGTCTTTGCTTCATTTGAACTCCATTGGCAAGTTGGCAAGTTGAAATGGCTACATATTTCTTTATTTTCCTATAAAATCACATCTAGCATTAGATTGATATTTTTACCTTTTTACTTATTGCTTTAATGATCAATTTATATCTCCATATACAATTAGTTCTAACCAATCTTTCCTCCGGGTAATTTTTAATCCTTTATTTAAATCCAAAAACTTTGCAAAAGTGTTCAAATTCATCCATAATCCTTTAGCTTATTCTATGAATACTCTCCCTAAGTCATTCATTATAATCCCTTTGGCTCTTGCTACTTCCAAATTCTTTTTTGATGCACCATTAGAAAATAAATGGTATGCTCTAGGACTAAATCTTGAGGGTTCATCTTTGTTACTTACCTACTTGGTTACAAATGACATTTTCAAAAGCTAAACTATTCATTTTTTAGCTTCCACCAATGAGTCAGCATTCTCAATTCGAGTTTGAGGATTGTTATCCTACATGAATATTCCTCAAAAGGTTGCATAATTTCATCTAAAAAAGTTACTACATTTTGAGCTTTTCATATTTGCTGCAAGACAATTCATGGTAGTACTTCCCAAAAAGGATAACTAATGTCTTAGGTGGTTAAAAAATTTCCACAATATTCAATTTTGGAATGGATGTCAAATATGAATTCCAATGCTTGTCACACGATGTTTCAAACTTGGTTCAAGACTTCACATTGAATGAACAAGTGTAATATATTTTCTACTTCTTACATAACATACATACTAACAATTCATGTATACCCCTTCTACTTAGATTTTCAGTAGAAAGAATTACTTTGTGAGTTAAGATCCACATAAAATGATCAATTTTTCGAATGGATCTTACACTTCATAATTTTCTTTAGGACCTAAAATACCTGTTGTTTGGAATTAGATGACCATATCTATCACCCAATAACTAGTTATATCCCTGTTTAACATAATATTTTTTGTTTTATTCATTGGTCCACATATTATCTAGTCTAGTTCATCTTTGAATCTGACATTTATCTCTTAAAAAATTGGAAATTTTTTTATATTCATTCTTTAAATATATTGATTCAATCTTCCATTCCTTCCAATCTTTGATTTTGGATTCTAGTCATTCACTTTGAGAATTTCTAGTTTTAAAAAATATTGAACTTTTTCCATACAGTTTTTTATGAAACAATCTCTAATATGGAGTATTTCTAGATATACTCCTATTTATGGCATGTCATTGATTGCATATATACATATATTGATTTTTTACCATCACCAATGAGACAAAAACAAAATTTTCTAAAAACGTATAGCACTATACATGGATTCGACAATGTAGTAGATCCTTGAACTAAAGTTACATTCATTGTTAGTATATGTTCTCTTGGGTTGCCTCTAAGATACTTGTTCACCATGATCTTGTTCCATAGTTATTTGATTTACTTGATTAATCTTCATATTAGTTTAATTCCATACACCTTTGACAATAAGGATAAATATTTTATTCCTAATCTACCTCATTTTGTTTTTTGGATAAGCATACAATATCCCTCTTAACCAAATGGAACTTCTTTTTTGGCACATTTCCACATAAAAAACTTATTATCTTCTCAAATTTCTTATTTGTAAATATGTTAAAATTATTAAAAATTAAAATAATATTTTTCTAACAAAATAATTACTTTATTTTTTATTATACAGTTTGGATATTAGGAAAAAATAAAAAATCATATTAATTATCATTGAAATAAACATGTTTTTTTAATTCATAAAACATAATTTGAATAAATGTTCTTCCAAGGGAGTTTGAATAATGAAAATGGTAAAGTATTTTTTAATTACCTCAAAGAAATGAGGAAGATACCTTAAAAAGGTAATGCAGATGCAAACTAGTTACAAAGATAAAGATCACCAATCACATCCTTCACTTTTATATTAACAATTATTATTATTGATTACATCATGAACTATTAACATTGTCTTAGCAATAAGAGAAGAGTAATTATGCGGTCTTGATTCATGAATTTGATGTCAAGTGGTCCTAAAGATTTTGAGGAGTCAAACTATATTGAAATCTATAGATCTAAGTCAATTAGAGAAGAAGAAGAAAATCATTGAGGTAAAAATCTTGGTACATAGAGGTTTTCTAATTTAATGGTGCAAATAATATTAGATTTGAGTTAAGATACCAACAATAGAGTAGGATTTCTTCAAAAAAGTACAAATAATTTTTATTTTCTTTTTGTGTTTTTTACTTTTGGAATGGATTAGGGTTTCAAATACCCCTGCATCTTTGTCATGATGGTGGTGGTAGTGGGGGATATCTTCCCCTTGAACCTTATTTTTAGGATGTAGTACTTTCATGAGATGGAGGGCACTTAGGTAACACTACAACAAAGTTTCCTCATAGGCCTTTGAGAATGCCACACATAGACCTTAGGAATAATGTAAATGGATGCATGAAAGTGGAAGGTGGCTCCCCAATAGTTCAAATAAAAAAGGTCAAATTTCAATAGGCATAGAGGAAATAGAAAGGAAAGGTTTAATCTATAGATTCATAGGGTTTAGACCCTAACTATTAGTTTTTAAGGACTAGGCATCTATGAACTGGTGAACTAAGGGAGAATTTAAGATTATGCTTTATCTCAATGGTTATTTCCTAGTACTCTTTGTGTGTAATGAGGACCAAATTGTGTTTTCCATGGAAGGGCATGGTTTATTGGTAGAGGAGGTTAGTTCATAAAATTATCGCATACAAAGTTTTGAGTAGAGTAGATTAGGTTAGATTATTTGTGTTACTTGTAACATTAGAACCTCATCTCTTTTGTAGATATTGATAACATTCTTGGAACCTTTATGATGGTGGCTAACATTACTTACAGTTTTGACCAAATTATATATTCTAAAATATATGTCCTAATGGACCTCAATAAACATCTTCCAAAAAAGATACCATTATAATTAAAGGATGAATTTTGGGAGAAAAAAGTTGATTATGAAAGCATCCTATTCAGCTATCGTATTTGCCACGAGTATAAGAACATGGTGAAAGACTATTCACATAAGTGTTTGAAGCAAATGTAGATAAAGAAAAAAGTTGTAGACTTTCAAGAACCTAATAAGAAAGCACATACAAATAAAAAGTAGGCGATGAAAGTTGTACAATACCAACCAATAAATTTGCTCTGTTGACTGATGAAGATCCAAGTGTGGAAAAATATCATTGAATGGAGGTCTAATTTATGGTGGAGCCAATTCTTCAAGAAAATAGCCAGTTCAACCTAGGCAAACAAACAATACTAAAAATAGATGATAACCAGATCAACATACAAATGGATACACACCTAAACTAAAAAAATCAACAAAGGAAAAAAATGAGTAGCTGAAAAAGAAGAGAATTGTACCATTCAAAATGAAGTAGGAGGAGATACCTCCTCCCATTAATAATTCCTTGGTGGTTGTTGAGGTGTGGTTTTGTCCAATCACAAAAATCACGTGACAACTAGGATTAAAATATCCTCTCTTGCAAATAAATGAGTGTTTCTTCAAGGTTTTCCACTTAACGTTTCATGTATTATGCATGCATGTATAATAAGTGCTTGGAAACTCAATGTAGTTTGCAGGTTACTATTAACAAGGGGCCTAGGAAATTATGCAAATGGTTTCATGTGCAATATGGATAACACATACTTCATACCAATCCAATTTAATGGTGAAATCAATTCTATTTCGTGATATTAAGTTAAATTACATCAAAATTTATTTCCTTTTCACCATTTAACATTTTGAACAAAATGTCTTTTAAATGTATAAAATAATCTTATATCTCTTCTTGAATTCAATTGACTATGATATAACCAATGTTATTGAAATTCAATGATATTAAATAAACCTTTAGATATAATAACTTTGCTACAAAGTCTATTTAATAGAATCCATGTATTCCACCTACTTATGGTATTATATCATGAGATATCTCCATAAGAAAACAAATAAAATAATGTCTTGCCCAACTTTATAAAATATTAAAACTTTATTTGAAAACAAATTTTGGGACTCAATATCAACCTTAATTTATGAACCTTGGATTTTATCAAAAATAACGTTCATAAACTAATTCTTTCTGTGATATTTACTTTAAAATATTAAATTAAATATTTTAAATGTAAATATATTTTCTTCTGCAACATTTGGATTTTTTAAAGAAAATGAAAATTATGTTATAGTCAAATCATTTAAGCTTCTAAAAAAATAGTATTAATCCCAATATTTCAAGTGGGTCCCTAAATTTTGGAGTCGTTGTGAAGGAGTCACAACAAATGGTGACTCTGCTAGTAAATGTCCCTAGACATTTTGGACTCAAACAACAAACTCTTAAAAACAAACAAAACCCAAATATTAGAATTAAAAGCATCAATAAGTATCCATAGAATGAGAATAGACCAATTCAAACATGAAGTACCATAATCATTTAGCAATCAGATCAGTGTGTGTGAAGTGATTCGTTCCTTTTAACCTAAAACCATTCAATATTCCATCGCCAGTTCTGCATTTCAGGCTATGAACAATTCCTTTTTGGAGATAAAACCTATACCCGATTCTCTTCAAATCTTGCTCTACTGCCAACCGAGCATTTATATCTTCGATAGAGATTATCTAAAATACCCAGATATTAGGTGGATGTTGTGTTTCCTTGATTCTAAACATTGCTTCACTGCCAGTCGAGCGTCTATAGCTTCGGTGAAGGCTATTTAGTTTTGGATGATGGATTTATCATTATAGCTCTTCATGACCTTCTCTCTATACCTTGCTTTGTTGGAAGTTAAATGGTAAAAAAATTGTCAACTTTTGTTTTGAACTTACCTTTTTCCCTCCATTGGACAACATCATAGTCAACATGATTGGGCGGTAGATAGATTGGTGGACGGTAGGAGAATTAGACTTCTAATTGCTTTTTTCTATTCCTCCATATTTCTTCTCTTCCTAATATCTCTCCAACTACATTGTAAACACTATAAAATGTTTGTAACTCGAATTATTTATCTAATTTCGAATATTGAAGATTTGACTTTCAATATCTAGTATCAGAGCATAGGAGTGTCTAGGTTTTCAAGGCTAGGCATGATTCTCAAGGAGGAGCACCGAGGCTACGCATAATTTTTGAGGAGTCTCATAGGGTGCGGATCTCGAAGCTAAGTGAATAGGCTAGCACAAAACCTAAGGACACGTGAAGGCATGATTCTTGAGGTGGACTACTGAAGGCAAGGTGAGGCCTATAGACCAGTAGCAACAGACCGAACACATGGCAGTTAGCAGGGCTGATGTGGCAGAGTAGATCGAGGCTAACCAGACGATGATGTGGCATAACTGATGCATACGACACGTAGATCAAGGAATGCTGACTAGGTGGTGATGTGGCAGAACGCTGACTAGGTGATGACATGGTGGACACACAGCAAGGAAATATTGACATGGCGAGCGGACAAGCAAGGATACAGTGACATGGCGAAAGGTGATTTGCCTTAAGGGAGCAAAAGGGTAAGGTTCAATTACCCAAAGGCAATCGAACTATCTACCACATGCCCATTGTTTTAAACACCCTCTGCATCGAAATCCCAATGCATATGGGATAATAGGTTTTAATTTTTTTTTAATTAAATCGCGTCGCCCTTGTTTTTAAATAAATGCGAAGGAGTTTACAACCAAAAGTGGTGTTGAGTGGTATTTTCACCCGATTGTGAAAACACACTCTCCGATAGGATTTGGGTTCCAAATCCCCTCTTGCAAAGAAATTAAACAAGTAATTTCTCCAAGGTCTCCGCTATGTTAGCATTTGTGTGTGTATTGATAATCTCAAATAAAGATATTCAATTTAAATGCTTGGAACACCTTAGTGGTTGCAAGTAACTGTAAACAAGGGGCAATGATGGTTTATTTATTATGAAACCTTAATGATTGTTCGTTGAACCAAAATAAAACAAATGTGAATCGGCCCAGCAATGGAAATTTTTGTTTTCAAATTTTTATGACCTACAATAAAATAGTAACTTCAGTGAATTTATAAAAATACTAACAGATCCGAAAATGAAATCTCTAAATGCATATTTGAAATCTGCAGTATGACCTACGCACTGGTGAAACTATTTTTTTGTATTTTGACATTTTTAACTTTTTATTTTAATGCCTGCAAATTAAAACAAAGTAACAGTTTTTGGAAAAAATGCAAAAAAATGAAAATAAAATGTAGAGAATGAAAATAAAATGCATTCAGTTTGATGCTATCCTATTTTGACAAAACCGAAGATATGAGGTTTTCATGCATGCAACCTAACCTATTGGACCTGCAAAACATGCACAATCCTGATAAGCTAAGTACTAATTCCTAGGGTTTGAATGGGGTTTTCAAATTTAGACATTCACATGAAGCAACCAAGATAACTTGCATTAAACTCCATCTATAAGCCTAAAAATCTGAAAGGGGAAAGATAAACATTTAATCTTGCATGCAAAAAATAACTCCTTCTTTCTTGCCAATGAGATGCAACTCTCTAAAATTTTTGTATTAAAATTTATCAATTTACAATAATAGATGATTTCTAGTTTTCTCAAAACCAGAAAAAGGGGAAGAAAAACACTCCAAAGCAGGCCTAGAATGGCTATCTCACCCTCAGCTCTGCAACTCTACTCGTAGCGGTTTCCAACCCCTGTACCTATCTTTGCTTTTGCTTTTAAACTTTCTAGTAATGCTCCCTGTTTTGCCCTGTGATGCTTCGCTTCATCTTCCAGATCGCTTCGTTTCATCTTCCCGCCTCTTTGTTGTTTTGGCTTTTTGCTCGGGCTTGAAAACGTTTGGTCTCCTCCGTAACGCTTCCCATGATTCGTTATCATAGCCCCTATGCCTCTGTGCCATGTTTTCAATGCTTCTCTGCATATTTTTTAACGGCCCGCCATGAATCGCGACAAAAAATAGCATGTCGCGATATCACGACATTTTTTGTCTACAACCTTGCTCTTCTTCATGCATCACGAAAATGAGACATGTCGTGATATCGCGACGTTTTTATGTCCACAGCTTAACTCTTCTTCATGCATCATGAAAATGAGACATGTCGCGATATCACGACATTTTTCTCTTTCGGGCCGTGAGGATGCAACCTGTCGCGAAATCACGACGCCTTTTCATTTTGCTCTATCTTGCTGCACTTGGCCACGAAAATGCGACATGTCACGAAATCGCGACACTTTTTCTTTTCATACCATCTCGTTGTTTTTTGTCACGAAAATTCGACACGTCGTGATATCGCAACATTTTTCCTCTACGTTCACTTTGGCTGCTCTCAGTCATGAAAACACGACATGTCACGATTTCGTGACATATTTACCTTTCTTAGCTTGTCAGTCGTCATGAATCGCGAAAATGAGACATGTCGCGATTTCGCGACATTTTTCTATCTTCATCTCCGTTGTCGTCGATAGATCGCGAAAATGCAACATGTCATGATTTCGTGACAATTTCTTTCATTTGCTCCTTCCTCACTTTCTTGCCATGAAAACTTGACATGTCGCGATATCGCGATGTTTTTCTCCTTGCCCTTCATCTCATCTTCAGGTCGCGAAAACACGACATGTCGCGATATCGCGACAACTTTGCGTTGACTGTTCCTCTTGCTGCCTTTGACCGTGATTTCACAACACATCGCGATATCGTGACATTTTCTCATTTTACCTTCTCTCTCCTCTATGAATCGTGATACTGCAACATGTCACGATATCGCGACATTTTCTCTTCATGCTACATTTTGTTGCTCTTAGCCGCGAAAACGTGACATGTCGCAAAATCGCGACACCTTTTCATTCCACTGTACTTTGCTATTTTGAGTCGCAAAAACGCGACATGTCGCGATATCGTGACAACTTTTCATTTTTGGTCATGACGGAGCAACATGTCATGATATCGTGACAACTTTTCATTTTTGGCCGCGACGGAGCAACATGTCGCGATATCGCGACAACTTTTCATTTTTGGCCGCGACGGAGCAACATGTCGCGATATCGCGACAACTTTTCATTTTTGGCCGCGATGGAGCAACATGTCGCGATATCGCGACAACTTTTTATTTTTGGCCACGATGGAGCAACATGTCGTGATATCACGACAACTTTTATTTTTTGCTTTTCTTTGCTCTTTTAACATATGGGCCACTACAATCTTCTTGGAAAGCATGCAAAAAAGGGGGTCCCCAATTTTGGGGTGTGTTGTGGATCAGCCACAACAAATGGTGACTCTGCTGGGAAATGCTCCTGAGCATTTCGGTGAGAACCTAACCTAGAAATATACAAACTTAAACACAGGCGTCAGCACATAAAAACATAAACAAATGTCGATAGATCAGAAATACATGAAACATTAGAATCATTAAGTATCAGCTCGGTGTGTGCAAGGTGTTCCATTTTCTATCGTTTGAAATTGATCAACATTCCATTGTCAGTTTTACATGAATGCATATGTGAGGTTATGAATGATTTGTGCAGCCTGATAAATATGCTTAGAGATATAGCAATCTGCTTTATAAAGGCTTAAAATTTCTAGTATCATACACAAACATTTAAAATTATCAAACCCTCTTAGGATCAACTATATGTATAATGAATTGCTTTATTAGATCCCAAAGTTGGTTATGAGTCACTACTATCTTGAACCCATGTGCAAGTGAAAGTGAAATCAAAGTTTTGGGGAATCGGATTCCCAACCTAAGTGAGATGGGAATTTAACCCTATCCTTACTACTCTGATTTGGAATTCATTACCTCACTTTGAGCAAAATGATTTAACCAGTTATGGATGAAATGGTCAGGCTAGTCTATCCATTTGAGCAGTCAGTGGTCTTGCTTTTAGACAAGACATGCTGCCACGCATGAGCATACTTAACCCCATAATCCATGATTTGGCTTCATTTCTTTATTTCTTGGACCTTGGGGATGACTACCCATCCTTGCGAGGGACATGTAGTACGATCCTTCCAATCCAATATTAAGATAAAATGGGAAATATTAGTTTTATTTCTTGGACCTTGGGGATGACTACCCATCCTTGCGAGGGACATGTAGTACGATCCTTCCAATCCAAGATTTATGATGAAATGGAAAATATTTAGTTTTTATTTCTTGGACCTTTGGGATGACTACCCATCCTTACGAGGGACATGTAGTACGATCCTTCCAATCCAAGATTTTGGGGAATCGGATTCTCAACCTAGGCGAGATGAGAATTATGCCCTATCCTTACTACTCCATGTAGGTCAAATCAGAGCTTTGGGGAGTTGGATTCTCAACCTAAGTTCGATGAGGATTTAACCCTATCCTTACTACTCTGTTTTAGGCTTTAAGCTTTATGGGAGTGGTAAAAACCACTGTTTTAAGGATTATGTTGCATGATGGGATAGACATGAAATACTCCTTTCGCCTGACCTTTTCTTCCAAGTAAGGTTTTGATCATTTTGCTCAAGATCTTCTTTAATGTGCATAGAATGTGCTTGGTTCAAGAGAGTTCGGGCATTAGTTCCCAACCTTAGGATTTTTTTTTTTATATATTTTATGTTATAGAATAACCCTAAGAGGATTTGACATATTTTAATGATTTGTATTTAAAATGCATATGCAACTAAGATGGCATGTATATGTGAAGTAATATGAATGCATTGCTCTTCTGAATTGCGGATGGAATATTGCCAAAAATTGACTACTTCATGCATCACAAATTTCAAACGATACTATTTAACTGTATGTGTTACTTGCGGAGCTTTCTACAACACAATTCCAATGTTTCATATTCTCCTGATCTTTAGGCATAAGTTGACATCTCAATTTTTTTTTTATTTTTTATTTATAGACAAACCAAACATGTCCAGAGGACCACACACAACTTTAAATCCAAATCCAAATAGCAATCCCAAAAAGGAAACTTGAAAACACAAACCCAAAACCCAAAAACAAAAATCTATATACAAATGTACAATATAATACAAGATGGTGCAAAGCTTGGATTATCATTTTCCTGGATCCCAAACATGATTAGAACATTTCAACAAACATATAACGCGATACGCATGCCAAATTTTGTATGAACCCAAAAAAAACAAGATTAGGCAGCACCATGCAACAACTTTTAACTTACCTCGCTCACCCCACCAATTAGATTTAGTTCCAATAGTACTCCCATAGGTGAGCATCAAATTACTAAAATGATTAGACAACAAATGATATTCAATTTTATCTTGTCTATTCTTTAAAGTATCCATCTCATAATTCCATTCATGATTTAGAACTAGGCTGTCTTTTTCAAAACTGAGATTTTGTAAGTAAGAGCCTATTTCTAAAAACTTTAAAGCCAAATCATTTTCCAAATTTGTAGGCCAATCATATTTGTGCAATAGTTTACAAGCATCTAGGATATTTACTAAATTAGGATCATTAAAAGTTTTTACCCTAGATTCAATTAGTAATTGTTGATGAATTTGATTTAATAGTTCAAGTGCATCAACTTCTTTTTCATTCATTAAAACAATGTTATCAAAGGTGTGATTAGAAATCATACCTTGTTTTTCATTCACCTTTAATGACATTTCACCATAAACATCATTCAAATTCAAAATATGGTCATGCAAATTTTCACCTAAATCTTGGATGTTTGAACACAAAAGGTTAGATTCTACCTTTTGAACATTTTTATTTACCAAAAATTGGTGAGAAATCACAATTTCTTCTTTTACCTCATGGTCTTCATATTCTTCATTGATTACTTGTTCATTAAACATACCAAAATTGGGCACCCAATTGAAAACATGCCCATCCTTTTCAACCCTCAAATATTTTTGGTCAAAGTGTATGTCAAGTAATCTATCTTGATGATCACTTATTTGAGTTGCTTCCAATTGATCAATCTCTTTGTCATTTAGTTCCCATTCTTTGTTCACTATCCATGGTATCTCTTCATGTGAGATAGAAGTTTCAACGTCTTGCATATCAAGTGAAATATGAGTTTCATCTATAGGGGTGTGAGAAAAAAATGCATTGTCATATCTCCCCCAACCATTGTAAAAATTATCTTCCAAATTTGTGGGATGAAACTCCATGGCATTTGTGACATGATCTTTTGATTCATTTGTCAATTCTTTTTCTTCTTTGTCCTTGGTAATAGAATCATTATAATCTTTCAAAATTTGATGAGATTTGAAACCCTCTTCCAAAACATCCTCAAATTGTACAGGAGTTGTAATATCTTCCTTTGAGTAGGCGATTATGTTGTCCTGTATATCAATTGACACCAAGGGTTCATGAGGAGGTTTAAAGTGAGTGTAGTCTTCCCACTTCTTCCAAGCATCATAATAATCATCTTCCAAAGTCAAGTGGTGACGTTCAACCACTTCTTCAACATCTTCCAATTCATCAATGTGTTTCTCATCAAATTCACCTTCACCTTCCTTAGATGGTTCCATTACTTCCAAAATCGGGTTATTGCTTGTATTCAAATTGATAAGGCTATCATAGTCCACATTTGTAACCCATAATTCAAGTCTATCACAATTTGGAGGGTGAAGAATTTTTTGATCATTAGTTCCCAGCTTCTCATCGAGAGTTTCTTCCAAGAACAAGTGGTGAAATTCTATCATATCTTCAAATTCATTCCCTTGATCCTTCACCTTAGGTATCACTGGAGTGGAGGGTGCTATTTCTAATGGTTGGTGTAGGTTGGCATCAATATATTTAGAAGGACAATCTCTTATGTGAACATGTTGTGCCTTTTCTTCTTCAAGACCTTGTCGTTCTACCTCTTCTAGGATCTCATAGATTTTCTCTAGAGACAAGCCACCCATTTTTTCCTCAATGAGTGAAGCAAGTGTGGGGTGTATGGCTCCCAAGTATACTTCCATGGCTTCCTCTTCTAATGTGTTAAAATTTTCCCACATTTGGGAGTGCAACTCACGAAATCTTCCATTGAATTGACTCAAGGATTCATTAGGCTCCTTACATATGGAGGTAAACTGATTTTTCAACATTTCTAAGTCAACCTGATTATCAAAATGATAAAGATAGGCTGCTTCTAGTTGTATCCAAGAAGTCCTAACCTCCATGGGTAGTTGGCTGTACCAAAATAATGGTTTATCTTCCAAAATGTATGCAAATAACTTACAAGCCACCTCCTCATAGAAAATCTGGAATTGACATAATGTATTCTTGTAGACATGCAGTTTTTGCAAGTATCCTAGTGGCACCTCTTGATTAAAACATCGTAAAAACTCCAATAACATTTTAGGAATTTGATAGGGTATCACATGTGTAGACAAACCCTTATAATAATCCTCCATCGTAGATACCATTCTTTCTCTTAGAGATGCTATTTCAGCTCTTAGGGATACAATTTGCTCCTCAAATGTTGCCATTAGTAAACTCAGAATATAACCTTAGAACCAAATCTGTTAGTCAAATAAATATCTTGCAAATAAACATGAAATGACTAACAAATATCAAATGAACAAATCATCACACTCATTCATTATAATGCATGAATAAAACCACGACAATAAAGAATATTCTCCAATTTGTAATGAAGTTAGCGTTAACACATCATCAAATAGAGAATGTTAGAAATGAGAGTAATCATATGGAAATAAAATCTCGTTAGTCAAGACCAATGCTTTTCAAAATTAAATCAAATCACATTATTCCTGTATGAACAATCAAACAACGTTAGAACAATATACATGAATTGCTTAACGTAAATAAAATAAAGTAAACCAATTCGGCCATCCTTTTAACAATCTGCTGAGTGTTAGAGGAGGCCGAAGCTGCTAATCAATACAAAACTCTTAAGCAATTATAAACATGTAGCATTTAAAATCATGATGAAATAAACCGTTTCAGGCCCTCCTTCTAGCCCTCCTTCTAGCGCAAATCCGTTGAGTGGTATTTTCACCCGATTGTGAAAACACACTCTCCAATAGGATTTGGGTTCCAAATCCTCTCTTGCAAAGAAATTAAACAAATAATTTCTCCAAGGTCTCCGCTATGTTAGCATTTGCGTATGTGTATTGATAATCTCAAATAAAGATATTCAATTTAAATGCTCGGAACACCTTAGTGGTTGCAAGTAACTGTAAACAAGGGGCAATGATGGTTTATTTTATTATGAAACTTTAATGATTGTTCATTGAACCAAAATAAAACAAATGTGAATCGGCCCAACAATGGAAATTTTTGTTTTTGGATTTTTATGACCTGCAATAAAATAGTAACTTTAGTGAATTTATAAAAATACTAACAGATCCGAAAATGAAATCTCTATATGCATATTTGAAATCTGCAGTATGACCTACGCACTGGTGAAACTATTTTTTTGGATTTTGACATTTTTAACTTTTTATTTTAATGCCTGCAAATTAAAACAAAGTAACAGTTTCTGGAAAAAATGCAGAAAAATGAAAATAAAATGCAGAGAATGAAAATAAAATGCATTCAGTTTGATGCTATCCTATTTTGACAAAACCGAAGATATGAGGTTTTCATGCATGCAACCTAACCTATTGGACCTGCAAAACATGCACAATCCTGATAAGCTAAGTGCTAATTCCTAGGGTTTGAATGAGGTTTTCAGATTTAGACATTCGCATGAAGCAACCAAGATAACTTGCATTAAACTCCATCTATAAGCCTAAAAATCTGAAAGGGGAAAGATAAACATTCAATCTTGCATGCAGAAAATAACTCCTTCTTTCTTGCCAATGAGATGCAACTCTCTGAAATTTTTTGTATTAAAATTTATCAATTTACAATAACAGATGATTTCTAGTTTTCTCAAAACCAGAAAAAGGGGAAGAAAAACACTCCAAAGCAGGCCCAGAATGGCTATCTCGCCTTCGGCTCTGCAACTCTGCTCGCAGCGATTTCCAACCCCTATACCTGTATTCGCTTCTGCTTTTAAACTTTCTGGCAATGCTCTCTGCTTTGCCCTGTGATGCTTCGCTTCATCTCCCAGGTCACTTCGTTTCATCTTCCCCCACCTCTTCATTGTTTTGGCCTTTTTTTTGGGCTTCGAAATGTTTTGTCTCCTCCTAACTGTAATGCTGATCCCAAATGATTCTTAGCACCTTTATGCCACGTGTTCAGCGCTTCCCTCACACTTCGTAATGGCTCACCATGAATCGTGACAAAAAATAACATGTCACGATATCACGACGTTTTTATGTCTGCAGCTTTGCTCCTCTACCTATATCGCGAGAATAAGACATGTCGCGATATCGCGACGTTTTTTTGTCCGCAGCCTTAACTCTTCTTCATGCATCGCGAAAATGAGACATGTCGCGATATCGCGACATTTTTCTCTTTCGAGCCGCGAGGATGCAACCTATTGCGAAATCGTGATGCCTTTTCTATTTTGCTCTATCTCGTTGCACTTGCCCGTGAAAACCCAACATGTCACAAAATTGTGATGTTTTTTTCATTCTGCATCATCTTCTTGATTTCTGTCACGAAAACTTGACACTTTTCTTCTATATCCACTTTAGTTGCTCTAGGTCGCAAAACTCCAACAAGTCGCGATATCGTGACATATTTCCCTTGCTTAGCTTGTAGGTCACCGCAAATCATGAAAATGAGAGAGGTCATGATTTCACGACATTTTTCTATCTTCATCTCCATTGTCGTTGACATATCACAAAAATGCGACATGTCACGATTTCGTGACAATTTCTTTCATCTGCTCCTTCCTCACTTTCCTACCATGAAAACGCGACATGTCGCGATATCGCGATGTTTTTCTCCTTACCCTTCATCTCGTCTTCAGGTCGTGAAAACGTGACATGTCGCGATATCACGACAACTTTGACATCTTGCTCTGTTTGATTGTTTTGACCATGATTTCACGACGTGTCGTGATATCGTGACAATTTTCCATTATGTCTTTTTCTCTCCTCTGAGAATCGCGATTTCGCGACATGTCGCGATATCGCGACATTTTTCTCTTCATCTTTCTATTGCTCTTAGCCGCGAAAACAGGACATGTCGCGAAATCGCGACACCTTTTCATTCCACTGTACTTTGTTATTTTTGGTCGCGATGGAGCAGACATGTCGCGATATCGCGACAACTTTTCATTTTTGGCCACGATGGAGCAACATGTCGCGATATCGCGACAACTTTTCATTTTTGGCCGCGACGGAGCAACATGTCGCGATATCGCGAAAAATTTTCATTTTTGGCCGCGACGGAGCAACATGTCGCGATATCGCGACAACTTTTCATTTTTGGCCGTGACGGAGCAACATGTCGCGATATCGCGACAACTTTTCATTTTTGGCCGCGACGGAGCAACATGTCGCGAAATCGTGACAACTTTTCATTTTTGCTTTTCTTTGCTCTTTTAACATCTGGGCCACTGCAATATTCTTGGAAAGCATGCAAAAAGGGGGGTCCCCAATTTTGGGGTGTGTTGTGGATCAGCCACAACAAGTGGCTTGTAGCACGAGTGGTAAAGGGTCGATTGTTGCATGGGGGAGGTCACGGGTTCGAAACCCAGTGACATAAAGTTTTTATTATTATTGGCATATGGTAAAGGTCTTCGAAGGTCGCATAAGAAATTGGCATTAAAATTAAAAAATATATATATATTTTTTATATTTTTTTAAAGTTTTATAATAAAGTTTATTAATAATATTAAATTATATTGTTTTTTTTTTTTTTTAAAAGAAAACCAATATTTTTTATTATTATTTAACTTATTATTATAATAACTTTTAAAATTATAATAGAAAGAAAACTATATAATTTTTTTTGGAAAAACATTGCCTAAGAGGCAATTTATTGTAAAAGAAGGAGCTTTACACCTGATTCGAGGAATCAAAAATTGTAGTGGAAAAATATGTTGTGATAGCCTAGAATGCTATACAAATTGGAAATTTTTTCCTTTTTTTCTGTAACAAGCCTGAGAGGCTTAGTATTTTTTCCTTGTAAGAGAGACAAAAGACCAAACTAAAATTTGTAAAGAGGCATTGATGATAAGACCAAGTGGTTGTTATCATGACCTATGTGCACTTTTGGTAAGAGAAAATGCCAAAATTTTTGATGAAAAAGTGAGAGCTTATGGGCTACATACTATGTTTAGTCAGTTGCAGAACATAGTAATAGCACACCAGAGGCATCCAGACTCAGGGTACGAGGTAGACTCTAAAGATAACTCTTTTGGGAGTAGATTTGAGCATTTTGAATCCGTAGAAGTTGCACCACAAGAATCAAAATATACTCATTACAATAATTTAGTGGAAATTCTAGAACCAGAATCACTTGAGATAATATTGATCAGTGACGACAAAGAACAAGTAGCAGACAATTTCGTGAATCAAGAAATAGCAGCACCACAACAAGAGGAACAAGCAATCAATGAAAGAGTGAATCAAGTTAGATTTGAATTAAATTTGTAATCACTTCTTTCTTCTTCTTTCTTCCTTCTAAAAGCAGAGTGCTTTATTGTAACCGAGAAGTAAAGAGAGTGTTTCATTTTATAGCAACTATGGCCTCACATAACAATCTACCAATTCCAGAATTCAATGGATATGACTACAAGTATTGATCTATCAAAATTAAGACCTTACTCATAGGGAAATGTTTGTGGGACATGGTAGAATAGGGTTACACATAACCCTCAGACTGGGCAACATTAAGTGCCATAGATAAGAAAACAAGAAAAGAAGGACAAAAGAGCAACTCTGCTGCTCTTTATCATCTCCAAGCAACATTGGAGAAGAGTATATTTCCTAGAATCGCCACTTGTACAACTTCACAAGATGCATGGAAAGCTTTGAAATATGGATTCCAGGGAAGTGTTTAAGTGAAGCAATTGAGGCTTCAAACTATGAAACGAGATTTTGAAAATCTCAAAATGAAAGAAGAAAAAATAGGTGATTAGTGTGTCAGAGTGAAAGCAGTAGTTGATAAAATGGTTACACTTGGCGAGGAAATAAATCCTGAGACAATTGTAAAAAAAGTGTTGCGAACACTTCCACAAAGATGGAATCACATAGCCATAATTACAGAAGAGTAAAAAGATCTTTCCACTTTAACATTTGATGCATTAATCGGGTCGTTAATGTCTCATGAAGAGAGTTTAAAGAAATCTCTTTTAACTAGCTATGGAGGCGATGATAAAGCCTTTACATCCAATGAAAATACTGGAATAGGACATGGAAGAGATCAAGGCAGAGGCCAGAGAAGAGGTAGAGGTAGAGGCAACTACAGAGGAGGCAATCATAATAGAGGAGGCAACTCCAATATAGGAGGCAATTAGAATAGATGTGGAAACCAAAATCAAGGAGGAAATCCAGGATGAAGTGGAAATCAAGGACGAGGAAGTGACAAATCCAAAACAGCTTGTTTTAACTGTGGCAAGCCAGGTCACTTTGCTCGTGACTGTTGGTCAAAATCTTCTCAAGGAAGCAACAGTCAATCTGGAAATTATGGTGAAGAAGATGATACCTCTAATATTTTTCTTTCATATGGACAATTAGAACAAAATAGAAATGACACATGGATTTTGGATATTGGTTACTCAAACCATATGAGTGGCAAAGAAAATTTATTTTCTACTCTAGATTCCACTTATAAATTCCACATCAAGTTAGGGGATGATAAAGCTTTGCAAGTCAAAGGCATTGGAGCCATGGAGGTTCCAACGAAAGGACTAAAGAAAGTGAATGACATTTACTACACTCCAAATATCCAACACAATTTGCTAAGCGTTGGGTAAATAATGGAGAATAATTATAAACTTGTTTTTGATGACAAAAAATGTATCATTCTTGATAAAAAAAATTGTAATCGTGTCATCACACAGGTCCCAATGACCAAGAATTAGTTATTCCCTCTAAAATTTGGCAAGCCAGGGGGAGCTCAACTTGCAAATGTAGCTATAGCAAATCCAAGTCTGCTTTGGTACTTGCGATATAGTCACCTTAATTCCACTAGCTTGAAACTGCTAACTTCTCAAGCTATGGTGATAGGACTTCCCAAAATCAATGAATAGAAAAAGGTCTATGAAGGATGTGCTTTGGGAAAGCACTCAAGGTTGAATTTTCCAAAAGGACAAGCGTGTAGAGCCAGCTATCCACTTTAGTTAGTGCACTCATACATCTGTGGTCCAATGCATACAAAGAGTATAAAAAACAATTCCCATTTTCTCACTTTCATAAATGATTTCTCTAGAATGTGATGGATTTATTTCTTGAAACATAAATATGAAGCTTTTGATTTCTTCATAGATTTCAGAAACAATATAGAGAAACAAAGTGAGTGTTATGTAAAGTATCTTAGGACATATCGAGGACGTGAGTACTCCTCAAAAGAATTTTTGAAATATTGTAAAGCAAGTGGGATCAAAAGGCAATTCACCACTGCCTATACCCCACAACAAAATGGTGTGGCAGAGAGAAAGAATCACACCAAAGTTGAGATGGTGAGAACTATGTTTTAGACTAAGCATCTAACTAATATGTATTGGGTTGATGCTATAAGAACCAGTGTATACATTCTAAATAGAAGTCAAACTTCTAGTTTAGATGGTATCACTCCTTATGAGGGGTGGTATGGAAAGAAACCAAATGTAAAGCATTCAAAGTTTTTGGTTCTTTAGCATATGCACACATTCCTGATGAGAAGAGGAAGAAGCTTGATCCCAAAATTCAAGCCTGTATATTTGTAGGGTATTGTGAGTCTACCAAAGCATATAGAATCTACAATCCCAAGACTCATAAAATTATACTTTCCAAGGATGTAATTTTTGATGAAGGGAGAGAATGGGGTCATCAAAAAAAAATTGTTGATGATGAGTCCCAAGATGTAAGTTCTTCACAGGTACAACAGGTTTTTTCCCAAGAAAATAAAAGGTACACCATCCCCTCCAAGCCCAACCAGGAGTACTACATCAAGTACTTCAATTGCCACTCCAAGTCTTTCTCCACAGATATTAGTAAGTTATTCATCGATGGACATTGATAGTGACTCTCCATCAAGAGGCAAAAGAACATTACAACATCATCCATATTTTCAAATGTTGGATCGAAATTTCCAAAAAATATACACTAGAAGCCAAGCTAGTGAAATGAATACAGTTTTGCAACAACTTGAAAATTTGGAATTGTATGGTGATAATGACTCCCATGATCCTAAGGGAGATGTAGTAAATTATGCTTTATTGGCTAGTGCATAGCTAGAACCAGCTAGATATGATAAGGCTTGTACTAAAAATATATGGCAAGAAGCCATGAAAGAGGAAATAACCTCTATAAAAATAATGATACATGGGAGCTAGTAAAGCTACCCAAAGAAAAAAAATATGTTGGATGTAAATGGTTCTACAAGACCAAATTCAATGCTGATGGAAGCATTGAGAGGCACAAGGCGAGACTTGTAGCAAAAGGTTTTACTCACAAATTTGGCATTGACTATGAGGAAACCTTTGCTCCTATTGCACAAAAAGAGACAATCAGATCAGTTCTTTCCTTAGCTGCCCATAAATGATGGAACATTCAACACATGGATGTGAAAAGTGCTTTTCTGAATGGATACTTTATTGAGGAGGTTTATGTTCAACAACCTCAAGGCTTTCAAGAACAAGGAAAGGAGAACCTTGTTTATAAATTGAAAAAAACACTATATGGCCTCAAGCAAGCACCAAGAGCTTGGTACTCACGCATTGATGGCTATTTCAGCGAGTATGGATTCACTAGAAGCAAAAGTGAACCAACTCTTTACTACCTAAAGCATGGTGTAGACATTCTCATAGTTTTTTTGTATGTGGATTATCTAATATTTATGGGTAGTAACACTAAAATGAATATGGAGTTCAAAAACTCCATGATGAAGCAGTTTGAGATGAAAGATATCGGTTTAATGTGATACTTCCTAGGTATGGAAGTGCATCAATAAAATAAGGGGATATTCATATGTCAACACAAGTATGCTCGATACATGATCAAGAAATTTTCCATGGAGCAGTGCAAATCAGTTGTAACTCCAACTGGACATGGAATCCAATTGAGCAAGGATGACAGAGCACCAAAGGTTGACATGACCACTTATAGAAGCATGATTGGGAGTTTGATGTTTCTCACCAACACAAGGCCCGATATTCAAAATTTTGTTTCTCTAGTTTCAAGTTTTATGGCAAGTCCATATGAGTTGCATCTACAAGCAACTAAAAGAATCTTAATATATGTAAAAGGTACATTGGATTTTGGAGTCCATTACCACAAATGTAATTATGTGAAATTAGTTGGCTTCAGTGACAGTGATTGGGGCAGCAATATAGATGATAGGAAATCTACATTATGGAACTGTTTTAGTCTAGGTTCAGGAATAATTACATGGAGTTCTAAGAAGCGGACTGTTGTAGCATTGTCATCTACCGAGGCTAAGTATATAGCTATCACACATGCTAGTACTCAAGCCCTATGGTTGAGAAAATTCCTTGAAGATATTGGAGAAATTCAAAGTGGTCCAACTTGACTATATTGTGATAACATGATTGCCATTTAGTTGGCATACAATCCAATCCACCATAGCAGATCAAAGCATTTTGATATGAAGTATCACTTCATCCGAGACATGGTGGAGCAACATATAGTTGAGCTTAAATATTGTAGCACTTTGGACAAAATTGCAAATATCTTCACCAAAGGCATGCCTAAAGCTCAATATATAAAGCTGAGATATTGTATAGTTAGACCTCTCAACTTTAAGGGGGAGAATGTTGGAAGTTAAATGGTAAAAAATTTGTCAACTTTTGTTTTGACCTTACCTTTTTGCCCCCATTGGACGACATCCTAGTCAACATGATTGGGCGACAGATATTGGTGGACGACAGGAGCATTAGACTTCTAATTCCTTTTTTCTATTCCTCCCTATTTCTTCTCTTCTTAATATCTCTCCAACTACATTGTAAACACTATATAATATTTGTAACTTGAATTATTTATCGAATTTTAAATATTGAAGATTTGAATTTCAATATGCTTCACTGCCAACCGAGCTTTTATAGCTTCAGTGAAGATTGTCTTACCTTTTTAGTAATATATTTTACTCTATTTCCAACTCTCTCTCTCTCTTTTATCTCTCTTTTCTCTTTATCTCTCTCTGTTTGCATTCGGTAGAATGGTACTTTGCAAAAAATACACCTGCTACCGGGGTTAGAGATGAGGTAAGTCTGAAAATATTATATAATATATTTCACCCTAATTTGCAGAACTGACAACTTCACGCATCTCGATTTCAAACAATATACTTTAATGTATTTTATGGTACTCGTGGAGCTTTTGCCATACAATTCCAATTTTTCATATCTGCCTTATCTTAGTTCACATTCATGAGGACATAAACCAACCTCTCATTTTCCATTTTCTCCAGGTTTCATAGGTTTTCAAAATAGGTAACTTCATCCTATGTAGTCCAGGATCAAAAACCAAACATAGCCAACAAATGACCAGTGTCTCAATCACAAATACCTTACTTTTGAAAACATCCACCTAAAATTTTTTTTTGGCTTATTTGAATCACATCAAAGTCATGAAAATCCAACAAAATCTGGCAAAGTCAATTTGTCATTAAGCTCAACAAACACAACCAAAAAGCAACAAAACATACGAAGACTAACATAATGACAACATCAACAACACAACATCAATACATAAAATCAAACAATCAACAACAACAACACAACGAATCCAAAAAACTATTTACAAAAAATATACATAATATACAAGACACTACCAAAATATCTACCATAATTTCCCTGGATCCCATACATGATAGACACACCTTAAAATACATATCTCATGATTTGCATTCCAAGCTTTACATAATTTTAACCAAAAGAAGATTAGGCCAAACCATGCAACCTTCATTTTTCCTTTCACACCCCATTGATTTGATTCAAACCTATAAGCAATTTTGTGTTTAAGATTTGATTCATTAACCTTACAAGCAAATACACGATCTTCCATGATCTTATGCTTATTCAACAAGGTAGGAATTTCAAACCCTAATTCATCATTTTGACCTAAATTCTCATTTTCACAAGTATATAGGATTTCTTTCAAATATGAAGCAACTTCTGAAAGTTTTAAAGCAATATCATCATCCATGTTTATAGGCCAATCATATTCATGTAACAATTTGCAAGAATCTAGGATATTTACAAAATAAGAATCATTATAGTTTTGTATCCTAGGTTGAATTATTAGTTGTTGATGAACTTGGTTCAATGATTCAAGCATATCCTCTTTTTCATTTAACAATGCAATCCTATTGGTGGTGGGAATGAGAATCCCTTCTATTGCTTCATCGACCTCTAATGACATCTCATCATAAACAATAGTAGAAGCCAATAACTGGTTATGCAAAAATTTACCTGATTCTTGAATGTTTGAATATAAAGGATAAGATTCTACCTTTTGTACGCTTTCATTTACCACTACTTGATAAGCCATTATGGTCTTTTCATTTTCTTCATGATCCTTATCATCATCCTCATCATTTCGTATTCCTTCATCAATGACCATTTCTTCTCTTCCTATTGCAGCAAAATGTTCCACAAACTCATGTTCAAAATAATCAAATCTTGGAATCTGTTCTATTTCTGAAATTAGCATATCATTTTCTAATTGCATAGGAATTACGAAATCTTCTTTTGAAATAGAAGTTTCAACATCCTGCATAGCAAGTGAAACAAAAATTTTATCAGTAGGACTGTGAGAAAATAATGATTCACCATACATACCCCATCCATTATAAAAATTATCTTCTAAAGCTAAAGGGTGAGATTCAACCATATCTTCATATTTTGTAAATTCAACAATTGAATGCTTTTCAAATTCACTTTCTTCACTTTTGAAAAATCTATCCTCAATAAGTAATAAAATTTTATGATCAGTCATAATGAAACTACCTCTAGAATATTTCAATTCTGGAGCTTCAGTTGTTTCATTCAACTCTATGGAAGATTCTATTCTATCACATGTTTCAAAGATAGTTAAATCTAAAACTCCTCCAATATCTGAAGACTCATGCATTTCTGTATTTTGATAAACTTGATTACTACAATCCTCATCAATGGATATTGGCTTTGAAACTTTCACTTCCTCTTGGATACTATCGAAAGTGGTTGAAAAACTAGGACATTCAATTTCATTCAATGGTGTCGAAAAATGCATATCATGACTCATAGGTAGTAATTGATTTGAAACCTTAGGGTGATGTAATGATAATCTACCCACATCAATTCCTTTTGAAATCAACCATTGCTCTACAACTACTGCCCCACCATACATGCTAGATAAGGATAAATCCTTAGGAAACGTTTCTAAACACTTAACCATAAAAGGATCTAAAGCTTCCAAATATATTTGAACAACTTCTTCTCTATGAAATAATAAAATGTGCCTCTATTTCAGCATATAACTTATAAAACCTATCGTTAAACTGACTCATGGATTCATTAGGCTTTTTACAAATAGAGGTAAATTGATTTGATAACAAATCTATATCAACCAATGTTCCAAAATGTTCAAGAAACATTGTTTCTAGTTGATTCCAAGAAGTGGTAGAACCTACAGGTAAATTGATAAACCAATCTTTAGCAACTTCATCCAATGTGTATGGAAACATTCTATAGAAAACATCTTCCTGCATAATTTGAAAATGAAGCATAATATATTTATATGCCTGAATATGTTCTTTTGGCGTAATTGTTCCATCATGCTTATAAAATGGTAAATCATTTTCTGCCATTGAACCAACTTTAATATGCAAGGCTATGTATGAAAATTCACAAAAATTGCATCATAACCTAATTTTCGAATTTATGATAGATTAACATTAATGCAACATAAATTGAAAATTTCAAACAATTTTTTTTCTTTTTATAACAAATTGCAAATGCTAAAATAAAAATTATTTACCTTTCATGCCCTCCTTCTAGCGCCAATTTTTTGAGGTGTGGTTTTGTCCAGTCACAAAAATCACGTGACAACTAGGATTAAAATATCCTCTCTTGCAAAGAAATGAGTGTTTCTTCAACGTTTTCTACTTAACGTTTCATGTATTATGCATGCATGTATAATAAGTGCTTGGAAACTCAATGTAGTTTGCAGGTTATTGTTAACAAGGGGCCTGGGAAATTAGGAAAATGGTTTCATGTGCAATATGGATAACACATACTTCATACCAATCCAATTTAATGGTGAAATCAATTCTATTTTGTGATATTAAGTTAAATTACATCAAAATTTGTTTCCTTTTCACCATTTAACATTTTAAACAAAATGTCTTTTAAATGCATAAAACAATCTGATATCATCCTCCTAATTTGTGCCTCCCTCCTCTTAATTTGTGCCTTTATCCTCTTCAACTAATTTGTTTGTTTCTTTAAATCCAACTAGTCATGGGTCCCCTACACAAAAACAAAGTCATGGGTCATCCCACATGTTTGTATAGTTATCTAGTCTTGGTACAAGGGAGTATATTGTACATAACGTTACTTTCTCCCCTCCTAACATTGAGTCAATTAGGGATTTTGGTCTTGTGGGAATTTTTTGTGCTTCATCCCATTCATCTAACTTTTTAGGTTAGATAGTTATGAGAAATATGGTAGATACAAGTACTGTAATGTCCAAGTATATTTTGATAGCCAGAAGGAAGTGTTTGAAGAGCTATAGAATAGAAAAGGAGAATGTGTCGAAGTGCCTGAATTTCTCTAATAGGTGCGAAATTGCAATGTCATAGAATTGTCATAATTTTGTGACTTAAAAATAAAAGGGACCCCAGAATAATGTTATAGGACGTGATATCATGATATGTTTGTATAGCATAGTCGTAGTTACTAGAAGAGCACAAAACCAAGAAGTGTCATGGTTTTGTGATATGTGCCGATGTCACGTGTACTAAAGTGAAGAGGGCCATGGAAGGGAAAAGCATCATGATTTCATGACATGTTTCATAATCACTATGATTAGGGTGCAAGCAACCAAGACATTACAAGAGGTCATGATTTCATGACCTATCTCTTTGTCATGATGGTCAAAGTCCAGAATTGCCAAAGTGGAAAACCTGGAGCGACATCGAGACATCATCATTTTGTGATGACTATAGTTTAATGAGACCAATAATAGAATGAAGGTCATGATAGTGCGACATGTCACTACATCATTGGTGCTAAGGTTAGATAGTTAAAAAAGACCCAAAATGGTGTGACATCACATCAAGTCATTGTGTCACACAAACACTTAATATAATAGGGGTTGCTACCTTTCAATTGACTCGAACGACGTAATCATAATAGTTATAGGTGGAAAAATTCATGGAGAAAGATGCTTTGAAAACATCTATTACAGATCAACAATAACTAATGTTTTCCAAGAATCATAGATAACCTAGATTCAATCCCATCTCCACCACCTTCCTTGCATGTACATAATATCTAGATCATAATCAAAATCCAAGCACGATGTTCCATTTATGGGTCAAAGATGTTGCATGATGTCTCTACTATCTTGACATGCTATTGTAATGGTTTTAAATTAAAGATATTTTTATATTTTGTATTTTATTTTGAACCATAGAGGTATTATAAATAAGGGCAACAAACTCTTGTGAAAGGGTTGGCTCTTAGGCATTTACAAGTTGAATGTATAAATACTTTTGAAGGAGCAATACAATAAGAAACCTTTGTTTGGCCTCTGGTTCAACATTTTGTAGTCAAATGTATGTATGAATGGATGAATTATTCTATTTAGCTATTTGAATATGCATGGCATTAATTCTATTTTTTGGATTCTTGCATATGTTTATTCAATAGTTCTAGAGTTAGTAATCTGTGGATCTGATTATTGATTTAAGATTAGTTTGCATGTGGAAAAATTGGTTGGTCTATTAGGAGGTTTTGAAGGTTGTTCTATTCATTCTCTTTGTTCATCTTCTTGTTGTTGTCTAATATATACCACATCTAGTTCTAGCATTAGCTATATTTACATCTCTTTCAACACTCTTTACTCCCTCCATATTAGTTTTAGTAAGTTATAACCTCATAAGAACCAATCTTCTGTGGAGATTGAACTAGTAAAGCTCTGTAGCTTGCTCGGTCTTTCAATATTGGTCATGTCTTGGGTGCAATAATTAACCATAGGAATATTTTGGACCAACATAATTTGGCATTATTGATGGGACTTAGGTCCCACTATCAAGCTAACAGGATTAGGTGATACCCTACTTAGAGCATAATTTTTGAATCACTTGGTGACTTTGCTAAGGAATCCAGAACTAACCATATGATTGGTCATTTTTTATTAAAACCTTAATCAATTTCCACTCTTCATGAAGAACTATGATCTGATGAGTGGTAATAGGAACCATGACCTTACAACCACTTCTTTCTACAAAAATATTCATAGGATGTTGAAAATATTAGTGTCACATTAAAGGATCTATAACTCAACAACATTATCCTAGATGGGATGATACCAACCCCCTCAATATCTAGTACATGCACAATATCCCCAAAGCTACCTTGAAGACTTTACCTAGATTTGATGGTACTAGGAAGACTACCTTTGAGCATTGTTAGGATGTAGCTTCTCTAGCTACTATGCATAATATCATGTTTGAGGATGTGATGCTCAAATTACTTTTTCTTTCTCTCAAGGGGAAAGCATTGATGTGGTATAGAACATTGGAAGATCTAAGTATCTACACTTGGGTTTATCTAGAAAAAGCTCTCATTGATGCCTTTAATGACTTTAGGGATCCCTTCTTGCTACTCACTCAACTCTCATTTGTTAAATGAGCAACCCTTGAAAGTATTTTTGACTTTAACATCCAGTTCAAGAGGATGTGGAGGAGGATTCCTCATGAGTTTCAACCATCCCCTGCTCAAGCATATATGTATTATATTTATTCTTTCCACCCTGATATAAGCATCCTTATTCAACAATCTGGAGAAAGGAACTTTCCACAAATTTTCAAAGAAGTCATGCGTGTTGAAAGAATACTGATTCAAGTAGGAAAGATACCCTCTAGGGAAAATATCTATTCCCCCAAGGTTCAATCCTCATACTATCCCCTAAAGATACCATGTTGCACACATACCAAGTCATAGGAAATGGTTATCCTACCGAGCATTAGGGGCAAAGGTGCCAAGTAGAGCAGGATTTGAAGATAGAGATTTAGAGGTTAACTAAAGAAGTGAGCATCATGGGAAGGAAAATCCTAGAAATTAGAAGATAGGGTCTAGATGAATATGGACACACAACACATCAACTCTATCAGTCCCACTAGTTGCAGTTAATGATAGACTCATAAACAAGCTCTTGAGAAGAAGGACAACATGGTGATAATGAAAAATAGAAAAATAACCAAACTCTTGATGCCTTAGAACCATAATGAAGTTCATGGTGATAAGTAGGAAGAACACTTAAAATAGGCAAAGAATTTCTCTCTGATGGATGATATGATAGCATGCAATGCAATACAAGACTACCAACACTAGAATAGTGTAGCCTCTACACCACCCAACTCAGAGATCTTAGAGAGATTAATATTCTACCTCCACCACCACAAGTTAGTGGCCCGAGTAATCAAGCACCTAATCATGGCACATCCTTAGAGAATCAAAAAATGAACTAGAAGAGGTTTGATTCATACAGGAGGTTGTATTTTCCTAATATAATAGTCGAGCAAATGGTAGAAGCAACAAGCCAATTCCACAATATTTCTAGAAACTCAACCACAACATCCACAAGTTTAAAAGAAGAGTTCGCATCATACCAGGTAGATTTGGTCAATATTACCATTGAAAAGCTCCTAGACAACAATGATGCAGTTCCACAAGTCCCCTTCTTCACTCCCCAAAAGAGTTATCTCCCCCTTTCTACCTATATCTTTTTTTGCAAAAGGGGATACTCCATAACTATGTAGTGGACTCAAAATCTCAAGTCTCAATCATGCCAATAGAAATTTATAGAGACCTAGGTCTAAAACTAGATGTGCAAGGACTAGACATATTGCAATTCAAAGGAAAATAATTGAAGAGAGTGGGAACATTACATAGGATACCAATATTGATATGTGGACATCTTGATTTAGCCATAGTTCAAGATGTGGAAGTGGTCAATGTACCTCCATTGTTTGGAATGTGCCTATCCCAAGATTTTTTGAGATAGGTGGAAGGATGTGCAACCAAAGTGCAGAATCAAATATTGATCTCTTGGGGTAAAATTACCATCACATTGCCTAATCAGGGCTTACACACTTTATGTGTTGAAAAATACAAGAGGTAGGGGATGTATCCTATTAAAAAGTCCATATATATGAAGCAAGATGAAGACTCTGAGGGCTCATCAAGAGCGCCCTTTTCAAAATTTGAATCTAATTTTTGTTTGTTTAAACAAAAAGCTCGTTGTGATTCGGTAATAATATTTTTTGATCAAAGAAATTCAAAAGAAGATAATCGTCTCTATTGGGAGGTGGCAACCCATGGTGCAAGGTTAGTCAAATATCATATAATGTAGGCAATAGATATCATAAGATCCCATCAGGAAAAGTATTTGTATGCACCCTACAGAAAGTTGATTTTGGTTTGCAAAACTAGTGGAGTGGTACCCGATACTTGGGATATGGTCATCTTTGGACAAGAATTGAAAGCAAAATAATACTTGATTGAGGGTAGCGAAAGTAAGACACCGTGGCAAGATCATGTAGAGTGACTCAAATTCAATACTATGTGGTCTAGACATTAGAGATTCAAGGGGTAGATATGCAAAATAAAATTTAGAAGCTAGGCGTGAGCATACACGTCACATTTTGTATACATAATCGAAATATATATGGTGATTGACTATAGTCGTCATGAATAAGTAAGTATGTTCTATGTGAAGGCATGTGCCCTACAATATTTGATACCAATACTTCAAATAAGTAGAAATTTGATCAAGCAAATCGAGTTTCAAGTTGAATCGAGAGGGTCATCTATTGTAGTCACTAGAATATGAAATGCCACACAAATATTTGTTGTTTTTTTTTCTTTCTTATTTTAATTTTTATCTAACTTTGTAGCCCAATGGATGAATATAGGTTGTTTTCAAAATGACAAGAGATATGCTTGAGAATATAATTTGATGGAGACATGACCATTGAAGCATGTGCAATAAAAAAATGGTGTCATACATATACAGTATGATGTCATACAAAATCTGAAGAAACGTATAGAAAAAGCCAAGACTGACACAGAAAGAAATAAAGTAGCACAAGCGATAAGATTAGCTGACACGTGAATACCAGCTCGAGCTCCGGGTAGATTATCAAAATCTTCAAAAGGTGATTTCTTGATTGTCAGTTGATGAAATTTTTTCTCTCAGTCGTGCCTTATAAAAGGGTAGATGCTCGTACCAAAACAAAGGTATGCAATTTTGATGGACGAGAATGAGGCCAACAACACAAGTAGAGAACTACAGGAAAAATTTTAGATTGCGAAAGAAACTCCTGTTCACCTATGTAAAAAAGTGAAAGAGACCCTGGAGAAGCAAATGGTTGCCCATCAAAAAATGTCATCTTATGAAAATATATCTATTTTGGAAGCAACCTCGAGCCTTTATGGAATATATTTATAGAGGTAAAGTTTTTGGAAAACACCTTCGAGCCCTAATGGAATATATTTATGGAGGTTTTTCATTGTTGGGAGTTACATCAATTTGTGTAACTCCAATTCCCTTGATTTATTTCCTTCCTCTCCTCCCCAGCACTCTAGTCTTGCTACTTTCTGCATGCATGTGAGTTTTTTGCATTTTTCCCATTTTTAGGTTCTTCCCTATGTCTTTCACGAAACTATATACTATGTTTTATCCCTGTACTTTCCCCTCACATAACTTTTTTGTCACGCATAAAGGGCTCCTTTGCCCTGGTTTCCATTCAATTCCTCACACATCATTTTGAGTTTCTCATCTCTGTATATCCTTTCTTTCTCCCCTAGCGATGCATTTTTGTAAGATTCAAACTTCCCCTCCCTCTGTAGTAGTTGCTTATTCATTCTTAGCTTTTTGTCCTGTTAAACCTACCCATATCCTCTTGTCTTTTTGTACTCCAAAAATTTTGTATAAAGGAAGTGTTTAAAGAGTTGCAAAATAAAAATGGAGAATGCGTTAGAGTTTATGAGTCTTGGTAACAAGCATGAAATGATGACATCATGGAAACATTGTTATTTTGTGACTTGAAAATAAAAGGGACCCCAAAACAATGTCGAAGGGTGTGATATTGTGATATGTTACTATATCGCGATCACAGTTACTAGAAGAGCACAAAATTAAGAAATATCAAGGTTTCACAACATGTGCTAATATCGTGGGTACTAGTGAAGAGGACCATAGAAGGGAAAAGCATCACGATTTTGAAATATGTTTCATCATCGCTATGATGAGAGTGCAAGCAACCAAGACATTACAAGAGGTCACAATTTTATGACCTGTCTCTTTATCATGATGGTCAAATTCTATAATTACCAAAGTGGAAAATCTAGAGTGACATCGAGATATCATCATTTTGTAGTGACTAAAGGAGGTCACGACAACACGATGTGTTATTGAATCACTAATGCTAAGATCAAAAGGTTCAAGAGGACTAAAAATAGTGCAACATCATGTCAAGTCCCTATGTCACACCAACTCTTGATATAATAGGGGTTGCTACCTTTCTATTGGCCCGAGCGACATAATCATGATGGTTACAAGTGGAAAAATTCATGGAGAAATATGCTCTAACAACATCTATTATAGATCAACAATAACTATTAATTTCCAAGAATCAGAGATGACCCAGATTCAATCCTGTCTCCACCACCTTCCCTACATGCATATAATATTTGCTTCGTAATAAAAATCCAAGCATGTAAATTGGTATCTCTATTGTGTATGATGATTTGTGCATTGCTTTGATTACTGTTATTGAAATTGCCATTGATAATATTGGATAATATTGTTTTGGAAAGAAAAGTAAAATGTGGTCTTATATTGTTCACCCTCCCTCTCAGTATAAGCTTGTGTTCTTCAAAATTCATCTTTCTCAGATTCATCCTCCTCAATTTTGAAAAATTCGTCTTCCTCAGATTCTTTTATTGGTGGGTCAAAGGTTTCTTCAGTGAGATCCTTTCTTATATTCTGCTTTCTATGATTCTCCCAATCCTCCTTTGTGAATAAAAATGAACCAATATCTATGTCTTGATGGGTTTGTTTACTACAATCCTCATTGGTGGACATTGACCTTGATACTTGCACCTCCTCTTGGATGATATCTAAGGTGGTTCTAATATACGAACATTCTATCCCCTTGATTTCTCATATTATACCTCATTAAATTCAAGGGTATTATATTAGATGGTTGGTATTGGTTGGAATCTATAGCTCCTGAAAAACAATCCATCATGGGAGAAGGTGGTACCTCAACCTGACTCATGGATTTATTAGGTTCTTTACAAATGGAGATAAATTGATTTGATATCATATTTGGGTCAACTAGATTTCCAAAATGTTCAAGAAATGCTGCTTCTAATTGATCCCAAGAAGTGATAGAACCTGCAGGTAAACCAAGATACCAATCATAAGCAAATTCATCTAATGTGGATGGAAACATGTTACAAATAACATCTTCATGCATCATTTGCAATTGAATTAAAGCATTCTTGTATGCCTAAATATGTTCCTCAACCAACACTATTCCATTATATCTAAAGTGAGGTAGATGATCTAAAACCAATTTTATTAGTCAAATAAATGTCTTGCAAAGAAGCACAAAATGACTAACAAATCTCAAAATATAGGAATCAATTACACCATGATATTAAATACCATTCTCCAATTTGTAAAGGTTAGTATCCATGCATCATCGCTTTCAAAAGTTTCAAATTAATGGTATGATCAACAAAACTTCATTAGTCAAATAAATGCCTTCAAATCACTTTTCAAATAACATGAACAAGTTAGCATCTATAACAAAAATAACGAAATTAGGCCCTCCTTCTAGCGCAAAAATCTTGAGTGGTAATTTTGCCCAAGTGCAAAACCACACTCACAGTTAGGATTTTTGAGTAGAAAACCCTCTCTTGCAAAGAAAAACATTTCTCCAAGGTTCCTTTTACTTTAATGTGTGCATGTATGCTTGTGAACATGTATTCAATAAATTCTTGGAATACCTTAGTGCTTTGCAAAATAACCGTTTAACAAGGGGCTTGTGTTGGTGTTACTTTATTATGTTATGCTACTCTTGTTCATGAAACTTAAAAAGGTGAATAAATATGATTGACCCTCATATGACCATGATGTAGAAGTAAAATTCCTTTTATCTTGAAGTGTTTTAGAGAGACTTTATCTTTCTTTATTAAATAAATTTAACCAATTTCATCCTTTTTAAAACCTTGCTTTTAAGCATGAAATAAGAGATTAAAATCTATCATTACTATGTGAATCTGAAAGTGATGAGTAAATTCACTTTATGTAGCTTTGAGAATTAAAGAAGGTAAAAGTGAATGAACAACTTTAAAATGTAGTAGCCTTTGAACTACTTTATAAATTAGCCCCCCTTTGATGAAATGGTAACTTTCATAAAGGGAAATTAATCCATAAATTTAAATGCAATGACCTTGGAAACGCCGTATAAATTACCCCCTATTTATGAAATTGTAATTTTCTTACAAAGGAATTAATTTACTACTTGAAACGAAAACAAAACTGAAAATGTGAAATTGTGTAAAACTGAGACTATGAAATTCCTTTTAAAACTGCAAACTTTAAATAATTTTGGAATTTCGAAAATGCTCCAGAACAAAATCGAAACTGCTCTAAATGAAATTTTAGAGCTTATTCTTTGAATCCGTGCATCTGTTTTTGGGTTTATATATATATATATATATTTATTTATTTATTTATTTTATTTGGACAACATTAAAAAAATGAAAAGATAGAGTTAGAAAAGATAAAAATAAAAATAAAACTGAAAAAAATAAAAGTTGCAGCTCTGAAATCACGAACATACCTTGCAAATGTTAATATTATGCATAAAATCAGCATCAATTGGATCCATATTCATGCAATCCAATATTCAATGTGGTGCGATCTTCTAGGAAAAATGTGCAACATATTAAAAACAGTATACGAGTCCACCATTAGCATGCATGAAAACTCAATATATTTCCAACATATTGCATAAGAAATATTTTCAATAAAGTTCAAAAATACATAATATAAACTCTAAATGGCATACATGGTGGCATACATGGTGACTAAAAAAAATCAAACCAAACGAGATAGAAGGAAAACAGTTCCAACACAAATCTAGTGTCCACATCTATTTTCAAACCTGCAACTCTACCTCTCTATTTTTCAACCCCTCTTTTGTTCTTCCAATCTGTATTTAATTTTTTTTGTAGATCTCTTTGCTTTCCTAGCCCTTCTTTGGTTCGAAATGCTTTCTTTTCATTTCATATGATGGCGTAACATTCCAATACTTCCTTTCCTTCGGTTATTTTTTTGTATAATTGTCACTTCTCGTTCATTCAAATATTGATAGCATATTTTATAACAATATACCTCCCCAAAGCTTCTAATCAATCTTGAGGATAGCTCCCATTACTTTGGAAGCACAGTTCAATGTAACTAACATGGGTCCACTTCCATTTAATGAGTTCGTAGACCTCCTCAACGTAGGCTGGTTTGGATAGTGTTGTTGTAGCTATCAAGCTAGAATCCATATGTAACACCTAGCAAAACCATGGAATGAATCATTCATTTTGACTTCCCTATACAGACAAATGCCACATCGTGCCACTATTTGATGCAGGAGCATCCAATGGCAGCACAACAATCTTGCATCAACAAAAAAAAGAAACAAGAAAAATATTCTAAGTGTTGAAAAGTGTCACGATATCGCGACATAAAAAGTGTCGTGATATCGTGACATGTTTTTAACAAAGGCAAGAGCAAAAGAAAGTGTCACGATATCGCGACATGTTTTTAACAAAGGCAAGCACAAAAGAAAGTGTCGTGATATCGCGACATAAAAGATGTCGCGATATCGTGACATGTTTTTAACAAAGGCAAGAGCAAAAGAAAGTGTCGCGATATCGCGACATAAAAGATGTCGCGATATCGCGACATGTTTTTAACAAAGGCAAGAGCAAAAGAAAGTGTCGCGATATCGCGACATAAAAGGTGTCGCGATATCGTGACATGCTTTTAACAAAAGCGAGAGCAAAAGAAAGTGTCGCGATATCGCGACATAAAAGGTGTCGCGATATCGCGACATGTTTTTAACAAAATCCGAGAGCAAAGGAAAGTGTCGCGATATCGCGACACATTTGTGATAGAAGATACAAAAGTGAGAGCAAAAGAAAGTGTCGCGATATCGCGACATATTGGCAAAGAAGGACAAAAGCCAAAAAAGTGTCGCGATATCGCGACATGTTGACTAAGGAGAAAAAGTGTCACGTTTTCGTGACCCAAAGAGGAGAGAGAAGAGCGGGATGAAGAGATGTCACGATATCGTGACATGTTACATTTTTGTGGACCGTTATAGAATGACATTTGACAGTTACCAAAAGTCGGTACAGCAGTTCCAGAAGTCGGTACAGTAGTTCCAGGGGATCGTGGCAGTGGTTACAGAGATCGTGATGAATGGTTGCTGCAACGAGAAACTGTCGTTATAAAAGGAGATTGCTCGAAAGATCTCGAGAGGCTGGAAAGATGAAGACTGCGGCTTCTTTTAATTTTTTGTACTTTGTAAATCTTTCCATGTTTCATGAATAAAATTGGGTTTTCTCTTTGTGTTAAAATTTGGCTACCCATCAAGTGGTATCAGAGCGAGAGTTCTTGAGTGTGTAAACAGATCGTCAAACGTGAGGCAGTTTACACCAGGATCTATGGAAGGGTGTGAGCAGAGAAGAAGCTTAGAGTTCCTGAGCGTGTGAAATAGACCGTCGAACGTGAGGTAGTTTTACACCAGGTTCTATTAAGTTTGTGAGAAGAAAGCAAAGAAGAATGCCTCCACGAAGAAACCGTGGTGGTGGAAGAAATGTAGTACCTGAAGGTGACTTCAGAGCATTGTAGAGGCAAGTACAGGCCCTACAAGAGGAGTTGAGAAGAGGAGTTGAGCCAAGAGGAGAAGACCATAGTGATGATGAAGCTTGCGGGGTTGATGACCCATCAGAAGAAGAAGAAGAAGCAATGAGTTCTACGGAAGCTCGATTGTTTAGAGCCATATCTCAAATTGGGAAGAGGCCAAAGTTGGACGTCTCCACATATTCTGGGAATCTCAATCCAGAAGAGTTGATTGACTGGATCAACGATATGGAGGAGTATTTTGAATATGAGGAGGTTGTAGATCCAAATCGGATCAAATTTGCAAAAACAAAGTTAAAAGGCCATGCTAGTATATGGTGGAAAGGAGTGCAGCTAGAGCGAAATCGAAGAGGAAAGGAAAGGATCACCAGATGGGATCGAATGGTAGAAAAGCTAAAGAGGTAGTTTATCCCAGCAGATTACGAATTGGATCTGTTGAGGAAAATGCAGAGTTTAAGACAGTCAAGTAAGTCTGTTAAAGAATATACAGAGGAATTTTTCAAAATCTCAATCAGAACTGGCCATTCAGAGGCTAACAAGGAGAAGGTAGCCCGTTATATCAATGGATTGAGAACCAGCGTGCAAGAAGAGTTGAGTCTGGTTTGAATGAGTACCATTGAGGATGCTTACCAGTTTGCTCTGAAGGTTGAAGAGAAATTGAACAGAATATTTGAAAGCAAACAACGAGGAAGAGGTCATGGTGGAAGAACTGGTGGAAGGACCAGTGGAGGTAAATATGATGACCAGAAGAAGACTGGTGAAACAAGTAACCAGGAATAGAAGGAGGAGAATACCTACCAACCCCATACTCAGAACAATGATTACCAAAGGGGAAGAGGTAGAGGTGGACGTGGATATGGAAGAGGAAGATTTCGTGGAACCTACTTCAATTGTGGGGAAGAAGGACATCGATCATTCGAGTGTCCACAACACCATGAAAGGACGACTAGGAGGCCTGAAGGTAATGCCCGAGCTATGGTCATTGATGATGGTGTTGAATCGGAGCACTCTGAAGAAGTAGAGAGAGGAGAAGTGATGGTCACAAGGAGAACCTTGTTGAACGAAGAGAAAGAACCAGACCAGAGAAAGAGCCTGTTCCGCACAAGGTGCAAATGTTCAGGTAAGGTCTGTAATGTAATTATAGATAATGGTAGTACTGATAACTTGGTCTCTGAAGACATGGTGACTAAGTTACGGCTAGAGAGAAGGCAACACCCGCATCCATACCGGATTGCGTGGTTGCAGAAGGACCATAGGGCATTGGTCAGTGAACAATGCTTGGTCAAGTTTAAAATTGGAAGATACCAGGATGAGGTCCTGTGTGATATTTTGCCTATGGATGCTTGCCATTTGTTGTTGGGAAGACCTTGGCAATTTGACAGACGTGCAGCGCATGATGGACATGCAAATACCTATTCCCTGACAAAATATGGAGTGCGCCACAAATTGAAGCCATTGAAGGAAGTAGAGGAAAAGGTATGCAATAATGCTAGAATCTGTTTAGTAGATGGTAGAAAATTTTTGGATGGTCTGAAGAGGGATTCTATGTGTTATGCATTAATTCCTACTATAAAGAAGGAAGAAAATACAAATATTCTAGTAGAATTTGAACATATGTTAGCAGAGTTTCCTGATATTATATCAGATAATGTGCCTGAGGGTTTGCCACCATTAAGGAAGATTAGTCATCAGATTGACTTAATTCCAGGATCTAGCTTACCCAATAAGGCCGCCCATAGAATGTCTCCTATAGAGAATGAAGAGTTGAACCGACAGGTTCATGAGTTGTTGAAGAAGGGATTGATTAGAGCAAGTTTGAGTCCCTGTGCAGTACCTGCAGTACTAGCACCAAAGAAGGGTGGAGAATGGAGAATGTGCACTGATTCTAGGGCCATAAACAAAATTACCATTAAGTATCGATTTCCATTACCTAGAATGGATGATATAATGGACTGTTTGAGTGGAGCTAAATACTTCACTAAGATTGATTTAAAGAGTGGGTATCATCAGATACGCGTCAGAGAGGGTGACGAGTGGAAGACAACCTTCAAAACCAAAGAGGGTTTGTATGAGTGGTTAGTTATGCCATTTGGGTTAACTAATGCACCTAGTACATTCATGAGGCTGATGAATGAGGTATTGCGAGACTTCCTAGAAAATTTTGTGATAGTTTATCTGGATGATATTCTAATTTTTAGTAAGACATTGGATGAGCATTTGATGCATGTTCGGACAGTTTTTGAAAAGCTGCGAGAGGAGCAGTTGTTGATTAATTTAAAGAAGTGCAGTTTTGTACAGAAGGAGTTGGTGTACCTAGGATTTGTCATCTCAGAGGAGGGTCTAAAAATGGATCCAGAGAAGGTGAAGGCTATCATTGAATGGCCTACCCCAAGGAATGTAACAGAGGTAAGATCATTTCATGGTCTTGCAAGTTTCTATAGAAAGTTTATTAGAAACTTTAGCAGTATTTGTGCACCCCTAACAGAAACTATGAGAGGGGATAAGAAGGAGTTTAAGTGGACTGCAAAGGCAGGTACCAGTATGGAGATATTGAAAAAGAAAGTGACAGAACAACCCATTTTGGTACTTCCAAATTTTAATAAAGTGTTTCAGGTTGATTGTGATGCTAGTGGCAGTGCTATTGGAGCTGTGTTGAGCCAAGAAGGTAAACCTGTTGCATACTTTAGTGAGAAATTAAATGATGCTAGAAAGAAATACTCTGTTTATGATCAAGAATTCTATGCTATAATTCAGGCTCTTAAGAAATGGAGACACTATTTGCTAGCCAAAGAGTTTGTTTTATATACTGACCATCAAGCTTTGCAGTATATAAATAGTCAAGGTAAACTTAACCAGAGACATCTGAAGTGGGTTGAATTCCTACAGAGTTATACCTTTGTCCTGAAGCATAGAAGTGGCAAATCTAATAGAGTTGTAGATGCCTTGAGTAGAAGGCATAATTTGTTGATAGAAATGAGAGTGGAAGTTGTTGGGTTTGATGAACTCAAGAGTTTATACCCAGAGGATCCAGATTTTGCAGAGGCATGGAAGGCATGTTTGTCTCCTACTACTGTGGATCAAACTAAGTGGTTGGATTTTATGATCCAAGATGGAATGTTATTTAGGAAGAACCAATTGTGCATTCCTAGAAGTTCCATGCGGGAGAATCTGATCAAGGAGAAGCATAGCGGAGGACTAGCAGGACATTTTGGTCGAGATAAGACCATTGCCCTGGTTAGTGAAAATTACCATTGGCCACAGTTGCAGTCGGATGTGACGAAATTTGTGCAGGGTTGTAGAGTGTGCCAGATGGCGAAAGGAGTGAGCCAGAATACAGGATTGTATCAACCATTGCCTGTACCAGAGAGACCATGGGAGGACATCAGTATGGATTTTGTTCTTGGTCTGCCAAGGACACAACGCGAAAATGATGCCATTTTTGTTGTAGTTGACAGGTTTTCAAAGATGGCTCATTTTATTCCATGTCAGAAGACAAGTGATGCTGTTCATGTTGCAGGCTTGTTTTTCAAGGAGGTAGTATGCCTTCATGGTCTACCCCAAAGCATAGTCTCGGACAGAGATACCAAATTTGTGGGTTATTTCTGGAGGACTCTATGGAAGAAGCTAAAAATAGAGTTGAAGTTCAGTTCTGCATACCACCCGTAGACTGATGGACAGACAGAGGTGGTAAACAGAAGTTTGGGTAATCTTCTACGATGTCTGGTAGGAGATAAACCCAAGGGATGGGATTTGATTTTACCATAGGCAGAGTTTGCTTACAATAATTTTGTCAATCGAAGTACTGGTAAATCCCCATTCCAGATAGTGTATGGGAACAGCCCGAGAAATGCTTCTGAGTTGAGGCAGATGGATAAAGGAGAAAAGCGTAGTGCTAAAGCTGAAGACTTTGCAACGCACATTAAGAATTTACATGAAGAGGTACAACAACATATCAATAAAATGAATGCTCAGTACAAAGCCAGAATAGATCAGAAGCGACGTTTCAAGGAATTCCAGGTAGGAGATGAAGTCATGGTTCACTTGCGCAAGGAACGGTTTCCTAGCAAAACCTACAATAAGTTGAAGATGAAGAGGTTTGGACCATGCCGAATCATAGGTAAACGAGATTCAGGAAATGCCTATGAAGTAGATCTACCAAGTGAGCTGAATATTTCACCTATTTTTAATATTTTAGACTTGGTCGAATATCATGAAGGAAGTAGCAACGAGACACCAAGTACGGATTTGTGGAGTATTCCAGCATCTACTCCAGCCAAAGAGGAAATCGAAGACATACTCGACACTCACGAAGGCAGAAGTACCCAAAACAGACAATATTTTGAGTATTTGGTCAAGTGGAAGGGCCGACCTGTCGAAGATGCAACTTGGTTGTCCAAAACAGAGGTTGATCACCTGGGTTTTCCTCTGACCATCCAAAAGTGAAGATCACTTCTCAATCTACCCCGGGTGTCTGATGCAGGAGCATCCAATGGCAGCACAACAATCTTGCATCAACAAAAAAAAAAGAAACAAGAAAAATATTCTAAGTGTTGAAAAGTGTCACGATATCGTGACATAAAAAGTGTCACGATATCGCGACATGTTTTTAACAAAGCCAAGCGCAAAATAAAGTGTCGCGATATCGCGACATAAAAGATGTCGCGATATCGCGACATGTTTTTAACAAAGGCAAGCGCCAAAGGAAAGTGTCGCGATATCGCGACATAAAAGATGTCGCGATATCGCGACATGTTTTTAACAAAGCCAAAAGCAAAGGAAAGTGTCACGATATCGCGACATAAAAGGTGTCACGATATCGCGACATGTTTTTAACAAAATCAAGAGCAAAGGAAAGTGTCGCGATATCACGACATAAAAGGTGTCGCGATATCGTGACGTGTTTTTTACCAAAAGCGAGAGCAAAAGAAAGTGTCGCGATATCGCGACATAAAAGGTGTCGCGATATCGCGACATGTTTTAAACAAAAGCCGAGGGCAAAGGAAAGTGTCACGACACATTGGCAAAGAAAAACAAAAGCCAAAAAAGTGTCGCGATATCGCGACACATTGGCAAAGAAGGACCAAAGCCGAAAAAGTGTCGCGATATCGTGACATGTTGACTAAGGAGAAAAAGTGTCGCGTTTTTGCGACCCAAAGAGGAGAGAGAAGAGCGGGATGAAGAGATGTCGTGATATCGTGACATGTTACTTTTTTGTGGACCGTTACAGAACAACATTTGACAGTTACCAGAAGTCGTACAGCAGTTACAAGTCGGTACAGTAGTTCTAGGGGATCGTGACAGCGGTTACAGAGATCGTGACGAACGGTTGCTGCAACGAGAAACTATCGTTATAAAAGGAGATTGCTCGAAAGATCTCGGGAGGCTAGAAAGACGAAGACTGCGGCTTCTTTTAATTTTTTGTACTTTGTAAATCTTTCAATGTTTCATGAATAAAATTGGGTTTTCTCTTTGTGTTAAAATTTGGCTCCCCATCACTATTTCAACCCACGTCCAGAGTTACACCACCGAGTCAGGACCGGTGCCATTGTCAAATCTGTAGCCCATTAATATCGTGCATTATATTTTAGGAGAATACCCATTTTCTCTGTCATAACCGATGTTGCCCCTCTTCGTGTTGTACACATACCAACTCTTCCTGTCTTTCATCACTGCTCCTCTTCGTCACCGCGTACTGTTGTACATGATGTGGGACTTCTGACAAAACATTCCCTCTGTTTCCAAACTTTTGGCAACGTTCTCTTTTTTGTATAGCCATATGACAATGTGGGCCGAATTTACTTTATTATCATTGCATCTTTCCCCTTTGCCCTTCTTAACTTGGTAACCGCCCCTTAATTAAAATAGTTTTGATCGACTAGGCCCTCTAATTGAAACATGACAACTTCAGAACGAGCGTGAGAACTCATTCCTCCATAGGTTCCACTTGGGCTATATGCAACATAAGCGTTTCATAGAACGACTTGCTCCAAACCTGCTCCAGTTTTGGCTTTACTCATAAAGGAAAAATGAAAACAACCCAAGCTAAATTCGATAGTTCATACCACGTTATTCACCATCTGTATTGATATCTCCTGTTAGCCAGTGGTCCTCTACTGTAGTTCATTGCTAATTGGCAACCCCTTTTAGAATATCACAGCCCTCACTCCGTGCTAGTTGGATGCCTTATCGCCAAGTTTATCTGTCAAATCCATGTGCGAAGTTATGCGTCATTCCCAAATAGACCGCCTATGATTGCACCCATAATCTCGCATCACAATTGGTAAACCCGAAGTCCTGGTATACAGCAACTCCTCCGACGTCAGATCCCTTCATCCACTTCGACGGATATGCCAATTCACACCATCGATGTGACTCGTGTTATCCACTGCCAATTCAGGTTTGAATCTAACTATCCATAATCCTTCATTCAAATCAACATATGGCAGTAGAAATCCCTGTAAAAATCCATTGTTACATCAGACCATACCATTTCGAGAAATGACATCCACGACTGCAGTTTACTTGTCCATCTGTCTGCTCGTCTAAGCCTTCAGGTAAACATAACATATTGTTGTCGTGTTCATCATCCACTTTGGCATCTATTCGATCGTCAACATCGTCAGTCACCCTGTGTCTACTCTCGCGGGAATTAAGTATCCAATATTTGCCCGCGTGGTTTGCACGCCCGTTCCACCCTGGTCACCCAAGATCAGACTCAATCCTTTATGACCTGGAAGAGATACAACGTTTAATTAATAAGCTCAATTCGATGAAGCTAAAAAGTGATGAAATATTAAACTAATAAAGTAATGCCTACTATCATAAGATTATATTAAAACTAATAAACCCGTCGTAGCCCATTGTTCGTTGTACCGCATTAGACGTCTAAACTAGGTCTCTGGTCTCTTTCACTGTTATCGCAGCTCATCCCTGCCTTATATACTAATAGCCACCCTAGAAGGAGGTGACCATACCACCAAAAAGCTCATAAATTATACGTGAATGTCTCTAGCACTTAGAAACTACAATCTAACTATATTGTTGCCCCCTTCAATTACACCTTATATCTTATAAGTGAAGACATTGTATGTATCTGCCATCATCTACCTCTCCTCCCTCGTAAAACTTACAAGTTGTAATCTCTCCACTATTAGTAAAGAGCCAACAATTACCACTACATCCTTATAATGACTATTACCACTAGATCCCACATGTTCGTAATAATTGCACCTCCCACCACAACCATGAACCTCAAATACCCACCACGAGAAGGCCATATTACTACATTATTATACCTAGCAATACCTCTATTACTGGTGTATCACCATGATGGTAGAATAATGTCAAATACTCCACTTATTATTTTCCTAGGCATCTCCACCCTCAATATTTTCAAACTAAACTTATTAGCCCCCAAATCCTCTAACAACATTACATATTGAACCATAAAAAACCTCAAGACAACACTAAAATAAATTATTAAGAACAAACCAACACATTCATATAATACATCCTCGTACACCACCCCTCAAACACCATGATGCTAAAACAAAAGTGAAGCAAAAGAGGTTGTGTTTTTTCATAACAAAAGGCTTAACTATGCTATAACCAAAATAAATCTCCAACCTTCCAAGTCACACAATAAAAATTACATATTGAACTAAAAAAAGGCTAAAAGGGACAACATGGCCCTATCCAACCCACTACTATTGTAGCGAACCCCTTGAAGTCCAATATCAAAATAGTAAAGCATCTTGATGTAGTTGTTCAAAACTCCATCAATATCAGAATTATCACTAATGCTCTTTCTAAACAGATATGTTATTGTTTTAATACATAATAGTATTGTTTTTTCCAATGAGTTTATACAAGTTTTTATGAGGGTTATGATCTCCTCATACTCATTGGGGTTTGAACTTTGGACCTCTCAAAGAGAGGCCAAAGCCCTTACCACTATAGTAAGCTTGTAGCTTTCAATGAGTTTACATAGGTTTTTATGAAGGGTCATGGTCCCCTCATACTGAGTGGGATTTGAACCTTGGACCTCTCAAAAAGAGGTCAAAGCCTTTACCATTACAATAAACTTGCAACTTTTAAGACATAATAGTATGTTTAAGTAAAAAAGTTTAATTTTTTTTTTAGCCAACTATAATAGTATGATTATGATCTCCATAGTGAAGTTTCAAATACCTGTGGATACATTTTATAGTTTGTTCAAAGTGAAATTATAATTAGATGGAGATTCATGATAATAAATTGAAATTACACAGTATAATTTTGTTAGATAAATTTTCAACCATAATGAATGAATGTGAGGTGGCTTTTATGTATTAAATTATGTGATCATATTGAAAATTGATATGGGAATAAACGTATATTGAGGGGTTTGCAGAGCGAGGTAAGGAACGATGGCGGAGACAGGGAGACCACCTGATAGTGTAGAGGAGATTTTAGTTTCTGATGATGGGAATTCATGTCGGGATGCTGATATGGTGGAGCGTGTGGATGGGAGGATGATGGGAGAAGAAGTTATCATGGAGGAGGAGTGTGTCGGGAATGCTACAGTGCAAAAACCATCATTTCATGAGGTGTTGGCTGGGGGGACCAGTGTTGATGCTCCTGTGGGGTCGGCTTTTGATGTTACAGGTAAGATTTCTTCTAATGGTGTTGTGCGAGTTACCGTTTCTCCTAATCATGCAATGAAAACGACGTTAGATGGGGAACAAGCTAGGCTTAAGGCTTGTGCCATTTTCTTTGTCTCTGTTGATATTTCATCATTACCCTCCCAGAATTTCTTTGATGGCTGGTTATCCAATGTTTGGGGCAAAAAATTAAATATTAGGTTTTCACTATGTCGCATGATTCAAAAGGGGCTTTTCTTAATTGTATTCAATAATCCAGAAATGCAGTCTAAGGTGGTTCAAAAACAATATTGGTCTGTAGGGAGTTCGATGTTTAGGGTTGTGCCCTGGTCTCCCAATCTGTTAAATGAGGAATTATTTTTCGTTTCATATCCCAAATGGGTAATCATAAAGAATGTTTCACCTGTACTTTGGTGTTTTTTATCTCAATTTTTATCACCGTTTGGCAGAGTTCTGAGGGTTGAGGAGTCTCGTTCTCCTCTCATGCACACGGACGCTCGCGTCCTTCTGTCTATTACTCCTGGCATTGACTTTCCACATGAAATTGAATTGGATTTTGGGGATATTAAATATGTTTGCCAAGTTGAGATTCTGGGTGGAATCAACGCCTATTTTATCTGTCGACGTGAGGGGCACCTCCGAAAAAATTGTCCAGTTTTGCTAGCAAGGAAACGAAATTTAAATCCTAGTTTGTCTTCCAGTGGGCAAAAAAATAATGAAGGTGTAAATAAGCATGGTACTCCGGCCAGGTCTCCTGAGCTGAATAATAATAATGTTGATTATGTGCATGGTCAAAGTATTTTTGGCTCTGTCGCGGCCAATGTTGAGTCTGGATCTGGGGTTTCTTCACCTGGCAGTCTTTCTTTTTCTCAGAATAAATCTGTTTTTGTTTTTGGTAGTAAAGATAAAAGGGTAAAAATACCTGGAACATCTATGATGCAGGATAAAACAGTTATGGATAATGAGATAATTTTGGGTGATGTTGTACATAAGAACAATCTACTTGGTAAGTCTGTTTTAAACACAGAAAAGGATGTATTGGATGTTTTGAATAAACACAATAGTGAAATAGTGATTAATTTTGATTCCTCTTTTACTCATTCTGTCGCCCCTGTTGTGGGTGATTCTATTATGTGCGAGGAACTGAATAATAGAATTGGCAAAAATGGGGACTCTATTACTCAGTTGGCCGCTCCTAATACTATCAGGCATAGTGTGGAAGAGGGATTGAGTGGCAATAATTCTATTGTTGGTGGTCACATACAGTTTGAGGGTAGATTAAGTGCCCAAAAATTAGCCCTATCTTCTATTAATGCTAGGGTTGCAGAGTATTACAATAATAAAGAACCAATTAAAGGGGATTCAACTAGTATACCAGAAAAGGATGTCAATGAAGAGTTCTCTGATGCTGACACTCATATTAGCAGTGAGCCTTCAGGCTCTATTTGTGATGTTACAGAGGATGACGTGCTTGCTCCTAGTAGTTCATGGTGGGAAAAAGTTGAAAAGAAGAAACGCATGCATTCTTCTGATGTTAATAGTATGGGTAAATCCTTAAGAAGTTTAAAATGCCTTGCTAGAGGTAAAAATTCTCCTGTCTCTGATATTAATGACATTTAAGTGTCTGAGCTGGAATGTTAGGGGTCTTGAATCCCCAGATAGGAAATATTATGTTAGAAATCTGGTGAATTTTGTTGGTTCTCTTGATTGTATTATGCTTCATGAGATAAAAGCCACAGGTTTTAAACTTCGTGCAGCTTTAAATGCTATTTGGAAGGATTCTTCTGCATATTATACAGATCATTGCCCTGGTAGGGGTGGCTCTGCCCTTATGCTGTCTTTACAATGGTCTTTGAAGGTTGTCAATCATGGATGTTCTCCATGCAACTCTGTTGTTTGGGTTATTCTAAATGATGAGAACTCTGCTTTTGGTGTATGTTCTATTTATGCACCTAATGACTACAAAAGTAGATGTTTGTTATGGCAATGGTTGTTGGGTTTACCCAATCTGCCCTGGCTTCTCATGGGGGATTTTAATATGGTGGAACATTGTGATGATAAACAAGGTGGGGCAATTTTTGAATGGAAAAGAGAGGAACAATTTTTTTGGTCTAAAGTTAAGGCCCATTTTTGCCTTTGTGATCCTCTGTTGGGTCAAAGGGCTAATCATCCCGGTCTATGGTACACATGGTGTAATATGCAAAAGGGTAATAATAGGATATATTGCAGATTGGACAGAGCCTATGCTAATAGCAATTTTTTTAGTTTTGATTACTTTGCTAATGGCAGCAAAATTAATGTCCTTCCTACTGCCTTTTCTGACCATTTTTCTATTATGGTTAATTTGAGATTGTCGGGAGCTTTTTCTAAGCCGACTAGCAAATATAACAAGTTTATCTTGAACACTTCATTATTGGACCTTCAGGACTGTTCTGATGCTATTTTTACTATAAGGGAGCTTAATAGAGTTTGCTTTAAGCATTGTTCAGCCATTGATAGATGGAATTGCAATGTGAAAAGTTGGACTAAAACCTTTCAAACTATTGGAAGACTTAGAGCCAAAGCCAATAAGAGGTTAGAGGTCCTTTTGAATGAGCAGTTTTTACAAACAGAATTTGCTCTTCAGCTTCAGCCTAGCAATATTGACTTGCAGATGGAGTTGATCAGGATCAAGGAGGAGCTTAGAAACTTTCAAGTTAAGAAAATTAATGGTCAGAGAACTAGAGCTAGAATGAATTGGTTAAAAATGGGCGATAGGGGTACCAAATTCTATTTTGATTATCTGAAGGAAAAGACTCATAAAGTTCATATCCATTCTATCTCTGATGGAAATCAGTTGGTTACTGATGAGGATAAAATAAAGGAGATATTTCATCAGTTTTACTCCTCTCTTTTCTCTTCTGAAGATGACTCTTCTCGGGTTAGAGATAGGAATATTTGTTGTTCTCTTATTCCGAGGAAAATTACCCATCAAGAGGCTGAAATTCTGGACAGGCCGATCTCTTGTGATGAAATTTGCAAAGCCATTAAAGCTATAAACAGTGATAAGGCACCTGGACCTGATGGGCTGCCTATTGAGTTCTATAAGAAGTATAGTAATTGGATTTGTGAGGATTTACAGAAGGTGTATGATGAGGCTATTAAGCGTGGTTCTTTAGGTAGCATTATTAACTCAGGGGTTATCAAACTTCTTCCTAAATATGGAGACAAAATTTTTATTAAGAATTGGAGGCCTATTACTCTTTTGAATGTCTCTTATAAGATATTGGAAAAAATTTTGGCACTTAGATTGGTGGATATTTTACCTAAATTTATCAATTTTACCCAGACCGGTTTTATCAAAGGTAGATATATTCTGGAAAATCTGATTACTGGATGGGAGGCTATGGATTGGGCTCGTAGGTCTGGTCAAAATATTGGCATGATTCTTCTTGATTTTGAGAAGGCTTATGATAGAATAGAATGGGGGTATATTATGGTTGTTTTGGTTGCTTTTGGGTTCCCTGACAATTTTTGCAGAATGGTTAAAACTCTTATGACTGATGTTGTTACGCGGATTGAAGTTAATGGGAGTTTATCTAATCCTATTGTTTTGCAAAGATCAATCAGGCAGGGTTGTCCCCTTGCTCCTGCATTGTTTGTTATTGCTAATGACCTTCTCTATTACTTGTTAAGAGATAACTCGTTGGGTCCTTCTATTAGAGGTGTTAGTTTACCTTCTTCTCAAGAGCTTCTTAATATGCAATTTGCGGATGATACTACACTTTTTGTGGAGTTAGTGGAGGATAATTTTGCTAATATTTTTCATAAACTGGATCTTTTTTGCAATGCTTCTGGAGCTAAAATCTCTAATGCTAAGTCCAAAATTTTGAGTTGGGATTTTAATCCTCCTATTTGGTTGAACAAATATGAGCTTCAATGGTGTGGACCTAATGTTCAGGTAAGATATCTTGGGATACCTTTTGTTGTTCAACCCAATTTAAGGGATATGTGGAGTTGGGTCAAGGAGAAAGTTGTTCTAAAACTGGATAAATGGAAGAATAAACAACTTTCTTTGGCTGGCAGGTTTCAGATCTATCAAAATATCTTATCCTCCTATACTGTTTATTATGCTTCAGTTTGGTCTTTTAATGCTAATCAAATTTTTGAAATTCAGAAATATATTAAACAGTTCCTGTGGGCTGGTGATTATGGGATTAAGAAAAGGCATATGGTTAAATGGGATTGGGTTGCTTTATGCAAATTTAGAGGAGGTTTGGGTTTAATTGACTTGCGTAAACAGGGTATGACTCTTGTTGTTAAATGGATAATGAAGTGCATTAATGGTGTGGAACCATGGAAATTTTTAATTAGGCATAATATTTGTGCTGTTGTTCCTCACAAAAGGAAGTTTTGGCATGGATTATCCTTTTCTGATGTTCTTTTTGGCACTTTTAGTAGTGTTCCAGCTGGTTCAGTTGTTTTTAGAACTATCTGGAAAGCTTGGCAACATGTGAGATCTAATTTGCAGGGTTGGTTTCAGCCTATAAATTCCAGCTTTAAAATATATGTGAAGAGTTCTGTTTGGTGGAACTTGAAACATAAAAATAAGCCTTTAGCCCTTTTACAGGGTTGTTCAGCTCGTAGTTGGGCTCAAAATGGTATCTATTTTTTTGAGCATATTCTATGTCCTACTGGTTTGAAGTCTTGGGAAATGTTGAAACAGGAATTTCATCTGCCTGATTCCCAGCAGAGAACTTACTCTGTGCTTCAAAAATGTTTTAGACAGCTGATCAATCCTGAATTTGTTTTTGATGAGCAGCAAATTTTTGATTTTATCTATTGGAATGATGGTTCTAAATTCATAAAGCCTAAGCCGAAGCAGTTGTATCTTATGCTTACTAATACAGATATTATTTATCAACACATTATCACTAAATGGGGTTTCAGTTTATCTATTAGTCATTACTCTTTTATTCTACAGCATATATGGTCCAGGCATCTTGAACCAAAAAAAGTTTTTTTAGATGGCTTCTTCTGTTATACAGGCTGCCTACTATGGTTGATCCTAACAGTTTGGTTATATGCTCTTTATGTAAAGTTTCGGAGACTATTTGTCATATCTTTTTTTATTGTGTATATGCTAAAGAAATATGGCTTCTTTTCTGCTCTGGTATTCTTGGCTGGAATTGTAACTCAATTGAGTTTAAAATGCAAGTTGTTTGTGGGCATATTCAACAGTTGCAAAAAACTTATAATCTATTTTGGCTCATTCTATCCTCTAAAATTTTATGGATGATATGGAGATCTCGTAACGATGAAGTTTTTCAGCAGCATTGTAGAAATCTTACTGGGTCTCATTTGAGACTCATACGCTTCAAAATCTTATTGCAGGTCAACAGGTCGCTATGGACATTGAAGGGCAGCTGCAAATCAAAGAAAGTTTTTGAGGACTTGGATCAATTGAAGACAAATGATTGGGCTATATGCTCCATGTTTGATGATATTCATGATCTTGATGTATATAAATGGTTTTGTAATTTTGTTATAAGATGTAACGCTTTGTATGTTAAAAACAACAACACTCTATGACTGTTTTATAGTTGTTATGACTGGAATCCTTCCAGTTATCTGTAGTTCTTGGTTTTAGCCTATTATGATGCTATGAGCTTCTGATGTAATAGTTTGTTTTAATATAAAGTTCCAGATGTTTAATAGAAAAAAAAAATTGATATAGGGATAGAAAATCACAAAGGTGTGCATATTAATATTTGGATGGTTACTCTACTCTATTATCTATTAGCATGATACATCTTAATTTTTTTTTTTATCTTCCAAATATCAAACATAAATTATAAATCTTTAAAAATTATTATCTTTTTTATTTTAAAAAAGTTATAAGTTTTCACGTTCAATCTAAAATATTAATAGATATGTTCTTTGTTAAATATATCATTGTATTTTTTAAGGCCATAAAAAAACAAGGCTTTAAGTTCACAAAAAAAAAAAAATTGCTTGATAGGACAGTTGGACTTTGTTTTTCTATATCAATATGTAAAATGGAGAGCAAATCGAGAGGCCCCAGGTTCAAATCTCTCCCCTCACATGGTACGGATATTAATATCAATAATACAAAATTAAATTTTTATTTTAAAAAATATTTTAATTTCAAGTATTCTTTTTAAACATATAAAATATATATTTTATTTTTTTAAATAAAAAATTATAAATATTATATAATAATAATAATATAAAATATAAAACTATATAAATTACATTAAAATTTTATTAAAAACTAAAAAAATAGTATAAAAATATAATAATTTGAAGGCAAAAACTATTAAACGTTGTTCAACCTTTAAAAAAAATATTTAAATCTGTACTTTCACTATAAATATAATATTAAAATTGCACACAAATTGCATCTCTTAGACAAGATATTGTCCTTCCACATATTGGAGGCGCTCCAAGCATCCTACAATATTATATAACTAACATTAATTTCTTGAAAACATCTTGAACTCTTCTTTCTTCGCCCACCGCCATCATTCCCTACATCATTTTAGGAACTCGAGCATTCGTCGCCGATATAGTCAAGGAGTACTCCTTAATAGTAGATGAATCAAGTACACCTATCCATACCCATTTGCCGTTCTTGGTCATAGACCTATCCAGTCTTCCGCATCCATCATCAACGTGAAGAATAATTTGTCGCTCTGACCACGACCACTTTCTATGCCAATGCATTGTAACATAAATGGAGGATGAAAAATAAGACAAATGATGGCCGCCTTGGGCGAATACATCTCTGGACAATTTAAACGCAATTCACGCTCGATGTCTACGTTGGCAACTGAGTGAACTACAGTCAGGTCTCGAAATGTGAAATCGGCTAAAATTGACTCTGCGCCAAAATTGACTCTGCGCCATCGACAGCCCTTCCCCATATCACTATTTCGCGCGGCCATCTCTGAAAATTGTTCCCCCGTAATTTTTTCTTGAAACATTTACAGGACTACAATGATAATAATAACCAAAAAAAAAAAAACATGTAAGGCTTTCTTACCTTTATGGTTTGGATGCAAGGCCCCAAATCTGATATGTTGTACGCTGAGAGTTCCAGCATCCTTAATCTTTGTATGTCCTCCATACCTTCAGAAATCGATATTGTATGAAGTTCGCATGTGCGCTTTAGAGACATCTACATGAGACTGCACAGATCCCGACCTGAAAGTCAACTCTCTCAGTGCATCGCAATCTACAGTTTCCAATTGCCGAAGATTAGCAAGTTGCCCGAATGTGTCTGGTAATGACTCCAAACTTCCACAGCAATAAAGACGAAGTTTAGTCAAGCTGGACAAATTACCAAAAGAGGGAGGCAAATTCATTATGCTGGTACCCGAACAATCGAGCTCTCTCAAGAATGGCTGATCTGTGATATGATGAGGCAACGCTTTTAGTGCCTCGCACATACGAAAGCTCACATACTCAAGCTTTGTGATGTTTTCCAAAATATCTAAATTCTCTGAGTGTGGTTAACTCCCTCAACGTGACATGCCGTAGGGTTGTCAAATTCCCAAAACGGCTGCAGTGATGACAGCATTTGAAAACCCTCTAATTGGAGGTGCTCAAGCGATTCTAGATCACAAAACCCGTCTCGAAGACTACTAAGAGAGGAGTTCCTCTGGCAGCAAATGACTAGCTTTTTCAAATGCTTGAGACTTCCTATTGACTTTGGAAATCTTTGGAAATAGCCAAAGCCCTGAATAATCAGCTCTCTCAGTTGCAACGGAGGTGCATGCAAATTTCCATTCCATTCAGCTAAGATATGTTAGACGAAGAACGTATTGGAAGAATAGCTTGATGCAAAACCTTAAATCAAAGGAAGATACTTACATTCCTATTATTCTCCCATAGCGTTTCTATGCGCTGAACTTGATAGAGCTCTAAAACTCTTAAATTTCGCAATGAAAGACATTTATGGCGGAAATCAAACCAGCGAAGCCAAACCAATCCTTTCGACAGTTCGCCAATCTTCTCAATGTCTATGTGATGTTGTAAGTCTAGTGGCATATACATGTCGTAAGTCTGTCTGTCAGTCGCGCTGAAAAACCTGTCATTCATTACAAGAAGTTTCAAAGGGAGAGAGGAAGGTTCATTGCCCCCGCAGCGTCTCCTTGAGATTTCGATAACGGCCGCGCACTCTTCGAAAGGCCCGTAATGCGTTGAGCAATATCACCAGGCGAAAGGCTCATCATGCGACAAGCATCTCTCACTTATCTCCTTAAAGTGAATGGTAGCGGCCATTATCCCCCGGATCTGCATTTCTTCCTGAACGAATAGAACACATAATTAAGTTGTCAGACCAACTGAGAAACGGGGCTTTCATGCTATGATTAATGGCAGCCATTACAAGTTTAAGAGACAATATTACTCTCACCTTGGCTTGTGGCGAACTGTTATTAATCTGCCCTTGGAGCCAGATACGATAGGGTGACTTTTCTTTTGCAATTTCTCTTCCCAAATCTCGAAGGTGGTCGTGCATTCTTATGCGATTCTTTTGATCAAGTTCAACAAGACACCTATCCTTAAGCGTCTCCAACCTATACACCCCACTCTGCCCCATTCCATCCCACACTTCAATGACTAAACTTTTTCTCTCTTCAATGAAGAAACACGCTATATCCAAGAACAGCTCTTACACCTCTGGATCTAGAGCATCATAGCTTATTTTGAGGGTTCTTATAATGCCCTTTGGTAATACTCTTGAAAACTCATTTAACTGACACTCCCAGATTTGATGCCCTGACAGATCGGATAACATCGTCGTTAATGCCGGTAGCTGCAGTTCGGCGAGTGGGCAGAAACCCTAATGCGGCGCATGTCAGAGGATAAGCATGTCAGAGGATAAGCCTTATCCTCCCTTCCGCCCGGCTATAAAAGGCGGAGTGGTCTTTCAGAAAACATATCGAGGAATCGGGGTAGATCAGAGAGCGAGGGATAGCTGAGCAGAGCAGAGGAGTCGGAGCAACAGTCTCCCGAAAACTCCTTCGGTGTTAATCCTGCAACTGTGTTGCAGATGTCTGTGTAAATTTCAATCTTGCATTGTAATACTGCATTTGCAGTCTGTTTATCATGAGTGAATAAAATCTCTATTTTGTGCAAGTTTGTCTCAGATTTTGTTTGCACCAGATCGATGCATTTGTCGCCCGTTCACCCCAAGTGAGGCGCACTTTCCCCGTGCACCCCAAGTGAGGCGCATCCTCCCTTTGCACCCGACCTTTGGCGCAACTTTCACTTGCGCCCAACCCTTGGCGCAACTTCCCCTTATGCCCGATCCTTGGCGCAACTCCCCGTTGCGCCCGATCTTGGCGCAACCCTTGCGCCCGACTTGGCGCAACTTCCAGTTGCGCCCGACCTTTGGTGCACCTCACCTTGCGCCCGACTTGGCACAATCCCATATTGCGCTGCGACCCTTGGCGCATCCACCTTGTGCCACCCTTGGCGCAGTCCCATATGCGCGGACCTTTGGCACATCCGACCTTGCGCCCACCCTTGGCAGCATTGCGGACCCTTTGGTGCATCCTTGCGCGGACCCTTGGCGCGAAATTTGCGCCTGAGTCTTTCAAATTGGTATCAGAGCTAGAGCCTACCCGTGGACGATAAGAAGCAATGGCTTCTAGTGGCAACTCATTGCAGTTGCAGATCCCACGGTTCAACGACAAAAATTATGATTACTGGAGCATCCAGATGAGGATCCTGTTCGGGTCGCAGGAGCTATGGGACCTGGTCCAGAATGGCTATGCAGAGCCAGTAGACACAGCAGCGTTGAGCGCACTCTCCCAGGAAGATTCAGATTTGCTGAAGGAGAACCGAAAGAAGGACCAGAAGGCATTATTTTACATAATGCAGGCGGTTGAGGAGACAATCTTCCCGCGAATCGCAGCAGCAACCAAATCGAAGGAGGCCTAGGAAATCTTGGCCAGCTCCTACCAGGGCACCGACAAGGTGAAGTTGGTGCGGTTGCAGATGCTGAGGAGGGAGTTCGAGAACTTGCAGATGAGCGAGTCGGAGTCCATAAGCGACTTCCTCACCCGGACAATGGATGTCATCAACCAGATGCGGTTGAATGGGGAGAACATGGTGAATCAAAGGATTATGGAGAAGATGTTGAGGAGCCTACCAGCAAGGTTCGACTCAGTGGTGATAGCAATCGAAGAATCGAGGGATTTGACAACCCTCTCTGTGGATGAGCTCATGGGTTCTCTGCAAACACATGAGCAGAGGCTGAGTCGCTCAACTCAGTCCTCACTGGAACAAGCATTCAAAGCGCAGGTCTCATTTCGAGATAGTAGCAGAGAAAACTCCCACCAAGGAGCCTCAGGTTCTCAAGGAGGAAGAGGCAGAGGCAAGCGTGGGAAAGGCAACAAGCAAGGAGGAAGGTCAAACTCCAATGATGGAGAGACCGGTTGCAACTTCCATCAGCAAGGAGGAAGAGGCAACAACAAAAACCAGCAAGGAGGATCTTATCAGAGAAAGGATAAATCAAAGATCCAATGTTATTACTGCAAGAAGTTTGGTCACTATATTTCTGAGTGCAGAAAGAAGATGGCCAAAGATAACCAACAACAAGCGCACTACACAGATGAGCCTGATAATGGAGAGTGTAGAGATGCTGGTGGAAATGTGTTGTTAACTTGCAGTATTGAGGAGGAGAGCCAGAAGAATATCTGGTATCTCGATAGTGGTTGCAACAACCACATGACGGGGAACAAAGAGATGTTCTCACAACTGGATGAAATAGTCCAGTCTGAGGTGAAAATGGGGAACAACAACAAAGTTCCTGTGATGGGGAAAGGAAAAATCCTCATTCGTACCAGGCAAGGTAAAAGGAAGCAGATCATCGATGTCTATTATGTGCCTGGTTTGAAGCATAATTTGTTGAGCATTGGACAACTTGTGCAGAAGGGGTACACTATTCAATTCAAGGATGGACTTTGCACCATCAAAGACAAGGAGCATGGGCAGATTGCAACTGTGTCCATGACTAAAAATAAGATGTTTCCACTGTAGATTCAGAATGAATCTCTGATGTCTTTTAGTGCAGTTGAGAAGGATGCTACCTGGTTGTGGCATCTCAGATTCGGTCACCTGAGCTTCAGTGGCCTGAACTTGCTGCACAAGAAGCAGATGGTGAAGGGTTTACCCCTTATTGAGCAACCAAATCAAGTTTGTGAGGGTTGCTTAGTCGGCAAGCAGCACAGGGATGCATTCCCTATAGGACAGTCTTGGAGAGCTTCACAGCCATTGGAGCTGGTGCATTCCGACATTTGCGGTCCAATGCAGACCAACACATTTGTCGGTAACAAATATTTTTTGACTTTCATTGATGACTTCAGTCGGAGGACATGGGTATATCCCATCAAACAAAAGTCAGAGGCATTCAGAAAATTCAAGGAGTTCAAGGCTCTGGTTGAAAAATAGAGCGGCTACCAAGTGAAGACTCTCAGGACAGATGGAGGAGGTGAGTATATCTCCAATGAATTCCAAAACTTTTGCAAGCAAACTGGAATTCGTAGGCAGCTTACTGCCAGATACACACCGCAACAAAATGGTGTAGCTGAGAGGAAGAACAGAACCATTATGGAGATGGCACGAAGTATGCTGAAGGCAAAGAACTTGCCTCATGAGTTCTGGGCAGAAGTTGTAAGTTGTGCAGTCTATCTGCTAAATCGGTGTCCCACAAAGAGTGTGAAGGACAAAATTCCTCAAGAGGCATGGAGCAACCAGAAGCCAAGCGTTGCTCATTTCAGAGTTTTTGGGTGCATAGCATATGCACATGTCCCAGATGAGAAGAGGAAGAAGTTGGATGACAAAGCTGAGAAATGCATCTTCACTGGGTATAGTGAAGAGTCGAAGGCATATAGGTTGTATAATCCTGTGACGAAGAAGATGATTATCAACCGAGATGTGAAGTTCCTGGAGGATGAATCCTGGAACTGGAAATCAAAGACTGGTCAGCCAGAACCAATAGTCATTGAGTCTGAGGACGTAGAAGAAGAATGAGTGCATCAACCTGCAGCTTCAAGTAGCAACTCTGGAGCTAGCAGCAACACCACCTCATCATCACAAATGCCTCAAATTGCAAGCAGAATCTCCAACTTGAGGACACCCGCGAAGACGAGGAGCTTGCAAGACATCTATGAGGTAACCCGACTTCAAGAAGAAGAACATTCTGACTTTGCTTTATTTTTTGAGTGTGATCCAATTTCATTTGAAGAAGCAATTCAGAATCAAAAATGGGTGAAGGCGATGGATGAGGAAATTGAGGCCATAGAGAAAAACAAGACATGGCAGTTGAGTTATCTCCCAGCAGGGAAGAAGACCATTGGGGTCAAGTGGGTATACAAAACTAAGTTTAATGCCCAAGGTGAAGTTGATCGGCACAAGGCCAGATTGGTGGCAAAAGGCTACAAACAGAAGTCAGGCATTGACTATCATGAGGTGTACGCACCTGTAGCTCGACTTGACATAGTTAGAATGATCCTGGCATTGGCAGCCCAGAAAGGTTGGAATGTGTACCAGATGGATGTCAAGTCTGCATTCCTGAATGGAGTGTTGGAAGAAGAGGTCTATATAGACCAGCCACCAGGCTATGAGTTGGAAGGACAAGAAGGTAAAGTCCTGAAGCTGAAGAAGGCCCTGTATGGGTTGAAGCAAGCACCCAGGGCTTGGTACAGTCGGATTGATGCTTACTTTCAGGAGAATGGGTTCATGAAATGCCCATATGAGCACACCCTGTACCTGAAGCAAAACCCAGAAGGCGAGATGATAATCATTTGCTTGTATGTAGATGATCTGATTTACACTGGAAACAACAACGTGTTGTTTGACCAGTTCAGAACAACCATGAAGAAGGAGTTCGAGATGACGGACTTAGGGCTGATGAAATACTTTCTAGGTATTGAAGTTGTCCAATCTGCAGATGGCATCTTCATTTCTCAGGGCAAGTATGCGAAGGATGTCCTGAAGCGGTTTAAGATGGAGGACAACAAACCTGCCATCACACCTGTTGCCACAGGTCTGAAGCTGAGCAAGATGGATTCCAGCAGAAATGTTGATCCAACCTTGTTTAAGAGGTTAGTTGGCAGTCTCATGTACTTGACTACAACTAGACCCGATCTGATGTTTGGAGTGAGCCTGATCAGCAGATTTATGGAGACTCCGAAGGACACGCACTGGCAAGCAGGCAAAAGGATTTTGTGCTATGTCAATGGGACACGAAACCATGGAATTTTCTATGCCAAAAAAGACCAGCTGGAACTGGTTGGCTACACAGATAGCGATTGGGTTGGCAACATTGATGATCGAAAGAGCACTTTCGGCTATGCTTTCCATCTTGGATCGAGAGCAGTTTCATGGTCATCCAAGAAGCAACCGATAGTTGCGTTGTCCACTGCAGAGGCAGAGTATGTTGCCGCCACATCAGCCGCATGCCAAGCAGTATGGCTACAAAGAATCTTGGGTGAGCTGAATCATCCACCGAAAAGGGCGACAACCATTTTCTGTGATAACAATTCCGCCATAGCACTATCGAAGGATCCAATGTTTCATGGCAGGATGAAGCATATCGATATCCGCTACCACTTCATCAGAGAGCTGGTGAAAGTTGATGAAATTGTGTTACTGTTTTGCAGGTCAAAAGAATAGGTAGCTGATATTTTTACAAAACCTTTGAAGGAGGAAGACTTCAATAGGCTCTAGAAATGTTGGGCATCAAAGTCTTTGTGAAATCTGGTTTAAAGGAGGGTGTTAGAAAATTAAACCAGATTTGATGCCCTGATAGATCGGATAACATCGTCGTTAATGTCGGTAGCTGTAGTTCGACGAGTGGGCAGAAACCCTAATGCGGCGCATGTCAGAGGATAAGCATGTCAGAGGATAAGCCTTATCCTCCCTTCCGCCCGGCTATAAAAGGCGGAGTGGTCTTTCAAAAAACATATCGAGGAATCGAGGTAGATCAGAGAGCGAGGGATAGCTGAGCAGAGCAGAGGAGTCGGAGCAGCAGTCTCCTGGAAACTCCTCCGGTGTTAATCCTGCAACTGTGTTGCAGATGTCTGTGTAAAGTTCAATCTTGCATTGTAATACTGCATTTGCAGTCTGTTTATCATGAGTGAATAAAATCTCTATTTTGTGCAAGTTTGTCTCAGATTTTGTTTGCACCAGATCGGTGCATTTGTCGCCCGTTCACCCCAAGTGAGGCACACTTTCCCCGTGCGCCCCAAGTGTGGCGCATCCTCCCTTTGCGCCAGACCTTTGGCGCAACTTCCGCTTGCGCCCAACCCTTGGCGCAACTTCCCCTTGCGCCCGATCCTTGGCGCAACTCCCACTTGCGCCCGACCTTTGGCGCAACCACACCTTGCGCCCGACATTCGACGCAATCCCATATTGCGCCAAACCCTTGGCGCATCCGAACCTTGTGCCAGACCCTTGGCGCAAGCTCATAGTGCGCCAGACCCCTTGGCACATCTAAACCTTGCACCAGACCCTTGGCGCAAGCAAACATTGCGCCAGATCCTTGGCGCAGTCAACCTTTGCGCCTAATTTTGTCACTTGTCACGGAGCTGCCTTCCAAAAACCTTGAGAGACAAAGGTAATCTATCGCAAGTGCTGAGAGATTTTTTTACGAGACCTTCATATTCCTGAGGTAGATCACAGTTTGGAAAAGCATGGAAATAGAAAAGTTCCCTGGCATGAGGCCAGCCGATGCGAGCACATCCGAATCTCTTGTTGTAATAATAATCAAGCTGCCCCATCCAAGGGTGTGCTTTGGTGGCACTAGAGCATCTATTTGTTCCTCATTATCCACGTCATCCAAAACCACAAGCATAGAAACAGATTTCAAGCAAGTTGCTATGTTGTCCATTCCTTCATTTATATTCTTAAAAGATAAGTCCTCGACTTGGACACCAAAGTCTTTCAAAAGACTCTTTTGCAACTCAGGCGGTTGGTTTTTACTTGCTTCATCTCGAACATCATACAAAAGGCTGGATTTGATGGAGGCGCATTTCCTGTTATAAACTTCTTTTGCCAGCGTCGTCTTGCCACACCCGCCCATACCTACGATTCCCACAATCTGTGCACTGTCGGATGCAGACCCTATAGTTTTCCTAAAGTCTTCTACTGTTTCTTCAAGTCCAAACAGCGGATCTTTGGACACAAGCAATCGCCGCTTCATCACCTCAGCCAATTCTTTTTTCAAGTTTTTCCAAGACTCCCTTACAGTCACTAAGGCATTTACAACAAATTTAATAAATTAAAAGGCGAAACAAAACTCAAATAATGACTAAGAAAACTAAAACATAGGAAAAACAAAACTCTAATAATGATAGCGAAATCTAAAACATAGTAAAATTGAATGAGATGAGATATTTAGGGAAAGAGGCGCTTACTCATCATTGTTAATAATATAACCAGAAACAAATGAAACTTTCTCCAATGCCGATTTCCACTCCTGAAGTTTCTCTGGGCTGTATCTTTTCTTCTCCTCATGTTTGCATAATGCACTGGCATATATCCCTTTTCCTTTGGCGTCATATCGGAAACCAGCAGGGTCGACACCATAGAAAATAGGAATAATTCTTTTATGGGTTTTAATCATAAAGGAAAGCTCCGCCAAACACCAGGCGGATTTTGCGTACCTTGGGGATAAAATAGCAATTTGCAGCAGAGCAGTCTCCATTGCCTTTTGTATTTCAAAAGGTATGGAATCCCCCTGCTTCAAGTTCTGGCTTGTCTAAGAATACTTTTGGTCTTCTACAAGTGAGTGCGTCGTAAATATCCTTTGCGAGGGTCTCCTTCGCATCACAGCCACGGTGGTTAATAAAAACATTGTAGCTCAACTTGTTCCGCGTCGAGGGCGACGATTCAGAAACAGATGGTGGTACAACTTCATCAAACGCGTTTCCACTTTAATTCAGTCGCTGCCTTTTCCTGGGAGAGGAAGAGGAAGACGATGCCATGGAAGTACAGATGCGATGGGAGTATAGAATGAAATGGAGAAAGGAAGACAACTTCTGTAAAAGGGAGAAAGCAAGACAACTTTAGGGAAAGATGAGAGTGTTGCAGGCACGGAAGCAAAGGCTATGGCCAAAACTTGTTAGACCGTAGGCAGTAAGTGAAAGGCGTGAACAACTTAGAGGTGTAAGTCTGATGTGGGTTCCTTCATCTATATTAATATCGATAATAGATAGTGTCATAAACTTCCATTAAACAAACCACTCAGTTTAATGAGAAGTAGCCATGATCAATGATGTGATGATAAAGGTGAAGCTTCTAGCGCGTTACAGCAAACCTTGTCCAAGGCTGGAAGTCAAAAAGGTGGGTTGGTGATGAAATGAACGAAGGATAGAATCTACTTTCGGGAAAATCCAGCGGTGCTTCTTCCATGAATTTTCTTTTAGCACTGATTTCAAAATCAAGTGCCCCACAGCTGTCGGTTGCATCTCATCTTTTTCGAAATATCGAAGAACTTTCACCAAAGCCGGAAGTCAAAAAGGTGGGTAGGTGATGAAATGAAGGAAGAATAGAATCAACTTTCGGAAAAAGCAGCGGTGCTTCTTCCCACAGCTGTCGGTTGCATCTCATCTTTTTGTTCCATCTAATACTTGCCTGGTGCCTGGTGCCTGGTGCCTGGAGTTGATGTATCTTCTAATTTTGAGTGCCCCACATAGGCAAGTATTAGAGGACCCTACATTTTTTGCGTGTAGAATTATATTAACTCTAAAGCGTAGACCTACCTGGATTTATTTAGTTTAATAAAATATTTTATGATTAAAATTTCCTTCTTCTTTAATATTGTTTAATATTGTATGTATATTATTTCATATTGTATGTATATTGTTTAATATTGTATGTATGCTACTTCCAATCCAAGATATAACAATGAGTGATGTTACTTGTTAAGAAATTATTGACAAATATATATATATAATAATCAAATTTTATGTGGAATTTTATTTCGAATTTTTATACATGTCAATTTTTTTTCGAACTTCAAAAGTGCTGAATACGATCTCGAACTTGGTAACTAAGATTGACAAATAAATAAGGTCTTAATTATCTAATCTATTTAAATTTTAGATTTCTAAAACACCAAAACTTTAATCATTATACCATCTTTAAAAACAAAAAAAAAAAAAAAAACTATATATTTATTAATTTAACTAGAACCTTCAACAAATATATGGGTGATGTTTAAATTGACTATGGAGTCGTTGTTATTCTCTTTTTTCCGTTCCTCACAGGCGAATGAATGACGGCCTCTACTCCATGCGCAAGTGAGTTCACAAACGACATTGATATCACATTGTGTAAAATTTTTACTCGACGTAGTTGTTATGTAGTCTTATGTTTAATTGTATGTTCATTCTTCCTCCAACATCGATCCCCACCACTAAATATTGAGTCATCCATCCAACGTCGAATGTATAGGAGGGCATATCTATTAATAGGTTAAGGTTTAGCCTAAGTTGAGTGCATTCGAATTATTAGCCTTCAAATTATTACTTTGTTTGTGTGACGCGGTAGAAGGGAAACAGACAGCGCATCGTGCATTTTCCGGGGTAGTCGTTGGTCAAAGGAAGGGGTGTGTCCCCACTCGACGTGAGGTGACAAATTATTACTTTGTTTGTGTGACGCGGTAGAAGGTAAACAGACAGTGCATCGTGCATTTTCCGGGGTAGTCGTTGGTCAAAGGAATGGGTGTGTCCCCACTCGATGTGAGGTGACAACTGAGTTGGCAAGCTAAGCTAAGCTTGTGCAGGAAGTGTTGCTTCGATTCATGTGGAGGTCTTTTGATTGCGTGGTTGGATTCCTTTTAGCATCGATGATAAAGGATAAGGAAGAGGTTGTGCGCCTTTGTTTCTTATGGATAGCTCACGGGGTGACTTAGTCGTGGCTAGGGCGTGGGGCCAGCAAGTAGCATAGCTTCGACTCTCGGCAACATGTGGTAGGCGACAGCAAAAGGGGATTAATTTTTATTAAAAATTAATTTATGTTTTAAAGTCTAAGGTAGCTAAGGTATGTGCTAGGGAGATATAAGGAGTTTTAAATTGTTTTTATTTTTGCAATAGAAATGGTTATAAAGTGATTTCTTTTCTTGAAGCAAAAATTAAGGTGACTTGTTTTGCAAATGCATTGGGATAAAAATTGAAACAAGAAGAGGAGTCAAGCTCAAGCTCCAAAGAAGACGAAGCTTTAGAAGAAGAAAGTGAAGGAGAAATTGAAACTTCTGAGGATAAATTGAAAAACAGAAGCTTCACCAAGAAAGGAAACAATGCACAAACAAGGAACAAGGAACATCATAGGGAAGAAAGGACTAAGAGACCAGTGGGTCCAAGGCAATATTTCTTCAGAGGACGTTGCTTCTCATGTAACAGGTTTGGTCATAAGGCTATGCAGTGTAGGAATCATGGAAAGAACTAAGAGGAATTTAAAAAATGGACATCTCTTTCAAGGGTATTATTACTCTTGTAATCATTTTGGTCATAAAGCAAGTCATTGCAGGGTTCATGACAGAAATGGGTATGGCTTCACTAGGAGGAACTTCAAGACATTTGCACCTTCTAGGAACCACAACATTAAGTGTTATAAGTGCAATAATGTTGGGCATAAGGCCAAGTGGTGTAGAACAGAATTTCCAGAGATAAGCAAGAACAAGGACACTCAAAAGAATCAAAAGGGCATGTTGAGAAAAAAGGTGGACAAAGAAAAAGAGTATTGTATGTTGGGAGTAGAGATACTCCAACCCCAAAATTAATCACCTCAAGGAGAGGAGGTGGGGAGGGAGCTGAGCTAAGAGTCTTATCTTTAGCCCCAAAGGAGTCCCTTTACCATTGATGTCAAAGGGGGAGAGATTTGAGTTAGGGGGAGAGCATTCAGTTAGGGAGAGCAATTTCTCCGGGGAAGCAGAATCGAAAAAAGGAAAAAGGATTGTTTAAAAAAAAAGGGTTACCATTAATGACAAAGGGGAAGATTATTGAAAAATTGAGCATGTTTTGTTGTTATTGATGTCAAGAGATTTGATATCCTAAGTTGACCGAATTAATGTCAAAAGGTTTTGATGTCCTATAGTTAATGTGCTATGAAAGCAAGACAAGGTTCTATCCAAAGCACTTAGGACCATGGGTTCTAAGTTAATAAATAAGAGGTTTGAAGGAGACTTGAAGACTCAAGTTTAAGGCTATGTGCAAGAAGGCAAGTGAAAAAGGATAATATTATAATATTTTAATATTATAATATTTTGGCCATCAAGGTCTCTCAAAAAGGAAATTGGATAATGCATTGGCCAAAGAGTTTATCAAAGAGCTAAGTATATTATTTAATTAATTAATATTTAACCATAAGGTTAAATAATATAATTAATTAATATTTAACCCTAAGGTTAAATATTAATAAAAATAATATTTAAATTTTGAAGCACCAAAATCAAATTGCAAAGAGCGTCGACGTCGAATGTATAGGAGGGCATATATATTAATAGGCTAAGGTTTAGCCTTAGTTGAGTGCATTTGAATTATTAGCCTTCGAATTATTACCTTGTTTGTGCGATGCAGTAGAAGGGAAACAGACAATGCATTACGCATTTCTCAGGGCAGTCATTGGTAAAAGGTAGGAAGAGGTGTGTCCCCACTCAACATGAGGTGGTAGCCGAGCTAGTAAGCTAGGCTTATGCAGTGCGTAGTGAGTAGGAGGTGTTGCGTTCGATTCACGTGGAGGCCTTTTGATTGCGTTGTAGGATTCATTTTAGCGTCGATGGTAAAGGATAAGGAAGAGGTTGTGCACCTTTGTTTCTTATGGGTTGGCTAGCCCACGTGGTGACCTAGCCATGGCTAGGGCGTAGGGCCAGCAGGCAGCACAGGTTCGACTCTCGGCGGTAGGTGGCAGGCGATAGCAAAAGGGAGATTAATTTTTTATTAAAAATTAATTTATGCCCTTAAGTCTAAGGTGGCTAAGGTCTGTGCTAGGGAGATATAAGGGGTTTTAAATTGTTTTTATTTTTGCAATAAAAAGGATTATAAAGTGATTTCTTTTCTTGAAGTAAAAATTAAGGTGGCTTGTTTTGCAAATGCATTGGGATAAAAATTGAAGTGGTGTTTTATTTATCTTTTGGAAATGCATTAATGCAAAGTAGGAGATATAAGGTGTAAATGAAATATTTTGCTTATGTAATTGGTCAACTTTGTTGATGAAATTTTGCTTGCAAAGTTAGGAGAAATAAGGTGTAAAAGTGATTTGATATTTCATTGTAAATTCTGAGAAGAAATTTCATATGGATGCATTGAGAGAGTATTTTGATAACTAACCTTGGAAAGTGGCACATAGAAAGGTGGTTGGTTGTAAGACAGGTTTTGAGGATATTTCTCCATCAAAGCAAATGAGAGGTATGGGCACATCATCTTTTGTTTAAAGTGTTTGTTGGAATGAATATTGTGAAACATAAGGTGGAGTGAAAAGGATTGTTTGATAAGCATTGTTGGAAATATATGAGCAAGTTTTGTGTGCTTCATTGTTGAATGGTTTGGAAACACTTGAGATAGATTTTGAGAACAATCTATGCTTTTATTGCTGAAAGAGTTTGGAAAGTTTTGAGATAAAGAGTGTGAACCATTTGTGCTAGGATTGAAAATAAATTAAGCATCTTTGTGAAATATTTTGAACATTGATTTGAGAAATATTGATAGCATTTGAGAAGGTGTTTTAGATCAATTTGAATAAGGGAATTTGAGCATTTGAGTGATTGATCTTGAGAAGAAAATTGGCAAGTAGAATTTGTTTGAAGAGAGTTTTTTTGAAAGAGATTTGAGTGGTTTTGTGTATGCAATATTTGGAATTATTTGAGCAGGTTTTGTAAATAGCTTGAGGACATATTTGAGAAATTTTTTGAGGAGGCTTGAGGACAGAGTTGAGCAAGATTCTATGAAGGGTTGAGGATAGAGTTGAGAAAGCTTTTTTTTAAGGCTTGAGGACATAATTGAGCAAGCTCTTGAGAGGGCTTGAGGACATATTTGAGCAAGTATTTTATGAATCTTAAGGACAAAGTTGAGCAAGCCTTTGTGAAGTCTTGAGGACATAATTGAGAAAGTCCTTGAGAGGACTTGAAGACATATTTGAGCAAGTCCTTGAGAGGGCTTGAAGGTATATTTGAGCAAGTCTTGTGAAGACATGAAACAACATTGAGAGCAGGTTTTATTGTTGATTTGTTCAAACTTTATGGTAAGGCTTGGGGTAGATTTGAGACAGAGTTTAGTGCAAATTTATGAGTAAAGTTAGAGCAGATTTGTACTAGAATTGAGGACAAATTTTGGTGCAAATTTAAGACAGAGTTGAGAGAAGTCTTTGGAGGTGACAAAGTAGAGGACAACAGTCTCTAGTGGATAGAGATCCATTAGCCATGACAGTGAGGATAGAGGTCTTATATGGAGAGAGATCCACAAGCTAGAGCAGTGGGGGTAGAAGTCTTCTAGAAGATCACCAGCGAGAGCAAAGGAGATAGAGTTCTATGGATAGAGTTCCACGAACCAGAGCAAGGGTAAAGATTTCTATGGAGTGTGATCCATGAATCAGTTGGGGAGATAGAGTTCTTCTATAGAGAGAGATCCACAAACCAGATGATGAGATAGAGTTATCTTGGATCAAGTTCCATGAACCAAAGAAAAGGAGAAAAAGTTCTCATGTGGATAGAGATCCACGAATTAGAGTAGAGGAGAAAGAGTTCTCCTGTGGATAGAATTCCATGAACCAAAGCAAGAGCAAAGAGTTCTCTTGTGGAGTGTGATTCGTGAACCAACTGGGAAGATAGAGTTCTTCTATGGAGAGAGATCCATGAACCAGTTGAGGGGATAGAGTTCTCTTGGATCAAGTTCCACGAACTAGAGAAAAGGGGAAAGAGTTATCATGTGGAGAGAGATCCACAAATTAGAGTATAGGGGTTTGGTGTCTCCTTTGGATAGAGGTCCATAAAAATTATAATAGGAAATTAATTCCCAAGAAGATTTGTTGAGAAAATTTAGTAGAAATAATTTATCCGTGGAGTAGCCCACATTGGGTGAACCACGTTAAATTGGTGTTTCTCTTATGTGTGATGATTTATGCATTGCTTTGATTACTGATGTTGATATTATCATTGATAATATTGAATAATATTGTTTGGGAAGGAAAAGTAAAATTTGGACTTATACTGTTCACCCCCTCTTAGTATAAGCCTATGTTCTTCAATCATTTTTAAGAGGCTCAATATTGCAGAGCAGAAGGAGAGATACCAGTCTATAGTACCTATGCGATAGTTCATGGAAAATCAATTATAGAAGGCACTATGATTTGGAGAAATGCCAAATTTTTCGATGTCGTTGAAATATTTTAAGAGCCCAGTGTAGAGCGAAAAAATGGTGCACCTAGCAAGGGAAAATGAGATGCATCTATTGTTCTACATGATCTAAGCACTACGAAAGTGACACTTCAAACAAACATAAAATGACAAGAATATCAAATAAATGAGTGATTCTCCTTATATTAATATAAATATCAAATAAGTGGTTACAAAATATCTCAATTGATACACTCATTATAATAATCAAAGGATCAAATCTTTCCAAGAATCCAAGGCATGCTTCTAGTGTCTTCCTCGCACTCACAATTGAAGAGCAGGCTTACAATACCACTATAAAGTGTTCTATCATTGTTCTAACTTGTTGCTCCTTCCTCATGCACTGTGATACCTGTATCTACACACAAGAAACTAAAATTGATTAGTAGCATGTGCAAATTAAGATGAAACCATGAAGGTGCATGCATCAATAAGCTTGAAAGAGGAAAAGTGTAATAGAATATTCAAAATTGCTCTAAATGCCACAAAAACATAGATTCATGCATATTATGTACTCTATAAATGATTTAATTAAAAATAGTAAGGAAATTGTGCTCAAATTTATGGTCATCTTGGGGTGAGCCAAACAGGCCTACAAAACACAAAAAGCATGATAACAGAAGCAAAACAACTCCAAATTGCATCAAATTTGAACAACAAGCATATATTATACTCTAGAATTGACCTATGCAAAAACATTAACAAAATGGTGCTCCAATTTATGGTCATCCCAGGGTGAGCCATTTAGGATTGTCATAATTTGGGGGTCATCTTGGGGTGGGACGACCACCAAATCTGGTGGTTTTTTACCACCCATTACTTTGGGATTGGGTCTAAATTACTCCTAGGGGTAATATCATCAAATTTGGGGACCTGACTCACTCGAATGGGTCAGTTTTATAAACATATTGCACATTTTTTAATCACTTGAGAACCTCTTTTGCTCGATGGAGATCTCAAGGGAAAATGCATAGTAGGTTGGGGCTAAATATCTGTAGCACTTAGGTGTGAATGTTGCAAAGAATCCACTCTGAAAATGGGTGGAATTGATTCACTTTATAGCCCAAGGGGCATATGGTCAAAGGGGCATGTGAGGCCATGCGATGAAAGTATCACCATTTATCCAAAGGTTACCATGCGTTGGAGGGGAAGGAATATCCATTTTGGACCTCCAACTTGGCATGAGAGTTATGTGCCCTCATGCTTGCATGCTTGAATAGGTAAGGTAAATGGCAGTTTTTGGGTGCCATTTGTCCTTCCTTTAACGTTTTTAGGGTACAAGGCCATGGTCATCCCACCCAGGAATGATTGTTTGTGGCCATCCCTAGGTGGGATGACCATGAACTATGGTCGTTCCAGGGTGGGACGACCATGTCTAAATGGCCCAAAACTTCTCAAAAGTGGGATGGAACCTCCAAGGACCACTATTTAACCTTTGATGGTTGTCCAAGGGGGCCACAGGGTGTTGATTATAATATGTCCTGGTCGTATAATAAGATTGATGTGATTTTAGTGTCTACAAATACCCCTTTTTGGGATGCGTTGTGTGTAGAAAAATACTGGGCAAAAATAGAGTGTTAGCATATCTCTATATTTACTACATTATTAGGTTAGTATTGTTATATTGTTGTAACCTCTACTATTTTTGCCTTGGGTGGTTTCGTAACCTACGGGCTAATATGGGCCTAAGTTATGTATTTATATCCATTGCTTAATCAATACATTTGATTATTCCACCTAACATGGTATCAGAGCAGGAGAGCGAGCTTCGCTCCTGATTTGGTGCTTGTGGGCTCCGCTCATAATTTGGTCATTCTGATCAGCTTGGAAGGTGAGCAGCACAGCCAATGTTGTCTAAGAGCACTTGGGATTGTAGAGACCAGAGCTAACTTTGACGAACGTGGAGCACTTGGGATTGTAGAGACCAGAGCTAGCTTTGACGAACGTGGAATGACCTAGGTAGTGAGACACCTAGACGGACAACTGGACAAAGCTGACTGACCTAAAGCGGACTGCGTAGAGGAGGCAATTATGCGTGGGGGGCAAAATGACAATTAAGGCCGCGTGGACCACCCTAAGGTGGTTGTAAAGTCATGTGAGCTCTAGCCATTATAAAGAGCTCTCATATTCCCTGCATCGTGCATATGGGATAGTTTAAAAAAAAAAAAATGATCCCTGCAAAGGAAGATCGTAGCCTGAGCGACAGCGTCGCATCGCGAGAGGAGCTGTGCATTTGTGGATGAGTGGCTAAGCTCTGATTCGGAGTCAAACCGTCGCTACTGGGTTTGCTAGATAGTGTCATCGGAGGGAACAGACTGCTCGTGAGAAGCCACATCGACACCATCACGTTGAAAGCATAACAGCACACCGCACACTCCATTCCTACGGGTTTATAGAGCCGAACGTAGCAGTCGTGATTCACGATTACTAGAAGTGCTCTTGAAGTTGTAAATGCTGCAAATGAGGAGGTTGAGATCTGTTCTAAATTGCAGCATCTTGCGAGAAGCGTCATGTGATAGATCCATGACGAGCAGACCCGCTAGACTAATTTTTTTACGGTGATGGTTTCCAAACTTGATCGCCGTGAGGACTGGTGTTTGCTCACATTCGTTGTGAATAATTTATAGCAAATTATGGATCTGTTAGCATAGGAAATCATCTGGCGACAGGTCGTATGTCGACCAAATTTTGCTACTGAATCGAGATGTTTTTGAAACTGTTGGGATGGTTTGACATCAGTCTATAGTTTTTTGTTGATTTAGCAATCGGTGCGGCAGACCGAAGAAGGGAGAAGAGCATTGTCAGAGGTTTGTTTTTCAACCGAAAAGAGGTATCCGCTCGGAGGTAGCAACGCCGTGGAAGAACCGCTCGAAGGTAGCCACCCCTCGGAGGCAGCAACGCCATCGAAGCAGCGCCACCGCAGTCGAGCCGCCGCTGAGTAACCGCAGAGGAGCTACGGTCGAGCGGCGCTCTTCCAAGCCCGCCGCCCAGGTGGGGTAGAAATAAGGGGTGCCTTCCCCTTACTCCCGCCGAGCCGCCTAGCTCAGTTGGCAGGCGGCCCCGACGCTAAGGCTTACGAGGAGCAGAGGTCGGGGGATCAAAACCCGCCGACCCCAAGGTATATTTTTTTGTTATGTTTTGTTAATATTTTTTTTTATAAAGTTTTTTTTAAAATTTTTTTTATTTAGTTTAATTAAAATTAAATTTTTTAATTACTTTTTTCATTATAAAAAAAAATTATTTTTAATAATTTTTTATGAAAAAGTAATTATTTAATTAATTAAACTTTATAAAAGGAATTAAAAAAAAAAAGACTTTAGAAAAGAAATTTTTTTCAAAACTTAACAAGGGGGGATTTTTTTTTCTCTCCACCATCAAAGCAATTAAAGAGGCATCAAATCATCCTACCTCCAAACCTGTTTTTTAGACTTCATAAAAAGCAATTTTTTTGTTTGAAGTACTTCACATAGGGGGGATTTTTTTTTGGGTGATATTTTGTGCTAATTTGCCTAGGAGGCAAGCTTTGTAAGAGGGGATAAATTTTGCAAACCCAAGGGGGGAAAAGCCTTTTGGAGCGCCCATTTTGTGCTTCCAGAAAATTTTGGACTCCCCGTCTTGTGACGGGGGAGGCACGCCAGGGGCGCTGCCCCTTGGAACCCCGTATAGGGGAGATATAATTTTTGCAAAAACAACGGGGGAAGACTTATAAGGGTGCACTTTCGGCAGTGACCGACACCTTAGTCAAATTATTTTTGCAAAATTTTATTGTAAAAGGTGCATTTTCGGCAGAGACCGACACCTTAAAAATGGGAAGATCAAAGAAAAAGATAGCCCTAAAAACTGATGTTGCTAAATCAGTTAAAGACCCATACTTTCCACCAGAGATGGATGGGTTGGACTTTTATGAGGAGGGCACATTCCTTACACTAAAAAATGGTTTAGTAGCTCTCCTCGATGATTCTGAGTCTTGCATAGACCTTCAGAAAAATGGTGCTCAAGTTCCTATTGGCGTTCTAAGGGGCATATACCTGGTCTTTGTTGCACTTGACCATGCCCAACGTAAATTGGAAATAAATGAGGAAAACGAGGTCCTAAAGGCGAACGCTTGTTGTGACACAAGTGACCTTCAGCCCATTGTGGCACATGCTTGTTGTGATACAAGTGACCTCATACCTTCTATGGTAGATATCAGTTGTAGCACAGGTGATCTCATTTCAGTAGCAAATTTTGCTTGTGACACTAGTGACTTAAAAACTGAACTTCCTCAAAGAGAGCTCCATAATCTCATCAATAATGACAAATGCAAAATTGTTAAAAGCATTGATGAAGATGATGAAATTGGGTGTTTTGAAAAACACACCAAAGGATTTGGTTCCAAAATAATGAAGAAAATGGGATTCAATGGTGAGAGATTAGGTAAACAGGAACAAGGCATTAAAACTCCTATAATGCCAAATGTCAGGGCAAAGAATGAAGGCCTTGGCTATACTGGACATGCAAGTACCAGTAATTCTATGTTTGTAAAACCTAAATCTCCTACATCTCCTAAAAAGCATTGTTGCAGTCACTGTGGAAAGGCAGGACATGTTGCAGCTAAGTGTTGGAGATTACATCCTTGTGATTCATGTGGATGTACAAATCATTCTTCTGCTAGTTGTTGGTACAAAGTGAAAATGGCCAACAAGGTTCATATAGATTGTGGATGGACATATTTCACACAATGGACCATGATGAAAGAAATGTTGTATGGCTTCTATCGAAAAGGTAAAACCTATGGTAGACCCCGAGGCAAATCCAGTGACAGACCGAATGGCAGTCCCAGAGATAATGACCCAGAGACAGACCTAAAGACAAACCCAATGACAAAGTTCCAGAGGCAGATCTACAGGCAGATCCAGAGGCAATTTCATAGGAAGATCCTGAGATAGACCCAGTGGTACAGATCCAGAGGTATGCTTAGAGCCAGAGCCAAAGCCATGAGCCAGAGCCAGAGCTGAAGACAAAGCACGAGCCACCATTCTTTCACTTCTTCTCTTATTCTTTTCACTGTATTGGGGCAGTTATATACTTTACCCAAATATTGTTGTAATATTAAATAATTAAGGTTATGTAGTAATATAACCAACTTTAGATGCCCCAATCATGGAAAGAGCATGCATTCTTGAATCCTTCTAACAAGCTAAGGAACTTGATTCAAGTACCTCTCCTGTAAGGCTTACTTGATCTTGGATATTATTTAGTTATGAGGAGGCGATGCTTACTCCTTCACGCTTCCAAAATTCTAAGAATTTTTTTGTTTAAAATTTTATCTTGTTTTATGCCCCAAGCAGGGGTGTGATTGTCTTTGTCAATGATTCATTGGACGAACACAATTTGCATGATTGAGTGTTTGATTTTTGATTGTTGATTATGAATTTGTTAATTATGACTACCCCCTCAAGCGATGAGTCGATGAGGGAATTACCAGTGATAAAAGTGACGAGTCGCTTGACCCATATGACTTGGTTGAGGTTTCCTTCAGCTTTACCCATTGTAAAATGTGTCTATTTTGTGAGGATTTTGATGATTTTGTTGATATTTCATGGAAGAAAGGAATTGAATACCTCGTTCCCATGGGGTAGTCCAACCATAATGGTCTTATTAGGGATTAAAGTAGAGAATTTTCAATTCATCCATGAAAAATTTGGTTCAATCTTGATCCATAGTGAATTTTTGTCATATTTGACCCGATTTTGGTGTTTTTTAGGCCATTTTTGGTGCTTTTTTGCTGTTTTTGAGGTGGTTTTTTGTGGTGTTTTAATTGTTTTTGAATTTTTTTATTTTTTATGAGATTTCATAGAATAAAGGAAATGCATACCTCATCAACGCTAGATGCCCCAATCATGGAAAGGGTGCGCATCTCAGAATCATTGCCTTCGACAAGTTAAGGAACTTGATTTTGGTAATCTTTGGGATATTGGAAAACAAGCTTAAGTCTAATCCTAGCCTTAGCGGCAATTAGGAGATAAGCTTAAGAAGATAGGATTAAGTCAAATCCTAGCCTTGACGATAATTAGGATATAAGATTATGTCAAATCCTAGCCTTGATGGCGATTAGGAGATAAAGCTTAATTCAAATCCTAGCCTTGATGGCGATTAGGAGATAAAGCTTAATTCAAATCCTAGCCTTGATGGCAATTAGGAGATAAGCTTAAGTCAAATCCTAGCCTTGATGGTGATTAGGAGACAAGCTTAAGTCAAATCCTAGCCTTGATGGTGATTAGGAGATAAAGCTTAAGTCAAATCCTAGCCTTGATGGTGATTAGGAGATAAAGCTTAAGTCAAATCCTAGCCTTGATGGCGATTAGGAGATAAGCTTACTGGTTTGCTTGAATTTGCTTTTGCTCTTTTGCTTATTTACCCCAAGAAAGGAGGGTGCATGATTGTCTTCGGAAATGATTCACAATACGGACGTGATTAAATTGATTAAGTTATCAATTATTGATTTTGATTATACATATTGTTAGTGTGACCAATGGGCTTAGTGGATGTTATTGGGGCATTTTGGGTGACCAAAGGGTTTATAGGTACCTTTGGTGCCTTTTGGGTGACCAAAGGGTTTATGGATACCTTTGGGGATTTTTATATGACCAAAGGGTTTATGGATATATTTGGGGCTTTTTGAGTGACCAAAGGGTTTATGGATACCTTTGGGGCATTTTGGGTGACCAAAGATTTTATGGATACCTTTGGGGCATTTTGGGTGACCAAAGGGTTTATGGATACCTTCGGGACATTTTGGGTGACCAAAGAGTTTATGGATAGCTTTGGGGCATTTTGGATGACCAAAGGGTTTATGGATACCTTTAGAGAATTTTGGGTGACCAAATGGTTTATGGATACCTTTGGGGATTTTTGAGTGACCAAAGAGTTTATGGATACCTTTAGGGCTTTTTGAGGTTGATTGCTTAACTGTTTGATTGCTGATTAGGGGAGGTATGATACCAATAATACCCCAGTTGATGTTTAAAAATGTTTGTGTGATTTGAAATTGTGCAATTTTGGACCATTAGATGCATTATGTGTAATAATTTATGGATGCATTAATGGATGTAATGCTTATTGATGATGTGAATATGCTACATGTATGCGATGTACTGATGACATGCACTAGCTAGATGATAAATTTTTGATTAGATGTTGTGATCTAGATGTGTAGATGCTCTACTATGTATGCATATATGGATGCAATGGTGAATGTTTTTTTTTTTTGAAAAAATGAAAAACTTGTATTAAAACAAGAACCAGATACAAGCGGGAGAGAACACATCCCGAGCCAGAGCCACAAGCAAAACAACAAGGAAGGCGCACCAAGGCAAGGCTAAGAACCGCAAGGCACAGAGAACGGAAGGCACGAAACAGCAACAGGTCGCGAAACCGCGACATGTCGCGAAATCGCGACAGAAAAACCCAACACGGCCACTAAGGCACCAACAGGCGCGATAACGCGACATGTCGCGAAATCGCAACATGTCGCGAAATCGCGACAGGAAAGGCCCTCGACAGCCTCCCGCAGAAAGCGTCGCGACATCGCGACAGAAAAAGAAAGCAACTAACAAGCCTCAATAAGGTCGCGAAATCGCGACGGAAAACCACCCAGTCGCAAAGGAGCCAAACATGCCGCGAAATCGCGCAAGAAAAACGCCAGAGACCAGGAGGGCACAACCTGTCGCGAAATCGCGACAAAAACCAGCTCAAAGAAGCAGCATCACAACAGGTCGCGAAATCGCGACAGTTAACCACCCAGACGCCAGGAAGGCGGGACCTGTCGCGATATCGCAACATGTCGAGGAATCGCGAGGCGCGAAAACGCGACATGTCGCGAACGCGACATGTCGCGATATCGCGACATGTCGCGATATCGCAACAAGACGCGGGATCGCGTCACGCGATAACGCGACATGTCGCGATAGCGCAACATGTCGCGGAATCGCGACCCGCGATAACGCGACATGTCGCGATATCGCGACAGAAACCAGCCGGAGACTACAAAGACTCAACCTGTCGCGATATCGCGACAGTAACTCACCAACAGCCGCGACAGGGCAACAAGTCGCGAAATCGCGACAGAAAGGACCCTTAGCAAAAAAAACTTTGCACATTATTTCAGGAATTGATCAAGGCCTTGTCTGATCTCGACATTCTCCACAGGCAAATTGCTATGCAGATGAATCCCAACCTCTCTCTCAGCACCCAACTTAGCAAGGAAATCGGCCGCTTTATTAAGAGATCTACTAGCATAAACAGGAATCACATCCTCAATTTCTTTCCAAAGCTCTAAAATTTGGGCAACCAAAATCCGGAGCCTCCAAGCTTTTAAGGCAAAGTTCCGCATGCAATCAAGAGCACCAACCAAGATTTGAGAATCAGACTCAATGATTATCTTTCTATGGCCATGCTTGACGGCCCAGATGGAAGCAGATTTAATAGCAAAGGCCTCAGCCTTCATTGTTTGTGGCATATCCCGCACCTTGCAATTCCCAATATAGCACAGTCCCAAAGATGATCACGGCAAATAACACCACCGCCAAGATTGCCCGGATTACCTTTAGCAGCTCCATCAGTATTGATTTTGACCCAACCTTCTGGGGGAGGTTTCCAACAACTTCTTACCTGTCTCTCCAGATCAGCACCTCTCCCACTCAAAGGCCTAGAAGCAGGCTGGTTTTCCTTCTCAAAGATAGATGGCAACGGTTTCCACAACTTTGCTCCAAATGATCTGCCAAATCCCCTCCACCGAAGAGAAGGTTTCACGAAAAATACGAGCATTTCTTTCCAACCAAACCCGCCACCAAATAAAAAGGAAACCGATCTCCCAACCAAGACTTAAGAGCTTTAGAAATAAATCTACCTCTCTTCCAGCCTTTCCCATAAATTGGTCCGGGACAGATCTCCAAGCACCCGAAGTTTAAAGTGGGAGAACCAGCGTTGCCAAATCTGCCGTGTGAAAGAGCAATCAAACGAAGATGGTTCACGCTTCCTCATTCCTATAACATAAAACACACCGGGAAGGACCAATGATGCCTCTAATTCTAAGGTTGTCAAAGGTCAAGATACCATTATGCATCGCTTGCCAAGCAAAGAAGTTCACTTTCGGCCAGCCCTTGGGATGCCAAATCTTCCTCCATTCATGAACAGGAAAAGAGTGTGTGGGGGGCTCAGGTAGGATCGAAGCATAGCCCTCCTTCACATAATAAACCCCAAGGTTCCCGAAGCCCCAAGCAAGCTCATCCTCCTCATCACTCCCAGATAGAAACCTTTCAGCCAAAAGTTTTTCCAGAGTTGGGGCCTGCTCCGGAGGGATTGGAATAGGCCATTCACCCACCCGCTTAAATTTTTTAACCTTATACTCCCCGCAGGGCTGGTAGTGAAGTAGGTCTGAATATGAATCCAACCTTTGTCTTCAAGAGCTATTTTTAGCGGAAGCAGATCGGGAAACACTGCAAGAATAGGAGGATGCTGATCCCAAGAGTCAGTCCAGAACCGGACCTTCTCCCCTCTCCCAACTTTCCATAACAATTGATCTTTGATAATGCAAGAACCAAGCTTGAGCGCCTGCCACACAAGAGAACCATTACCTTCCAGAGGATAGCGGCCCAAGTCATTGGGAGGAACAAGACCCAAGTATTTACTAGAAAGGATTCTCATCGCAGAGAGACGAAGGCCGAGAAATCCACCTCCAAGACAATTTCCACCCAGGGCCCGATTGTTAAACTTGGAGCTTCTCAAGCCCAACCCACCTTTTTCCTTGGGCTGGGTGACCTTATCCCAACCAACCAAGGCCCATTTCCTCTCTCCATTGGCACCTTCCCAAAGAAAACTTCTAGCCGCTTTGTCCAACTCTTTCCATATTGAGGGAGGGGCGGCTAGAATTGAGAATTTGTAAATAGGCATAGCCTGAATAACAGACTTCAGAAAAGTTAATCGGCCCCCATAGCTTAACCATCTATGAGACCAATGATTCATTCTCTCTTTGATGCCATCAAGCAGGTCCTTCCAGAAATCAGCTGTCAGTTTTTTAAAGTGCAGAGGAACCCCCAAATAAACAACAGGAAGGGAGGTCCGAGTGAAGCCCATAATCTCCATAACTCTCTCTTGCGACCTTTGATCAAGGTTGAAGAAGACCACTTTTGATTTTGAATCATTGATGGCTTGATTAGAAGCCCGAAGGTAGACGTTAAGAGTATCTTTGATTCCTCTTGCTTCTCTGAGGCCGGCAACTCCCACCAAGCCCGTATCATCCACAAACCGTAAATGAGTCAAAACTTCGGCTCCGATTTTAATTCCCGTAACTGTCCTTGACGTCTTCTTCTCGAGAAGAGTCTGCCAAGACCTTCAGCCAAGATAAGAAAGAGATAAGGAGAGCAGGGATCTCCTTGACGGAGACCCCGAGAGGCTCCAAAAGGTGGCGAGGGAAGCCCCTTAATTAAAACAGAGTATGAAGGCGTAGAGATACAACTCATGACCCAGGCAATCCAGTCTTGAGAAAAACCAAAGGCTGCCAACATCTTGACCAAGAAACCCCACTCTACTCTGTCATAAGCCTTAGACATATCCAATTTGATGAACATTCCTTTGTTACCCGAATTATGCATAGAATGGATAGCCTCCCGAGCCAAGATCACTCCATCCAAGATCCGTCTTCCTTCAACAAAACCCCCTTGCTCAGTGGGAAATTAAATTTTGAAGGAGGGGTTTTAGTCTTTCAGCCATAAGTTTAGAAATAATTTTGTAGATCACATTACATAGAGCAATAGGTCTGAAATCAGAAATGAGAGCCCCCCCTCTCCTTTCGGAATTAAAGAGATAAAGGTATGATTTAGAGCCTTGAGCATTCTTTTGTTAATTCGGGATTCCTCAATGACAACCAACACGTCCTCCTCCAGGATGTCCCAGAAGGCCTGAAAGAACTCAATAGGGAAACCATCCGGCCAGTGCGACTTTCCCGTGCACATCCCAAAGACCACCTTCTTGAGTTCATCACGATCTATGGGCTTAAGAAGGGACTCGATTCTCTTCATGAGAAATAATAGAGGGAATTCCGTCAATGACTTCATTTTGAGCTTCCACATCATGCTGCAAACTTTCCTTGAAGAGGTTTGAGAAGTACTCCATAGAAATGGAGTGCATGTCAGGAAGAGTGTCAAAAGAATTTCCAAACTCATCTTGGAGGAACTCCATGTTATTCAATTGCCTTCTAGCACAGGCAGAACGATGAAAAAATTTAGTATTTCTGTCTCCTTCTAATAGCCAAGTATTTCTGGCTCTCTGTCTCCAGTAGATCTCTTCTTGATTATCAATGTCCTCAACTGCTTTGCGTAAGGCGTCATCCTCAAATTTAAGATGCTCGTAAATAATTCCTTCTCTCGAATTGTTTTTGCACCTCATTCCATCTATCCAAGCAAGGGGGCCCGTTGGAGCTGGAAATCGGATTTGTTAGTTTGCTTCCACTGCTTCGGCTTACTCTTAACATAGAGGAGCCGTTTGTGAATTTTGAACATAGTCGCTCCAAAAGGGGGACGGCCTTCTTTCCACCACCGTGGAATTTTCCTTCGTAGGTCCTCTTTTTGCAACCAAAAATTTTCAAATTTAAAAGGTTTGTAATACTTTCCCCGACATAGTCCCTCCCTCCAAAGAAATGGGAGAGTGATCGTAAACCGGGCCCTCCAAGATCCGGAATTTGATATTCCATCTAACATAAGCTTCCTCCGAGACCAAAAACCTGTCAAGCTTAACCCTCCTATTGTATGGCTCTCTTCTCTTATTAGTCCATGTAAAGTTTGTACCAGGACCTTTGATGTCAACAAGGTTAAAGGCCTGAACGTGGGCAATAAACAGCCTATCCCCTGTATCCAGAACAGGGATGCCACCTTCCTGATCTCTAGCGGATAATTTAGCATTGAAATCCCCAGCTAAAATCCAATCAAGATCTTCCCGGGAGGACCTCATGTTTTGAACAACTTTCCATTGAGACCGCTGACCTTCGGAATTCTGCACCCCATAAAAATTTGTAATTAAGACTTGTTCAGCTGTAACTATATTCTTGAAAAGAGATGTTAGGACCCCTCTCCAGGCTATATGATCTACTGCTATCCATGCCAAAGGATTCCAAAGAGTAGCAATCCCTCCCGAGGCACCAAGAGCAACCATCGCCATATGGCCAAGACCCCTCCGTATTCGGCCGACGCTTTACTCATGAGGTCTAATGACATTTTGGTTTCCCGAATGAGCAGAAAGTCCTGTTTTACTTCTTTCTAAAAGTCTTTGAACAAGCAGATTGATGGGTTCTACTCGTTTAAACCCCTCACATTCCAAGATTGTATAATCATTGGAAACCTTGGGAGCAATACGAATCAATTGTTCTTGCCACTCCTCCATTGATTAGCTTATCCCCTTGCACTGCGATTAGATCCTTATTGGATTTCCCCGCCCACCCCTTGGGAATTACTATTTTTCGATCTCTTCTCCACCCGTGAAATTCCAAGAGCTGGTCTTTCTCTCGAGCTTTTCTCGCAATTCCCATAGAAACATCTTTAATAACGGGTCGGGTCGGGGCGTGGATAACCGTAGTCCCAAGGTTTTCATGGTGCAAAGTCTCGTAGGAATCAAAATCCTGCTCAAGGACAGGGGTTGAGGAAGGAGGAGCATGAGTAGGGATAATATTGTCCTCAAGGATCCCATCTGCTCCTTCCATAGGTTGGTCTTCTTGATCCACAAGAGATTTGAAGATTTCATACCGATTTGTTGGCTTGGGGAGAGCTTGCTCCTTACCATTTCTCTTTTTGTTTCTTCTCCTCTTCTGCTGTTCAAAGCCATCATTCTGGCCCTCAGACCCAGTGGGAATGACAGATGGTTCCTTGGCCGAAGTGGACTTACCTCCTCGGGAGCGATTTGACATTCCCCGTGTAGCATCCGCATTGGTGCTCAAGATATTTGGACGTAACCTTGCCAAATGGCCATGCAAATGACAGACTCTACAACGGAAAGGTAGGGCTTCATAGTCTAGCTGTTGTACCCAAGAATGTCCTGCTAGCTCCAATTCCATCTCAGCTGGTAGCGATTGACTAATATCCAATTCTACACAAATTCTTGCATAAACGGCAGTATTTCCTTCGATGGTATCCTTAGAAACTCCCAAAAATCTACCTAGAGAGTTGCCTATCAATTCAAGAATCCGCTCACCCCAAAACTCCATCGGGAGCGCGTACAGCCGGATCCAAACCGGGACAGCCGTGGGTTCAATGCGAGGGTCAAAACCCGCTCTCCACGGCTGGACAAATAACCCTGCCGGGCCATGGCTCCTCTTCTCTGATTCAAATGCTCTGTTTTCTATCCATTAGGGAAGAAAAACTAATAATGAAATACCCATTGCTAATGGGCCATAAGGAGTACTCACCGATTGGCTCCCGCTTTGTCTCACCCAGGAATGCAAAAAGTGCATGGTGGGTCGAATGCCCATGAACTTGCAAATCCGATCATGCGTGGTCCGGTAGTTTATCGTGTCTTCAACCAGCTCTGGTTCGATGACAATTTTCGGTCTTGATGTAGATTGCGGGAGACAACCATTAATTCTGTGCCCAAGAGAGCCCTTGCCCGCATTCTTGGCTAGCAGATGGAAGGCACTGCGTTGAGCTTCAGCAGAGGAAGACGCAGGATTCTCTCGAAGAATCTCCGCATAAGAGGTCTTTTTTCCTTCGCGAGAACCAGGAAGAGACCCCATTGGGCCCTCCCGAGAAACCGAAAGATCCTTGTCCAGAGGCCTGCAACAGACCCCAAACACGCTGAAGGAGGTTTCCGAACTGAAACCCTAGAGCCACGGCCGTCGACAGTGCAGAGGGATTCCCGCCAAAACGCCAGCAATGCAATGGTGAATGTTAAATGCATGTTTAATTTGTTTCAATTGTTTATGCACTTAAGTTATGTTGGTATGATATGGTGAATGCAATGTATGTAATGCATTATTTACATGATGATGATCTAATGTAAATGAACCTGTATGCTTTAATCACTTAAAACATAAGGAATGCAATTAATATGTGTTTTGACAAACTGATGGATGACACCACAGAATGTATGAAAATCATGAATGAAAATGATAACTCTTATCATAAGAATTAATCATTTAAGCATCCATATGTGAAATGATATGATTGTGAGATGTGTAGGCTTTCTCTATAAGCTTCTATAAATTAAAATATATGCATAAAATAGTTAGTGGCCGTCTAAATATCATTGTTGATATTTATCTGGTATCTATCCTATTTCATGAACACCACTTAATAAATAAAAGTTCATAAAGAAAAATGTGTATGATTGATGTAATGATTTGTTGCTATTAGGGAATTTTTGAGGTTTTCCATGAGACTCAAACACCCTAGTTGATTAATCAAAAGTTGTATAATGACTATACAGGACTCTTGAAAGATAAAATCTTTTGTTATGAAGACCAAGATATTCATTATCCCTGTGTGTGCAAATGAATATATTAGATGAGACATAAGACTACCTCATTTCCAGGCGGGATTCATTCAGCCCATTGTTGTAATGAGGATCACCATATGTTCATCATGATCCTAAGTTTGGACTTAGTTGGATTAGACCACTAGGTGATACAAGCCACCTAAAGCTAGCTCACTTTGTAAATTTCTTAGAACTACCCCAATGCCAGGCGGGATTCATTCAACCCATTGTTGTATTGGGGATCACTCGATGGTTTCAAAATACTGACCATTCCAGGGATTCAAGCTCTTCACCCCCTTATTTTCTTCACATTGATGTGGGATACTTGCTCATGCTTAGTGATGAAAATCACTATTTATTTTGTATTTTATTTTCTTTGAGCAAGGGATTTGTTTAGTGATGAAAATCACTATTTATTTTGCTTTTGATTTTTGCTTTTTGGGATTTTTCTTATTTTGATGAAAGCAAGGGATTTCTTTGGGTAGGGGGAGCTTGTCCTTTTGTCAATGACCAACATCCTAGACCATGCGCATCACAAGGTGAGCAAGTAAAAACCTTTCGCTTAAGGTGACCAGGACCACTTTGTAGTGTTCATCTTTCCTTGTTCAGACTAGGATTGTTAATGTTTAAATTGTGATGGGATTTTGAAAGATGCAAGGTACTATCAAAACTAGACCTCATATTCTAAAAGTGAAGATAGCTTTCTACAAAATATGAGAAGATCACTAGGTATGGCTGAATGACCGGAAAACCCTAGTATATACCTTATAGCAATAGGAAGGGTTGTGTTGAAAAACACAATTACTCACATGGGTGATGGATGATGATGATGAATAGATGCATGATTGAGATACAAACGTGGTGTCATTTGTAAGATTGTAAACACAACCTATCCTAATGCAAGTACAATGGATGAAAATACCTAAATGTAATACAATTAAATGAATGCATATGATGCAATACAAAATGTAAATATTTTTGTATTTTTGATGTTTTGCAATGTTTTTGAAATTTTTTAATGTTTGATTTTTATTTTTCAATTGTTTTTGAAATTTTGATTATTTTGAATGTTTTTGGATTTTGATATTTTATGATTTTTGTTTGTTTTTATGTTTTTAAGGGGAAGGTATGCTACCTTAGGTACCCCTAGTGTGTGTGCCAGTCAATGAAAGTGAGGGAGGTGTGATACCTTTGGAGGTCTCACTTTGCTTCATTGATCATGATGTGGATGATGGGGAAGTTGTGACACCTTGAAGACCCCCAATGTGCATTGTGTTTGATGCACTATGATTGGCTTGGCTAGGGGGAGTAGTAGAAACTAACCCCCCTATTGTGATGTGTAATTTTATGCAATGCCAATGTCCTATTGAGATGAGATGAGTGAAGGTGAAACATTGGATGATGCCATAGGTTGCATAGATCAATTTTGATATTCTTGTTTCTCTGTTACAACACTGATCATTCCCACAAAATCTTGGGGAGGTAGATTAATGTGCACCTGATTAGGTTGTTCGACTTGATTGATAGGTGTTATGTTTGCTTCGTGTGTAGGAAAGGGGTCTTGGAAGACTCCTATCTGAAGTTCTTGCCTCTCGATCATATCCTGTATTAAATATCTAAAGGGATGACATGTCTGGATGTCATGACCCCTTTGTCGATGGTAAACACAATATAGGTTTTCCTTTGTGCACCTTTGATCTATGCTTATTAGGTTTCAATGGATGGATCTCGAGAAGCATGATTGCTTGTGCCTCATATAATCGATTGAAGATCGATGCTAAGGGCTCTGAAAAATGAGTATATTGTCATGGTGGCATGTGGTTGGCCTTGTCTTTGCTTTTGTTGCATATGATTTTTGGCCAATGGAGGTTGAGCCTGGTAATTAGGTTGCACTAGTAATTGCGGTGGTGGAGCCTAGTTTGAGGGTTCAGGGATACTCAAAACCACTTGATTGATTGGGGCCACATTTTGTTGCATGTTACCACCTTTAATATTCTTGTTTGGCCATTCCCCTTTGTGGAGTTGAACATCACCCTCCTAGACCTTGATGTCCTCAATGATCTTGGCCTATGCTAAGGCCTCCTCGAATGTTTGATATTATTGTAATTGTAAGAGAAGTAAAATCTGCTTTGAACAACTTCTAGTAAAAATTTGGGTGAGTTCCATTATGGGTAGGGTGAAAGGTAGTTTTGACATCACCTTCCTCCATCTATTGCCATACTCCATAACTGGCTCATCATCAAGTTGATGAAGGCTAGACAAGTCAGTCAAGTTTATCATTTCCTTAGCACTAGAGGCAAAACATCCTAGAAATGCATCGACCAATTGCTCAAAGGTGTTTATGCTATGATGTGGTAGATGATTATACCATTCCAAAGCATCCCCAACTAAAGTTGTAAGGAATATTCTCAACATCAAGGGGTCATTGTCTTGAAAACTAAAGCACATATGGATGAAGCTTGTCACGTGCTCTCGTGCATCATCATCATCTTTGAAATTTTCAAGTTTAGGCATCTTGAAATTTGATGGGTATGTCAGTGATGACACTGATGGATGCAAAGGCTGATTGCTAAGCTACTTTAGTGTAGGTTTTTGATAAACCAAACTTTGATCTTATTTTTTGAATGAATTTATCCGATCAGCTAGCGCTTTGTATGGCCCTGATGAAATGATATGATCATCTTGTTGTCACCCTTGATTAGATAGAGGAGGTCAATTTTGATGTTGAGGTGGATGATAAGTATAATCATTAGGTACCTCATCATAACTGGATTCAGGGTAAGCATCTATTTGATCTTGATGTTCCCATTGGGACTCTTCATATGATTCTTCCTCATCTTGATCTTGGTATTGTTGAGGAGTATGAGGCTTTTGATGATAACCAGATAATGGCCTTTGATGTTGAACATAATTTTGGCATGGCCAAGGGGGAATATTTTGAGACTGTATTGGGTACCTTGCATGTTGTTGCATCCTATAGGTGCTAGGTGTAAGCACCACTTCATGTAATGCATTTTGCAATTACTCTTGTTGTATATTTTGTTGTTCTTGTATCTTTCATTGATACAACCTTTGTAGGTGTGCTTATTGTGAGTCCACCCATTGTTGATTTAATTGTTGTTGATCCAACTAGAGTTGATCCGTATGTTGTTGTCTATTAATATTTGGCCTAAGTGCTTGATGAGTATGATCTTGTTGCTCAGTTGCATGGGGTTTGTGTGCCCTCATATTTGAAATATGGATGGGTTTATCATGTCTTTCCCCCTAGTAGGATCTATTGCTTGTTTTCCATGCTCCCTAAAGGTTGCATTGACTTGATACTCTAGTTTATGAATCATCTTTGTATAGTCCGATGATGTAGAGCCACAATGTGGTCGCACCAAGTACTCTTCATGAGGAGTAGGAGGATGACTTGGGTCTTCTTCCTCATCTATAAGGAAAGACTCATATTTAGGTTTAGATGTAAGCTTTGTATATGCAGGTTATATAGAAGCATGATATGTGCATATTGAGTGCTCTCTGTGAGGAGTATGGGGGTGACTTACTTGATCAAATGGGGTGGTTTGCTCATCTAGGCTAGGCCATGGTGTACTCTCATGTTCATATTCTGATTGATGTATAGAGCAATTTGGGGTGTGAATCTATGATATTGACCTACTAGACCCCTTAGTGGGTAGATTATTCACTATATAGAATTCCATCAGGGTATCCAAGTCAGGAAGTTTTCCTAGAGGACCTATGGGTGCTTCCCTAGTAGGGATATCTCGAAGGTTTGCCCCCTTGGGGATGGTATTGTTGTTATGATAAAACCTGGGATGCCATTCAGGGATGGGCATGTCCTCTGGACTTATTTGGAGATATTCTTTGGTTATGGAGCTTGATTCTCTCTCTGAATTGGAGGTCTTGTTTTCAACCGTATTTGGACCAAATCCATAAAAGGGGGTCCCTTGGCCATAGTAGAAAATTTTGACTTCCAAAAAGGTTATGGGTGTTGTATATCAAAATGATCAGTGTGATGAGCTGATCACAATGGGCTAGGGCTCCAAAAAATGACTTCCTAGTCAAAATTTGTATTTTTGGAATATTTGGCCAATTGGGGCTCATGGAGAAATGCCCAATTTTAGGAATTTTGGGAAATTTTGAGAAATAAAGAGTTAGGACTCAAAATTTTTGTGAGGGGTGTACAAGGAGCTAACTAAGACAACAAAATAAATTTGGTAGTTTTTGGGGTTGTCTAGGGCTTTTTATGACTATTTTAGTGTATTTTCCCTATTTTTGGCTTTAAAATCACTCAAAAATAGAGTAATCATAAAACCAACATAACTTTTTTGTTATAGCTCTGATTTGCATGATTTTTGATTCATTGGATGCAAAATAAAAAAGTAGCATTTTTTTTTAGGGTTTGGTCCTAGATGGTAGGAGCTTATGTTGATTACCTAAACAATAAAGAAACACACAAAGTAGACAACATGATTATCTCTTTTAAATTTTAGAAACACACAATCAAATGATCAAAGAAGCACACAAGAAAACAATGTGATTATCTCCTTTAAGTTTTAGATGTGAATCCCTAAGTTGTTTGGTGTGTTTAGATTTGTTGTTTTGCAAAGAGACTTCTTCTCATGTGTTTTTCTGTTGTTGGATGATATTCTTATGTTAAAAGGATTTCAAGGTTCGATCAATCATGTGAGCCAATGGATGGAGATGAAACCCACCATCATTGGTCTCTATTAGTGGTTGGTGATGAAGTCCAACTCACTAATGTTTAAATGGAACGTGGTGTGTGTGGTTCCTTTTATACTTAAAGAAAGTAAAACAAGAGAGCACTCAATGAACCTTCACTAAATGCAAAAAAGAATATTTCACTTTCAGAAGTATTGCATGAATAATGGAACCTACAAAATGTATATCCTATATGGCAACCTAACCATTAGGTAGGTTGCAAGCAAGCAAACCATACAAATGCATTTCTACTTAGTTATTTTTTTTTCTTTCTTCTCTTTTTTATTCTTGCGATTAAATAAAAGTGAGATCTACCTTTCAAGCAAACAAAGGGAGCAAGAAAAACCAAATTTAAGCTTTTTTGAATAGTAAAAATGCAAAGTAAAGGTGTAGTTACTTACCTTGAAAGCCTAAGATGTTGTTGTTTCTAGAAATTTGAGTTGCAGACCCTCTATTTTGTGGCCATCCTAGGGTGGGATGGCTACAAATTTGGGGGCTATCCCTAGGTGGGATGACTGTTGTGGCCATCCCTAGGTGTTCCAATTAGGAAATCAAGGGTCATTTCAGGCCAGAATGACCAATACCTACAACATTCAAAGGACAAAAATAGGGTCAAAACTTGCAAAAATGAAATGGGATAGGGGTCCCACCATGATCACCACTTTAGAGTAGAAAAATAGTACACCTAGCAAGGGTAAATGAGATGCATCTATTATTCTACTTGATCTAAGCACTACGAAAGTGACACTTCAAGCAAGCATAAAATGACAAGTATATGAAAGAAATGGGTGGTTCTCCTTATATTAATATAAATGTCAAATATGTAGTTACAAAATGTCCCCTTGAGGGCTCTCAATTGATACACTCATTACAATACTCAAAGGATCAAATCCTTTCAAGAATCCAAGGTACGCTTCCAGTGTCTTCCTCGCACTCACAATTGAAGAGCGGGCTTTCGATGCCATCGCAATGTGTTCTATCAATGTTCTAACTTGCTGCTCCTTCCTCATGCACTATGATACTTAGATCTACACACAAGAAACTAAAATTGATTAATAGCATGTGCGGATTAAGATGAAATCATGAAGGTGCATGCATCAATGAGCTTGAAAGAGGAAAAGTGCAATAGATTATTCAAAATTACTCCAAATGCTACCAAAACTTAGATTCATGCATATTATGTGCTCTGTAAATGATCTAATTAAAAATAGTAAGGAAATTATGCTCATATTTGTGGTCATCCTAGGGTGAGCCATTCAGGCCTGCAAAACACAAAAAGCATGATAACAAAAGCAAAACAACTCCAAATTGCACCAAATTTGAACAAAAAGCATATAATATAATCTAGAATTGATCTATGCAAAAATATTAATAAAATTGTGCTCCAATTTGTGGCCATCCTAGGGTGAGCCATTTAGGACTATCATAATTTGGGGGCCATCCTAGGGTGGGACGACCACCAAATCTGGTGGTTTTTACCACCAATTCCTCTGGGATTTGGTCTAAATTACTCCTAGGGGTATTGTCATCAAATTTTGGGATCTGATTCACTCGAATGGGTCGATTTTGTAAATAGATTGCACATTTTGGAATCACTTGAAAACCTCCTTCACTCGATGGAGATCTCAAGGGAAAATGCACAATAGGTTGGGGATAAATCTCGGTAGCACTTCATTGCAAATATTGCAAAGACTCCTCTCTGAAATTGGGTGGAATTGATCCACTTTATAGCCCAAGAGGGCATATGGTCAAATGGGCATGCGAGGCCATGCGAGGCAAGTGTCACCATTTGTCCAAAGGTTGCCATGCATTGGAGGGGGAAGGAATCTCCATTTTGGGCCTCCAATTTACAACTTGGCATGAGATTTATGCACCCTCATACTTGCATGCTTGAATGGGTGGGATAAATGGTAGTTTTTGGGTGCCATTTGTCCCTCCTTTGACTTTTTGAGGGTCCAAGGCCATGGTCATCCCACCCAGGGATGGCTGCTGGTGGTCGTCCCTGGGTGGGATGACCATGAACTGTGGTCATCCTAGGGTGGGACGACCATGCCTACATGGCCCAAAACTTCCCAAAAGTGGGGTAGAACCTCCCAAAAGTGGTTAGGACCACTATGTAACCTCTGAGGGTTGCCCAAGGGGGCCATATGGTGTCAATTAGACCATGTCTTGGTCGTCTAATCGGATTGATATGATTTTAGTGTCTATACCCAGACTTATATTCGATGTTGGCATGGATTTTTAGATTGCCCTTAGATTCCACAGTGCATAAGTGGAAAGCATAGTTTATGCAGTGTATTTTACAGGTTGAGTTTTATTCCTCGACTGCCATGAAGGCAATCACAAATCCAATTTTATTTGACTGGGAATGTTTTGTAACTTGAAGGATGTGCACTCAACTATAGAAGGTACAAAGCGGAGAAGACATCACCTTCAGGGCATTGTTCTTTTTTGGTATGGTACTTATTTTATTATATGCATCCCCATTTTGCCTTTGTAGCAGTAAAGAAAATAGATGAAGCAGGTGGAACATTACCGGTTTATTCATGGATCCATAATTTATCGAAGGAGTCCTATTATAATTTTAATCGGATTTTTTGGGACTCACCCTTGAGCTCATTTACGGTGTGTGTGATAGAGTGTTGAAAGTGATGAAGGAGGTGATTGTTAAAGAGGAGAAAGGTGACATATTTTTGCTAACACAAGGAGTTTTCATTAGAATTTTTGGCTTCACTGACAAATATTTTATTTTGTTGTATTTTACCACAGAGCATCTATTTGCATTGGAAGTAGCCTGACAGAATGATTTCACCAATGACACATATGGATCAAGTAGGGGAAAGCGAGCCACATGAACCATGCCTTTTTAGTTTGGAAATATTAAAGTGACTCAATACAGGTATAACAATTTTATTGTCGAAACACTGTAAGATCATGGATTAATTGAGCTTCCTTAGTGATGGTGATATGACCCTTTAGGTATTTTTAGGAAGTTTATCAAGGCTAAGAATTTTTATTGCTGCCCCAAAGAAGATATCTTGCAGCAAAGGTACAATCCCAAGGGATGTGACCTTGAGTGGCATGTTGAAAAGATGATGTCACTCCCTCCTTGGAATAATTCCTACGAAATGGAGGTTGAGTATGATCTCGTAAATCATCTAGAGTAGGTTCCTCCTAATGATTTGTTTAATCAATTGAAAGTGAAATTTCCTAAATGGTCTGATGAAAAGATCACCAATTGGTGGATTATGAGGGTTCAGGGTTCATCAAGGGAATCCTAAGTCAGCTTATCCGTTGGTTATGGATGAAGTGTTTTCGTAATTTTATGATGAGCATTGTGATATGTTCTAGCCCATATCTTTCACTGACTTGATCTCTCGAAGTATCCAAAGTTCTAACAATGAAGAAGTTGTGGTAAGAGAAAAGAAGGTGTTGGTCAAAGAGAGGATAAGAATCAAAGAAGAAGAGGAACACCTACCACCCAAATAATAGCTTTCACTTAGAAAAAGGAGCATGGGTACAAAGTTACCTTTCCCTAAATTTGCAAGGAAGCCTAAAAGTGGTGCAGTTTTTGCTCCTAGCACAAACCCTCCTTCACTTGTGGTTGAGTAGACTGGTTTTATGGCTATATCCACTTCAGCTCAATAAGGAAAACCAAGCTATATGGTGAAATTGATAGATCTTGAAGCAAAGGTGTTGCAAGACTAGGAAGAGAAATATCCAGTAGTGCAGTAGCCTTCGTTGTCCGCTCAAATGATGTCAGAGCTCGTAGGTACACATTTTATTTTTTCTTCTCCAAATAACAAGCATCTGGTGACCGCTGCCTCTAATCATGCAGTTTATACTTCCACTTTACTTCCATTCACTGTATTTGCCTCTTCTGCTCCCTCCATTTCATAGTCACAGGTCACTGATGCTCCTCTCGCCTCTTCCATTCCTTCCATTTCTCTATCTTTCAGTTCATTTGCATCCACCCCTAATCCATTTTCCATTCCATCATCCTCCATTTTGTCTTCCAACTCTATCAACCCACTTATAACTGTAAGTACACAAGCCCCTCCAAGGGTAAGTATAATTGTAGAACATTCCACTTTCGCTTCCTCTATTGAACCAGATCCTCAGCATGCTCTCTTCCTATTTTCCTTGATCTTTGAATCATAGGAACAACTGGCTTCAAAAATAGAGCTTCTATTGGACCATCCTACATCATATAAGATCAGATGAGCATGGCAAATTTCCTTGTGATGGTTGAAAAATCACAAGCAGAAGGATGTGCAAGCCTCGACTAAAATAGTGAAGAAAGTAACTTTTTATTCGAAGGATATGAAGGTGCACACTATGAAGATGGTCCCTCAGGTCCATAAACCCCAAGGAGAAATGACACCGAATGATTATTCATATCACTTCATAATCGAGGACCTCATGAAGATTGATGTGGCTGAGAAAATAGATAACATACAAGTGGATATGAGTTCAATATACTTGCACAATGAAAATTTCAAGGATCGTTTCTTCCAAGATGAAGCGAAGATAACATAATTAGAAGATGCTTTAGCTGAGAAGAAGGTCCAACTAGAAACTGTATAGTAATATCAGTAATTATAGCAAAAGGTGGTAAGCCTGGAGGACAAAATTGTAGGATACAAGAAGGTTGTTGAATAGCATCAAGAAACATAACAAGTAGAGCAACAGACCCAAGCTTTGAAGGACCAAATCCAGAGTTTGTAGGTTCAGTTTGCAAAAAAGGTGATGCAATTGGTAGCTTTCACAAAGGGAAAGTTCTAGGAGGCTCGTAGTCATCTACTTACCGATTGTTTGATGATGGCATCAAAAGCAACATTGGTTCTCATTCTCCTTCAGAAGGTGCAATAGGTTGTTTCGTACAACTTACATGTAGTAGACTATTTAGAAGAGGACATCGAACCAAAAATAGAAATGGAAATGTAAATCCAAACAATGGATAAAATAGATTTCAATTTTAGCCCAATGAGCAACATGGCCCAAGCTTGGGCAAATTCCAAGATAACACTATGCACTTATTTTTCTAGGATGGATATGATCAAAGAAACTCGAAAGCTTCTAGATATGTTTGAATAAGATATGCACATTTCGTTGGTTGATTTTGAGACTATAGCGAGCAATGGTTTTCCCAATTTTACTGATGATCAAGGGAATATTCTGGTGAAGAAGGACTTGGATGATGTATGGGTTGTTTTTGAGAATAATACTTTAGAGATTGATTATTGGGAAGAGCCCATCACTAAGGAGCATGTTCTACCATTGATGAAGAAGCTTACTCGCATCGATTTTGGTTTGTTAGAGCTCAATCAGAGGGCCAACTACATTGACCTGGAGTAAGTTCAGACCTTTCAATATATTGTGGATACACTCAAGATTCATGATACAATCAGTAATGATGCTTGGGCCAAAGTTGTGGTAGTATATGAGACTGCATGTTTGCATTCAAAGGGCAAGAATAGACTGGTGCAAGCAATAGATAATCAAATGCCATAGGTGGTGGTAATTATGATCCCAATGGATAAAGGCCATGGGATTGATTGCATTCAGGTGAGCTGAATACCATATGAGCCACCAAAAGTGTTAGCATTTCTACCACACTAAAATAAATTTTAAATTTTTTTCTAAGTATGCAATAAGTTTCGCTCAACGAAATCCAATTTTGGGTAACGTTTCAAGCGAAATATAGTTTTTTGGTAGGAGATAGTTCAAATTTAGGTTTTGCCTTAGAAAAAGGTCCATTTCACCCATTTTATAGTGAATCACCCTTTTCGCCCCATAGCGAAATCATCTTTGCCAATGAAATTCTCATTTTGACAACAACATTCCATTTTGCCCCTCGTCTTGGTGCATTTTCGGGCGAACTTCATTTATACCATGGAAAAATCACCATATCGCACGCTACCTTGGTGCAATCATCTTTCCCCATGCTACCTTGGTGAAATCACATTTTTTGGCATAACACTTGAGCATAGTTCTTGGGTGAAAACCCCTTTTTTTTGTGCCTCATAGTGGCAAAATTCCTTTTCGTACCTCACAGTGGCAAAATTTCTTATCGCACCTCATAGTGGTGAAATTTCTTTTCATGCCTCACAGTGGTGAAAATCATATTTGTGCAAAGACTAGGTGAAACTCCTTTTCATGCACTCCTATATGAAAGCATTAATAACACTTGGCACATTTTCTAATGAATGCCTCTTCGTGCAAATCTTGGGATGCTGTCTTGGGTGAAAACCCATGACGCACTATGGCCTGGTGAAAGCACTTTTTCACACTAAATTTTGGCGAAAGAATCTATTCATGCTATAGCCTGGCGAAATCAATTTCTTTGCATGCTACGCCTTGGCGAAAGCCCTTTTTGGGCTTCGCCTTGGTGAAATCAATTTACTCCATTTTCTCCAGGTAAAATCATGGTCAAAGGTGCTCTGAGCAAAGATCAGTATGGAGGGAATTTCAATGCCGACGAATTCAATTTTTGGGGCAAAAAGGTTGAAGTTTCCAGAATTGCTTCTAATAAAAATTAGGTTTGATAGATAACCAAAATATTGCCCAACTTAAATGCTATCCGCTCTTGACTCTGGTGTGACCCTACTGATTTTAAGGTGTCGTCCACTGTGGTGAATGTTTATTTTTGAGGCACCATCATGAAGATGAACTTGTTGATGATTTCATTTAAGTCTTGATATGCCACTTCCCAAAATTCCTCATTATTTTTCAAGGTACCACTAGATTGGTTCGTTGTTGCTGCCAAGGAGGAAATTTCAACCAACCAATTTTTTATTTGCCATCATTTTATTTAATGTTCATTTATTTTGGAGGTGAAATCCTCTATAAAAACTAGAAAACTTGATGTAATGTGGAGAGGGATATTTTCTTGTGAAAACTCTCACAGTTTAATATTTTATTTGATTCAAGGACTATTTGGCTCTGAGCTTCTGATCATTTTATGTATGTTCATACTTTATGCTCTACATTTCTATTAAATTTATATCGTCATTGGTAGATTAAATTTTGAGTCTATATTTAGTTTTCAATGGGGAATGAATGTTGGAATGTTATTGGAAGTCATTCTTTTAATATGATATGAGTTTAGTTTTTGTTATGCCCTTTTGTTAGATACTGTTAGTTTAAACTGTGTTTATTAATCTTGCTATTAAATTCATCCCTGCATTATCTCTTCAACATACAGCCATATTTTCCTTTCTTTCTATTAATTTATTTTTCTAATATTTATACCAACCTTAGAATAGCAAGGGAACTAGCCCTCTCTGGAGCTTAGTCTGAAGGAAATTTCTTTTCTTTAGCCTTTCAATATTTTCCGAGTCTAGTGTGCACATACATTTCATCCTTAGGCAAATTCTTGACCAACAGGTACATCTAACCTAATTGCTTCATTGACCTCTTGTTACTCTTGGATACATCATTTGGAAAGGATATATTTTGAAGGTAGAAGGTGATATCACCATACCATTTGCAATTAGAGTTATTGGCTATTCTAGCCTCATGCTTTTCATCAAATATTTCATTGGTGTTCGTAAGTTCCCCTTCTCTATTTGATTTATACTTTGCTAGTTCTTGTCCTCTCATAGTTTGAATTACCTTAAATTAAACATCATACTACAATAATTTGACCATCCATCTGGTAGAGTTACCTGATGGTTCAGGCTGGGTGAAGACATCTTTAATGGTAATATATGGAATATAAGCCATGACCTCATTTGAACTAAAAATACTTTTAAAATGGTCCAACGTTCTAATGAGATCATAAGCTTATTTTTCTATCATTGTGTATTTTAACTTAGCACCCTTCAAGCTAGCACTCATGAAAATAATTGGTCTTTCATTATTTTCTTCATCCTTCTGAGATAACATTGCAGCAATAGTATGTTCAAAAGAAAAGAAAAATATGTTGAATGATTTAGAGTAATCAGGAAAAGTCAATATAGGAGCTTGAGTAATTACCTCTTTGATTTTTTAAAAGCTTAGGTGTTCTCTTCAGTCCACTTTATATCTCTCTACTTCTTGATCATATCATTAATGGGCTTAGCAATCTCAAAAAAATCTTGAATAAATCTTCTAAAAAAATTGATTTTGCAAAATAATAAGCATACCCCTTTTAGATTTCTAGGAGGAGGTATTTTAGAGATCACTTCTACTCTTTGGGGATCAATCCTTATACTTTCCTTAGAAACAACATACCCAAGAAACTTGTCCTATGAGGCTCCAAATATACACTTATTTGGCTTAAGAGATATGCCAAACTCTTTGCACCTATCAAACACCTTTGTCAAGTGCATGAAGTGATCTTCAAGGAACTTAGAAAACACTGCGATGTCATCAAGATAAATAACCACTATTTTAAACATAAAGCCTTTGAAATAAAAATCCATAGCCCTTTGAAAAGTTGCTCCAACATTCATTAACCCAAAAGGAATTTTGATATATTCAAAATTTATCCAAGGTGTTGTAAAAGTTATCTTATACCTATCTTTTGGATTTACTAGAATTTGATTATAGCCTAAAAAACCATCCAACAAGGACATTCTAGATGCTCCAAAAACTACTTGAATTAATTGCTCCATATTGGGGAGTCGGTAATTGTACTTAAGGGAACTCTTATTTAAGTTTCTAAAATCAACACAGAGTCTGATGTCACCATTCTTCTTCTTGACTCGGACTAAATTAGTAATCCAAGAAGAGAATTTCAATTTCCTTATTATTTTGGCTTCCAATAATTTCTTACTTCTTTATGCATGATTGGATCTAGGGTAGGATTGAATTTTCTTTATTTCTTCCTAAAAGGTTTTTCTGCTTCTTTAAGAGAAATAATATGAGTCATAACATCAGTGTTAAATAATATGGGCAGGAATTAAGACGAAGTGTAGTCAAGTTGGACAAATTACCAAAAGAGGGTGGCATCATTCTCAACACATTGCTTCCTATCCTCATCATTTCCAATTTGTCGAGTTTACATCTATTAGGAGGCAGATTCCTTATGCTGGTATCCACACAATCGAGCCCCCTCAAGAATGGCTGATCTGTGATATGATGAGACAATGCTTCTAGTTTCCAGCACCATGCAAAGCTCAAATACTCAAGCTTTGTGATGTTTTCCAACATATCTAAATTCTTTGGCATGAAATTGAGACTATGGCAATAGGACAAATCCAGATGTTGCAGGCATGTCAGCTGCTTGAAAGAAATAGGCAAACAACTAAGACTGGTTAAGCTCCTCAATGTGACATGTCGTAGGTTTTTCAAATTCCCAAAACGGCTGGGCAATGATGACAAAGTTCTCTAATTCGAGGTGCTCGAGCGATATTAGATCACAAAAGTCATCTGGAAGACTACTAGGAGAAAAATTTTGGTTGCAGTGAATGACTAGCTTTTTCAAATGCTTGAGACTTCCTATTGACTTTGGAAAACATTCGAAACCACCATGGGAAAACATCCCATTCACTTCCTGAATAATCAACTCTCTCAATTACAACGAAGGTTGCATGCAAATTTCCATTCAGCTAAGATATGTTAGACGAAGAACGTATTGGAAGAATAACTTGATGCAAAACCTTAAATCAATGAACGTATTGGAAGAATAACTTGATGCAAAACCTTAAATCAATGGTCTAAGACTTAAGATACTTACATTCCTATCCCATAGCGTTTCTATGTGCCAAAATTGATAGAGCTCTAAAACTCTTAAATTTCCCAATGAGAGATATGAAGGAAGACATTTATTGTCGAAACCAAACCAATCCTTTCGATAGTTCGCCAATCCTTTCGACATCCAAATATCTTGTTGTAATAATAATCAAGCTGCCCCTTCCAAGTGTTGGAATTATTAAACCATGTTTCACGTCGTCAGCAAACACTTCGCCGCGAAGCACTAATAATATGCCTCCTAAAGTTGCTTCATTGCGAAGTAGTTCAAACCTGCCCTCTGAGGATGCTTCACCGTGAAGCAGTAAACTTATGCCCCCGAAGACGCTTCACCGTGAAGCAACATAAACCCGGCAGTTCGCATTTCAAATTGGTGAAGCAAAATTTAGGCACGAGAAACGAGGCATTAATTTCAAGCATGCGAGTAGTTGGGTTGCTCGACGATTGGTTGAAAACCCTCTTCGGCATTTATTTTTTGTCAACCGGTTGGTGAATTAATCCCGCCTCTTGTCCTCATCTCTCGTCTATAAATACTGGACCATTCATCATTTTGCATGAGAGGCAGCAAGGAGAATTGTGAGCACAAAGCAGCCGTAGCAGCTAAGGGTTTCAAGTAGCAGAACAACAAATAGCCAGATTCAGGAGCAACAGCCTCCTATAAACCCCATCTTGTGTTTACCCTGCAAATTTCAACTTGCAAAATTTTGTAACCGCTTCATAGAAAGAAGCTTTGTAATCCGGTTATATTTCAATATATAAAATATTTGTCCTACAAATTTGGGTCCCTATGTGTTTGTTCTCTGCCTTGAAGTATTGTGTTTTTGAAGATGAACTTCAATGAGGTTTTGCCCCGAAGTGGTAAAATACTCTCTAAGAAATCTGTTTATTTGTTTGTTGTGCCGAAGAAGCATTTCGGCACTTTATTTCCCTGAAGTGGGATTCTGGAGTCACTTCGCCCGAAGCTACCAAATTGTCGTGAAATTGTGCTTCATAGTCTTCCTTTGAAAATTGCCACTTTGGCAATAGTTCCTCCGAAGCAGCCACTTCGAAAGTAAACTATGCAAAGCAGCAACTTTGCTTGAAATTAATGCGAAGCACCCTCTCCAAACCTAAAATCTATGAAGCTCAAATTTTATGGTTGAAGCTTCGCTGTCGGACCTAGCGAAGCTCCCTCCTTGTAGTCAAATATTGTGAAGCTTCTCCCTTGCTCAATAGATCTACGAAGCGTCTTTTATTGACGCAATTTACTTTTATTTGTCCTTCAAATTGGTATCAAAGTTGTTGTGTCATGACGCAGAGATTGAATCATGGCTTTCGGAAACAATTACCTGCAGTTGCAGATCCCACGATTTAATGACAAGAACTATGATTACTAGAGTATACAAATGATATTTTGTTTGGGTCTCAAGAGTTGTGGGACTTGGTTGAGAATGGGTACCCGAAACCAGCAGATGTAGTAGCACTGGTTGCCATCTCCCAAGCTGACAAAGACCTTCTAAAGGAAAATCAGAAGAAAGACCAAAAAGCCCTATTCTATATCATGCAAGCGGTTGAGGAAACTATCTTCTCACAAATTGCATCAATGACCAAGGCTAAGCAGGCCTGGGAAATTTTGGTCAGTTCCTATCAGGGCACCAACAAAGTGAAGTTGGTGAAACTGCAGATGCTCAGGAGAGAGTTTGAGAACTTGTAGATGATTGAGGTAGAAACCATGAGCGATTTTTTCACCTGAACGACAGATGTCATCAACCAGATGCGGTTGAATGGTGAAATTATGCAGAATCAAAGGATTGTGGAGAAAATTCTGTAAATTCTACCAGCAAAATTTGATTATGTGGTAATTGCAATAGAGGAATCAAGGGATTTGACAACCCTCTTAGTGGATGAGCTCATGGTTTCTCTACAGACACATGACCAGAGGCTGAGCAGCTCAACTCAGTCCTCTCTAGAGCGAGCTTTCAAAGTGTAAGTCTCACTTCGAGACAGCGATAGACAAGACTCCCACCATGGCGCCTCTAGTTCTCAAGGTGGAAGAGGCAGAGGCAGGCGTGGGAGAGGTAACAAGCAAGGAGGAAGGTCAAACCCTAGCGAGGGAGAGACAAACTACAACTTCCATCAACAAGGAGGAAGAGGCACTGGCAAAAATTAGCAAAGTGGATCTTATCAAAAGAAAGATAAATCCAAAGTCCAATGCTATTACTACAAAAAGTTTGACCATTATATCTCACAGTGCAGAAAGAGGATGGCGAATGAGAATCAGTAGCAAGCCCATTATATAGATGAAGCCAAAAATACGACAGGAGGAAATGTGTTACTGACTTGTAGTATTGATGAGGATAGCAGGAAAAATATTTGGTATCTTGATAGTGGGTGCAGCAACCACATGACTGGGAATAGGGAGATGTTCTCACAATCGGATGAAACAATCTAGTCTGAAGTCAATATGGGGAACAACAACAAGGTTCCCGTGATAGGGAAAGGTAAAATCCTCATCAGCACCTGGCACGGTGAAAGAAAACAAATTTGTGATGTTTATTATTGTTGGCAATTTTGGGTACTTTGGGTACATTGCCTTTGCTCAAGTGTATAAGTTGTCATTGATGTCAAGAAGCTTTTGAAGGAACTTTATTTGATGTCAAATAATTTGTTTTGATGAAGGTTTCGGCATGACAGTTTCAAATGTCTTTTGTAAACCCCAAGTTGGGAGGTTTAAATATTTCAGGTGGATGCATTAGTTTAATGCAATTGGGTCCAGGAGGAAGTATTTATTTAAATAATTAAAAACCTTGTTAAGTTTCCCTTTAATTATTTTTAAATAAATATTAATTTATTATTTGCAATGGGTTCTCCTAATCCATGACACAAATGTCTTAACAAGGTGGGCGCTATGTTTTAGCATTGTGGGCGCTAGCCAAAGACCTCCGCCGACGTGTTAAACTCCTCGCCGATGTCAAAGAGCTTGTGGAAGAATTCATATAAATATCCCTCGATGAAAACAAAGATGCATCCCATCCGAATTTTGAAAGAAGTTGCTCGCTGTAAATTTGACTGTGTGTCTTCGCAGTTTTCATAATCCGTTGTTCGGTTGTGTGTCTTCGCCAGTTTTCGTAATCCATTGATCGTTTGTTTGTCTCACTGTTTATCGAATCCATCGTATAGCTTGACGTTTGCGAGTTGGCGTCAGAAGGAAGGGAGGACTGTGTTTTATTTTCCCTGGCACAAAAGGGACAAGCATAACAGCATGAGGTTTAAACCTCACCGGGTGCCTTTGGCGCACCGATAGCGGCTAGGCTGTTGGCACGCTACCCGAACAAGAGGTTCTTCGTTCGAATCACGGGAAAGGGTTTTTTGTCGTGAAGTGGTCGCAGCAGGAGGTGTTAGATTTCGGGTGCAATTTCTCCATAGCGATTTTTGTTGTTGGCTAAGGTATTTTCGAAATTAATCTTTTGCTAAGTGTATGTTGCGGATGGATGATGTTTGTTAGAAGAAAAACAACTTAGGAGTTATAAGGAGTTTAAAGCTTGTTGTTATTTTGATAAAATATTATTTTGAAGGTGTTGTTGAAATATCTTATTGCATTCTTATGAGAGATAAACTTTATTTTTGATGAGACAATAAGGGAGAAATAAGGTGTATAATGGATAAATTTTTCTTGTAATGTTGAGAGTGCTTCTGGTTGATTATGGAAATGAAAGCATGATGTTTTAAGGTTAATTGCTTCTTGTGTGAAGTTGTGAAACCTTAAGTGGGCAGCTTTGAGATTGACATTTGCTTTCATTAAGTTGGTTATAATCAAGCTATTCTTTACTTGGTTAAAGTGTTGGGCTTACTCCTTTGTTGATGAATTGAAAAGTGTTTTTATGCTATTGTGAGTTGAGTTGGTGGATGTTTTTTGTTCAAACAATATTGGAGAGAAAAGGAGTTCTACTTGTTTCCTTTTTGATGTTGATTATGAAATGCTTCAAGGTTATGTTTTGAGCTGAATGGTGTTGATTGAACCTTGTTTGATGAGCATTGTTGTTGAAGCCCTTATTGATGATGAAAAGAACATGAGTATCATTGTTATGTGATTCTTTGCATAGTTGGCAATTTTTGGGGCTTCATGTTCTTGAAAGAAAGCATTCTATCCTATCCATTTCATATTTTGAGTTGAGTTTTCAGATTTGAGATTGAGGTTGAGTTGAGTTTTCAGATTTGAGATTGAGATTTTGAGTTGAGTTTTCAGATTTGAGATTGAGTTTGAGTTGAGTTGATTTGAGTTGAGTTTTGAGATTGGGAGTTGAGTATAGAACATATTGAGTCTCTAAAAATTCTCTTTATGCTTCTATGAGTTTGACAAATCACATTGGGTCTCTAACAATTCACCTTGTGATTTCCTACTAAGAAAGTTTTTCTTGGTGAGCTTGCTGAGGTTTTGGATAGGTTCCGGTGGGGACTTGTGAGCAGGTTTTGGACAAGTTTCGATGGGGACTTGTGAGCAGGTTTTGGACAGGTTTCGGTGGGGACTTGTGAGCAGGTTTTGGACAGGTTTCGATGGGGACTTGTGAGCAGTTTTGGACAGGTTTTGATGGGGACTTGTGAGCAGATTTGGACAGGTCCTAGCAGAGGACTTATGAGCTGAGTTTTGTTAGTTCTATCAGAGAACTTGAGGATAGAGGTGCACTGGTTCTTTGAGAAGAACCTGAGGACAGATTTGGCAAGTCTTTGAGAAGGCTTGTGTGTAGAGGATTGATTTGTTCAAGTTTTGGATAGATTTGACAGACAGAGGAAGACTTGTACTAGACCGATTGACTATGTTTGGTACAGGTTGCTGAGCTACTGTGGACATGATAATAGAAGGCAGAGGTCTCTTAGGCTAAGCATTGAGGATAGGAGGTCTTCGGTGGAAAGGAGTTCCACGTGCTGGCAAGAGGTAGAGGCAGTTTATCTTCTAAGGGATCATTTCCAGAGCAGAGGGGAATGTATCTCCTTTGAGCAGAGGCTCATAAATTCAGATAGAGGGGAAGGTATCTCATTTGAGCAAAGGCTCATAAATTCTTTTTGGGGGAAGGTATCTCCTTTGGTCCAATGCTCATAAACATTGTAATTGGGAAGGATTCCCAAAGAACTTTGAGATAGCTTTTAGAGAAAAGTTTTGTGGATGTAGCCCAACCATTATGGGTGAACCACGTTAAAATTGGTGTCACTTTGTGGATGTTATTATGCATTGCTTTGATATTGCTTTGGGTATTTTGCTTTACTGTTTTGAAGTATAAAGGAAAAATTAAAAAGAGGTCTTATACTGTTCACCCCCCCTCTCAGTATAAGCTTGTGTTCTTCAATTGGTATCAGAGCAGGTGCCTTCGAAAAGTTTAACAACTTGAAGGAAAAGCTAGTAAAGAACACAATGGATCATTCAAGTGGCAATGCAACACCTATTCTTGATGGGTCAGATTTTGGTCTTTGGAGTGCAAGGATGAAGGTTCATCTAATGGCACTTGGTAATGAGGTATGGGAAGTGATTGAAGATGAGTCTTCTAGTGATGAAGAGGCATATTACAGCAAGAAAGGCAAGTTCTCTAGAAAACACAAAAGTGTGAAAAATATAAGATGTTTCAATTGTGGAAAGTTTGGTCATTATGCTACTAACTGTACTGTTCCCAAGAATGAAAGTGATGAAGATAAATAGGATTCTAAGAGCAAGGATTCTAAAAAGCACAAGCATCACAGGAAGATCAAAGATGAGCACAACAATCAAGAAAAGAGGTATTCTCACAAGCACAAGAAGAGTTTCTACCTAGACAAAGCAAGTAAGTGTTCTAGTAGTGATAGTGAAAGTTCTTCAAGTGATAATGAAAATGAGATGTTGTTCATATCGAAAAAGAGGAAGAACCGAAACATAGATTCATTATCATGAAATGTCTTAGATGTGGAAATTTTGGTCACCTTGAGGATGATTACACAAATAATGATTTGGTTTCTAGTATGTTTGAGGATGCTTCAGAAAACTATAAGGAAGATGCATGTATGGTTTTTGAAAAGGGTAGCACCTCTAGTGATAAGAAATCTGAAAAAGGCTTTGATGATTCAAAAGGCAATCAAATAAAGGATCTTGAAAGTGAACTTATTAGTGCTCTTAGTGCTTTGAAAAAGGAAATAAAGAAGAATGCTAGACTCAAGGATAAGTTAGATGAATGTTGTATGGAGAGAGATGATCTTATAGAAAGTCTTGACTTCTCTATAGCTAAGACACAAGAACTCAAGGATGAGTTAGAGTCTAAGGTTCTTGAGTATAGTGAGTTAGAATAGAAAATGGCTTCTTTGAAAGAGGAAACTAAAGAGTACAAGGATAAGATTTACAGGTTTCAAGATAGCTCCAAAAGGGTTAAGTCACTCATCAAAGGTCAAAGAAAGACAATAGATAAAACAGGCCTTGGTTTTGTTAAGCCACACAAGGAACAAGTTGGAGGGTCTAGTAAGAGCCTCCAAAAGGAAGAGAGTTCTGATGAGGAAAGTATTTCAGATCATGAGTCCTTGAATGATAGATGCACAGAAATAGAAAATAGAATTCATAATGAGAAATTTTCAGGACCCAAGAGGTCAAATAAAGGAAAGTTTCAAGGCAGATGTTTTACTTGTCACAGGTTTGGTCACATGGCTTCACATTGCATGGCTCAAGTGAAGAAGGTTAATGAAAATTTTAGAAGTGCTAGTTTCTTTCAAGGGTATTGCTACTCTTGTCAATATTTTGGGCACAAGGCAGTCTATTGCAAGGTAAATAACAAAAATAGGTTTGGTCAGAACAGGTTTGGTCAGAACATGTTTGGTCAAAACAGGTTTGGTCAGAACAGGTTTGGTCATAGTAGGTGGATTCAAAGATCAGTTTTACCTCAGAGAAACAACATCGTCAAGTGTTTCAAGTGCAACAATGAAGGTCACATAATCAGACAGTGTAGAGCTAAAATTCCAAAATACAAGAACAGGAACAATGGCATGATCAGGTCCAAGGATCAAGGCATGAACAAGAACAAGGATGAGAACAAGAACAAGAATAGTGACAAGAATAGGAATATGGACAAAGAGTTCAAGAGAAGGCCCGACAAGGAAGTTATAGACGCTGATGATGATCAATGCCTAATGGGAGTTTTACTCCCACCCCAAAATTAATCACCTCATTAGGAGGTGGGGGAGGGACTAAGCTAAGAAGCTCATTCTTAGTCCCGAGCCCCAAAGGTGGCCCTTTGCCATTGATGACAAAGGGGGAGAGATATGAGTAAGGGGGAGAGCTTAAAAGTGAAGAGGAGAGCTTCAAGTCAGGGGGACCAAAACTTCAAAGGAAGATTCTCAGTTGTGGGCACAGTTTCTCAGTTGTTAGCACAGTTGGTTTCAGTTTTGGCTCTTGAGAAGTGTTTTCAGTAAAGGTTTGCCATCAATGACAAAGGGGGAGATTGTTGGCAATTTTGGGTACTTTGGGTACATTGCCTTTGCTCAAGTGTATAAGTTGTCATTGATGTCAAGAAGCTTTTGAAGGAATTTGATTTGATGTCAAATAATTTGTTTTGATAAAGGTTTCGACATGACAGTTTCAAAGGTCTTTTGTAAACCCCAAGTTGGGAGGTTTAAAGATTTCAGGTGGATGCATTAGTTTAATGCAATTGGGTCCAGGAGGAAGTATTTATTTAAATAATTAAAAACCTTGTTAAGGTTCCCTTTAATTATTTTTAAATAAATATTAATTTATTATTTGCAATGGGTTCTCCTAATCCATGGCGCAAATGTCTTAACAAGGTGGGCGCTATGTTTTAGCATTGTGGGCGCTAGCCAAAGACCTCCGCCGACATGTTAAACTCCTCATCGACGTCAAAGAGCTTATGGAAGAATTCATATAAATATCCCTCGATGAAAACAAAGATGCATCCCATCCGAATTTAAAAAGAAGTTGCTCACTGTGAATTCGACTGTGTGTCTTCACCGTTTTCGTAATCTGTTGTTCGGTTGTGTGTCTTCACCGATTTTTGTAATCCGTTGATCGTTTGTTTGTCTCGTCATTTATCGAATCTGCCGTATAGCTTGGCGTCTATGAGTTGGCATCAGAAGGAAGGGAGGACTATGTTTTATTTTCCCTGGCGTAGAAGAGACAAGCATAACAGCATGAGGTTTAAACCTCATCGGGTGCCTTTGGCACACCGATAGCGGCTAGGATGTTGGCGCGCTACCTGAATGGGAGGTTCTTCGTTCGAATCACACGAAAGGGTTTTTCATTGTGAAGTGGTCGCAACAGGTGGTGTTAGATTTTGGGTGCAATTTCTCCATAGCGATTTTTGTTGTTGGCTAAGGTATTTTTCGAAATTAATCTTTTGCTAATTGTATGTTGTGGATGGAGGATGTTTGTTAGAAGAAAAACAACTTAGGAGTTATAAGGAGTTTAAAGCTTGTTGTTATTTTGATAAAATATTATTTTGAAGGTGTTGTTGAAATATCTTATTGCATTCTTATGAGAGATAAACTTTATTTTTGATGAGACAATAAGGGAGAAATAAGGTGTATAATGGATAAATTTTTCTTGTAATGTTGAGAGTGCTTCTGGTTGATTATGGAAATGAAAGCATGATGTTTTAAGGTTAATTGCTTCTTGTGTGAAGTTGTGAAACCTTAAGTGGGCAGCTTTGAGATTGACATTTGCTTTCATTAAGTTGGTTATAATCAAGCTATTCTTTACTTGGTTAAAGTGTTGGGCTTACTCCTTTGTTGATGAATTGAAAAGTGTTTTTATGCTATTGTGAGTTGAGTTGGTGGATGCTTTTTGTTCAAACAATATTGGAGAGAAAATGAGTTCTACTTGTTTCCTTTTGATGTTGATTATGAAATGCTTCAAGGTTATGTTTTGAGCTGAATGGTGTTGATTGAACCTTGTTTGATGAGCATTGTTGTTGAAGCCCTTATTGATGATGAAAGAACATGAGTATCATTGTTATGTGATTCTTTTCATAGTTGGCAATTGTTGGGGTTTCATGTTCTTGAAAGAAAGCATTCTATCCTATCCATTTCAGATTTTGAGTTGAGTTTTCAGATTTGAGATTGAGGTTGAGTTGAGTTTTCATATTTGAGATTGAGTTTGAGTTGAGTTGATTTGAGTTGAGTTTTGAGATTAGGAGTTGAGTATAGAACATATTGAGTCTCTAACAATTCTCTTTATGCTTCTATGAGTTTGACAAATCACATTGGGTCTCTAACAATTCACCTTGTGATTTCCTACTAAGAAATTTTTTCTTGGTGAGCTTGCTGAGGTTTTGGATAGGTTTCGGTGGGGACTTGTGAGCAGGTTTTGGATAGGTTTCGGTGGGGACTTGTGAGCAATTTTGGATAGGTTCCGATGGGGACTTGTGAGCAGATTTGGACAGGTCCTAGCAGAGGACTTGTGAGCTGAGTTTTGTTAGTTCTATCAGAGAACTTAAGGACAAAGGTGCACTGGTTCTTTGAGAAGAACTTTAGGACAGATTTGGCAAGTCTTTGAGAAGGCTTGTGTGCAGAGGATTGATTTGTTCAAGTGTTGGACAGATATGACAAACAGAGGAAGACTTGTACTAGATCGACTGATTGTGTTTGGTACAGGTTGTTGAGCTGTTGTGGACGTGATCATAGAAGGCAGAGGTCTCTTAGGCTAAGCATTGAGGACATGAGGTCTTCGGTGGAAAGGAGTTCCACGTGCTGGCAAGAGGTAGAGGCAGTTGATCTTCTGAGGGATCATTTCTAGAGTAGAGGGGAAGGTATCTCCTTTGAGCAGAGGCTCATAAATTCAGATAGAGGGGAAGGTATCTCCTTTGAGCAGAGGCTCATAAATTCTATTTGGGGGAAGGTATCTCCTTTGGGCCAAGGCTCATAAACATTGTAATTGGGAAGGATTCCCAAAGAACTTTGAGATAAATTTTAGAGAAAAGTTTTGTGGACGTAGCCCAACCATTCTGGGTGAACCACGTTAAAATTGGTGTCACTTTGTGGATGTTATTATGCATTGCTTTGATATTGCTTTGGGTATATTGCTTTACTGTTTTGAAGTATAAAGGAAAAAGTAAAAATAGGTCTTATACTGTTCACCCCCCCTCTCAGTATAAGCTTGTGTTCTTCAATTATGTGTCTGGGTTGAAACACAACCTGTTAAGTGTTGGGCAACTTATGCAAAAGGGACACATTGTTCAGTTCAAATATGGTGTCTGTACCATCAGAGACAAAGTGCATGGACAAATCGCAACCGTGTCCATGACAAAAAACAAAAATGTTTCTGTTGCAGATTCAGAATGAATCATTTGTATCTAAGTGTAGTTGTGAAGGATGCTACTTGGTTGTGGCATCTCAGATTCAGTCACTTGAGTTTCAATGGCTTGAATTTGCTCCACAAGAAGCAAATGGTGAAGGGTTTACCCCTTATTGAGCAACCAAACCAAGTTTGTGAAGGTTGCCTGGTCGGTAAGTAGCACAGGGATGCATTCCCTGTAGGACAATCTTGGAGAGCATCTAAGCCATTGGAGCTGATGCACTCAGACATATGCGGTCCCATGTAGACCAGCTCATATGCCGGTAATAAATACTTCCTGACTTTCATTGATGACTTTAGCTGGAAGACCTAGATTTATCCCATCAAGCTGAAGTCATAAGCATTTGCAAAGTTTAAGGAGTTCAAGGCTCTGGTTGAGAAATAAAGTGGGTATCACATGAAAAATCTCAGGAGAACCGATGGAGGAGAATACATCTCCAACAAATTCCATAACTTCTGCAAGCAACATGCAATTCGTAAGCAGTTAACTGACAGATACACACCACAATAGAATGGTGTAGCTGAGAGGAAGAACAAAACTATCATGGAGATGGCACAGAGCATGCTGAAGGCAAAAAGTCTGCCACATGAGTTCTAGGCAGAAGCTGTAAGTTGTGCAGTTTATTTTCTGAATCGATGTCCCACCAAGAGTGTGAAGGACAAAATTTTAGAGGAATCTTGGAGCAATCTGAAGCCAAGTGTGGCTCATTTGCGATTTTTTGGGTGCATTGCATATGCACATGTTCCAGATGATAAAAGGCAAAAGCTGGATGACAAAACTAAAAAATGCATCTTCACAAGGTACAACGAACAAGCAAAGGCATATAGGCTATACAATCCGGTGACGAAGAAACTTGTCATCAACCGTGATGTGAAGTTATTGGAGGATGGAACCTAGAACTGGAAGTCAAATACTGTTCAACCTGAACCAACAATTATTGAACCTATAAACTTGGAGGAAAATAGTGTGCAACCACCTGTATCTTCAAGCAACAACAGTGGTGCTAGCAGCAGCACGACCTCATCATCCCGGTCACCTCCACTTGCAAGAAAAATTCAAAACTTGAGGACACCTACGAAGAATCGAAGCTTGTAAGACATTTATGAGGTAACCCATAATCAGACAAATGAAGAATATTCTAACTTTGCTTTATTTATTGAGTGTGATCCAGTGGAGTTTGAAGAGGTAAGTCAGAATCACAAATGGGTAAATGCGATGGATGAGGAGATAGCAACCATTGAGAAGAATGAGACATGGTAGCTGGCTGATCTTACAGCAGGAAAGAAGACCATTGGGGTCAAGTGGGTGTATAAAACAAAGTTTAATGCCCAAGGAGAAGTTGACAGACATAAAGCCAGATTAGTGGTGAAAGGTTACAAGCAGAAGTTAGGAGTTGACTATCATGAGGTGTATGCACCTGTAGCTTGACTTGACACAATCAGAATGATTCTGGCACTGACAGCTCAAAAGTAATGGAGCGTTTATCAGATGGATGTCAAGTCTGCCTTCCTAAATAGAGTGTTGGAAGAAGAGGTCTACATATACCAGCCACCCGGATATGAAATACAAGGGCAAGAAGACAAGGTGTTGAAGCTGAAGAAGGCCTTGTATGGGTTGAAGCAAGCACCCCGAGCATGGTACAATCAAATTGATGACTATTTTTAGGAGAATGGGTTTCAAAAATACCCATATGAGCACACCCTATACCTGAAAACAAATGAAGCAGGGGAGATGATAATCATCTGCTTGTATGTGGACGATCTGATATATACTGGCAATAGCAGTAGCCTATTTAAGTAGTTTAGAACAGCCATGAAGATCGAGTTTGAAATGACAGACATGGGGGTGATGAAATTATTTCTTAGCATTGAAGTTGACCAATCAGCAGATGGCATCTTCATTTCTCAGGGCAAGTATGCTAAGGATGTCTTGAAGCATTTTAAGATGGAGGACAGCAAACCTGCCATCACCCCGATAGCCACTGGTTTGAAGTTGAGCAAGACTAACAACAACAGAAGCGTTGATCCAACTCTCTATAAAAGGTTAGTTGGAAGCCTGATGTACTTGACCACAACCAAACCAGATCTAATGTTTTTCATGAGTTTAATCAGTAGGTTTATGGAGTCACCCAAAGACACTCACTGGCAAGCAGGCAAGAGAATTTTAAGGTATGTCAATGGCACGAGGAACCACGAACTTCACTATGCCAGACAAGACTAGCTTGAGTTGATTTGCTACACTAATAGCGATTGGGTTGGTAGCATAGATGATTGGAAGAGCACCTCTGGTTATGCATTTCATTTTGGATCTGGAGTTGTCTCTTGGTCCTCGAAGAAGCATCCAATTTTTTCTTTATCTACAACAAAGGCAGAGTATGTTGTTGCCACCTCAGTTGCTTGCCAGGCAGTCTGGCTGAGAAGAGTTCAGAGTGAACTACATCATCCGTCGGAAGCAGCAACAAAATTTTTTTGTGACAATAATTCTGTCATCGCCCTCTCGAAGGACCCAGTCTTCCACGGTCGGATAAAGCACATTGATATCTGGTATCATTTCATCAGAGAACTGGTGAAACTCGGTGAAGTATAGTTGTAGTTTTGCAGGTCCAAGGAGCAGCTAGCTGACATCTTCACAAAACCTTTGAAGGAGGAGGAATTCACCAGGTTGCAAAAAATGTTGGGCATCAGAGAACTTGTGAAATCTGGTTTAAAGGAGGGTGTTGGAATTATTAAACCATGTTTCACGTCGTCAGCAAACACTTCGCCACGAAGCACTAATAATATGCCTCCTAAAGTTGCTTCGCTGTGAAGCAGTTCAAACCTGCCCTCTGAGGATGCTTCGTCGCGAAGTAGTAAAATTATGCCCCTCGAAGACGCTTCGTCATGAAGCAACATAAACCTGGCAGTTCACATTTGAAATTGGCGAAGCAAAATTCAAGCACGAGAAACGGGGTATTAATTTCAAGCGTGCGAGTAGTTGGGTTGCTCAAAATTTGGTTGAAAACCCTCTTCGGCATTTGTTTTTTGTCAGTGGGTTGGTGAATTAATTTCGTCTTTTGTCCTCATCTCTCGTCTATAAATACCAGACCATTCATCATTTTGTATGAGAGGCAACAAGGAGAATTGTGAGCGCAAAGCAGCCGCAATAGCTAAGGGTTTCGAGCAGCAGAGCAGCAGAACAACAGATAGCCGGAGTCGGGAGCAGCAACCTCCTGGAAACCCCATCTTGTGTTTACCCTACAAATTTCAACTTGCAAAAGTTTGTAACCGCTTCATGGAAAGAAGCTTTGTAATCTGGTTATATTTTAATATATAAAATATTTGTCCTGCAAATTTGGGTCCCTGTGTGTTTGTTCTCTGCCTTGAAGTATTGTGTTTCTGAAGACGAACTTCAAGGAGGTTTTGCCCCGAAGTGGTAAAATACTCTTCAGGAAATCTGTTTATTTGTTTGTTGTGCCGAAGAAGCATTTTGGCACTTTATTTCCCCGAAGTGGGATTCTGGAGCCACTTCGCCCGAAGCTGCCAAATTGCCGTGAAATTGTGCTTCGCAGTCTTCCTTTGAAAAATTGCCACTTCGGCAATAGTTCCTCCGAAGCAGCCACTTCGGAAGTAAACTGTGCGAAGCAGCCGCTTCGCTTGAAATTAATGCGAAGCAGCCGCTTCGCTTGAAATTAATGCGAAGCATCCTCTCCAAAACTAAAATCTGTGAAGCTCAAATTTTATGGTTGAAGCTTCGCTGTTGGACCCAGCGAAGCTCCCTCCTCGCAATCAAATAAATATTGTGAAGCTCCTCCCTTGCGAAGCGTCTTTTATTGACGCGATTTAATTTTATTCGTCCTTCACCAAGAAAGTGCTTTGGTGGCATCAGAGCATCTATTTGCTCTTCATTATCTACGTCATCCAAAACCACAAGCATAGATACAGATCTCAAACGAGATGCTATTTTGTCCATACCTTCATCTATATTTCTAAATGATAAGTCTTCACCTTGGACACCAAAGTCTTTCAAAAGCTTCTTTTGCAACTCAGGCAATTGGTCTTTATTTTCTTGATCTCGCACATTATACAAAATGCTAGATTTCATGGACAAACATTTCCTGTTATAAACTGCTTTTGCCAGCGTCGTATTGCCACACCCGCCCATACCTACGACTCCCAGAATCTATGCACGGTCGGATGCAGGCCCTATAGTTTTGCTCTGAAAGTCTTCTACTATTTCTTCAAGTCCAAACAACCGATCTTTGGACACAAGTACTCGTCGCTTCTTCGCCTCAAACAATTCTTCTACTATTTTTTCAACTTTTTCCAAGACTCCCTTCCAGTCGCTAGGCATTTACAACAAATTTAAATTAAAAGGTGAAACAAAACATAAATAATGACAAAGAAAACTAGAACATAGGAAATACAAAACTGTAATAATGCGATGTGGAGAGCCTTTTACTACTATTTCTCCATCCACTCTTCATTTGTTGGGCCTATTCTGTAGGAGTTTGTTAGTGGTATTATTTTGTAACGGTTCTGTTCTTAAATAGAGGATAAGGCTTAGGAATTATTTAATTATTTTTAGGCTTAGTCATTATTTAACTATTTTTGGGTTGAATTTTGGGAAGGGGCTTTTGTATTGGGAGGTTTTTAGGAGGCTGGAAATACACGCTAATGTGTTACTCTGAAGTAATTTTTAATAATCATTTGATGGCTGTCAGCCTTCCATTTGGGTGGATGCCCTGTCTATCTTATAAGTTTTTTATTGTATCTGGTTTTTCATCTGCATACCTTCTACCATTGTATTTTGTTTTGTTGTATTTATTGTTTTAGCTGTTCTAGTTGGGAGGAAACAAGGTTGTGAAAGACGATTTTAATTTTTTTTTTTTGAATTTCTTCTTTAGCCGTCGGGAGCCGAAGTGCGGACAGCGTCGGGCGAATAGCGAAGTGCGGACGGGTGCCGACCCTAGCTTCGCTTGCGCACTCAGAGTGCGCTCACACGTATTGCGCAATCGGGTTGCGCTTGCGCACTTGGCTGCGCTCAGATCTCGGGCGCAGTCGGGTTGTGGCAGCGAAGTTGGAAGACAACTCCAGACTTGGCCAACTTTGGCCTTGCAATATTTTCCTGTCTGAAGGCTTGCGCGACTGCCGCTTGGTTTGCCTGGCTTGGCAAGAACCGTACGAGAAGAGAGAAACGTCGGATCTGAATGCAATGTTTCAGATCTGAGCTCTAACTTATAGAACCCGAACAAAATCGCTCTGAGGTGATTTGTACAGAGAACAACAGACTTTGCACATAAAATAACTGCAAACCCTAAAGATGCCTTAAACAATAGCAAACTTTATTCATATGAAACGAGGGTTACAGAAGTCCTCAACTGAGAAAATAACGACATCTGCAGACTAAGCTGTAGGATAAACTAAAATGGAAAATGTTGAGTCAGCTGCTCGAACATTAATAATATGAGCCACACTGCTCACTGAAATGCTCTCCTTTCTTTCTCTGCTCTCTCTCCATTTTTTCTTCCTCTTCCTCTGCTTTGTCTGAAGACCCGAACTACCTTTTATAGCCGCGGGGAGAGGAGGATAGAGGTTATCCTCTGACAGGTTCTGACAGACCCTCAACTAGGGTTTTTGACCAATCGCCGAACTGGCATTAACTTCTGCGACGATCGGATCTATCAGACATCACATCTGTCAGAGGGTAGGTGCGACGTCATGTCAAACTTTTGTCGGGATCCCTGACTGCGCGAGCGCAGTCCGACTTCACCCAAGTTCGGAGCGCAATCCGGCTTCACCCAAAGTTCGGAGCGCAGTTTGGCGAAGGCGTGAAATCTGGGTTAATATTTCTAACACCCTCCTTTAAACCTGATTTCACGAGCGCTTTGACTCCAAGCTGCTCTCGCAATCTGTTGAAGTCTTCCTCCTTCAAAGGCTTCGTGAAAATATCTGCCAACTGCTCCTTGGATCTGCAAAACTGCAGATGAATTTCTCCGGACTTCACCAACTCTCTGATGAAGTGATAACGAATATCAATGTGCTTCGTCCGGCCATGGAACATGGGATCCTTTGAAAGTGTAATGGCTGAATTTTTATCACAAAAAATTGTTGTCGTGCCTTCCGGAGGATAGTGCAGTTCACTCAAAACTCTTCGCAGCCAAACTACCTGGCATGCGGCTGTCGTGGCGGTGACATATTCTGCTTCGGCTGTGGACAACGCAACGATGGGTTGCTTCTTGGACGCCCATGAGACTGCCCCAGATCCAATATGGAAAGCATACTCGAAGGTGCTCTTTCGATCGTCGGTACTGCCAACCCAATCACTATTTGTGAAGCCCACCAGTTCCAACTGGTCCTGTCTAGCATAAAATAGGCCATTATTTCGCATCCCGTTGACATAGCGCAAGATCCTCTTGCCTGCTTGCCTGTGTGTCCTTCGAAGTCTCCATGAAACGGCTGATCAAACTAACTCCGAACATTAGATCTGGCAGAGTTGCAGTCAAATACATCAGACTGCCAACTAGCCTCTTGAACAAGGTTGGATCTACATTCCTCCCTGAATCCAACTTGCTCAGCTTCAAACCTGTGGCTACAGGTGTGATGGCAGGTTTGATGTCCTCCATATTGAACCGCTTCAGGACATCCTTCGCATACTTGCCCTGAGAAATGAAGATGCCATCTGTCGATTGGTCAACTTCAATGCCGAGAAAATACTTCATCAACCCTAAGTCCGTCATCTCAAACTCCTTCTTCATGGTTGTTCTAAACTAGTCAAACAGGACATTGTTGTTGCCAGTATAAATCAAATCATCCACATACAAGCACGATAATGAGCTCACCTACTTCATTTGTCTTCATGTATAGGGTGTGCTCATATGGGCATTTGACAAACCCATTTTGCTAAAAATAACTGTCAATCCGACTGTACCAAGCCCGGGGTGCCTGCTTCAAACCGTATAGGGCCTTCTTCAGCTTTAGGACTTTGCCCTCCTGGCCTTCAATTTCGTAACCTGGTGGTTGGTCTATGTAGACCTCTTCCTCCAACACTCCGTTGAGGAAGGCTGACTTGACATCCATCTGGTACATCTTCCAACCCTGTTGGGCTGCCAATGCTAGGATCATCCTGACTGTGTCAAGTCGGGCTACAGGTGCATATACTTCATTGTAATCGATGCCTGAATTTTGCTTGTAACCCTTTGCCACCAGTCTAGCCTTATGCTTGTCAACGTCTCCTTGGGCGTTGAACTTTGTCTTATATACCCACTTGACCCCAATGGTCTTCTTCCCTACTGGAAGATTTGTCAGTTGCCATGTATCATTCTTTTCAATGGCTTTAATCTCCTCGTCCATCGCCTGCACCCACTTCTAATTCTGACTTGCATCTTTGAACTCTACTGGATCAACTTCAGTAAAGAATGCAAAGTCAGAGTACTCTTCATCTATGTGGGTTTGGGTTGCCTCGTAGATTTCTTGCAAGCTCCTTGTCTTCGTTGGTGTCACCAGGTTCTGGATTCTACTTGCACATGGAGGCGACCGAGATGGAGTGGCTGTGCTACTGCTAGCACCGCTGTTGTTGCTGGAGGTTGCAGGTGGTCGCACACTTCCTTCTTGCAAGTCAACAGACTCTACTACTACTGGCTCTGACTGGCCAGTCTCCGACTTCTAGTTCCAGGCTTCATCTTCAAGAAACTTCACATCACGGCTGATGATGAGCTTCTTCGTCACAGGGTTGTACAACCTATATGCTTTCGCCTGCTCACTGTACCCTGTGAAAATGCACTTCTTAGCTCTATCATCCAACTTTTGCCACTTCTCTTCTGGAACATGTGCATATGCAATGCACCCAAACACACGCAAGTGAGCCACACTTGGCTTCACATCGCTCCAGGCCTCCTGAGGGATTTTGTCCTTCACGCTTTTGGTGGGACATCTGTTCAGCAGGTAGACTGCACATGTTACAACCTCTGCCCAAAATTCGTGCGACAATCCCTTCGCCTTCATCATGCTTCGTGCCATCTCCATGATGGTCCGGTTCTTCCTCTCAGCTACGTCGTTCTGTTGTGGCATGTATCTAGCAGTGAACTACCTTCGAATTTTGTGCTGCTTGCAGTAGTTATGGAATTCGTTGGAGATGTATTCACCTCCGCCATCTGTCCTGAGAGTCTTGATATGATATCCACTCTGTTTCTCCACCAGAGCCTTGAACTCCTTGAATTTGGAAAATGCTTCTGACTTCAACTTGATGGCATAGATCCAAGTCTTCCGACTAAAGTCATCTATAAATGTCAAGAAGTATTTGTTATCGACAAACGTGCTGGTCTGCATCGGACCGTAAATGTCTAAGTGCACCAGCTCCAATGGTTGTGATGCTCTCCAAGACTGACCGAAAGGGAACGAATCCCTATGTTGTTTTCCGACTAAGCAGCCCTCACAAACTTGATTTTGCTACTCTATCAGGGGTAAACCCTTCACCATCTGCTTCTTGTGTAGTTGATTCAGGCCACTGAAATTCAGGTGACCAAATATGAGATGCCACAACCAGGTAGCATCTTTCACAACTACACTCAGAGACATCAATGATTCATTCTGAATCTGCAACAAAAACATTTTGTTCTTCATCATGGACACTGTAGCAATCTGCCCATGCGACTTGTCTCTGATGGTGCAAGCTTCGTATTTGAACTGGACCGTATGTCCCTTCTGCACGAGCTGTCCAACGCTCAACAGGTTGTGCTTTAGGCCAGGCACATAGTAGACGTCATAGATCTGCTTCCGTTCATCGTGCCTGGTGTGGATGAGGATTTTTCCTTTCCCCATTACGGGAACCTTGTTGTTGTTCCCCATCTTCACCTCAGACTGGACTGTTTCATCCAGTTGGGAGAACATCTCCTTGTTCCCCATCATGTGGTTGTTGCACCCACTGTCTAAGTACTAGACATTCTTCTGGCACTCCTCAATGTTGCAAGTCAGCAACACATTTCCTCCTGCCGCATTTTTGGTTTCATCCGTGTAATGGGCCTGCTGCTGGTTCTCCTTGGCCATCCGTTTTCTGCACTGTGAGATGTAATGGCCGAACTTCTTGCAGAAATAGCACTGGACCTTTGACATGTCCTTCTGACCAGATCCAGCTTGCTGATTTCTCGAATCGCCTCTTCCACCTTGCTGATGGAAATTACAGTTGGTCTCCCCTTCGCTAGGGTTTGACCGTCCTCCTTGCTTGTTGCCTTTCCCACGCCTGCATTTGCCTCTTCCTTCGTGAGAACTAGAGGCGCCATGGTGGGAATCTTGTCTGCCACTGTCTCGAAATGAGACCTGAGCCCTGAATGCTTGCTCCAGAGAGGTCTAAGATGAACGGCTCAGCCTCTATTCATGTGTCTGCAATGAACCCATGAGCTCGTCTATCGAGAGGGTTGTCAGATCCCTCGACTCTTCGATTGCTATCACAACCAAGTCAAACTTGGCAGGCAAACTTCTGAGAATCTTCTCCATGATTCTCTGGCTCTGCACATTTTCTCCGTTCAACCGCATCTAGTTGATAATGTCCATCATCCGGGTGAAGAAATCACTCATGGACTCGGACTCACTCATCTGCAGATTTTCAAACTCCCTCCTGAGCATTTGTAGTTTCACCAACTTTACCTTGTTGGTGCCCTGGTACGAGCTAGCCAGAATCTCCCAGGCTTGCTTCGCCTTGGTGGCTGATGCGATCCGTGGAAAGATGGTCTCCTCAACCGCTTGCATGATGTAGAAGAGGGCCTTCTAGTCCTTCTTCGTGTGCTCTTTCAACAGGTCCTTGTCTGCTTGAGAGAGGGTAGCCAGTGCTGCTACATCTGCCGGTTCTAGGTAGCCGTTCTCGACTAACTCCCATAGCTCTTGAGATCCGAACATGATCTTCATCTAGATGCTCCAATAATCGTAATTCTTCCCGTTGAAGCGCGGGATATGCAACTACAAGTTGTTGCTAGTGGAATCCATTCTACTTCGATCTCCACGTCAAGGGATCAGAGGCTCTGATACCAATTTGAAAGACAATTTTTATTTTTATTTTTGAATTTCTTCTTCAGCCGTCGGGAGCCGAAGTGCGGACAGCGCCGGGCACAGGAGGGAAGTCGATCGTCGACAGCAAAGTGTAGACAGTGTCGGGCGCAGGAGGGAAGTCGACTGTCGGCAGTGAAGTGCGGATAGCGTCAAGCGAACAGCGAAGTGCGGACGGGTGCCGACCCGAGCTTCGCTTGCGCACCCAGAGTGCACTCACACGTATTGCGCAACTGGGTTGCGTTTGTGCACTTGGGCTGCACTCGGATCTCGGACGTAGTTGGGTTGCGGCAGCAAAGTTGGAAGACATCTCCTGACTTGGGCAACTTTGGCCTTGCAATATTTTCCTGTCTGAAGGCTTGCGCGGCTGTCGCTTGGTTTGCCTGGATTTGCAAGAACCGTACGAAAAGAGAGAAACGTCGGATCTGAATGCAAAGTTTTAGATCTGAGCTCTAACTTTAGAGAACCCAAACGAAATCACTCTGAGGCGATTTGTACAGAGAACAACAGACTTTGCACATAAAATAACTGCAAACCCTAAATATGCCTTAAATAATAGCAAACTTTATTCATATGAAACGAGGGTTACAGAAGTCCTCAACTGAGGAAATAACAACATTTGCAGACTAAGCTGCAGGATAAACTAAAAGGAAAAATGTCGAGTCGGCTGCTCGGACATTAATAAGATGAGCCACACTGGTCACTGAAACACTCTCCTTTCTTTCTCTACTCGCTCTCCGCTTTTTCTTCCTCTTCCTCTACTTTGTATGAAGACCCGAACTACCTTTTATAGCCGCGGGGAGAGGAGGATAGAGGTTATCCTCTGATAGGTTCTGACAGACCCTCAACTAGGGTTTCTGACCAATCATCGAACTGGCATTAACTGCTTTGACCAATTGTTGAACTGGCATTAACTTCTGTGGCGATCGGATCTGTCAGACATCACATCTATCAGAGGGTAGGTGCGACATCATGTCAAACTTTTGTCGGGATCCCTGACTGCGCAAGCGCAGTTCGGCTTCGCCCAAGTTCGGAGCGTAATTCGGCTTCACCCAAAGGTCAGAGCGCAGTTGGACGAAGGCGTGAAATCTAGGTTAATATTTCTAACAGGCTGCAAACAGCTGAGGAACAGATTGTCTGTAATGGTTGGTTGCAGATTGTTTTTGAGAAACGATTTGCCCTCATCATAATGATAACGAAAGCTAAAACATAGTAAAATTGAATGAGATGAGAAATTTAGGGAAAGAGTCGCTTACTCATCATTCTTAATAGTATAACCAGAAACAGCTAAAATTCTCTCCAATGCCGATATTCACTCTTGAAGTTTCTTTGGGCTGTATCTTTTCTTCTCCTCATGTTTGCATAATGCATTGGCATATATTCCTTTGTCTTTGGCGACCCATCGGAGATCAGCACCACGGTCGACACGATAGAAAATAGGAATACTTGTTTTACTGGTTTCGAGCATAAAGGAAAGCTCCGCCAAACACCAGGCGGATTCTGCGTACCCTGGGGAAAATATAGCAATATGCAGCAGAACACTCTTCATTGTCTCTTGTAATGCATTTGGTATGGAATCCCCTGGTTCAAGTTCTCTGTTGTCTAAGAATGCTCTCGCTCCTCTACGGTTGAGTGCCTCGTAAATATCCTTCGCGAGGGTCTCCTTCGTATCACAACCACGGTGATTAATAAAAACATCGTAGCTCAACTTGTTTCGCGTTGAGGGCGATGATGTAGTAACAGATGGTGATACAATTTCTTCAAACATGTTTCCACTTTCATTCAGTCACTCACTTTTTTTTGGAAGAGGAAGACGATGCCATGGAAGTGAAATAAACAGACAAAATAAAAGGGAGAAAGCAAGGGGAAAGGAGGTGAGCTTGATTTTGGAAAGATGAGAGTGTTGCAGGCACGGAAGCAAAGGCTATGACAAAAACTTGTTAGGTCGTAGGTAGTAAGTGAAACGCGTGAACAACTTAGAGGTGTAAGTCTGATGTGGGTTTAATGAGAAGTAGCCATGATCAATAATGTGATGATAGCAACCTTGTTGAAAGAAGGCCTAGAATTTGACGGGCATATGACATTATTACGGTTTTAATTTTATATCAATTGTAATTGTTTTTTTTTTTATAAATTTTAAATTTTTATAGATGAATATATTTTAAAAATAGTAGATTTAATTCATATAAGTAAAGTATTTATATGTATAAAGAGTAAGGGTATACAAATATATTAGATGTTATTTTTTTTTAAAGGCACCGAGTAAGGGTATACAAATATATTACAATCCTATTAAGTAAAATAATCGGTAGATCTTTCTTGGCTTTTGCAGTGATACGAACATGGGTGATGGGTGATGTTTGTAAACGTAAACTACAAGTTTATATGTATGATTTTTTTGTTTCATGGTATTGTCACTTTATATCTAATATTTGGTCTTCAATGTGGCGTGCTTACTATTATTTTTGGGTTTTCTAATTGTATTAACGTATTGGTTATTATAGTTAGCTTGCAAGTTGTTAGCGTAGTTATACTGTTATTTCATTATTTGTCCTATTATATGCATTTGTTATTTTGTTATAACAATATGCTAATGTATGCCGGAGTTCGGCAATTCTTGTTATTGCAGTCTTATTTAAACTGCACAATATTCAATAAACGTTGGTTCGAATTTTACATGGCATCAGAGCCAGATTGCTACGACAATTTTTCTGTAGAATGGTGAAGGCAGCTGAATTTGCATTTCTCTGTGCACTCTGTGCTATAGCAATTTTTTTTGCAGTGAAGGGAGAGAATCAGAGTGAGAGAAATCTGGAAGCGAAAGCAGAGAAGCGCTGGGGATTGCCAGGCGGAGGATTTAAAAAAAAAAAAAAAAATTCACACGCAGACGCGCAACAGTCGTTGCGCATCCACACGTGACTGAGGGAGCTTGCAGCTGCGGCGCGTGACGCGCAGGCAGCCGCGGTGCATGACGCCCCCTCACGGACGTGGCCGTGCGCGCAGGCAGCCGTAGCGAGTGACGCCCCCTCACGGATGTGGCCGCGCGCGCAGGCAGCTGCGAGGCCTTTCCGCCCTCCCCCCCCCGCGGACGTGGCCGCGCATGGAGACAACCACGACCCCCCCCGCGGACATGGCCGCTCGACCCCCGCCCCCCCGCGGACGTGGCCGCTCGACCCCCCTCGTTGCATGCCGCGCGACTGCGAACGTGCCAGCGAATGGTAGCCGCGACCAAGCAGCAGCGGAGAGCACGCTGCGGCTGCGACTAGCAAAGGAGGCCGCTACGGAGGAGGAAGCTGCGGCCAGGCGACCGCGCTCGGGCAGTAGACTGAGGACCCTCCTCAAATACGAGGGGGCCCCTTGATCCTTTCGGATCAGCCCGCTGGCTCACGTGGTCGTGAGTCGTGCGGTAAGGCTCTGGGAGCCTGCAGGTCGAGGGTTCAAATCCCGTCGACTCCCCCCCCTTTCAAAGGTAAAATTTTCTTCTCAAAGTTTTTTTTAATTATTATTTTTTAGTTAAAATTTTAATTTTAATTTATTTTCTATAGTTTTAAAGCTTTATAAATTAAAATTTAATTTTAATTTATTTTTTCATAAGTTTTTAAAACTATATAAATTAAAATTATTTGTTTTAACTTTAAATACATAATAATTATTAAAATGCTTTGTTAAAGAGAATTTTTTTTAGGGGGGATATTTTTTTCAAAAAATCAAAGGGGGAATGTGAGTAATTTTCTGAAAAAGCAAATTTTTGGCATTATTGTAAAGGTGCAATTTCGGCTGTGTCCGACACCTGGAGGGTTAATTCTTGTGGGCACTTTTTATGTTGTATGTTGCATATTTCATTTTTGCACTACATTAAAAGTTAAAAAAAAAAAAAATCAAATACACTCCCTAAGTCCCCGGAATAATTAAAACCCATCCGTGTAATTTATTGCACTGCAACGTTTGGTATTTGTGATACCTCTGGCCAGCACTTACAGGTAAAGCTGTCGTGATTGCGCTACTGTATCCGTCGCCTAATATAGCTGCCACAACGACGTCTAAGCTTGTTCTCTATAAATCGTCGGGGAGAGATAAGTTTGCCATTTTGCTATTTTTTTACTCCATCCACTACCCTAATCGTTCTTGTGTTTAGGCGTAAATCTTGATGAAATTTTTGACATCCAAGTGTTTAGGGGAAGTTACGCCCCACGCATGAGGATTGATAGCTTTCTATGGTAGGTGCCATCAACAAGGCGATTCCCTTTCAGTACCGCCTATGTACCATGGATCATATAATCTTTAAAAATTACCTATAGTCTCCCTCACGTAAGGGCGGGTAATTTTTTTTTGATTTTTCAAAATACTTATAGTCTCCCTCACGTCAGGGCGGGTATTTTGTATGGTCTAAAGGCCTGGCATTATGGTATAACGAAAGGGCGACCAATTGGTGATATAAGGAACCTTCACTATGGCCGCTATTGCAAAGTTGATGACTGATCCTCATCAGTTATTGAAAGGTCCAAATTATACACCATGGAAACATAAGATGAAGGCAATTCTCCAAATGTAAGATTTATGGGATATTGTTACTGGAGTAACACCTAGGCCTTCACCAGCATCAGGATCCACAGCTCCTACTGCTGATCAGATAGCTTTTGACAAGAAAGATAGTCGAGCAAAGGTGCTCATTTTGTTTGTTGTTTCAGATGAAGTGCAACCTCATATAGTTGACAAAGCAAGTGGTAAAGAGGCATGGGATGCCCTTAAAACCATCTATGAGGGAAATAATGATTCCACCATTCTTCATCTTCAACAACAACTTCATAACCTGAGTTTGAGATAGGGTGAAACAGTTGAACTCTTTCTGTGCAGAGTGTCTGAATTGAAAGAGAAATTGAATTCTTTGGGAGATCTTGTGGACAAAAAGCTTCTCATTTCAATTGTGATGAGAGCTTTGCCTTCTTCATTTGATATGTTGATCACCTCCATACAGGTGTCTCAACGACAAATTACCTACATCGAGTTGGTCAATCTGCTTCAACAACAGGAGGCATGCCAACTTCACAAGGATTATTCTTCCAATACAGCCCTATACACCAACAGGCAGGGTTCTAGGAAGAAAGGTAATGGGAAAAAAGGAGGCAACTTTCAAAAAGGAGGAAATTCTCAACAAGATATGAAAGGAAAAGGAAAACAACCTCAACAAAAGAAGATGTGGTGCAAGATCTGTGAGAAAGACAACCATGACACCAATAGGTGTTGGCATAAGAACAAGCAGAGAGGCCAAAACAAACCACAAAATAAAAACAAGCAACCCCAGGTGAATGTTGCTGTTGAAAAATCTGACTCAGATTCTGAATGGGCACACAAGGTGCTCATGACTACCACAGATTCCACACAGAGGGATCTTGTTTGGTATGTCGATTTTGGAGCTAGCAAACATATGACTGGTGACAGATCATGGTTTGAATCATTCGTGGCCAAAGAGGGCAAACCTGTCACCATTGCTGATGATAAAACCTACAGGGTTCAGGGAGAGGGTACAATTTCAGTCACTCTTCTTGATGGCAAGTGTTATATTGACAAAGTCCTCTATGTTTCAGGATTGCTAACAATTTGTTGTCAGTCACACAAATCCTGGATAGAAATATGGTTGTCAAATTTCGTGTTGAGAATGGCAAGAAGTGTTGTACTATTACCAGGAAGGGTAAGCAGATTGCAACAGCTTCATATAAGCACGACTTATTTGCCCTAGATGCTATCTCTACTCCACATGTTGCCATGACTGTCTCTACCAAGGAGGCAACTTCCCTATGGCACAAGAGATATGGGCATCTTAGTTCTGGCTACTTACTTGAGCTCAGTAAGTATGAGATGGTAAAGGGTCTTCCTTCCCTTTCCGCCACATTGCCAGTGTGCTCTGACCGCTTGGCAGGAAAGCAGCATAGAGTACCATTTGAGAAGAGCTCAACAAGAGCACAAAAACCTCTGGAGTTAATTCACACCAATCTGTGCGGTCCTTTCACACCCAACAGTTGTGGAGGGAAGAGGTACTTTCAATTATTCGTAGATGACTACTCACGAAAGATGTGGGTTTTCTTTCTCCAACTGAAATCCGAAGCTTTCACATTCTTCCAACAGTTCAAGAAATCCGTTGAGAAGGAGTCAGGAGCTTCTATTAAAACCCTTCGCTCAGATCGAGGGGGGGAGTTTACCTCTAAAGAATTTTTTGCATTCTTAGATAAGCATGGAATCAAGAGACAGTTAACAACTGCCTATACTCCTCAAAAAAATGGAGTTGCTGAGAGAAGGAACCGTTCTATCATGGAAATGGTTCATTGTATGCTCACAGGAGCTACTCTTGGGCAACAATATTGGGCAGAAGCTGTCACCACTGCAGTATATCTATTGAATAGGTCACCCACAAAGGCCCTAAAAGGAATGACTCCACAAGAAGCATGGAGTGGTCGAAAACCCTCCATATCTCATCTACGTATTTTTCTTAGTTATGATGAGCACTCTAAAGGATATCGTTTGATAGATCCTTTGACCAAGAAAATTCATGTCAGTAGAGATGTTGTCTTTGATGAAGCTTTCACATCACAGAGCACATCTAAAGTACACCTAGATCTTGTGGAATCTAAGGAAGAGAAGATTCCTTCGTCAACACAGACAGGAGGTCCTTCTACATCTTCTTCAACACCACCGAAGAAGAATCCAAAATGGTGTACAAATACAATTAGAGACGCAAATTTATCCACTCCTCCCAATTTGAACTTGGATAGACCTCGTACACGCAATATGGCTCAAAAGGAAAAAGAAGCCAAAGAAACTGGTGAGGTTGATGATCTTTGTCAATATTTTGAGGAACTTTCTGTAACTCCACGTACAGAAGTAGAGGATATGGATATTGATGATGACAGGGTGTTCATGTCTACCATAGACGATCTTGAACCTGCATCAGTGCAAGATGCTCTTAGTGAGCCTCAGTGGAAGGCCGCTATGGATACAGAGTATGAGTCTTTGATGAAAAATAAAACTTGGAAGCTTGTTGATCTGCCGCATGGAAAGAAACCCATTGGCTGCAAATGGGTATATAAAGTCAAGTACAAGGCAGATGGAACAATTGATAAGCATAAGGCCCGTCTTGTTCCAAAGGGCTATTCTCAAAAGGAAGGCATTGACTACGAGGAAACTTTTGCACCTACTGCTCGGATGACCACAATTCGAGTTATGTGTGCTATGGTAGCACAATATGGGTGGAAATTTTCACCAGATGGATGTCAAAAATGGTGATCTCCAAGAAGAAGTCTACATGACTCAGCCAGAAGGATTTGAAGTGGAAGGCCAAGAGCAGAAGGTTTGCAAATTTTTCAAATCCTTATATGGTCTGAAACAAGCTCCTCGAGCTTGGTATATAAAAATGGACAATCACCTTATGCAGCATGGATTTAAGAGATGTCCGTCAGATGCAAACCTCTATTTTAAGAAATAGGGTTCTGAGATAGTGTTGCTTGTACTCTATGTTGATGATCTGCTCATTACATGGAGTTCAGAAACTATGATCTCTACTGTCAAAAGAGACTTGTGTCAATCTTTTGAGATGTCAGATCTCGGACTTCTCCATTACTGTCTTGGTCTGGAATTCAGCCAGAAGGAGCACTCCATCAAAGTGTCTCAGAAAAAATATGCCAAGACATTGCTAGAAAAATATTGCATGACTGATTGCAAGCCAATGGCAACTCCGATGGATACGGGACTTCAGTTATCGTGATATGATGATTCACCTCAGGTAGATGGTACTCGCTATCGACAGTTGATTGGGAGTCTCATATATCTGACCAATACTAGGCCAAATCTTATATTTGTTGTCAACTATCTTTTGAGGTTCATGCAGGAGCCTAAGACCACTCATTGGAAAGTAGCAAAACGTGTTCTTCACTATGTCCGTGGTACTATGGAATATGGCCTAGAATACAAGAAGAACAAAAAATTCTTCTTGCAAGGATACACGGACTCTGACTATGTCGGATCATTTGATGATCGCAAGTCAACTTTTGGATACATTTTCCATCTGGGATCCGGTCCTGTCTCTTGGCACAGTAAGAAGCAACAGGTGGTTGCTATTTCATCAACAAAGGCAGAGTATTGCGCCACACGTGAAGCTGTGTGCAAAGTGATATGGTTGCGTCGCATTCTGACAAGTATGGGCCATCCATACAAATCTCCAATACACTTGTTTTGCGACAATCAGGGTGTTCTGAACCTAGTCAAGAATCCAGTCCATCATGAAAGAACAAAACACATTGACACACAATGTCATTTCATTCGAGATGAAGTTTCGAGGCATCGAATTCAGCTTCAACACATTCCCACGGATGCTCAAGTTGCCAGACATTTTCACTAAGGCACTTGCACGTGTCAAATTTGAATTGTTTCGCAGCTCTCTTTGTATTGCAAAATGATGTAATCAGGGGGGATGTTAGTATAGCTAGTAGTTATCCTATTACCCAAATAATGTAATAAGGGGGGATGTTAGCGTAGTTATACTATTATTTCATTATTTGTCCTATTATATGCATTTTTTATTTTGTTATAACAATATGCTAATGTATGCCGGAGTCCGACAATTCTTGTTATTGCAATCTTATTTAAACTGCACAATATTCAATAAACGTTGGTTCGAATTTTACAAAATAATAGTATATAGAGTGATAAGTATAGGACATGAAGTTAGCTTGCAAGTATAGTATTCATACTAGTTCCTTAATAGATATATAACAATAAAATAAAATGATCGGTAGATCTTTCTTGGCTTTTGTAGTGATACGAACATGGGTGATGGGTGATGTTTGTAAACGTAAACTACAAGTTTATATATATGATTTTTTTGTTTCATGGTATTGTCACTTTATATATAACATTTGGTATTCAATGTGACGTGCTTACTATTATTTTTGGGTTTTCTAATTGTATTAATGTACTGGTTATTATTTTTGCATTAATGAAATAACAACAGTCGATCACAACCGTATATCATCTCAATTCATTACTGAGCTACATTAATGTATTGGTTATTATTTCTGCATTAATGAAAGAAGAATGGTAGATCACAAACCAACTCCATCTTTATCCATTACCAAGCTAAGAATAAGTTAAGAGGTCGTAGACAATTCATTTAGTATTATTGTGCAAAAAGATGCAAACATAAAGTGGTGTATAACAATTGACTCATTCACATCTTTAATTCGTAACAACATAGTTATATTTATTTCTTACCCTATTGTTGGAACCCAAGATCGTATCTTGGTAGTTGGTATGGGCTTTGATTGCCCTAATACATAAATGATGCCCAAGATCGTATCTTGGTATTGGCTTTGATTGCTTCTGGTACTCGATTAGTCGGTTGCTACCTCAACATGGTAGAATGGTATGAAGATAAGAATTGGAGGATTTCTTGCCTTTATCATCCTCTGAGTTCAATGCATGGATTTTATACAACAATAATATTTGCATATTGGATCTGATTATATTCTAGACTGGAACTATTGTTGCTTGAATGATGAGCCCAAGTACAACCACTTCAATAAGAGAAATAGTTATCTTACCTTCTTAAGAGGATAAACTAAAATATGCATGACTAATAAGAGAAGAAGAGAGACTGCTTTTAGATCAAGCCTATCTTTTTTGTGCGAGGTTTATGACATTATTATAGCTGGGATGTGAACTAATATTGCTCGTGCAACTTCAAAGGTGAGGTTTATGTTCTCTATGTTTTAAAAGGGATGAACATTTTTAGACTTCTAGCAAATGATTTATAGTTATACTTCCAAAGTTTTCAATTTCCTAACTCTTTTTCTGGAATATGCTTTAAAGACAAAATGAAACCTGGAGTTTGGACCACGAACATTTGCATATTCAGGCTACTGAACAAATAGCTAAGTCACTAGGAAATGTGATTGTTGTACGAGGATAAAGACAGAGGCAGGTATGGAGTTGAAAATGTTCTTTTCAAACTCAAAGTCCTACACAGTATCTCTGATAAGCAAATACACTTATAATCAATCAAATATTAAAACAAAATGTTATTAAAAAACATAAATGAAATAAGGCTATTCTTTTTAGCTATCCTCTATTATGTGAAAATTGATAGATCTTCCCTGCATATTTGTTTCACATTCGTGCAAGTTGTTTTGATTTTTCTCTTCTTTTTATTCAAAATTTTGTTATGATTTGGCCTATGGGCTAGTGTGGCGTGTCCTTATGAAGTGCTATGTGGGCTTGTCCATGTATCAAGTTGGAAGGGATTGTGTGGGCTTGTTTACCTTATCCTTGTATGGTATCATTGGACTGTGGCATGGTGGTTCTTGGACAATGTTGGAGGAACTATGAGGGCATGTTCTTGCATAGCCAATTAATGTTATCAACTCTTTTTAAATGGGTGTGGTATGTTGGGAGTCATACTAGAAAGAGTAATTGACATTGTGTGTGTTGTTTGGTATAGTTACCTACAAATTTAGAAAGCAAAAAGGTCGAAACAAGTGGTTTTTGATGCAAAATAAAGACAACAAGAAAAATAACTCAATGGCTAACCCACAAAAATACAAAAGATGATTTGAAGAAGGTCTAGTTTTAGTATATAACCAAGTCAACTAAAAAAGCATTAAAACTTTTAAAAGCAATATGTGTTTGATCTACCTAAGAACAAAACTGACTAATACAACATCAAGATTGCAATGAAAACGATAAAAGAAAAATGATTGAACGAAATGATTGATGGGGAAGGTGTGATACTTTTGTATTCCCCCAAGTTAATTTAACCTAAGAAGGTACTTTAATTATGATGATGATTGATGATCAGGAGGTAATGATTCATACTCGCTTGAAACCTCTAGAGTTTTTATTTGAAGGAATGTACCTATAGTGGTTTTAGTCTTAGTTTAGATCTCAAAGATAATCGCCCACATCGAGTCAGTCTAGAATGTGAACCATCTGGGTCCTGGCAATTGATACTATGAACCACTTGGGGTCAGAAACTATGGATGGTTTATTAGAGATCATCCTGTATAGGTCCCTGTCTAGATGGGTTTTATATAGTTTTGGATAGTTTTAGTTCAAAAAACAAAAGCATAAGACATCAAATATGAGAAATATTTGCAAAAAAGCTAAATAAGAAATACACAAAGCAAATGATGGAGTGAATGACGAGGAAACAATAGTTTCTATAGTCTACAAAGATAAAAATATCATGTGTGGTCAAATATTTTATGGTCCCACTATGATCACCAAAATGTGGAATAGAAAATACCATTTTATTCATTACAAAAGATGTTATGGTACATGATTTTACAATACCCCATGGGCTACAAGAGGGGTTCTCAAGGTGGAATGTCCCCTTTACAAATGTAAATATGATGGAACCAAGAGTCTTCTATACCACCTTAAAGGGTGGATGGGTTTTATATGTGGTGACCACCCTTGGTTGAATGTACCTCCAAAAGCATTACATACAACCAACAATAATGATTAGTAGCATCTATGGATCTACTTTGGTTAGGCCTTATTTTATATAATATGTAAGCAATAAAAAGGTGAAAAAACTTAAGTTAAAGCTATAACAAAGTTTAAAAAGATGCAAAAATAAAAAACTTACCTTACACACCTTTTGTAGACTATCTTTCATCGACTATATGACTATGACTAGTCCCGCAACTGTTCAGGGGCAGGCAATCCTAACTATCAACCGTCTAGCGGTGGATGATCTAGTCTGTGCTATCTGGAATATAGTGAAACCTCGAGAGGATATTTTATGGGTTTTATGGTGTTGAATCCTTGACTATATCTAGTCTTGAGAGGAAATCGTATAAGGGTGGATGATCTCGACTATAACTACCTAAGGCTAAGCGGTTCCTTCTATGTTGCCTATATTTAGATGAAATCTTTAGGGGACCTCCAATATGGTGTTAGAAGCCTCTGGTATGAGTTTGGAACCGACTAGAACTTTCATATATGAGCAATTTCACCAAATAAGATTATGCAAATGGAAGGATGAAGAGTTGTCCATGACTAAAATTTGGTAGGTGATGAGCACACAAAGGGGATTCTAACTAAATTTTGGTATATAATCTCACACACTCCTACAAATGAAGTAAATTGAGGGTTATTTCTAGAATTTACCAAGTGGGAGGGGATAGTGAGGTGGACATGATATGGCATCCAAGTGTCATGGGTGAAGGGGAGGAAAATATAGGATTTCCACTTGGATGGTCAAAGAGGCATGTGTGCACCATGCCTTATTAATTTTCTTGGGTGGGGAGAGTCCTCACCCCACTCAAGTGGCATGTGCACACCATGCCTCATTAATGCTCTTGGGTGGGGAGAGTCCTCACCCCACCCAAGTGGCATTAAGAAGCATGGGGGTTGTAAGGGTGCATGGGGATGTGGAAGATAGGGGGTAGACTAGGCTAGGGTGAGGTGGACCTAAGCTATGGTCAAAGGCTAGATTAGGGGAATGTGCATATAAGTCAGGGGGATAGGGAAATCACACAGTGACTAAGATTTGGGTGTAGGAGAGGGCTTAGTGGAGTAAGGGGGCTAGGATGGGTTGATTTTATTTTTCTAAGGTTGCATGTCCTATTTTTGTATTAATTGGGACTATTGCAAAATTATTGATTATTGACCTTAGGCAAAAATTAAATTGACCTTTTTTAGGTATCTACAATTTGAATTCATTTTCTTTAGATGTTTCTTCTAATTCTTGAATTTCATGAATTTCTTAAACTAAATTTCCTTTTTGATTTCCTTCTCTAAATTGTAGTTGAGGTTGTTGTTGATGTCCATATTGGTACTAAGGATGATATTGATGATGATATTGATACTGAAATTGTTGTTGTCGTTGGATATTGTATTGATATTGAGATTGATATTGCCTTTGTTATATTGGTTTGTTTATTTGACCACTTGTTGTGGCCATTCCACAACTATCCCCAAATTTGGGGACCCACTTTAATTTTTTATTTTTGGGGGTTTTGTTTATTTTTTAGTGGTAATTTTGTTAGGTCCCCTATCTTTAAGGTTTAAAGGTTCCTCGTGTTTGTTAGTATTTTCTTTATTTTTTTCTTTTATTGGGTATTTTTGGGTGTTGTTTAAAGTTTATCGTGTGTTTATTAGAGGTTAAATTGCTTGGGTTAGTTTTAATTATTTTGAAATTAAAGTTAAAATATTTAAAATTAACCCAAAATAAAAGCATGCTAAACAAAAAATATAAAGAATAAAAAATGAAAAAAAAAAAAAATATATATATATATATATATATAAAGTAAAATGAAGTTTTAATTATATCTCCTTAGCTATAGGAAGGCGTAGTTTAAGTGTTTTATTAAAGTTTTATTTTTTTTGAAAAGTTTAATTTAAGTTTTTATTTTTAAATATGAAGTCTAAGATTCATTATTTTTGTAGGTCCTTCCAAGGATCAGTATGCTTGCGGGGTTTTTAGATTGTATGGATGCACGAACTTTAGGCCTTAATCCATTGGGTTTCAAGAGTCATCTTCAAAATCAATCATTACATGTTCCACCACCAGATTTTGTGCTTGCACTCCTTCATCTGCCCCTGCATCTCCTTCTACAAGATCTTCGGGATCCTCTTCCTTGGATACCCTCTTAACTGCCTCTTCAACTTCTTTATTTGCATGCTGATCAGGCAACATGTCACTTGTCTTGACATACACCTCGATGGCCTGAGCCCATCTGAAAGAGTCAAACCGAGTCGGATGATCCAAGGACTCAATAATAACCTCCAACATCTCCAACTACTCCAAATATGTGCATTTAGTCCTTCGACTCAATTCATACATGGCATCTTCCATCCACGTGAGTCTCATGATAAAAGTGACAGCTTATTCTTCGAAAATAGGGTGATCCAACTCCACCTCAAACTCATATTGAAGATATGCTTGCCAAATATTCTGTAACTCTTCATTAGGGAGCGGTTCGCCAAAATCGTTTGCAAAACTTGGGAAACCCATATTTGTGAGAGTATCAAAATAAATCTCCGTAGCTACACGTTCCTACTCCAAAAATGTGAGCAACTTCCTGGCTTCACGCACTAGCTCCAATCACTGAAAGTAGCACTGCAGGGTAGCTTTTGCTAATGCCTAGCCCTGATCCATGTCGCTCATTGTGCGGATGTAAAATTCTAATTTTGCAAGATACTGGATCTTCAAGGCCATTTCTAGGTTCACCTCAACTTCACTATCAACATGATCAAACTTACGTTTACTCTAGAGGACCACTCATCCATAGACAGGCTTTGGGCACCATTTTGATACAAAATTTTAGCATTCTTTGGTGCACTTCAACCATGCTTTCTCTCGTTAATTCATTTTCTTGTACCACCTCCTCTGCTTGATGTTGTTGGAGACTTTCAATTTTAGTTGTCAGGTTTCGTACTATTTGTTCTACTGCTACCCGGGCTTGAGCTTGCTCTTGAGCCTGTTGTTCCAGTGTTCAATATATTGAGTCAAATGTCCAGCCTGTTGTGCAAATTGTGTCTGATGCATTCTTGTTTGTTCTTCCAAAAGTGCATTACTCTCAGCTAGTTTAGCTTCCAGATCAACAATCCTATCACAAGTCTGATGATACTCTCCTTTATAGTGCTCATTTTGGAGATACACTTTCTGAACGCTCACTTGGATTCCTCCCACCTCCTCCATGGCATCGATCTGATTTATGTCCTATGTGGTGACTTCATATGAGCAATTCCCAGGATTCATTTCTCCTTGGCATTTCTGTACTTAACGAATCATGCAGACAATGTGCACCTCCATGGCCTCTAGATCGAATAACACCCTATGTAGTGGTTTTTATGGTGCCAGCACCTCCTTCCTCCTACGAATTTTCATCCACTAAGACAAATTGAGGTACGCTTGGTCAATATTCGCCACAACAAGGTGCTCCAATGCAATCTCATCATCTATCTTCAGGAATACCTACATTTCAAGGAAATATGCAAATGGAACTTGTGCCTGTAAGGACTGTGACTCATGGTATGGAACATACTTAGATGGTGAAAATGGAACAACGATGAATGTGGAAGTAGACACAGCTGCAGTCACAATGACCTTAAGAGGTGCTTGTGTACTTACAACCTCTACGTATGGGGGAATAACATAATATGATGGAAATATAGATGGAAAATAACTATTAACAATATACATAGAAGAAATGAAGGACAAGGAAGAGGGAATGGAAGAAAATGCATTAGTGGCTGGGATTTGGGTGGAAAAAAATGGAATGGATGATGGAATGGAAGATGATGGAACATCACTGGACACAACAGACTGTACAGAATGAAAATCCACTAAGTGTGTCATGGGGGAAAAAGAGGAAGAAGGAGAAAAATGCATACCTTGGTGCACGGGCATCGTGTGATATTGTCATACCGATTCTGAAGAAATAATCTCTTAGACTAGTAAATCTTATTCAATTTGTGCAATACAATTTTGGATCACTTCATGGTCCTTCTCCTGATGGTCCAGGATATCATCAATATCATCCTGAGGAGAAAGTGATGTCTCCACCTTTGGTGTCAATGGTACTTGTTGTGACAAAGTCACGAGAACAATGGGAAATGCTTCGAACCTAGGCATTTTGATAGCATTCAAAAATGGAGTAATCCCCTCAACTTTATTTTGAGTCCGAGGGACTCTTCGTTTGAAAACTAATGGTTGTTCTTCCTCATGTACTGGAATTTCCTCAACGTGCTGGGAGATATTTACATTTACTTCATCAACTTGAGCTTTTGTATGATGGAAACTTGGAGGAACAATCTTGGCAAATGATACGGACTGATACACATGATAATATTCATCATATATTTTAGATAATTATTGGTCCATTTTCATCCCATACCCTAAGTTCAGCTTGTCGCGCTGCACTCGCATTATCCACTAGCTGGCAATCTTATCTTCAGGTCAATCAAGATGTTCTACTCTTAATTGATCAAACAAACCAGGCGACGATCGATGTTGTACAAATTTGGTAGGGTTGTATTCCACCTCTTGCTCATACGAGTCCAGCCATGTAGGAAAAGTAGTCATCTTCTCCACATTCCACTCCATGTCAGGACCATGAAAGTGGTTACGCAATTTTTCTATGTCTGTCCTTGGGCAATAATGGAAGGACTTAACATTCAAAAAGTTCATAAATAGGCCTTCAGGATCATATCTCCAATGATGTGGTAACTCAACAAGACCTAGATATTGAAGTGCTCGCATGAGCCACTTATTCTGTCATATTTGCTCCACCTTGATACAACCAAATTCAAATGGCATCTAGCATGTTTTTTTGCTTTCGTGACTAGCACTGTAGATGTCATTAATATAGTCATGTTGTCACAACTACTTCCATCACAAAGATGCATTCTATGGAATAATATGGAAGGAGAAAAGGTTTACCTGTAAAACCATAGATCCGAACTATCATCCCTTACATCAATAAAAATATATCACCCTTCTATGGAGTAACACTCACCATTGCATCTCGAAGCACTCGAGGTACTCTTTCACAATGACTAGAAAGTAGTTCAATGGTAGGGCCAAGGAATAACCAGTTGAAATTATATATTGTTTCTTTCTTTATGAGAACAAGTATCTAATGATAGAATGGAATAGTCTTATCCTTGTCATCCACATGTTTGACAGCTATGAAGTCAAAGTATTGATGCAAATGAAAGAAAAAGTACCAAACCAAATGTAATAAGTTTTGGAATGATGTGTTCTCCCTGGTATTCAGTATTTCAAGCTGCTCATGCACACACTTGGTGATGTAATCAGCCCAATAAAAATAGATCAAGTTCATATTTGCATTCATGATCGTGGATGCATAAAAATAAAATTGTGATATGCACTGCACCAACGCGGTTTTCCACTTGTGCACCATGCTATCAGTAATGCCATCAACTATCTAGGCCAACATAGAGTATAGCTCCAAATTCTTGAAAGCGGTCAATGGCAACGACAATTTAGGCAAGTGTCCAATATGGGGCTCCTTAACCAGCTGTGTCTCCAAGAATTGTCTCATTGTCACCGTGGAGACATATCTCCTCTCCCGATCTGACAAGTATATCTTCTTCACTGTAAAATCAGATGGAGGTTTTAACCCACACGTAAAGGCTTCACAAACAAAATGCATTAATGTGGTAAACAACATATTGCCTCTAACATTATTTACTGCCTGACTAGATGAATTGTAGAATTTCCCAATTAATTTTATCACTTCGGGGCAAGGGTGCAGCAGAGTACACATATACCAATAGATATGGTAGTAGAAAGTGACTATCAACAAGATTTCTGGTGTAAGCTGATTCTTTAGAGAATTTTTAATCTCTTGTCGAAGTCATATCATGCCCTTGTGTGTAACCTAACAGTCAACCACATTATCCATGATGTCAATGAATGGATCCGGGTTCACGTTTTCATTCTTTCGGGCCTTCTTTTCCATATTTTCACCTTCAGTCTTTCTTTTGGACTTCTTTTCCTCAGGTACAGCTTCATCCTCAACCTTTCTTTTGCCCATGTCATTAAAGTACAATGAAAACTTTCAACTTACAAAGTATAGTAGCAATGATATGCAATTCCTTAACAAGCACTTGAACAATTTGTTTTTAATCTAAGAGAATATGAGTGAACCTCACACCTCAAATTTGTTTTAAACTTATAGAAGAATGCATCGAATCTTCAATAATTACCATCACTTGGAGTAAATCCCTCTTGTTTGTCGTGCTTTGAAAATCTCAAGACAATTTAAAATTAAAAATATTTCTTTGTAAACCCAAACCTTCTTTGAGATGTGTGCTGATGAAGGGTCCCTTCAACGGCTAATTTTTAAAGTAAGATAAATTAAAAATCCTTGGAACCCGTAAGGTTCTTCTTGAAAACACATGGCCTAAGAACATTGAATTCAATGGGATCTTGAATATTTTTTAATTTAAAATTAAAAATATTTCCACCTTGATAATCTCACCCCACAGGCCCAAAATGAACCTTTGACTTTTTAACTCTTGATTTGGCTTATTTTTTTTTTTTAAATCAATTAATCTTATGAGTGGAGTATCTTGACATATGTGTTAGTCTCCCTTTGAACTTCCCACCACTAGCTTTGCATATTATCCTTCACTTTTAAATGGTGAAAGCTTAGAAAAAAATGTCGTGTTTTGGAAGAACTTTTGCCAATGGTTGAAGTGTATCCGCTTGAAAACTTACTGGAAAAATTGACCTTTTTTTTTTTCTCTTTTTATTTTCTTCTTTATGCGATGTGTATGTACAATATACACACATGTATTTTTGTTTTTTTTTTGCATATATAATAATTCTTTTCTCTTTATCATCATTTTTCCTCTCTTTTTTTATTTTTTTATTTTTAACAATATGAACTAGCTGAAAAATAAAGTTGTACAATATATACAAGATATATTTTTTCACCTGGAAATGTCATTGATGGTAGGTATTCATATGAATACCATTCACAGGGATTGGAAATTGAAAACCTTCCATGTCCTTCAGGTAATATGTGTTGGCAGAGTTCACCTTAGTGATCTAGAATGACCCTTCCCAAAAAGCATCAAATTTTTGGTGCTTCCTTGGCTTTTCCTTGTCGACGTTCCACTTCAAAACCAAGTCACCAACTTTAAAGCTTCGATCCAAGGTTTTCTTGCTAAACCACTTTTAAGTAGCCTTGGCATGCTCCATAAAATCTTTATACGCCTTCTCACGTTCTTCTTCCAACTGTAGCAGTTGAGCCAACCAAACACTCATGGGATCCACTTTCTCATCTTCGTCTCTTAATTCTTGCAAAGTGTATAGCACGGGGAATTTAATATGCGTTGGCAAGACAACCTCCTTACCATATACTAGGGAGTAGGGGGACGTGTTGATATATTTCTTTATAGAAATGCGGTCCACCCAAAGAGCCTGATTTAGCAATAGGTGCCAACTCCTCTTATTTTCTCCTAGTGTTCTTTTCAAGATTCTGATAAGGTTCTTGTTTGTAGATTCAGCAAGACTGTTACCTTGTGGATAGTAATTCAAAGCGGTTTTGAGGTATATCATGTACTTTTGAGCGAACTCAAAGATCTTAGCCCCCACAAACAGAGTTTTATTATCTGTGATTATGGTATCAGGGATCTCTACCCATCTAATAAGGAAATTATTATCGCTTGATCTGCTTTATTTGTGGGGAACACCTTTGCCCACTAAGTGAAATAATCAGTTATAGTTAATATATACTTGTGCTCGGCCAAAGAATTTGGGTCAATGAACCCAATGAAATCAAGACCCCATTATTGGAAAGGTGCCTCCACCTGAATCGGATGAAGATATTGGGCATCATTTCTCACCTTCCCTACGTATTGTTGGTAACTGTCACAATTTAAACTTACTCGGTATGCATCAGCAAATAGATTTGGCCAAAAATAGTCGGTTCTAATGATACTTAAGGCCATTGGCCTACCAGCATAGTGTCCTCCTAAAATTCCTAAGTGAAACTCCTCTAAAATCAACTGCTTTTCGAAGTCCTTGATACATCGGAGGAGTACACCATCAATGTTTTTATGATATAAATTGGTTGGTAGTAGTGTATACTTTAATACTTGCAATCTGAAGTGTCTTATTTGAGAAGAATTCAGGTGAGATAGACATCTCCTAGTAGTGAAATAATCAATCAACTCATCGTTCCAGTCTCGAGCCTCCAATGACTCATTTGCCATAAAGTTTGCACCAAGTGTTTCCTCATCCACTAAAATTGGATAAGAGGCATTTTTCACTAACTCCTGACACAAATCCTAACCATGCACCAACTTGGTGGGTCGAATATCCACATCATACTCCTAGATCTTAGAAATCTAGCCTGGTCTCTTATCTCCAGTTCTCCCTTGATAATAAAGTTCCTCACTTCTGGATGAATGACATAGACAATCGTCTTACTTTGAGAAAAAAAGTGATGAAACTTCTTCAAGGGTTTCATAACTGCATACACCTGCTTTTCTATGAAATTATACTTCTCTTCATGCGGGTGTATGACTTGGCTGAGGAATGCAATAGGTTGTTCATCTCTGTTTTATCCCTTTTGAGTTAGAACTGCAACATAGCTCTACTGTTCACCCAATGTACACAAAATAAAGTCCTTTGAGTAGTCTGGATTCACCAAAACAGGGACTTGTACAATTTTTTCTTTAATTTCCTTGAACGCCTGTCGTCTAACATCTGCCCATCTAAAATCAACATCTTTTTTCAGTAACTTCGTCATAGGTTTCACCACTTGGGAAAAGTCAACAATAAACTTCCTAACAAAGTTGATCTGTCCAAAAAATGACTATAGATATTTTTTGTTCGATGGCAGGGGGAGTTTTAGAAGAGCTTCAATCCTTTCAGGATCAATGGCTAGGCATTCTTTTGAGATGAAATGGCGTAGAAGCTTTCCTTATTTAACTCGAAGATAGACTTCTTCAGGTTAATCGAAATGCCAAACTCACGACACTTCTCAAACACTTGTTGCAAATGATTTCCATGTTCAGCTTTGTTACAGGAAAATACGGTCATGTTGTCTAGATAGATCATAATGATCTTATTAAGCAACTCTCCAAAAGCAATATCCATCGCCCTTTGAAATGTGGTGCTAGCATTGGACAACCCAAAAGGCATTCTCTAATAGGAAAAGGTACCCCATTTCATGGTGAATGTCATTTTGTGCTCGTCTTCATCCTTCACCCATATCTGATCATAGCCAAAGAATCCATCCAACAACAAAAATCTCTGGGAACCAACCACAACATGTAATATCTGATCAATTTGGGGTAAAGGGTAGTTATCCTTAAGCGATGTTTGGTTCAAATTTTTGAAGTCCACATAGAGGCGTATATCTCCATTCTTTTTATGCATAGGTACCAGGTTTGTGACCCATGTAGAGTGCTTAATTGGGTATATATCCATAGGAGACACCAATCCTCTTTGCTCTGGTTCATGGACCTCTATCCATAAGAGACACCAATCCCCTTTACTCTAGTTCATGGACCTATATCCATAGGATACATCAATCCCCTTTGCTTACAAAACTACTCAAATCTACTCCAAGCCTTCTCACAAGGCTTGCTCTAGCTCACTAAAATTGTTCAAAACATCTCACCAAACCTACTCAAAATAGCTCACCAAACCTACTCAAAACAACCTCAATAAACCTGCTCAGACCTGCCTCAATAAACCTACTCAGACCTGCCTCAATAAACCTGCTCGGACTTGCCTTAATAAACCTGCTCAAATCTGCCTAAAAACCTATTCACACAACCTCTAAAATTAACTCAAACCTACTCACATATCCTGCTCATAAACTCTGCTTAATCCTCACAAAAATTGCTTAACCATTCCTATTTTTTGCATAGAAACCATTGCATATATATTTCCCAAAAGTGCTTTCTTTGACTAAAGTAATTCAGACATATTCTACCCAAAATTATTTTTCTTCATGAACATATAGAGAATGATATGCATTACAAATACTCAATATGTTCTTCTCACATTCATTAAGTTCATCGCTTTCACATGTCTCACATTCATTACATTCAAAAGGATATTCTAGTCTAGCACTTGATAGATGACCTTCTTATGTACTTTCAAAATTAAACAAAACCAATGTACATACTTGCTTCACAAAACTAGTCTATAGCCCTTGCAAATATATTCCCAATATCACTCAAAACTAATGCATTTATTTGCTTCACAAACATTGGTCTATAGCCCTTGCACTTTCACTTCAATTTCACTCAAAGCAATGTACACTTATGTTCTCAAACACTTTGCACTTTTATTCCTAATTTCATTCAACACTAATGCACAACTTGTTCACAAACCCTAGCACATATGTTTCCAATTTCATTCAACAATTATGCATAACTTTATTCTCAAACCCTAGCACATGTGTTTCTAATTTCATTCATCAATGATCCACAACTTTGTTCTCAAGCCCTAGCACATGTGTTTCCAATTTCATTCATCAATGATGCACAACTTTGTTCTCAAGCCCTAGCACATGTGTCTCAAAATTTATTCAACAATAAAGCACAACTTAGAGTTCACACTCTAGCACAAATATTTCCAACAATCCACATAAATTAATCCTTATATCTCCATATTATGACTTAAAACTATTTTCTTCAAAAAACACCACTTTGAGTAGGAGTTAAAACACCATACCTCAAAAATGCCTTGATGAAGATGTGCCCTCAAAACTTGTCTCAAAAATAATTTTCTTTCTTTTGCCACTTGAAAACTTGGTTAGCAAATATCTTCTTTATACATTAAAAATCCTTCTCAAAATATGTGCACAATAATGCCTAAAAAATAATGCTCTATAACTCCTTTTTGGTCTCACAAGATAAAGCTTTTAAACCATTACAATTTTCCTCTTTATCGTACAAAAATACAATTAAACAATAAGCCACAATACACCTTATGTATCTTTTCTAAAATGCTATAATTACAATTTCAAAATAATCCACAATACACCTTATATCCCCTTTACTAACATGCAAGAGTTATACTTTTCAAGCAATAGCGAAACCACCTTGTCTCTAATTTTCACATACAAAAAATACACTTTCAACTAGTCGCTTATACACCTTAAACTCATTTTATTAAATAAAATATAAACATAAATTTGCCCCCTTTTTAATCAATAACCAACCAGCGAATCTATCTACTTTTCACAAAAATATTTATCTTTATTTTAGTCAACACAAGGTAGAAAACTATATCCTCATTTTAATCAATACAAGAGAAACGCACTTTGTCCTTTCAAAAATTTAAATACAAAAAATTGGTGCTCATACTTCAATCAACACACCCCGCAAGTGTAGGAGAATTGAAACCATGACCTTTGCCCACATAGCACCCAAGCCAAGGCTTGGTTACCATTCGGGCTACCCTAATGGATAGTAACCTTAGTGCAACACAAAAAATTTGAAGCACTTTCTTTGACCAATCAAAATATTTTTAACTCTACCAAACAAAAATAGGAGTTTCCCAAATTTGAACCTGTGACCTTCCTACCCTAAGCTCCCTAGTGCTATCTCAATGACCAACTAGGCTAGCCTCCCAACTGAAACTCAATACATAACACGAAATACTTGTCCTTCGTTCACTGGTGCCACAAATCATGCTCTATTCGCTTTTCTCATTCATCAATTCAAGCACGAAGGGATATCGAAAATGCTATATCCAAGAACATTAGTCTTTGCAATAAAATCATTGGTGTATTTATATCCTTTGCTTTGCTTCACGACGTCGGTGCTAATATGACATTTAACTTTGATTTTATGCACTTAATAATTTTGGTGCCTTGTCCCTTTTAAAACTTTATATTATAATATTTGAAAAATATTATAATATTTATCTTTAAGCCTTGTCCTTTGCAATGTAACCTTTTTCCTTTTCATTTAAAAATTAGATCTTTTTGGCCCATGCAAATTTAAACTTTTGTCCCAAGCTTTTAAACTCAACTTTATAATATTTAAATTAAAATTTTAAATATTGTAATCCTTCTCATACCTTGAATTTTTTTTACCATTGCTTTGCCTTGAATTTTTGTCCATTGCTTGCTATAAAAACCATGGGAAATATTTTTGCCTTGACAACCATGCATCTTTGACATCAAAATATTTTTGCCTCATGTACCCTTTGACATCAAAATACTTTTGGCTTATGTACTCTTTGACATCAATGACAACTCAAATTCTTAATATTTCCAACAGCTTGTACACTATATTGTACAACATCCTGTATAAGTAGGACAACACATATGTGCCCCATGCAAATCGTACTCTCTAGTATTACATGTATGCTACTATACCTGCCATCGTCCATGGAATATGTCACCTATTGGTGTGGCACATCAGCAAGACCACCACCACCCCGTAGAGTATGGTAATTAAAGGGTCAACTCAATATTGACCCATCAACTCATCAAATGATAAGGTGCTCCATCACACCTGGTGGATTCAACCCCTTGATATTCACTGTAATATCAATGGCCACGCTTGTGCTTTGTAAATAGCTCTCCCCTAATGGGGATGCATAGGATGTGCTACACATCCTCCAATGTGATGACCATCTCTCATGTCGATAACCAAAAGGTTAATGACTCCAGATACCACCTCTCTACTAGCGCTATTAGCAGCACTCTATCTGTTTCCACTTGAGGCATCCTTTCTAGGTGGTCTAGTCCCACCACCCCTAGAGTATCTCTATCTGCCTACCCAAGTTCATGAAGCTCCACCTCCAAGGATCCCGATCACCACTTGCGGCTCTCGAGTATGCAAAGTTGCATCCATAAAAACAACATAAAATTTCATCGGTATAAATGTAAAATAAATAAATATATTTAATATATAATATATATATAGAGTTTTTGCTTGCTTGCATCCCTCTCTCTCTCTCTCTCTCTCTCTCTCTCTCTCTCTCTTCTTTATTTTTTTCTTTTCTCTAGTGAATCGTGCTCAACTTTTCGTTGGCGTAATTTCACGAAATTGCTCCCAATTTTTTTTTTTTGACGCAATTGTACCCACCGCTACAAACCAGGGTAAAATCGATTGGGCTACGAAATCGTGCCTAGTTTGTACACGATAAAATCATTGAATTTGGTGGAAAATCCCTAAAAATTTGATAAAATTTGAAAAAAATCTCAAATAAGATGCGTTTTTCGATCTTAACTTTGCTCACTCCACCACTGTGCCAACCTCACCCCTCGTGATTGTTGAATGATACACTGGTAATGCTATCTCCAGATTTTCTCTAGAGCTCTTTTTCCTCCTCTACAAGTAAAGCCAATGCCCATGCATATATCATCGACCTCTCCACCAAATCATCTACAACACCTAGTAGGTTCCATGGGAACCTTGCTCCTAATGAATCAAGAAACACAAAGCTAGAAATATAACCATGGCCAATGCCTACCTCTATCTCAGAAGGTCCTCATCATAATAAAATATATAAAGGATGTCACCACTTCCAATATTTCACTTCACCCTAGCCCTCTCTAAAAATCCTCTTCATAACCTCACTCTTCTATGGCCCTCTCATAGCTATGATAGTGTAACCCTTAACTGACACTTGATATATCCTATAAATATCCTCTAAAGTGATCATCATTTTTCCTATAGGAAAATGAAAGGTACCACTATTAGGGTCCCACCTCTCACAAAGTGTAGATAGATATGCATGATCATAGTGTACTATCTCCATATGGACCACACCCTCAAATCCTATGGCCCTTCGTTACTCCTAATCATCCTCATATAAAAAGTTCTAAATCCAAAAGAAAAATGATCGAAATTATTGTTGTGGCCGAAGCATCCTCACCTTCCAAGGCTTTCCCCTATCAAATCTAATCTCCCTAAAAAAATGTAAGGACCCCTACGATTGACACCAACTGCAGGGTCCCCTATGATCATGCATCAAGGGATTTTTTGGAATACTTTTTATCCCTAAATGTGCCCCAAAAATAAAAAATAAAAATTCCAAAATCACCTCAAAAACAATCAAAACAATCAACCATCACATATTCACACAAATACATTGAAAAACATATCATAAAAAAAATCTAAAACCAAAATTGCAAAAAAAAGCAAGTAAGCCACACAATCAACTAATCCAACATTTCATTCATATTTTTATCTCTAGTTAGCCTATTTTATGATTTCATTTTTAAAAAAATAAGCCCTAGGGTTTATTTTATCTCAAAAATAAGAAATACGAGAAAATAAGGTAAAAAGTTGACTAACTGATCTTGCACTCCCTTCCCTACTTGGTCTTGCCCAATTTTTTACTATGTTGTGCATTCATCTCACCAATCCAACAATTCTTCGTGTCACAAATATTAGCCTCGCCTCTCTCTCCTCTTAGTTTCTCCAAAACTACAATGTGTAAATGAGCCCCTGCAGCTCACGATGACCCTTTTAAACTAGGTGGTCGTCAACCGTGACCTATGGCCCATGATCGTAGGGTCCCTTGTGGTCGGTAATCACAACCTCCCTTGTGATTTTCCACTTAAGACCACTTATAATCGATCAAAACATTTTGAGGATACCTACCATTGGTTGGTCAACATACTACACCAATCAAGCTCTACAATATATCAAAGGTAGTGTTTCAAGGATATTCATCCCTTCCAATATTGGGGCTTCATAAATTATTCATGATTAAATAAAATCTTGCATCTCCTCCCTCAACAATCATTGTCGTGCATCAAAATTCATGGTCAACCATGATCATCCATCATCAACTTATCCTTCTCATAGTTAGCCACTAATCCAATATCATGATTTTTTACATTGCATCATGTTTTCACACATCGTAATACAAAAATAATAATTCTACCACATGTTAGCCACCATATGTCTTGACACAATAATTCATTGGAATGGCAAATATCACCAATATATGCTTTGTTATAGATAAAAAAGTTAGTCTATACCACTAATAAACAACATTCTACTATAGGACTAAGTCAACATTTATCTAGCAAGTAATGAATGGCTCAAGGAGAAGGAATTAAAGATGTAATTAGTTCCATAATAGAACCTAAAATAAAAATGAATTTGTGAAGATGAATAATTTGACTTACAAGGTATTTATGATCCTATGATCTCATCCAATAGATATTTGGAAGAAAATAATGATTATAGAGGTCCTATAAAGAGATCTAACTAATCCCATGATAATAGAAACTAACTACATCACCAAGATGTTTGAGCTAGACTTGTCCAGCTTTAACCCTTATGAGATGTTATAAATGACAAGGAAACTACAACATGGAGCATCTGTGAAATACACTAAGATGGTGATAGAGGTAAAATCCCATAAGAATCAAATAAAGGATAATGCTTACACAGTGGCTTAGCTTACAAAAAAAAGTAACAATTCAACAAGAAGTAGAGGCCTTGAAAAAGGACACAACTGATAAGGGCCAACTACAAAAACAAATAAAAGAATTAAAAGGTAATCTTGTAAAATATAAAAAATAAATAAAGGAGCTACATGACCTTCAATGTATTTTGCATAAGGGTAGGGTTATCTTAGACAACAACTAGAATAAGATAATAAAAACTAGAGATACAATTAGAAAGAGTGCAAGAAACATTGTAGGAGAAGATAAAAAATTATCCAATTGAAAGAGGAGAATGAAAATCTAAAGAAATGGGAAGAAGTAAAAAATAAATACGCCTTAGATGCTAAACAAATTAAGTCTCTTTGGGATGATATTAGAATCAAGGTTGCAAATTCCAAGGCCTATTTTTTGTTGCTAGAGCAAAAGCCTTCCTTGACCAAATTGCCAAGTCAATCCAAAAAGTGAAAGATGAGTTGGTTGAAAAAGGTGAATATCAAGATGTGTTGTAATAGTTGGATTAAATTTTGGTGTAATAGACATAATAGCTTAGGGTGATAGATAAAGAGGTGTTAAAACAACTAAAGGTAAATTTTGATGTTCAATGAAGGTTGTTGGAATGCAAGAACACCCATATAGAATATGCTAGATGGAACCAAGAGTTGATTAGTGTTGTGCCACCTAAAATTTGTAAAACCTAGAAGGGACTCCTCATTGATGAACAATTGTACAAAATATTTCAAAAGAAAAATAGAGCAAAAATTGGCACCTTTCCTAACCAAGTCAATAGGCTAAGGTCATTGATATAAAATATTAAGAGGCTATTAGGGCAAAAGGAGGGCTCTCCAAAAATTAATATGAAGATATTATAGGAGAACAAAATATGCTAATTGACCTAGAGTTGCAATGTAATGTTGCATGGTAGGTTTTGTTGAAGGTACTACCCTAAAGACCAAGAAGATTGAACAATTTTTTAAATTTTGTAAAAGGAGGATCCAAACTTTGTACGTTATATGCTTAAGGATAGAGGTGGGACTAGGGATATCTTTCCAATAAAATTTTATACTTCATGAAGTTTCTAAAAGCATAGTCTCTTTGGTACTACCTTTGATTTTTTAGTAATAAAGGGCCATAAGAGACGAGTCCTAATTTTGAATCCCTAAGAACAATTTTATAAGCACCTAGAATTTTTAAAATAGTAAAAATCTAAGAATGAAAGCAATGCTTTGCTCAAACCCTATGACCAAATCAAAAGTGTGATCCATCCTAAAGGTTTTATTTTCTTCTAATAAACGATTCACCATTTTATAGTAGTAAATTATTTTCTTTAAATCATCGAATTACTCATATTATATAGTAGTAAATAAAATAATTTACTACTATAAAATGGTGAATCACTAATTATCATATTTTATAGTAGTAAATTATTTTGTTAGGAATATGATATTTTTGTCATATTATGCTACCAAAAGCAAGGTAGAAGACTTCTAAGTAGCTTAGGGATAATTTAGAGGAATGTAACATTTAGTGGTGCATCATTTTACCAAATATACCCTTAAATTAGTAGATTCACTAGGAGTAGATATTTGGTACCTCAGGTGACTCCAAGATGAATAGTTTTTCTATAAATAGGAGCTAAGGGCTCTATTGTAATTAGTTTTTGGCCATTGAATAAATCAAAGATACACTTTGAAGATTCCACATTGTACTCTTGCTCTAATTTTGGAACAATAAACAACTATATATGATACTTGCACTCTAGTTATGAAATTGCCCTTTTAGATTATGCAATGCATAGTGATTGTGGCACTACCCTTTTGATTTATGTTATAATTTTCTTTCTATTACCTTTTGATTTATGTTAGAATTTTCTTTCTATTAATTTTTTTAATTCACACGAGAGTACATTGATATTTTTCAATTTTATGATGCATTGATTGATAACAAACTCTCCTTGTTATACCTACAACTATATATTTTTCATGTAATGTACTTTAATATCTTGCACCCTTACCTTAACACATATAATTTCAACATTTAGATTATATTAGAAAGGATAGAGAGGAGCCAACCTGAGTCTAGAGTTCGAAGGAGGTCCATTTATCCTTCTTTCAACTATTGAAATAGATTTTTTAGTACATTAGAAGTTATAACTTTTATATATTCAATAGGGATAATAGATCAAGATACCAAGTGGACACATAACTATCACTATGTCAAAAAAAAACCTAAAAATCCAAAAAATAAAATCATAAATAAAAAATATGCCTAACAAATATCCTCCCCAAACACCACTGAAACCCACAGCTATTGTCCCAAGTAGTTATACTAGATCATCTTCAATAGTAAAAAAACCCCTAGTCACCATGAGAGGAGGTGACCATAGCACTAGAAAGCTCATAAATTATACATGAATGTCTCTAGTACTTAAAAACTACCATATAACTATATTTTTACCCCCTTCACTTGCACCTTACATCTCATAAGTGAAGACACCATATGTATTTTCCACCATATACCTCTCCTCCTTTGTAGAACTTGCAAGTTTTCATATCTTAATTATCAATAAAGAGTCAACAATGACCAATACATTATCGTCACGACTCTTGCCACTAGATACCATATGCTCGTAATAATTGCATCCCCCACCACAACCATGAACCTCAAAGTCCCACAACAAGAAGCCCATATTATTGCATCATTAAACCTAAAAATTCCCCTATCACTCGAGTGTTGCCATAATAGTAGTATAATTTTGAAGGTCCTAATGAGATCTATTCTTTTCGTAGGTGTCTCCACCCTCAACCATTTTGAACTAAACTTATTAGAATTCAAAGCCACTTACAACATAACATATTGAACCATAAAAAATACCTCAAGTTAGCGCTAAAACAAAAGGGAAGCAACAGGGTTGTGGTTCTTCATAACAAAATACTAAACTATGTTAAAACCAAAATGAATCTCTAACCTTCTAAGTCACACAATAAAAATTACACATTGAACAACAAAAGGCTAAAAGAAACAACCCAATGACCCCATCCAACCCACTACTTTTGTAGCGAGCCCCCTTGGAATCCAATATCAAAATACTAAAACATCCTGTTGTAGTTGTTCAAAAACCCATATATATTGTAATTATCTCTAAATGCTCTTCCTAAAAAGATGTGCTATTATTTTAAGACATAATAGTATTGTTAACTAACAAAGTTTATTTTTATTTTTAGCCAACTACAACTTAATTTTATTATTATATTTATACCGAAGTTTCAAATATTTGTGGATACATGTTATAGTTTGTTCAAAGTAAAATTATAATTAGGTTCTCAAGCATTCTCTTCCTCATGTTGCTATTGTTGCCAATACTACTTTATCTGATCATTCTCCCATTATCTTTCAAGTTGATTCTCAGAGGATAAAGCCCTCTTATTTTCCTTCACAATTTTATTTAAATGTCTCAATTTTGCATTGTCTTTCCGTGAAAGCCCATATTGTTCGTATCTGGAATTTTCTCCCCAGACCTTTTGGATCTGTTTGTTGGATAGCCTGGTCGAATTTGGCTATTAATTGTACTACCAATTTGTTAATAATACTAGGAGTTGAGGTTGCTAAGTGTAGGCGCCATTCTAATTCTACTCTGAATTAGCTCGAGCTTTAATTTGCCTTGAAGCTTCTCTCTTTAATGTCGCTCTACAAGCTCAAGTTTCTACCTTACGCCATGAAATTAATAAATCTAAAATTTATGAAGCTAAAGGTGCTCAACTTCGAGCTAAGATGCATTGGCTTCAAGTTGGAGATAAGGTGTCTAAGGAATTTTTCCAAAGACTTCGCCCTCTTGCTCACTATTCTAAATTTCAAGCCATTCAAATAGAAGATGCAAGAGTTACTACTCTTTTGGATATTATACAAGTCTTTTTTGCCCATTATCAGAAAGTCTTTGCTTCCCAACCTCTTTCACCTGTCGGCCAACGAGTATTGGAGGAATGTTGTTCTGTTGTTCCTATCAAACTTAATTTATACCAGCTTGCTTTTTGTGATAAACCTTTATCTCTGGATGATCTTTATGATGCTCTTTCTCACATGGCAAATGATAAGGCTCCTAGATTAGATGGTTACCCTTGTGAATTTTATAAAGCATTTAGGGATATGCTAGGGCTTGGTCTTCTTCAGGTATATCATGAGGCAATGAATTGTGGGTCACTTGGCTCTATCATCAATCAGGGTAATGTTAATTTTATTCCTAAAATAAGGGATCCTGAAGTCATCACCAATTGGTGACCCATTACTCTTCTTAATGTCAGTTATAATATTATTGCTAAATATTTAGCTTTAAAACTTAGGCCTCTTTTGCCTTTGATCATTAGGCTTGAACAATCTGGTTTTATACAGAGCAGATACATTCTTGATAATGTTTTGGCAGTTTGAGAAGGTATGGAGTGGGCTCGAACTTCTGCTCAAGATACTTTATTCATCAAAGTCGACTTTGAAAAAGCATATGACCGAATTCAATGGTATTTTATCACTTATATGCTCCAGGCTTTAGGTTTTTGTCCTTATTTCATTAATTATGTTCATATGCTTTTCAATGATGCATCAGTTGTTCTTACATTGAATAAATGTAAGTCTAAACAAATTCACCTTGGTATGTTAGTTCACCAGGGTTGTCCTCTTGCTCCATCTCTTTTTATGCTATCGAAGCTTTTGGATATTTGCTAGCAAATAAAGTTTCTCAAGGCTTGATTCGAGGCATCACCCTTCTTAATTCCACTCAACATCTTGTTAATGGCCATTTTTCCTATGATTCTTTTTTACTATTAGGGAGGATAAACAATCCTTTTCCACTGTTCTTCAGTGTTTGGATACCTTTTGTCTCGCTTCTAGATCCAATGTTCAATGGCAAAAAAATTCTTGCTACAGACAATCTGTTCATCCTATTCCTTCGTGGTTTTGTCACATCCCATGGACTTGGATCCAACCTGGAGAATTTTTTCATTTTTTGGGTATCCCTTTTGGTTTTCAAGGCTCTCCTCCTCAGTTATGGCAATATGTTGTGCAAAATATTGAAAATAAATTATCCTACTGGTCGTCTAAGTAATTATCCTTAGCTGGGAAATTTCAAATTTGTTCTAAAATTCTTGCTTCTACTCATGTGTATTATTCTTCCTGTTGGGTTCCTTCTAAGGCCTGTTATCACAAATTAGAAAAGCTCTTACGGGAGTTTTTGTGGGCCAAGGATAAAGGTACAAAAGTATTTCATAGAGTAGCATGGGAGTTTTACTATCTTCCTACAACAAGTGGTGGAATGGGGTTATTTGATTGTCAAAAATAAGGGTTCTCTCTTTGTGCCAAGTGGATTATTCGAGCCCTTACAGGTGATGTGGCTTGGAAAGTTCTTATTAGACATTGCTTATCTCATGGTTTACCTTATGGTAAAAAGGTACGAAAGGGGCTTAGTCTTCAAGTTGTTCTTACTACTCATGTTCCTATTCAAATTTCTGGCTCTTTCGTCATTAAGAGTATTTGGAAATTCTAGGAGGTTTTGAAGCCTTGGTTGTCCTGGAATGGCTCTGCCTCAAGAGCTGGTGCTTTAATATCCACTATTAACGTTTGGTGGTCTACTGTTATTACCTATCAAGCTTTGCCTCTGGCTCAAGTTCAGTGGATTATATCTAAGTATTTTTCTAGAAAATGTATTGCTTGCTTGTCTAAATTTTTTTCGAGCCACACCAGAGATTGACTATCCTGGGATTATTTTAAGCAATATTATAATCTTCAATAGGCAGACAAATCCACTTATGAAATGGTGATTGAACAAATTCCTTTCTCTATTTGAAGAAAAATTAATAGGCATTTTCAAAAACCTTGGTGGATTGTCTGGTTTTGGCCAAACCATCGGCTATTCTTGTAATACAGGGTAAATTTGGGATATAGTTGGTTGACGGCACATGTTCCCATGTGGGATAGGTTGAATGCAAGATGAGATTTGCTTTCTACACATACCTGCTGGAAGCAGAGATTAAAATGACATGGGCCTCCTATGTTGAACCTAAACAACAATTTTTTGCATGGAGTATTTTGCATCAAGGGTTACCTGTTGGGGCACGTCTTATTTATCTTGGGGTGGACAATCCTACTTGCATCTTTTACCATCAACATGAGGATTTTTTACATATTTTGCCATCAATATGAGGATTTTTTGCATAGTTTATGGCATTGTTTGCGTGCACAGCTGGCTTGGGACTAACTTCTTTCATTTTTTAAACCGTTTATGCTGAGATCTTTCTCTTGTCTTCATGCTCTTTTGGGAGACCATATTGATTTTGCTACTAATATGCAAGCAGTTTGGAATATTTTCATAATCAACACTCTTTTTCACTTGTGGAAGACTCACAATCGTGCTATTGTTTCTGCATAAGATGTATCCCCTGCATTTTCTCTTGCTGACAAATATTGCATTTTTTATGACTGTTGGTTACAAATTTCTGTTCAGGTTGAGAAGGTGAATGTTGAGCTTCAACATCTGCGAAATCTGATGGCCCATTGGGGCAATGCTCCTTGCACTCTCAATTGCGTTCCACCTCAATCTCCTAGAGACCCTTCCTCTTCTAGGGTTCGTCTCATGCAAACCCCTTAAACCTCTATGTCCTTATGTGTTTCAGGAGCAACACCGGTCTTCGTCTCCTCCAAATAGAAAGCGGCTCAATTCTGCTGGTAGGAGCTCTTCATGCCATTCTGGTTGGGATGTGGTTCCAGAGCCCTTTGCACCTATTGATGGTTGGGGTACTCATGTTGTAATTATTCAACCTACTATTACTGCGTATGCTGATGAAGGAGGTGTTGGTGAGCTCACTACAATTAATGATGATGGTTGGAGTTATGCTGATAGGGAGGATATTGTCCCCCTCACAAACTGGAAAGTTTAATCTTAGGTTTTGGTTTACTGCTGTTGTTTGACGTTATGCTATTTTTAACCCATGTGGTTCTTTAATGTTTTTTTTTTGTTGGCATGTATTGTTGATTGCTGTTCCTAATCGTATCGATGAGTATAAACACTAGAGTGTGTTAATTCCACCTACCAAATTTTGTATGGTTTAACAATTTAATATGATTTAGCTTTTTATTTTTTTAAATAAATAAATTATAAATTCTACTAAATTATATTATATTACATTAAAAATTTATCAAAATTAAAAAAAAATAATTTAAAAAAATTAATAATTTAAAGAAAAAATCGCTAAAAACATTAAACAATTATATAAAAATTACACACAAATTATATCTCTTTTACAAGATATTGTCACAAAACATAGGCATCCCAACCATGATTTTGGGATGGTGACAATATTATATCAACCTTGTAAAACTAACATATATTCCTTCAAAACCTCTTAACTCTTCTTTCTTTGCCCACCGCTATCATTCCCTTATCTATTTTAAGATCTTCACCCATAAGAAATTCTTCATCCAGAGGAAAGTCAATCCGACGTTGATTAGTCAAGGAGTAATCCTTAACAGTAGATGAATCAAATACACCTATCCATAACCATTTGCCGTGCCGCATCTCCAACGTGGACAATAATTTGGCGCTCTGACCACGACCACTTTTTATGTCCAAATATATTTTTTTATACTCAGCAGGACAATGAAAAAGAAAACAAATGATGGCCGCCTTGGACGAATACGTCTCTGCACAATTTAAACGCCATTCACTACCTTCGTCTATGTCTATGTCGGCAACTGAATGAACTACAGTCAGGTCTGGAAATGTGAAATCGGCTACAATTGACTCTGCGCCATCGACCGCCCTTCCCCATATCACCATTTCGCACGGCCATCTCTGAAAATTGTTCGCCCGTCATTTTTTTCTTGAAACATTTACGGACTAAAATGATGATAATAATAAACAAAAAAATCATATAAGGCTTTCTTACCTTTATGGTTTTGATGGAAGGCCCCAAATCTGATATGTTGTTCGCTGAGAGTTCCACCGTCCTTAATCTTTGTATGTCCTCCATACCTTCTAGACGCGGCACATTCCGCCTGCTTCTTACTCTCAACGTCTCCAATGACGTCGAATTTGCAAAACTTGGCAGCTTTTCTAGACTGAAGCACTTCGCCACTGTCAGTTGCTTGAGTGTCCTTGGAAGGGTTTCGATCTCCGTTAACATCGAATTGAACACGATGTCAAGAGTTTCAAGGCCCCGACAATCTTCAGAAATCGATATTGTATCAAGTTCGCATGTGCGCTTTAGAGACATCTCCTTGAGACTGCACAATGAAGAAGCAGATCCCGACTTGAAAGTCAACTCTCTGAGTGCCGAGCAAACTTCAATTGTCAGTTCCCGAAGATTAGCAAGTTGCCCGAATGAAGAAGCAGATCCCGACCTGAAAGTCAACTCTCTCAGTGCGTCGCAACGTTTAATTTGCAATTGCCGAAGATTAGGAAGTTGCCCTAATGTGTCTGGTAAAGACTCCAATCTTCCACAGTAATCAAGACAAAGTGTAGTCAAGCTGGACAATTTACCAAAAGAGTGGGGCACCTTCTTTATGCTGGTCCTGCTACAATCGAGCTCTCTCAAGAATGGCTGATTTGTGATATGATGAGGCAACGCTTCTAGTTCATGGCACCATGCAAAGCTCAAATACTCAAGCTTTGTGATGTTTTCCAAAATATCTAAATTCTCTGACGTGAAATTGAGCCTCCTGCAATCGGACAAATCCAGATATTGCAGGCATGTCAGCTGCTTAAAAGAAACAGGCAAACAACTGAGGCTGGTTAACCTCTTCAACGTGACATGCCGTAGGTTTGTCAAATTCCCAAAACGGCTGGGCAGTGATGACAGCATTTCAAAGCCCTCTAATTCGAGGTGCTCGAGCGATTCCAGATCACAAAACTCGTCTGGAAGACTACAAACAGAGTGCTCCGCGAAGCTAATGACTAGTTTTTTCAAATGCTTGAGACTTCCTATTGACTTTGGAAAACTTCGGAAACCACATGGATCCAAGCCCTGAATAATCAGCTCCCTCAATTGCAACGGAGGCTGCATGCAAATTTCCATTCCATTCAGCTAAGATATGTTAGACGAAGAACGTATTGGAAGAATAGCTTGATGCAAAACCTTAAATCAAAGGAAGATACTTACATTCCTATTATTCTCCCATAGCGTTTCTATGCGCTGAACTTGATAGAGCTCTAAAACTCTTAAATTTCCCAATGAAAGATACGAAGGAAGACATGCATGGTCGAAATCAAACCAGCGAAGCCAAACCAATCCTTTCGACAGTTCGCCAATCTTCTCAATCTTCTCAATGTCTATGTGATGTTGTAACTCTAATGGCATATACATGTCGTAAGTCTGTCTGTCAGTCGTGCTGAAAAACTTGTCATTCAATACAAGAAGTTTCAAAGGGAGAGAGGAATGTTCATGGCGCCAACAGCGTCTCCTTGAGCTTTCCATAACGTCCACGCACTCTTCAAAAGGCCCGTAATGCGTTGAGCAATATCCCCGGGCGAAAGGACCAACATGCGACAAGGAACTCTGACTTGTCTCCACAAAGCCAGTGGTAGCGGCCATTATCCCCCGGATCTGCATTCCTTCCTGAACGAATAGAACATATAATCAAGTTGTCAGACCAACTGAGAAACAGGGCTTTCATGCTATGATTAATTGCAACCATTACGAGATTAAGAGACAATATTCCTCTCACCTTGTCTTGTGGCAAACTGCTCTTAATCTGACCTTGGCACCAGATACGATAGGGTGACTTTTCTTTTGCAATTTCTCTTCCCAAATCTCGAAGGTGGTCGTGCATTCTTATGCGATTCTTTTGATCAAGTTCAACAAGACACTTATCCTTAAGCGTCTCCAACCTATACACCCCACTCTGCCCCATTCCATCCCACACTTCAATGACTAAACTTTTTCTCTCTCCAATGAAGAAACACGCTATATCCAAGAACAGCTCTTGATCCTCTGGATCCAGAGCATCATAGCTTATTTTGAGGATGCTTATAATGCCCTTTGGTAATACTCTTGAAAACTCATTTAACTGAGACTCCCAGTATTCCCTAGGCTTGTGACAGAGCTGCCCTCCAAAAACCTTGAGAGACAAAGGTAATCCTTGGCAAGTGCTGAGAGACTTTTCTACCAGATCTTCAAATTCCTGAGGTGGATCACAGTTTGGAAAAGCATGCAAACAGAAAAGTTCCCTGGCATAAGAGGGATCCAGTCCTTTCATTTCATAAATGGACGAGGAGGAGATGCCAGCCGATGTAAGCACATTCAAATCTCTTGTTGTAATAATAATCAAGCTGCCCGATCCAAGGCTGTGCTTTGGTGGCACTAGAGCATCTATTTGCTCCTGATTATCCACGTCATCCAAAACCACAAGCATAGAAACAGATCTCAAGCGATATGCTATAATGTCCATACCTTCATGTATATTTTCAAATGATAAGTGCTCAACTTGGACACCAAGGTCTTTCAAAAGCTTCTTTTGCAACTTAGGCAGTTGGTTTTTACTTGCTTCATCTCGGACATCATACAAAAAGCTGGATTTGATGGAGGAGCATTTCCGGTTATAAACTTCCTTTGCCAGCGTCGTCATACCTACGATTCCCACAATCTGTGGACGGTCGGATGCAGGCCCTCTAGTTTTGCTCTCAAAGTCTTCTACTGTTTCTTCAAGTCCAAACAGTGGATCTTTGGACACAAGTAATGGCTGCTTCATCAACTCAGCCAATTCTTTTTCAAGTTTTTCCAAGACTCCCATACGGTCACTAGGCGAAACAAAACTCAAATAATGACTAAGAAAACTAAAACACAGGGAAACCCGGAAAACAAAACTCTAATAATGATAGCGAAATCTAATACATGGTAAATTGAATGAGACGATATATTTAGGAAAAGAGTCGCTTACTCATCATTGTTAACAAGATGACCAGAAACAACAGAAATTCTCTCCAGGGCCGATATCCACTCCTGAAGTTTCTCTGGGCTGTATCTTTTCTTCTCTTCATGCTTGCATAATGCACTGGCATATATCCCTTTTCCTTTGGCGTCATATCGGAAACCAGCAGGGTCGACACCATAGAAAATAGGAATAATTCTTTTACCGGATTTAAGCATAAAGGAAAGCTCCGCCAAACACCAGGCGGATTCTGCGTACCTTGGGGATAATATAGCAATTTGCAGCAGAGCACTCTCCATTGCCTTTTGTATTTCAAAAGGTATGGAATCCCCTGCTTCAAGTTCTGGCTTGTCTAAGAATACTTTTGCTCTTCTACGAGTGAGTGCATCGTAACTATCCTTTGCGAGGGTCTCCTTCGCATCACAGCCACGGTGGTTAATGAAAACATCGTAGCTCAACTTGTTCCGCGTTGAGGGTGACGATGCAGTTACAGATGGTGGTACAACTTCTTCAAACGCGTTTCCACTTTCATTCAGTCGCTGCCTTTTTCTGGAAGAGGAAGACGATGCCATGGAAGTGAAATAAACAGATAGAATAAAAGGTAGAAAGCAAGGGTAGAATAAAAGGTAGAAAGCAAGGGTAGAGGAAGTGAGCTTGGTTCTGGAAAGATGGCACGGAAGCAAGGGCTATGGCCAAAACTAGTTTGGCTGTAGGTAGTAAGTGAAAGGCGTGAACAACTCACAGGTGTAAGTCTGATGTGGGTTTCTGCATCTATATTAACATCGATAATAAATTTATTATGATAGTGTCGTGACCGACTTCCATTAAACAAACCACTTATTTTAATGAGAAGTAGCCATGATCAATAATGTCATGAAACCACTTATTTTAATCGAAGCCCTCTCACCTGTTCTTGGCCGGCCAAAAGTAAGGCTGTTTTAATAATAGGTGAGGAAAAATATTATATACTTAAATGTTAGTTGATATTTTTATTTTTTATATTTTGTTTATGTTAAAAATTATATATTCTAGTTTTGGTAGTGGAAAAATATTATATATTTTTAAGAGGGTAGGTAAGGGAGGTTGATATTTTTATTTTTAATATTTTATTTATATTAAAAATTATATATTTTAGTTTTGGTAGGTGATGAAAAAATATTATATATTTAAACATATTGAGAAGTAAGTAAAGTTTTATATTTTTATTTTTAATATTTTATTTATACTTAAAAATTATATATTTTACTTTGGTAGGTGAAGGAAAAATATTATAAATTTAATTGTGTTGGTAGGTAAGGGAAGTTGATATTTTTATTTTTAATATTTTATTTATATTAAAAATTATATATTTTGGTTTTGTTAGGTGACAAAAATATAATATTGAAATGTATTAATAAGTAAGGGAAGTTTATATTTTATTTATATTAAAATTATATAATTGGTTTTAGTAAGTGGAAAAAAATATTATATAATTTTTTGATATATAGGAATCATTAACTATATTTGCTTTTTGAACAATTGGTTACAGGGTTAATTCGTATTGCCTTCGATCGTAGTGTTAAATCATGGTGCTACTATTATAACCCTTATCTCACCTTAGTAAACATGATCTAAAGTGAGGGAGACTCCTAGTGGCTCGGGTTTGGTACTATCGTCATCAAGTTGACGCACACTCAACGAACTCAAGTCATACTACTATCTTTGCCCTAGATTGGGCATGCCCACAAGGTTTGAAACTAAGTCTCCTCCTGGTAAGTGCCCAAATTCTTACCAATCCACCTAGCCCTCGCGGACAACTTTGGTTTGTGGTGAAAACAACACAAAAGAAACCCTTAGACTCCCAACCAAAACCAGCAAGGAATAGGTTTTTTATTGTGTCTCCTTTTGCATCGTAGAGGTTTGAACTGTGGACCTCATGTTTAACGAGGCTAGGCTCACCTTCTCCAACTGCGCTACAAAGGCAGACTTATAGCTGGCTCTACCTCATATTTTCTAGAATCGAAGACCTTTCACCAAGGTCGAAAGTAAAAAATGTGGGTATGAAGAGAAATAATACCTCGATAAACAAATTCTAGAAATGTAGTAATTGCATAATCAAAAGAAAAACAAATAACACATTACACAATAATTTATCCTCAAAAATCCTTTTGGGAAAATCCCCAGCAAGAATATTTTCTTATTGTATAAACTTGACCATTTTCAATACAATAATATTATTTCACTTGTGATTACATTTCTTACAAATTCATTACCAAACCCTCATGCAAGTGTTGCTTTATATACCAACAAAACAAGAACAGGTTTTGCAATACCATGGGTACAAAACCATCGACAGATATTACATTAACCCAAAAATACTTATATGGGTATAAAAATAGATTGAATCCTAACAAATAAATTTTTATAGAGTGTACAATCCTTTCAAAGTTAATCCCTCCTGAATAACAAGGAAAATATTCAACATAATTTCAACATTCTCCCACTTGTTGAATACTTTTCATAGGGGCTAATATCTGTCATTTTCAATTATGAAGGGCAACCATGCCCATAGATCTTCTACACCAAGAAAAATTTTAAGCAAGTACAACCTTTGTTAACGAATCAGAAACATTCTTTTTTGTATTAGCTTTCTCCAATATCACTCGGTTCTCTTCAACCATCTCTATCACAAAATGGTACTTGATATCAATATGTTTTGACCAATAATGAAAACTAGGATTCTTTGCCAAAAATATTGCACTTTGATTGTCACTGTCAATTCTAACAGCCTTCTACTTAATGCCAATTATTGAACATAACCTATGTAGCCACACTGCTTCTTTACAGGTATGAGTTGCTGCAATGTACTCTACTTCTGTAGTGGACAAAGCAACAACTGATCATCCAACTTACTACCCCAACAAACAACCTGAACACATAAGTACTTGTGGATCATATCTTATCAATATCTCTAGCCCAATCAGCATCCACAAACCCTTGTAGATTTACAATATCATTACCTTTAGCTTTTCCTTCATAATAGATAGAATAATTTGTAGTTCTACGTAAGCATTTGAAGATCATCTTCACAACAATCCAATGTTCCTTTTTTGGATTGAACATATATCTGCTAACTACTCCAACTACATGTGCAATATCAGGTCTAGTACATACCATTGCATACATCAGACTACCAACAACACTAGCATAAGGAACATGATGTGTTTCTTCAATTTCGTCATCTATTTTAGGACACTATTTAATAGATAAATTTTTACCAATTGGATATGGAGTACATACTAGTTTACAATCATGCATCCTAAACCTTTATAGTATCAAATCAACATATTTCCTTTGATTTAACCACAACTTTCTATTTGCATGATCCCTTATTATTTCTATACCCAAAATAAATTTTGCAACACCCAAATCCTTCATGTCAAATTCAGAAGATAATTGAGATTTTAGTAACTTTATCATCTCCTTTTTGTTACCAATTAACAACATGTCATCCACATGTAATACAATGATAACATAAATTTTACCTTCCTTTTTGAAATATACACATGGATTTGCTTTGATTTTTCCAAACCCAAGATTCAAAACAAACCTATCAAATTTTTGGTTCCACATCCTTGGAGATTGCTTCAACCCATAAAGAGACTTCTTCAACTTGCATACCAAGTCCTACTTACCTTTTACCCTGAAGAATTCTTGTTTTGACATATATATGTCTGCATCAAGTTCACCATGTAGAAAAGTTGTCTTTACATCTCTTTATTCTATTTCAAAATCAAACACATCAAAAATAACCAACAGAACTCTAATTGATGTTAGTTTAGTCATAGGAGAAAAAATCTCACCAAAGTCAATTCCCTCAACTTTAGAGTCCTTTTGCTACCAGGCGAGCTTTGTACTTCTCCAACTTTCCTTCTACATTATACTTATTTTTGAACAACCACTTACAACCAATAGGTTTTATGCCAAGGGATAATTTCACCAAGTCACGTCTTATTTTTATCGAGGGACTACATTTCTTCTTCCATAGCCCTTTTCCAAGACTTATTCTCACTTGAATGAAGTGCCTCCTTTACAGTCTTGGATTCTTCATCAGTAACTGATAAATTAAATGCAAAACAAAAATTTGAAGGGTTATACCTTTCTAGGAGTCTTCTCACCTGATCTAATCTCCTCAAAATTAGAGTTCTAGGTTCTGCATCTTCAACTTCCTCCTCACCTTCTTCCTTTGAATATTCCTCTTCAGACTCTCTCTATAATGCAGGTTCTACCACAAGTTCTTCCTCCTATTCTAATTTTACCTAAACTATTTCTGGTTATTTTCTTGGTTGCATTTCTTGTTTTGAAACCCCTTTTGTTTCTCTAAAGATCACATTATGATTGTAAGTAATATTTTGTGTTTCTGGATTCCATAACTTATATCCTTTCACACCAGTACTATAACCCAAAAATATGCATTTCTCATATTTATAGTCTAGCTTAGTCCTTTTCTATTTTGGGACATACATATAAGCTTCATAACCAAAAACCCTTATATGACTGAGAGAGGATTTCTTACCAGTCCACACTTCTTGTGGAATTTTATCCACTAAAGTTCAGGTAGGAGATCTATTGATGAGGTAGCAAGTAGTTAACACGACTTATACCCAAAATTGCTTTTATAACCCTACATTGCTTAGCATGCTTATGACCTTAGCCATAAATGTCCCGTTCATCTATTCTACAACTCCATTATGTTGTGGATTATATGGAGTTGTTCTATTCCTTTCTATTCCACAATCCTTGCAAAATTGCTCAAAATCATTATGGAAGTACTCACCGCCACTTATCAAAACCTTTATCTTTTTTTTTCTGATTTTATACAATAGCCTTTAACTCTTTAAATTTATTGAAAAAATTAGATTGTACCATAAAACGTATACCTAGGTTTTTCTTGAGAAGCCATCTATAAATGTAACAAAATAGATGAATTTACCTAATGATGGTACTTTTGTAGGTCCAAATACATCACTATGAACTAGATGTAAAATTCCTTCAGATCTTGTAGCACTACTCGAAAACTTAACTTTGGTTTGCTTTCCAAAAACATAGTGCTCACAAAAATCAAAATTTAATGGGCAATCAGAAATTCCTTCAACCATACCTTTCATTTTCAATTTTTGAAGGCCTTTATCACCAATGTGCCCTATGTGTTGTTGCCACAACATTGTCTTCACTATAGGAATACTTGGAGATTCTTCTACCGTATTAATTTCTTCTACAACTGAAGAGTTATTACAATAAATACTTACAGTGATGGCCTCAAGTTTGAACATAGTTCCTATATGAACTCCTCTTACCAGCACTAAGCATTCACAAACCATATTGTAGCTATCCTTATTGAATTCCACAGTCACACCCGCATCATTCATCTTACTAACGGTTATAAGATTTATTGCCAAACCTAGAATATGTAACACACTAAGAAGGGGTTTAACTCTTCCATATTTTAACCTCAATTTGTTGTCGAATTGTTTCCCAAGAAGACTTCACCTCCATTTATCTTTTCATATTCATAGAACCCCTCCCTATGAGGAGTCAAATGAAAAGAAGCACCTTAGTCAATCAACCATGAGTCATGGTGTTCACTTGAGCATATTACAGCTACGAACAGGTCCCATGATTATTCATTTGTGGTCTTCATTTTTGCAAATATTCTTCATCAGCCTTTTTAGATCTGCAATCTCTTTTATAGTGCCCTATTTTACCACACTTCTAGCATTTCCTTTTGTCAAGAACAACAAATTTTCCCCTAGATTTTGATCTCCTTTATTCTGATTTCTTTTTACCTCTCTTGATAATGACCTCTCACAACCATGGCATCCTTCTGATGATAATCCTTAGAATATTTTTATCTTATTTTATTAGATAGCAATGTTCCTACTATATCCTCTACTTTCAATGTAGTATATTGGATATAGCCATAACTAGGTTATCCCAGGATTTAGGTAATGAATAAAGTAAAATAATACACTTTTCCTCTTCATCCATTTTTACATCTACAAAGTTTAATTGACTTACCACAGTGTTAAAAGCATTCAGATATTCAGTCACAAAGTCACCATCATTCATTCGATCAGAATACAACCTCTTTTGGAGAAAGAGTTTAATTACCAATGACTTTGTCTGATATAGTGCTCCCAGTTTTTCCCATAACAAATTTGTCATGGCCTTTGTTGATACATTAAAATTCCTTTGCCAATGTCATCCTGCCACACCCACCCATACTTATGATTCCCACAATCTATGCACGGTCGGATGCAGGCCCTATAGTTTTACTCTGAAAGTCTTCTACTATTTCTTCAAGTCCAAACAGTGGATCTTTGGACACAACTACCGCTTCATCACCTCAGCCAATTCTTTTTCAAGTTTTTCCAAGACTCCCTTCCAGTCACTAGGCATTTACAACAAATTTAATAAATTAAAAGGCGAAACAAAACTCAAATAATGACTATGAAAACTAAAACATAGGAAAAACAAAACTCTAATAAGGACAACAAAACCTAAAACATAGTAAAATTGAATGAGATGAGATATTTAGGGAAATAGTCGCTTACTCATCATTCTTAACAATAAAACAATTGAAATTCTCTCCAATACCGATATCCACTCCTGAATTTTCTCTAGGTTGTATCTTTTCTTCTCCTCATGTTTGCATAATGCACTGGCATATATCCATTTTTCTTAGGCATCCCATCGAAAACTAGCAGGGTCGACACGATAGAAAATAGGAATAATTATTTTACCGATTTCATGCATAAAGGAAAGCTCTTCCAAACACCATGTGGATTCTGCGTAGCTTGGGAATAATATTGCAATGTGCAGCAGAGCACTCTTCATCGCCTCTTATAATTAATTTGGTATGGAATCCCCTGGTTCAAGTTCTCTGTTGTCTAAGAATGCTTTCGCTCCTTTACAAGTGAGTGCCTCATAAGAATCCTTGATGAGAGTCTTCTTCACATCGCAACCATGATGGTTAATAAAAACATCGTAGCGACGATGCAAAAACACATGATGGTGTAACTTCTTCAAATATATTTCCAATTTCATTCGGTCAGTGCCTTTCTTTAGAAGAGGAAGACGATGCCATGGAAGTATAGAATAAAAGGAAGAAAGCAAGGGGAGAGGAAGTGAGCTTGTTTTTGTTGGAAATCTCATATAATTTTAATACTCCTAATATTGTTTGTAATTCACTAATAAGGGATGGGATGGAGGGGATGTACCATCAATAGTTACTGAGTTGTTGTTATTGTACAGTCATCATGGTAATTGTTAAAAGGTGGTTATTTGGAGTTTATCCCATGGGAGACAATCTAGGAGGATATGGGAGATAATTTCTATATTGGGCGTCTAGTTTGCAAGATTTGGTGGATAGAAAGTTGTGGATCACCTTGCTATTGATAGACCATAAGTTGGATGCCTATGTGGAGTTATTTAATGTTTGTTATCTTCATTTATAAGGTTGGTTATGTGGGTGTGGGTTTTTTTCTAGTGGTTTTACCCACTTGTTTTGAGATACTATGGTGGTATTTCATCCCCCTATCATTTATAAATGAGATGTATATGTAGTGAAAGCATTGTATTATTTTTGCACGTTCACAAGGTATTTATGAAGGATAGAAGAAGGATATTGTTGTACAACTTCTTTAGTTAAATTATATACTTGGCCTCTATTTTATTATGGAGTTTTTTCCCGAAAGGATTTTTTCACATAAATTTGGTGTTAATTGTGTTGTTGATTTCTTTTATGTGATGCTATGTGTGATCACTTTCATTATTTCAGTTTTGGATTAACTTATTTTTCATATTTGCATACACATAACTAAGTTATTGTTGGTATATTCACCTTGTTTTTTCAACATTTGGTATCAGATCCATTTAGTTCTATGAGAGGGGGACGCGTTTCTCTTAAGTGCTGAAGTTTTTTTGTTGTAGTGGGAGATTTTGCTATGTGGTTTTGCAAATTTATGAAGTAGGTTTTGAAAACCATGGCCTCTACTTCTCGCTTGGACATTGAAAATTTTAATGGCACTGGTTACGAGATGTGGAAACTGAAGATGGAGGATTTTTTGGAAGAAAGATATCAGTGGTTACCAGTTTCACAAGCTATGAAACCTTCAAACATGAAATATGAATATTGGGTTGAGTTGGACAAGAAGACACGAGGAACCATTTGGTTGTGTCTTTCAAATTTTATCCTCTTGAATGTCTCCATAGAAGACTCTACACACAAGTTGTGGAAGAGGATAGTTGATATCTATCAAACTAAAAGTTTGTCTAGCAAATTATATCTCAAACAAATATTGTATTCATTAAAAATGAAAGATGGTGAAACTATTATTGATCATTTGAATGCATTTAATATGATTTTAAGTCAATTTGCATCAGTAGATGTTAAGATAGAAAAGATAAATGTATTTTATTATTTTTCTCTTTACCCGAATCTGAGGAATGTCTAATTGTTGCTATTAGTGGTGGTGCTACAGAGGTAAATTTATATAATCTTATTTCTATCCTTCTCTCAGAGGGTATGAGGATAAATACCATGAATAGTGGCTCACAAGATGACTTGCATGTTCGAGGAAGGTCTAAAGAAAGAGGGCCTAAAGGGGATAAAATAAGGATAAGTCAAAAGGACGTTCTCAGACCCCCAAAAAGAGTATAGTGAAGTGTTGGAATGATGGTGAGAGAGGGCATGTGAAGAAGTGTAAAGCAAAGAAAAATAATGCATATTCCTCCACAGAAAAATCCTTTGATGATTATTCTAGTGCTTTGACTATTTTTGCTAACATTATGAGTAATGATGCTTGGCTTATTGATTCAAGTTGCTCCGAGCATATGACTCCTAACAAGGAGTGGTTTACCACGTATAAAGAAATTGATGGGGGAGAAGTTTTCCTTGGTGATAACAACACAAAAAGGATTATTGGTAAGGGAAAGGTAAAGTTGTGTTTCAGTTATGGGAGTATTAAAACCCTTGATAATATTTTGTATATTCTAGGACTTGCAAGAAATTTACTTTTTGTATCCAAGTTGAATGATTTTGGAATGCATGTGATATTTGACAAGTTTTGTTGCAAGTTGGTAAGAGAGAGTTTGGTAATAGCTAAAATATCTTGGATTGGGACTTTGTTTAGGCTAAATTCTTCTACTTTCTGTAACCCTACCAATGTAAATGGCACTGAAAATGCATGTATTTTGTGGCACCATAGATTGGGTCACATTGGTGAAAAAGGTCTTAAGACCATTCTAAATGAAAACTTGGTTCACAGTATTTCTGGTTATTCTATTGGTAAAAATGATTTATGTGAGCATTGTGTGTTTGGTAAATAGAATAGATCATCATTTCCTAAAGGTGTTTATAAAGCTAAGATACCATTGAAACTTATTCATTCAGATGTATGTGGTCCAGTGGATGTTCCTTCATTGGGTAAATATCGATATTACGTTTCTTTCATTGATGATGTCTCAAGATACACTTGGATTTATTTTATGCACTCTAAATCTGAAGTTTTCACTAAATTTAAGGCATTAGTTGAGAAGCAATCAAATTATAATATAAAAGTGTTGATATATGACAATGGGGGTGAATATAGTTCTAGGGAATTTGATGAATTATGTAAGCATGCAGGTATTATCCAATAAAAGACTACTCCTTACACTCCCCAACAAAATGGGGTTGCAAAAGAATGAACTGAACATTAATGGAAAGAGGTAGGAGCATGTTGAGTTGTGCAAAGCTAGATAAATTTTTTGGGCAGAAGTTGTTGGTAATGCTTGTTATGTAATTAATATATCCCCTTGTTCAACTCTTATTGAAAAAACTCCTTATGAAGTGTGGATGGGTAGAAAGCCTTAGGTTTCACACTTAAGGGTCTTTGGTTGTGAGGCTTTTGTTCATGTACCTCAGGATAAGCGATCTAAACTAGATTCAAAAACATAGAGATGCATCTTCATGGGATATGGTGAGAATGTAAAAGGTTACAAGATTTGGAATCCTTTAACCCATAGCATGGTATTTTCTAGATATGTTGTTTTCAGGGAGTTTAGAGCTTTTCCATATGAAGAACAACCAAAGGAGAAGATAAAGACAATGCACTTTGAGATAAAGAATGAAAAGCAGGAAGATGCACATGTGGAAGAATAGTTAGATGGATTTGAGGATGGAGAAGCAGAGGAGGGTTTAGAGAGTTCAAAGAGCTTAGATGATGTGCAACATGAGCACATAGAGGGAGAAGAAGAACAGGAAAAGCCCACTCCTCCTACCTTGAGGAGATCCACAAGGCAACAAAATCCAGTTAAAAAGGTATGGTCCACTAGATTTCTAGTGTGTATTTGCTTTTTTGGATACTGACGATGAATCTAGATCCTATAGGGAAGCTCTCTCTTTGGAGGAAAGTGAGTCTTGGATGCAAGCCATGTAGGAGGAGATGATGGCCTTGTATAGTTGTGATACCTAGGATCTTGTTAGTTTACCCAAAGGAAGAAATTCCATTGTATGCAAATGGGTATTTAACAAGAAATTTGGTGTAAACGATTGTTTAGAGCGGTATAAGGCTGAACTGGTGGCCAAGGGCTACTCCTAGAGAGATTTTATTTTGGTGAAATTTTCTCTCTTGTTTCTAAGTTAAGTTCTATTAGATTCCTTTTGTCTATTATTGTTTCTTATGATTATGAGATAGAGAAAATGGATGTTAAAACTGCTTTCTTGCATGGGAATCTTGAGGAGGAAATTTATATGCGACAGCCTGACGGTTTTGTTGTAAAAATAAAAGAACAATTGGTTTGCAAGTTAAAGAGATATTTGTATGGTTTGAAATAGACACCTAGGATGTGGTAGCAGATGTTTGATGCTTTCGCATTGAAGTTGGGTTTTATGAGGAGTGAGGAAGATCATTATGTATATTTTAAAAATATTGATGATCAGATACTAATCATTGTCTTGTATGTTGATGACATGTTTATTGGTAACAACAAGGTGATGATTAGAGAACTCAAGACTCAGCTTTCTAGCACATTTGATATGAAGGACTTGGGGGCTGCAAAATATATTCTTGGGATGGAAATCAATAGAGATCGAGCTAACATAAAGCTTTGGTTAAGTAAGATTAAGTAAGTTGATACTATTTTGTAGAGGTTTAATATGCATGATTGTAAGCCAGTTAATATTCTATTTCCTGTTGGTAATAAGTTGAGTTCAAATATGAGTCCTAGTAGTGATGATGATTTTGAGGATATGTCTAACGTTCCTTATGATAGTGTCGTTGAGAGTTTAATGTATACAATGGTTTGCACTAGACCAGATATTACCCAAGCAGTGGGAGTTTTGAGTAGGTTTATGCCTAACCCTGTTAAAGAGCATTGGACTTATATTAAGAGAGTATTCAGATATTTATGAGGTACTTCATATCATTGTTTGGTTTATTATGGTACTAATGGTGTTGTTGAGTCATTGGACATACAGGGGTTTGTTGATGCAAATTGGGTAGGTGACTTGGACAGTCGAAGGTCCACAAGTGGCTATGTGTTTACTTTTTTTGGAGGTGCAGTGAGTTGGATGAGTAAGAGGTAGCCCACTGTTGCTTTATCCACCATAGAAGCAAAGTATATGGTTTCTACGCATACCTCTAAAGAGGTGGTATGGTTATAGAGACTTGGTGTTGATATTGATTTTGATTGTAGGAATGTGAGGATCAGATGTGACAGTCAGAGTGCTATTTGTTTGGCCAACAATCCTATGTAGCATGCTCGTACTAAGCATAATGATGTTCAGTATCACTTTGTGCAAGAAATGGTTGAGGGCAGGAAGGTCCTAATACAAAAGGTTGACACTTTAGAGAATGTTGCAAATTCTCTCACGAAGCCAGTAACCACGGACAAGTTCACTTGGTGCAGGAAGACCATGGGTCTTGATCTTTGTGTTTGATTTATTTTATGTTTTCCTATGGGTGTATTTGCAATGTAGGATGTCAAGTGGGAGAATATTGGGATTAAGGTGTCATCAACTTTGTAAATCTCATGTGATTTTAATACTCATAATATTGTTTGTAATTCACTCATAAGGGATGAAGGGGACTTACCGACAATAGTTATTGAGTTACAGTTATTGTAAAAACATCATGGTAATTGTGAAAAGGTGGTTATTTGGAGCTTATCCCATGGGAGACAATCTAGGAGGATATGGGAGATAATTTCTCTATTGGGTGCCTAGTTTGCAAGATTTCGTGGATATGAAGTTGTAGATCACCTTGCTATTGAGAGACTATAAGTTGGCTGCCTATGTGGAGTCATTTAATGTTTGTTATCTTCATGGATAATGTTGGTTAGGTGGGTGTGGTTTTTTTTCTAGTGGTTTTACCCACTTGTTTTGGTGGTATTCTATCCCCCTCTCATCTATAAACTGGGTTGTGGAGGTAGTGGAAGCATTGTATTATTTTTGTAGGTTCACAAGGTATTGGTGAAGGATAGAGAGAAGGATATTGTTGTACAAATTCTTTAGTTTAATAATATACTTGGTCTTTCTTTTCTTGTGGAGTTTTTTCCTGAAAAATTTTTCTCCACATAAATCTGATCTTAACTGTGTTGTTGATTTCTTTTATGTAATGTTATGTATGATCACTTTCATTATTTCAATTTTAGATTAACTTATTTTTTTATATTTACATATACATATCTTCACCTTATTTTTTCAACAATTTTTTAAAATATGAGAGTATTGGAGTCATGGAAGCAAAGACTATGGCCAAAACTTATTAGGTCGTAGGTAGTAAGTGAAGGCTTAAAAAACTTAGAGGGTTTATTCACCTATATTAATATCGGTAATAAATTTATTATGATAGTGTCATGATAGACTTCCATTAAACAACTCATTTTAATAAGAAGTAGATATGATCAATAATGTGATGATAGAGGTTAAGATTTTAGCGAGTTACAGCAACCTTGTCAAAGCCTAGAAGTCAAAAAGGCAGGCAGGTGATTTAAATGAACGATATATAGAATCTACTTTCGAGAAAAAGTAGCGGTGGTCCTTGCATTAATTTTATTTTGGCACCGATTTCAAAATCGAGTGACCCACAGCTATCTGTTGCATCTCAAATATCGAAAAAACTTGACCAAGCCATAAGTCAAAATAAGGGTGGGTAGGGGATGAAATGAACGAAGGGCGGAATCTACTTTAGGGAAAAATCAGCGGTGCTTCTTCTATGAATTTTCTTTTGGCACTGATTTCAAAATCCTGCCATCCATACCGAAGAATCGAAGACCTTTCACCTACTCTTGGCCGACCAAAGATAAGGTTGTTTTAATAAATAAACATATTTTTAATATTTTTTTTTTGGTAAATAAAAGTCTTTATTAATTATTGGGTTTTACAGGTTAACCCAAAACCTATTACAATATCTAGCCTTTTGCTGAGATTGTAGATCCTAGTCATCCTTGAAACTTTCTTACCAAAAATTATGTTGAATCCCCTACAACACCTTACTAACAAAGCACACCCATACCTAAACATAAATGTAAACATTACTTACATTGACAGGAATTGAAGTTTGGAACTTTGTACTTGCGAAACCTGTTGCTTGCCCATTTCCTATTCTCTGTTGGAATCTTTCAAGGCTTACACCTTGTTACCTTCATTTCCAATTTGGTATAATTTAGAGGGAAACCCCATAGTTATTACCAGCTCCATGGGGAAAGAACACCCATTCATCTTTCTCCTTAACGGGTAGGTTTCTTTTCATGACTAATAATTTTTTCCACTTCACGTGGCACACCTTGTGTCCATGTCACCAAAATACCAACATCAACACCTATGTTGGCTAATTTGTCAGCTGACCTATTGGCCTCATGGTACACGTGATGAGCCCTCCTATTCTGTCTTATCGTAAAAAGGATCCTCACTTCATGGATGACTCCCTCGATTCTCCATGGAGGTTTTTTACCATTGGTTAACAGGTTGATGATGTTCATAGAATCACCTTCAATCATCAATTTACCTTGAGTTGCTTGGGCTACTTGCAACCCTCTTCGAAGGGCTCTAGCTTCTGCTTCGTTATTAGTTATGATTCTCAATGGTTCAGCGAAGGCCTTGACCAGATTTCCTTGATGATCCCTAATTATTCCTCCAGCTCCAGCTCCAGCTCTTCTCTTGTTCTCCTTGGCTGCACCATAAAAATTTAGTTTAAACCAACCCTAGGGGTGTGGCTCCCAAGAAATCCCATTTCTGGGATTGGGCAAAGGAATGGAAGGTTTGTCCTCAATACCTAATGCTCGAGCTAATTATTTTTCTTGGGGAAGAATTTAGTGGTTCTCATATACTAAGGTGCTAATGTTTTCTTTCGCAAAGACAATAATCCTGTTAAGGATGGTTTTTGGGTTGTGAATGGTATCCTTAAAGGCTCTATGGTTCCTTTCTAGCCAAATCTGCCAGAGAAAATTATGCCAACAAATTTTCCATAGGTACTTAAGTTTTAGGCTAAAAAAGGGTTGAGTCCATTGATGGAACACTTTGGATATAAGAGCAGGCTTAACCCACGAGATCCTAAAGGCTTGGAAAAGTTCATCCAGGATGGACTCCGCTACCGGACACTCCAGAAACAAGTGTTGGGTTGTCTCCCATCCTGCCCTACACATGTAGCAACGGTTAGCAATAACCATACCTTTGGATAACATATTGTCCATAGTGAGGATTTTTCCTTGAATCACTAGCCATGAAAAAAAAGATATTTTAGGAATTAAGCCTTTGATCCAAACCAAACTCGGTTGAAATTGTTGACCTTCCACATTGAGAAGCAAATTATAGGTAGACTTAACTATGAAGTCACCACTTTAAGTCTCAGCCCAAACAATGTGATCTTCATCCTCTCCAGAGGGAATAATTTCTTCGAGTTAAAATGTTATAAAGCTCTTCAGACTTCGCTTCAAAACCATGTACTCTGATGTGTTTCCAACTGTTGATATTTATATCCTACCACATATAATTTGCAACCTTATTCCTAATATGCTACTCCATATGCTCTTGAATCCTAGCCAAACGAGGATTCTGGGATAACTCCTCAGCTCTCACCCACCGATCCTTCCAAAAGTCTATTGTTTGCCCATTTCCTAGAATCCATCTAAGACCTCTCTTGACAAGATCCCTACTCGTGAGGATTGCCTTCCAAAAAGCAGACCACCTGCTTGCTAAGTTGTCATTAAAGAAGTTCACACCTTGGAGGTATTTCCTCCTAACTATGGCTTCCATTCATTATCGACCTTAGTCAATAATCACCATGCTTGTTTGGCTAACGAAGTTGTATTGAGATGAGCAACTCTCCTCAATCCTAACCCCCCATCAACTTTAGGTTTGCAAACCTTGTTCCAACCTACTAAATGGATCCTTTTCTTATCCTCAATCCTTGACCAGAGAAATTTTTTTTGAAGCTGCTCAATTTTGTGATACACCTTGCTGGGAGGTCTGAAGACTGATAGGAAGTAAACGGGTATACTTTGAAGTGAAGCCATAGTTAAAATTGCTTTGCCTGCTTGAGATAACAGATTTCCTTTCCAACCTACTAGTTTTTTTTGGATCCTCTCCAGAACTATGTTCCACATTGATCCTTCAAGTTTCCCCGTAAACAGGGGAAGACCTAAATAGGAGGTGGGAAGGGATGCAATTTGACATTCCATGATCCTTGCTATGTTGTTTTGCCTAGGAATAGGGGTATTGATGAAATAAAGTTTGCTCTTATCAAAATTCACTTTCTTTCCAGCCGCTTCTTCATACATTATGAAAATATTTTTAATCCTTCTTGCCTCAACCACAAAAGCCAAAGTCAGTAGTAATGTATCATCAACAAAATGTTGATGTGTCATCGGGGTAGTTAGCGACATGGCCTTGATGCCTGATATGAGTCTAGCTATTGCTGCTACCATAATGGTTCTTCCCAAGGCCTCAGCTACAATGATGAACATCATAGGACTTATGGGATCTCCTTGTCTTAGACCACATTTGCTTTGAAAAAAACCTACAGTAGACCCATTAACCAAAACTGAAAAACAAGGCTTAGAAATACACTCTCTTATTAACTTGATCCATTTCATGTTGAAGCCAAATTTTAATAAAACTGCCTCTAGGAATTCCCAATTTATCCTATCATAAGCTTTGTTCATGTCTAACTTTAAAGCCATGACTACTTTTTTGGTCTGAGCGGCTGTATGAAGAGCCTCATGAACAATAATAACTCCATCTAAGATTGATCTTCCTTGTACAAAACTTCCTTGACTTGGATCAATGATAACCGATAGAACTTTCTTCAAACGGTTGGCTAAAACTTTGGACAAAATTTTATAGGATATATTACACAGGCTAACCAGCCTAAAGTCAGCCATAGTCTTGGGGTTGGGGCCTTTAGGGATCAAAGCAATGAAAGTTGAATTGAAACCCCTTGGAATATGATTTGAACTTTGGAACTCCTTTATTGCAGCAATAACTTCTGCTCCAACAATATCCCAACAAACTTGGAAAAACCATGGTGAAAACCCATATGACCCAGGAGCTTTTTTAGGATCCATGTTAAACAAAGCCTCCTTGATCTCTTCGTCTAAAAAAACTATTGTAAGAGACTTGTTAATCGTTTCATCAATGAGTTGTGGCATGAATTGAAGGAGAGAGTCCTTTGCTTGGGCATTACAGGCCCGTTCTTCACCCAATAATGAACTGAAAAAATTAACAGCCTTATCCCTGATCTCTTGAATGTTTTGAGTTGAGGATCCATCCACCTTAGTTAAATTTCTAATATTATTTTGCTTCTATTGCTCAATGTGGTAACATGGAAAATTTTTGAATTAGAGTCCCCTTCCTTTAGCCATAATGCCCTTGATTTCTGCCTCCAATACATCTCTTCACAAGCTAAAATATATAAAACTCACAAAGGGTTTCCTTCTCTTCAGTCCTTGTCGCCTCATCATAGGTTCTATTTTGGATTTTGCTTTCTATTATTCTCAGTTTTTCCCCCACTGCTCTCTTATTCTCAAAAACATTTCCAAAGACTTCTTTATTCCATATTCTAAGGTTGTTTTTCACCATCTTAAGTTTTTGAGATAGTTTGAAGGAAGCACTTCCCTGGATAGGCTACTGCCACCATTCCTCTATTCATTTCTTGAAGTCCTGATGTTTAACCCACATTGATAGAAATCTTAATGGCTTTTTAAAGGAGTTAGCCTGAAATGCCTCCCATAGAATAATATTATGGTTTGAAGCGCATTTAGGAAGGGCTTGTAATGTTGAATCACCAAACATTGTTGTAGCTTCCTTGGATAAAAAAAACCTGTCCAACCTTTCTTGAATTAGCTGACTTCCTATCCTCTTGTTACTCCATGTAAATTTGGCTCCTTTTAGTCTTACATCCATCAATTCATTTGTGTTAATGAATTCATTGAAGTCCTCCATGCTCCTTGAGGGTAACCCAGATCCTCCCTTCTTATCGGATGGGTAAAGGGGGGTATTGAAATCTCCCCCAATCACCCAAGGAATGTCTTTAAAATCTTGGCTCAAATGCCCCAAAAACTCCCATAGTTCAGACCGCCCTTGGACAGAGGTGGGGGCATAAACATTTGACATAATCCAATTCTTATTAGTATCAAAATCATGAAATAATACGCTTAAGACTCTTTCATTTTCTTGAATAATACTTCCTTTTATTTTAATAGGATCCCACAAGATCATGAGGCCCCCAGATGCTCCTCTCGCCTGTTGAAAGGCCACTTCCCCTTGCTTCCAAATCCTTCTAGCTATAAGTGCTGATTGTGCCGCATCGGTTTTGGTTTCTTGAAGAAAAATGATAGTAGGATTCCAATCCTTCCTTATAGACTTCACCATCCTTTGTTTTGGTGGGTCATTTAGGACTCTCACATTCCATGAGATAACCTTCATTTAGACTGTTTGATATTTTTTCCTCGCCCCCTTCCCTGATCCAAAGGGGGTTTTTCAATTTTGCTATTATCCTGGCTAGGAATAGCTTGTTGTAACAATGTTCTTTGCTTTCTATTTGCAATTTCTTCATTGATTCTCATTCTATAGTGCTCTGTTGTAGATATTCTCCCTTTCTTTCTTTCACTTCCATAATCTATCAGAGGCTTGGTAGTACTTCTAGTCTTTTTTGGACTGAATTGAGGTGGTATATACTATGATAGTCTAGAGCTTGAAATTTCTTCCTCATTTTAGGGGTTTTCAATTCCCTCTTCATCCTCAGCCTTGTTTTGGTTCACCTCTCCTATCTGGTTCCTAAACAAGGGGCTTTCCTTCAAGGAACCTTTTACCATTGGGCTCGTCTGATAAGGGATAATTTGCTCCACTACCGGATTAGGAGCTACATTCCTGGCTCTTATTTCCACAACTTCGACTCTTGACTCTAATTTTTCCATGTTTAAACTGAAATGACCTGGCAATTTTTCTTCATTTTGAGCATAGCTTTTGGGGCTTTTTGTCATAGTTGTGGATGGTCCCAATTTGGATGGGGAGTCTAGGGTTTCAGGAAACTTGACACTGATGGTACCATCCTTACTGTTTTCTTTTTCAACTTCTATATTTGCTAGGATATCAAACATGTTCAAGTTGGGATCTTTATTACATACCTTATGATTTTTGCCTCCCTCATTATGTTGCTTTCCTTTCTCCTAGATTTTTGCCAGTTCTATGTTGGCTTGGTTAGCATGGTTATTCTTAACTTTTCTGTATCCTTCCAAGTTAAGACGCAGTCCTTGAAACTTTGGGATTCCTCTTCCATTAGCTTTCCCTAAAAACCTTTACTCGTGGCTTCCTTGTTTGCAGTTATTGTCAAACATTGGGCTTGAAGGTGGCCTTGGGTTTTGCACACGCTACAAAATGTCGGCTTGTTCTCATACTCCACAGGTTGAATCCTTAGAAACTCTCCATATGCTAGTTCCACCTGAGAAGGTAGATCAGAATCCAAGTTTGCATTTACACAGATCCTAGCATGCGTCAGTCTAGTCCTTGCCCGGGTTGAATGGTCTATTGCCACAAGCTCTCCTATCGTCTTTGCTATGCCACTAAGCCAGTACTAATTAACAAACTAGGTTGGGAGGTTTGGTAAGCAGACCCAAATGGGTGTTATATTAATGTTCTGCTTCTCAGGGTTGAAATCCTCCCCCCACTTCCTCAGAAAGAGGCTACGCCTTCCTAGAAACCAGGGTCCTCTTGTCAAGATGCGCGTTGCATCATCTTTGTTGTTGAGTCTTATCATAAAAAAACCTCTTGACATGGCTACGATTTCTAAGCTTCCTGAAGTTTTCCACTTTGTCGCGGCCCATGAGCAAATAGTCTCAATGTCCGGCCTTCCTCCCAAAAACTTGCCAACTAAGGATGATGCCTCCATATCCAAGAATATTTCCATAATCTCCACTGGCGCAATTAACCTATTATTGTTTGGTATTAGGGGCGGTAGTTCACCGGTCGGCTCCTTCTTTTTCCCTTTCAGCATTTCCAAAAAGGTTGGGCCCTTGTTGCCAACTCCCGAACCCCGGTGGGACCCTTTGTCTGAGGGTTTATCTGGAGGATCCGTACCTTTAGCCTTTTCAAACTGAGCTGACAGGGAATCCTTTTCCTTTCCAGCTATAGCATTCTGCCCTACCTCTGGATCTTCTCCTTCCGTTGGTTCAAAATTCCTGCCTGCCATTTTTGCTCCTCCTCCACTACATTTTGGTTTTGGTAGTGGGAAAAATATTAAATATTTTAAAGTTAATATTTTTATTTTTAATATTTTATTTATTAAAAATTATATATTTTAGTTTTAGTAGATGGGAAAAAGTATTATAAATTTTGGAAAGGGAGGTTAATATTTTTATTTTTAATATTTTATTTATATTAAAATTATATATTTTGGTTTTGGTATGTGATAAAAAAATATTATATACTTAAACATTTTAGTAGGTAAGTGAAGTATTTGTTTTTAATATTTTATTTATATTAAAAATTATGTATTTTAGTTTTAGTAGGTGAAAGAAAAATATTATAAATTTAATCATGTTTACAAGTAATGAGAGTTAATATTTTTATTTTTAATATTTTATTTATATTGAAAATTATATATTTTGGTTTTTTTAAGTGAAGGATAAATATTATATTTAAATGATTGATAAGTGGGGGAAATTGAGTTTTATAGGGACAATGTAATGGTTAGGGATGGTTCAAGTTTTGGTTCTTTTTCGAGAGGTTCAGGTTCAAACCGTGACATGGGCGAGTGTGGGAGGAGTGGGTGTCTGTATAGATGTATGTTATTTATAAGGTTGATGAGTGTAGTTTTCGACTTTATGAAGGATCATGTTTGAAAAGATTGCCCAACCTTATAAAATCTAAATAAAAATAAAAGAAATTAATATTTTATTAAATTAAAAATTATATATTTTGGTTTTAGTAGGTGAAAAGTATTGGCAATTTCCATCTCATCTTTTCCGAAAAAATCGAAGACCTTTCACCAAGGCCGGAAGTCAAAAAGGTGGCCAGGTTGATGAAATGAACGAAGGAGTTTCTTCCATAAATTTTCCTTTTGCACTGATTTCAAAATCAGGTGCCCCACAGCGGTCCGTTGCATCTCATCTTTTCCGAAGACCTTTGACACTGCCCTTTTTTTTAATGGTTTTTTAAAATTTACATAAAAATAGATAACTTGTAATAGAATTTTATTATTTAATTTATCTTTATCATTTGAATTTTAAAAAACAAAAACTAACTAATACATATCTTCATAAACAACCATTTTTATATTGAAAAAAGAATATGCGTTTACCAATTTAGCTAGAATTGTCACCTTCAACAAATATGTGGGTGATGTTTCAATTGACTATGGAGTTATTTGTCCATCCATTTTCCCCATTTCTTATTGGGGAACGAATGACGGTCTCTACTATGTGTAAAGTGAGTTCACAGACGAAATTGATATCACATTAAATTTTACTCCATGTACTTGCGATCTAGTCTTATGTTTAACTGTATGTTGATTCTTCTTCTAAAATCTATACTAAAAAAGATAGGGATGAGCAATGACTCAAGTAACTTTGGCAGTTTCTACACTTAATGATGGAAAGTTTATGATTTTTTTTTTACAAATTTTTTGTTTTTAATATGATTTTAGAAGATTAATAAACTTTGAAATTTTTTAGAAGAGTGTTTAGGAAAGAAATTTAGAAAACCCTTTCATTTTGTGATTATAAAAAGAAAGTTGTATGTATTTAACATAGTATTTAAAGAGTTACTTTGAATAAACATATGTTTTTATTTTATCTGTTGTTCATGGTTTTTCTTGCAGTTTTTATTTTGTGTTTGTTTTAGCATATGTTATGTTTTTCTTTTCATGATATCGGAGCACTATAGTAGAAGAGAGGCAGTTGTATATGCTTTGGTAGTGAATCATGCTGTTCCTCCCTTTAACATTGGTTGCTTTATTTTTATTTTAGAGTGCTCATGAAGGCTAGTGTATTGTTTCATAGTTTGAGTTGGAGAAGAGAATGATTTGCAAAAAATGAGTAGCAAACTAACGATTGAGAAGTTCAATGGATCGAACATCACATTGTGGAAGATCAAAATGAAGGACTTATTGGTGGAAAGGGACTTGTGGATTGTAGTCACTAGAAAGCCCACTAGAATGACACAAGAGGAGTTTAATAAGTTGGATAGAAAAGCAATGACTCTTATTAGACTGAGTTTAGCAGACTCTGTGATTCTAAATGTGATAGAAGCATAGTCTGCTCAACATATGTGGAACAAGTTGGAGAGCATCTACGCTTTCAAGTCAATTGTGAACAAGTTAATGTTGTGGAAGAAGTTGGTAAATCTCAAGATGAAGGAGAATGACAAGTTCTTAGACCACTTGAATGATTTTAATATGTTAATGAAGCAACTAAACTCCATTGGTAATAAAAGAGTGATGAGGATCAATGTTTAGTATCGTTAATTACTATGCCAGACTCATGGAAGAATCTAATTACTGACATAAGTGTTGATTCTAACAAGTTGTACATGGAGTTCGTGACTATCCAATTATTGAATGAGGAGACACGAAGGATATTTGTTGGTGAAGCATCCACTCCAAAGGTCTATCTAGCACGTGGACACTCAAAGAAAAGAGAAAAAGGTAAATCCAATGGGAGAAGCAAGTCTAGAGGTAGAGGCAAATCTTCCAGCATAGGAAATAATTTTTTTAGCAATGTAGAATGCTACTACTATCACAAAAATAGACATATCAAGTTTCATTGTCCCTTGAAGAAAAGAATAAAAAGGTAGCAAAAGAATAGACAATTGATAAATTTGTATATGAAAACTCCTCCATGTTTCTTGCTTCTTCCTATTTGTCAACTGAAATGTGTCCTAAATACTGGATTATAGATTCAAGAGCTTTTTTCCACATGACACCACATCGTGAGTGGTTTGTCAATTATAGATCTTATAATTGAAAGGATCTAACAATATTGTATTTCCCAAAATCTAGTTGTTTAAAAAACAATATCACCACAATATCTAAGCTATCAACAAGAATCAATTAACACAATGAAAGCTCTATAAATTAATGAAAAGCATAAGCAAATGCTATAGTAATCTAATAAGAAACTGACATAATGATAATACTCATAATCTTACTATCTTACACTCAAAGAGAGGGAAGCTCTTGTTGATATAGACAAGGGTGTACAATGAGGATCATACGACCAACCATGAAAAAGAAGGGAATGGATATCCACCTTAGAAGAAAAAAATAACAAGATAAGATAGCCAACTAACAAAAAAGCTAAGATAGCCAACTAGTAAAAAAGATAACACTACACTAAAAAAAGGATTTAATGGTGGCTAAAGTAAGGTGGTTTTTTATGATGGTAAAAAACCACCTTAATAGATCCTAATAGGGTGGTTAAAACCGCCCTCTTATGATAACTACCCTCTTACGATCACCCGTGATAATGGTTTTAAACCACCCTTTTAGGTCACCCTAAGATAGCGGTTTTAAACCATCCTCTTAGGGTGATCTAAGATGGTGATTTTAAATCGCTCTCTTAGGTATAATAGGGTGATTTAGGTAACCCTAAGAGGATGATTTAGGGTCTCAACAAAAATAATATATAAAGACCATGAAAAAAGCCTAGATCGCATTTCAAAAATTTGAGTATTTCAATAGCACACGATGGAGAGGTTGTAATAATAGCAAATCTAGGGCTTTGAGCATTTTAGTAATGCATAATGGAGGAACCACGTGAATAGAAAAGCTAACAGGGAGGTAAGACTGGATGGGGAGATAGGAGTTTTTTTGTAGGATTTCCCAAACTACCAAACTTGTTTTAGACATATTTCACTCATCTAGACTCGAATTGAGCTGAAATATTGAGGGTAAATGCCTGATAAACCCTAGAACGTCTCCACCAATGTTTATATCATTTGGAGCAACATAGATCCTAGCGCATCCCTATGTGTGAATGAGATTTTTGGCAAGTGACTGTGTGAGGATTTCATTTGTTTTGAGTGTAAGTAGCTCTAGAGATTGGTTCTCAAGGCCTTCAGGCCCTAGCAACCAATACGTTTTTGGTTCTTGCTCAATATTTTAGCAAAATATGTTGCAGGGGATCCAAGATAGGTTAGAAAATTATATTTCAACAAATATTCATGTTGTAAACTTGATTGACAATGACTTTCAATTTGCTACACAAAATAAAAGTGAAAATCATACATTTCCACGATGTATAGGGTTGGATTAAAGAGATCATGAAATATGTTTCAAGCAACTGATCAAAAAATGGCTCAGATCTCAAGTGAATCTAGTGCTAAGGTGCACCCAAAAAATAAATCTACTGTGGAAACCCCTATCAAGGGTAATAATTTTGAAGACTCAACCCCAAAAATGAATTTTAGGGATGTCCTTCGTGGTGGACAACCTTACTTAATGCTAATATTAATATTAGGGCTTCCCGTAAACCTCTAATAATACCTAATATTAATCCTAGGAAAATAAATTCAGGATGTCTTAAAGCAGATGATGGAACTCCTATTGTTAAGCTTAATATGGGTAACATTCAGAATGACATTGAAGATCTGGAAAAAAGAGGACTAATTTGTCATTTCGTGGGTTTTCATCTGAGCCTATCCGCTTTCAAATTTTGGACCACAAAAAGTTGGAAAACTAAAGGTGAGTTACAAATATCTATTTATCCAAATGGTTATTTACTTGTTTTATTTGTTAATAATGAATATAGAAAGAAAACTTTTCAAGAGGATCCCTAGTGCTTTGGAAGGGTAGGGCTTTTCGTGAAGCCCTAACATACTAAATTTAAAGTCGAAGAAGAGATGTCTTCTATAGGTCCAATGTGGGTTAGACTCTTTGGCCTTCCAATTGAATTTTGAAATCTGATTGTTTTTTCTTCAATTGAAAAATATTTAGGAAATTTTATGATGACTGTTGATTGTACTCAAAATTTTGAATATATGATTTATGCTCGAATTTGTGTTTTAATGGATTTTTGCAAACGCCTACCTAAAAATATCACATTACAATTTGGGGAGGACACTTGGGAGAAAGTAGTGGACTACGAGAACATTCCTTTTCATTGTAGAATCTACCGTGAATATGGTCATTTGGCTAGTGTTTTCCTAAATAAAATTCTAGATCAAAAGAAAGAAGATATAAATTGAGCAGGTTTGCAAATTCCTAAGAAGAACACTAAAAAAACCAGTCATGAAGGGTCAATCAAAGTTATCTACTAATATTTTTGAAATTCTTTCCACAAATGATGTCCCAAGTGAGGAAGAGGAAATAATGAAAACAAAAATCTTAGAGACACAATTTAAAGATGAATGGAATAACTCAGAGATAAACCAACAATTCAAAGGTTTTCAACAAAAAAAGGGAGAAAATGTACACAAGAAAAACAAAATTTTAAATGTTAAAAATTCAAATAGTACATGTTCCAATATAGACTTTGTTGAACATTTGGGTAACATTTTGGCTGCATACAAGCATTCTTCAAGGTTAGAAGCCATCTTAGATTCAATTGGAGTAAGTCAAGAAACAAGGAAAAAAAATGAAGATGGATTCTAATCAAAATGCAGGTCACAAGACCAATCAATATCATATGGTAAAAGAAGGTGAAAATCTTGTAGAGGAAGGTAATATTAATGCCCTTTTCAACTCTTTTAGCTCTCGTATTAATTAAGATCATCACTTGGAATATTAGAGGACTCAAAGGGAGTATTTCAAGACAAAATGAAATTAAGAAGAATGATTCAGATAAATCATCATCTTGTTTTCCTTCAATAAATGAATATGTCAATAAAGGATATGGAATCAATTGCTAGTAAAATTTGGCCAGTTGGAAAAGTGGTTTCTCTTAGTTCCCAAGGGACTTCTGGTGGCACTGCTTACCTTTGGGACCTAAAAGAGGTAGTTATTCACCATATGGTTGGCAGTTGTGATCTTTTGGCTATAGCTATTCAAAGTAGACATTCCAACCAAATTATGCTTTGCATTATTGTTTATCCTCCGACTTCTTTGGAGGAAAAAAGAAGACAATGGAAGGATATAACTTATATTATCTCTCATTTTCCTGAATATTGGATCTTGATCATAGGATATTTCAATAACCATCCTCTCTCTGGATGAGAAAATGGGGGTAAATAGAAATTTGGATAGGAGCACTAACCTAATGAGCGAATATATTGCAAACCTCCATCTTGTGGACATCCAACTAGATAATGGCCTTATGACTTGGTCTAACAGAAGGCAAGGCTTATCTTGTATAATGGATAGGTTGGCTAGGTTCTACTTCTCTAACAATTTCTTAATCCATGGTCACATTCCTAAGGTGAAGACTCTTAACAATGTTGGTTTGTATAACTAGCCAGTCATGGTGGAAATGTGGAAAACCAATGTGAGTTTCCCTCCTTTTTGATTTTAGTTAATTTGGCTTAGAGATAGTTCCTTTAGACCTTTATTGCAACAATTGTGTAAGGAAGGTAAACCTAGGTATGGGACTAAGATGTTCTATTTTGCCAAAATATTGCAATACATTAAATCCAAAATCAAGACTTGGAACTGGGAGGAGTTTGGGGATGTTCATAAAAAAACATGAAGTTATTTCTCAGCTTGAAAATTTGAATAAGAAAATCCATTTATAAGGCCTCATAGATATTAGAAGTGCATATGAAATTAAACTCACAACTCAGTTAGAGGAATGGGAAAAAAGAGAACTCTTATGGAAGCAAAAATCTAGAATTCAATGGCTCAAAGAAGGAGATTGAAACACAAATTTCTTCCACAAATATCTTCTAGCTCGAAGATCTCACAACTTTATTTCTTCCTTGAAATCATATTTTGGAGATGTTTTCTACACTTGAGATGTCATGAACTCTATTGTTATCAATTAATTTTCCAATATTTTTGCTGCTATTCCTCTTGAATCGGCTTCTCAACAAAATGTTCTTTAAGCAATCCCTTCTCTTATCACTTATGAGAACTCTATTTTGATTGCTCCTATTACTATCAACGAGCTTCAATAGGTATTCTTTAAAATGTAAAAAGTAAAAACCCCAGGTCTTGATGGTTTTCCCATTGAGTTCTACCAAGCGTTTTGGGATATCCTTCATGCTGATTTATTAGAGGTGGTGGAAGAAGCCAAGAAAGCCAAAGAAATTTTGAAGGTTATCAATAAAATTTATATTACTATTATTTTAAAAGCTCAATAGGTTGAACATATCTCAGCTTTTAGACCTATTGCTTTATGTAATGTTCTTCTCAAAATCATTACTAAGATCATGGTAGAAAGGTTGAAGCCTCTTTTGCATAAGAGTGTTTCTCTTGAACAAGGGGGCAATGTGGAATGGCGTCAAATAGTGGATGAGATAGTTCTTGCTCAGGAAGTCATCCATTTCATGGATGTGCAAAAATATCCCTCCATGTTCATTTGGTTAGACTTATCCAAAGATTATGACAAAGTGGATTGGCACTTCATCATAATCAAAGTTTTGAGGCAGTTTGGTTTCTCTTGAGATTGGATGGATTGGATTATGGGATGTATCTCTTAAGTTTCCTACTTAATTCTTATCAATGGTAGGCCTTCTTAGTTGATAGAAGCTTCCAAAGGTATTAGGAAAGGTGACCCCCTATCCCCTTATTTATTCATCATTCTTGTTTAATGCTTGGGTAGGACTATAACCAAAAATAGAGAAAACAAAACTCTTGAGGGAGTTACCATTGCTTATGGAGCTATACCTATCTCTCATCTTCAATTTTTTGATAACTCTACTTTTTTAGGTAAAGCTACAGTTAAGGAGGCTTCTAAAATTAAGCAAATCATTAGCTATTTTTCTAAGGCTACCGACCAATTGATTAATTAAGACAAATCTAAAGTCATTTTTTGTCACTAATCTTCCAGACAGGGATCCATGGTCCTGGATAGATTAAGATATAATAAGACCTTCCTTCCGATCACTTATTTAGGTATTTCCATCAATATTCAAAGATAAAAAAAATAGAATTGGTTGTTGGACAAAGTCAAGAAGAAAATTGGAGAGTGGACCAATAGATGGCTTTAATTTGGGGATAGAATCACCTTGGTAAAATCAGTCCTTCAAGCTATTCCTATTTATGTTTCTATCGTGTTGAATATACTAAAGGTTGTTCTTCGAGAACTAGATCAAATCAGTAATCAGTTCCTCTGGAGTGGTACTAAGGAGAAAATAAAATGGGCCTTGGTGAAATGGGACACTTTATGTCTTCTTAAGAATGAAGGGGGGTTAGGATTCCAGTCTGTTATTTATAACAACAAAGCTTTAGCTGCTAAATTATATTGGAGGTGAAAGCACGAGATTTCGAAAGATTGAAAGGAAAACTAATGCTATGTATTCAAAACCCAAAGTTAACGCTTAAGGTCCTATAAAGTGAAATGCATGAAATGAAAGAAAAGAGACGAATTTAAATGAGATAAAAGGAAGTATAGAAAGCACGGCCCTTTTTATTTATACTCTTCCAATTCGGTTACAAAGACGTCTCCTCCCTTTTAGGGGGTAGGAGCGTTAACATAGTTTCAATTACAATCATGGATTTAGTGTTCCTCCTTCCGCATGCCCACATGTGAAATGGGCAGGCCAACGTGTTGCCGTCGTTGGTATTCATGAATCTTTAATCCTTGCTGCTCCTCCTACGTTCAAAGAAACAACAAATCGTCAGTAGCACCTGTGTATTATAATGAAGCTCGCAAATCTGAGAGAGTACTGTTAATGAATATAAAAGATAAATATAACGATGATTAAAATGAATCTAAATAGACTAAAAATTTGATAGAAGAATAATCATGTAACTAGAAAAATACTGCAAAAGAAACAGTCACCAAATTCGATACAGATCCGTATTCATTTTGGGGTGGGACGAATAAACCTACAACAGTTTGGTATTCGTTCTAGGGTGAGACGAATAAACCTGCAATAAGGCAGGGGGTGCCCGAAGGCAAACCACTCGCTGGTTGAGACTTTGTTTCGAAACCAATCCGCTTGGGATGAGTCCGAAACCTATTGTGATGTGTTATCGACAAATTGGTAGGATATTGTGGCTAGAAAAATTGGGTTTTAGGTCTTGATTCGTGCCTCCAAAATTCACCCAATAACCTCCCTTTCGATTAAGATATTATGGATGTAAAAGCACAAATCGTAAGTAAGTAAACTGGCAGCACTTCATTGCTAAAAATGCTCCTTCTTTGTATCTTTTGGGTGAGAAAACTCCCCAATTTATAGACCTTAGGGTCTCCTTGTTTGAATTGTGCATGCGAGGGTGCCACTCTACGTTAACTGTCCTATTTTAAGAGAAAAGCTAACTCCCTGTTAACAAATCTTCTTGCATGATGATTCTAAAATAAAGACACTCATCACTGAAGTCTCTCTCCTTGAATAAAAGCTACTCCTCACAATTGCATGGCCTGAAGCCTCAGTTAACTGGTAGAGTTATCAAGGTTTGAATTTTTTCTAGTCAAATTTGCTATTCGCCTCACCTTGGGATGAATGCTTCTACTCATCCCTGGGTGGGACAAGTGCCAGTTTGTATTCGTCCCGGGGTGGGACGAGTAGAGAGCAAGGTGCCAAAAAGGTGCCAAATTGACCTGTGACCTCTAAAACTGCTTTTGGAAGTGGTTAGGACCACTTTTTAACCTCTAGGGGCTGCCCTTGGGGCTACTTGTATCAATGTGATCGACGCTTGTTGTCACGTAATTGGATTGGTGTTGTTTTGGTGTCTACAGATGCCCCTTTTTGGGAAGCGTTATTCAAGGCGCAGCACCGAGCAAAAATAGATAACCAAAGCACTAATGATTAGGGTTTCTCAGTAACCTAACCAACTCTTGCTGCCCCAAGTATGAAAAGGGCACGCATTTTTGAATCCTTGCTTCTGACGAGCTAAGGAACTAAAGTCAAGTGTTAACCTAGTTCGATGAGGTATTACTTGAACTTGGACATTGATCAGTCATGAATAGGCAAAGGGCGCAACCTTTTATCTGTGGGAACCTTGAGTTCATGATTCACGAATGCCAAGTGTTTGATCAGCTTGTAATAATTGCTTGTTTGCTGCCCCAAGTAGGGGCGCGATTGTATTTGTCAATGATCCTTTGAATGCGTGTCATTTCCATGATTGGGTATTTTGTTGTTGATCGATGACTAAGTGTGACTACCCCCTCAAGCGACGAATCGATGAGGGAGTGACCGACATGAGAAAAGTGATGAGTCACTTGACCCAATATGACTTAGGTAAGGGGGCCTTCAGTTGTTTACCATTGAAAGCGAAAGCAGTTTTCGAACATTCTGACCTATTTTTGGTGGGTTTTAACCCATTTTGTGACGCATTTTGGAGCTGAAATTGACAAAAATCTGTCCTCCCGTGGAGCGGTCCGGCTATGGTAGCCTTCTTAGGGAGTAGGATAGTGACAATTTGTAACCCCAATGTCTATTTTGGATGCCAATAATGTCAGGCACAAAAGCGCCTTCGTTCGGCAGTGTTATCACTATTTTTGGATGGGTTTTGACCCGTTTTGGTGACGTCGTTTGGGGATGAAATTCTCAAAATATGGCTTCCCGTGGAGCAGTCAAGCTATGATAGCATTTTTAGGGAATAGGATAGTGAGGATTTGTGACCCCGACATTGGTTTTGCATGCCCGAAATGTCTAGTGCAAAAGCATTCTGATCGGACACTTTTAGGGCTTGTTTTGGTGCATTTTTGTGCATTTTTTGTTGTTTTTGAAATTTTTGCTCTGTATTCATCCTAGGGTGGGACGAATTCCTGTTTAGTATTCGTCCCAAGGTGGGACGAGTGCTAACAAGAATGGTCATCCTAGGGTGGAACGAGTACAGGCTCAGAAGGCCTATTTAAAGGCCAAAATTGAGTTTTGGGCTCATTTGCATTTGTTTTTCTAGGTGATTTGGAGCTCTGAGGAGGAGGAGGTAAATTCTACGAAGTGAAGCGCTGCCAAAATTTTCCTATGACCATGAGTGCTCATATCGGATCGAGCGACGGAGCCGAAGCGACACTAGTGAGTACTTGTCCTCTTTATTACTTTTTGGTGCAATTGAAAAATCGCATTTTGCTTGTCTTATGTTTTTTGTTTTTTTTGTTTTGTTTTGTTTTTGTGGTTGTTTATGGTTTAAAATGAAAAACCCTAGTCTATGAACAGTTAACTGAAAACTAATTTTAACCCTAGTGAAAACACAGATCAAAATTTTTAGTTGAAAATCGAACTTAAAAAGTTAGTTTGAAACAGAACTTACAAACTGCGTTGAATCGGAATGGAACCAAAATTAAAACTGTAAGTTTAAAAAAATGTAGGGTACCACTAAGCGGAAAGCGTAGCGTAAAACCCTAGTTGACTGTTGTTGTTTTTGTTTAATTAATCAGTTAAAGTTAAAAACCCTAGGTCTGACCAAAAAAAATTTTGAATTTTTGTTGTGTTTTTGAGTTTATCAGTTAGGATTAGAAACCCTAGGACTGACAAATTAATTTAATTTTTTTTATTTTATTTTGTAATTGTTTTTGTTGTTTAATTAATCAGTTAAAGTTAAAAACCTTAGGTCTGACAAATTAATTTTTTTGAATTTTTGTTGTGTTTTTGAATTTATCAGTTAGGATTAGAAACCCTAGGACTGACAAATAAATTTATTGAATTTTTGCTTTGTTTTTGGTTGTACAGTTTTAATGCATTATTGTATATACATGTTAGGGTTGTACAATTTTTCATTATTTTTAATGTTTTTGTGTTGTTTTCTTTTGCAGGTTGTGAAGAGTCGGCACCAGGTACCTACTATTTTTACTGAAGTGCGTGCGATGCTGACCTTGACGGACTGGGACTGGCTTGACGCCCTTGGGCTCAAGTAGGTGACTCGCTTGGAGTTGGTAGTCGCTGATTGAGCCTATCTGATAGCCCTAATCAATCTGTGGGATCCCTAGACTAATACCTTCCATCTCTCGATAGGGGAGATAACGGTGACCTTGGAGGATGTTTATCGGATCCTACGGATTCCAATAGACGGATTGTCGATCCAGACGATGCCACGAGCTCGAAGGACAATGGTACTGATATGCTATTTTAGGCATGGGGAGGAGTTGGGTGTGGAGAACCCCGTGGAGAGGGCATACGATGATTGCCAGATTTGCGGCATACTGGTGCGATGGTGGCTGGAGAGGGGTGTGTTGGGAACGAGGCATGCATTACTCATGAGCCTCATTTCCAACATGCTGCTCCTTGATTCTTCTAGCGCGAGGTTCCCATGGAACCTGCTAGAGATGGTATTCAGGTTGGTGGAGTGTCCGACAGATACTCCGATGATTATGAGATGGGGACAAATGCTACTGGCACAACTCTATGACGAGCTGTACGAGGTTCGTTGTCGAAAGCGAAAGGGGATTGGTTGTAGCTACTTGTTACAGTGCTGGACTTGGGAACACATAGCAGTGGAGAGGCAGGCGGGGCTGCCTTGGATGACACAAGTGAAGATGGCAGACCGAGAGATTGGATACGGGGTATTATGGCAGAGGTCGGAGGAGCAGGGACAGAGCCGACGATGGGCAGGTGTCGTAGGGCACTATGCCGATTCCTTTGCTCGACTTACTCTTGGGGATGTGTTCTGGCACCCCTACCGGGACTGTCCAGCTTGGCCTAAGGTGAGAGAGTGGCTCCGGTGGGTACGAAGGGGACAATGGCTGATTGGGAGGCATGGGACAGAACAGGAGTTCATCCCATACGGTCGGGTGACCTGACAATTTGAGGTGCGCCAGGGGATTCCTGGTGAGTCCGTAGTCTATCGACGTCAAGGAGATGATAGGACGCTAGACCATCCAGTCTTTACGCCACTTGGCAAGGATTTAGACATGGTGATTGACGTCCTAGATGTGGATGACGTCGGGACGACTACGAAGTATGAGTAGTGGTGGACTCTACGGTGATGGCGAGGCGAGGGGCCTCTAGGGGGTGTCGTAGTAGTAGCAGGGGATGAGGGTATAGAGGTACCAGATGAGGGTTGGGGTGCTCCACGTGATGATGAGGACATGGTATAGGTGGAGGATGTTGGAGGGGATTTTGGGTTACCAGACCAGCCGGAGATGCAGGACGTCCCGGAGTAGTGGGAGCCAGAGCAGGCTGCTGTCTCGAATTCGCCTATGCCTCAGGCAGGTTCAGAGGATGTGGAGGTGAGGCTCAACGCTGAGATAGCATGCTTGGAGGACCTACTATGGATGCGATATGGGGAGCTGGGAGAGGATTTGCAGGAGAGAGATCTCTTGCAGACTCAGTTGGTAGAGCGAGAGAGCGCATGGGCTATGTCTCACCGAAAGGAGGGGGATACGGATGCTGCACGGGAGAGGGATCTCCTGCAGGTACAGCTAGCATAGCCCAACGATGTAGTAGCTTACTACCATTGACAGGAGGCAGAGTGAGGTCGATGAGAGGCAAATTGGGGACGACGAGAGTCAGATTGGTGGCAACAGGAATCATATTGGTGACAACATCGACTGGAGATGGAGGGAGAGATTATCCGCCTTCGTGGGCGAATACCTAAGCCTCATAGAGGTGACTCGTCGTATTAGATGAGAGACAGCGGGACTGAGCAGTCAACATCATCTCGTCGCAGGTGGTGAGATGATGGAGGCGCTAGTGGGCATGATGCAAGGGTGAGCAGCAGTCGCCCTGAGAGGTCCCATAGGACACACACTATAGGGGGTAGTTCCTGTCACACTGATCCTGCATGATCATGGTGGTCGACGCCTTAGGCTTGGGGTTTTTGAATTTTTAGATTATGGTAGCGAGGTCCGAGGACCAGTTCATTGTAGCCTACAGGAAATTTTGTTATGATATATATATATATATACAGATGACTCTTTTTTGGTGTTTATACATTTTTCATGATTTATTTTTATGTACATGTTTTTTCGTTAATGTATGCATATGCGATTATGAATGCGATGATTCTAATTTGTATGATGTATGCATATGGAATGAATGAAATGAGTTTTTGATGATGTGTCGATGCACCATAGACTGTACAAGATTTGACTGACTTGCTATATTAATGGGATGACTATGTGGAATAACTGTGCATGTGAAAACTTTTGTTTTTGTATTTTGCATTTTTTTTTATGGTGATGTACGGAATGAAATGTACCAGTTGTTTGAAAATGTAGGTAAGATTTTCTGAGATGCAGATATTTTAACTAACTAGCCAAGACTGTACATTTATCTCGCAAGACTTTTTGAACAAGGTATAAATCTGAATTGAAGTTAACCAAGTTATTTCACATCCCTATGTGTGCAATTGAGTTCATTTATGTGGTATTTGTCAGGATACCGCTAGTGCCAGATAGGCTATCAACCAAACCTGTACTAAGGATCACCTAATTAGCTCCACTAACTCCATTGTTGTGTTTAACAAGATTAATCCATGGGACAATCTAAGGTACCATAAGCTAGCTCATCCACATGCAAACATTGGTCTATGCACATGCAAAGCTAATGTGACAGACATATCGTCATGCGGTTAGGATACCACCATTGCCAGGTAGGCTATCAACCAAACCTGTAATGAGGATCACCTAGATGGTTTTTCAAATGTTGAGAATTCTAGGGATTCAAGTTCAGGTTTGTGTAATGGCTCAATGGTTTGGGATACTTGCTCGTCTGTATAGTGATGAAAATCACTGTTTATTTTTCTCTTTGTTTTTATTTTCGAGCAAGGATTTTGAATAGTGGTGAGAACCACTGTTATTTGCTTTTGTATTTTGAGCTTTACAAGTTTGAGCTTGTGAATGGCCTTGATCCTGTTGGCCTTGGGGATGACTACCCATCCTGTGCAGGGACATGTAGTACGAATCCTTACGACTTTGGGACACAAGGGGATAATGGAGATTATGAAGTAAGGGCATTGATCTTTTAGGTCTTGGGGATGACTACCCATCCTGGTTAGGGGCATGTAGTACGAATCCTTACAAATTGGAGACCAAAGGTGAGTGGATATGGTTGTGATGATGGTTTGTTAGAACTTTGGTTTTTGAATAGCGTTGATATTTTTAGGTCTTGGGGATGACTACCCATCCTTGGCAGGGATGTGTAGTATGAATCCTTACACCCTTAGGGACCAACTATGATTGGGATTTTGGTAGTGGTAAAACCCACTGTTTATTAAGGTGAATAGATAAGGAAGATCTCGTCCTTTTGTTAATTATCAGCATTCTAAAACCATTTGCACAGGGGGATGAATAGGCTAATATTTCACCTATGGTACCCGAGACTACTTTGTAGGTTTCTCTTGCGTTCACACAACTTAGGAATTATTTTATGTGTTTTAATTTGTGTTGGGATGCTACGAAACAAGGCATGATCCAAGTAAAATTTTCCCGTGTAAAATTTGTTTAACTGTGTACAGTTTTGGCTAGAAATTTAAAGATAGCTGAATGACGAAAACCCTATATACATTTAGGATACAACTGACTATGCTAAAAGAAAATGGTGATATACTAGATGTATGCGTTTATGAAAATGGATTTGATATGGAAAATGATGGAATTGCCAAGTGATGACAGCCTATGGTGCTTTTGACTTGTATGACCTAGCAAATATATAATGTATGGATGCGATGCCTAATGCAACCTATATTTTTGTATTTTGATTTTTATGAGAATGCATGGAATTGAAATGCAATTGTTTTTGTGATTTTTGATTTTTATGAGTATGCATGGAATTGAAATGCAATTGTTTTTGTGATTTTTGATTTTTTATGAGTATGCATGGAATTGAAATGCAATTGTTTTTGTGATTTTTGATTTTTATGAGTATGCATGGAATTGAAATGCAATTGTTTTTGTGATTTTTGATTTTTTATGAGTATGCATAGAATTGAAATGCAATTTTCTTTTTTGTTATTTTTGATGATTGTATTTTTTTTGTTTATTTTTGAATATTTATTTTGACCAAGCAGTTATGGTAACGCTTGGAGCTTTGGGTGTTGACCAAAGGGTTTATGAATACCTTTGGAGCATTTTGGGGGTGACCAAGTGATTATGAGAATCCTTGGAGCTTTTTTCTTGACCAAAGGGTTTATAGATACCTTTGGGGCATTTAGGGTTGACCAAGCGATTATGAGAATCCTTGGAGCTTGTGGCGTGACCAAAGGGTTTATAGATACCTTTGGGGAATTTAGGGTTGACCAAGCGATTATGAGAATCCTTGGAGCTTTTGGCTTGACCAAAGGGTTTATAGATACCTTTGGGGCATTTAGGGTTGACCAAGCGATTATGAGAATCCTTGGAGCTTTTGGATTTGACCAAGTGATTATGAGAATCCTTGGAGATTTTAGTTGGACTATGGCTCTCTAGATGTGGAATGGCCTCAAATGACTAATGTTCAAGGGTTCTGTTTCCTTGATTCCTTCAAGAGAGGCAAGCCGGTATGTTCCAAGTCCTATTCTACTGTCAATGACATAAGGACCTAACTAGTTTACCATGAACTTGTCCCATAGATGGGACATCAAATTAGAATTCTGTTGGTTCTCTTTTAAGACCAAGTCACCAACCTGAAATTCCCTGAGGTGGACTTTCATGTTGTATGCTCTCTTAAGTCGCTCTTGATAGATACGCAAATGCTCGAGAGCATTAACGTGTCGTTCGTCGAGCAACGTTAGTTGATCTAATCGGGCCTATTGTGTAGTGTCATCATCAATGAACTCTTGCATTGAAATGCATAGGGAAGGGATTTCCAACTCAAGAGGCATGACTGCCTTGAAGCCATACACCAACAAAAATGGAGTTGCCCCAGTGGGTGTTCGAATGCTAGTGCGATAATCCCATAGGGCAAGCGAGATCTGAATGTGCCAGTCCTTATGATTTTCTGCAATTGTCTTTTTGAGAATGGCGACTAGCGTTTTGTTTAACGCCTTTGCTTGCCCATTTGCCTATGGATAATAGGGTGTTGAAAAATTGTGCTGAATTTTGTACTTTGTGGTCAAAGCACACACATCTTTGTTCTTGAATGGTGTCCCATTATCCGACAGGATCTTGGATGGAATACCAAAATGACATATGATGTTATGCAAAATAAACTTCGCAATGCGGGATCCAGTCGTAGAGGTTAGCGAGAATTGCTTCTACCCACTTGGTGAAGTACTCGTGGCCGTTAAAATGAATGTGTGATGACCGGACGATGCAGGGGAAATCTTTCCAATTAGGTCAAAGCCCCACTACAAAAAAGGCCAAACCGATTGGATCGATCGCAAGGCTCGAGAAGGTACATGTGTCAAATTAGCATGGTGTTGACACTTCATGCACTTCTTCACATATGCGCAACAATCTCGCTCTAAAGATGGCCAATAATAACCCATGCGAAGAATGCACTTTGCAATGGCCATACCGCTAAAGTGGCCACCACATGTACCATCGTGAGCTTGGGTGATCACCCAAGCGGACTCTTGCTGGTCCAAACAACAAAGGAGGATTCCTTCATAATTTCAACGATACAAAATGTCTCCTAACAAGACATGCTTTGCCACTTTTTGTTTGAATGATATTTTTGTGGCTTGTGTCAATCCAAGTGGGAGATTACCTAGCTTGAGGTAATCTCGAATGGGTGTGTACCAATCCTGCTGATTAGAAACATCGATAGTATGAACGGACAATCCCTCTTAAAGTCCATCGCTAGCAAAATTTGAGTGGGAAAGAACTTGTAAAAATAGCGTTGTGTTGCTATTAAGAGGGGTCGGGGAGAACAAGGACCCCTAGTTGGCTCGAGTCAAACAATCATGGATTCGAGAGAACTTATCCGGAGATGGTTCAATCTGGATCAGGTGGATTCCTAGCGTCAGATTAGAGCATGCACGCTCCATCACAGATTGTGATAATGTTTTAACCTAAATGGTTGTCATTTCACTAGAAGGGTCTTACGGGATTAGTGACCCCAAGGAGGCCATAGTATCCGTAAAATGATTTGATGATCAAGAGAGTGCCTTGATGTCATACCATTCAAGTTGTTCCAGGAATTTCTCCACAAGGGCTTTGTAGGTCTGTAGAACTGGACATTTACATTGGAAAATCTCTTTTACTTGATTGACAATCAACAACGAATCACCAAAGATGTTTAGACGTTTAATGTTCATGGTGATTGCTGTTTGAAGACCTATGAGCAAGGCTTCATATTCTACATTATTGTTGGTGCATGAGAAGTCTAATTTAAATGACAAAGGCATTGTATCCCCTTGTGGAGTGAAGAATACAATTCCTATGCCACACCCTTACTCACATTTAGAACCATCGAAGAATAGGGTTATGTCAGACTGTGACTCAGGCTCATCAGAATCTGGCGATTTTGAAACATGGAAGACCCCATCATTAGGTAGTTTGAAATTCAGAGGCTGATCGTCTTCAAGAGGAGCCTCGGCTAGTTGATCGGTGATGACTTGACCTTTTATGGATTTTTGTCCAATGAACTCTATGTCAAACTCCGTCAACAACATGATCCATTTTTTTGTGTGGCTACTATGATAAGTACGACTCATCATGTATCACAATGGATTCTCCTTAGACACAACATACATCTTATTACTGAGCATGTAGTGGCGTAACTTTTTGGTAGCAAACACCACTGCCAAGCAGAGCTTTTCAACGTATGCATAGTTAAGTTCATAACTGACCAGGGTGCGGCTAAGATAGTATGTAACCTGTTCTTTGTGAAGTTCATTTTTTTGGGACAGCATGGCACCCAACGCCACCTCAGTGGCTGAGATGTATAAATAGAACGACACTCCTAGTCTAGGTGGTTCCAATACTGGTGAGGAAGCCAAGTACTATTTAATGTCATCAAAGGTTGACTGGCACTCATCATCCCAATGAAATGTGACCCCCTTATGCAATAATTTATTCATGGGTCGGCACTTGTCAGATAACTATGCTATGAAGCGCTTGATCGACGCAACCTTTCCCTACAGACTCCTGAGCTGCTTGATGGTGGTTGGGGGAAGCATTTCAATGATTGCCATGACTTTATTTGGGTCTACTTCGATTCCTCGTTTGGATACTATGAAACCTAAGAGCTTTCCAAAGGTGATGCCAAAGACGCACTTCTTGGGGTTTAGTCTAACTTTATGTTCAATGAGGCAATCGAGGACCTTGCTCAAGTCACCGAGGTGATCTGGGCACAAAAGATATTTGGCCAAAAAATAATCCATGTAATCTTCCAAATTCTTGTGCATGTAATCATGAAAGATGTACGTCATGGCACGTTGGTAAGTGGCACTAGCATTTTTAAGGCCAAAAGGCATGACCTTATAGCAAAATGTCCCCCAAGGTGTTGTGAATGCCATTTTTAGTTGGTCCTCAAAATTGATATGAATCTGATTGTATCCTGAGAAACCATCCATAAGGAAAAGCATTTCATGGCCAGCTGTGGTGTCTACCAATGCATCGATGCTTGGCAAGGGAGAATCATCTTTAGGACTCGCTTTGTTAAGATCTCAAAAATTGGTGCATATGTGAATCCTCCCGTCGGGCTTCTTGATGGGAACCATGTTAGACAACCATGGAGGATAATCCACACAGATGACAAACTGTGCATCCAATAAATTTTGTAACTCGTCTTTTACCATTAAGGCCACTGTTGGGTGCATCTTGCGTAGTTTTTGCTTTACTGGCTTGATTGTCAGATCAAGCATTAAATTATGCGTGACTAGTTATGGGTCTAGTCCTGACATATCCTTGTATGACCATGCAAAAACCTCCTTCTCCTGAAGAAGTGCAACATAATCGGCTTTCTCTTCGGGGGAAAGACTTACCCCCAGCTTGAGAATCCGTGGATTCATTGGATCTATGTCGATGTCTACATTAGTCATTGCCTCAACCGACATGTGGGATCTGTCCTCCAACTGGTGTGGAGTTGGGATCAGATGGATATCGTTTGCTAAATTAAGATCGTCATTAGGAACTTCAAGTTCCTCTTCAGCATAAAAGACATCCTAAGTCTGTCCTAGAGTGAAATGAAACATCCCACCACAAGGCCAATACTCTGATGGGTATGGTGGTGTGTCAGCACGATCCCAATCTATAGCCTCTATGTCTAGATGCAATGATTGTGTTGGATTGGATGGATCATGGATGGGGGCGGTCAAGTCAATGGAGATCATGTTGATGAAATGATTGTAACCTCCATTACCACCGTGATCGCCATTGAAAGCACGATATTCTGGAAGATTGAAAGGAAAACTAATGCTATGTATTCAAAACCCAAAGTTAACGCTTAAGGTCCTATAAAGTGAAATGCATGAAATGAAAGAAAAGAGACAAATTTAAATGAGATAAAAGGAAGTATAGAAAGCACAACCCTTTTTATTTATACTCTTCCAATTTGGTTACAAAGACGTCTCCTCCCTTTTAGGGGGTAGGAGCGTTAACATAGTTTCAATTACAATCATGGATTTAGTGTTCCTCCTTCCGCATGCCCACATGTGAAATGGGTGGGCCAACGTGTTGCCACCGCTAGTATTGATGAATCTTTAATCCTTGTTGCTCCTCCTGCATTCAAAGAAATAACAAATCATCAGTAGCACCTGTGTATGATAATGAAGCTCACAAATCTGAGAGAGTACTGTTAATGAATATAAAAGATAAATATAACGATGATTAAAATGAATCTAAATATACTAAAAATTTGATAGAAGCATAATCATGTAACTAGCAAAATACTACAAAAGAAACAGTCAACAAATTTGATACAGATCCATATTCGTTTCGGGGTGGTATGAATAAACCTGCAACAATTTGGTATTCATTCCGGGGTGAGACGAATAAACCTGCAATAAGGCAGGGGGTGCCCGAAGGCAAACCACCCGCTGGTTGAGACTTTGTTTCAAAACCAATCCGCTTGGGATGATTCTGAAACCTATTGTGATGTGTTATCAAAAAATTGGTAGGATATTGTGGCTAGAAAAATTGGGTTTTAGGTCTTGAGTCGTGCCTCCAAAATTCACCCAATAACCTCCCTTTCGATTAAGAGATTATGGATGTAAAAGCACAAATCGTAAGTAAGTAAACTGGCAGCACTTTGTTGCTCAAAATGCTCCTTCTCTGTATCTTTTGGGTGAGAAAACTCCCCAATTTATAGACCTTAGGGTCTCCTTGTTTGAATTGCACATGCGAGGGTGCCACTCTGAGTTAACTGTCCTATTTTAAGAGAAAAGCTAACTCCCTGTTAACAAATCTTCTTGCATGATGTTTCTAAAATAAAGACACTCATCACTAAAATCTCTCTCCTTGAATAAAAGCTACTCCTCACAATTGCATGGCCTGAAGCCTTAGTTAACTGGTGGAGTTACAGAGGTTTGACTTTTTTCCAGTCAAACTTGCTATTCACCTCACCCTGGGATGAATTCTTCTACTCGTCCCTGGGTGGGACGAGTGCCAGTTTGTATTCATCCCGGGGTGGGACAAGTAGAGAGCAAGGTGCCAAAAAGGTGCCAAATTGACCTGTGACCTCTAAAACTGCTTTTGGAAGTGGTTAGGACCACTGTTTAACCTCCGGGGGCTGCCCTTGGGGCTATTTGTATCAATGTGATAAGCGCTTGTTATCACGTAATCGGATTGGTGCTGTTTTGGTGTCTACAGGAGGATTTTGCATAACCCTAATGCTCTTTGGGCCAAAAATCCCTCTACTAAATATGCTGAGAAAAAAAGTCCTGAAGACCTTGTTTGCTATCAATTGCCTACCAAAGGTTCTCCCATTTTAGTAGTTCTTAATACTGGTGAAGATTTGATAAATAAAAAATTATTTTGGATCATTCATAATGGTCAACAGGTAAATTTTTGGATAGATTCTTAGGATGGTCACAAGCCTTTGATAACTTAGTTTCTGAATGGAGGCCTTGGATGGAGAAGCTTCACCAATCTAACTGGATAAATGTGGCTAATTACTATCGATACTATACTGATAATTTAGAGGTTGGTAGATATTGAATCCATATTGAGGACTGGCCTATTCAAATCCCAGAAAGACAAAGACAAAATATCCAATGCATCCTTCATATGAGATCTTCTAGTTGTGATTTTGACCTCATATCTCTATGGTGTTGATTGTTCGGGTGAACTTGCAACCCAAGCTATGATTTTTCCAGCTCCCTTTTTATTGTAACCTCTCTTATTTTTTTTATTGAATATAATTGTTGATTCCAATAAAAAAACAATACAAAGTTAAATTTTTATTTTAAAAATATGTTAATTTCAAATATAAACACATCAAATACATATTTTATTTTATTTTTAACTAAAAAATTATAATTTTTACATAATAATATTATAAAATATAAAATTATATAAATTACATTACAAATTTATACAAAATCTAAAAATAATATAAAAATATATTAAATTGAAGGAAAAAACCGTTTAAAGTTGTTTTACCTTTAAACCAAAAATTAACATTGTACTTTCACTATAAATATAATATTGAAATTGCACATAAATTATATCTCTTGTTGTAGACACCAAAATCATGCCAATTCGATTATGCTACCAAAAGCATTGACTAAATTGACGCACAAAGCCCCTAGGGCAGCCCTTAGAGGTCAAGTAGTGGTTATAGCCACCCTCAGCACAGTTTTGGAATGTCCTAGGAAAATTTTGGGAGTTTTGGGACCCAGTTCCTATTTGTCTCACCTTGGGATGAATACATATTCTATTCACCTCATCCAAGGGTGAATAGCAGCATCCGTTCCTGAGTAGGGCGAATAGCAGGTTTGACTAGCAAAAATTCAAATCTGGACAAATGGCACCCAAAAAATGCCACTTGCCCTGTTCTTCAAGGCATGCATTTCTGGTTTTTAAGCATGCCTATGACATGCCTCATTAGTGAGGTAATTTTGGGGAGATTCGCTTCCCCCTCTAGTGCATGCCATTTTGATGGCCAAATGGCCCCTTGGGCCATGCATGCTCTTGCATGCCCTTTGATCCTTGGACCTCCTAGGTATATAAAATGGATGTCATTTCCATTAAAAATATTAGAGAAGTGTTCTAGAATTTGCAATGACGTGCTGCCAATCTGTCCCCTCGCCTTATTGTGCCATATTTCATCCATAATATCTTCTTAGTGAGGGAGGTTATCGGGTGGTCCAAAGAAGCACAATCTGATTCCAAAACCTGATCTGTTGATTGAATACCCATCCAAAAATTTTCTTAAATTAATCTCCATAGTTTTTTGCATCGATCCTCATTGGATTGGTGTCAAAATTTAGGAATAATTGGTGGGCGTCCCACTTCTGGGCGTCCCCCAATTTGTGATAGTCGAATCCATCCCACCCCGGGATGAATAGAAATCCATGCATAATTTCATGATTGTTTTTAATTAAATATTTTTATCATGCTTCAGTTTAAATTTCATTGCATTTTGACATGTAGTGGCCGAGTTATTGCATTTTTATGATTTCGTAGGCTTATGGGATCCATTATTGCATGCGGGTGAATCTGGACTGAATCTATGAAATCTAACCATATGGGTTCTCTTATAATATCATATTATTCTCACCCTCCAAATTATTTAGGTTTTGTACATGTCTAGATAGGAAAATTGCATTCTTAGGTTTTATAGGTTGAAGGAGGGCACTGCGATTACGCACACCCAACGGATGCAATTTCGACACAATTTAAGGTGATAAATTCCAAAAATATACTATTTTACATCTCCCTTTAGTTTCATTCATTTTTTATTTGATTTTATATAGGCGCGTTATATGTGTTCGTTTCTAGGTTGTGGGGTTTGCATGTTTTGAGTTATATGCATTTGCTTTTGACGATTTCTTGTTTCCTTGTGCGCAAATTTAGGTTCTAGAATGAATTGAGAAGCATCATAAGATGAGGAAATTAGTGACACAAGTGGTGATAACTTTTGGCCTACCCACTTTGAGTGTGGGTATGCAGAAGAACAATGGATGTGCACCACGTTCCTTGGAAGGATTGAGATCCTTGGGCACCCTAATTTGTAACGGATTGTTATAATAAATTTGCATGAGCAATAAGTCGGTTGTGGTGGTTAACCAACCACCCAAACTTCTCATGAATCGGAGAGGTGCTTAGGCACCTAATTTTGCTAAAAATGAAATACATTTATTCTAACATCCCCCGTATTACATTATTGGCAAAAACATAAAGCATTGCAAAATAATTCAAATTTGACACGTCCAAGCGCCTTGGTTAAGATTTTTGCAACTTTCTCATCAGTGCAAATGTATTGAAGTTGTATATGGTGCTTTGGAACTTCATCGCGAATAAAATGACATCGAGTATCAATGTGTTTGGTGCGATTATGAAATATTAAATTCTTGACAAGATTCAAAACACCTTGATTGTCAAAAAACAAATGAAGAGGAAGATTCTATGGAAGTTCATATTTGTAATAATGTGACTTAACCACATTATCTTGTAGACTACTTCACTAGCTGCGCGATATTCTGCCTTTGTAGAAGATAAAGCAACCACATGCTACTTTTTACTGTGCCAGGAGACAAGTCTAGATCCAAGATGAAAAATAAATCCAGAAGTTGACTTACGGTCATCAATGGATCCTGCATAATCTGAGTCTATGAATTCTTGTAAGAAGAACTTGTCATTCTTCTTGTATTCCAGGACATAGTCTATACTACCATGAACATAATGAAGAACTCTTTTTGCTGCTTTCCAGTGACTCACCTTAGGTTCTTGCATGAATCTTGAAAGATAACCCACAACAAAACTAAGATCTGGTCTGGTATTCATCAGATATATGAGAATCCCAATCAGTTTTCGATAGAGAGTACCATCTCCCTGAGGTGATTCATCATATCATGATAACTTAAGTCCTTGCTCCATTGGAGTGGCTTTAGACTTACAATCTGTCATCCGATATTTGTTGACTAATGTCTTGGCATATATATTTTGTGTTACATAGATATGATTATTTTTCTGAGTTACCTCCAAACCAAGACAATAATGAATAAGTCCTAGATCTATCATTTCAAATGATTGTTTCAAATCATATTTCACTGCATCAATCATTTTTCTTGAACTTCCTGTTATGATCAGATCATCTACATATAACACCAAAATCACTATATCAGAACCATTGTTGTTAATATAGAGATTTGCATATAAGGGACTTATTTTGAATTCATGATGCACTAGGTGACTGTCTATTTTGATGTACTAAGCTCGAGGAGCTTGTTTGAGCCCATACAAGGATTTGATTAACTTGCATACTTTTTGTTCTTGTCCTTAAACCACGAATCCTTCTAGTTGGGACATGTACACCTCTTCTTATAGGTCACCATTCAAGAAGATACTTTTAACATCCATATGATGTAACTTCCATCCAAACTGAGCTGCCATGGCACAGAGTACTCGAATGGTAGTCATATTTGTAGTAGGGGAAAAAGTCTCTTCATATTCTATGTCTTCTTTATGAGCATAGCCCTTTGCAACTAGACGAGATTTATGCTTATCTATAGTACCATATGCCTTAAACTTTACTTTGAACATCCATTTGCAGCCAATAGGCTTCTTTCTTGTAGGCATATTAACTAACTTCCAAGTATGATTCTTTATGAGAGATGTATGTTTTGCTTCAATAGCAGCCTTCCATTGAAGCTCAGTAAGTGCATCTTCAATTGTTGTAGGTTCATATGCATCCAATGTTGTCATATAAACCCATTCATCATCATTCACATATGTTTCTCTTTCTACCTCTGCATCTACAAATAGTTCATAAAACTATTGGTAAAGTTCATCAACCTCTGAAGATGATACCTCTAATCTTCTCTGGTGTGTCATACTTCAAGCACAAGTTTGATCTTGAGTAAGATCTAGAAGTGAATTCAACTTAGAATCTCTCAATGTACTCGTATACCATTTTAGAACCTTCTTCTTTGGGGGAGTATTATCTTTCTTAGGTTATTCTTCTTCTTCTTCTTATAGGTATACATCTGTAGGTGTGATTTCGGATGTGGAAGCTTCATCAAAGATCACGTCTCTACTAATGTGTGTTTTCTTGGTTATTGGATTTATCAAGCGATATCATTTTGAATGCTCATCGTAACCAAGGAAAATGCATTGTAGGGTTTTCTCATCTAACTTCTTACATTTTTTTTTAGGTCCGAGGTGTAGACCAATTGGTTCATCCAAACCCCATAAGGGGGTAGAGGTCCAAGGTTCAAATCTCGGACCTCGTCGGATTGAACGCTTGTCCCTTTCCTGGTGCTTTCAGTGGCGTAAAAGGTTTAAAATGATTATGGCATGGTGGTTATAGGGGCATACTGCACAAAGATCTATGTGGCAGCTTCTGAGGCAGATAGCACAAAATACTATGGTGGCAATAAAAAGCTGGACAGCTTGCTCGAATTCATGGTGGCTACCGATTCCACCATGTAAATACAAAAAAAAACAACAAAAAAAAAAACTTCTTCCATTTTTTTTGGTATGTTCATGAAATATTTACATCCAAAAACCCTTAGATGAGAAATGGAGGGTTTCTACCACTCCATGATCCTTGTGGGGTCTTGCCCTATAGGGCCTTTGTGGGAGCTCTATTCAGGAGGTACACAACTATGTTCACTACTTCTACCCAAAATTGTTGCTCAAGATGTGCTCTTGAAATCATACAATGACTCATATCCATGATGGAGCAGTTCCTCCTTTTGGCAAATCCATTTTGCTAAGGAGTATAAGCTGTAGTGAGTTGTCTCCTAATCCCATGTTCTTTCAAAAATGAGAAAAATTCATTGGAGTTATATTCCCCCCTCGATCTTAGTGGAGGGTCTTGATGAAACATTCTGACTCCTTCTAAACAAGCTTCTAGAAATGAGGAAAATTCATTGGAGGTATATTCCCCTCTCGATCTGAGTGAAGGGTCTTGATGAAAAATTTTGGCTCCTCAACAAGCTTCTTGAATTGCTGAAAGTATATAAAAGCCTCAGACTTCAATTGAAGAAATAAAACCCACATATTTTTTGAGTGATCATCAATAACTAACTAGAAATACCTCTTTCCACCATAGTTGTTTGGTATAGGACCGCACAGATCAGTGTGTACTAACTCCAATGGTTTATTAGATCTTGAAGAGCTTGGTTCAAAAGATACTCGGTGTTGCTTACCTGCTAAGCAACCTGAGCATACTGGCAATGTGTAGGAAAGATTAGGTAGACCTTTCACCATCGAATACTTGCTCAACTCGAGCAAATAACCTAAACTTAGATGCCCATATCTCCTGTGCCAAAGAGAAGTAACCTCTTTTGTAGTAGCTACCATGGCTACATGAGGGGTTGAAACAACATCTAAGATGAACAAGCCATGTTTATATGATCCGATTGCTACATGTTGACCTTTTTTGGTTATAAAACATCTCTTCCTACCTTTCTCAACATGAAACACAACATCCATATTTCGATCCAACATCTGGGGAATGAAAAATAGATTATTAGCTAATCCAGGAACATAGAGCACCTTCTCAATCTAAAATTTACCATTGGGAAGAGTAACAGAAACATCATTTTCACACTTCACTTGGTAGATTTGATTGTCAGCAATTGTGATTGGCTTACCTTCTTTCTCCTCAAATGTCTCAAACCATGACTTCGACGGTCATGTGCTTACTATCCCCTAAATCAATATACCATACAACATCTATCTGTGAAGATGAAATATGAGTCATGAGCACCTTGTGTGCTCTCTCAGATTTAGAGTCTGAGTCTAATATTCTCGAATCAGAGTCTGAATTATATTTAGTATAAGCAACATGCCCCTTATATTGTTTATTTTTGTTATGTGGTTTGTGTTTTCCTTTGTCCTTTTTCTTACGAGATTGGTCATTCTTGTTATTAAACCAACACCTGTTGGTTTCATGGTTATTCATACCACAGATCTTGTAATATTGTTTGTCCTTCTATTGATATTGCTTCCCTTTTCCCTTTGAGGAAGAACCCCCCTTTTGAAACTGACCTTGTTTTCTACCCCTTATTGAGTGGAGAGGGCATTATCTAGTACTTCATCCTTCTGAAACTAATTTGCCTCCTCAGTTTGAAGCAAATTCACTAACTCCACAAAGGATACTTGTCTACCAGGAAACATTGAGAGAGGTAATCAACATCTTGTAGGATTTCGGTAATGCTCTTAGGATGACAGAGGTCAAGAGCGCATCATCCACTGGCTTCCCCATAGTGTTTAATTTGGCTTTCAATTCTGCCACTTTGCAAAGTAATAGATCAACTTTCTCTCCAGAGTTCATACTGAGGGTATGCAGTTGAGTTTGAAGGTGTATAATAGTAGACTGATTCTTCTCTTCATATATAATAATTAAAGCATCCCAATCTTCTTTACTATTTTTGGCATCACAGAGATGAGGCTGGACCTCATCTATAGTAGCAAGTAAGATAAACATGAGATACTTTTTGTCCTTCTTATCAAACTCTTCTTAGTCAGTTCTTGTAGTTTGAGTGTGTTTTTTAGTGCTGGTTATTACATCCCATAAATCTTCCACATAAAGAATGGAACACATTTTTGTCTTCCATGGAACAAATTTAGAACCTTTCAGCAATTGAGATTCTGACAAATATTTGTGAACAAAAGTCATTGTGAAAGTTTCCTTATAACACTTTTAGAATTTGTTTCGTTCTTCTTCTTCTCTTTTGTTTGTTTGTTTGTTTTTTTTAAAACTCCTTCAATGTGGACAGAGAAAAAAAATGTTTTAAATAACCCTCTGAAGAAGAAAAAATTGAAACAACAAAATAGCAAAAAAAAATTGTTGTTGACAACAACTTTTTCTTGCAAGCAAAAAAAATTGTTTTTGCTTGACAACTTTTTTCTTGGGCAGAAAATGCTATCGCGGGAAACATTTTTTGGTTGTGGGAAACAATTTGTTGTCATGGGCAGCAGGTAAGTTTTTTTTTAGAAAAAAAATCCCCAAAGTGATTCGAGACGTGGATTTATCCACACTAGGTAGCACGTTTAGCCATGCATGCTACCATTTGCTTTGTAAAGGGAAGGGACCCGTTTCCCTTTCTACCAAAGCGCTCGCAAAAAATATTTAAAAAAAAAATTCATGGGAATTATCCCACATGCATTGTATGATGCATTTTTGGGTGTTTAAAACTTGCTTTCCACACCTTAAATAATGAATGCCTCCCTGCATTTTGCCTCTGCTCACACGTGTCCTGTTCAAAATCTGCCACATTCGTTAGGTCTGCCATGTGAGTTTGCCACGTCTGCTAGGGTCTTAAGAGTTTGCCACATTTGCTAGGTTTGCCATGTGATTCTTCCACATTCGCTAGGGTCTTAGGGGTTTTCCATGTCCTCTAGGTGGTCACGTGCAAGGGTCCTATCACCTGCATCAAATTATAAGAAATAGTAACTCTGAGAAGAGAGCCACAATCTGCCATTCCTAGGGTTCACTTCATTAAATCAGTCTAATGTCTTGAGAGGTATGCCTTGTCCTGCCTGCATCTGCCTATGCCATGATCATTGTGTTCTCACCTATGCCTTAATCGTCGTGCTCCCGCATACACTACTCTAATACCATATAAGAAAGTTGCACGAACAATAAGTTGCTTGTGGTGGTTAACCAACCACCCAAACCTCTCATGAATCAGAGAGGTGCTTAGGCGCCTAATTTTGCTAAAAATAAAATACATTTATTCTAAAAATTGTATCAAATGTTTTGAGCCCTCAAGAGGACATTGTGTAAACTAGATTTGATACCATTTAATAAGAAATATACTTGCTTTAATTTCTTGTTATTTATCGCTTTCCTTGTTACTTGCATGCGTATTTTCTTGCACTCGTAGGGATTAGACCACTTTTGCAATTTTTTACCTGCTTTCAAGTGCACCATTTTTCCCTACTTTAATGGTGATCATGGTGGGACCTAGTACCTTTTGCTTTATATGGAATTTCTAACTTGTTTTTCACCTTTTCTGGTTGCAGGTGCTAGTCACTCTAGGTAGGAACAAACTCTGACCTGCTATTCATGCCACCCCGAGATGGATGCAATTTGTACCTTCCTATGATGAATGCAGACCTACAATTCATCCAACCCTAGGATAAATAGAAAACATAGGCTTTTCTGATATGGATTCCAGATTTAGCAGGTCTTGGCAGAGAAGAGGTAGGTTTTCCACTGTTTCTTTTCTATTTTGCATTTACAGATTTCTATTTTAGTTGATTTTTCTCGCTTTATCTTGCTTTATTTGAAAGGTTAGAAGTTAGATTTATCTTTCCTAAAAATGTAAAATACAAAAAAAACACAAAGTGGAAAAATCAGAAAAAGTTCAGTTAGGATTGCATTTCTCTGGTTTGCTTGCATGTGGCTTACCCAATGGTGAGCTAAGCATTTAGGGTTTGCTTTCCTAAAGTACATTTATGATTTTTGAATAACATAAGCTTATACTGAGAGGGGGGTGAACAGTATAAGACCACTTTTTACTTTCTTTCCAAACCAATATCAATTAATATCCTTAATTGCAATAACCAAATATAGCAGTGTGCATTAATAACTCGGATAGAAGTAGTAAGCAAGAGCACAAGTCACCACACAAATGTGACACAACAATTTATGTGGATCATCCAATGTGGGCTACTCCACGGAGAAAATATTTTACTAAAAATTTCTCAATCAATCTCTTTGGTAATCACTCCCAATTACAATTTTTATGGATCTATGTCCAAAGAACTCTTTCCCCTTCTGCTCTGGCTATGTGATCTTCTAGAAGACTTGTCTCTTTGTTGCACTTACTAGTGGACCTCTCTCCACTTGAAGACTCCTCACTCAAATATGTATTCAACTATGCTAGCTGTTGGATCTCTATCCACTAAGACTCTATCCTCTGTATTCTGTCACCTCCAAAGCTCTGTCAATAGGCTTACTAATAACCTGCTCAATAGGCTCACACAAAACCTGCTTAACAAGCTCACATAGAACTTGTCCAATGTTGAATAAAAAGATCACACAAAACCTATCTAATGCTAAATAACAAGCTCACATAGAACCTGTCCAAATTTGCTCCAACAAACTCACTAAGAAATTTTCCAAATTTTCTCTAGCAAGCTCACCAAGAACTTGCCCAAATTTGCTCTAGCAAGCTCACCAAGAACTTGCCCAAATCTACTCTAGCAAGCTCACCAAGAACTTGCCAAAAATTATCCACAAATCTGTCCCAACATTGTCCTCAAATTTGTCCCAAAGGCCTTCTCAAAGGCTCAATCAATCATGCTCAAGTAGTACTCAAAATTAACTCAACAATGAATGGTAATCTCAACTCAAATCAACTTCATAGAAGCATAAAGAGAATTGTTAGAGACTCAATATGTTCTAATCTCACTCTCAACCCAAATCAATCTAAACTCAACTCATAGAAGCATAAAGAGAATTGATAGAGACTTAATATGTTCTAATCTCACTCTCAACTCAAATCAACCTCAACTCAATTCAAGTCAACCTCAACTCAACTCAAGTCTTATAGAACCATAAAGAGAATTGTTAGAGACTCAATATGTTCTAACATTAATATCAACTCAACATAGAATTATGGAATAGTTTGTTTCATAGAACTTGAAAAATCACTTCACACATCACTTGACTAGGCTCAATCAACTCAACTCAACCAATCATCACAAGGGATAACTCTCTCTCACACAACCCTAGTCCATGTAATATTCCCTTCTAATCAGCTAGTGGGAGCACATAGAGACTAGCCTATACACGGATTCCCGTAGGCTATGTCATATGGATAAGAGCCTTTGGAGATATTTGAGATAGCTTTTAGATTCTTAGAGCTCATTTTTGGTGGTCGTTCAAGGTCAAACAGAGCTAGGATGTTGGAATTGCTATTTTTAGTAGTGTCACGTTTTAGGGTTTCTTGTCGAGCAGACAGGGGGATGTTGTTCTACAATGAAATGGTATCCATAATAGGTTTTAGTTGGTCATTTGGAGTTTCATAAAGTAAAGTTTTTAAAGCACAAAGCTTGGCTTTATTAAGTGAATTATTAAATTCATTTTATAAAGTTAAAACTTTATATTATAATTAAAGGGGAAGAAATATGTTTATCCCACATTGAGCACGAAAAAAAGAGTTTGCCAAGGAGGAGCCTATTTATTCAGTGACTTGGTCTCATTTCGGACATTCTGGTTTATGTTATTTTTTCTCTTGGAGATTAAGGTTGGTGGCTAATATTTCTTTATCAAAAGGGACGCAAACCCCAATCGATAACCTGGTGGACGAAACCCTGAAGGACAGATCGGTTCCATTTTAGAGATCGACAGTGTGCATATTGCTGAAGTTTTGAGGATGAAAACCATCAGTATTAGAGAAGGGAGCTAGATGAAAACCCAGTTCTTGGCTGGTGAATTCACTCAAGATTCATGCTTATGTAACTCAATCAAAGATTCAGAGGTTTATAGTCCATCAATTTGATATAATAGCAAATTGGTATGTTTATAATGATATTCTGAAGACATTTATCCATATGGAATTTCTAAACATTGTTGTTAATTTGCTGATATGAATTAATAAGCTATTTTGATCATGGGTTCTACATAAAAATTGATTATTCAGTGTTAAATCCATCTGGGTATCATTGCATGTTGTTGTTATTGGCTTCTTTCATTTGGGTATTATTGCATGTTCAAATTAATCTATAGTTTTTGCAAAGACAAACCAAAACCATAGTAAAAAAAAATTTATCCAGATTTGGGAGCGGAACACTACAGTGGTATCAGAGCAAGTTTTTCCTGCCAGCATGTTTAGGGTTTCATTATGAATTTTGTGAAGTCTTCTATTGAAGACAAAATTCTTAAGTTTGATTTGGTGGAAATAATTCTGTCTAAAATTATATTGCTTGAAAATTTGTGGAGTATAGAAGATTAGCAGAAGTTAGGGTTTGGTTACCGTTTTCAAATCTAGGGTTTCCAGTTTCTGGGTATTTATGATTTGAATACCCATTTGGTTGATTTGGGCTTTAAGAGTTCTGGGTATTGTTAATTCAGAGCACAATTCAACTCTGCAAGCCTGTGGATTCATGGAGCCACTCAATGACTAGGCTAGGTTTCAACGTGAGTTTTGGCAAGTTCAGCGAGAGTTGCAACGAACTCTCAATCAACTTACAGTTGATATGTTGCCTAAGTCAACACCTATGGTTCCCTCTAAGGCTAAGGTTGAGCATCACACATCCATTAACAGAAAATAGATTTAATCTACAAAACATTTTAGTAAAATAATAGATGTAAGTTGTAAGCTCTATGGTTTGGGTAAACAAGTTGAGTCCCAGAAATTGTCAAAAGATGTTCTTCTTAATAGTCTAAAGGAAATGGATACATGTCTAGTTGAACTAGATCAATCTGATCGTGAGGTTTTGAATTGGGCAAAAAAAGTACCTATAGTTGCGTTAGGCCAACTTTGGATTATGAGACATGCAGATAGGGATGTGAGACTTGCAGTCATCTCTTGTCTCAGTGAGATCATAAGGATTACAGCTCCGAAAGCACCCTACAATGACGACATCATGAAGGAGGAATTATAATTAATGGTTGGTAGTTTTTATGGTTTGAATAACATCAGGGACCGATCCTATGGTAAGAAGGTTATAATTTTGGAAGTGATGGCAAAAATTAGAATATATGTCTTTTTGCTTGATTTAGATTGTGCTAATATTAGTCTCTAGATGTTTCGACATTTTATGGCTTCTATCAATGAATATCATGAAGACATTATATCCTCTTACATGCAAACCATCATGGTACGCATCATTGAGGAAAGTGATGACTTTACCCAACCCATCTTGCACAATTTTATCGTTCTTTTGAGGCAAGGACGGATTACTTCTTCAGCTGCACATAAATTAGTTGACAATGTTTCCAGGCAGTGTGAGAAGAAGCTGAAACATCTCTTGGTACAGGAGGAATAGGAGAAGGAAAAGAGACCAAGTGACTTACAGATGCCAGTTTTACCTCTCAAAAGCAAGAATCAGTTGAGAAGAGAACAATGTTGCTTCACTTGCTAAGAAGAGTGGTCACTTGGACATATATGTGGGCCCATAACCCACAAGTCCCAGGATAACTATAGTGCCGAGGGTAATGATAGGACAACAGTTGTGGAATTGCTTCCAGAGCAATCCAGTTAGGTCTTTGAGACCTTGGACATAAGGTATGATGAGCCTTGCATTTTTTCTGGCAACAGTTCATTATTGCATGATGTTTTTTTCATGATGAAGACTCCAAATTTTATGAGATTGATGTCGATGAAGATGTCTCCTAGTTAAAGTTAGAAACAAAATAGACAAGCAAGTGGTTGGATGGTGGTTTTCCTGATGAGTTGGAGAGTTATATTGATGAATTAAATGAGAAGATTGATAGAGACAAATTTCCTTTTGATCAGGGTGTTGACCTGAACATTCAGAATACTAAAATTTAAAATATAAGCATAGCACCTCTTCAAGAAACTTGTGTGGAAGTACAAGAGGGGAAATTGATGAAGATGAAATTAATTCATCTTGTGCATCTAATTTTGGTGAGGGGCATAATGAATTTCATGATAGTGGTGAGATCATAGAGCATGTTGATTCTGACATTGTTAAATCAGCAGCTGGTGAGGATGTGCATGTATTTGATAATTCTTGGATTGAGCATGAGTCAATTCTAAATTTAGTGCACAAAGTTGGAGAGTGTAGTGTCAAAAGGAATGATGATTTTGACCATTATGCCAAATATGGTAAATCAAAAACTTTATTGTGTGTTGCTGATCATAATCCACAACTTGATACAATGTAAAGTTGGAAGGATAAGTTGTAGGTTACATAAGAGAAGATTGTCCAAACATTAACCCATTTGGATAACACACAACTTTGTTGAATATCTTCTATGGACAACTCAACTCAAATATAGGCAGATAGGGTTGATTGATGGCTCCTTTGTTGAAAGCGTGAAAACTATTAAGGTAGAAGCTATCAAGCATGCTTTGGAGAAAATAAAATATGATTACTTGCAATTGTTATCTGATAGGGATTTGGCTATCCAAACTACAAAAAATATGTACCAAGAACTCACCAAAAAGGAGAAGATAATTAACAAACTTAACCTTAAGTTAAGCTTTGTTCACAAAGAAGAAAATTGGTCAACTATTACAACCACTTAGAAGGAGCAACCCGAGTATGATGTTGTTGCAGGTTCATTTGCTTGTGTTATGATTGGTGAAACATCTACTGACTTCTGTATGCAGAATGTTGAGATTTGTAGCACATGTGATTTTATAGACCCTTCCATGGAACCAGTTGGTGAAGTTCAGATGGACTGTATAGTGAGGTATGCTCATAGTTTTCCTTTTAGCCCACATTTTGATGATTTGACCATGTCATATATGAATGGGAAGAAGGGTTGGTATAAGGAGTTATATGTATCACCTTGGCATGAAGTTCTATTCCCTATAGTGGTAGAATCAGTTTATTGTTGGGTTCCTCGTTTGTCAGTCCAACATGGGTTCTTCGTTGAGCTGTAGAATAATTCAGTTGTAGTCAGAGTGGCACAATAGAAATTATTAAACTTTGAGAATGAAAAAATCCCTATTTGTCTATGAGATCTAGGAATTACTCTGAGGGATGGATTTTTTTATAGAGTGGCAGAGCTCGATAGAGTTACCGAGACCGATTGTATCAGATTGATGACAGAGTTTGTTAGTGTTGCCATCTTCAGTGATATCAGTTTGGTGACAGAGCTTGATAGTTTTTTTAGTTTTTGGGATGCCATTTCAAGGCAGTTTATTCATCATGAGATATTTCTTATATTTATTTGAGATCCTAGCATACATATTATATTGCTTAAGGATAAGCAATTTTCGGGAAGGGTGGACTGTAATGTTCCCTTTTAATCAGCTAGTGGGAGCACATAGAGACTAGCCTATACATGGGTTCTCGTAGGCTATGTCATATGGATGAGAGCCTTTGGAGATATTTGAGATAGATTTTGAATTCTTAGAGCTCAGTTTTGGTGGTCGTTCGAGGTCAAACATAGCTAGGATGCTGGAATTGCTATTTTTAGCAGTTAGGGTTTCTTGTCGAGCGAACAGGGGGATGTTGTTCTACAATGAAATGGGTATCCAGAATAGGTTTCAGTTGGTCATTCAAAGTTTCATAAGGTAGAGTTTTTAAAGCGCAAATATTGGCTTTATTAAGTGAATTATTAAATTCATTTTATAAAGTTAAAACTTTATATTATAATTAAAGGGGAAGAAATATGTTTATCCCACATTGAGCACGGAAAAAAGAGTTTGCAAAGGAGGAGCCTATTTATTCAGTGACGTGGTCTCATTTCAAACATTCTGGTTTATATTATTTCTTCTCTTGGAGATTAAGGTTGGTGGCTGATATTTCTTCATCGAAAGGGATGCAAACCCCAATCTATAACCCAACGAACGAAACCTCGAAGGACAGATCGGTTCCATTTTAGAGATCGATAGTGTGCATATTGTTGAAGTTCTGAGGACGAAAACCCTCAGTATTGGAGAAGGGAGCTAGATGAAAACCCAATTCTTGGCTGGTGAATTCACTCAAGATTCATGCTTATGTAAATCAAATATTCAAAGGTTTATAGTCCATCAATTTGATATAATAGCAAATTGGTATGTTTATAATGATATTCAGAAGACATTTATCCATCTGGAATTTCTAAACATTGTTGTTAATTTGCTGATATGAATTAATAAGCTATTTTGATCATGGGTTCTACATAAAAATCAATTATTCAATGTTAAATCCATCTGGGTATCATTGCATGTTGTTGTTATTGGCTTCTTTCATTTGGGTATTATTGCATGTTCAAATTAATCCATATTTTTTTCAAAGATAAACCAAAACCATAGTAAAAAAAAATTTATCCAGATTTGGAGTTGGAACACTACAATCCAAGTATGTATCAACCAACTCAAATGTTTCCAATAATGTTCAACCACAAATCAATGATACTCATATTATTTTCTAACTCAAGTTATTTCACAACCAATGGGCTTCAACCACTATGCTTATAACACAAGGTTTAAACACAACTCTCAATTCAGAAAACCTTGATGCATTCAACCAACCACTTTCGAAAAGGAAACCACAAACAATCATTTTCCCTCCAATGATATTTTAGAAATAAACCACCATAAACAATCAATAGGAGAATGTGCCCATACCTTTTATGAAGTGAAGAAACCCCTTTGGAAATCTGCCACACTCAACACACTTTGAAACAAAACAACCTTCACTTTGAAACCCTTTAAAAAATAGAAATATCTCTCTACATACACCTTATTTCTCCTTCTAAATGAGTTAGCCAAATAGCCCTCGAAATAATCTTTCCAACGATATATAATATGATATACTTTTATAAAAGGAAATACCAGAAATATCTTCTTTTCTAAAAGTGCTTTTAAACTTGCCTTCCAATAAAAATCAAATCAACCCTCATCACCTTATTCCTCCAACATTAGGCAATAATAAAAAAATTATTAATAAAAACATTACTTGCCTCTTAGAGGGAATTTAACCCTCGTCTCTACCCAAAAAATCCTCAACCGCGGTGCCAAAGACCACGTGAGCTACGCGCTCGCATAGGACGAAGAGCACATAATGCGCTTTTGTCCTTCTCTCCTTGCTCACATCAAAAATAACATGGGCCAATTCTCTTGCTCGAAACTCGAACCCATGGGAATAGAACCTCATATCTTTCGCAAGCAAAAACCTTTGCACTCCCCTTGCTCGTTTTTGGACCATGCTGCCACACGAAGATTTTGATGCTTTTCGTCTTATCTCCTTTGCATTCGATTCCAAGGATTTTGAAATAAAAGCCTTTGCATTTATATGCAACTTCCCTTTAATTTTGCAAACGTTGGCAGTGCTTTTAAATTAATTTCTTTTTGATGATGACATCATTGAGGTAATTTTAATTTTAAAATTTAAAATTAATTTTTAAATATTAAAATTTAAACCAAATATTCAAAATTGAATATCTCCATATTCGAGGCACCTTTTTCGATGAAATGAAAATCCAACCTGGGTTTTAAGAAAACCCATTTCAAATATGTCATCCATGGTTTTAAATAAAACATTTTATTTTACCTACCTTGGTTCTTACAAAAATCCTATATATATCCATGCTTTCTGAAATATGAATGCTTTGGTCATCAAAACTCAATGTTATCTTGTGACATTAATGTGACATCAATGACAACATAAAACAACTCAAATTGCCAACAATATCCCGCTTTGTCATTGATGGCAACACCTCTAAAGAAAAAACCACAATCACTGCAAAAACCATCTCTGAGAATCAAAGCTGCTCCCCCTGACTCAATAATATCTTTGGAGGATGCTCCCCCTAACTCAATGCTCTCTTTGGAGGCTTCTCCCCTAACTCAATATTCTCTTTGGAGGTTGCTCTCCCTAACTCAATACTCTCTTTGGAGGCTGCTTCTCCTAACTCAATGCTCTCCCCCTTTGACATCAATGGCAAGAGGGACACCTATGGGGCTAAAATATGTGACTCTTAAGTTTAACCACCTCACCCCCTTCTCTTTTGAGGTGATTAATTTTTGGATGGGTGTAATTTTACTCCCATATCACTTTGTTTCTTTCCTCTATCAATTTACTTCCATTTTTTTTTATATCCTTCTCTTGATGAATTACTTGATTTTCTTGTCTAGAACCTGTTTGACCTTCTTTCTTTGAACCTATTTGGAATTGAGTCCTACACCATATTGTAATATGCCCAAAGTTATTGCAATTAAAACACTTGATATTTTAGCCTTTGGATGGTGCCCATATCCTAAAATCTTTCTTGAAATAATTTCCATATCCATTCCTTTCCTGAACCCTGTATTGTGAAGTTCTATTTTCATGACCATTATGACCATGACTTCTGAATTGTGTAGCTCTAAAACCAAATCCATATTTCTCATTTCCTTTGCACTGAGAAGCTCTATGACCAATCTTTTTGCATGAGAAGCAATGTCCCTGAAAATCATACCTTCTTCCTTTGAATTTTCTTCTAGAAAAATCAAACTTCTTTGATCCATGAATTCTACAATGTATAGCCCTGTGTCCAAATCCATTACAAGAAAAAAAATATCCTTGAAAAGCCCTTTTTTCATGCCTTGGTTCCTCATACCTTTATTGACCATTATCCCTATGATCATCTTCAACTTGTACATTGTATTCTTGAACCTTCTTTGTAGTATCTAAATCTTCTTCCTTAGTTTCTTCCTTTCTTTCCTCTTCAAGTATTTCTCTTTCTTTTGAAATTGATTCACCTATCTCAAAACAAGATCCAAACTAAATATTTGGAGCCATAGGAACTTTGGAACTTTCCTCACAAGTCTTAGGTGCTTCCTTGCTTTCATATTTTAGAACTTCATTTCCTTTTGAGTGTGACTTTTCTTGGAAGTAAGATTCAACCTTAAAATAAGTTTCCACTCCTTTTTGAATATTTTCATCTAATGTATCATGTCTTGTCGTGGTTATCCTTAGTTCTTCATTCATCATTTCTTCTAACCTTTTTGAATTTTGAAGCTCTTCTCTGAGATCATTGATTTTTTGAAGTAGTTCTTCTTTGATTTTGACATCTGTTCGAATCTTGTTTTCAAGATTCCTGTATTCTTATTTTAGCCTTTTAATTTCTTATTTTTATTTACTTGGCTCATCCTCTCTCTTTTCTATTACCAAAAGTGAGACTTATTTATTTTTTCTATCATTGATACCATTATAATATTCTATAGCAAACAAGCTCTCAATATTTCTTTGACCATGCATGTTTCCTTGATGTGTCATCTCATCTTCACTATCACTAAAACCATTGCAATATCCTGATATGTGATCTCTTTGACCACACACAAAGCACTGTTCTCTTTCACCTTTTATTCCTAGGAATATATGTTCTTCCTTTTCATTATATTATTTATCTCTATCACTATGATCTGAGCTATCACTTGCTTCTACAATGTAGTAAGATTTCTTTGCCTTAGGAAAAATTTTCTTCTTCTCATACCTGTTTTGCTTGAATCTATCATATTTGTCATGCTTATGCCTTAGCATTAATGGTGAATGATGAGCTACAAAAGTTGTTGGATGCACAGTTTGTTATCTCCATAGATTATCTGCCATGGTTGTCCAACATGGTTCTTATCAAGAAGCCTGATGGGAGGATTCAGATCTGCATTGACTTTCGATATTTGAACAAAGTGAGTCCCAAGGATGATTTTTCTTTGCCTAGCATCGACGCATTGGTAGACACTATGATAGCCCATGAAATGTTATCCCTAATGGACGGTTTATCTGGATACAACCAGAGGACCAACTCAAAATGGCATTCACCACACCTTGGGGAACATTTTATTATAAGGTCATGCCTTTTGGCCTTAAAAATATCGGTGCCACCTATCAGCATGCCATAACATACATATTCCATGATTACATGCACAATATTTTGGAATATTACATGGATGACTTACTGGCCAAATCATTGTTATGCTAGTAGCATATCAATGTACTATGCAAGGTTCTCGATCGCCTTATTGAGCACAATGTTAGACTAAACCCCAAGAAGTGCATATTCGACATCACATCTAGAAAACTCTTGGGTTTTATTGTCTCTAAGAAAGGCATTGAGGTGGACCCCAACAAAGTCAAGGTAATCCTTGAAATGCTTCCCCCAACTACCATCAAGTAATTACTAAGCTTGCAGGATAAGGTCATGTCAATCAAACGCTTCATAACATAGTTTTTTGATAAATGTCGACCAATGAAAAAATTATTGCATTAGTTTTCTTCTCTTTTTTGCATGAAGCACAGATGTTATTTAATGGTTTTCCAATGGTGGGTATATCTCTTACTACCATTTTTGAACTTATTTTTACCAGATTGTCAAAGTTAATATGACCGAGCCTCTTGTGCCACAGCCAATTTTCATCTTCCTATCCAATCAAACATGCTCCTTCTGAAGTCTCTGAGAGAGTATATAGGTTTCCAAAAGTCCTCAATCCATTAGCTATCAGCTTCCCACTGTGATATTTTTTGACTTCACAGCCCTGCTTCTTAAAAATGACTTCATGACCTCTGTCACAGATTTGACTTACACTCAGTAAGTTGTGTTTCAAACCAATCACAAACATAACTTCTTTGGAATTGATCTTTTCATCACTTATCTTGACTGATCCTTTACCAACTATCTTGGCTCCATCATTATTTCCAAACTTTACCAAGCCCCCTTCATATTTCTATAGCTTTTCAAATTTTTGTTTATCTCCTGTCATGTGACTGGAGCATCCACTATCCAATATCCATGGTGCAGATTTTTTCTGAGCTTTGAATGTTGTCTGTACAATCAAGGATTCCTTTTCTTCCTTGGGTTGCTCCTTTTCTTTCCACTCTGGTTTGGCTGTAGTTTTTGTCACTTGTTTAGAATTTTCTTTGTCAGTGGCCTGTGCATGTTTTTCTAGGAATTTTTTGTTTTGTCTTAAACTGTTTGGTTGAGATCTTCTTCCTTGATATTTATTTGCTGCATATGTGCTTCTACAGTTTCTTGCAATGTGTCCAAAGTTATGATAGTTATAGCATTCTACTGCATAATCCATCAAGGGTGAAAAAACATTTCTACTGGTGAAGTTTCTTTGTCCTATATTATGAATGCAGTCTGAAATCTTATGACCGTAAGCATTGCATTTAAAAAAATAACCAGAGAAGGAATGATTGAACCTGGGAGTTGGTCTTTGCCATTTTGTAGTAGGAGCAAAAAATTTTCTTCTCCTTTGATGAGTGAATTTTGTGAATCCCTCATTGTCAGCAGTCTTCTCGTGCCTGGCATTGTTGCTTTCTTTTGAATGATTCTTTTTTCTTTGGTCAACCTTGATCTTATCTTCTTTCTTTACTGGTTCTACAGTTATGGCCTTTGATCCACTTGACGATTCTCCTTCGACAAAGCCCAAGCCAAACTTGATGCCTATAGTCCTCTGACTGTTTATAATCTTTTCAAGATTTGTAGAACTTCCTTCAAGTTTGTGATAGCAACTAAATTTTTGATTCTTTTCTTCTAGCCGCATTCTTAAAACAACAATCTCTTCTTCTAGTTTGCTGCACTCATCTATTCTCGTGGTTAATTATACTTCAAGTTCTTCAGACATTTTCTTAAATTCTTCTGTCTGTACTTTCAAACTGTTTATTATGTCATTTGCATCCTCAAGATTTCCTGAGACCTTTTTATTCTTCTTCCTTTCTGTACTCAACTCTTTCAGTGCAGCAACCAACTCTCCTTCCAGATATACTTCAGCCTCATCCTTAAGTTCTTTGTCACCTTCCTATTTTTCTTCTATTTTTTCTTCTTCAAATGCCATGAACAGAGCTTCACCTCTTTCTTCTTCATAATCCTCACCTGAGCTTTCTTCAGAAGAGCTGACATTCTTGGATATGAAACTTTTCTTCTTGAAGTTGTTCTTTCTAAAATGTGGTTTCTTCTTCCAGTCACCTTTTTCTTGGTGTGACCCTTCATCATTTTTGGTTTTCTCATGCATTGGACATTTAGCTGCAAAGTGACCGACGCCTCCACAATTGAAGTACTTAAACGGTAACTTTTCTCTATATTTTTCCTTTTCCTTTTGTAAGTTTTTGAACAAAGTTGGCTTCTGTTTCATCCGATGTCTCTTCATCCTCAGATTCTTGTTCAGCTTTTATAATTTTGTGTGCTTTAAAAGCAGCTTCTCTATCTATGGGCTTAGTTTGTCCTATTCTCATTTTGTATGCAGTCAAAGAACCATGCATCTCATCCATGCTAAAATTATTTAGATCTTTAGCTTCTTCTATAGCAAAAACTTTAGAATTAAATCTTTTGTGAAGAGTTTTAAGTGCCTTTTTCACGATGACCGCATCTTTGATTTCTTCATCGAGTCCTCTGATCGCATTAATGATTCCATTGACTCTCAGCATATAGGCCTCTATGTTCTCATCATTCATTTTTAATGCTTCGAACTGAGCTCGATGCATTTGTAGCTTGGCTTCCTTGATCTTGTTGTCTCCTTCATGAATGCTCTTCAGTTTGTCCCACATGTCTTTTGCTATTTTACAGCTCATGATCCTTATCAGTTCACTGTCTACTAGCCCACACATTATGGCATTCTTTGCTTTGGAGTTATTCTCAAACTTCTTCTCGACAGTATCTGTTGGAGGAGTAGCTGGTATTGTGTATCCACTTTCTACTGACTCCCAAATGTCGTATCCCAATGCACACATATATGTCTACATATTGAGTCTCCAGAATGAGTAATTAGTTTCGTCGAACAAAGGAGCTTTGTTTGATGAGAATCCTTCACCACCTACCATTATTTTTTTTCCAAGATCACCTTAGCTGATTAAGATTATTCAAGAACCTTGCTCTGATACCAATTGATGTTCTCACAATGACATTGATAAGGGGGGGTGAATCAGTGTAGCTATTTAAAATTCAAATCTACAACTTTTAAAGCTGAAGCAAAGAGAACTTAAAAGTAGGTAAATCAATTATCACAAGAGAGCACACCACAACACACAATATAATGAGGTTCACCAATTTGGCTACTCCTTAAGAATGACTGCTTGGACTATAGTCCAAATCCAGCCTTTGTAAAACACCAATTTTATAATCTATTTACCAGCACCCACTAGAAGGAGCACCAACCCCTGGTTTATTTGCACCAACAGAAAGGAGCACTAACCCCTAATTCAAGAACCGACTTGAACTGCACTTTTTTTAAACTATTAGATTGACATAAGAATGCCTTCACTTATCCAAGACCCTGAATGGTCTACAATTTATCAAAAACTTAGTAAACACTTACGACTCTACTTGTCACTCTCTTGCAACACTCTTCTAACCCCTTTTCGGTAGCACTTTCTCACATTCAACAGCAACTAAATTCTTTGTGCGACTGTTATTTTATAACCCTATTTCTCATTGAGACTCCTCATCTTCAGTCACTTCTGTAACCCTGCATGCAGTCTATTAACATTCTCTTCTACCACTTGTCAATTGTAACTGCTTCTTTATGTAACTCCTTTTGTATATATAGAGTGGGCATTTCGTTGAACACGTTACATGCAACATATACCTCTACCATGATTGTTCATCTTCTTGGTCATAACTATTCGTATTATTTTTTGTGCATGCATGTATTTTTTGATTGTATTTATGCGATTGTTTGATTTCTCCTTTGAATTTTATTAAAATAGCTGCATGATTTCTATCTGTAACTGTCGCACTAACTTTAGTTAACTCTACTCATTTTGGCTACATGATCTTCCTCTGCAACTGCCCCTGTAACCGTCGTTCTACTTTTAGTTAACTATCAGTAAGCATGCTGTAGCGACCCGTCATGAAATCGTGACACTTCTATCTCTTTGCACTCTTCTCGCATTCTACCCGTGAAAACATGACCTGTCGCAATATCATGACACTTTCGCCTCCTTGTTACTCTTCTCGGCTTGAACCCATGAAAACATGACCTGTCGTGATATCGCGACACTTTCGCCTCCTTGTTACTCTTCTCGACTTCAACCCGTGAAAACATGACCTGTCATGATATCGTGACACTTTCGCCTCCTTGTTACTCTTCTCAGCTTCAACCAGCGAAAACAAGACATGTCATGAAATCGTGACATCTTTCGCTTCCTTACACTCTTCTCTACTTGCACTAGCGAAAATTAGACATGTCACGAAATCATGACACTTACGCCTCCTCACTACTCTTCTTGGTTTCAACCAACGAAAATAGAACATATCACGAACTTGACCTCTTCTCTATTTCTTGCCCACAAAAATGGAACATTTCACGAAATCGTGACATCTTTCTCTTTCGTACACTCTTCTCTGCAAGCACCAGCAAAAACCTAACATGTCACAAAATTGTGACACATTTTCTGCCTTGTGCCTTTCTTTGTCTTTCGCCCATGAAAACACAACATGTCACAAAATTGCGACACATGCACTGCCTTGCACTCTATCTCTTCTTTGGGTTGTGAAAACCTGACATGTCATGAAATCATGACACTTTTTCTCCTTGGAGCTTTCTCTTTGAACCTGTCATGAAATCGCGACACTTTTTCTCTGTGAACTCTTTCTCTCGAACCTGTCATGAAATCGTGACACTTTTTCGTCCATACAGTCCTTCTTGTAAATTGTCACAAAATCATGACACGTTTCTTTCCATACAATCCTTCTTAAAAATTTTCACAAAATCGTGACACTTTTATTTCTCTGCCTTCCTCTTCGCTTCGGACCGCAAAAATGGAACATGTTGTGAAATCGTGACATCTTTTTCTTTCTCCTCGTTCTCTTCCAACATGTCATGAAATCATGACAGTTTTCCTTGCTTGCGCCTTCTCTCCGAACATGTCACGAAATCATGACATTTTTCTTTGCTTGCACCTTCTTTCCGAACATGTCGCGAAATCGCGATAGTTTTCCTTGTGCTTTCTCTTTTGTCCAACATGTCATGAAATCGTGACATCTTTTTCTCTCTCCTATTTCTCTTCGCTTTGGACCATGAAAATGAAACATGTCATGAAATTGTGACAGTTTTGCTAGCATTTTCTCTTTCCTCCGATATGTCACAAAATCATGATAGTTTTGCCAGCAGTTTCTCTCTCCTTCGATATGTCACGAAATCACGATAGAAAACATGTCGCGATATTGCGACAGTTTTCTTACTTGTCTTTTTCTTTGATCTTTTGAATCTGTCTTCTTGGAAATTCACTGTGCATGCTCTGACTGACCTCTGAAATCTTGTCCATTGCATCATCTGATTTGTCTGTCTATGTTGACAACAATGACAATACTGTTTCTGCACCTTGCTCAATAGCGAGGTGGTAGTCATCATCTTTGGCTTGGTCTTGGTGATCTTCTTCCTCCATGGGAGTTGGACTCTCTTCAAAAGCTATGGTTAGCATTTCCTTGAGTTTTTTTTTCTCAACCATAGGTGCCTTTAGATTTTGATCATTATTTGGTTTAGGTGTTGGTGGTTTACTAGAAGCATTAGTTTCTTTGTGTACAAGATGAGGTGTTGATGCAGATGGGTCATTTTGTACCCCTTTGTATTTGTTATCCAGTTGAGTATTTGGAGATGAAGGTCCTACCAACAAGTGGGCTGAAGGAATCACAAATTCTCTTGGGCAATCCACCTGCTGAACATACTTGAATGGCTCTTCATCAGCCAACACCATGTAGACTTTGTTATCATGCACATACTTGACACATTGGTGTAGGATCGAAGGAAAACATCTCATGTCCCTTATCCAAGGTCTCCCTAGGAGGATTTTGTATTGCATGGCCCCTTCCAAGACACGACACATCATAGGGATGGTCTTATGCCCCACCTTGATAGGTAGGACTATCATTCCCACAGTATTGCATAAAGCATCATTGAAAGCTCTTAATGTATAGGCTCCCAAAACTATATTGGACTTGGGGATATTAAGATGTTCTAGTGTTATTTTTGTGATGATGTTGATTGATGAACCTGTATCGATCAAGACCCGCTTAAATGTTAAATCATTAATTGATACCATGATGTGTAGCGGAGGGTATGGTAAGGTAATAGATACTATCTTAATCTCATAATCATAGAATCAAATCATAGGTTCCTGGTATTCTTGTACTTGACCCAAAAAATGGGTGAATGCATTTGGATCTTGTGATTGGAGCTCAATTGACCTTAAAATCTCCATCAAGATCTCCCTGTGCTTTGGAGACTGTTGTATGAACTCATAAATTGATAGCTTAGCCAAAGTTGTTTGTAATTTTTTCTCAAGTCTACTCTGGATGGTTACCACAGGTAGGATTAGTGGACTTGGAATGTTGTCTTACCCCTACCTCTACCTAGGTGCAGTTGGGATGTTGATGGGAGTTGTGAGATGTTGTGGTTGACCAGACCATCTAGTCTTGGTTGCTATATTGACAATTTCAACCATCCCAACACATCCATGGGTAGGCATATCAATTCATACCTGATTGACTTGTGCACCTTACCCTCTAGGGGCCTTATATTTTGGCAGTGGATTTTTGTAGATGCTCATATCTCTGTTGTTAGGGGCCAGTGGGTTGTCCACTTTAAGTTCTTCGGCTTCAATCATGTTTTGCACCTAATGTTTGAAACCAACACAAACTTTGATATTATGCCCTGGTATCTTGTGATACAGGTAGAATTGATCTTACATATATCCTTTTGTCTTAGGATGGTTGGGATATATAAGATATATATCATGGAATATGATCTTTCTTGTCTCGCTCAATGGATTCAAGATTGTTTGCATTGATTCGGTCAATGGTGTAAAATAACGAGGGGGTTTGTGTTCTTTTTTTACCCTAATTGTTATTTGGATCATAGTTTGCTGGTGGGGGCTATGCTTGATAATTTTGGGGTTGATGCACTTTCTCTTCCTTAGGTGTATCCAATACCACTTGATTAACTAGGGCAAGGTTTGCCTGCTTTTGTTTATATTTGCCATTTTTGTTGTTTTTGCTCCACTCCTTCTTGGTCTGGAGTTTTATGGTTCCCCCATCTACTTTGATGTCCTAAATGAGTTTAGCTTGTGCCAATGCTTCCTTAAATTAGGGGTATTTTTTTAGTTGGAGCAAGAGTAAATTTTTTTTGGAACAAATCTTGGTGAACATCCAAACGATTTCTTCTATGGGAACGACGAATGATAATTTTACCATGATTTTTCTCCATCTATTCCCGTAATCCATTACTGGATTGTCATCATAATGTTTCAGATTGGCTAGGTCTGAAAGGTTCACTCTCCTCTTAGAACCAAAATAGAAACACTTTAGAAAAGCATTCACTAGTTGTTCAAAGTTAGATATGCTATGCTTGGCAATTGGTTAAACCATTGGGTGGCTGTGCCAAAAAATGTCATGATGAATGTCCTTAGAATAAGAGTGTCATTGTATTTGAGATGTATTCTTGTGCACATTATTCACCTTTAAACTTCTCTAGCCTAGGCATCTCAAAGTGCTTGGGGTAGGGAGGTCTAGGAACTAATGGATACAATGGTTGGTTGTGTATTTTGTTTAGTGTTGGTTGGCTCCCTAGTAGCCTCTTATTTATCAAAGGCTTTCATATTTTTAGAAAGCTCTTGAAATGCCTTTGAAGCAAGGAGTTATTCCTCTTAAAAACCCCCCCATGGTGGATGTGGATGTAAAACTCTATCCATTAGATTTGCTCTATTTTCTTCCCTTCTATGAGGGGACTCAAGATGATTGATCTGGCTCTATTAAGTTTACAATTTCCCCCTCAGTTGGGTTCCTCTCATGATTTAGTGGGTGGATTTGTTGTGGGTTACTTTTTTTTCTAAAGTGCTCCTCTCTTGGTGGGTCAACACATTTATTTATTTGATGATGACTTCCATTTGTTTGTTGGTTGCTGCGATCTAGCTGCTCAACTTACTCTCTCAAACGTTGCTCATGTTGGTGCAACAACCGTTTTATCTATTTATTGTGTTCAATAGCATCCACAAGCTCTCACTCTTTGCACAAGGTGTTCTCTAACCATCATACATGATTAATGTGCACAATTATAGGAGACTCATGCTTATCTGAACCTATTCTAGTTATTTTGATTCATAGATCTCTCAGAGGTTTCTATTGTTTCCTCATTTTCGCTAGCCAATATGACTTGTTCAGTATATTATTGAGTGTCTCTATGATCAAATTTTGTGTGTTTTCTATGGGGTCAATTAAGGTACCCCCAGTTTGAGAAGTGGGTCTAGAATTCACGACTCATGAGATTCTAGATGTGGAATTCTGTATGGCTATGGTTCTGGCAGGTGGCCTTGGAGGCAACTGATCCAACTCGTCCAATTGTATTATTCTCTATGGATGATCCCATGAGGTGCCATTCACTCCAATGAGGTCATAGTCTAATGGAATCCTTCCTCTTATTTTAAGGACACCTTCTGTTTGATGTCTATGACTGGATGTGTTTATAGTTTCTTGCTCCTTAGTGGGTTGATCTGTTCTAAGTGTTTCATGTGAATGTTGAGATGTTTTGACTCTCGTGTTCCATTTTGGTGATGAGGGTTTCGTAATCATTTCTACCCTCCATGAGGATGGATAAGGGGAAACCTCATCACCTTTGTGTGAAGAACGGGGTCTAGAACCCTCTTCATGTCTAAGTGAGGAAGAAGCTTTTGAAGCTTCCTCATGTCTCTGAGAAGTTTTGGTGTATTTAGAGGAAGCATTTGAGGTTTCCTCATGTCTCCTTGATGATGATGGTCGTGAGGCCTCTTTTTGTTTATGAGATGTAGTTTCATGTTGTGGTTCCCTATTTGGGTTTCTCGAGGAGATTCCCCAAAGGTTGAGTTAGCACCCCTTAGACTCACAAAATTGTGTCTTACGGTCTTTCGAGTAAGTATTTCAATGTTACTACGACTTCACCTAAGGGTATGTGTTGTTCTGGACCCTCCCTCAGTGTCATACCGAGGATTTCTACTTCTTGTTTTAACCATCATTTTGGAATTTAGCTTTGTGTTGCACTTTAAATATGATCAAACAATATCACACAATTTTTTTAGCTTAATTATAGATTTAAGTGTGCCCTAACTGTTTGATGTATTTTGATGTATTTTTGTTTCTTGCTTCTTGTTTTGGATTTGGAATGAGGAGACTCATCCATAGGGATAATCAAGAGTACTCATGCCAAACATGATTTCCCTAAATATACTAGGGTACACCACTAAAATCCTAGTGGGGAATTCGCCTAGCTCTTCCACTCTGAACCAATGAATGTTCCAATAGTGGGAGATAGTTTGAACACAAGTACCTTAGTACCACTATGAATAAGTTATTAAATCCATTTTTAGGAGAATATAGGGGGCAAACCGGTCGAAGGAGATGAATTCCAACGTCATCGGACTGAATTGAAGGTTGGTGATGAAATCCAACTCCCCAATGTTTAAAAGAAACATGTATGTGTGTGGTTCATTTTAATATCGCATGAATGATAATGCATCACACAATAGCCATGAACTTTCCCTATATGCCTAATGCAAGATGTGTTTCAATATTCAGAAATATGCATGAACTACTATGAAATTAATGAGCGCACTCTATCGGGTGCAAGTATGGCCTTTAGAAAGGCCTAAAAATAATCAAACCAACCATACCGTGTCTAGCACATTGGATTCTAGGGTTAACTTTACAAATATAAGTCATTGTTCCTAGCAATGCCTAGTGGAAATCTAAAAGAAGATCTAAGATATGTGAAATGCCTGATTATTTCTTCTTTTATTCTTTAAATTCCAAAATAGATATGTGCTTTAATTTCACTATTTTAGACACACAGAAGCAAATAAAAAGCTATAAAATATCAGAGAATTTGTACCAACCTTTGATCCAGCTCAGAGAGTCAGTGTTTTGACCTCTACTGCACTCCAGTGTTGGCCGTTGTCGACTAGAGCATCTTGGTCCTAGCTGCTATTAGCAGGAGTGGCTAAGGCTCTGTTGGCCACTGTGGCTCAGAGCAGTTGATTTTTGGCCATTGTAGACTAGAGCAGCTAAGCCTGAACACAAAATTAAGTTAGCATCCAAGCAAAAAAATGAAAAATCAGTGGAAGTTCCATCGTGATCGCCATATCTAGCGACCCCAGGGCGCACACACCACTCTTACTCTGCATGCAAATGTGTTTAAACCAAAAATGAAATGAAAGACCATGAAAAAAGCATATAACATGGAAGCAACAAATATATGTCTCTTTATTTATATTGAAACCCGATTACATGTCGGTCCCTCTTAGGGATACCCATTTTGATATAATGAGGTTACAAGTGGATAAAATTTCCCCTCGCAAAGGGGTGGTGCGCTATCACAAGCTCCCTAGTTTCACACACAAAAATGTATAAGGGCTTATAGATACCTCCTTATCTAGGTATGTTCCCTAGAGGGATCCCTTTTTCTCTCATATGTTGCAAATTCTATCTGATGAGCCTGTGGCCTTGTAAGAAATAAAACAACAAAACATGCTTAGATGTCTGAGAATGCCTTCCCATATGAGGTTGTTAGTAATGAATATATCAAATGAAATCAAGTGCAAATTAAACCTATGCTATGAATTTGAATGAATGAAATGATGCTATGCTAATGATATGCTAAACATAATAATGAAACTAATATCTAAAACCCTAATCTAGGCCTGTAGGCTGCTGTCCAAGATAGCGGTCGCTAAAGCGAATCTTTTCGTCTTTGCTTCAAGGCTATGGATCGAAGCTTGTATCCGATGTTGAAATGATGGTTGCTTTGCTCGATATGTTGAATATTCGGTATGTGGAAAACCCTCAAATGGACTCTCCAATTCGAAAAGGCTTTTTCCTTTGATCAAGTGTGTCTCCCCTAGTGCTCTCAGGCTTGCATGTTTTAAAGTGTGTGAAACCCTAGGTCTATGCCCAAGCCCTAGGATTGAATCCATCATGCATAGTGGAGGTTAGCATGAGAATATTTTGTCTTTTCTATGTTTAAAGACCAGTTAATTGAAATATAACTATAAACTTGAGTCTCCTATACAAACTGGTCATTAGTATGATAAACTTTTTCTTTGTCTATATTTGAAGGCCAGTTAACTAAATTCTAAATGCAAACTTAAGTCTCCTATGTGAACTGGCCATGAAAGGGAATGCAAAGTTACTCCCGCTCATCTTAATTGCATGCATACTACCACTTTCACCCGTGTTTGAGCATATTTATCAAAAAAATGCTTTTTGTGTCTTAGCCACTATCATCTATAGCGGCTAAGATCTGGCCGCTATTGTCTATAATGACTAAGGTCTGGCCGCTCTAAGCTTGAGCGGCTAAGGTCTGGCCACTCTAGGCTTGAGCGGCTAGGCTTGGATGAGCTTAAAATACCCCAGATGAGTGGTGAGAACCACTTTTGATGCTTGGAAAGTCCAATATTATGTCATATGATCTTATGAAAGTGCCTATGTGAGTAGCTCCCCTAAACATGACACATTTTAGGTGTCTACATCGTATTTTTGTCTTGATAATATTATCCAGATTCTTTGAGCTTCTTCCAAACATGTGTAACCTGTCCGTAGACTCTTTTACTTCTCCCCTTAGTAGATCCACTTCATGTTCCAAACTTTCACATTCTAGGACCTTTGCTTCTAACTTATCTTTGAGCTTCCTTCTCTTAGCTATTGACTTATTTAAATCCTCTGTAAGCTTTCCTTTCTCTTCATCACATTATTGAAACTAAAGCTTAAGTTGGGAGTTTTATTTTCTCACCTTATTTAATGCATTAAGGGCATGAATAAGTTCTCCTTCAATATCAACTCTTCATGTTTATTATTCTTCCTCTATTTTTTTGCCTTTGAAAACATATTCATTCTTTTCTGACTTATCTTCCATAGGATCACTTCCTTATCTTTCTAATGCCATGAGTTGATTCTCTTCTGGTCCTTCAAGTGCATCTTCATATTCATCATCACTAAAATTGAAACCACTCTTTGTACAACTATATTCAATATGACCAAAGTTACCACATCTAAAACACTTGAGAATTATTGGTGACTTTTTCCTAACTTCTTCTTTTTCTTTTATCAAAAATAGAACCTAATATTTATCATTATCTGAGGAACTATTATCACTATCACTTGAGTACTTACTTGCCTTGTCTGCATAGTAACTCCTCTTCTATATTTGAAATAACTTCTTTCCTTGTTTACCTTGTCCATCCTTGCCTTTCTTTTGGTACCTATATTTTTTTGATTCCCTATTCTTATGATCCTATTTTTCTTCATCATTGCTATTTCTAGCTTCTTGAAAATTAGTTGCATAGTGACTATAATTTCCACAATTGAAACATCTAATACATTTTATATATTTAAATATTCTTGGATCCTTTTTCCTTCTGCCATAAATTGCTTCATCACTATATGATTTCTTATCATTAATATTCTTAGTAGATTTGAAAGCTGCTTATTTTTGAAGATTATGTTCCTCTATTGTTCTCATCTCAAATGTTGTAATAATACTAAGTAATTCATCCCTCGTAAAAATATCACCATATTTTGATTCCTCTATAGCTAAAATTTTTTCACTAAACCTTTCTGGAAGTGACCTTAAAATCTTGTCACATACATCATATTATTGAACTACAATTCCAAGCCCTTGTATGGAGTTAACAACCTCATCTACATGAAGTAGATAAGCACTAATATTTTTGTCATCCTTCATTTTTAGATCTTCAAATTGTCCTTTGAGATTTTGCAACTTTGCTTTTTTTATCTTTTTATCTCCTTCATATATGCTTTGCAATTTATTACAAATTTCTTTTGTTGATTTGCAATGCATAACTTTTATGAAATTTGTTCTATGCAAACATTTCAAAATTACATTTATTGCTCTTGAATTGTAATTATGTATAAGCTTACCATATTTATCTGTAGGTGGAATACAGGGTGGTGTGTATCCATTTTCAACTACTTCCCATATTTCATTTCCAAGTGCTATTAGGTGAATCTTCGTTATCATACTCCAAAATACATAATTGCTCCCATCAAACATTAGTTCTAAATTATCTAAGAATCCATTTGTGTTCTGTAATATTTTCCTTCAAGCTGTTAATTTTTTTTGAAGGAATCCGCTTTGATACCAACTAAAGAACACAAGCTTATATTGAGAGGGAGGGTGAACAGTATAAGAACACGTTTTACTTTTCTTTCCAAATTAATATTATGGAATGTATCAATAGAAATATCAACAATAGTAAAAAAAGCAATGCATAAATCACCACACACAATAGAGACACCAATTTAATGTGGTTCACCTAATGTGGTCTACTGCACGAGAAAATATTTCACTAAAATTTTCTCAATCAATCTCTTGGGAATATTTTCCCTATTACAATATTTATGGACCTCTATCCAAAGGAGACACCAATCCCCTAATAAATTTCATGGATATCTATCCATAGGAGACACCAATATCCTTAGTTGGTTTGTGGATCTCTATCCACAAGAGAACTCTTTCTCCTCTCCTCTGGTTGGTGATCTCCTAGAAGAACTGCTACCTCCACTGCATTGGCTAATGGATATCTATCCACTGAAGACTCCTGTAATCACTTAAAATACCTATCCTCATTGCCTTGGCTAATGGATCTCTATCCACTCGAGATTGTCATCCTCTATACCCTATCATCTCCAAAGCTTCCTCTCAGCTCTATCTCAAATCTGTACTAAACAAAGTCCTTCAATCTAGCACAAATCTACTCAATCTTTGTCTCTAGTCTAGCACAAACCTATCCCCAAATCTACACCAAAATCTATCCTTAAATCTACACTAAAAAAATTTCTTTGATCTAGCACAAATCTACTCAATATTTGTCCTCAAGCCTTAACACAAATCTTGACTCAATCACAAATCAACTCTACTAGATCTGCTCCAAACCTTAACTCAATGTTTGAACAAATAAATCAATCAAATCTACTCTTAAGTCTTCTCAAAGACTTATCTCAAATCTGTATTGTAATCTTCCACAAAAGCTCACACTCATCTATCCACAAGTCCTCTCTAGAACTTGTCCAATCTACTCAACAAGTCCTCACTAAGAATTACCTTAAATCTGCTCAACAAGTCCTCAATCGAACTTGTTCAATTTTCTCAACAATTCCTCACCAATACTTACCTCAAATCAGTATTGTAAGCTTCCACAAAAGCTTACTCAAATATGTCCTTAAGTCCACTCTTGGAATTACTCAAATTAGCTCACAATATTTCACAAAAGCTTATTCAACTTAACTCAATCTATCACAAAAAACTTCTTCAATCACACAAACAAGCTTCACACATAATATTTGTTCAATCTCACAAAAACATATAGAGAAATGTTAGAGAATCAATATGCTTCATACTTACAACAACTCAATCACTTCCAAAAAATTCTATCACAAAAACATATAGAGAATTGTTAGAGACCCAATATGCTTCACACTCACAACAATACTCAATCACTTTCAAACTCTCTTGCTTAACCACATAAAAACATAGAGAATAGTTAGAGACTCAATATGTTTCACTCTTGCACAACACTCAATCGCTTTCAATCTCTCTTCCAAATTAAATCAAAATATAGAACAATTTGTTTCATAGAATTTGAACTATCACTTCAACACTTCCACTTGACTAGGCTCAATCAACTCCACTCAACAAATCACTCTAGCTTTATCAACTCAATCAATGAAACCAACTTGCTTGAAAAAATCCTAAGGCAATGTTTCATTCAATGCTCTCAACAAATCTCACAATGGAACTTCAAACTTAACTCAAGATGTTCTCTCATTCACATAAAAATGATACTCATGATATTTTGCATAAACCCTGGTTCAATATAGTTCACAAGTTCTCACTCAATCATTCACCAATCATGCATATAAGGGCTCACTCAGTATTTCCAAAAATGCTTATAAAACAAGGTTTTTACTCCATCTTAGCATTCATTACATCCAACAATTACTCTCAAGGATAATGTGCCCTTACCTCTTGTTTTAAGATAATTTGACCTCAAACACCTATTTTAATAATAACCACTCACTTTGCCAATCACAAGGTTAAATGAAAAAAATATCACTCTAACACTCCCTCAAGATATCTCATAGTCACAAAAATAAATTAAACTCAAATACGCCTTATTACTCCTTTAAAATAAGCATTCACCAAAACACAATCTCAAAAATAATATTTCCTTACAACCTTATAATTCCTTAACCACTTAAAAATTCAACACAAAAATAATACAACCTATCCTTTTATCTCCCTCAAATACTCAATAACCAATTTTAAAACAAACTTTATAAACCTCCAAAATATTTAGTTTTTATTCAACCTTAGCAAATACAAAATTACCTCATCCAACCTTGGCAAACATTAATGCATACCTTTTGTACCAAGCAAAAATGCCTTAGCGAGTTTTGAACGTGAGACCACTCCCAGTCAAGCACCTTATCGAGGTGCTAGCCCACCATGTGGGCTATGAGCTTCCTCATGAAGGAGAAGACTAAAGACTTCATTATATTCATTTTGATCAATGCATTACAAAAACAAAACACCCTCTTCTCTTGCAAAACCAACTCGACAAGCTTCAAACCTTGCTCTCCTCACCTGTCGAACGTCTTAGTGCCACCCACTATTGCCAACTGCACTACAAAGCGCTATGCATAGTGAAATGAACCCCGCTCCTATTTCTTGTCTCTTCTACCATTGAATGCATTTAAAGCAGGTGAAAACCATACACACTTCTATGAGCATGAATTCATATATTAATCGATAATTGCATTGGGAATTAAGGCAAAGGTTCTTGTCCCTCTTTTATACATGAAGGCTAATGTCTTAGAAATGTCAGCGCCTTATTCAAATTTTGAATTCGAATTAATAATTAACCTTAATAACCCAACCTTAGGGTTATTTAATTAATATAAATTAATTTTATAATTAAATTATAATTAATCTATAACTAACTTAATAACTTTAGAAGTTAATTAAATTAATTAATAAATTAATTTATAATGAAATTATTTAAATTAATTTAAATCTCTCCTTTTAATATTATAATATTATTTTTCTTGGGCCTCTTTATTGCTCTTTGAACCTCATATGACCACCTGGAACTGGATCTGACCAACTAGAGGCTGACTTTCCTTTTACACTGATTATGAAACCGCTTCTTCTTGTACTGCTCACTAAAACTGACTCTTGATATCAATGACAAATAAATTACTCAAAATGTCCAACAATATTCCCCTTTGTCATTGATGGCAACCCAATTATCTTTGACAATTTTCTTAACCATTTTCTGTTTTGCTCTCCCTAGAAAATTGCTCCCCCTGACTCAATGCTCTCCCATTAAATCAAATCTCTCTCCCTTACTCAAATCTCTCCCCTTTTGACATCAATGACAAAGGGTCACCTTTGGGGCTCAGGGTTAAGAATGGAACTCTTAGCTTATCCCCTCCCCCACCTCCTCTTGAGGTTGTTAATTTTGGTATGGGAGTATTTCTACTCCTAGAATTCACTGATCTTTACCTTTATCCACTTTCCTCATCATACGATCCTTCTGATTCCTTTGATTTTTCCTGTTCCTGCTTGTCTCCAAAATTTTTCTCTACACCACTTGTATGTCCATCATTATTGTACTTATAACACTTAATATTATTATTCCTTGGAGGTGCAAATATCCTGGGATTCCTCCTAGTAAAGCCATATATATTCCTATCATGAACCCTGCATTGCCTTGTGACCAAACTGATTACATGAGTAGCAATACCCTTGAAATAGCTATCTATTTCTAAATTTCCCATATTTGTGTCTTTCATGTGTCCTACGCTAAGAAGCTTTGTGCCCAAACCTATAACATGAGAAGCATCTTCCATTGAAATTATCTTGTCTTAACCTCATTGGTCTCTTAGTCTCTTTTACCCTACGCTGGTACCTATTCCATCTGTTCCTCTTTTGTGCATTGTTCCTTTCCTTTTTGAACTTTATATTGTACAACTCATCCTTAGAATTCTCACTCTCTCTTAAACTGTCTTCTTCTAAAGTTTTTTCTTCTTAAGAACTTGAGGTTGACTCCTCTACTTGTTATCTTTGTTCTTGTTCAAAGCCAAGACCAATTTTTTTTGTTGACCATATTTGTGCCTTGATAATATTATCCAAATTATTTGAGCTTCTTCCAAACCTGTGTAACCTATCCTTAGACTCTTTTACTTCTCCCCTTAGTAGATCCACTTCATGTTCCAACATTTCACATTCTAAGACCTTTGCTTCCAACTTATATTTGAGCTTCCTTATCTTAGCTATTGACTTATTTAAATACTATATAAGCTTTCCTTTCTCTTCATCACTTCTCACCTTATTTAATGCATTAAGGTTATGGATAAGTTCTCCTTCAAGATTAACTCCTCCTGTTTCTGATTCTTCCTCTATTTGTTTACCTTTGAAAACATCTTCATTCTTTTCTGACTTATCTTCGATAGGATCACTTTCTTATCCTTCTAATGCCATGAGTAGATTCTCTTTTGGTCCTTCAAGTGCATATTCATATTAATCATCACTGAAACTAAAACCACTCTTTGTACAACTATCTTCAAGATGACCAAAGTTACCACATCTAAAACACTTGAGAATTATTGGTGACATTTTCCTAACTTCTTATTTTTATTTTGTTAGAAATAGAACTTAATATTTATCATTATCTAAGGAATTATTATCACAATTACTTGAGTACTTACTTGCCTTGTCTGCATAGTAACTCCTCTTCTATCTTTGAAATAACTTATTTCCTTGTTTGCCTTGTCCATCATTGTCTTTCTTTTGGTACCTGTATTTTTTTTATTCCCTATTCTTATGATCCTATTTTTCTTCATCATTTCTATTTCTAGCTTCTTGAAAATTAGTTGCATAGTGACCATACTTTCCACAATTGAAACATCTAATAGATTTCACATCTTTAAATATTCTTGGATCCTTGTTCCTTCTGCCATAATTTGCTTCTTCATAACTGGATGACTCATTGCTTAAATCTGACTTCTTACCATTAATATTCTTAGTATATTTAAAAGTTGCTTATTTTTGAAGATTAGGTTCCTCTTTTGTTATCATCTCAAAAGTTTTAATAATACCAAATAATTCATCCCTTGTCAAAAGATCACCATATTTTGATTCCTCTATAGCTGAAATCTTTTCACTAAACCTTTTTGGAAGTGACCTTAAAATATTATCACAAACATTCTTCAACTACAATTCCAAGCCCTTGTATGGAGTTAACAACCTCATCTACACAAAGTAGATGAGCACTAATGTTTTTGTCATCCTTCATTTTTAGATCTTCAAATTTTTCTTTGAGATTTCACAAATTTACCTTTTTGATCTTTTTATCTCCTTCATATATGCTTTACAATTTATCCCAATTTCTTTTGCTGATTTACAATGCATAACTTTTATGAACTTTGTTCTATGAAAAACTTTAAAAATTGCATTCATTGCTCTTGAATTGTAATGACATAGAAGCTTACCATATTTATCTGTATGTGGAGTAGCTGGTGGTGTGTATCCATTTTCAACTAGTTCCTATAATTCATTTCCAAGTGCCATCAGGTGAATCTTAATTCTCATAATAAAAAATACATAATTGCTCCCATTAAACATTGGTGCTAAATTATCTAAGAATCCATTTGTGTTCTGTAATATTTTTATTCAAGTTATTAACCTCTTCTGAAGGAACTTGCTCTAATACCAATTGAATAACACAAGCTTATAATAATAGGGGGGTGAACATTATAATACCACTTTTTACTTTTCTTTCCCAATTAATATTATGTAATGTATCAATAGAAATATCAACAACAGTAATCAAAGCAATGCACAAATCACCACACACAATAGAGACACCAATTTAATGTGGTTCACCTAATGTGGGCTACTCCATAGAGAAAATATTTCACTAAAATTTTCTTAATCAATTTCTTGGGAATCCTTTCCCTATTAAAATGTTTATGGACCTCTATCCAAAGGATACACAAATACCCTAATCAATTGTTTGGATCTCTATCCATATGAGACACCAATATCCTTAGCTAGTTTGTAGATCTCTATCCACAAGAGAACTCCTTCTCCTATGCTCTGGCTGGTGATCTTTTAGAAGAACTATTGCCTCTATTGCATTGGCTAATGTATCTCTATCCATTCAAGACTCTTGCCATCACTCAGAAGACCTGTCCTCATTGCCTTGGCTAATGGATCTCTATCCACTTGAGACTATCATCCTCTATACTCTGTCACCTCCAAATCTTGCTCTCAAATCTATCTCAAATATGCACTAAACACAGTCCTTCGATCTAGCACAAATCTACTCAATATCTATCTCTAGTCTAGCATAAACCTATCCTCAAATATACATCAAACTCTATTCTTAAATATGCACTAAACAAATTCCTTAGGTCTAGAACAAATTAGCTTAATCTCTATCCTTAATGCTTAACACAAAGCTTGACTCAATCACAAATCAACTCTACTAGATCTGCTCCAAACCTTAACTCAAGGTTTGAACAAATCAATCAATAAACTCTTCTATTAAGTCTTCTCAAATGCTTATATCAAATATGTATTGTAAGCTTCCACAAAAGCTCACACTCATCTATCCATAAGTCCTCTCTAGAACTTGTCCAATCTGCTCAATAAGTCCTCACCAAGACTTACCTTAAATCTGTTCAACAAGTCCTCACTAGAACTTGTCCAATTTGCTCAACAAGTCCTCACTAATACTTACCTCAATTAAATATTGTAAGCTTCCACAAAAGCTTACTCAAATATGTCCTTAAGTCCACTCTTGGACTTTATCAAATTAGCTCACAAGCTTTCACAAAATCTTATTCAACTTAACTCAATCTATCACAAAAAACTTCTTCAATCACACAAACAAGCTTCACATAGAATCTTTGTTCAATATCACAAAAACATATAGAGAATTTTTAGAGACTCAATATTCTTCACACTTACAACAACTCAATCACTTCCAAAAAAAATTCTATCACAAAAACATATGGAGAATTGTTAGAGACTCAATATTCCGTACACTCACAACAATACTCAATCACTTTCAAACTCTCTTGCTTAACCACATAAACATATAGAGAATAGTTAGAGACTCAATATGTTTCACTCTTGCACAACACTCAATCACTTTCAATCTCTCTTCCAAATTAAATCATAATATAGAACAATTTATTTCATAGAATTTGAACTATCACTTCAACACTTCCACTTGACTAGGCTTAATCAACTCCACTCAACAAATCACTCTAGCTTAATCAACTCAATCAATGAAACCAACTTGCTTGCAAAAATCCTAAGCCAATATTTCATTTAATGCTCTCAACAAATCTCACAATGGAAATTCAAACTTAACTCAATATGTTTTCTCATTCACATAACAATGATACTCATGATCTTTTGCATAAACCCTAGTTCAATATAGTTCACAAGTTCTCACTCAATTATTCACCAATCATGCATATAAGGGCTTACTCAGTATTTCCAACAATGCTTATAAAACAAGGTTTTCACTCCATCTTAGCATTCATAACATCCAACAATTACTCTCAAGGATAATGTGCCCTTACCTCTTGTTTGAAGATGATTTAACCTCAAACACATGTTTTAATCATAACCACTCACTTTGCCAATCACAAGGTTAGATGATAAAAATATCACTCTAACTCTCCCTCAAGATATCTCACAATTACAAAAATAATTAAACTCAAATACACCTTATTACTCCTTATTTAAAATAAGAATTCACCAAAACACAATCTCAAAAATAATATTTCCTTACAACCTTATAACTCCTTAACCACTTAAAAATTAAACACAAAAATTAATTAACAACCTCCAAAAATCAAACCCTCAAAAATAATACAGCCTATCCTTTTATCTCCCTTAAATACTCAGTAACCAATTTTGAAACAAACTTTATAAACCTCCAAAATATTTATTTTTATTCAACCTTAGCAAATCCCAAATTACCTCATGCAACATTGGCAAACATTAATGCATATCTTTTATACCAAGCAAAAAGGCTTCGATGGGTTTCGAACGCGAGACCACTTCCAGTCAAGCACCTTATCGAGGTGCTAGCCCACCATGTGGGCTATGAGCCTCGTCATGAAGGGTAAGACTCAAGCCTTCCTTATATTCCTTTCAAATTGGCACATCACAAAAACAAAACACCCACTTCTCTTACAAAACCAACTCGACAGGTTTCAAACCCTGCTTTCCTCCCCTATCAAACATCTTAGCGCCACCCACTATCGCCAACTATTCTACATAGTGTTGTACATAGTGAAAGGAGCCCCGCTCCTATTTCTTGTCTCTTCTACCACTGAATGCCTTTACAGCACATGAAAACCTTACATACTTCTTTGCGCATGAATCCTTTTATTAATTGATAATTGCATTGGGAATTAAGGCAAAGGTTCTTGCCCCTGTTTTATATATAAAAGCCAATGTCTTAGAAATATCAGTGCCTTATTCAAATTTTGAATTCAAATTAATAATTAACCTTAATAACCCGAACTTAGGGTTATTTAATTAATATAAATTAATTTTATAATTAAATTATAATTAATATATAATTAACTTAATAACTTTAGAAGTTAATTAAATTAATTTATAATGAAATTATTTAAATTAATTTATAATTAATTTAAATCTCCCATTTTAATATTATAATATTATTTTTCTTGGGCCTCTTTATCACTCTTTGAACATCATCTGACCACCTGGATCTGGATCTGACCAATAGGAGACGAACTTTCCTTTTGCACTGATTACAGAACTGCTTCTTCTTGTACTGCTTACTGAAACTGACTCTTGACATCAATGACAACTCAATTAATCAAAATGTCCAAAAAATTTGTATAAAAAAGGATTGGTTATCCTGAATAGATGCTACTTGTATGGTAGTGCTCAAGAATCACATTTGCACCTATTGTCTAATTATCCCTTTTCTTAGTTTATCTTCTCCTAGTTCCTCGGGACCATTGGTGTGGTTTGGGTTTTTACAAATTTTTTTTCTAACTTGATCATTCAATGGAGGTCCCCCTTTCTATCCTCATATCTTTAGGATATTTGGTCCTTTGGTTTAACTATAGGGCCTTTAAAAATATCTCCTATCTAGCTAAGTTCATGGTACTTTGGGATGTTGCTACCATTGTTGAAAATATCTATGCAATTCATTTGGATAAGGTCACTTCCATTTGGGATTTGGTGATGGATTTGGTTCTTGGATTTAGATATTATTCTTCTGATCATCATCCTGAAGCTCCTGCTAGATAGACTACTATTTGGGAACCTCCTCCTCTTGGTTGGTTGAAGCTAAATTTTTATGGAGCTTCTAAAGGAAATTTGGGACTAGATGATGCGGGGGGATTGGTTATAGACTCTAACAGGAGGATTTTTTAGCTTTCACTAAAAATTATGATCGTCAAACCTATAATTTTGTAGAGACACGAGCTCTCTTTCAAGAGGTTTTTCAACTGGAAATTTTGAATGGTAAGAAGGTAACTATTGAAGGGAATTTTCTCAATATCATTAATATGATCAAAGGTGTTCAATTTCCTTCTTGTATGATCATGAACGAACTTGCTAAAACCCAATTATGAATTTTAACCATTGGAGCAGTTGAGATTAAGCATGTTTACAAGGAGAGGAATAGATCAACAATTTTTTTTAGCAAACTTGGGACTTCTATAGGAAAGATGCACAATTTGGTAGGAGAATTTTCCAAATGGATTAAATCAAATAGATAATAAAATATCAAGGAGATAATTTATGTTTTCAAATGGCTCTGACTTGCCACAGTAGGGATCCCTTGGAAAATTTGCTGAATTCAAGAGTTTGTACCTAAATAATGGAATTTGAGTTATAGAAAAATTCGTACCACAAATAGTTGTTATTGTTGGATGTCCTTTCTGAGGTTTTTTGCTTGAATATGTTTTTTTGATAGGTATAGTCTCCTGCATGAGACATGATGTATTTTTTAGGGTTTTAGTTGTTGATAGTAAAATATCTAGTGTATTGATGGTTTTAGTTTGGGTTTGTCCTACTCGACTATTATATAGCTTTGTTGTTTGTTTATTTCAATAATCATTTTTGGTTTGCTATCTTGATCTCTATATTTTGTGTATCCAACTGGTTGGTTGATCCACATTTGTAAAAGGTTTATGGTACCTTTCAAAACCTCTTTTTCCATCTTATCAAAACAAAATATAAACTTACAAGCAAACAATACTATCCTAAGAATGATTCTTGTTTTGGAATGAAACTACTCCTAGAATAATAGAAATGTAATTTTATATTTTAGGCAAGGGCCCAAGAGGAAGTGCACATAATATTTAGCCTAGGATGTAAACTATATGTAATTTTGACTTAATGCCTAATCAACACAATTTTTTTTATTGTTATCTAAAATTAAATTACATTTTAATTAAGTTCCCTACATTTGTTTTATTTTAATTTTACCAAAAATAGGAAAAGATGGAAATGCACAATAAATAACCTACTAGACTATTATGAACACTTACTCGATCTGGTGTTTGTCCTCGCACTAAATTTATGTCTTGAATCCAACTACCATGAATATGAACAAACCTATAATCAAAGAAAAAAACTAAAAAAATATGATTAGTATTTTGGGGGCTTCTTAAGCCATTATAAGGCTAAGCTTGTATGTGTGGTAGACAAGTCCCCTTGGTCCTTTTAGTTAACTGTATGAATAAAAGAATGTTTTACCATTGAAATGGCAAGCAACACATAAGAAAAAAGTTAACATTATGTAGAGAAAAAACACAGAGATGCAAAGACATAGAAATGCAACAAGGAAAGTAAAAACTTTCCCCAAAGCCTATGATAGTCAAATTCGTACCCTGTAATGGGCGACCACAAATTTACAATGGCAAAAAAACAAAGAATAGAATGCAAAAAATGCATTCTAATGAACTCAATGAATTCATGCATTGTAAAGGGAGATCATGAATTTGCAATAGATAAAAGAGGGGATGAAACAAACAGTTTTTCCCAAATCGCTGAATTTGCACCACGTATGGATGAACTACAAATTTTGTATAGAAGAAAAAGTAAATGTAGATGCAAACTAAAAATTATCAAAATGATGAAGTGATCATCTTACTTCCAGTCGGAGAGGGGAGCAGCAGTCTCCCATCAAATTCGCCACTGTAGCAGCCGACACTGTAGAAGCCTACATATTGTAGCAGTCGCCACTTTAGCAGTTCGTGCACGGTAGCAGTCACAAAAAATTTGGCCCTAAAAAAAAAAAAAAAAAAAATGGTAGATTTTGGAGGCAACAAGTTGTGACGGATGGAGCAGCAAGGAGGAGGAGCAAGAGGTCTAGGGGAAGTAAACCCTAGGTGTGGGACTTCGGAGGGCAGATCGATGAGACGTGGCGAGGTGGGGGCTCGGCGAGATAGCGAGGCCCCGGAGCGGAGGATGTGGACAAGGAAGTTCTATTGGAACCGGTCCAAGGGCATTGGGCGGATGCGATTGAAGATTTCTCTGAGGGGGACCGGGACTCTGTGCGTCAGGATCAAAGGAAGACCCAGGAAGGAGACAAAGAGAAACCTGGAAACTAGAGACCTTCATATCTTAATGCTCTTTGCGGTAAGCAAAAATTATCCGACTCTTGTTTTAATCTAAAATTTGTCAATGGTAGGTTGCACGTTCCGGATTCCTTAGCTCAGCATGTGGCTATGGAGGGCAGAACATCTTTGGTGGCTAAATTTATGGGGGTGAGGCCGGACATGGAAGTCATAAGGAGATGGGCCATCCAAAAATGGCAGCCAAGGGCCGGTATGATGATTAAGGCTTTACCCAAGAGTTTTCTTTTGGTGACATTTCAATGTGAACAGGAAATGGAAAGGACTCTCCAAGGAGGTCCTTGGTTTTTTGGAAAAAGGGGCTTGTATCTGAAGCGTTGGTCCCCCGATTTCAACCCCCAGACTCAGGTGCTGGATTTGGCTCCTATTTGGGTTAAGATGCTAGGATTACCTCTGCTTTTCTGGAACGAACAAATATTGGCTGGGATAGCTACAGAGATTGGAGAACTAATAGCTATTGATCCTGCAACCTTGAGCAAAACAAGACTCATGTCTGCTCGCATGTGTGTGTTGGCGGACCTGAGTAAAGAGCTCCCTAAATCCATTATTTTGTCATCTATGTTTGGCCTTCATACTCAGGTATTTGAATATGAAAATATGTCTTTTAAGTGTAGTGTTTGTGGGAAGGTAGGGCACCAGGGTATCCACCGCATTTCCAAGAACCAGCCCCCACTCCAAAATACCGATCCTCAAACCCAGAATAATATCCCTCCCCCGCAGATCTCCATTCCTACCCAACCTGGGCCTCAAGGACGTGGAGCTCGAAATCCGAATATCAGAGACCCTGTTCGCCCTATTGTAAGCAAGAGGCAACGTTTTAACCCTCCCAAAAATTCCTATGCCCCAAAACCATATCACATGGGAGCTGGTCCCTTTGATGGGAACCCTCAAGCTCAACCTGCTCCTAAGATGATACAGCAAGCCTCAGAGCCAAATCACAAAGGAAAGAACCCCATAGATCAACGCCCTGGGGCAAGTAAGTTTGATTGGGTGATACGGGAGGCCTATGGAGGCTCGGTGGAAGTGGTCCCATGTACTACAGAGGAATTTATGGGAAGAAATTCCAAGGAGATCAACATCCCAGTGGAGAACAGTTTTGATGCATTAAATCATTTGAAGGGAGATCATATGGACAACCAAGAAGTGGAATCTGAGGTAGAGGAGACTCAAGAGAAGGATTTAGAGGAGAAAAATTAGAGGAAGGAGCAGGAAACTAATAATACAGGCAAGGATACTCAGGAGGAAGAGGTGAACCACCAAGATCGGTGTAACCCCAAAGCAGGGAAAAAAGAATCTACTAATCAAGAAGCTAAGAGCATGGAATCATCTCCATCGTCAAAAAGACCAGTTAACCTGGAAAGCCAGATTGTTACCCCAAATACCAAGACTGACCTACCCAAGATGGTTACTAGAAGCCAAGTGAATCCCAAGGAACTTCAACCTAGAGCGGATGTATGGGGATATGGTTCGGTAGGAAGAGGGAAACCTAGCAATGCTGCCTTAAGGCAGAAAGAAGCAGAGCGAGGAGTGGCTGATGGCACTCAAGTAGTATTGCTCTTTGGGGTGAAGGCTCGAGGATCCAAAGCCCATAAATGAAGATTATTTCATGGAATATTCGTGGGAGTAATCCTGCAAAAATAAGATCTTTGTATGCTCTTAGACAAGAACACAAACCGGATATGATTTTACTGCAAGAAACTAAAATGGAGGAGAGTAGAGTTATTCCTTTTAAGAATAGGACTTGGCGAGAAGTCGAAGTAGTAGGCCAAGAGGCCACTTGGAACAGCGAGGAGGGTTACTTGGTTATGTGGAACAAAAATGTGATTGATAGTAGAGTGATTCCGATGTCTAGTTGGTTTATTTGTCTCTTATGTGTGGATAAAACCACGTAGGAAGAGTGGATCTTAACGAATGTATATGCTCCAGTTAGACAAGGATTGAGAAGGGTTCTTTGGAGTCAGCTAGCTGAATTGAGGGAGACGGTCCCCAACTACCCTTGGATTGTGGCGGGGGATTTCAATTGCTACCTTAATCCTATAGATAAATTGGGGGGCTCTCAAAGAATAACTGCTGATATCTACGAGTTTAGAGATTTTGTTGAGCAACATGAGCTGATGGATGTGGACTTGCGTAGATTCTCCTATACATGGTCTAACAAAAGATTGAAGGAAAACCAAATTCAGATAAGATTAGATAGGTTTCTTCTTTCTCAAGAATGCCTAGAGAGGTTTGGGGACTCTTAATTAACGGCACTCCCAAGAATCGGGTCTGATCACAACCCAATTCTGTGGGAAACAGGGGAGGACTCTAAGAAAAGATACATCGACCCTTTCGATTCGAACTTATGTGGTTCCAACATCAGGATCTCAAGGATCTGGTTGCCTAATGGTGGGACAAAAAGTATAATGGTTAGAAACTGGCCCAAGTGGCATGTAAACTAAGGAATGTGAAGGCTAACATTAGAGAGTGGAACAAAACTTCCTTTGGCAATATTTTTGTTAAAAAGGCAGAACTAAAAGACAAGATCAATGAACTACAGGAGAAGTTGAAGTCGGAGCGACTTACGAGAGGATCCGAGAAACCGGGAGAGGGAGGCAGTTAGCCGAATACCACACGATGCTAGGATTTGAAGAAACCTTTTGGAGGCAGAAATCCAGACCGCGTTGGTTAAAGGAGGGTGACCGAAATACAAAGTTCTTCCATGTCTCTACTCTTCACCACAGGAGTACTAACAAAATTAAGGAGATCAAGATGGCCGATGGGTCTAACACCAAAGATATGGAAGACATAAGGAGGGAAGCGGTTGAGTACTTTAAATCGTTGATAGAAGATGTAAATCCGACTATTGAAGAAGAGGACTCTCTGTTGGCAGCCATTCCACCCCTCGTAACCGATAATCTTAATGGATTCTTACTTAGTCCTTTCACAAAGGAGGAAATCAAGAAGGTCATTTTTGACATGGATGGTAACGACTCCCCGAGACCGGATGGCTTCCCTGCAGGCTTTCTTCTAGAAGTTTTGGGATATCCTAGGCAATGATGTAGTGGAAGCTATAATTGAGGCTCAAAAGGACATGGAAATCCCAGAAGGAGTTAATGCTACTTTTTTAGTCCTCATCCCTAAACTAGTGGGAGCAATGGAATTTTCCAGTTTTCCCCTATCGCTTTATGTAACACTCGATGAAGATTCTCACAAAAACAATCGCCAATAGGCTGAAGGTTATCCTTCCTTTCATCATTGATATGAACCAAGGTGGCTTTGTGAAAGGGCGACAAATATTGGATGGTATCATCACAATTCATGAGGTTATTCATTCAATGGTGACTAGTAAGGAAGCAAGTATGTTACTAAAGCTTGATATGAATAAAGCCTACGACCGGGTCTCATGGCGGTTCCTCACCAAGATTTTGGGTAAGTTTGGTTTTTGTCCCAGTGGATTAAGTTGATTTTTAGTTGTATCTCTACTACAAGATTTTCTGTCATGGTGAATGGGTCACCCTCCGGTTACTTTAAGAGTGAAATGGGGTTGCGACAAGGAGATCCTTTGTCTCCATACTTGTTTATTATTTTAGCGGAAGCATTGGGTAGGAACATTTCAGCAGCGGTGGCAGATGGTCAATTGGAAGGTTTTAAACCAGCCTCAACAAGCAGGGCAGTGTCTCACCAACGGTTTGTGGATGATACAATCATTGTGTCCAAAGCCTCGGTGCCTCAAGCTAGGAAGTTGAAGAGAATTCTAACCAAGTATGAGACAGACGAGACAGTACATAAACTATAAGAAGAGTAGCATCTATTTCTTTAACACGCCCGGTGGGAGGGAGGAAAGAATAGCTAACCTCTTCGGTTGTGGAAAGGAGCTTCTACCAACAACTTATCTAGGCATGCCTATGTTCGAAGGAAGAATGAAGGCTACTTTGTGGAACTCAGTCATTGACAGGATCTCCAAAAAGTTAGCAGGGTGGAAGGGCAGCCTTCTCAGCTTCGCAGGAAAAGCCTTATTAGTTCAAACTACTTTACAGAGCATTCCAATTTATTGCATGTCTCTATTTAGAATGCCTGCAAAGGTCCGAGCTACATTGGAGCTAATTCAATGCAACTTCTTGTGGTCAGGTTCAGAGGAGAGAAAGAGAATTTCGTTGGTAGCATGGAATCAGGTGTGTGCAAGCAAGGATCAGGGGGGCCTGGGGTTAAAGAGAATGAAAGAATTGAATCAATCTCTGATTGGAAAACAGGTATGGAGATTTATCAATAATGATCAATTGGGATGGGTAAAACTTCTTAAGGCAAAATATATCAGAAATAATCAGGACTTCCTGAAAGTCGATAATCTTCCTAGAGGATCCTATTTTTGGAATTGTTTGCTCGAATGTCGGGAGGTAGTCAGGAAAGGCATCAGATGGAGAATTGGTAATGGAAGACAAGTGGACTTTTGGAAAGACCCATGGTTGGAAGAGGCCCCTCTGAAAGATAACTTAGACCTTCAAGTCCTCCAACATAAACTTTCGAAGGAAATGGGAGGAAAAGTAGGGGATTTTATTGCTATAGCACAGGAAACTTCTTCTTGGAAGAAAATCACAGTTCATAATCTATCAGAGCAAGAGAAGGTGGCCCTAACCAAACTCAATGATGCTTTAAGGGTGTTCCCGATCATTCCTGGGGGAGGAAGAGACAAGGCGATTTGGGGCAAAACTACAAGTGGGATCTATTCGAGTAAAACTGCCTATAAGTTAATCCACTCGGGATTCAATGGTCGGACTCCGACTTCGTTATTTTGTTAAATAATTTAACCCCAAAAATAGCTTTCTTCTTTTGGTTGGCGAGTTCAAAATAAGATCCCGACAGATGATAATCTGCAAAGGAGAGGTTTCCAATTCATCAATCGATGTATCTTGTGTGAGAAAGCAATAGAATCTGTAAGTCATATATTTCTAACTTGTGATTTTTCTTGTACAGTATTCCAAATGATCCTGTCCAAATTTCATATAGATTGGGTCTGTCCAAATAGCATGTCTGACTTTTGCATACAGTGGGCTTCCCCCTTCCGGGCAAAGCTTTTGACTTGGCTCTGGAAGCTCAGCTTACCCCATTTTTTATGGGGGATATGGAATGAGAGAAATAAGAGAGTATTTAAAGGACGTAAGAAAGATCCCAGGTTATGTGGTAATAAAATAATCGAGCTTTGAAAGAAAAGCTGGAAAACTTTCTTCTTCAAAAATGAGACCATGTCTCTAAGGGAAAGGAGGATTTTTTGGAACTGGGGAGAGGAACTTCCAGACCTAGACATTACAACCAACCCACGGGATGGTGTCAAGTGGATACCCCCCACACAAAAGTGGGTTAAGTTTAATTTTGACGGGGCAACTAAAGGAAATCCGGGGGCTGCAGGAGCAGGAGGAGTTTTGAGAAATGAGGAAGGAAAAGTGGTCCTTGCCTTTGCAGAGCCTTTGGGAACTCAAACAAATCATTTTGCGAAGCTCGAGCTCGCATGCGAGCAATGAGAATTGCCGGACTTGAGGGTTATAAGGAAGTTATCTTTGAAGGGGATTTGCTTAATATAATCAAGGCAATTAAGGAGGATAAAGACCCCAATTGGACCATATTGGAGCTTATCCTAGAAGCAAAGATTCATAAATCTCATTTGGTTAATGCCTGAATCCAACACACCTTCAGAGAAGGGAACCAGGCGGCGGATCTAATGGCAAATATTGCAGTTTCTATTGGGGAGATGCAAATTTGGAAGGATAACTTCCCTCAAGAACTATTGGTGTTGGTTTCTAGAGAAGAGCTAAGATCAAACTTGTTAGAGCATCAGGAGATCAGAGGGGCTGATGATGAGTAATCCGACTGAGATGGAATTAGGCGGAAAAGGCATCCCATTTCTTGGGGCCTGGGAGGTGACAAGTGTACGATACGAGCAACCTAGTGTTAGTAAGTGCTAGGTGTTGTTTGGTTTTTGTTTTATCCTGAATAGTCAAGCGACAAGTATAGGACTGTGGACTCTAAGTATGGCTTAATGTGAGTCTTAGAAAGATCCATTTTGTATTTTGATTATATGGGCTTGATGCTAGAACCAGCCCATTTTGACTTTGTAAAAGGTTTGTGGACCTTATAACCACCTCTACCTTATACCAAAAAAAAAAAATTATCAAAATGATATGCATATTGATAACACAGACAAGAATAGAAGAAAACATTGAAGTTGCAAGGTAGTCTAAGTTGTACACTAAATTATCCTAAATGTAAATACCCTAAGTGTAGTTAAAATGTGAAAACAATAATACAAATACAACTACTTTAAACACTAGAAAATACAAATAGTAGTATGTAGAAGAATTTCTAAGTTAAACTATGACAAACACACAAGAATGCATGAAAATTATTTTAAAGTGTATTCTATACTTAAGATGGATGCAAAGAAATAAGAAAATTTCCCTATCTAAATATGCAATAGAAAATATCAAAGATTATTTTATATAAAAGATGAATGTAGAAAAATGAAATGAAAACCCTATATAAAATAGAAATGACTAAACTAATAAAAAAATAATGCAATAGAAAATTTAAAGTGAACTACACTAAATATGAATGGAGGAAAATAAAATGAAAACCCTATCTAAAATAGAAATGACTAACTAACAAAATAATGGATGCAACATAAATATTAAAGTAAACTACACTAAATATAAATGAAAAAAATGAAATAAAAAACTTATCTAAAACAAAAATGACTAAGCTAACAGAATAATGGATGCAATAAAATTATTAAAGTGAACTACACTAAATATGAATGTAGGAAAATGAAATAAAAAATCTATCTAAAATAGAAATGACTAAGCTAATAGAAATATTAATGCAATAGAAATATTGAAGTGAACTACACTATAAAAAATGAAAAGCAAAAATAAAGGGTTGAAGGTAAACCAAAGTGGTAAGCCTTTTTCCCCTATATACTACTAGAGTTGAAGAATAATTTTGGTACACGATCCACCATCAATTGATTTCCACTTGCAACTACCTTACAATTACACAAGAAATATAAAGAAGAACAAAAATAATAGAAATCTTACGAATGGGAGAGATGGAGAGAACATTCAAAGATAACATATAGAGCATGTCAAATTTTAATATGGAATCGTAATAGAACATAAGAGCAAATCGAGCATGCAATAAAAAGTGAGTCCAAACCATCCATTTATAGGGGGTTTGAAGACAAGGTGAGAAAAATAAAAACTTAAAAATTAGGTTTTAGGGCTAGGGTAAATTTAGAAAAAGCAAGGTCGACCACTAGGGTTTTGGAACCCTAAATGGCCTAGAACTTTCAAAAATCATGCAATCATGACAACTAGATCCATGTACAAGTTTTTTGCATTTTGAGGACCAAACAATGTTAGAATATAGGAAAACCTATATTTTTCAGATTGATATTTTTAATCTCGATACAACAAAAGTGGTTTTGGGAAGAATGGAGAAGATTCGATAGGGAAAAGTTGGTTTAAAGATAACCTTACTTTTTGAAGCAATAAATGCTTAATTTTAGGTCTGTAAAAGGTGGTTTTGGCTTGGTTTGTTAGAGGGTTGATATATGAGGATGAATTAATAAAAATTCATGAAAAGTGGGTGAATTTTTAATGTCTATATTTTATCCAATTTTTGATGTATTCACTGTGTAATGAATGCATAAAAATAGTTATGCATCAATTTTGATGGTGGGGAGATTTTGGTTGCTTGAAGAGCCAATGTAGTGGGGATGATGTAAGGAATGATTGCTCATGCATAAATTATATGCATGTATTCTCCCAGCCTAGGGTGTCTCCTTGAGTTTTGGAGGAGAAACCTAGTTGGACCAATGAAACTTGATTTAGGTTGGGGTTGAGGAGAAAGAGGAAGGAATAAATACTTGATTAAGATTAAGAAGCATTAGATATGATTAGATTGACCAAGGATCAATTAAGGTAAGATAAATGAAGAACAAAATATTATACTAAGAAGGAGGGTGAACAACATAAGATCAATTTTTACTTTTCTTTCCTAAACAATATTATCTAATATTATCAATGGCAATATCAATAGTAGTAATCTAAGAAATGCACAAATCATCACACACAATAGAGACACCAATTTAACGTGGTTCACCCAATGTGGGCTACTCCAAAATTTTCTCAATAAATATTCTTGGGATTCAATTCCCTATTACAAAATTTATGGACCTCTGTCCAAAGGAGACACCATTCCCCTATGCTCTGATTTGTGGATATCTATCCATAGAACTCTTTATCCTTTTCTCTGATTCATGGAACTTGATCTAGGAGACCTCTATCTCCTAAAATGGTCCATGGATCTCTCTCCATAGAATAACTCTATCTTCCTAGCTGGTTCACATATTATGCTCCATAGGAGAACTCTTTCCCCTTGCTTTGGTTCATGGATATCTCTCCACAAGAGAAATATTTTCCCTTGCTCTGGTTCATGGATATCTCTCCATAGGAGAACTCTTTCCCCTATGCTATAGTTGATGATATTCTAGAAGGATTCTGCCCCCACTGCTCTGGCTTGTGGATCTGTCTCCATAGAACACCTCTATCCTCATTGCCCTAGCTAATGGATCTATATCCACTAGAGACTCCTATTCTCTACTCTATCACCTTCAAAGCTTACTCTCAAATATATCTCATATTTGCACCAAACTTTGTCCCAACTATAGTACAAATTTTCTCTAACTCTATCTTAGGTTTAGCATAAATATTCTCATAAATCTATACCAAAATTTGTCCTCAAATCTTTTTTCAAGCCTTAACTCAAAGCTTGATCCAATCACAATTCAACTCTGCTTAGATTTACCCCAAGACTTAACACAAAGCTTGAACAAATCAATCAATCAACTCTGCTCTCAAGCCTTCACAAATACTTACCTCAAATATGCCTTTAAGTTCTCATAAGAACTTGCTCAATCTGCTCTCAAGTATTCACCAAGACTTACCTCAAATATATCCTCAAGATTTTACTAATACTTGCCTCAAATCTGTCCTCAAATTTTCACTAAGAATTACCTCAAATCTGCTCTCAAGTATTCACAAAGACTTTCTCAAATCTGCATACAAGTCTTCACCAAGAATTACCTCAAATTTGCTCTCAAGTCTTCACTAAGACTTACCTCAAATTTTCTATAAAGTCTTCACTAAGAATTACCTCAAATCTACTCTCAAGCCTGCTCTGAAGTCTTCACTAAGACTTGCATTAAATATGCTAGCAAGTCCTCTCAAGAACTTGCTCAATCTGCTCAAACACATGATCAAAATGGCTCTCAAGATATGCTCAATAAATCTCAAATCTTGCACACAATACAATCAAATGCTTTGTCTAATCTTCAAAGTAATTCCTTTAACTTGAAGCAGTTTAGACATATTCTACCCAGAATTCGTTTAACATCTAGAACAAGAATGATGTACTCTATCAAAAACTCATTATGTTCTACTCAATCATTAAGTATGTTGCTTTCACAAATCTAGTTTCTAATGTTTGCACATTCACTTTCAATATCACTCAAAACCAATGCTGAAGAATTTCACTCAATCATTCAACCAATGAAACACAACTTGCTTACAAATCCTAAACAAGTTTTTCACACTTCTTCAAAAAAATATCACAATGTGGATATCAAAACCTAACTCAAATACTCCTCAATATCTATCTTAAACATTCACCAATGAAGCATATACGAATTCACTCAAATATTTCTAACAATATTTAGCAATCAATCCTTTTCACTCCACCTTATATTTCACAACATTCATTTCAAAATTTCAAACAAAAGATGATGTGCCCATACCTCTTTTCTTTGATGGAGATATGTCTTCAAAACCTATTTTACTCACAACCAAATCCTTTTACCAACTCTAGATTAGATAGCAACAGTCTATCTCAAAATATCCACAAGAATATTTATCTCAACAAATATCTCACCATACAAGAAATATAATAAAATATCAAGTCACAAATACACCTTATCACTCCTTCACTTTCAAAATAATATTCAACATATATCAAAAATAAAGTTCCTTGTCTATACTTTATAATTTCCTTCACTTTCAACACACATCAAAATAAAGTTCCTTGCTTACACCTTATAATCTCCAATACTCTCAAAATAATATTCAACACACATCAAAATAAAGTTCCTTGTTTACACCTTATAATATCCAATACTTTATTTATTTTGTAAGGACCAAAAATAAAATATTTAATCGACAACCCTTATTTATCCCTATAACAATTTCACACATGCCCTTTTTAATATCACGTGGCCTTAAAACAACTTGCGCTTTCCAAAACCCTTTGGAAAATTTTTATTCAACAATGCATACATTAATAACTTGCCCACAAAAATATTGTGCACGTCTGCAATGACAAGCGCCCAAACATGAACCCACGACCTAAGTCGCCGCTATGCCCTAGCCCAAGGCTAGGATACCACTTGAGGTATGCATCCACATGTGAATCAAAAGGACCATTTTTTTGTATTAAGGTATGCCTCTCACGAATTTTACCGAAAACAAAAACTCTTTCCTCCATCAAAATTGTACTGCATGGGATTCGAAACCATGACCTTCCCTTCACAATATCCTTAGCCACTTTCCAACTACTGTCTATGCTAGCTACCGCTATGAGATTATCTTCACATTCAAAGCAAAATTTAATGCAACTCTGCCTCCTAATAAAAAATCTCGCAAGCTTCTTCTCCTCTTCAAAAATTGAGCACACGAATTATATTATTCACCTTAGCATCCGAATTACATTCTCTTTAGAAATGAAAAAATATTTTCTTTAAATACTCTTGCCTTTTGATTAAAACACGTCGGCCCTCCTTCAAATTTGAATTTAAATTCGAATTTAAACTTTGAACCTTTGGTAAATTAACCTTAGGCTAAAATATTTTAATTTAAATAAATTAAAATCTTTGCCAACCTTTATAACTTGCTCAATAGGCCTTGCTAGGAATATCTATTTTTTTAAATGATTTCTTGGACCTTGTTATTTTTCACCTCTTCCTTTCACCCAAATATTATAATAGTAAATATTATAATATTATTATTTCTTTTTAATCCTACTTCTCTTTTATTGGGTCTTCAACCTTTTTAGCCTCTTTAGGCATATAATATTTAAAATAAATATTATACCCTTTTCCTTTTAACAACTTCCTTGCCTTTTGGAAAAATCAAAATTTTGACCTTATTGACAACAAAATTGGTCATCAAACCTCTTGGCATCAATGACAACAAAACTTGCTCAAATTTCCAACAATTTCCCCTTGTGTCTTTGATGGAAACCCTTTTTATTTGAGCATTTCTTTTACCTTTTCAATTTTGATCCCCCTGAGAAACTACTTACCCTGACTAAATGCTCTCCCCCTAACTCAAATATCTCCCCCTAACTCAAATATCTCTCCCCTTTGACATCAATGGCAAAGGGACTCCTTTGGGACTAAATATAAGACTCTTAACTCAGCCCCCTCCCCACATCCTCTCCTTGAGGTGATTAATTTTAGGGTTGGAGTATCTCTACTCCCAGCATACACTGATGTTTCTCTTTGTCCACCTTCTTCCTTAATTGATCCTTCTAATTATTTTGAATATCCATGTTCTTTCATGTCTCTGGAAATTTTTTTCTACATAGCTTAGCCATATGCCCAACATAATTGCACTTATAACACTTAATGTTGTGGTTCCTTGAAGGTGCAAATATATTGAATTTCCTCCTAGTGAAACCACATTCATTGTTGTCATGAACCATACAATTAATTGCTTTATGACCAAACTAATTACAAGAGTAACAATACCCTTGAAAGAGATACCCATTTCTAAAATTTCTCTTAGTGAAATCATATTCCTTCTTTTCATGTGTCCTGCACTGCATAACCTTGTTATCAAACCTATGATATGAGAAGCAACATCCTTTGAAGAAGTCTTGACTTGACCCCATTGGTCTCTTAGTACTTTCTTCCCTCTGATGTTTCATATTCCTCATTTGTGCATTATTTCCTTCCTTAATGAACCTTCTATTTTTTAACTTATCCTCACAAGTCTCACTTTCTTTGTCACTCTCTTCTTCTGAACCTTCTTCTTCTTTGGATATTGAGCTTGAATCCTCTCCTTGTCCTCTTCATCCTTATTCAAAACCAAGTCCTGTCTTGTTTGATGAATATCTTTGTGCATTGATAATCTTATCTAGTCTTTGAACTTTTCTCAAACCTGTGTAGCTTGTCTTTAGAATATTTCACTTCCTTCCTTAGTGAAGCTACCTCATGCTCTAATATTTCACATTCTAAGACTTTTACCTCTAATGTTTATTTAAATCTCATTGTCTTAGATATTGAGTTTTTGAGATATTGTATAATATTTTCTTTTTCTTCATCACATTCTTGAAATTGAATCTTGAGTTTTGAATTTTTTTTTCTAACCTTTATTAATTCCTTAAGAGTAGAAATAATCTCAACTTCTATATCAAATACTCCTTCCTCTTCATTCTTTGATTATTCCTCTGCTTATTTTTCTTCAAGAGCATCTTCATACTTTTCTGATTTATCTCCAATAAAAGCACTTCCTTCTTCCTCTATTGCCAAGAAGAGGATTTATTCTTCTTCATTATCTGAGGATCTTCCATCACTATCACTTGAACTCTTGTTTGTCTTGTCTACATAGAAACTTTTCTTATGTCTTTGGGAAAACTTCTTTCAATGCTTGCTTTGTCCATCCCTAATTTGTTTGATGAATATCTTTGTGCATTGTACACAATGTATACTTATAATTTCTCTCCTTCAGATATGAGTCCCTTATATTCTTAGTTTTGGAGGTGTGTTGATATTTGATAAAGTTTTAATCCTTAATGCCAAACCAACAACCTATCCTACATCTATAAAAAAAGGACTTGTTGGTCACGAATCTTCCATAGGAAATGATTTTATGTGAAATGTGCCCTAGACCCGGCCAAAATTGAAAGTCCGAGAGAAATAAATGTCTCCCGGACCAATCTCCAGAGAGGGCTGGTTCCCTTACTAAATCTAAGCTTGATTTCAGACTAAAGTTACTGGAAAGGAATTGGAAATATGTAGAAAGAAACGGGAAATATAGCCACAAGCCGAATTTATCAGATATTGGAAAGATTAACAGCAAAAAAATACCCCAAGAACATGAACAACATATAGAAAAGATAACGATGTAATCTAATTACAACCTTGCACGAATAACCTCCAGAAATGCATTCCAGCACTCACTTCCTCACTAGCAATAATTAAACTTAGGTGCAGAATTCAAATTTAGTAGCAGATAAGAAACACGATCTTAAAGGAGAAATGCATAAAATAGAAGGAAAATCACACAGAGAGTTGCTTGCAAAACCAAAGGCCAAATATCTTTCATTCATGCAAATGACTTGAAAAGTTTTTCATCAAAAGTCTCTCTCTCGATCCCTGTTCTTGAGATATACATTAATATTTATAGAGGTCTTGCCTCTTTGTAGCATTTAAAACATGCAACGGACTTCCTCAAGATCTAAAAAATATGCAACAAAAATAAGGAAATGATCCCCTTAAACCAGCCTCGGAGAAACCAAAAATTGAATGAAACAAGGAACTGGTCATCTTCATTAAATGGTCATCCTCGGAGCATGCTTGGACCATTAGAAAATCATGAACAAAAGCTTTGAATAATGGAGGCATCTTTACTTCTGATGGCCTGGGCACGTTATTTTATCTTGTACACATTGGAAAGCAGCAAAACATTAAATTCTGGAGAGCTTTTAATCCTTGGAAATCACAATACTTCATCGGGCCATTGAATCGCTTTCTAACGTGAAACTGTGACAGGTCACGAAAATGTGACATGTCATGAAATCATGACGTTCCATACTATTCTACTCCTTCCTTGCTCTGTTTCCATGAAACTATGACCTGTTGCTAAATCACGACGTTCTTTTCCCATGTTGTCCTTTGGCTGCTTTGAACCGCGAAAGCACGACAAGTCACGATTTCGCTACACCTTCATTTCAACTGACTTTGTCTTCTTGATACGTCCATGAAAACAATACAAGTCATGCTTTCATGGCATTCTTCCATTAGCACCTTTGTTGTTATCTCCAGGTAATGAAAACCAAAAAAGTCACGAAATCGTGACATTTTCCCAACTGCTCGATCCTCTCTTCCCTGTTGCGAAAATTTGACATGTCATGATTTCGCTACAGCTTTCATTCGCACTGTACGGTTAGCTCTCAACCTACGAAAATGCAACATTCTTACCCCATGTGGTTCTTTCATCTTTAGCACATCATGAAATCACGACAGGTTTCATGCTCTCCTTAGTTCTGCCTTTCGCCCCGCAAAAATGGAACATGTCATGAAATCACGATAATTCTCTGCACTCTTATCCTTTCTGCCCACTATGTCGCAAAATTGCGACATTTTCTTGCCTTCTCTATTGTTGCTGCTGCCTGTCACGATATCGCGACGTTTTCCTCCTACTAGACTTCATCTCCACAAATGTCGCGAAATCGCGACATCTTTCACATTTTGCCTCTTGTTCATTTTTCCATTGTCATTGCCCTTTGCTCAATTATGTCGCGATTTCGTGACATTGTTTGTCACTCTGCTCCATGGCCTTTCCAAGTCACAAAAATGTGACATGTCACGATATCACGACAGTTTTACTGCTCTGCCCCTGTTGACCACTTTGACCACGATTTTGGAACACGTCACGATATTGCGACATTCTCCGATTTGGCTTCTCTCTCCTCAAACGACCCGCGATAACACGACATGTCATGATATCGTGATGGTTTTCAACCTATGCTCTCCATGCTGCTTTTTGGTCGTGATATCGTGACAGTTTTCGAAGTTAGCTTTTTGGCATCAAAAAATCGTAGAGAAACATAGAGGAGTGAGAACTTTACAATTTATGCATGAATAATCAACAATCAAAACAATGTGGCAAAAATGCCAACAGGACTGAATACTTTCAAAACAAATTTCTACTTTGTTGTAAATCACAGAAAATAGGGAACATGACATGGAAATAAATTAATCTATGAAAATAAATAATAGAAAGTAGGGGAAAGTAAAGGGTAGAACTCTATTGTAAGTGGGCCCATGCTTCCAGCAGGTTATATCGACAGTAAATCTTCACCATACGCTTAGAAGAATTTATATGAAAATACTTAGAAGAATTTAATTCATAGTTTACAGCAAAAGATTTTACAAGAAAAGTCCAAGGGGTTCATCTTCAGGGGTAGCCAACAAATTTATGAGATATGCAGCCACACCTTGTTACAATTTCTAAAACAAATTGGAAAAATGATTTTATTTTACAACTTCCTGCATGAATGAAGGGATCGAATAAAATATCGGGCTTGTTAAGCTGTTTCAGCGTATTCTATTTTTAGAATACATCTAATATTAGCATCACTCAATTTACATAAATATTTCACGTAGCAGTTATAAAATAGATGACAAGTAACCTTTGACGTTATCCCTTTTTTGAATTCAATGTTGAAATTTATTATCGAACTTTTACTCTATTCTACTATCCATAAAGTTCCATAGAGTCGTGTTGTAATTTGGCTTTAGTGGAAATCATGTGCCTCATCTGAAAATTTTGAGAAGCAGGTGCCCTTTCTATAGAAGTTGGGAATCAAACATCAATACAATAGTTAGGCACCTAAGGGAAAGTAGACGCTTTATGGGAACATGCACTTAAAAGGAAGCAGGTGCCTAACGGGAAGCAGGTACCTAACCGAAAGTAGGTGCCTAACAGTTAAGTACCGAATAGAAGGTGGGCGCTTCAAATGGAATCAAGCACCCGACTTCGTACTTCACTCTAGTGTACCATAGATTTCTTGCCCTCATAATTTTATAAATGCCAAGTCTGAATGGAACCTTGATGAAAACATACCAAAATGCAACAATTTCCACAAAATCTACACAAAAATACACTTAAAGAAAAATATTAAAGAACATGTGAAATAAATTGTTAATCATATATATAATTTTCATAAAATATATATATATTTACAGGAATAAGTTCCACACTTTATAGGAAAAAGAGTACAAAAAATGAGCATTTATGAGGCTCATCATCCCCCCATGCTTAAGGGGTGGCACATCCCTATGCCACTTTTTACTGGTAATTACTAGTTCTATTTAAGACATCCCAGTAAGCCATGTTGGTATCTATCCTTTTATTTTTAGTGGCATTTAATTTTTCTTTGTCTCAAGTATTTCACCCCTTTGGTGCTTTGGGAGCGGCTGCCTCCTACCCCTATTATTTTTGGTGCTTACTGCATCGAACTAGCTAACTTGACCTTGTTATTTTCTTGGGCAGTTCCCTTATCCAGGCCACCTTACATTTTTTAGTATTCAAATAATAACCAAATAAACTGGTGGCATCCTTCTAGAATGTAGGCTCAGCCATTTTCCAGTACTCATGGTGAAGGGGTAACTCTTCACCCACAAGCACTGCTTCTTCATCACCAAATGGGATGCTAGACTTCTTAGAAATCCTAGCTGTGGGAAAATTGGCCCCTATTTGGTCAAACTTAGGTTCATCCTAGACCTCTATTTTTTCCATCGAAGGATTTCTACTACTTGATGGCTGATTTGCAGGTGGCACAGGACCCAGATATCCCATCCTCATGAAATATGCCTTCATTCATGAAGTTTGATCACCTACTAACCCATACAACCCGCTCAGGTTTGACAATTGGAATTCTCTTGGGAGGCCTATTGGATTACTTTTTGGACTCTTCTTTGATTCCTTGAGTGCTTTCGTATGGGTCTTCTTAACATTCTTTTTGTGTGCTTTAATATCCTCTTTAAGCTCATATTTCTATTTTTTTACAGCAAACAATTTGTTTGTTGCCTCTCATTCCTCATCAAAATCTAGTTTGAATTCCTCATATGATATATGTCAATTTTTGGGATTTATGGATTAAATAACAATATAATATTCTTGCAACAATATATCATAGATTCAAAATAGTAGCAGAATAAACAATATCAAAAAAACAACACACACACACACAACAATAAACAAGAGACAACACAACATGTACAGTGGTTCACCTAGAATGTGGGCTACATCCACTCCAACTAGTCCTCCTTGTATTATTCCTCAAAGGGATATCCCTTGCAACAATGCTACAATCAATCCTCTCTGAAATACAGTCTGGAACCCTCACACGCTAGTCTCTTCTTGCTCTTCTTCTCACTCAAATCCTCTCTCAAACTCAACTATGCACCAATGCATTCCAATGCATTACAGTAGCTCATAAATCAATGGAATACCCTCTCTTACTTATAGAAAAAGAGGTTACAATATGGCTAGATCCGCCATGCAATCCCATCCATGTTGACTCAAACTTAGTTAATGCAATTGGCTAAAAAAAGCACACTAAAAATAGAATCTATGCATGCAAAATGCCAGTTGGTTACAAACAAAGAACAAAAACTTAGTTATTTTAGTTTTCAAAAACCTAACAATATCCCACTTGGAGACTAAAATTGTTGCAACAACCCTATATCTTAATACTAAAGCAAAATAACTCTACCATTATTGCATCCATTGAAGACAACTCTTCAACCAAACAAGGAATATCACTTCCTCCAGATTGTTGTATCCATACTCTGAACCATCACACCGGACTAGTGTCATCCATGCACTTTTATCCTGTGATCAACAAGCAACACACAATCTATCTACCACAAATCATTGATAATAACAACATCTTCAAAATTACTTTGTATCATGATGAATCAAACATCACCACCATGGAAAGATCTACATACTATGGATGACCCATAGCATGCACACACACAATATGGCTTTACCACTATCTTTGAAAGCACATTCCCAAAGTGTGGAACTACCTTCTAACTTAGGGACTTGGGGTTGTAATGATCCAAAGCTATAATTATATTATGTGTTCAATCCTAAAAAATCATACAATAAATATTGAGCCATGTCCATCTTACTGGACATGTCTCCCAGATCCCACTACTGAAAGGACAAAATCCTTTTCTTCATCTGCTATGTTTGCTTCTACTCCATCTCCCTTCTTAGAGTGGTAGTCTTTCTTGATATGCCCCTTCTTACCATAATGGCAGCACACTATATTTCCTTTGGACTTGGATCCACCTTGCTCTTCATGGTTCCCCAAACTTACTCCTATTGTCTTATGTTTTCCTCTAGAAATAATGCTACACCAGCTAATGATTCTTTCGAGCTCTTCCTTTGCCTTTCATGACTAAGGATTGCACTCACTGCATCATTAAAAGAAAAAATACTAGAAATAGTACCATTTCTAATAGCCATTACTAAGCTCTCCTAACTATCAAGTAATGAACACAAGAATAGAATGACCTTCATATCTTCCTCTATTTTAACTTTAACAAAGGCTAACTTATTGACAACTGTATTGAAATCATTTAAATAACTAGATACAATTCCACCTTCTAGCATACACAAATTATAAAGTTGCTTCACTAAGAATACCTTGTTTGATGCCGAGGGATTTTCATATAACCTTTTCAGTGTGTCCATTAGACCCTTCGTAGTTGTTTCCTCAAAAATGGTGAATGCCACAGAAGATGTGAGACTCAATCGGATAACGACCAATGCCTTCCTATCAAGACTCTTCCACTCCTCATCCATCTATGATGCAGGTTTTGCCCCTTCTAGAGGTAGATGGAGATCTTTCATCAATAACAAGTCTTCAATCTACATTTGCCAAAACTAGTAATTATTTCCATCGAATTTTTGCACTCCCAATTTTGATATATCATTCATTGCTCCCACTCAAACTGAAAACTCTCAAGTTTTTTGAGTACACCCAACAATTAGCTCTAATACCAGTTGGGATTTATGGATTAAATAACAATCTAATATTCTTGCAGCAATATATCAGAGATTCAAAATAGCAGCAAAATAAACAATATTAGAAAAAAAACACACACAATAATAAATAAGAGACAACATAGTATGTACAGTGGTTCACCCAGAATGTGGGCTACATCCACTCCAACCAGTCCTCCTTGTATTATTCCTCAAAGGGATCTCCCTTGCAACAATGCTACAATCAATCCTCTCTGAAATATAGTCTAGAACCCTCACACTCTAGTATCTTCTTGCTCTTCTTCTCACTGAAATCCTATCTCAAACTCAACTATGAACCAATGCATTCCAATGCATTACAGTATCTCATAAATCAATGGAATACCCTCTCTTAATTATAGAAAATAGGTTACAATATGGATAGATATACCATGCAATCGCATCCATATTGACTCAAACTTAGTTAATACAATTGGCTAAAAAAAGCACACTAATAATAGAACCTATGTATACAAAGTGTCATTTGGTTACAAATAAAGAACAAGAACTTAGCTACTTCAGTTTCCAAAACCTAACAACCAGTTCTTGCAGTTCAACAACTCTTGATTTGGTTCTTGGTCAGCGTTGAGATGCCCTCACATCCTTCCACTTTGAATGTAGCTTTTTGGGCTACCTCTCAGGCTATGTTGGTGTTGCTACTACCTCTGGTTGTTCATAAATTGTAGGCTACTGATGTTTCTCTTCCTATGGAGCAACCTACTGCTCTGCTACCTCTATTTCTTCTTGAGGTTTTTTAGCCTTTGCATTCATAGAATGCTTTGGATCCTCTTCTTATTTTGCAATTTGAGGCTCTGTAGCCTCTACCTCATTCTCCTCCCCATCTCCATTTTTTGTAGATTGTTCTAAATTATGAGGTTCATCAACCTCAACTTCATCTTCCTGGAGTACATGTTTTGTAGAATGAGATGTGGGACAGGGCTGCTCTACCTCCATAGCAGCATCCACTTCTTCTAGCTAAGAATGTAGGGAATAAATTTCAATTACTATTGTGGGGGACTTCCTTTGAGGTTGAGGGTTACCCTGTTTAGAAGAACTCCGAGTAGCAGCCTCCGAGTGGTCTACAAGCTCTACCTCTTAGTTGATGTTTCATGCATCCAACATCTAGGTACCCATTGATGCCACATTCTCCTTTGAATCTATAGATGTGGTAGGCACATCCATTACCCAATCGGTCTGAGCCTCTACATCCTTCTTAACTAGATTCTCAGATCCCACTAGTCCATCCTATAACTATGATGCCCTAATCTACCCCTGCAACTACTAAATTATCTAGTATGATTCATGTATTTAAAGACAACCTCTTTTCGAGACTCCTAAAACATAGTTTGTTCGTCTTTGAAATTGGTTTCCCAAGTGGAAGCCTACTCTATCAAAACCTATAGTTATTGCTGCAAATACTCTACCTGGCCTTCTCATGGTAAATCTTCCATGTCAACCTCCTATTGAGGATTTGACCCTTTAGAAATGTTTTGTAAAATTTGGGCTAAGTACTCCTCCCTATTAAGCTCATCGATTGATACCTTGTCATTCGATGAGCTCGATACCAGCCAAGATTCCAACCTCCTTCTACTCCTTGTTCTATTGAAAAATAGCCTGTAAGTAGGGCTCAATGAATTTTGCCTTACCCCTTCATCAATTTTAATGCCAATGGAATACAAATATCATCCTACCTCATAAAATTAAGGAGAAATAGGGGACATAGCCTATCCTGCTTCCCATGCAGTCTCTACAGGTTGGGACGTAGGTGTCGTCTCCTCTTGTTCTATCACCTCTTGGGGTGACTACTCAGTTTGTATTGACACTTTCTCATCTTTTTGTTCACCAAGAACTTCATTGTTGCCCTCCATTTCCTCAACTATCACATGTCTTTGTGACTCTTCATATCGTACCAAGGCTAAAATCAGGCCATGGTGATCTAGGGCAGATGTTGTTCCTGCCTAGTATCATCTAGCCATCTCTAAGGGCACATGCAAGGTAATGTGGGATATTTATTTTTTCCCCATGCAGGATGTGATTGAGAAAATAAAAGTGATTCACATTTAGTGTAGAGTACCTACAAAAACATGTGAAGAAGTGAGCAATCTGCTCAAAAATTGCCTTCTAGAGCTCAAGAATATGGTGTTTAGGCAAGCTAGCATGCATCAGGTGCTCGGTTGGTTCCCCAAATAATCTTTGTGCATAGATATCAAGGTTATCCTTCTTGTATGTATGGTCCCATATTAGAGGGAGACTCATAACCCTAACGATGTAGTCCTTAGTGATTGTAATCTCTAGCCCTTGCATGTGCATGATCCCATCCTTCATTGCTACCATGAATTCATTTGCTACCTCTGCATCTTGGCCCTAGCTAACCAGTCGAAAATAGTCCATCCATATTGTAGCATAAAATTGTGTTTGAATATCTACAAAAATACCCGAGCAGTCGATAGGTTTGCTCTTCTTGAGGTCATGATTCTTTTATTTTCCCCCATGCTTTACCTTTGGTTTATAGTTCACCTAGCAATGCTTCTAGTTTTTCCTCCTCCTACTACTATTCTTCACTCTCTTATGTTTTATTTTTTGAAAATGGGTTTACAGTAGCTGATAAACAATTTTTAACAGCTACTTTCTTGCAGGCAGGTCATTAATCACCGTAATCAACAGTGATTATGGTTATTCATGGTAAATTTCCTTTGATCATGTGCCTGGTTGTGTGGAGGTGATAACTATGTACAATGGACCAATCAGAGCCATGCCACGTAGTACCATGCCAAGTGTGTTTATCCAAATGGTTAAGGCAATAATGGGGGGTTGTGTTAGTGCTTTTATCTAGACACACATGTTTATGAAAATAATATAGAAAAAAAATAGAAAAGTTAAACATGCACCTAAATTTGTTCCATGGGTGTAGATGCACAAATATTCATGGTGCATTGTGATTGGCTAGTGTTTGATGACTGGGCAAGCTACAATGGACAATGATGTCCATGGTTCCCTTATGGTGAATTCTTCTCCATGTGATTGGTTCTCGATAGCTGCAATGTGATTTATTCAAGAAATCTTGCAAATTTTAAAAACAAAAATTAGAAAAACATACCTCCATGGGATGACACGAATCCCCACCATGGATGTTAGTTGCTGATAACTTTTTTCTTTCCCGTGATGGTTTTGACTTTGCACATGAGTAGGGTGCTGATGTGGATCGGGCCACTTTCCAATATTGATATTTATTTTTACAAGGTAGAAAAAAACCAAAAAAATGTGGAAATAAGGCACCTTTTCTATGTGGAAACTAGGCACATTTTCCATGTGTAAATCAGGTGCCTTCTTTTAAAATTGGAAACTAAAAATAGGTACCTTGGAAGTCGGGTGCTATGCTTTGACCTGGGAAGCAGACAACTTTGAAATCAAGCACTTATGTTTTACATGGGAAACAGGCACCTTTGGAATCAGGCACTTATGCTTTACATGGGAAGTAGGTGCCTTTGGAATCGGGCGCTTATGCTTTACATGGGAAGCAGGCACCTTCATTGACGGTCAACTGCCCTATTTTTTTTACAAATGTAAACTTTATACAAACTTTTTTTTACATGTTCGGAAGACTTGGTGTTGGTTTTTTTCCATAAAAATTGGAAGTCGGGTGCCCTCCTAGAGAAGCCAAGAATTAGGCATCGGTCTACTAGAAGACAGGAGGTGGGCAACATCTTCTTAACATATTTGGAGTCGGGCACCATTTACCGTATAATGGGAATCAATTGCATCCTACCGTAAAACGGGAATCAGGTGCCTTCCACCATAAAACAAGAGTTAGGCACCTTCTTCCATAAAATAGAAATAAGGTGCCTTTCACTATAAAATGGGAATCAAGCACCTTCCGTCGTAACATGGGAGTCAGGCACCTTTCCCATCAAAAAATGGAAAATAGGTGCTTCTCTTTATTCAATGGGTGTTGGATTTTCCTTGGATATGCATTGTAAGGTTGATCAGGCCTGAAGCACTTTGGTTGAAGAACAAGGACAAAAATCAGCATCCACCCCCAAATCAATAGTTGAGTGTTTTATTGTCCATCAAGACCAATCTAAACACTCTTGTGTAGATTCAAGTTTAGTATTCCCCTTAAATGGGGACTAACTTACTCCTACTAAAAGCAAAAATCTCCTAGAAAGCTGGGAAGGTGCAGGTTCATGGATCCTGTGCTTGTTAGGCCTAGGTTTCCCAAGCTACCTAACAGTTACACTAAGGTCATCGTTCCTGCAAAACCAAAATACAACTAAAAAACAAAAAATTTAAAAGAATAATTGTCTTTGGGACTGTGTGGACTAGGTCCACAACTCACTGACTCAAGATAAATTTTGAATCAACTAGGGTTTCCCCCATGCCTAGCCTAGACTCAATCATATTTGACTCAGACACATGGTACGAATGCAGGCGGTGGCCATTGACTGTCAATGTAATGTTGCTGCCATCAATTATTATGATTCTTACAACCCCATTATTGATGACTTCCATCACTTCATATGGCCCCATCCAATGTTGCATGAGCTTACCTTTCCTTTCCTGGTACCGGGAATCATATAGTAATGCCCATTCTCCCACTTTGAGTTGCTTTGGCCTGGTGTGGCGATCATGCCACTTAGCCCTTTGCTTATGAATGATCTCTATTTTCTATAGAGCATCAAGGTGGTATTCATCCAGCTGATTAAGCTACTGAATTCTTTCTTTATGCACATCATCCAGATTTATGTTCAATTCTATAGCAGTCCTAAGTGTTTTCACCTCAAACTCTATAGGCATCATCACATTTTTCCCATAGACTAATTGGAATGGTGTAAAACCAGTTGTAGTCTTCCAGGTGGTTCTATAGGCCCACACTGCTTTTGGTAGTCTAGTAGCTCAGTCCTTCCTATGTTGTTGCACTATATTTATCAGGATATTCTCCAACTCTTGGTTGGTTACCTCAACTTGCCCATTTGCCTGTGGATGGTAGGGAGTGGTTTTGTTATGCCTGATTTTGTATTATTGCATGAGTTCCTGGATCATCCTTGAAGTGAACTGAGGTCCCTGATCAGTTGTGATCTCCCTTGGAACCCCAAATCTTGTAAAAATTGATGAATACAAGAATTCTACTACAGTTTTCTCCTTTGAATCACGCAAAGCCTGCACTTCAACCCACTTAGTCACATAGTCAGTACAAACTAGGATATACCTCTTTCCTCTTGACTATGGATTAATGGGTCCTACAAAGTCCATTCTCCATTTATCAAATGGCTCTATGTGAACATGTGGTTGAAGTGGCATCTCATCTCTAAGAGTAGGTCTGCCCATCCATTGACATTGGTCACACTAGCTCACATGCTTGGCTGCATCTTTAAATAGTGAAGGCCAATAATACCCAACCTGCAACACTTTATATGCAGTCCTTCTTCTTGCAAAATGGCCACCACAAGGTTCATCATGGCAAGCCTTTAATATCTCTATTATTTCATTCCCAGCAACACATCTTTTCATGATTTGATCAGGTCCTATTTTAAATAGGCACCCATCAATCCATGAAAAATCTACACTTTTCTCTATTAAGGTCTGTTTTTCATGAGGTAAAAGTGTAGGGGATACTTTACCAGTGGCTAAATAATTAGCCATATCTGTTTACCAAGGTATCTGATCATCTAGAGCAAACAAATGCTCATCTAGAAATTGGTCTTCTGTTGCTGCATAGTCTGGAGGTGTCAATCTAGAGAGAAAATCAGCTACCACATTGTCCTTTCCTGGCTTGTCCACTATTGTCACATCAAATTCTTGCAAGAGCAACAACCATATGATAATTCTACCACTAATCCTAGGTTTATTTGTCAAGTATCTGATTGTTGAATGGTCAGTATGCACAAAAACTTGATAACCTGTAATATAATGATGAAATTTGTTAAGAGCATGTATTACTGCAAGAAACTCTTTCTCTATGATAGTATAATTGAATTCAGCACCTATGAGGTTTTTACTAACATAATAGATGGCATAAAAATCATCACCATATTTCTGTCCCAATACTGAGCCTATTGCATTGTTAGATGCATCAACATATATGTGAAAAGGTATGGTCCAATTTGGACCTTTTAGCACTGGAGCAGTAGTTAGTTTTTCCTTTAAGGTGTTGAATGCTTTTTCACATTCTTCATTCCAGAAAAACTCTGCATCTTTAGTTAACAATGTGGTAAGAGGTTTAGCAGTTTTTCTAAAGTCTGATATAAACCTCCTATAGTAACCGGTTGATCCTAAGAAACTTCAAATATCTTTCTGTGTTTTGGGAGTAGGCAAGGTTTGGATGACTTCAATATTTTTCCTGTCTACTTTGATCCCATCTGCAGAAACATGATGTCCTAAAACTATCCCCTCCTGCATCAGCATATAACATTTTTTATTACTCAGGGACATATTAGTTTCTTCACACCGTTTAAGTGTCTTTTCTAGATTTTCTATGGTAGTTTCAAAAGTTTCACCATATACAATGAAATCATCCATGTATACCTCCACAGTCTCTCCAATCATATCAAAAAAATGCTAAGAACTACCCTCTGGAAGGTGGCAGGTGCATTGCATAGACCAAATGGTAAAACTCTATAAGAAAATGTTCCCCATGGACAAGTGAAGGTGGTTTTATCTTGATCCTCCTCCCCTATCTATATTTGATTGTATCCACTAAACCCATCCAGGAAAGAAAAGTATTTCTTTCCTACTAAGGTATCAAGGACCTAATATATGAAAGGTAAGGGGAAGTGGTCCTTCTTTGTTGCTTTATTCAACAACCTATAATCAACACAAATCCTCCACTTCCCATTTTTCTTGGGCACCACCACTAATGGTGATACCCACTCACTATCTGAGATGGGGTATATGAATCCAACTGTTAGAAGTTTTTGTAACTCTATTTTAACAATCTCTTTCATAGTTGGGTTCATTCTCCTTTGTGGTTGTCTTACTGGTTTCACCTGGTCTTCTAGGTATATTCTATGAGTACAGGTCTCAGGAGCTATTCCTTTCATGTCAAAATACTCCCAAGCAAAGGCAACTTGATATTTCTCCAATGTTTGTTTTAGTTTGGTCTATTGTTCAACTGTCAATTTTCTATCTATATTCAACATTCTACTAGGTGCAACTTCTATTTACTGAACACTGTGGTATTTCCCTTCTACTAATGGCAACTCAGGAGGAGGACATGAGGGTTATCCTTAAAAAAGTGGGATATCATCCTATCCTCATCACTTTCATCTTCCAACTCATCAAGTGTCATGATTGGTTGGATCATAGATAGACCATCAATATTTTGACTCTCATTCTCAGGTTCTCCCAATAGGTCTGCAGACTATGCAGGTGGATGTATGATTAATTTCTTGATGTTTTGACCATCTGAAATGGTCATCTACCCATATCTACAACTTATGTAGGCATCATCTATTTCCAGCCAAGGTCTACCTAAGATTAATGGGTATCCACCTAGTCTAGACTTGGACTGTAGCACTAGGAAATCTATTGGATATTCCCATGCATCTATTGTGATAATAATATCTTCTAGTATTCCCTCAAGGAGCACTATAGACCTATCTGCTAATTGTAGCATAGTTTTAGTGGGCTTTAGATTAGTCAATTTTAGTTTTTGCATGGTTTCCTAGGGCATGACATTAATGGCAGCCCCCAAATCTACTAGTGTATTGGGTAGAACACAACCCTCTATTTTCACAGTTAACACTGGGCTTCTTGGGTCTAAGTACTTATGGTTGTAGGTATTTCCTAGCATAAGGTCAGCTAACTGACCTACCAAACTAATTGATTTGGCTGGTTTCCTCCCTGGTTTCTTGAGGCACAACTCTCTTATGGCCTTACCATAGATAGGTATATCTCTGATGGCCTGAAAGAGAGGTATTGTAACTGTCAAGTTTTTTAAACTAGAAAGAATATCAAATTCTATTTGTATTGGTTTCTTGGGTTCCTCCAACCTTTGTGGAAAAGGTGGAACCCCTTATTTGTTATGTACAAGTGTTGATTCTACTTCTATCTCTTCTATAAGGGGTGATTCCCCTTTCTCTATTTCTATTGGTTCCTCTTCTTCTACAAGAGGAGTGACTTCTACACCTAATTGCTTTCCTGACCTTAAATGGATAGGATCACAATCTACCTTGATATTGTACATAGGGTACATCTCATTTTCCATATGGTAAGTTAGTTGTTGTTTGTTGTTTGGGTTTGTGGTTGGTTGCGATGGTAACTGAGGAGTCCTTGAAGTAGGGAGAGTAGGTAAACTAGGTTGGGGTGGAGTTGGAGCAAGATGTTGTGGATACTGATTCCAAGCATTCTGGTTTCTCCACTACTACTCGATCTACTGGTATTGCATCCCAGGGTAAGGGTTGTAAGGATTTGCTCCTTGGGGATATGGATTCCAAGGTTGTTACCCCCACCAACCCATATTGGGTGGTTGGGCTTGACCTTGGTTTTGGTAATTACTACCCCCATAAGATGGCATTCCTGATTGCATGTTGTTACCCATAGGAGACTATTTCTAGTTCCTCCTATTACCCATGAAGTATACCTCTACTACTTCAGGTTCCTCATTAGATTTCATTAACTGTGGGCACAACTTCATTTTGTGATCCTTTTTACAAACAACACATACTCGAACTTTGTTTTTTAGGCACTCATTTTTGGGGTGTTTACCTCTACATTTGGGATAGAAGTAGGCCAATGCTACCTCATTTTCCTACTTCTTTCTTTGAAGCAAGAGGGTATCCATTTGTAGAGCAAGAGAGGATAACATCTCACTCTTGAGATCCTCCAACATATTACCTATTTTTATCTTGGTGATAGTGGTTGACTGCTTAACATTCCTGGGGATTAACTTACCTTTTCTTCTTGAGAAATTTTGACACAACTATCAAATGTCATCCATTTGGTGCTGGTAAATATCTCCCCCAGAGATCATGTTTAAGGCTTCCAAGGATTCATTGGTCAGTCCTTTTAGAAAAATACTTCTTAGGGACCTATCTCCTAGTTTTGAATGGGGTGATCTTTGCAAGTTAAAGCTAAATCTATCCCAATACTCTTCCATAGATTCCCCTTCCTTATGGGTCATGTCTAGGACTTCCTCCCTTGCATCCTGTGCTCTCCCAAAATCTTGATACTACTCCAGGAAAAGTATTTTCAACTTTTCCCAGGTAGTTATCCATTTGTTCCCCAAATTGATGAACCAGCACAAAGCTAAATCATCAAGGGTGGATGGAAATAATTTTAGTTTTTGAGCATCTAAGGTGTAATAAACCGATCTGCATAGAACATCAAATTTGAATAAAAATAGATCGGGATATTCTGTGGGAAGTCCCCTGAATATTGGAAGGTGGGTAGGAGAGATGTGTTTCATCTTGTGATCTCCTCCTACCTCTCCTATAGGAAAGCTAAAACTAGTGGATGCCTCCTCTATGTTTTCTACCATTCTATCTACTACTGGAGTTTCTACCCCTACTGCATTTAAGGCAATTGTCAATGCTTCTAATTCATTTCTTTTATCCTTCAGAAGGATGACTAAGTTAGTATTTGAGATTGTTCCATTTAATACTGCTTGCCAACATTCAGCATTCAATAAATCCTCCTCTAATTGAACCCTACTTATCTTCGATCCTACTCTAATATTTTGTTGAATTTTTTTAGAAGGATCCTATGCAAATAGAGGGTGTTCCCGCCAATGCACAGGTGGATATTGAGAGGGAGAAGTTTTAGTCTCAGATTTAGGTTCAGATTCTACTAAAATTAAGGGTTTTTAGAAATAGCTTCTTTATTTTTGACAAATTGACCATCCGATCCTCTATTTTTAGGTGGACTCATACAAAGTTTTAGATGAAGGTTCTGGAGAAAGCTTCCTAAACTACTGTACCTATGCTTCCTTCAAAACAAGAAATTATAATGGCTACTCCCTAACAACGGTGCCAAAATATTGGGTAAAACATTGGTTAGTTTTTCTATGGTTCAATTAATTGCCTCCATTTAATTGTCAACCCGGGGTAGCTCGTAGTCTTGTGAGCAATCGTGCACAATATATGCTTATAATTTCTCTCCTTTAGAGATGAGTCCCTTAGATTTTTGGTTTTAGGTGGTGTGTGTTGATATTCATTGAAGTTTCTAATCCTTAATGCCAAACCAATAATCTATCCTATGTCTAAGAAAATAGGACTAAATGCATTCAAAAACTAATTACTACTTTGCTAGAAAATCATAGAAAATAGGGGAAATGCATGAAAATAAACTAATCTATGAAATTAAATAACAAAAAGCAAGGGAAAAAGGGAAGAACTTTGTTGCAAGTGGGCCCACACTTCCAGTAGGTTTTGCCCATGGTAATCTCCACCGGATGCTTTTAGAAGAATGTACAAGAAATACTCAGAGGAATTTTTATTCATAGTTTTGTAGAAAAGAATTTACAAGAAAGTTTTGGGGGCTTTGTCTTCAGGGGTGGCCTGCATATTTATAAGATATGTGGCCACACCCTGTTACAATGTCTCAAACAAATCAAAACATTATTTTCTTTTACAACTTCTTGCGTGAATGGAGGAATCGAACAAAATATCGGGATTGTTAAGATATTTCAGCATATTCTATTTTTAGAATATTTTTGATATTATCATCATTTGATTTACATAAATCTTTCATGTAGCAGCTGGAAAATAGATGACTAGTCACCTTTGACATTATTCCTTGTTCGAATTACATGCTAAAATTTGTTGCAAAATTTTTTTCTTTGTTCTATTATCCATATAGTTGTGCTATAATTTGGCTTTAATGGAAATCAAGCGCCTCATCTTAAAAAAATTGGGAAGCAGGCACCCTATCTATAGAATTCAAGAAGTAGGTGCCAATACGGGAGTCAGGTACCTAACAGAAGAAGGTGCTTTATAGGAACAAGTGCTTAACAGGAAGCAGGCACCTAACATGAAGCAAACATCTAATGGGAAGTAGGTGCCTAATGGAAAGCAGGCACCTAGCAGTTAAGTACCAAACATAAGTCGGGCACTTCAAAGGAAATAAAGCACCTGGTAAGTTTACCTCACTTTGGTGTACCACAGATGTCTTTCCCTCATAATTTTACAAATGCCAAGTCCGAATGGGACCTTGAAGAAAACATACCAAAATGTAGTATTTTTCAAAAAATCTACACAAAAATACATTTAAAGACAAAAATTAAAGAACGTGTGAAATAAACTGTTAATTATATATATTATTTTCATAAAACATCTATATCTACAAGAATAAGTGCCACACTTTATAATAAAAAGACTACAAAAAATGAGCATTTATGAGGCTCATCACATAAGAAGTAAGTATGTAGTAATGTCTTCCTCATCCTTCATCTTCAAGTCTTCAAATGTTTTCTTGTGATTTTACAATGTTTACCATATTGACCTTTTTATCTCCCTCATATGTTTTCTTCAACTTTTCCCAAATATCTTTTGTTGATGTGCAATGCATAACTTTTACAAAATCTACTTCACATAAACCACTTAAGATTACATTCATTTCCTTTGCATTATAAAAATGTAGGAGTTTACCATATTTATTTGTAGGAGGACTAGTTGGAGGTGTGTATCCATCCTACACTACTTGCCATGTCTCATATCCTTGTGCCATCAAGTAAGTCTTCATTATTATGTTCTATAAAGCATATTTGTTCCCATCAAACAATGGTGTCTTATTTGTTGGATATCCACTCTGATATACCATTTGTGTTCTTGTATACTTTTCCTTCATGTCGTTAAACTCTTCCAAAGGAACCCGCTCTGATACCAATTGAAGAACACAAGCTTATACTGAGAGGGGGGTGAGCAGTATAAGATCAAATTTTACTTTTATTTTCTAAACAATATTATCCAATATTATCAATAGCAATATCAATAGTAGATATGTAAGCAATGTATAAATCATCACACACAATAGAGACACCAATTTAACGTGGTTCACCCAATGTGGGCTACTCCATGGAGAAAATATTTCTATTAAATTTTCTCAACAAATATTCTTGGAAATCAATTCCCTATTACAATGTTTATGGACCTCTATCTAAAGGAGACACCAATACCCTATGCTTTTATTTATGTATCTCTATCCATAGGAGAACTCTTACCTCTTTTCTCTAATTCGTAGAACTTGATCTAGGAGACCTCTATCTCCTCAACTGGTTCATGAATCTCTCTCCATAGAAGAAATCTATCTTTCGAGCTGGTTCATTGATCACACTCCATAGGAGAACTCTTTCCCCTCACTCTAGTTTGTGGATCTCTATCCATAGGATAACTATTTCCCCTTATACTGGTTTGTGGATCTCTCTTCATAGTAGAACTCTTCCCCCTCTACTCTAGATGATGATCTTATAGAAGACTTCTACCCCCACTACTCTGGCTTATGGATCTCTCTCCATAGAAGACCTCTATTCTCACTGCCTGGCTAATGGATCTCTATCCATTGGAGACTCCCATCCATTGCTCTCTCACCTCCAAAGCTTGTTCTTAATTCTATATCAGATCTACACCAAACTCTATCCCAAGTGTAGTAAAAATTTGCTCTAAATTTGTCTTAGGTCTAGCACAAATTTGCTCATAAATCTGTACCAAACTCTATCTTCAAATCTATCCTTAAGCCTTAACACAAAGCTTGATCCAATCATAATTCAACTTTGCTTATATTTACCCCAAGCCTTAACACAAAGCTTGAACAAATCAATCAATCAACTCTAATCTCAAGTATTCATAAAGACTTACCTCAAATATGCTTTGAATTCCTCATAAGAACTTGCTCAATCTGCTCTCAAATATTCACCAAGACGTACCTCAAATTTATCCTCAAGTCTTCACTAATACTTACCTCAAATCTACTCTCAAGTCTTCACCAAGACTTGCTCAAATCTGCCTATAAGTCTTCACCAAGACTTACCTCAAATATGCTCTCAAGTCTTCACTAAGACTTGCCTTAAATATGCTATCAAGTTTTCACTAAGACTTGCCTCAAATCTACTATCAAGTCTTCACTAAGACTTACCTCAAATATGCTCTCAAGTCCTCTCAAGAACTTGCTCAATCTGCTCAAACACATGCTCAAAAAAACTCACAAGATATACTCAATCAATCTCAAATCTTGCACACAATGCTATCAATAGCTTTGTCTAATATTCAAAGTAATTTCCTTAACTTGAAGTAGTTTATACATATCCTATCCAGAATTCGTTTAACCTCTGGAACATATAGAGAATTATGTACTCTATCAAAAACTCAATATATTCTACTCAATCATTAAGTCTGTCACTTTCATAAATCTAGTTTCTAATGTTTGCACATTCACTTTCAATATCACTCAAACCCTCACTCAAAACCAATGCTCAAGAATTTCACTCAATCATTCAACCAATGAAACACAACTTGCTTACAAACCCTAAACAAGTGTTTTCATATTTATTCAAACAAATATCACAATGTGGGTATCAAACCCTAACTCAAATATTCCTCAATATCTATCTTAAACATTCACCAATGAAGCATATAAGAATTTAGTCAAATATTTCCAATAATATTTATCAATCAATCCTTTGCACTCCACCTTATATTTTACAACATTCATTCCAACATTTCAAGCACAATATGATGTGCCCATACCTCTTTTCTTTGATGGAGATATATCTTCAAAACCTATTTTACTCACAACAAAATCCTTTTTCCAACTCTAGGTTAGATAGCAACAGTTTATCTCAAAATCTCCACAAGAATATTTATCTCAACAAATATCTCACCATACAAGAAATACAATAAAATATCAAGTCACGAATACACCTTATCACTCCTTCACTTTCAAAATAATATTCAACATATATAAAAAATAATGTTCCTTATCTATACTTTATGATTTCCTTCACTTTCAACACACATCAAAATAAAGTCCCTTGCTTACACCTTATAATCTCCAATACTCTCAAAATAATATTCAACACACATCAAAATAAAGTTCATTGTTTACACCTTATAATCTCCAATACTTTATTTATTTTCTAAGCACACAAAATAAAATATTTAATCAACCTTTATGGCTCCCTAAAATAATTTCACACATGCTCTTTTTAATATCATGTGGCCTTAAAACAAATTGTGCTTTCCAAAACCCTTTGGCAAAATTTAATTCAAAAATACATACCTTAATAACTTGCCAGCAAAAATATTGCGCACATCTTCAATGACCATTACCCAAACTCGAAGCCGCAACCTAAGCCATTGCTATGCCCTAGCCCAAGGCTAGGCGATCGCCTACGCTATGCACCTACACGTGAATCAAAAGGACAATATTTTTGTATCAAGGTTTACCTCTCATGAATTTTTCTAAAAATAAAAAATCTTTCCTCCTTCACCAAAAATGTACTACGTGGGATTCGAAACCATGACCTTCCCTTCACAAGCGCCTTAGCCACTTTCCAACTATCATTTGCACTAGCCAACACTATGGGATTATCTTCGCACTCCAAGCAAACTTAAATGCAACTCTACCTCCTATTCAAAAAGCTCACAAGCTTCTTCTCCTCTTCAAAACTAGAGTGCACAAATTATATTATTCACCTTAGCATCTGAATTGCATTCACTTCAAAAATAAAAAATTATTTTCTTTAAATACTCTTGCCTTTCGATTAAAACACATTGGCCCTCCTTCGAATTTGAATTTAAATTCTAATTGAAACTTTGAACCTTTGGCACAATTAATTATTTAAATTAAAATTTTAACCTTAGGTTAAAATATTTTAATTTAAATAAATTAAAATATTTGTCAACCTATATAACTTTCTCAATGGGCCTTGTCAGGAATATCTCTTTTTTTAAATGATTTCTTGGACCTTGTTATTTTTCACCTCTTCCTTTTGCCCAAATATTATAATATTATTATTTCTTTTTAAGCCTGCATCTCTTTTATTGGGTCTTCAACCTTTTTAGCCTCTTTAGGCATATAATATTTAAAATAAATATTATACCCTTTTCCTTTTAACAACTTCCTTGCATTTTGGATAAATCAACCTTTTTACCTTAATGACAACAAAACTAGTCATCAAACCTCTTGACATCAATGACAACAAAACTTGCTCAAATTTCCAACAATAAAATAATGAGAGATAAATAAATAGGAGAAATGATAGATACCCCCTGTTAGGGATTGATGAATAGATTGATAGATGTGAAATGAGAAGAGTGATGGAAGAAAAAGAGAAATAAAAAGAGGAAAGAGAGGGAAGAATAATAGATGAAGAAGGAGAAACCCATCAAAATGTCAAAGAAAGCAAAGTGGAAATTAGATTATATCATTTCGATCAACATATATTGAAATATATTAGTGTGATCAAACAAACATAATCTAAGAAAAATAAGAGTGAAAAAATATGGAGTGATACCCTATAAGGATATGTGCTCACAAATGGTTGAATATGGAGTGATACTCACTATGGATGTGTTGCTCACTAGGGACCATGAATTAATCCTATTGAGGGTGTAGTGCTCATTGATGAGAATAAGTGGATGGAGTGATTTAAACTATGAATATGTGTTCGTTAGTGATCAAAGATGGAGTGATACTCACTATGGGTGTGTGCTCACTAGTGGCTAAAGGTAGAGTGATAATTGTAAATGATGTGTACTTTCAAATTATCTATGATGGAGAAATAACCATTGAAAACCATGAAGCTATCCTTTAGGGGTGTAGTGCTCATTGATAGCCAAAAGAGTGTGACTCGATAAGTTTGTAGTGCTTGCAAAAATGATAAGTGAAAGAGCAAAGTAAAGTAAAAGTGTGTGTGTGTGCATGTGATAGATAGAAGTAAGATAAAAGAAGAAAAAAACAAGTAGTTAAAAGTAGTGTGTGTATCCTTGTTGAAATTTTAATAGCTAAGAAAATATGTGTAGAATAGTCAATGGCCATATGAACACCATAAATTATATTCATGTGGTATCTATATTATCCTATGAGGATTCTTTAACAATCGAAATATCAATAAGAAAAAGTGTGATAAAAAATAAGATGTGTAGATAGAAGAATAAGAATAATAAGAAGAATAAGTGTATATCCTTTGTCTTGGAGAAAAAGGAGAAATGATTTAAAAATTTAAAGGACAAAATATATACAAGAGATGAAAAATATATCCCTTGACTTGGGGAAATTTAGCTGAATTGTTATAATTATAAGGTTAAGGAATATATATGAGATAGAAGAGAAGCATAATTTATACCAACAAATTATCTATGCTTAGTGTGTGTAAAAGTTTTAAGGTATAATGCCCATTTGATGGAATTGTATGATAAAACCTTTATAGTTTATGATTGCAAGATGGTGGGCTCTTTTAAGAGCACCAAACAAAAATATTAGCAAATATGTGGGCTCATTTAAGAATTCCAAACAAATATATGATAAAATATGTGGGCTTATTTAAGAGCACTAGATAAATAGATGAGAAAATATGTGGTATCATTTAAGAGCACTAGATAATTATATGAGAAAATATGTGGGTTCATTTAAGAGTGTCGAATATATTGATGAGAAAAATTGATAACTATGTAGAGCTCTATAAGGTCATGTTTTGATGAGAACACATATGGAGAATTAAGTAGATGAATTTATTAAATATGACTTTTGAAGTTGGTCATAGCCCTTTTAAGTAGGAATCTTAAAAGGGTTGCATTTTTTAGTTAACTGGATTTAGACTACCAACAATGGATGTTGATGAAGAATTGGAGATAGAAGATTGAAGTTAACTACACTAAAACAGAAATGAAAAGCAAAAATAAAGGGTTGAAGGTAAACCAAAGTGGTAAGCCTCTCTCTCCTTTGTGTTGATGGAGTTGAAGAATATTCTTGGTACACAATCCACCATCACTTGCTTTCCACTTGTAGCTAGCTCACAATTACACAAGAGAAAGATGAAGAAGAACAAAAAGCATATAAATCTTGTGAATGGGATAGAGGGAGAGAGCATTCAAAGATAGTAGATAAAGCATGTCAAATTTAAATATGGGATCACCATATAACATGGGAGCAAATCAAACATGGAACAAAAAGGGATTCCAACCCCTCTATTTATAGAGGGTTTGGAGATAAAGCAAGAAAATAAAAAAATTTAAAATTGGGTTTTAGGGCTAGGGTATTTGAAAAATGCAAGTTTGGCCACTAGGTTTTTGGAACCCTAAATGGCCTAGAACTTTTTAAAATCGTACAATCATGACAACTAGACCCATGTGAAATATTTATGCATTTTTAGGGACCAAATGATATTAGAATATAGGCAAACCCATATTTGTTGGAAAGCTCTTTTTGATACCAATCCAATAAAAGTTGTTTTGGGAAGAAAAGAGAAGATTTGATAGGGAAAATATTGGTTCAAAGATAATATTACTTTTTGAAGCAATAAATGCTTAATTTTAGGTCTTTAAAAGGTGAATATGGCTTGGTTGATTAGAGGGTTGATATATGAGGGTGATGAAAAGTGGGTCAATTTTTAATGTCTATACTAGGATTATTATGTAATTTGTTAAAAAATAAATCTTCATTATGTTATCAAGAGCTTGTAATACTTTTAATATTCTTATGATGATTTCCTATAAAAAATATCAAGATTAATTATTTCAAATCTATGTTAGTACTTTAAAAAATTAATTGGTAAATAGTAAAAAATAAAATATCACTATAACAAAGGGCCATCTCATGACTAGTTCCTACATTAATATTGCAAATTTTATCCTTACAATTATAACTTTATCTTTGTTAGAAGTAAAGTTATACCTAATCCAATTTTATAGCTATTCATTTTAAAAGGAATTATTATATGAAATTAAAGTATTAAAATGGAAATAGAAAAATATAATTTAATACAAAAATTTACATATGATTTCAAATCATAAGTTAGTAACCATGATGATGGTGTCTTTCAAATCCATGCCAATAATGATAGAGGTTAAAGTTTTTAGCTAGAAATTTTTGGCTTATCAAGATTCTATACATTATATTGATAGGATTACAACAATTCTTAGAGATAAGAACCCTCAAAGTTCCATTGAAGACTTATTGGAAAGTTGTGGCATCTTCCATTAGGTTAAGCTTCAACTTAGATACAAATCATTTCTAATATATATAATACAATGATATATATGCAATGATCCTTTTTCTTGGAATACATGGATAGGGAATCATGATTAAAAATAGTGAAAGTATAGACCATTGTAGTTTTACAAAAAAATTGGTAATTCAAGTAAACTAGGAAAGGAAAAGCGTAATAATTTTTTATAGGATGAGAAAGATATAATCAAAAGACATTAAAGTATCCAATGTTGGGTATAAACAATGGTTGGTCCCATTTTTTGGATATGTTGTATCCTTAACATGAAGAAAATAAATAAAATAAAATAAAAAGAGCAAGATATGTAGCTCTGAGTTTTTGTTGTTTTCCTGGTAAAGAGTTTTCATTATAAATATTCATGTTTATTGTGTATAAATGCTATTTTTCCTTCTCTTTTTTTATTCATTTTGTATTAGTATATCTAGAATAGGCTTATCAATATCTTCATATGGCATTAGAGAATAGTTATTGGCTTAAGTGGGACGCATTTTTTGCTAGGGTTCGACTTGGTCTAAAAAAAGCAAGGGTATCTTGGGTTTGTGATAAACCTATTTTTTGAGCAGGAGTTTTGTGTAAGTGAATCTAATGTGAAAGAATGATGGCATGTTTGGTTCTCTTGCACTTCATAAGGAAGTGTTAAAAGAAGTGGTGGCATGGTTTTAGAGCCTTGTTCTTATGTTGTGCTAACCATGAGATGCTTGTCCATGTATCGAGATGGAGGGACTATGAGGGATGGTGTGTCATGTTCTTGTGAGGTGCTATGTAGGCTTGTTCATGTACCAAGCTAGAAGGGATTATGTTGGCTCATTTTTCTTGTTCTTATGAGGTGTAGTTAGACTGTAGTATGGTGGTTCTTGGAAGATATTGGAGGAACTATGAGAGAATATTCTTAGAAAACCATTGAATGTTTCTAGCTCTTATGTAATGGGTGTGTTATGCTAGGATTCATGTGTTGCTCTTGTGTGATGAGGAGTCATGCTAGAAATGAAGAACACAAGCTTATACTGAGAGGGGGGTGAACAGTATAAGACCACTTTTTACTTTTCTTTCCCAATAAATATTATGCAATGTATAGATAGCAATATCAATAATAGTAATCAAAGCAATGCACAAATCACCACACACAATAGAGACACCAATTTTATGTGGTTCACCCAATGTGGGCTACTCCATGGAGAAAATATTTCACTAAAATTTTCTCAATCAATCTCTTGGGAATCCTTTCCCTATTACAATATTTATGGACCTCTTGTCCAAAGGAGACACCAATCCCCTAATCAAGTTCATGGATCTCTATCCATAAGAGAACTCCTTTCTCCTTTAGCTCTGGTTGGTGATCTTCTAGAAGAACTATTGTCCCCACTACTCTGGCTAATGGATCTCTATCCACTGAAGACACCTATCCTCACTGCCTTGGCTAATGGATCTCTATCCACTGGAGACTATCATCCTCTATACTCTATCACCTTCAAAGCTCTATCTCAAATCTGCACTAAACACAGTCCTTCGGTCTAGCACAAATATGCTCAATATCTATCTCTAGTCTAGCACAAACCTATCCTCAAATCTGCACCAAACTCTATCCTCAAATCTGTACTAAACATAGTCCTTTCGATCTAGCACAAATCTATCCTCAATCTCTATCCTCTGATCTGCACTAAACATAGTCCTTCGGTCTAGCACAAATCTGTCCTCAATATTTGTCCTCTATATACTAAACATAGTCCTTCGGTCTCACAAATCTCTATCCTCAAGCCTTAACACAAAGCTTGACTCAATCTCAAATCAACTCTGCTAGATCTGCCCCAAACCTTAACTCAAGGTTTGAACAAATCAATCAATCAACTCTGCTCACAAGTCTTCTCAAAGACTTATCTCAAATATGCCTTGTAAGCTTCCACAAAAGCTCACACTAATCTATCCACAAGTCCTCTCTAGAACTTGCCTAATCTTCTCTCAAGTCTTCACTAAGACTTACCTCAAATCTGCTCAACAAGTCCTCACTAGAACTTGTCCAATCTCATAGAAACATAAAGAGAATTGTTAGAGACTCAATATGCTTCACACTCATCACAATGCTCAATCACTTTCAATCACTCCTTTTAGAAACATATAGATAATTTTTAGAGACTCAATATGCTTCACACTCACAGTAATGCTCAATCACTTTCACTCACTCCTTTTAGAAACATATAGAGAATTGTTAGAGACTCAATATGCTTCACACTTACAATGCTCAATTACTTTCAATCCTTACTTGGTTTGCTCTTCTTACCTCACAATCTCAATCACTTTCAATATTTCTTTTTGAAACATATAGAGAATTGTTAGAGACTCAATATGCTTCACACTCACAAACTCTCAATCATTTCAATCTTTTTTTATTATAGAAACATATAGAGAATTTTTAGAGACTCAATATGTTTCACACTCATCAACACTCAACCTCTTTCTCAAACCAATTCAGAATATAGAACAATTTGTTTCATAGAACTTGAACTATCACTTCACACATCCACTTGACTAGGCTCAACCAACTCTACTCAACCAATCACTCAATGAAATAATCCTTGCTCACAAACCCTAGTCCAAGCATATGAACACTCACTCAAATGTTTCCAACAATGCTCATCAACCAATCTCACATAACAATGATACTCATGATCTTTGCAAACCCTAGTTCAAGTTCTTCACTCAATCAATCACTTCAACAACAATGCTTATAAAACAATCTTCACATAACAATGATACTCATGATCTTTGCAAACCCTAGTTCAAGTTCTTCACTCAATCAATCACTTCAACAACAATGCTTATAAAATAAGGTTTTATCAACAACTCTCAATTCCAGAAAACCTTGAAGCATTAATTCAAAACACACTCAACAATGCTTACCAAACAATCCTTTTCACTCCAACTTTGCATTCACAACTTTCAACAATCACTCACTAGGAAGAATATGCCCATACCTTTATTTGATGTAGAAGTGACCTTGGAAAAACTTGTCTCAATCACAATTTTCTCTTTTGCCAATCTCAATAGTTAGATGATAAAATATCACACTAACTTTCTCACAAAATAATTCTCAATTACAAAAATAATCAAACTTAATTACACCTTATTTCTCCTTCTTAAAATAATATCCAACACCACAAATCTCCAATCAAAACACTTCTTCCAAAACTCTAACTCATCAAAAGAACCTCTTAACAATTTAATTTCATCATAACCCTTTTCAGAAATATATCTAAAAAATAATCCAAACTCTACTTATGACTCCCTACTTAATATTGCATTAATTAAATAAATCACTTTATAAAATAATGCAATAAATCAATTTCCAATTTTCTAAGGTAAAACAAATTTACCCTAGCCAAAATAACCTTTCAATACTTAGGTTAGTATCATAACCTAACTTCCACCTTATTCTCCCTAAGACCTTAGCAATATGCAAATATAATTTCTAACCTTCACCTTATTCCTCCTAAGACCTTAGCACATGCAAATTAAAATATTTTCAAAAACTTTATTACCCTTTTTGCAATCTATGGGGCTCGAACTTGCACCACTCTCTCCACAACACCTTGGTCGTGGCTTCCACGCCATGTGAGCCACGTGCTCCTTGGATGCCTTAAAGCGCAATATGCACTTTGACCTCCTCACGACCCTCAAGAGCCTTTTGGCTCTTCCTTCGACGCGATGCCCTCTACCACACTTTGCAATTCGAAGGCCTTGATTAAATTTCGCATGAGCTCTTCAATGAATATTATGGATGATCAAATCAAATACCAATATTTGGTTTGGCTAAGGTATAAATACCTTATGCACTATTTACCATGCACGTCAATGAAGAAGAATGTGTTGGGGAGTCGACGCTAACATTTGACTCCGAAATATTTAATTTATAATTATTTAAATTCAAAAGAATTTAAATATTATAAATTTAATATTTAAATCTCCTTTTAGGCTTTATTAGAAATTAAAGCCTCCTTAGGTTTTAGAAAAACCTTTTTAATTTTCCCACTATGGTTTTAATAAAAAACCTTTTTAATTTTGGCCAACCATGGTTTTAATAAAAACCTTTAATTTTTCTAGCCATGGTTTTAATAAAAACCTTTTACTTATGCTTCACATAATATTTAAAAATAAATATTATGAAGCTCTTTTGCCATCAACCTTTTGCATTGCTCCTTTTGACCTTTTGACATCAATGATAGTTCATTCCTTGACATCAATGACAACTTCATTAACTCAAAATATCCAACAATCTCCCCCTTTGTCATTGATGGCAACCCAATAACTTTTTACCAAAACTTGACCTTTTTCATTTTACTCCCCCTAGGAAATTGCTCCCCCTGACTCAATGCTTTCTCCTTAAAACAAAATCTCTCCCCCTTACTCAAATCTCTCCCCCTTTGACATCAATGGCAAAGGGTCACCTTTGGGGCTCGGGGCTAAGAATGAGTCTCTTAGCTTAGCCCCTCCCCCACCTCCTCTTGAGGTGGTTAATTCTGGGGTGGGAGTATTTCTACTCCTAACAAGCACTGTTCTTTACCTTTGTCCTCTTTCCTTCTCATCTGATCCTTCTGATTCCTTTGACTGTTCCTGTTCATGTCCATGTTCCTATTCCTTTTCATGTCCATATTCCTATTCTTGTTCATGTTCATGCTTGATTCTGGAATGTCTGCTCTACACCACTTTGTTGTATGTCCATCATTATTGCACTTATAACACTTAATGTTATTATTCCTTGGAGGTGCAAATATCTTGGGATTTCTCCTGGTGAAGCCATATCCTTTTCTGTCATGAACCCTGTAATTCATTGCCTTGTGACCAAACTGATTACATGAGTAGCAATACCCATGGAAAAGTTGCCTTCTTCTAAAGTTCCCATATTCCTGTCTTTCATGTGTCCTGCACTATGAAGCCATGTGCCCAAATCTGTGACATGAGAAACATCGTCCATTGAAGTTTCCTTGCCTTGACCTCATTGGTCTCTTAGTCTCTCTTAACCTATTCTGATTGTTGTTCCATCTATTTCTTCTTTGTGCATTGTTCCTTTCCTTGTTGAAATTTCTGTTGTTCAACTCATCCTCAGAAGCCTCACTTTCTCTTACTGTCTTCTTCTGAAGTTCTTCTTCTGAAGTTTCTTCTTCTTCAGAACTTGAGGTTGACTCTTCTTCTTGTTTCTTTTGAGCTTATTCAAAACCAAGACCTATTTTGTTTGTTGACCTTCTTTGTACCTTGATCATCTTATCCAAATTCTTTGAACTCTTTCCAAACTTGTGTAGCTTATCCTTGGAATTTTCTAACTCTTCCCTTAGTAGAGCTACTTCTTGTTCTAACTTTTCACATTCTAAGACCTTTGCTTCTAGCTTATCCTTGAACTTCTTTGTCTTAGCCATTGACTTGTTTAGATCCTCTATAAGCTTTCCTCTTTCTTCATCACATTCTTGAAACTAAATCTCAAGTTGGGAGTTTTTCTTTCTTACCTTCTTTAAAGTTTTAAGAGCATAAATAAGTTCTCCCTCAAGATCAACTCCTCCTTTTTATGATTCTTCCTCTATTTGTTTGCCTTTGTCAACATCTTCATTTTCTTTTGACTTGTCTTCTATAGGATCATCTTCTTCTTCTTCTAGTGCCATTAGAATATTCTCTTCTTGTCCTTCAAGTGCATCCTCATATTCATCATCACTGAAACTGAAACCATTCCTTGTACAACTATCTTCAAGATGTCCAAAATTACCACATCTAAAACACTTGAGAATTATTGGTGACCTTTTCTTGACTTCTTATTTTTCTTCAATCAGAAATAGGACTTCATATTTATCATTATCTGAAAAACTATTATCACTATCACTTGAGTACTTACTTGCCTTGTCTGCATAGTAGCTCCTCTTTTGTCTTTGAAAGAACTTCTTTCCTTGTCTACCTTGTCCATCCTTGCCTTTCTTTTTGTACCTGTATTTTTTTATTCTCTATTCCTATGATCCTATTTTTCTTCATCATTGTTATTTTTAGCTTCTTGAAAATCAGTTGCATAGTGACCATACTTTCCACAATTGAAACATCTAACATATTTTGCATCTTTAAATCTTCTTGAATCCTTATTCCTTTTGCCATAATTAGCTTCTTCATCACTGGATGACTCATTGCTCGATTCTAACTTCTTACCCTTTGTCTTCTTAATTGCTTTGAAGGTTTCTTCCTTCTGAATATTAGGTTCCTCTTTTGTTCTTAACTCAAAGGTTGTGAGAATACCAAGTAACATATCTCTTGTCAAAGAATCACCATCTTTTGATTCTTCTATAGCAAAAATATTTTCACTAAATCTTTTTGGAAGAGATCTTAAGACCTTATCACAAACATCTGATTCTTCAACATTAAGTCCAAGTCCTTGCATGGCATTAACAACTTCATCTACCCAAAGTAGATAAGTACTAATGTTTTCCTCATCCTTCATTCTTAATTCTTCAAATTGCCCTTTGAGATTTCGTATCTTTGCCTTTTTGACACTTTTATCTCCTTCATATATGCTTTGCAACTTATCCCATATTCCTTTTGCATATTTACAATGCATAACTTTTATTGATTATGTTCTATGCAAACCTCTCAAAATTGCATTCATTGCTTTTGAATTGTAATGTTGTAGAAGCTTACCTTCCTTATCTGTAGGTGGATCAGCTGGTGGTATGTATCCATTTTCAATCTGCTTCCCAAATTTCATTGCCAAGTGCCATCGGGTGAATCTTCATTCTCATACTCCAAAATATATAATCACTTCCATCAAAATATTGGTGTTGAATTATCTGAGGACACATTCTTAGAATCCATTATGTTCTTGAAATGTTTTTCCTTCAAGTTGTTAAACTCTTTCGAAGGAACCCACTCTGATACCAATTGAAGAACACAAGCTTATACTGAGAGGGGGGTGAACAGTATAAGACCACTTTTTACTTTTATTTCCCAATCAATATTATGCAATGTATAGATAGCAATATCAACAATAGTAATCAAAGCAATGCATAAATCATCACACACAATAGAGACACCAATTTTACATGGTTCACCCAATGTGGGCTACTCCACGAAGAAAATATTTCACTAAAATTTTCTCAATCAATCTCTTGGGAATCCTTTCCCTATTACAATGTTTATGGACCTCTATCCAAAGGAGACACCAATACCCTAATCAAGTTCATGGATCTCTATCCATAGGAGAACTCCTTTCTCCTCTTGCTCTGGATGGTGATCTTCTAGAAGAACTATTGTCCCCACTACTCTGGCTAATGGATCTCTATCCACTGAAGACACTTGTCCTCACTGCCCTAGCTAATGGATCTCTATCCACTGGAGACTATCATCCTCTATACTCTATCACCTTCAAAGCTCTATCTCAAATCTATACTAAACATAGTCCTTCGGTCTAGCACAAATCTACTCAATCTCTATCTCTGGTCTAGCACAAACCTATCCTCAAATCTGCACCAAACTCTATCCTCAAATCTGTACTAAACATAGTCCTTTGGTCTAGCATAAATCTATCCTCAATATCTATCCTCTGATATGCACTAAACATAGTCCTTTGGTCTAGCACAAATCTGTCCTCAATATCTGTCCTCTATTTCTCAAGCCTTAACACAAAGCTTGACTCAATCTCAAATCAACTCTGCTAGATCTACCCCAAACCTTAACTCAAGGTTTGAACAAATAAATCAATCAAATCTGCTCACAAGTCTTCTCAAAGACTTATCTCAAATATGCCTTGTAAGCTTCCACAAAATCTCACACTAATCTATCCACAAGTCCTCTCTAGAACTTGCCTAATATGCTCTCAAGTCTTCACTAAGACTTGCCTCAAATCTACTCAATAAGTCCTCACTAGAACTTGTCCAATCTCATAGAAACATAAAGATAATTGTTAGAGACTCAATATGCTTCACATTTATCACAATGCTCAATTACTTTCAATCACTCTTTTAGAAACATATAGATAATTGTTAGAGACTCAATATGCTTCACACTTACAATGCTCAATCACTTTCACTCACTCCTTTTAGAAACATATAGAGAATTGTTAGAGACTCAATATGCTTCACACTTACAATACTCATTACTTTCAACATTCTGAAACATTAGAAATTTTTAACTCAATATGCTTCACACTCACAAACTCTCAATCACTTTCAATCTCTCTTTTATCAAAACATATAGAGAATTGTTAGAGACTCAATATTTTCACCTCACAAACTCCTCACTTTCAATATCTTTTTACAAAAAAAAAGTAAACTCAATATGTTTCACACTCATCAACACTCAACCTCTTTCTCAAACCAATTCAGAATATAGAATAATTTGTTTCATAGAACTTGAACTATCACTTCACACATCCACTTGACTAGGCTCAACCAACTCTACTCAACCAATCACTCAATGAAATAATCCTTGCTCACAAACCCTAGTCCAAGCATATGAACACTCACTCAAATATTTCCAACAATGCTCATCAACCAATCTCACATAACAATGATACTCATGATCTTTGCAAACCCTAGTTCAAGTTCTTCACTCAATCAATCACTTCAACAACAATGCTTATAAAACAATCTTCACATAACAATGATACTCATGATCTTTGCAAACCCTAGTTCAAGTTCTTCACTCAATCAATCACTTCAACAATAATGCTTATAAAACAAGGTTTTATCAACAACTCTCAATTCCAGAAAACCTTGAAGCATTAATTCAAAACACACTCAACAATGCTTACCAAACAATCCTTTTCACTCCAACTTTGCATTCACAACTTTCAACAATCACTCACTAGGAAGAATATGCCCATACCTTTTATTTGATGTAGAAGTGACCTTGGAAAACCTGTCTCAATCACAATTTTCTCTTTTGCCAATCTCAATAGTTAGATGATAAAATATCACACTAACTTTCTCACAAAATAATTCTCAATTACAAAAATAATCAAACTTAATTACACCTTATTTCTCCTTCTTAAAATAATATCCAACACCACAAATCTCCAATCAAAACACTTCTTCCAAAACTCTAACTCATCAAAAGAACCTCTTAACAATTTAATTTCATCATAACCCTTTTCAAAAATATATCTAAAAAATAATCCAAACTCTACTTATGACTCCCTACTTAATATTGCATTAATTAAATAAATCACTTTATAAAATAATGCAATAAATCAATTTCCAATTTTCTAAGGTAAAACAAATTTACCCTAGCCAAAATAACCTTTCAACACTTAGGTTAATATCATAACCTAACTTCCACCTTATTCTCCCTAAGACCTTAGCAATATGCAAATATAATTTCTAACTTTCACCTTATTCCTCCTAAGACCTTAGCACATGCAAATTAAAATATTTTCAAAAACTTTATTACCCTTTTCGCAATCCACAGGGCTCGAACTTGCACCACTCTCTCCACAACACCTTGGTCGTGGCTTCCACGCCATGTGAGCCACGTGCTCCTTGGATGCCTTAAAGCGCAATATGCACTTTGACCATCTCACAACCCTTAAGAGCCTTTGGCTCTTCCTTCGACGTGATGCTCGCTACCACACTTTGCAATTCGGAGGCACTTGATTAAATTTTGCATGAGCTCTTCAAAGAATATTATGGATTATCAAATTGAATGCCAAACTTTGGTTTGGCTAAGGTATAAATACCTTATGCCTTCTTTACCATGCACGTCGATGGAGAAGAATTTGTTGGGGAGTCGGCGCTAACATTTGACTCTGAAATATTTAATTTATAATTTATTTAAATTCAATAGAATTTAAATATTATAAATTTAATATTTAAATCTTCTTTTAGGATTTATTAGAAATTAAAGCCTCCTTAGGTTTTTAGAAAAGCCTTTTTAATGTTTCCACTATGGTTTTAATAAAAAAAACCTTTTCATTTTGGCCAATCGGGGTTTTAATAAAACCCTTTTATTTTTCCAACCATGGTTTTAATAAAAATGTTTTACTTTGTGCTTCACATAATATTTAAAAATAAATATTATGAAGCTCTTTTGCCATCAACCTTTTGCATTGCTCCTTTTGACCTTTTGACATCAATGATAGTTCATTCCTTGACATCAATGACAACTTCATTAACTCAAAATGTCCAACAAGAAATAGTAGTTGTCATTGTGTGTGTTGTATAAGAATATTCCTACTCTTGTATGATGATGAATTGTGTTATAAGGGGCAACAAGCATGGTTTGTGCTTTGTTCATGTGTTGTTTGAGGATAAAATTTTAGCTTTGAAGCCATGGGATAATTTAAGGGTCATGAGTCCTAAGGTGCTTTAATGGCAGGAAGAGGACTATGTGGACACTATGGTAATGTGCTCTTGTGTGGCGAGTATGCTATGTTGGAGGGATAATGGAAATTAAGGATTAAAGTCAAATATTATTTATTTTTTGGTACTAGGAGAGCCTAGAGTAGGCGATTGGAATTGTGGCTTCTCTAATGTATGAGAAGTTCAAGTTGTGTTGCTCTTACATATAGGTGTGCATAAAGAGGGCAACAAGGCTAGATGAAGGTTTTTGTTCTTGTGCAATAGGGTGTTGTGTTGGAGGAGCAGAGGATCTTGTGTATGGATAGTTTTTTGAACTTGGGGTATGCATTCCTAGCTGAGACCCAAGGTGGATTAAGAGGTGATTCCTAGGGTAATGGTCCCTCCAATCCCTGAGTTTCTTGAGGTGTTATTGTCATGAGTGGGCACATGGTAAGAGTGGCAAGTTGAATAGATATAGGTGGCTTCCTAATATTGTAAAGTACGAGTGGAAATGGGTGAAGAGCATAGTGGGATGATTTTATTTTCTTTTGAGCCCCAAATCTCATTAGAATCCAATGGTTAAGCATAATTGATTGAATTAGTGCTAGGATAGATGACCTCCTCAAAAGTCCTAGTGGTGCATCCTCTTTACTTATTCTTGAGTTATGAGATGTTGTATGAGAACGATGGATGCTCTTTATTTTTGTGTTTCCAATTCATTAACTAAGCCTATGAATACTTAGAATTTTTCTTTGTGCAGGGATACAATGGGTATTGTTGCCCTAAGTAGCTAAATTTTTTATTTATATAGGCCCCACTGCAAAGTATCCTTTGCATGACATAAAAAGTGGAGGGTCTTATTTTTGGGTAGTCTCCTTAAATTAGCAGGTATGGGTGGTTTTAGCCCATGGTCTTATTTTTGGGTTATCTTATTTTATTCCATGGTCATATTCTTGGGGAATATCCTTAAATTGGGAGGTATGGGAGGTTTTATCCCATCATCTTATTCTTGGCTAGTCTTATTTTAGCCCATGGTATTATTTTTGGATTTTGGAAGATACCTATATATATTGTAACTACTTTTTTAAAAGTGCAAGCACAATAATAATAAAAAGAGAAAGAGGTGTGGCTTTGAGTATCTACTGGTTTTACTAGCAAAGGTTTCTAGGATAATTTTTTGTTTATTGTGTATACATATTATTTTTCCTTCTCTTTTATGATTTTGTTTGCATTAGTATCTCTAGAATAGGTTTATCAATCTCTTCATCCTTTTCAATGAAAGTCAATAGATGTTATTTTCTAATGATTTTTTCAAATAGAACTTTAAATATCTTGAATAAGAGATTCTTTCATGAGCTAGATAGGCATATTAACATAAAATTGATTAAAAAAATAATACATAATAAAAAACTGCATTCATTAAAAAATGCTTGATAAGGATCCTAGCTTCACTATATAATATGTTATAAAAATAATAAACCATAGAAATAGGTTAGGTTGTCAACAATTTAAATGTGACCAACAAAATTATCTAAAAATTAAGTTCTAAAAATTGCATCATGCAAACCAAATATCCTATTATAAAATAGGATTCAAGGATTTCAATTTATTAGTGATTTACATAAAATTAGAAGCTAAACAAAAATATGTATAAGATAATCATACATCAAAAAAGTTCTTGTGTAATGTTTCTTTCAAAGTTATTTAAATAATCTCTTTTAAACAATAGGAATAATTGTATTAATAGTAATATGAATATAAATTGTGCTAATAAGCTTTGATTTTATATAGAACAAAGTGTTCTATTAATAAAATGGTATAATATTAAGTGGTTAAAAAGATAGATTTCAAAAATAGAGATAAAGGTTTCAATTTTATCAAATGATATATGCATAAGTTTCAAAGTGTATTGTATTAATACCATAATATGATTGGTTGGAATATCATGGTAACATAGTCATAATATAATATAAGCAGGGACCATTCCAATCTCATATCTCATATAACCAATTAAGAAAAGAAAGTGTTCTACCAGTTAGACACTAAACTAAATAACATAATACAAGTGATACTATTTGATCAAGTATTTCACTAGCTCTATGGTTATTTTCAATCATTGATCTAATAAGACATAATACAAGTGGAACCATTATTTAAATATTCTTCAACAACTTCATGCCTATTTAGTGTCGATTTCAATCCTACATGTTCTAAAAAATAAATTCTTATAATATCTTAGGTAGGCTATTTATCTAAACATATAACTTAATATTACCTTTATAAACTCGACTAAATAAAATTATTTATTGATTAGTTAATCCTATAGATAATAAAGGGTGTACTTATACTTTTAGAAAGCTATCATTATCAAATAATAGATATAATTTTTAAATTATAAGAAAACTAAGTTCATTTCCTCAAAAAGAATGTGGTTATGATCATTTATTATTCCCGTGTGCCCACTATTTTAAGTCAATTTAGCAAAATAGGAGTAAATTTGACCATGTCCAAATAATAATTGATCTCATGACACACTTATTTATAACCATGTTCATGTTGGGACACTATAGTGGTATGTGTTTGGTCTCTATTCTAGGAGACCCAAGTTCAAACCGCTACACAAGGTATAGGGACCCTTTCAACAAAAACCCATTGTTTACCCTAAAATTTTATCCCTATTGGGATACCATATTGGCATTTATTTGGGTTCTCATCCATAATACCTAGGTTCAAACCACTACACAAGGGACTAGTACCATTTCAAAAACCCATGGTTTACCCTAAAATTTTAGTCTCATGAGATACTATACTGGTATATCTTTGGGTTTTCTTCTAGGAGTACACAAATAATAATTGATCTCATCACAAGTTTATGCATAACCATATCCCTATTTAGACACCATAGTGGTATATATTTGGGTTCTCATATAGGAGACCTAGGTTCAAACCATTGCTTAAGGTATTGGAACCCTTTCAAAAAAAAACCATAGTCTACCCTAAAATTTTATCCCTATTGGGATACCACATTGGCATGTCTTTGGATTCTCATCCATGAGACCAAGGTTCAAACCACTACACAATGGACTGAGACCTTTTCAAAAACATGTGGTTTACCCAAAAATTATAGTCCTATGAGAAATACTATAGTGGTATATCTTTGGGTTTTCTTCCAAGATACCCAAGTTCAAAACTTAGAACAAGGGGATTGGGACCCTTTCAAAAAATTTGCTTTAGCCTAAAATTTTAATCCCAAAAAAGACACCAAATTGGTATGTCTTTGGGTTCTCATCTAGGAGACCCAAGTTCAAACCATGTGATGGGTATGAATGACCCCCCTATGTTTCTTTGTAAAATGATATAGGTCCCTTTCAAAATCGTTGTCTTTACCCACCTAAAAAACATATATGTATAACCATCTTTGTGAGTGTTGTAATTATGGCGTAGGTCTTGAAAATAGTTTTTTGATAGGGTTAAAAAATAGGGTTTAGAAAGTTCCCTAACCCTTTTACAAGGAAGTCACCTTAACTGAGCATGGAAAAACCAAGAAAAACCAAAGGCCTAACATAAAATAGGTAGAGAATTAGGCCAACTAAACAAAAAAAAGAAAGAGAAGATAACACCAAGATAACACAAAAGGTCAAAATGATCTTCAACACTAGGAATATAAGATCTAGATAGCAAAACCGGGTTGAAAAACATAAGATAACACTAATACTATTACACAACCTAGAATTCAAAGCCAATAAAGAAAGACAAATCAAAGGGAATACAGTAATTTCAAAAATGTTCATTATTGAATTTAGCAAACCAATTTTGAGAGACTAGCACTCTATCAAGGCAAAAATGAATAAGAGCCTCACCAATATTCTATTCGACCACATATATTTTTTCCCTCTCAAATCAATTTCCATGAGACCAGAAGAAAAAATAACTTGGGAAAAATACTCCATGCTATCTGTAAACTCCTTGGAACCACCAATATTATTGTTGGGTATAAGAGCAATATTAAAATCTCTAACAATCATTCAAGGGTAATTGGGTAAGTAGCTTCTTTGGTCTAGCATTCCCTCTTAGACTCTTCTTCTCCTCACCAAGGAGTTGTGGGCATAAATTTTTGTAATAATCTAATAGAAATAAAAAAATAGTAGAATAGAAAAAAATTGAATTGAACCTATCATTCTTCTTAATATAGTCACTTGATAAAGTGTTCAAATTCTAAAGGGTCCAAACACCCCTAGAGGCTCCTGTAGCTTCACTTGCTACCCACTCTACATTATTCCAAATAGATTTCTTTATAGATTGCATGTTTCCTTCAAAACAATTAGTTTCTTGAAATAGTAAAAATTTTGGATGATTATTACACCTAAGGTCCTTAATCACTAGTTGAGTGGCAAGGGCATTCATTCCCCTAATATTCCATGATATCAACTTCATTTTTTAGACTTGTTGGGGGTTTTAACCCCAACAAGATTTAGAGTTGGTTGGGTGTCATATGCCACCCCATTTTTCATATCTCATTGTTATAATTCATGCTTTGAGAGTCTGCCCACTTCATTTTCTTTTTGAACATCAACTACCTTTTTAGCTTGTTTCTTTAGTCCCATGATTGGAACTTTCTCCTTTCCTTTATTTTTTGACCCAATATCTTGATCCCTAAGCTCCTCCCCATTATCCATGGATTGTATTGGAAAATTTTTGAGGACTTAAACTACCTTCATATTACCATAATTAGTGCTCCTCCCTTTATGTTTCTTTCAAAGACAACCCCCTAAACTAGCTCTTAGGGTCATTGTTTCCATTTAGTTCAACTTCTCCCCTTGTTATAAAATAAATTCTTCTCCACATCGTAAATGGAGTCTTATTTCTACCTCAACTCTTTGTTCTAGAATTACTTCCTCTATGATATTTTGAAGCTCTTTTGTCTTGGTCATCTTCAAACTAGTGTTATTCACCTAAAGTAGAGAACGCGTCTGTTTATCTCCTTTTTTTACCTCAAAATGTTTCCTCTATAGGTGTGCATTTTCTACAATCTCTCATTCCTTAGGATTAGCTAAAACCTAGAAGCTATTCTTGCCCATCATTTATCTTTGATTTTCTGGTTATCCCTTCTCAAAAATGATGATATAAGAGTTTGGTCCTCTATTCCCTTGTTCTTCTAAAAATGATCTAGATTTTCCCACACCTTCATGAATTTTAGTTGCTTAACTAGAAAACTACTCTAGAGATGAGCTACCCAATTACAATTTCTACACAGAGGTAGAGAGTTATTGTATTCAATATTTTGATTCCAAGTCCCCACCTTGGATTTTAATAGGATAGATGAAGGAAGAGGCTTCTCCAAATCTGTGTTAACATAGAATCTTGCATAAATCATTTTGCTTCATGCTTTTGTAGTTGAATCAAAACTAATTAGTTGGCCCATATATTTGGGTATACCCTTTCTTATGTTCTCACCCCATTACTCAATAGGTAAGTATAGAAGGAACACCCAAATAGGAGCAAGATTAATATTTTTAGATTTTGAATTAGACCCTGGGTACTATTTCCTAAAAAATAAACCTTTCTTTCCAAAAAACTAGGGACCTTTCAATAGAATGTTTACCATATCTTCTTGAGAGCCAAATGAAAAGACAATACATTCTTTGGGAAGATCCATGGATTCATTATGGCCCCTCAAATTTCATTTCCTAGCTACCCACTTCCTTATTGTGTCCATGTCTAGCCTGAATCCAATGAACTTCCCCACCAAGTTGAAGCACCCATGATTAATCGGTTTGTCCATTAATCTATCAAATATTATTAGGCATGTAATACCCTCTTCAATATTTAGGGAAATAACAAAGGTCTCTCTTCTTTTCTCAATAATTATTCCCTTCAATACCTCCTTCCAAGAAGTTTTAGAAGCTCCAATATAAAAAAAATCATGAGATCCCTACCAAAAATTTTGGTAGAGAATCATTATCCCCTAGAGATTCCTCTACTAGTTGTTTCATCATTATCCTAGATTTGTCACCATTGAAGCCAAAGCCCAGATATATTATTGTCAAAGTTGAAGCCTAGATCTACCACCATCATTGAAGCATAGATCTATCACCATCAAAGCCAAAGCTTAGATATACCACCATAGAATCCAAAGCTTAGGTCTTTCATCATCAAATTCAAAGCCTAGATCTACCATTATTGAAGCCAAAACCCAGAACTATCACTATTGAAGATGAAGCCTAGACCTACTACCATACAATCCCAAATATATTGTTGTTGAATCCAAAATCCTGATTTACCACCATCGAATCCAAATCCTAGATTTTCCATCGTCAAAAGTCAAAACCTAGATCTACCATCACCAAATCCAAATCCTAAATCTTCCATAATAAAATTTAAAGCCCAAATCTATTGTTGTTGAATCCAAAGCCCATTTTTTCCATTGCTAAATCCAAATCCTAGATATGCCACCTTCGAATCCAAATCCCAAATTTTCCATCATTGAAGCCAAAGCCCTTATTTACCACCATCGAAGCCTAGATCTAAAACCACTAAATCCAAAGCTCAAATCTACCATTGTTGAATCCAAATCCTCAATTTTTTGTTACCAAAGCTAAATCCAAATCTAAATTTAAATCCTTGATTTTCCATCATTGAAGCCAAAGTCCAGATCTACCACCATCGAAGTCATAGCCTAGATCTTCCATCATTGAAGACAAATCCTAGATCTATCACTATTGAAGCCAAATCCCAGATCTGTCACCATCAAAGCCAAATTTCTAATTTACCATCACCAAAGACAAATCTCAAATCCATCATCACCCAAAATAATTTTGTATTTCTTTTACATGGATTGTTACTTTTTATATTAGAATTACTTGTAATGACATCCAAATTATGTGAACCTTTGAGTAATTTGATCTTTCATAGGTCCTAACAAGGACACTATCTAGATCTTGAAAACTTAAATATAACTACGAGAATAAATTTCACCACATTAAAATAGATTTGTTATAAGGAATTTGTGTTTATGAAAAAAAAAATATCTCATATAATTATTTAATACAAAATAAACCAAAAATACTTAATCTAAGATAGTATAATAACACTTCAACAATCAAAGCTAAAAACTATCCTAATTCAAATAGAAATGAAGGTATTTGAAACTAAACCCCACTAATATTATCCATAGAAAAGTAAAGGTAGGGTTAATTATAATATAATGAAGTAGATTGTATGACACCTAGGGCATCAAGGACCATACTATTCATAAAATAATCATAGTGAACAACTCATTCTACCATATCTTGCTTGTTATGTCAACATAGTAAATATGGAGAGATCACACCTAGATCATGTATAAAATATTTTAGCTACCTTGGATGTTAGCATAAAATATTGTATATGGGTAGTATTACATTATTTCACTTGCAAAAGTAGCACTCAGTGCTCTCCAAGTCATTGGGCACAACCACCACCAAGTTGGTTGATCAAACTACCCGAACTATTGTACTACATATTCTCATTCATAATACAATGTTCTTTGCTTCGTTGAATCAAACATGGTACCAGAGCTACGGTGATCACGTTGGGAAGGTAGTTTTTTAACCAGACATAACTACTCCAACCGAAGCGAGGCAATATTGGAATGTAGGAGGTAAGGTGATTTTGGAACACAACAAGGCATAATAAGAATGTAGAGGAAGCACACAGAGAGAGACCAAGACATATGGAGTGAGTCTAGAAGCAGGCACATAGGGAAGAGGAAGCATGCAGAGTGAGGCCAAGGCATGAGGAGCGAGGTCAAAAGTAGGCACACAGGCCCAAGAGATGTGGAAAAACCATAGAGGATGTCTCGCACGTGGCAAGACATGATAGGAGAGACATTGGATAAGGAACGCAATTTGAGATAACAGAGGCAAAAGGAGAGAAGTGGTTTCCTGAAGGCAACCAAATAACATACTGCATGTTCACACTATTAAATCATTTCATTGTCACAGTACAATGCATGTGGGATTTTTTTTACCACTATGCACTACCTAAGGGTTAAGAAGGATGTCATCCTCCTTCATGATTCAAAGTGATCTCCCGCTCGAGTGGTTAGTGCATTGTTTGCTCAACAAGACGTTGCATGTTCGACTCCCACCAGGAGTTATTTTGATGCTCTGTGACAGAGACGCCCAGGGTTGTTTTTTTATGCCATGTGAACCACTTAATACCTTGTGCAATAGTGACGCCCTATGAAAAAGTGATGCCCGAGCAATAACTTTAATGCCAAGCAAGAAAAATTGATGCTTGACAACATTTTTTGATTCCAAGCAATGTTTTTTGACTCCCAACAAGTTTTTTAGCAATTTTTTGCATAACTTTTTTCGCCCTCGGAGGGTCCATTTTTTGCCATTCAGGATCATTTTTTGTCCAAAAGGAGTACGCGGGCGTCTTTTTCTATCACTAATTTGAGGTATTCATCCATACTTCATTATTTTTCCTTTCAAAGCATTTTTTTGGAGGGATAAGTTGTTTTAACCAAAAAGGACAACAAAAGAAACATTCTTTTTCTTTTGCAACAAAAAGGGGGGATCTCATACGTCTTTCTTTCTTGCAAAATTATAAAGAAAAATGGGGGAATATGTTAGAGTGAATATGCATTTTTTCAAGCAAACTGGTATTGTAATAGGTGCATTTTCGGTGGAAACCGACACCTCAAGTAGTTGAGAAATTTATGGGCATTTGTGGTTGTTTTGCATTTAAATTTCTTGTTTTTATTCATTAAAAATTACATCAATATAACAGCAAAATAAAGATCCCAAATTTATACACCTATTTGTGCAATTTATTGCACAACAATGTTCAGTATATACGATACCTCTGGACCACACTTACAGGTTATGTTGTCATGTTTTGGACTATTGTATCAGAGCTTTTTCTCTATCAATATTCAGGGAGAAATAAGGAAAACCAATTTTGATATTCACTTCATTCATACCCACATCGTGATTGTTTTTAGGCATAAATACTAACGAAGGCCTATCCAAAGTGTTTAGGGGAAGTTACGTCCCATGCATGAGGAATAGAACTTCTATGGTAGGTGTCATAAAAAACACGATGCCCTTTCAGTATCACCTAAGTTCCATGTATCATGTTGCTCATATATACTTATAGTCTCCCTCACGTAAGGGTGGGTATATATTGAGTGGTTATGATATATAGGTCTGGTAGGTATAAAGAAAGGGAGACCAATTGGTGATATAAGAAACCTTCATAATGGCCATTGTTCACAAATATCTCTCAAATTCATAGTTTTTGAAAGGTCCTAACTTCGTACCATGGAAGACATAGATGCATGCCATCCTTCAGGTAGAATATTTATGGGATGTAGTGACTGGAACTATAAAATGCCCTCAAACAACAGGAATAGATCAAGAAGCTTTTGACAAAAAGGACAAATGAGGTCTCATGTTTATCCTGCTTGCTACTACATATGAGGTCCAACCTCATATCTATGATGCCAAAACCAGTAAGGAAGCATGGGATGCTTTGATTACTATTTATGAAGGTAAGAATCAGTCCACTATTCTTCATCTTCAAACTCAACTACACACCCTTAGTATGAACTCTGGTGAGACAGTGGACCTCTTCCTATGCAGAGTGGTGGAATTGAAAGTCAAATTGAATTCTATGGGACAACCAATGGATGATACTCTATTGATATCTATCATTTTGAGGGCATTACCAGACTCCTACAAGATGTTGATTACCTCTCTTAATGTATCTAGTAGACAAGTCACTTTTGTGGAATTGGTAAATTTGCTCCAAAATGAGGAGGCCAACCAAATTTAGAAGGATGAAGTACCAGATAATGCTCTCTACACCAAGCAAGGGGGTAAGAAACAAGGACAATTTCAAAAAGGAGGATCTTCATCAAAAGGAAAAGGAAAAAATGATAAACAATATTGCAATATTTGTGATATGAATAACCATGATACCAACAGATATTGGTTTAAGAATAAGCAACAGAGTGACCAACCTCATAATAAAAATGGAAAAAAAATACAAACCATCAAAAAATAATAAGCAACCGAAGGGACATGTTGCTTATACTGAATCAAATTCAGACTCAAATTCCATAGGATCCAAATTGAACTCCACATATGAGAGCACGCAAGGTGCTCATGACTCATACTTCATCCTCACAAATAAATGTTGTATGGTATATTGATTCAAGAGCCAGTAAGCACATGATTGGTGATAAATCATGGTTTGAGACCTTTGAGGAGAAATAAGGCAAGCCAGTAACAATTGCTAAAAATCAATTCTATCAAGTGAAGGGTGAGGGTGATGTTTCTATTACTCTTCCATATGGAAAGTGTTAGATTGATAAGGTACTTTATGTTCCTGGATTGGCTAATAATTTATTGTTCATTCCTCAGATGTTGGATCACCATATGAATGTTGTGTTTCATGTTGAACAAGGAAATAAGAGATGCTTTATATCACACAAAGGAAAGAATATAGCAATCGTATCATACAAACATAGCTTGTTCATTTTAGATGCCATTTCAACACCTCATGTTGCATTGGCAGCCACAACAAAGCAAGCTACTTCTCTATGGCATAAAATATATGGGCATCTCAGCTCTGGGTATTTACTTGAGTTGAGAAAATATGAGATGGTGTGAGGCCTTCCCATTCTCTCATCTACATTGCCAGTTTGCTCAGATTTCTTGGTAGGAAAGCAACACCAAGTACCATTTGGAGCTAGCTCTTTTAGAGCTAAGTGACCTTTGGAGTTGGTACACACCAATGTGTGTGGTCCTATACCAACCAGCTATGGTGGAAAGAAGTATTTTCAATTTTTTTTATGATTACTCACAAAAGATGTGGGTTTTCTTTCTTCAATTGAAATTAGAAGTATTTTCATACTTTCAACAATTCAAGAATCTTGTTGAGAAGGAGTTAGGATGTTTCATAAAAAACCTCCGTTCAGATTAGGGGGAATATACTTCCAAAGAATTTTCATCATTTTTGAAAGAACATGGGATTAAAAGGCAACTAAATACAGCCTATAATCCATAGCAAAATGGAGTTGCAAAAAGAATAAATTGTTCCATTGTGGAAATGGTTCAATGTATGTTAAAAGGAGCACATATTGAGAACGAGTATTGGGAAGAGGCAGCAAACACAACATCATACCTCTTTAATAGAGCACCCACAAGAGCTCTACAAGTTCAAACTCCATAAGAAGCATGGAGTGGTAATAAACCCTCCATTTCTCATCTAAGGGTTTTTGGATGCAAGGCATTCATGCATATACCAAAAGAAAAAAGAAATAAATTAGATGAAATGATGCTTCAATGTATCTTTCTTGGTTATGATGACCATTCAAATGGTTATCGATTGATAGATCCTATGACTAAGAAGACACATATAAGTAGATATGTGGTATTTGATGAAGCTTTCACATCAAATAACACCTCTATAGTTGTATACCTTGAGGATGATGAGCCTAAGAAAGAGACTTCACCTCCTCAGAATAAGATTCCAAAATGGTATACCAAGACATTAGGAGATTCCAAGTTGACATCACTTCCAGATCTAACTCTAGATTGACCTTGTACTCATAATATGACTCAGTAGGAGAGAGCAGAAGCATCGAATTCAGAAGTAGATGATATTTTCTAATAGTTTGATGAATTATCTATGGATGCAGTAGAAGATAGGGATATGGATATGGAGGATGAAAGGGTTTATTTGATAGTATTGGATGAAAATGAACCCATAACAGTTCAATATGCACTTAGTAAACCTCATTGGAAGACTGCTATGGAAGAAGAACATACATCTCTCATAAAAATCATACATGGAAGCTAGTAAATCTACCTCCAGTAAAGAAGCCCATTATCTATAAATGGGTATTCAAAGTCAAGTATAAGGCAGATGGTACTTTTGATAAGCATAAAGCCCGACTTGTTGCAAATGACTATGCTCAGAAAGAAGGCATATATTATGAAGAGAATTTTGCACCTACTACAAAAATGACTACCATCCGAGAACTTTGTGCCATGGCAGCTTAGTTTGGATGGAAGTTACATCAAATGGATGTAAAAAGTGCTTTTTTGAATTGTGATCTACAAGAAGAAGTATACATGATCCAACCAGAAGGATTTGTTACTGAAGGACATGAATAGAAATTTTATAAGTTGATCAAATTCTTGTATGGATTGAAACAAGATCCTCAAGCTTGGTACATCAAAATTGATAGTCACCTAATGCAACATGAGTTCCAAAGAAGTCCGTAAGATGTGAATATCTATATAAGAACAATGGTTTTGACATAGTGATTCTGGTGCTATATGGAGACAATATTATCATAATAGGAAGTTCAGAGAATATGATTGATACAGTGAAAATTTATTTGAACACATATTTTCAAATGACAAATCTTGAACTTCTCCACTATTTTCTTGATTTAGAAGTAACTCAAAAGAAACATCATATCAGGGTTACCCAAAGAAAATTTACCAAGACATTGATTGAGAAATATCGGATGACTAATTGTAAGTCTAAAGCTACTCCAATGGAAGCTAGACTTAAATTATCTTGATATGATAAATCCCCATAGGTAGATGGCACTCTCTATTATCAACTAATTTAGAGTCTCATATATCTCACCAATACTAGGCCTGATCTCAGTTTTGTTGTGGGTTATCTTTCATAGTTCATGCAGGAACCAAAGGTGATTCATTTTAAAGTAGCAAAAAGAGTTCTTCAGTATGTCCGTGGTACAACAGATTTTGGCTTGGAATACACAAATAACAATAAGTTCTATCTACAAGGATACACAGACTTTGACTATGCTGGATCCATTGATGATCGAAAGTCGACTTCTAGATATATATTTCACCTTGGATATGGTCATGTCTCTTGGCATAGTAAGAAGCAGCAGGTGGTTGCTATCTCATCTCCAGAGGTAGAATATCAAACAACCAGTGGAGCAGTCTATGATATAATATGGTTAAGTCACATTCTTACAAATATGGACCTTCAAAAAAACCTTCCTCTTCATTTATTTTGTGATAATCAAGGTGTTTTTAATCTTGTCAATAATCCTATATTTCATGATCACACCAAACACATTGATAATAGATGTCATTTAATTCAAGATGAAGTTCTGAAACATCGTATACAACTCTAATATATCCCCACTGATGAGCAAGTTGTAGATATTTTTCACCAAGGCACTTACACGTGTAAAATTTGAACTATTTTGCAATGCTATTTTCACTTGCCAATAATGTAATAAGGGAGGATGTTAGCATAAGTTATTGTATATGGGTAGTATTACATTATTTCACTTGCAAAAGGGAATGAAAACCATCAACCAACATAATTTATTTCATCCTACACAAAGAATAACAAAGTTAGTCCATGTATCCCATATATAGGAGGGTGTGACTCTCAACCACCTATAAAGCTAGTTGCTAATGCTACTTTTACAAAAATATATTGTCCTTCCCTAAGGACCACAAGTGATATCATAAGGGATAACCAATCATGAGTCCTTCAAAAAAAAACATAGCAATATGCAATAGCCAAAGTAATTGAAATGAAAACTATATGCTATAAATTAGAAAATAATTTTTTTGTGATTTTTTATTTATTGTCTATACAAAATGTAAAAAATTTGAAATAAAGAGGAGAAAAAATGTAAAATCTCATCCAAAAATGTAAAATTGGAAAGGAACATACCTGATATTTACTTGTATGTGCCCCCAAAAAAATGGCTAAAAGAAAATGATTTTTACTTGCTCCATGCGGCTGAAAAGAAATTTATCTACAAAATTCTGAAAATGCTTAAAATGCTAGTTGGGTATAGAATGAGCAAAAATAGAGTACAAAGTCAAGTCTAGAGTGAGTAAAAATCCCTAAAATCACTATTCCTTTCTATGAGCTCCACACATTCATACAACATCTAATTTTATCATAGAGATAGTCAATCATGAGTAAACATGGGGCGATGTTGGAGAGGTAGGTTTCCCCATCCTTTGTGCTTTTTTAAATTTTGGCTAAAAATGAACAAAAATTAAGAAATATATGAAAATAAACAATCACACAATTAGGCTAGTTAGGAGATAGCTAAGACAACATAGAATGTGCCATCAAGACTACCATGTTACCAAGTGGTGGGGTCCATATGAGTCAGCCAAAAATGACCCAAAAGTATCCCAAAAACCTAAAATTTGATGATGACCAAGATCACCACTTTGGAGAAAGTGATAATCATGGTAAAACTAGGTGATCTTGGAAAAACATAAAAAACATTGGTGATCATGGTCCAAATGGGAAACCATGGAAAAGTGGGGTGATCATGGTCATCATTGACAAAAGGAGGTGACTATGGTCAAAATTTAAAATCATAAAAAATGGTAGTGATTGGGGTTGCTAGACCAAAGGGTAAATTATGATCATGTCAAATCAATGTTGATCTTAGATCCTATTGGCAATCGCAGTCAAACATTATTTTTTGGTATCACTACAAGATCAAATGAGGTAGGGTTTGATGATAATACTGAGGCCAACATGATGCTAAGGATATTTGTTAGGTACCCAAGATAGGTACTTAATAATTTAATATTGTATTGTAAAATGTATGAGCCATAAATTAATTATTAAGGAAGGTCACATGTCAAATTAGAAATAATTTTGTCATAGAATCATATATGTAACTGTTGGGGGAATATTGTCATATGTAACTACAAGGAATATTGCCATATATAAGCACAAGGAATATTGTTATATTATTATGCACCTTGTAATGTGAACTGCCACAAGGGTGATCTTGTAAATCATAGAAGGTGAACCATAACACTCTTGTATAAAGAGAGATGTACCCCCATTTTAGAAGTAACCTATGATGTATTCTTGGAGGAGTATTGGCTCGTGGAGCTAGATATCTTGTGGAGTGTCTTCCTTCCAAAAGGAGCATTGTATGGTGTTGCCTTACCTCAAGGGTATAATCAATCTCTATTTTATTGTGAACAATTTATTTATGAATGCATGTTGATATTTATGCAAATTTTTGAAATATTTATGGTATGAGAAGAGAGGTTCATAGCATTTGGTATCAGAGCAATGATTTTGGCAAAGTGGGTTTGTTTTTGCAGAGCTAGGGCATGTTTTTTAGAAAAATATCATATTTTGTGAAGGCCATATTTTTTATTTCAGCAATTATTTTTAGGTGTTTATACTATTATCTAGATCTCTTTGGGTACTATTAAAATGACTGCTCATTTATTAAATTATGATTAGTATTGAGAAAGTTATGGTTTTTAAAAATGCTTGTCGTGCAATGTTTTTTCAAAAAAAACAAATTCATATTAAATTTTTTATCAGTCATTTCCAGAATATTTTTGCACCAGCTATATATTATTTTGATTATTTTAAAATTACTACTCACTTTTGAAATTCTAATACATATTGAGAGAGTTACAACTATTTGAAGTTGGGTTGCTGATGTTGTTTTTTAGTTGCACAATTTTTTCAAAAAGAAAAAATTGTATTAAATTATTTAGCAGTCATTTTCAAAAAAAATTTGCACCAACATACAGGTTATTTTGAGTACTACAATTTCATTTGTTAAATTCTGATAAGTATTGAGGGAGTTACAACTATTGCAAGTTGGGCTTTTGGTGTTGTTTTTGGGCTACATAGAAAATGGGAAAAAAATCATCTCTCAATATGGATATGCAAATCAATTGTCGTTTGTTTTATTTTGAGTAAAATCCACAGATGTAATTGTTTGAAGAAATAAATATATGAGATCTCAAAATTTTAATATTTGATAAATTTCAGTTATTTCAAACCCTAGCTATTTAAAAAAAATAAATGGAGTTGCCAAAATTTGTAGGTGAAGATAATATTGATGCTAATAAATGGTGGAAAAATTTTAAGTCTTTATATTCTTTTGAATCTTTTTGGAGATTTCAAATTTGCATTTCCTTGCAAGGGGAAGCTTCATCTTGGTATTCCAACTTTGTTGGTTCTCATGATTTTCTACACATAGGAAGAATTTGAAGTTGCATTTTTAAGCAAATGGGGATCAAAAGAAAAGGATAATAATGTGCAAGCTAAGGAAACTACATCTATTGTGTTAGGGCCAAACAGTGGTAACAAAGATTTGTTTGAATGTAAAAATTATATTTTGCAAGTTCATGGGTGCATTCAAAATAAAAAATTATTGTTTTCATTAACCCTAGTAGCAAATATAATTTTATCAATATGTCTTTGACCAAGAGGTTGCAAGTCTAAGCAAAGAAAATCAAAGACATACAACTTAAGGGTCAAAATGTTTAAATTTTTGAAGATATGAATATCACCATGAGTAAATATGTTTTACATTCATATTTTCATGCTATTGATCTAAATGATATAAATATTTTTCTTGGTTATCCTTGGTTTCATTCTTTGGGTACTATTAACATTAATGTGCAAAAGAAATTCATGAATTTATGGTATCAAAAGAAAAAGATAACATTACAAGACATTTCACAGTGTAAGGACAAACATGTAGCTATTTCAAGGGAACAAAGTGAAAAGAAAACAAAATAACTTGAAATAGAATCTCAAGAGGAGGTACTAGCAAAAAACAAGGAAGCAACAATAAGGGAAGAATCAATGGAAGAGAGTACGATAGAAGAGAAAAAACATGTTGAACACCAAACTCAGATTGGAGTATATTGTCATCCACACCACCATGAGGGGCAACCATCATGGAGACAGGACTTGAGGCAACATAAGAATAATGAGGAACATACAAGGAACCAAAGGAGCCAAAATTTTGGATATTCTACAAGTCATAAGTATAAGCAAGTATAGATGCAAAAAAAGTGAAATTTATGCTTCCAACACATGGCATTGGCATCAATGAAGACCACCACCAATCATAGTTTCATTAGGATGGATGGATGATCGTGATTGGTACCAATATTCAATATGGCTCAAAAGATCATATTATTTAGCCTCTTCTAATATTTTGAGGATGAAATATTTTGTAAGGGGGATGGAATGTTGGATACCCAATATAGGTACTTAATAATTTAATATTGTATTGTAAAATAGATGAGCCATAAATTAATTATTAAGGAAGACCACATGACAAATTAAAAATAGATTTTTCATAGAATCATATATTTAACCATTGTAGAAATATTGTCATATGTAACCATAAGGAATATTATCATATGTAACCGCAAGAAATATTGTCATATTATTATGTACCTTGTAAGGTGAACTACCACATAGGTGATCTTGTAACTCATGGAAGGTGAAACATCACACTCTTGTATAAATATAGATGTACCCCCATTGTAGAAGGCACCTATGATGTATTCTTAGAGAAGTATTGGCTTGTGGAATGGCTTCCTTCCAAAAGGAGCATTGTATGGTGTTGCCCTACCTGAAGGGTATAATAAATCTTTATTTTATTGTGAGTAATTTATCTATGAATGCATGTTGATATTTATGCAAATTTTTGAAATATTTATGGTATGATAAGAGAGGTCCACACCACCATCACTCAATATCACTCATTTGTTTATACCTAGCTATGAAGAAGGTCCACATAAAACTAGAGAGGGGGTTTGCCTAGGGAAGATATTTATTAGTGCTCCTATACCATGACCTATATTGCATCTAGGATTGCATTATTAGCCCAATATTTCTATAATAGGTATGAATATATGAGTATTTTACCATTTATCAACCCCTAGACCTAACCTTAGAGAAAACACCAAGGTATATGTAAATGATATGGTGGGGGAATTTTATAAGGACTTCACAAGCATATGTGTCATTATTAAACAAGATACCTAGGGCTCATATTATATGAATTCCTATCACCACTTGAATTTGAGTAGACACTAGGAATTACAATAGGTCATAGAGATGAAATAGTTGATTGTGGTATGTGATCATTGATTGAAGGTTGTAGAGCCTCATAGGTGAAGAGGGTCCTAATATAGTTTGGGGAAATACATCTAGATAGGGAAATCCCATTTGCTAAGCCATAATGTTGATATAGATAGGAGTAGGTAGTAGAAATAGTGAATTACCACCACCATGAGTCCATTGTCAGTATAGGATGGAGCCACAAAGGGGCATGTTGTAGCATAATAGGGTACCTAGAGAGGTCATAATTATGATCCCATTATAGATTTTCCTAACTAGTAGGGCACCCATGGAGATGGATGCACCTTCTCCCATAATACAGAAGAGGGGTCAACCATCAAAAGTAGTAGATATAGTGAGCAATGTCGATTAGTATCTAGAGGAGGAGGTTGTAGATGAAGCCACTATAGAGAAGAATGCATCCAAGGATATTGCATGAAGAGACATAAAGGGATTATAAGAGGAGATGGATTTATAGGATCTCTATATTTTCAAGGTTGAAGTAGACACCATGTGTCTATAAGCTTCTTCCTTTGAGGAGGACAACCCCACCCTATATCTAGGTGAACCATGTAAAGCTCCTTCCCTATATAGCATAATGTTAATTTTAGTAATTATATTTTTTGCATAATTAGAGTTAGCATTGTATAATTATCATAAGATATGATTAATCTAGCTCTATCCTTTTTTGTGATTGTAGAGACTTCCTAAGAGTGTCATGATATCATTAACAAGTTGCATAAAGTCATATTGGGTAGATTACTAGATTATGATAGCTTATCTTTGGTATAAAATTTAAAGGCTGGCCCATCAAACCAGTTAGTTGATTTGTATAGTATAAATCACCATATCAAGACCATTTAAACCACGTATTGAGGGGATATCATACAACCTACCAACTTTACTAGATGGAGTTGGATTTTTTGCTATGGTAGGAAGTTGTGAATAGGGAACATGCATTACAATAGTATCTAGCACAATTTTATCTAGATTTTGCAGGATTCAAAGGAAATATAGTGGATCTCAAGATATCCATGTCTTGATGATCTTTTATAACAATCTCTCAAACTACAACATAGGTGCTTGGCATATAGTAAAAGGTGCATAGGGGATGCTTTTATAGCCATAGCCCCTACTATTTTATGTATGATAACATTCTATGTAGCCTCCATAGCACCTATAGTAGATTGTATATAGAATTATTTGGGTTATAGGGCTATGTACTTGGGATACAAGGTAGTTTGGCATTATTTCACTTAGTTCTATATGTACCATATTAAACCCTGATGTACTTATACTTTTTGAATATATACATATGAAATTATGTTTATGCAACATATATTATGCTTTTGTGTATACTTTTCATGAGCTTTCTTATTGCATTCATATCATATACTTATACTTTTATTAGCATTCAATGTCATTTTAATGTGTATGACATGCACTTTAGGGTTTGTGTAATATTTGATGACATGATATTTCTAACTTTTTTGAATGCATATATAGTTTGAGTAGCATTCATTACCATGCATCATGATTAAAGAGATCATCTATGAATTTGAGTAGCATTAAATGATGTACTTTATGATTTTGTTTGATATAGAGCATGAAATAATTGAGCAGTATTTAGTGACACGTTCTTCACATACTATCCCCTACCACTATAGTAGGTAGAATGTATGTAGTATCCAACAAGTTTCAAATAATAGCAATTACACTTATCACTACAATGGGACAAATTAAGATAATCTAGCTCACACCATGCAAAAACATAAATATTGATCCCTAATCCTAAGATAAACCACTAGATAGGCATGGATGAACACTATAGTAGTCAATCATGTCTAACCACTATTACAGGGCAGCCCAGGGGTGCAAACCTATGTCACAAAAATTATGTAAATATATGTATTCAAGGCCATATTCTACCCTACTATTGATAATGGACATATTGCTCAACAAGGAGGATCCACTATGATAGAGGGAGAAATAGAAAAAGTAAACCAACATTGGCTAGATACACATTGTAGTGCACCCTAGGGGAGGGAGATTTCATGGAATGAAAATTCATTATACCTTTACTATATTGGGTTACACAATATAGTATTCATCCAAGTGCATTATTCAAAAAGAAACACTTATACTATAAGGAGTGAAGATCAAAATAAGTGAATAAATATGGGCTAGATACATATTATATTGTGTCCTAGAGGAAGGAGATCTTGTAGAAAGGAAATTTTCCATACCTATACTACAATTGGGGCCACAAGCTACAATATCTAGCCAAGTGCATTATTCAATAAGGCATGCTTTCCACTATAGTGAAAAACAAAAATTATTGATTGATTAGATAGATTGCATGTTGTTTATTACATACAAATTTGAATGAATGTTTCCTTGGTGTTTCAACCATATGTCATATGGCATGGGTTTAACTAAGGTGGTTGCTTTATGGCACTTAAAATAAGGTAATAATATAGATACTAGGGAATATTTTAAGGATATATGGTACCCCTTACTAGAAATATCAATACCATGGAAAGCAAATAAAGCATAAATGAAGTCAATAGTAATTAATACAAGTAAAAATAAACAAAAAATATCAAGGAAAAAATAAAACAAGACACAAATCATGCAATAGAAGCAAGCAAAGGTTAAAATAAACCAAACTAGAAATAAGGGTGTTGAAAATCCTAGGATGACTAGGATCGCAACTTTATGTGGCAATCTTTGTTAGGAGAGAAAAACCTCATGAAAGCATAAAACACCAAGCCAAAAACTAGAAGGTAGCAAAATACTGAGATGACTAAGGTCACTACTTAGTGTGAAATTCTCAATCATGATAGGAATAGAAGATCCAAATTACATAAAGGTATGTCAAACTAAATAATATATATGATTAACACTTAAAAATAATAATGAAAGCAAGAAAAATGAAAAAAAAGGCACCAAAGTCAACAAATAAATAAAAAAAGACACAATGATTGTAAAAATGGGTTGAAAGGGAGCTATCCATAAAAGTGTTTCACATGCATTAATTGGTGGATTCATCCATATCAACTCCACCCATTATTTTAAATTTCATTACCTTGGACCCAAATAACTCCTTGATAATATATGAATCAATCCATTTTTGCATAAATTTACCCTTATGTTTCTTATGCATGTTATTGATCTTGAGGATAAGCTCTTCAACTTTAAATTCATGATCACATACTTTTTATTATCTTGTTTGGAAACATAATTTTGTAGAATCTATAATGCTCAAGAGCATGTAGATGCCTCTTATCAAGAGTAGTAAGTTTTAGAATATGGGTGCCCTGATACTCTTAATGATATTCATCATGACTCAATAGATTCTTCAAAGAAACAAGTAATTTCAAGTAGCAAACTAGCTTTAGTACAATAGACAAAATAAAAAGTGATTGCCCCTATAGACATCTAAATACTAGTGTGGTACACCGAAAATGTGGGGTATAGCTTTAAATTCCAATATTTCTTTGATTCTTTAGTTGTCATTTTTAAAAATTTTACCAAAATCTTATTGCTGAATTTAGCTTGACCATTCCCTTATGAATAGTAAGGCATAGAAAAATGATGCTAAATCTCTAATTGAGAAAATAATTCATGTATTTCCTTATTTATTAAAGGAATATTATTATCATAAATGAGAGTGGAAAAGACACTAAAGTGACACACAATATGGTTAAAGATAAATTTAGGTAAAATACGGGCTATCTATTTTATTATTATTATAGTTTCCATCCATTTGGTAAAATATGATGTGGTTGTGATAAGGAACTTGTGCTCATCCAAGGATATAACATAAATAGGTTTTATAAGGTCGATAATTAGGTGGAAAATCACCACACAGAATCTATGGGATGTAGAACATGCGCAAGGGCATGAATTTCATATTTATGGAACTAATAGTTATCACACAATTTGACATAGTTATTCATTTTAGCTTCTATTGTGGGCCAAAAGTAACCCATTTTGAACAATTTACAAGTTGTGGAATGAACAATAATTTTTCCTCCATAATCACCACAATGAATATCAAATAGAGCCTTGGGAACCTCAAATTTTTAAGGCATCATAAGAGAACACCATCAAGACTATGCCAGTATAACACCCTATCGAGAACAATGTATCAAAATTCTCTCTTAAGAATGCTAGCCCATTGCTTAGTAGTACCTATATATGGATAGGTTTGATTATTGAGGAAGTATAAAATATTTCCATGCCAAATATTATCATGAGGGATTTTGAATTTAATAACATTGACCTTGATTGTGTGTACATCCACTTAGCCATTTGTAATAGAAATTACAGGTTCATCATGAACTTTTACTACAAAATTATTTTCATGTGATATGAATCTACTAGTGGTAGTATCTAAAGAGCCAAAATTAGCATTTTTCCTCCTTGAAGAATCAATGGAGAAGATATTGGAAGAATTAATTAAATTTATAGCTAATTGGTGCTAAGGAATCAAATGGAAAGTTTTGATAGCATACTTACTAGAAATCTGACAAACAATAAACTGAGAGTCTCCTAGTAATCTAATATGTTTAACATGCATACATTGAGTGGTCAGGTGTCCTTGAATAAAAGCATAATATTTTATAAAATTATTAGTAATGTGAGAAAAAATTAAGTAGAAATTCATATAAATATCTAGGCTCATTGGGGAATTGACAAAGATACTAGATCCTTCCCCAAACTCATTTCTTGCTCCATCAAAGTGAATGATCCAAGTATCAAGGTGGAGGACCTTGTTAGGATCTTAGGAAGTAGGAGGTGTGTCAGATTTTTATTTGGACTTAGTTTCATATTGGCAACCTCACAAGACTCCAAGAGAGTCTTCTTCTACTCAGTAAGTTCATTAGAGATAGTGTCCTGAATAATATTGGAGGCAATGAAGGAAGGAAATATGAAAAATTCATGAGTACAAGATATAACTATTATGTCCTCATCATTCAATTGTTCCTTTAAGGGTTATAGTGTAGGATTAAGAGTTATTTCCAACTAGCCAACAATCGTATTAGCTTATATAGCTATGTTTTGTTACAATACAAAGATCAATTCTTGCATTATAGTGACCGATTAATTATATTGTGTTGCTAGGGATGTAAATTTTTTGTATTAAGTACCTCAAGGGATGTTTTTAATGACCACATAAGTTTTCCAATACAACATATAATGTCTTAGCTTCTCAAATGTAAAATAGATGACCTGGAAGTCTCTCTCCATGAGAGTGCACCAACTATTTACCATAAGAATTATGTGACTAATGGAATACATGACATAAGAGGTGTATAGAATAAATGAATAATATTACCTAGGTAGGTGAAGCATCAGTGGACATGGAAGAAATTTCTTGAATTCAAAAAGGCCTTGTTACAACTTTCATCCCATCTAAACTCAATATCTTTCTTAACCAATATTTTTAATGGATAAGATTTGAAAGCTAAGGGATAAATTACCTAATGATTTTGATCTTCCCTAAAAATAATTTGAAATATTTAATAGTTCAAGTGGTAGGAATAGAATTAATATTATCATAATTGACATCTATATATTTATGAAACACCATAAAACATAGTAGCATGACACTAGTAACACCAAACACACATTTATTTGGGTTAAGTCTAACCCTATAGTGATGTAGTCACTAAAAAATCATATAAAGGTCAATGGGGTGGTCATCCAGCTTCTTAGAATTACCCAAAGGATAATCCACCTAATATTTAACTATCTTTCCAATAAATCCATGAAATACAATTGTCATGGCATGTTGATAAGTTGCACTAGTTTTTTTCAATCCAAAAGACATGACAAAATAATAAAATGTGCATCAAGGTGTGGTGAAAGTTGTTTTAGTTTTATCCTCAAGGGTAATATAGATTTGCTTATACCTTGAATAGATATCCCTAAAGGACAACATATTGTATAATGTAGTAGAATTGACAACAACATCAATAGAGGGAAAAGGAAAATTATCCTCAGGGCACACCAAGTTGATGTTTCTAAATCACAATAAATTTGGATAATGTTCTTTTCATTCTTCTCAATAGACACAATGTTAGATACTCATCCCAAATAATCAATAGGTCATATAAAATTGACATTTAATATCTTTTGCAATTTAATTTTGGATAGGTATTGGATGAGAGAAGAGAATATTATTTACTTATGTGGATAGGAATGACATTCTCATAAGTAAAAATGTTGTGGACAACTAAATCCTCAACCATTTTAGGCATGTCAAAATATTCCCAAGCAAAGAGATCCTTGTATTCCTTAAGCAAGGTAGTAAAAATAGTTTGCTTTTCGATAGATAGGTTAGCCCCAATTTTAACTATGCATGGTTGCTGAGGGTACCTATGTTAACGTCTATAGTGGGATAAAAATACATAACATTATCTTCTTCAAAATAGTTTGGAGTTGAGAGAATTTCTCTAATTTAAAATTATTTTTTACCTATCAAACATAATCAAGCCAATTATACCTCCTCGAATTAGGATTGGACTTTTGATGGAACCCTATTTTATAGTAATATTAGGGGATATTTTCCTCTCTACCATATAATAACTCTAGTATAGCCTCATCATTGGATAGTTATGGGAGAAAGAGGAAATTATCATTGATTTGAACTATTGATTCTTTTGCATGCCTCTTTCTCATAAGCCTAGAGAGGATTTGAGTATGTGATTGAGTATCAAGAAAAATAGAGATGGGAAGACTAGGTTATGATTATAATTGCCTATAAATCTTCATCAAATCATGAAAAACAACCTAGGTTTTGAATTCAATAGAAAAATCAACTTCAAACAAGTGCCTTACCAAATAAGAGGATGTAGGATCAATCAAACTATCAAGCCACTTGTTAAACAACCTATTTGAGTACAAAAATATTTACAAATATATAAATAATCTATCAAGGACAACAATAAATGTTTGGGCATTCACTATTTTCAAAAAATAAAAGGAACTTAGATTGTCATATTAAGAGATAATTGCAGTCATAAGAAAGTTTTTTAAAGATGCTAGATAGTTTGGGTACAGAAAGGGGTATGGAGGTCAAATAGACTCAAGGACTATTAAAGTAGTAGGAATAGGCCCAAAAATAACAAAAACATCAATATTGAATAGGATTGCCACTTTAAGTGGTGATCCTAGTCCTACTGAAAATTTCTAAAATAAGATAATGTTAGGATCCTCAATCCTAACATTATTAGTTAGTATTAGTTAGTATTATTAATCATTTAATTATTATATTATTAACTTATAAAGTGAACCATCACAACCCTTCATAACGTGAACCATCATGTCTCTTCACCAACGTAGCTTTAGGGTAGATATATATTAGGTTGGCCATCCATATCAAATCATCCATGAATAATAAGAATAAGAATCATAGATTCCAAGGAGGGAGCCCCCTATAGTGGCAAAGTGATTACAAGGGAGCCCCCTTTGAGTGGCCTATGATTACATTTATAGTAAGACCTTGAGGTCTTACCATTTGGTATCAAAGCCATGTGGGACCCAAACACGTGGTATTTTCTTAAGGATCTTCATCAAATCACTTCCATGCGTGAGTATCAAACTTGGTTTGAGGATATAACCAAACACAACACAAGATTGGATGAATCAATTCTCATCAATGGCTTCATTAGGGGATTAAAAGAGGAAATTAGAATGGAGGTGACAAGGTTCAATCCCTATACCATGATGCAGACCTATCGATTGGCAAAATTAGCTGAAGATCAAATTAATGCACAACAACGATTAGGGAAACCACTTATGGAAAAATTGTCGACCACTTACATAGCTCCCAAACCTATGCATAATGGAAGGTCACAAAGCACTTACACAACCCCCAAATATAACCAAACTTTACGAATTTAACATCTTAGCTTTGAGGAGATGAAGGAGCAATGAGCACAAGGACTCTGTGATAATTGTGATGAACAATTTGGACCCCATCATAAATGTGTTACACTAACATTATATTTATTGAAGGAATTTGATCCATGTCTCTCCATAGAGAAAGTAGATGAGGTAGTTGTATTAGAAGCAACTAGTACACCTACTCACCGCAATGAAGACAATGAGGTCGATGTGCAAGAAGTTATTGATGTACCAAGAAAGGATGAGGTATACATATCCAAAGTGATCAATGCTAGCCAAACATGCACTCTACAAGACCTACACATACCTTCCTCACCAATAGTGAGTTCTTTCCATATGACCAAACCTATTCGGAACCAATGCAGAGTGACTACACACTCCTTCTCCATTGGCTCTACCAAGGAACCAAAAAAGGAAATGAAATCATTACCATCACTTTTTATGCATCGTTTTGAAGTATTTGAGGAACCCCAAGGGTTGCCCTCCCATCGTCATCATGATTTTCCTAAGGAATATTCTACTATTGTTCTTGGAAACCCCCCGCTAATGCTTCATCCTTCTCGATATCCCTGCCTACGAAAGGATGCCATTAAAAGAGTCCAAGAACTTACACAAATCCTTATTGGAAAACAAAGGACAAAGCTTCTCAATTTGAGCTTTGAGGAAAAATCTCTTTTTAAGGAGGGTGGCATGTTAGGATCCTCAATACTAACATTATTAGTTAGTATTAGTTAGTATTATTAATCATTTAATTATTATATTATTAACTTATAAAGTGAACCATCACAACCCTTCATAACGTGAACCATCACATCTCTTCATACGTGAACCATCATGTCTCTTCACCAACGTAGCTTTAGGGTAGATATATATATTAGGTTGGCCATCCATATCAAATCATCCATGAATAATAAGAATAAGAATCATATATTCCAAGGATGGAGCCCCCTATAGTGGCAAAGCAATTACAAGGGATCCCCCTTTGAGTGGCCTGCGATTACATTTATAGTAAGGCCTTGAGGTCTTACCAGATAAGCCAACAATAGGTTCTAATTCAGCCACATTAAATAGAAGGATAGCAGAAGGGATATTATTTCAGCTTCTCCATAAACAAGTTTAGCCCAAGTTTGTTTGTTTTACTAAGATAAGTCTATCTTGCATTTTTATGATCTTCTCTTGTTTTTTTTCTTGTACATATTTTGAGATCTATGTAAAGGGTTGGGGTCCTTCAACCCTATTTTTATCAATACCAAAAACAAAAAAGGTTCTAATTCAAGATAGTTAAAAATAATATAAAATCTATCATTATAGAAATAATAACCAATTGGTCCATCTTCATAGTAGTTTAAGAACTGACAAATTTCAACCTTTGTTAAATTCCTAGGCAAGGAAAAAATTATTGCTTCACTAACCCTATATGACCATTATAATGTAGAGATAATACATACATAAGTTATTCTATGCTTATCTAGCCCAAATTTATATTGATTACATTTAGTATTCCTAAGAATGCAATAGTAAGACAACCCACTATTATCAATTTCACAAAAAAACATATAAAATTGAGTATCATAATCATCTAAAATAGGAATATCCATTGAGCCTACTTGCTAATGCTCGACGTCCACCCTAGAAATAGGAGTAATAGAAATGTTCTCAAAATCAATTTTAAATGCTTGATTAAAATCACTACCTACATCACTATAATATTCCTCTCCCATGTTGTCATTATCTACATAATATTACATGTTTCAATTTAGCATCATCCTTATGGTGTTTAAGTAAATTTCCCAACTATTGATACAACAAAACAGGATATTCTCTCTACTTAGGCTTTAACAACAAAAGCAAGTTTTCAACTACCTATTAAGAAATGAGAATAATAATATATTCAAGATCATACCTATATTGGGGGTATTTCAAGTGAAATGCAAGATACCCCTTGTATAGCTTCCTTTTAGAAGTCCACTAAGGCTCATTTTCATGAATGGATATATTTTGTCTTTTAATCATTGAAATAATAAAACAACTATCATGGCTTGGAGTATGAGGCCCTTAGGGTCTAAGTCTCCCTCTATGGTTAATAATTTATCATCATTAGTATACTTAATCACTTGACACACAAAGGAAGGTATGGCTCTCATCTTACTAGTCCAATGTCTACCTAATAACATGTTATAGTTGGTCTAGAAATCAAACACCATAAACTTTACTCTTACTTCTTTAGAACCTGTCAAAATCAACAACCAAATGCAACCCATAGTATCTTGTGGCTTATCATTATAAGCATAAAAATGACTTCAAGTAAAGAAGATATTTTCTCTAGGGATATTTATGGTATCTATCAAACACAATGACATAACACATGTACCACTCACTTCATCAACCAAAACCCTATGGACCATAATATTATTAAGATCATCAACCCTTGTTTTTTTGGTAAGTTAATGATTTTGCATTAAAAATGGGGCATTTGAAAGGCACCCCAATGCCTTGTACAACAGATAAGCAAAAGGAACTAAAAATTAGGAAACTTCAAGAAAGACAAAAGAGGATGCTGAAAAGGAACAAAATGCATCCACATAGAAACAACAAGGAAACCAAATAACAAACCCACAGAAAGGGTCAAAACACAAAATAAAACTAGTATAAAGCTACTTGAGAGAAAAAACAAGCTAGAAAATTAGATTGGTGCATCAGTATTCATAGGAGAGGCAACCACAATCTCTAGATCATCATCCTTGGCAATGTCCTTGAGTGCATCCTTAGGGACGTCCTTAGAGATTTCCTTCGTAATCTCAATGAATTCATCATCCTTAACATTATCCTTGATATCATAAACTTTGACGATAGTAAAAAAGGTAGGGCCCTATTCGTACATATCACATAAAAAGATCAGGCTAAGAGCATTATGTTGTTCCTTCATTTGAGCAATTCCTTTCCCAAGCGCAATGTAAGCGGTTTCCAAATGGTCGATGGTGGCAAAGGTGGACTGGATGGAAAAATGGTGGAGATAATTTTCCACCACATCAGGGGAGTCAGATTCATATTTGTGTTCTTTCTTGATATTTTTAGGGGTATCATCAACCCTTTTTAAATAATCAACAAGAATCATGTTTTTCAAAGAAAAATTTATAACAAATTATGAATTCAAAGGTTTTTTATATGGGATTTGATATATTGCACGTAATAAGACCCTAGTATGGTGGGCATAATGTTTGCAACACATGGTTTAGGTATATCTATCGCATCCTGTAGACACCAAAATCTAGCCACTTGTAATCCATCTGTGTCCTCTAATCACAACCATCCATTATATATATAAAGATTAATATTTTATATATTTTTAATAAATATATATTTTTATATGAATTAATCCCAACCATCCACCATGTTTTAATCTCAGCCATCCATCCACCTCAATCTGTGCCACTTGACCAGATTTAATCTCCACCCATCTTCATGTTTTAATCTTGGCAACACATTTAGTATCATCAAAACCCTAACATGTCTAAGGGAATATTATAAAAGAGGATTCATTTTTATGACTCAATCCCTAAGTTCTTGAAGCCCTCGAATCCTAAGTACCTTAAGTTCTTAATTCATTTCCATCCTTGCCCCCATCACTACCGTTCGTAGTCCTCCACTTCTGCAACCACCATTACCACACGAACCAGATCTGATTTTGTGCCACTTCTATAAACCCCCGAATGCCCACTAAAGCCATTCGAATGCCCTCTAGATCCACTTGAGTGCCTCTAGGAGTTTTTGGTTGTCCCTAAATGCTTGTGAGTGTTTCCCGCATTAGATTTGCAGCCCTACAGCCCTCGAGAGTCGTTAGGGTATCTTTGCAACCTTCACTAACAACATTTACATAAACAAAAATAGAAATAGAAGAGTTTTTGATAAGGTAATAGTTTTGTGCATTCATTTTTCATATTCTTATGCTTTATTTATAGTTTTATTGTAGTATCTAGGGTTAGTGATTTCATTTTTAAGGTCTCACATAATGGAGCCTCATAGGTATTACTAATATTTTTTATTAATACATTTGGCAGTTGTTGAAGCTAGTGTGGCCCTATCTAGGATACACAAGCCCACCTGCAATTTTATTGGGATCATACAAGCGTTAAGACACTAGCCATTCTTTTCAAATAGGATTTTGGAGAACCCTAGTAATCTGTAAATTTTGTATCAACATAAGCATTGTAAAAACCCACATTTAGGGCATACTAATTGTAACATTTGAGATCCACCCATAGCAATAAAGAGTTTATTTGTTTTGTGTAATCATTGTGTACTACTTTGCTTACTGTTATTTTAATACTTTTATATTGGTGTTGCTTGATTTTTGATTCACAAATGGTGATCATAGTGGGACCCACAAAGGGTTATCTATGCTAATTTATTTTGTCACTAACTTTCTATTTTTTGTTTTTTTTGTAGGTTTTCAGAAATTCTATCCCACAAATTTTGTAGAGCTAGGGTTTTTGGAAAGTTGTAGAAGTTCGCCAAAAGTTGCCTGGATGTCCTACTGCACTCGAGGGATGCTCTTCAGAATTCAAGGAATTCTCTTTTATTTTCCAGTGGCTCTGGACTATGTTTCATAGAGTGGTAAAGAGATATGTAGACTTCTCTATAAGTTTACTTCAAAAACCTAACCTACTTCTATTATCGTTGCCATGCTTTTTACAGTAACATTGATCATAAAAAAATCATTAATTTTTGTTAAAAGAAATCATATTTCATTTGCATTTTAGGAATTTAGAGTAGCCTTGCATTTACATATTCACCATAGGTCACCTTTTAGATTTAAATTTTTATTGCTTTCTGATGTGTTTTATTCAACATTTGGCATATTGTTTTCATGTGAAATGACAACTACATAAAATAGTTTGTGTAATAGGGTTAAGAATTCCTCTTTTACTTGTCTAAGTAGGAATAATATCAGGATACATAAGTATACTCCTGCATTTGATGATTAAAGGTGGAGTATTAGGTGAACCCTACACTATTTAGAGTGGGTCTTAAGTGGTGTACCCTATATTGTTTTGAGGAACTTAGTATCTCTATTTGCATCTGATTAAACCCTGTGAAATAGGTTTTTTTACATTGTATGTACACATTAGAAAACATAAAACTTTAAAATGAATCACACACAGCACATTTCACAAAAAACAGTAATGAGTTGGATTTCTTCATCAACCATTTCTTGAGAATTGGTGATGGTGGGCTTCATCTCCATCTGTCAATCCCTACCCTTAGCCACCATAGATACCCATGAGTAATTTTTTTGGATTTCATCACCAGGAAGAATCTCATTTGCCAAGCCAACCATAGTTTTTACCCTACATAATTCAGATTAGAACATCCAAAACACACAAAACACAAAAAAAATTAAAAGCAAAATAAAAAAGGAGGTAATACAAATCTGTTGTACAGACATAGGATTGAATTGCTTGCTTAATTTTGTGAAATTATCATTTGCACTTTCTTTCTTGCATATTTTATATTTGATTCATTAGCTTATGGTGTTAACTAGATATCAAACAAAAGTATTGAGTCAAATTTCCATCAACCAAGCCACTTCACCCATGGATTGTTCATCATCCTTCCATACCACTTCTATGGTTAACCCCACCAGTGTGATACAAACAAGTTGTTTGGATTTGTCTACGAGTCCCTCACACATTGTGCAAATTTTAAATGTTGATGTTTTGCATAGTTCCATCGACATATACATTCCACAAATAGAACAATTTTCTCCCACCAACCATAACATAACCTATATAGACATGGCCAAAGTGGAAGCTTTTCAAAGATCCACTTACTATGTTCTAGAAGAGGTCCATGGCCCACCTAGGCATGATCCTTATTTTTAGTAGGAACCTACATTTTCCCAGCCTTCCAACCATACCCAGGTGTATAATAACCCTCTTTTTGAAGTGTTAGCTGCACATTCCCAGTATTGGTCCATCCCACAATAGTCAAGTTCTCCAAGAACATCCATTCCATATTTATACACCACCACCTATGGCAATCCTTTGTATGAAGAACATGTCAATGCTGCTTCATAGATGCCAGCCTCCACCTCATATACTGTTTCCCACCTAGTTGTAATTTACATTACAACTTATCCTCCACCTACCTCATCTATTCCATACACATCCACACCATCTACTTTAGATATTGTCATATAGAAAGCATGGCAACATCTCAATTCATTGATTATGGCTCAACAAGATGCTCAATATTATTCCCAACAATAAGTACATGCAACAGATTTTAAGTCTTAGCCTGTTTCTACCCAACCCATATTTTTCTCTCAAAATAAATCATGGGTACCATAATATTCTATGGTTTCCATCCCCACACCACCTTTAACTCACACCCATGTCATTCCCACAAATCATCACATTCATAGCCCATACACATCATCTCCTTTTAAACATTTACCATCATTTATTCATCAATCTCCACATCATTAATTTTAATCCACTCCAACAAAATATCATCATCTCATCACACCCCAGCATCTCACCACTCCACCTTCACAAACTCATCAAGTAATTCAGGGCTTCCACATACCTAGGAAGACCCTAGAATCTAAGTTATGCAATAGCATATTGATAGCCTGATGCAAATACTCCTGGTATTATGAACCAGAAGCCAACTCTCAAATAGTTGATCAATCAACCAATTTATTTTTTGGTACCATCACCGCCATATCTGGCAGACTTTACAGTATCAAAATTTGACAAATTCAAAGGGATTGAGGACCCTAGAGAACATGTGAGCCCATTTATCCATTCATGTTTTAGAATCCAATGTAATGATGCTCTAATACTTTGATATTTTCCTCATATATTGGGGAGATATGTTGTAGAGTGGTACAACCATTTGCCTCACCATAGTATTTATACTTTTGAGCAATTGGTTGATCAATTTCTCAAAATATTTTCCCTTAATGTTAGAAATAAGGTATCATTAACTAACTTATATGGTTTAAAGTAATATTATGATGAGTCAGTATATGATTTTGGAAACGTTTGGAGGGTCATTATTACCAAACTGTCATTCTCCCTCCTAATGGAAGAGCTTACTAGATTTTTTACTAAGATTTGTCTAAAATCCATCTCTTGGTTATTACAATTACAACAATATAGATCATTTGAGGAATCTCTTACCCAGGATATCATCATTGAGGAGATAAAAATCTAAGAAGGTGTGCTTAAGCCTAAATTAAGAATGGAAAAATAAGGGTCAATACAAAAGGTAACTATTCTGGCCAGTCCAAACCAAACCAGGCTAACCAAGCCAACCAAGCAAATCAAGTCAATCAAGTGGTCATGATCCAGTTGGTAATGGCTCAATAACAACCTGTGCAACAACCACCGCAAAAAATTGCATATCATGTGGTTCACTCACCATAACATTTAGTCCAAGACATAGTGCTAAATGTAGAAAACCATACACATCGATAATTTATTCGACAAAACTGCTAGTACACCCTATTAGCCTAGTATTATACTTCCATATTTCACAGGTTGTATGATGACAACCAACTTTCCTTTCTTGAGGTTAAACCAGATGATCCCACCAAACACGGTAAATACTATAGGGAGAATTTATTTTACCCTTATCATCAACAAAATGGGTTTGATATTAATAGTTACCACACATTTAAGGATAGAGTGCAAGATCTCATTAACTTAGGGGCCATAAAGCTTGATAGTACCTTAGCTCATCAGAACCAAAACCTTGGTATCTATCAAACAGGAGGTACAACCAACAATGGGAGGGTCTAACACCAAGAATCCCCCCTATCAATTCAATCACATGCAACAATACCAAGGTTTTGTGGGTGCTATCCATGTAGTCACCTGAGGTCAACAATGCACTAACAACCAACAAAGTGCATAGAAACTACCTATTCAATATCCCATAGTACCACATGCAAGTGTGTCTTCTCAACTTGCCACATCATCATCATCCATCCAAATTTTTGCCAATCCTTCCCCACGAAACCATATTCCAAGTTGTCCAAATCCACCCATTCATCCCATCAATCATCCATCAAGGCCAATCATCTCTTTGAGTAGTCGGTTAACTACCAACCTTAAAATGGCTTCAGCTAAACTATCTATCTATGAGCTTATTCAACAATTTCCCCCACATCATGAGGCATTAATGGATATTTTAAAAACTATTGAACTTCAATCTCAAGATACTAATAATTTTAGCAATTTTGTGGGGAGCATATGAACATGTATGGAGCCTTCCATTACATTCTACAATTTTGAAATCAAACCAATATCATCAAAATTAGTGGATCCTCCATTGCATAACATGTCTAAAATTGATATGAAGCTATTTAAATGAGTTCTAATTGATATCATCTCCTCTATCAACATCATCATCGCATCCACTCTCCAACACCTCAATATTAATCCATCTCATATCACCAAATCCACTTTCACCCTAAAATCATTTAACAATGCTCTTTTCTCTATAATTGGAACTATCATTTTATCCATCAAAGTGGGGATCAAAATGTTGCATATAATGTTTCACATCTTGGAAGGATCCATGGCATATAATGTACCCCTTGGAAAATCTTAGATTAGGGAGATGAGATGTGTCCCTTCTATACTTCATCAATGCTTGAAATATGTAAATAAGGGACAAGTTCATTGCATACTGAACCATTTAAGTATTGCAATTTCATTTCAAACCCCTATGAATCCATGATGCCTTCCACTCATATTTTCCTTACATCATCAACCACCCAATCCATCTCTTCATCAAAAGCTCTTATTCCTGAGAAGCTTCCCATCACCACTTCACATAAATCTTCCACATCCATACCCCCATCTTCATCACCTTTGACTACATGCACATGTGGTCAAACTCAATCTACATCAGCCACATCATCATCATCCACAATAATTCCTTCCACATCATTGCCCATTCAACAATGACCTCAACCAAATCCACCTCCATCCACACCAACTAACATCTCGCAAGTCACATTAATTAATTGTGAGATGCCATCCTAGGCCATATATTTCCCATTTCAAAATCCCAAGCCAATCCTGATTCATTCATATCCACTTCCACATTTGCATCCACATCCACATCATCCCAAGTCGCGGTCCACCTCATTAATCTTGGTATTGGTGAATATGTGGTCCAATACATCACCGTCACACTATTCAACATCCAAAATGCTAAGGACTATGGTCACCCATGTGACCCACACTTATCTATAAGAGTGGTGTACAACATGGGTTCAAAACCTAATAGCATAAATTTTGTGTATAGGAGAATTGATTCATCATCCAATATAGCTCCCCTAGAAGAAATCAAGCAACCAACTCCTACCAATATACAATACATGTCAGGTTTTCCATCCTGGTATTTTCACATATCAATTGGCAATGACATGGCCTAGGACAACATGATTAGGGAATACATGAGATCATTGATGTTCCATATCGAGAAGCATATGATCGTTCAGGTTTAGGCTATCATCCACTTTCATCCACTTCTTTTGAGCAAGCTTTTCAAAGTTTACATTTGAATTCAGAAGAAGATATCTATCACACCAATAAATCTAAAGATGACATCTACAAATAACTTAATGTCATATTGATTTTTTTTGATGAATCTGAAGAAGAATCAACACCCATCATTTCATACACCGAAAATGATGAGTATTACCTTAGAATGTTCCCCATCCATTAGCCCATCCTTTGCTTTCTTCAATAGAAATTTGAACCAACTAGATAACCACCACCTTCACTTCATTGATCCACATCACTGGCCAATCCTGTAACATATGTACATAATTCCAGTATTCAAAAAAATAAAAAATAAAAAACACACAAAAATTTAAAAAAAAAAAAAATTAAAAAAAAATATTGTATTGCATGAACATGTCTTCTTTTACCTATTGCATTCATTTTGTGTTGCTTACTATTGTTCATGTTCCTATAGTTCTAGCATCAGTTCAAGCAAATAGGATCCACCCACTTATCTACCTTGCCCACCATTTTCACCCTTTAAGTCAACATGAATATTTTTGACTTATTCACCCTGCTCTGTAATCCATATGATTTGGTAAATCCAATTCCAATTGACAAGATCCTTATTGATATGGATCGGATTTCCTCACCCCCATCCTTTTATTATTTTTTACTTTCTAAATAATTGTTAAAGGCTTCAACCAAATACATTCCTCCGTCACCTCCACCTTTGTCTTCACCTTCACCTTTAGATCCTGAGGTTTTCTAGGAATACATAGACGAGGGTAAGTTAGAAGAGTTTTATGATTTCATAGATGACATTCATCCTATCCCAACACCCCATAAACTTGAGGAAGATTCTCACATGTCCATTGAAGATACTATTGATGTGAACCTTAGTTCAGACCTAGACAATCCCCAATTTTTCAAACTTTATAAAAGTTTATCCACATATGAACAAGAGAAATTAATTTCTCTTCTCAAGAAGAAAAAGGGCATTTTTGCATGGTCCTACAAAGACATACTTGGTCTTGACCCTAACTTGTTTGTACACAATCTCATCTTGCATTCTTATGCTAAGCTGGTCAAACAAAAACTAAGAAATATGCATCCTACCATTGCCCTCATGGTTAAAGAAGAGCTTAAAAAGATTTTATATGTGGGTTTAATTATTTCTATTGACTATCCTGAGAGGCTTTCAAACATGGTACCTGTTCATAAGCCTAACGGGGTGATACACATTTGTACTGACTTTTGAGACCTTAACAAAGTGCGTCCTAAGGATGAATTTCCTCTACCAAACATCGATACTCTTATTGAAACTTACACTGGCCATGAAATGCTTTCTTTAATGGATAGTTTTTTAGGATACAACTAGATTCAAATTAATCCTAATGACCAACACAAAACAAAATTCACTACACCTTGGGGGACTTTTTCTTACAAGGTGATACCCTTTGGATTTAGAAATGCAAGTGCCACTTATCAACATGCCATGACATATATCTTCCACTATTACATGCATAAGATCATCGAAGATTATATGGACGATATCTTGGTAAAATTAAAAACTTGACAAGAGCACATTGGTGTCTTGAAAAAAGTCTTTGATCGATTTCTAGAGCATAATGTGAGGTTGAACCCCAAAAAGTGTGTCTTTGGTGTTACCTCTGGAAAACTACTAGGGTTCATTATCTCCAAAAGAGGCATTGAGGTATATATAAACAAATGAAAGGCTATCATGGAGTGCCTCCCCCCCAAAAATTGAAGGAATTGCATAGTTTACAAGGAAATATGCAATCATTCTGTCATTTTGTTGTGTAACTTTCAAAAAAATGCAAACCATTCAATCACTTGTTATAAAATGGGATGGTATTTTCATAGACAAATGAATACCAAAAATCTTTTGATGACATCAAGCAATACCTTGCTTCTCCACCAATCTTAGTTCCTCCTCATCTATGGGTTCCCTTCAATATTTATGTTTCAGCAATATACTTTACATTAGGGACAATGCTTGCACAAACAAATGAAAACAATCGAGAGCAAGTTGTTTATTACATTAGTTGAACATTGGTAAGCTATGACACCAGATACGCTTATGTGTAAAAATTGTACTTAGTAGTGATTTTTTCCACTAAAAACTTAGAAATTACATGCTTAGTCACACCACATGTTATATCTTGAGAAACTCCTCTATGTTATATGATGTCTCACACTTATAATAACACCCACACTGCTGAATGGATAATGCTTTTCACTAAATTTGATCTTGAGTTCATTAGCCAAAAATCCATTAAATTTCAGGTTATATCTGATAAACTTGTGGAAGCTCCACTTCCTAGTGATCAACCCTTGATTATTGAGCACTCATATGATTCAGTATTCACTATCATTAAACAAGAAGAAGAGGTCATTCCAAAGGAAGACATCGATATCACACTATTCTTTGATGGTTCTAAGTGTGAAAAATTCAAGGTGTTAGAGTCGCGTTTCATACATCACAGGGGGTGCCTATCCCCTTATCATTCAAACTAGACTTCCAATGCACAAACAACAATGCAGAGTATGAAGTCTTAATCTTAGGTATTCAAGAAGCCATAGCTATGGATATAAAGTGTATTTTGTGATTCTCAACTTGTTATTAGATAAATAAATAGAGAATACCAATGCAAAGAATCTATCATAAAACTTTACCATGAAGTATCAATGTCATTGCTCTCTAATTTTGACTAGTTTGAAATTGATAGTTTACCATGTTCGACTAATATATTTGCAGATGTGATGACCTATATTGAATCATTAATTCTAAATAACTCTACAAGAGAGGTACAACCACTCATTGTCACAACAATATATAAATATAGAATTGTTCATGATGAATCTAAATATGAAAATAATATTTGCTTTATCCATTCAGATATGAGCCTTGGTCAAATCAAATAATAGTTTTCCTTAAGTTTGGAACACTCCCATCAAATATGTCACAGACTACTAAAAACACTTTCAAGCAAAAAGCAACTCATTTTACTCTCTTGGGTGATGTATTGTATATATGTGGTTATGATGGAGTCCCCCTTCATTATCTCGAGTCTACAAAGGCACAAAGAGCCATAGTTGAAGCTCATGATGGTACTTGTGGTGCTCATTTAGTGGAATTACCTTTACAAAGTGTATTTAACCCATGGGTTACTATTGGCCCACCATGGAATGATACTATTGCACTTATGTCAAAAATTGTAAGCAATGTCAAAAGCATGCTAATTTAACTCATGTACCATCACAAGTATTACAACCTATGTAAAGCCTTTGACCCTTTTCACAATGGGGTCTTGATTTGATTACCAAAATCTCACCTCCTTCCTCGGTATAATATACATTCATCATCACAGCCATCGAATACTTGACAAAGTGGATTAAGGCAATTCCTCTAACCAGTATGATAGGACCTAAAATTATGGAGTTTATACTTCATCATATTATCTAGCATTTTGCTATTCCCTCAAAAATCATCTCTGACAACGATAAGTCTTTCAATAACAAGGACATTCAAGCACTTTGCAGGAAATATAATATCCAACATAGTTTCTTGAATCCTTATTATCCACAAGAAAATGGACAAGCTGAGACTACCAACAAATTACTATTCTCAAGAAACTTGTCAACGATAAACATAGAGGACATTTTTCATAGGACTGCTCAAACTATCAAACTTATTTTGGTCATATTTTACTCATCCAAACTTATATTGAGCTGAAATTTTGAGGGTAGATGCCTAACAAACCCTAGAATGTATCCATCAATGTTTAGATAATTTGGAGCAACACAGATCCTATAACATCCCTATGTGTGAACAAGATTTTTGGCAAGCGACTATGCAAGGGTTTCATCTGGGTTGAGTGCAAGCAGCTCCAGAGGTTAGCTTTCAGGGCTTTCGGGTTTTTGCTGAAGATTTTAGTAGGATATGTTGTAGGAGATCTAATATGGGTGAGAAATATATCTTTCAGTAGATCTTCATGTTGTGAACTTGATTGACAACGATTTCCAATTTGTTACATAAAATAAAAGTAAAAATCATACCTTTCCATGGTGTCTAGGGCATGGATTAAGAGATCATGAAATAAGTTTCAAGCAGCTGATAAAAATGGCTCAGATCTCATGTAAATCTGGTGCTAAGGTGCACCCACAAAATAAATCTACTGTGGAAACCCCTATCAAGGGTAAGAATTTCTAAGACTCAGCCCCAAAAATGAATTTTAGGGATGCCCTCCATGGTGGATAGCCTCAGCCTAATGCTAATATTAATCTTAGGGCTTCCCATAAACCTTTAAGAATGCCTAATATGGATCCTAGGAAAACATATTTAGGATATCTTAAAGTAGCTGATGGAAATCCTATTGTTAAGCTTGATATGGGTAACATTCAAACTGGCATTGAAGATCTAGAAAAAATAGGACTAATTTGTCATTTCGTGGGTTTTCGTCCCAGCCTATCTAATTTCAAAATCTAGGCTACAAAAAGCTAGAAAACTAAAGGTGAGTTACAAATCTCTATTTTTCCAAATGGCTATTTTCTTGTTTTATTTGCTAATAATGAAGATAGATAGAAAACATTTCAAGGGGGTCCCTAGTTCTTTGGAAGAGTAGGACTTTTCATGAATCCCTGACATACTAAATATAAATCCGAAGAAGATATGCCTTCTATAGGTCCCATGTGGGTTAGACTCTTTGGCCTCCCAATTGAATTCTGGAAACCGATTATTTTTTCTTCAATTGGAAACTCTTTAGGAATTTTTATGATGACTGCTAATTGTACTAAAAACTTTGAACATATTATTTATGCTCGGATTTGTGTTTTAATATATTTTTACAAACCCCTATCTAAAATGATCACATTACAATTTGGGGAGAACACTTGGGATCAATTAGTGGACTATAATAAAATAACTTTTCGTTGTATAATTTACCATGAATATGGTCATTTGGCTAGTGTTTGCCCAAATAAAATTCCATATCAAAAGAAAGAAGATATAAACTCAGTAGGTTTCCAAATGCCTAAGAAGAACACAAAAAAAACTAGTTATGAAGTATCAATCTAAGTTATCTACTAATATGTGAAATGGGCAGAAAACGACATTTGATAATTCAACACAAGATAAAATAATGCATTAAACGGAGAAACTGTATTCCATTGATATTAATAAAAATGTGTTACAAGAGGGACATGTTGCCCTTTATCCATTTCTATTTCCAACAAGGTTACAACCAATCTGATGCCTTCTTCAGTCATCCCTCAATGAAGGTGGGCTTCTTTGTATGTGGGCCACCGCATGGTTTGCTTGTTTGATGGTGTTCTTCCTCTTCAGATCTACTAGATAACCTGCAAAAGGGAGTTAGTTCATAGAGGGGCTTGCCTTAGTCAGGACCCATGTTTAAGAAGATGAAATGACTATAAAAACATGATAAAAACTGAAATAAATGATGTAAAAGGACATAAAATAGGAAAATGGAGCTTACCTTCCAGATCTGGGTTGATCTGGACACTGTAGACCCAATTCGCCACCCGAGGGGCGAATTAGGGCCGGATTCATGGGGCAAGGGGTGATCTGAGCTGTGAGGTCCCTTGTGCAAAATTGCTTTGGTGGATCGATTCTTAGGCAGCTGGTGTGCCTCTGTCTTGTGTCGAAATCTGACTGTGTGCATCGAGAAATGACTGTTCAATGTTCACTTTCCATTTCAGCAGAGTAATTGTACTTTGTTAACTTTTGGAAGGATCTCTAATTTGGGGTTTAGGACCCACTATTTATAGGAAATAGCAAGGTGCAAGGGGGAGTTAGATAGACTAAACCTAGGTTTGATTCTAACTAGGGTTAGGTTAGGAAATGCAATGTGGCAACATCACATTCCTTATGAGAAATATCTCATCCTCACACATGTGTGAGGATGGATTAGAGCTAATCCTGATTAGGAGGCCTTAAGTCAATTTAGGACATGATTAAAAGAACATCCTAACAAACCCTAATTTCACACATGTGGGAGGGTGTAATTAGCATTAATTAGGAATTAGAGGTTAATTAATCACTTTTGCCCTAAAAAGGTGACTTAAGTGAAGTCAATATTAAATTAGAATTTGGTAATTGACTTGTTAATTGTTTTTGCCAATTAATAGCCCATGGGGGCCTCAATTGAGTGCAAATAGGCTATGTATCACCTTGGACTGTTGTTTGAAGGTATCCCGATGCATGGGATGTGGTTTTGAAGGCTTATTAGGGTTTTGGACCTAAAAGCTATATATGGAAGTCTACACATTGCTATGGCGAACTATGGCAATCTACGTATGACTACGCATAACTATGCATGACTACACATGACTATGATAGCCTACAATAGCCTAGGGATGTCTGGAATCACCTATGGATACGTAGAAATAACAATGTGTGACTTTTGGGTGTCTACATTTTCCCCTTTTTTACTATACTATGTGGAACACAGTTTAATACAAAAATATGAAGGGTTTGTGTAGAAGGAAAAGGGATAGAAGGGGAATGGAATCTAGTCAAAGGTATGTAGCCGCTCGAAGCGTGACCATACAACATTAACTTGATGTCCAAGGGAAAGAAGAGAAATAATGGAATCTCATTGAAGGTATGTAGCCGCTCGAAGCGTGACCATACAACATCAACTAGATGTCCAAAGGGAAAGAAGAGAAGAAGGAAAGAAGGAAAAGAGGAAAGAGATAAAAACAATGTTGGTAAATGAAAATGAATGATTATGAATGCAATGATGTGATTTTGTTGAGTCCGTATGACATTTACGATGCCATACTAGTTGCTTGAGAATGACAACTTTTGACTGCTTTGCTTTTGCGACCAGATCAGCGTGGTCCAAAAGTATGATTAGGACAAAAGCCTAACTAAATCTTTGTTGTTGATTGATTGATGAGAACATGGTGACAAGTGTCAAACCATTTGAGTTAGTTAACATTTGAATTATTCAAACATGTCATTCATTGTGCTCCATGAATGCCAGAGTGAAGTCCTCCAAATGTTGCGCTAGGATTAGTCACCCGTGTCATTCATTATGCTCCATGAATGCCAAGGTGACCTTTCCATTGTCACGCATAACTCTCGTGATATAACCCATGTCTGGTTGTGATTGAGATTATTTCGTATGATAATCTTCAGCAAAAAATTTCGTAGACAAATGTGCTAACCACACTTTTGGATTTTTGATGTTGTGGTTGCATGCAAAGCTGACTTTGGATATGAATACCCCCTCAAACGAGGAATCAACAATGAGGCGAATGAAGTGCGATGAGTTGATGATGCAGCGATTGATAAGATACCAATGCATGATGATTATGATTAAAAAACAAATTAGAAGAATGTTTTGGGAAGTTCCTAGGGTTTTAGAAGAAATTTGCATGATTTCCTAGGGTTTTGGGAGCAGTTTGATTGGTTTTGGAGTGTTTTGGCTGAATTCACCACTCGAGGGGCGATTTTGACCTAAATCGCCACCCGAGGGGTGAACTAGGTCTGGATTCACCCCTCGAGGGGCGAATGCAGGATTAAAGCCTATTTAAGCACAAATTTCATTGGAATTGGCTCATTTTGATGGCATGAAGGATTGGAAAGCGACTCATGGGAGCATTTGACGATGCGAGGAGAAGGCGGTTGACGACTTCAAGGGCGATGATGACGAGGGGATGCAAGGTGGCTAGAAAGGTGTGGGGATCCACCGGTAAGTGTCCTTTGTCTTTGTTTTTATTTTGTTTTGTTTTTCCCGAGAAAAGTGAATGAGGGGGGAGGTTTTCATCCCGTTTTTAAAAAATTTTGTAATTTTTAATTGAAATTTGAACACATAGTGATAAACAAGCCAAATGGGTACCCAAAAATGTGATTTGTTTCTAGATTGGACTTGTTTTGATGCTGATTTGACCGGGTGAAGGGTAGAGTAGGTGTGAAGTTTGACCGTCTATTTTTGAAGTAATGATGTACTATTTTTGACATGTTATTGAATTTTATCCGTAAAAGTGGGAAATGGGTATCCCATTTTGCGACTGTTATATTTTTTTGCCTTCGTTTGATGTGATTTCGGAATTTGTTGCTTTTAGGTGTAAGGTAGTAAAACTTTGACTATTAAATTTACCACCTTAGAGATAATATTTGTGGAAACCGATGAAACTTTCACCTTAGAAGGGCAAAATGGGTATCCAAAAATATTGATTGTTTTTGTTGATGACTTTGTTTGGCTTACCTTTGATTTGCGTGCCAAGGTGTGGGTAGTGTGAAATTGAAAATGAGCTATAGGGAGCCCAATTTAGACTGTTTTTCACATCTGTTTGAACTTTTACCATGAAGTGGGCAAATGGGTATTCAAAAATGTGACTATTATTTTTGAATTATGTCTTCTGATGTGTGTTCAATTTTGGTGTATGTATGGTAAATTTGACTTTGAATTTGGTGTTGATTTGTGTGTTGTTTTTGAATTTTGTCAAAAATTTTACCACTAAATTGGCAAATGGGTATTCAAAAATGCATTTTGTTTTTGTATGTTGAATGAATTGATCATGTTTTGAATTTCGTGCCACATGGGTGACTTTGTGTTTGGCTGTTGGAAGCCAAATATGTACTGTTTGTCACATTTGTTCGAAATTTTGCCATAAAATGACAAAATGGGTATCCAAATATGTGACTGTTATGTCGATGTGTTTTGTCATTTGATTTGTGCACTATTTTGTCTCGAAGTGCATGTCAAATTAAATAGGTTTTAATTTGTAAATTTTGATTTATGAAGTTTGATTTGATTGCATCGTTATGTGGATGTCTAACATGTGTTTTGTTGTGTGTTGGATGAACAGGTGAAGATGCTCGAGCCCCATCATCGGGTGCGAAAAATGAAGGGTGCTTTTGACAAGGTGATGAATCAAGAGGATGAGTTGAAGTGGTTAGATGATATATGGTTTCGAGGTGTGTGGGAGTGTACCAGTATACACACCAATAGGGCATATGTATCTACACTATGTGAGTGGTGGGATGCTAATAGGAACACATTTCATTTTCCTACTGGGGAAATGACTATCACTTTAGAGGATGTTTATCGGATTTATAGGTTACCGATTGAGGGTGTTCCTATGAGAGCGACAGCTGATGAGAGCAAGGAGGCTATGTTGGAGCGATTCTTTGGGGTGGAGTGGAGGTCCATAGATATCTCTAAGATGGATTATGAGTGGTTGTGGTTGCAGAAGAAGATATCTGATCGGCAATGTGCAGCCATGATGATGATCTCCACTTATGCGTTGCCTGATACTTTCGAGGTTTTGTTCACCTGGAATATGCTAGACTTGGTGAGTGATATGGTTGAGCGCAGGGTTGTGTTTGCTTGGGCACCTGCACTATTGGCCCAAGTTTATCGAGAGTTGCATGATGTTGTTCGTGGTAGGAGGACAAGATTGAGTGTGATTCCCTTGCTGTAGGTATGGGCATGGGAGCACATAGCTATTGAGAGGCCATATTTATTGCCTCACCCTATGCATGTGGAGGGCAAGGAGTATTTGCCCTATGCTTTGAGGTGGAGTATAGAGGTAGAGTAGGGTATCAAGAGGCCGCATGAGGGTGACCCACTATTTTGGAGGGGTAAGTTTGGAGGCCTGACTTTTGATGACATTAAATGGAGGCCTTGGTTGGGTGGTGTGAGGTGGGATAAGGATGATGAGTAGCTATGCACCATTCGATAGGGTAGATGGATAGTAGGGAGATATACTCGGTAGATCAAGTATTTTTAGTTTGATCGAGTGAGGCGATAGTTTGGCTTATGACAGGATGTTCCTGGGGCTCCTGTGATTTACTTCAGGTGGTGAGGCGATAGAGGAGAGTGGCCTGTGGTCTTACCATGGGTTGGGGAGAGGGATCCTCCTATGGATATTCTAGATGTGGAGGATGTCGGGACTACTCCAGAGTTTGAGGCCTGGTGGGCATGGCAGAGTTGGGAGCCTAGTAGAGGTGTGATTGATCGATGGGTGGCACCTAATGTTGGGGCACCTCCACCAGAGGGGAGGGCTGGTAGGGGAGCTAGCTAGGGCGAGGATGTGGCTGGTGATGAGGAGGAGGTTCCTCTATGATGGTCATGGCATCATCTTGGGTGGTGGAGTGAGCACCCAAGGCATGAGGGTGGAGCAGGTGCCTATGGATGTCGATGTGGATATGGGGTAGGCTATTGGAGGAGAGGAGGGGAGAGGTGGGGCTACTATTGTGGGTGACATAGATGACACCATTGATATTGGTGCATTTATGGATGTGGCATAGAAGATTCCTATCGATATCCCGATGAGGCGAGATGTAGAGGAGGAGGCATAGGGGCTATGGGATAGAGTTTAGTAGTTGGAGGCTAAGGTGGAGTAGTTGAGGGTCACGATGGCTAGGCAAGCTTAGACTATTATGGGATTGTCTAGTTAGCTGGCTGTGGAGACTACTAAGAAGTTATTATGTGAGACTTCTCTGTCGATGCACGAGATTCCTCTTCTTGATTATGAGGAGGTGGTGTCATAGTCTGGGACACAATCATGAGTGTGGACCTCATCACATCATAGCTAGTGTAGTGTTGCTCCGATAGTAGAGGTTGGTGCTAGGGTTGAGGTGCAGGATCAGCCTACTGTGGATCTAGTTCTAGAGTTTGGGGTAGAGTCGATTCGAGCTACGAAAGATGCGAGTGAGCCGGGAGGGACATGGGGAGACTCATGGTGGTAGTTAGGATTTATATACTTGATTGTAGCCTATGGGTATTTTGGATGCTAGATGATGGGCATGGTCCCAGATTGTAGCCTTCGGGCATTTTTGGATGATGATATATATACCTTGATTTTGGTTGTTATATATACATGTGTCATTTTGATGGTTTGAAATGTATTCTTTTTATGTTTGCATAGGTAGCATAACATAATTTGTAGGTATGTATGATAAATAGATGCATATGTGTGAATGGTTTAGATCTATTATATGAATGAATTGTAGAGTAGTATGCATGATTGTGTTTCGAATGTAGTATGATGTGATATCGAATGTGATGTTGTAGTGAATGCATGTAGGATGAATGCAATGATGTAATTTGATATTGGAATTCATGTAGGATGAATGCAATAATGTGATTTGCTATTTAAATGCATGTAGGATGAATGCATAGTTGTAATGTATACTAAGTGTATATGACATAGATGCATGGATGCATGTATGGACTTACTGAAATGCACCAAGGAAGCACTTGTATCATGACATTTACCTGTATGGATGCGATCCATCCCATGATTTTAGGGAAGTTGGATAATGTAAGGCATGTGTAATGGCTTTGACTAACATAGTTGTGACAATCAAATCTCAGACCCTTAGCTATACAAGTATTATGGCAACTTATAATTAATCGGGTTGGTTCAGAATCTATCATGGACCTATGTGTGTGCATGTGTAAGGTTCATTTATCCATTTTGAGGGAGGTAGGATTAACCCATTGTAGATACTACCGGACTAGCTAGCTCATCCGTCTATAATAGTGATCTATACAAAAGTGAGATGCTAATGTGACAGATATGTTGCCACTTGTAAGACTATTCCACTGGTAGGCAGGCTCTTGGAGCCTATTGCTAGTGATGGAAATCATCCCATGGTGTTATATTGAACCTAAGGACCAAAGGCGATAAGCATAACGTGGGTGATATCAAGAGGCGTTTCCTTTTGTTTTCTACCCCTCTTCTAGTGTTGACCTAATGATTGTGGTGCTCTTTTTTTTTTTTTTTTTTTTTTTTTTTTTTTGGTGCTCTTTTTGTATTTTCTCGTGGTGCTCTTTTTGTATGGGTGATGAAGTTTATTTTCTACCCAATAATTTATTTTTGCTTATGCTTGATCCCTTTGTTTATCCCCAGGTCGTATGTTGACCATGCAAGCGATAGGGTGAGCAGGGGATACCATTCGCTAGATGGTGATATCTACTCAAGATGTCCTCTTTCCTGGACTCAAAATTGTTTAATGTATGACCTATTTGTGTATGGTCCATGAGAGAAGTTGAACCAGCCTAAAGATCCATAAGAAGAATGTACAAGCCTTGGTAGCTATGGGTGACACTGGATTGACTGAACTAAAGAGTAGTCAAAGTCGAACACGACACCTATGTATACCCTGACCCTAAAAAGGAGGAATGGACATCCAGGTGGTGATGCTAACAAGTGCATTTGTTACTCCTGCTAAGGTGCATTTTGGGGAAGAATGTACAAACATGAATTAAAAGTCTAAATGTAAAGCATATGAATATGTGCAATGGATGTAAATGTAAATGATGCAAGTGGGGGAATGCAATATCTACAAGAGGAAGTTTGTGACATGAAGATGAAGGAGTTTGTGGTGAATTTATCTACAGATGAGTAGAGTGTGTTATGATGATAAAAAGTGTGATGCTATGATCATGGTTGCCCCAGCATGTGGGGTGTGTGTGTGTAGTGGGTGTATAAGTTGTGAGCTACAAAAATATGTGTAATGGTCATCAAGTGAGGAAGGATGTAAGAGTAGAATGTACAGATGGAAGAAGTGAGAAGAAATAGACTTTGGTAACCAACAAGAAAAGGGGATTACCTAAAGCCAAGAGAAAGAGGAGAAGAAGTGAGTCAGCTATTGTAAGAAGTAGAAGAAGCAGGAAAGAAGAAGGAAGCACTACTAGGACTACTATCGGGTGAAGTGGCATGGGTCAGGTCGGGAGTGGGATGGTGAAGTGCTGATGCGGCTAGGATTGTGGCTGGAGTTATAGTTGGAAATGTTATGAATGTAGCGGGTGGGCACTGTCAGGGTGCTGCGAGGTGGAAATATCTTGGGGGTGACATGATGCGAAGGACTAACAAGTTGGCTTAATGGGGTGAGATGCTCTGGTGATGGGGTTCGATCGCCATGTAGCATGTTGTTCACCAGGTTTTTGAATGTTCTGCACTCTTCAATGTCATGGCCTGGTTGGCGATGGTAAATGCAGTATTGGTTCTCATGATAGTTACATGGTTTAGGATGTGAGGGATCCATGGGTTGAATCTCGGGTAGGTCAATGACACCCTGATGCACTAGATGGTAGAACATTTTGGACAATGGTGTAAGTGGGGGGGGTGGGGGGGGGATAGAGGGGGTGGGGGGGGTGGGGAGAGAGGTGGGGCGTGTAGGGGGGGGGGGGGGGGGGGGGGGGGGGGGGGGGGGGAGAGGGGGGGGGGGGGGGGGGGGGGGGGGGGGGGGGGGGGGGGGGGGGGGGGGGGGGGGGGGGGGGGGGGGGCTAGGATGGCGCCCCCCCCCCGCGCGACGCGGGGGGGGGGGGGGGGGGGAGGTGCGGGGGGGGGGGGGGGGGGGGGGGGGGGGGGGGGGGGGGGGGGGGGGGGGGGGGGGGGGGGGGGGGGGGGGGGGGGGGGGAGGGGGGGGGGGGGGGAGGGGGGGGGGGGGGGGACTGGAGGGAAGCCGTCCTAGGGAATATGGTGCCTGGAGTATGGGTGGCATGGGGGATGGTCCCAAATGATTGTGCACATGGGATAGAGGCCTGCCTATGGAGGCATCTTGAGTAGCTTGTGCAGCATAAGCTTGCAAAGCTTGGGAATAGGTGGACTCACCATTGGGAAGTGAAGCGGGTAGGAATGCAAGGCGAGGTGGATGAGGTGTATACTCCCTATTAGGTGGGTGATAGGATCCTATGGGATGATGGGGGTGATTTGTTGGTGAATAGCGATGTCTGAGATCATCATATGGGTGAGATGGCGACCCCTATTCTTGGGGTTGGGTTGATTCCTCCTTTTCATCAAAAGAGGACATGGTGACCTGGTTGTCTCTAGAGTGGGGTGAATAGGATGAACCTCGTTGGTGAGGGGAATGGTGTCGAGGTGAGGTATGATGACCTGAATGGGATGAATGCGAGGAGTGCCTGGTATGAAGGACGGTTGGTGGTCGAGCTAGATCGGCCGATGTGATGGGTTTCTATTGTGGCTGCGGATGGTCCTGCATGGTGGTAGGTGAGGCCATTGTAGTACTCTCCTACTGATGATGTGAGTCCTGCAAAAGGAAAAACAAATACCCCAAGCATAAAAATGGTATAAAGGTGAAAGTACATGTATAGAGAAATAATAAAGCAAAATAGCATATCTACATGGTGATGTGCTTAGTAATTTATGCTAATGATGTGTGTCATTCGCGATGGTGAATGTGTTTGTGCATCATGCATTGAATGCACGAAGGTGCAAGATGTTGATGGGTTCAGGATCGTTAAGGCCTTCAAGATTGGCCAGATGATATGCTCCTAAACCATATTTGTGTGTGATAATGAATGGCCCCAACCAGTTTGGGGTAAATTTGTCACGTTGTTGGCAAGGTTGACTTGTGATTTGTTGGTTCTCTTTGAGAACCAGGTCATCGATTTTGAACTCGCACTGATGTACCTTACTATTGTAGGCATGACAAAGGTGATATTGATAGACTCGTGTGTGCTCGATTGCATGAATGCGATGCTCATCGAGAAGTGTTAATTGATCTAAGCGAGCTTGGTGAGTGGTGTCGTCATCAATGAAATCTTTCATAGATATCCTTAAGGAGGGTATCTCAAGCTCAAGGGGCATGATAGCTTTTGCCCCATATACAAGTGAGAAGGGTGTTGCCCCAGTAGGAGTATGGATGCTCGTACGATATGCCCACAAGGCTAGGGGTATTTGGTTATGCCAGTCCCGGTGAGATTTTGCTACAATTTTACGGAGAATGGAACAAATGGTTTTGTTCGTGGCTTCTACTTGGCCATTATCCTTGAGGGTAATATGGGGTAGAAAAGCTATGGTGTATGTGGAATCTATCACACAGGGCTCGAACAGTTTTGTTTTTAAAGGATTTCCCATTATCCAAAATTATTTGGGAGGGAATTCCAAAGCGGCATATGATATGCTCTGTGATGAATGCTGCTATTTTGGCTCCTATGGTTTGGACCAGTGGGATGGCCTCGACCCACTTGGTAAAATATTCTGTGGTAGTGATGATGAACTTGTGATTGCTTGAGGAAGCTAGTGTAATTTTTCCAATTAGATCTAGGTCCCATTGGGAGAAAGGCCACATGGACTGGATAGGTTGAAGTGCTTGGGATGGAAGGTGTGTTAGGTTGGCATGTTGTTGGCATTTGATGCAATGTTTGACATACTCACAATAGTCATGCTCCATTTTGGGCCAGTAGTAGCCCATGCAGAGGATGTGTTTGGTGATTGCCATGCCACTAAAATGGCCACCACAAGTACCATCATGGGTTTCTTGTACAACCCATTGTGACTCTTGTGGTTCTAGGCAATGTAGGAGCATGTCGTCATAGCTACGGTGGTAAAGGATGTCCCCCAGCAAGGTGTAGTGGATCGCTCTTTGTTTAAAGGTTCGACATTGGGCATGGGGCAAATCACATGGCAGGAATCCTAGTTTGATATACTCTTTGATCTGTGAGAACCATGGGTCGTGGGGTTTGATGTTTACCACATACACACCACCATCGTCTATGGGAGGTGTGGGTGATATAGCAGATCGTGTAAGCGTATGAATGGATATGGATGTTGTGTCAGATGTTAGGTTTTATGGAATGAGGGACCCTAAGGAGGCCATAGTGTCTGCAAAATGGTTTGATGATTGTGGAGTTGCTTCGAGGTCGTACCACTCAAATTGGGATAGGAGTTGTTGTACGATCTTCTTGTACTACTGGAGGACTAGGTAGTTGCATAGCCATAGTTCCTGCACTTGATTGACTATGAGGAGTGAATCACCTATGATGTGGAGGCATTTGATATGCATGGAGTGTGCTTGTTTTAGTCCTAGGATTAGGGCTTCATATTCTATGTTGTTGTTAGTACAAGGGAAGTCAAGTTTGAAGGAAAATGGGAGTGGCTCTCCTTTAGGTGTGAAGAAGATAATGCCTACACCCCCAGCATGGAGACATCTGGAACCATCGAAGAATAGGGTGAGGTCGGCTTCAACTTTGGGTTTGACATATTCTTCGGCTTCGGTTATGTGGAATATGGAATCATCAGGGAGTTGGATGATGAGAGGTTGATTTTCAATTAGAGGGGCTTCGACCAGTTGGTCGATGATGACTTACCCTTTGATGGATTTTTGGGAGATGAATTCTAGGTCAAATTTAGTTAGGAGCATGATCCATTTGGCTGTGCGTGAATTGTGATAACTCTTGTTCATCATGTACCAAAGGGGATTATCTCGAGCGATGACAAAAGTTGTGTGATTTAACATGTAATGTTGTAATTTCTCAGTAGCGAATATGACTGTTAAGCATAGTTTTTCCATGGTGTACGACTAATTTAGTAGATAGCTTTCTCTTTATCGAGGGCATTCTTTTGAGCTAGGAGTGTACCTAGCGCAAGTTCTATGGCTGAAATGTATAGAGTTAATGGTAATTATGGGTGCGGTGGTGACATGACCGACGGTGATGTAAGGTAGGTTTTGATAGCATCAAATGCTCCTTGATAGTTATCATCCCATTTGAAGTTTACTCCTTTCTAGAGGAGATGGTTGAATGGTTGGAATTTATCAGATAATTATGCTATGAATCTACGGATGGAAGTGATCTTGCCCTGGAGGCTATGCAATTCCTTCAATGTGGTAGGAGGAGGCATCTCGATGATGGCTTTCACCTTACTAGGATCAACCTCAATGCCTCATTGGGAGACAATGAACCCTAGTATTTTTCCTGAGGTAACACCAAACACACACTTCTTAGGGTTTAAGTGCACGTTGTGTTCTAGTAATCGATTGAAAATCTTACAGAGATCTTCAAGATGGTTTGTGCATTTCTTGGATTTATCGATAATATCATCTACATAATCCTCAATTTTTTTGTGCATTAAGTCATGCAATATGTAGGTCATGGCTCATTGATAGGTTTCCCCAGCATTTTTGAGGCCAAAGGGCATGACCTTGTAGCAAAAGGTCCCCAAGGTGTTGTGAAGAAGGTTTTGTGTTGATCAACTGGATTGATCCTGATTTTATTATATCCTAAAAATCCGTCCATGAGAAAATCATTTCATGACCTACGATGGAGTCAACGAGGGAGTCAATGTTTGGGAGAGGGAAATTGTCTTTGGGACAAGCTTTTTTTAGGTCACAAAAATCTATGGAGACACGAACCTCACTGGATGGCTTAGATACAAGGACCATGTTGGATACCCACTTGAGATGTCGATGGGTACAATAAAGTCAATGTCTAGGAGCTTTTGGAGCTCAGACTTTACTATTAATGTGACAGTTGGATGCATGCATCGCAATTTTTGTCTTATTGGTTTGGCAGTAGGATCTAGTATAATATTATGAACTACTATAGTAGGGTTGAGTCTCAGCATGTCTTTGTATGACCATGCAAAAACTCTAATATACTTGTGAAGGAAGTTTGTGAAGGCAATGCACTCGAGTAAGAGGCTAGCAGCTAATTTAAGGATGTGTAGATTTTTTTGATCATCATCGATGTCAACGTTGATGGTGTCCTCATTGAGAATGTGAGATACATCATGCAACTATTCGAGAACAGGACTGAGGTTGAAGTCATCAATGGCCTTGCTGAACTTGTATTCACCATCTATGTAAATGCTTGTGTGATGGACCTGAGGGATTTGGGATGACATGGATGAGGAAGGAGCATTTATAGCCCTCAAGACATGAGGTGAAAGAAGGAAATATCTGGGCACTGGTATGGGTGAGATATGTGTGAGATCTATAAATTTTATATTTGGTGTATCGTCTCAAATTCGTTGGTGACTGTAACGAAGGAGAGAATGTAAGTCTACCTCAACCTTGTTGATTGATTCTATAGGTGAAGTATGTGGGAAGAACTCTGGTGAGGGAGGTTGAAATATTTATGCACATCCTAAGAGGCTCAATGGAGGTCGTAGGACAACTGGCGATGAATGAGTACAAGAGGTTGCTCTCTATAGTTGTCTATGTATAGGCAGGAATATAGGCAAGCATATCGATGGTGGATCAGGTGGGAAAGGGTCTGGATCTATCATTGGCAGATAAGGTGGGACTATATTAGGCTCTATCGATGGTGCATCAAGGGATAAGATAGCAAAATATTCTACCAATCTCTCAACATCACAAAATAAGGAGGTATCGGGTGTAGGGGATTCTTGAAAGAAGTCACAGGGGACTGTAATGGTTGAAATGGGCGAAGGAGTGTCTTCTAATATATTCATATCAATATATTCTTCCAAGGTATAGGTTGGACGTGGAGGAGGATGCAAGGATAAATCTTGGATCTCTTCTTTTAACGTATAGACGACGGATGGGTGATAACCTAGGCCAGATTTATCAGTGGGTGATCGTACATGAGGATTAATGGGTGCATGTAGCTCCTGCTCATAATGGCCTAGCCTGAACCCATGCCAGTGAAAGCACTGTAGGTAGTGTAAGGCAAAGTAATGGTTGTATAGGTGTGTAATTGCATCACAAGAGCTAGATTGTGGAGGTGGAGAAGTTGGTGGAGGGATCGAAGAGTTGACTCCTACATAAACAAAATTGGTATAGTTATTAGGGGATCCTAGTTGAACCATGGTTCCAATAGTTAACATCGAGACTGAGGGACAACCTAAGTCTCGGGTAGATTTTATAGGGGGGTCTCGTACATGGGCATCACGTACACTATAGTCTCTCGGGCCACTATTAGTCATGAAAATAAATATGCACTGTGTGGTATGCTCTGGTGACTGATGTTAAGTATTAGAATAAGATGAGGAAGGTGACATCTAAGATTCTCTAATAGTAGTGGTTGAAGGGTGTGGAAGTTGTTCATCTGGACTGAGTGTCGGTTGTTCCTATTCATGGTGTTTGGTTGTTATGTCTTGAATAGGATGTTTGGTCTGTGTATCTTATGAAGGGGAAGGTATCTGCTTAGATGTTAGGCTACGTGGAGACATGAATTTCCTAGGCTTAGTTCAAAAGGGAAGAGGAGGTGTTTGTGTTGTAGTAAGGATAGGGGCTTCCGTAGGCTTGGATGGAGGAGCTAACATGATAGGTTGTATAATGGATGGCCATGGTGGTTGTGACACCATGGGTGGAAATTGGAATGGTAAAGGTTGGTATGGTTGTGGAGGCCATAAGGGTGGTTATGAGAAAGGTATGCTAGAGGTTTTAGGTCCTGTCGAATCCAGTGTTAACGGTGCGGACTGATGAGCACCAAAAATGCTCATATTTTGTACATATTTCTTGGATCAATATGCGGTTGTATAATAAGTATTGCGTACTTGTATGAATGATTATATAGATATTTGATATAATTATGCATGTTATCTAATTTGTGTGCTTTTAGTATGTTTTGTGGAATTGTAGTTGATTTAGTTAGATTTGGAACGGTCGAGGTCTTTTGATGGACCTAGCACTTTATTTCATCGGGGGTCAATGTAGAGAACATAGGCACCTCCCTGCAACCGAAAGGCACCAAGTGAATAAGCGCCTCCCTACAGGCGAAAGGCACCAACTGAATCCAAGCACCTCCCTGTAGGTGGAAGGTGCCAACTGAATACGAGCACCTCCCTGTAGTTGAAATGTGCCAACTGAATATGAGCGCCTCCCTACAGTTGGAAGGTGCCAACTAAATACGAGCACCTCCATATAGTTGGAATGCGCTGACTGAATGCGAGCGCCTCCCTAAAACTAGAAGGCGTTGACCAAAGACAAGCGTCTCCCTGCAACCGAAAGGCACCAACCAAAGACAAGTGCCTCCCTACAATTGAAAGGCGTCAATAGAATGCAAGCACCTCCCTACAACTAGAAGGCACTAATAGGAGGTAAGCACCTCCCTACAACTGGAAGGTGCTAATAGGAGGCAAGCACCTCCCTAAAATCGAAAGGTGCCATTGATTCTTTGCTCGTTGACCAGAGTTGAACGACGTGGACGGCAGTGGCTTGTGTAGTTCCAGCTCTGCATCATGCAGAGCTAAATTGGAGATAGCACCAACATATCCAAACATCTTACTAATTCCAGGTAAAGCACAAACCAAAATGAACACACCGCCTTTAGAACAGAATGCCATACGTTGATTGCATTTGCCAGACTGTTCTAATTTAGTCTGGGAAGAATCGACTGTTGTAACCACTTCTGTAACAGAAGTTACGTGGGTGTGTTATATAAACACACGTGAGATCATTCTGAGAATATATAGAATTAATTAATAAATATCCATTTTGAATTACAGAAGATAGATTGTAATACATTGATAAATATATTCCAGTTCCAGAAGTTCTAAGTGCGTGTTCGATCGGGAAGAAGCTGCTGGAGTCTGGGCCCACTCCAAGCCAGTATTTCTTTTCTATTTATTTATTTTAATTAGTTTATTGCTTTCATAGGAACGTTCATCAGTTTGCTAGTTCCAGTATTTGCAGTAGGTTTATTTTTAGGAATGTGTACATGCTTTATTTATGTAGATTTAATTCTGTTCTTCTTACATAATTTATTGAGGAGTGCGAGAATGATTGAAAACCATCTCAAGAACACCCCCCAATGTAGGATTAGCAGAATCACCTCCAGTGGTATTGTAGTAACCTAATTCTAACTCTTTGCAAGTTTACGAAGCTCTCTGGGTTGATAATTAAATGCACGAACATGTGACAAAAATAGGAAACCATTCACCTTGTTTGGCCCGCAACATTTTGGCACCGTTGTCGGGGAAGCATCTTAATTAGATTACTTACAATACCCTAAAACCTTCATCTGATATTGTATGAGTTCTTCGAGAAGAAGAGGACCTGATGGTTGCTTTATAAGAACTGATCCATCAGGACCTGAGTTAGTCGAGCATTTTGGATTTGAGTTAGACTCGCTCGACCTACCAGCAGTCCATTGGAGTGAGGAACGTGCAAAGCGTCGCCTCATCCCATCAACAGGGGGACAAACGAATCATCATAAATACCCTGTTTAATAGGACTCCTCTAGAGGAAGCCCTATTATGGAAGGATGTGGAGGATCAGACGATCTCGCCAGACAACCTTAGAGCATTGACTCAAAAAGTTTTAGACGACCGGAAGTCCATAAATGCTGCATTAGAAACCACATTTCTCAAAAAAATGGATAATTATGAAGTCTCATCTAGCTTTAGTTTCCCAATAGAGGAGGGAGTAGGAGATACCAAAATGAAAAACATATCCCCTACTCACCTCCCATCCTTCAGAGGACACCCGACTGAGGACCCTGACCTATTTTTATTCAAGTTTTATGTTTTGTGTAGGTCTGTGGATTTCAAATCAAATGTGCAGAAGTTGAAATTATTTCCTTCTACATTAGACGATGCAGCTCTGTGATGGTTCATCAGTTTGGGAGACAAACACATCACCACCTGGGACCAGATGAAGACGCTCTTTCTAGAGCAATATAAAGATTTTGGGAGAGCAAGAGACTCCAGGGAGGAGGTCCTGAGCATGACACAAAGAGAATATGAGTCTCTCAAGGAGTATTGGGAGATATTCAGCTTTAATATTCAATGGTCCCTTCACTCGAAGCTATCTGATAAGTCCCTCAAAAGCATCTTCTTGAAGGGACTTACCAATGAGTCACTGGAGGCTCTCAACATGATCTCTGGAGGTGATGTCTATCAGCATGCTATGGAAGACATCCAGAAATTATGCCAGAACTACTCAAGAAGGCAATGTAAAATCATCGCCAAGACCATGAAGGTGACTACTTCAGTCACCAAAATAGAAATAGGCAACATGCTGGAGGATTTGAAGAGCAAAATGCTCTCATCTCTAGCACTGCAGATGGATACGCTACTGTTAGAAAATAAGAAACAATAAAATGACGTAGCATTAGCCTATTTTTGCCCAAAATGTAGAGGAAGGCACACAAAGAATGCATGCCCAAAAAACAAGGTCAGAGTATGTGTAGTTTGTAGGCTGAATCATAAAACTCGATTGTGCCCACAATTGCCCAGTAACCAAGAAGTGGCTGAGAGCATAGAGGCCTACTTTATAGGCAATAGGAATATTTGGCCATAGCCCCCCATGGGGAATATACCAACTGGAATTCCATCATATGGGGGAGGATCATACATGCACCAAGGACCCCCTCAACCACCTAATATGGGGTGGTTGGGACCGTCACCCTGGACGAATGCACCCCCAGCAGCATTCCCGAATCAACAGCCATGGATGCCATATCCATATCCTAGGCAGCAGTGGAGAGGCCACAATGTGTGGAATCAGACTCCATAGAATGTAGCTCCTGCTCACATCCAACAGAACTTACCAGCATTGCCAGCAGCGAGACCTATGCAGCTACCAACACAACTGATAGCAAACCTGAAAAACAAAGTAAATCAATCGGCATACAATGTAGAAGGTGAGATGTATCATATGTACAATATTTAGCTTAGATCAGGTAGGCAGCTAGGAGTAGAGACATTGCCTTTGGTAGAAGAGGAGGAAGAGATAGTAGAGACACCTCCATTGGTAGAAGAGGAGGCATAAATAGAGGAGACACATCTGGTAGAAGAGGAAAAAGCACTTGAGAGAGCGAAGGCTCCATTTCCTAGCTGGCTGCAGGAACAAAGAAAAATAACACAGCCAGAATTTGACATCTTATTGAGCTTGAAAAATCTCACAGTGACAATCCCATTATTTCAAGCAATTTGAGATGTCCCCATTTACACTAAGTCAATTAGAGAAATGTGTCTAAGGAGACCGAGATGAAAAGCTACCCAGACTATCAACGTTGTGGGTAAACTGGCAGATCTAATGATGGATAGAACATGTCATCCGAAGTATGTAGATCCAGGCAGCCCAGTGCTGATCGTAAAAATTGGAGGACATTCCCTGTCCAACACATTGGTTGACCTTGAGGCAACCATCAACGTGATGCCTCAAGAGACCATGCAAAGGTTGTGGCTCATGAACTTGAATCCAACCATGACAGTGCTGCAGTTATCCAATCGATCAACCATGTCACCGAAAGGGATGTTGGAAGATGTGATTGTAACAGTCAGTGTATGGGAATATCCAAGTGATTTTCTAGTTTTGCAAACCAAGACCAGGCTGGGTGGTTACCCGCTCATTTTGGGGAGGCCATGGCTGGCAACATCTTATGCTTACATCAGCTGTCGGGATGGGCTAATGACCATATCCAACGAACAAAACATCAAAAGGCTGACCATTTCATCGCCAGCTCAGTCCATGGACTTGGTAGAAGAACCTAGGATCACCGAGCATGGAACTATGGAGTTGTCCATAATCCAGCCGATGATGACCTTGGAGGAGGTGGCAGAAGAGGACGATGATGGTGCTATCATGGAGTTTCTCCATGGATAATCATCCCCCCCACACCTGGATCGCCGTTGACTAGCGTCCAAGATCAGCACATCTGACAAATACAAGTTGGGCCAGGGAGGACATTAAATGTCAATAGCAGGTTGATGCCCACACAACTAGAGAAATTGGAAGAGCTTCTGGTAAAACACCAGCAAGCATTTGCATGGGACTATGTAGATATGCATGACATCAGCTCAGAAATATGTACCCATCAGATTTATTTAGATGACCAGGCAACTCTTAGTCGACAGCCACAGAGAAGGATGAACCCAACAATGAAATATATTGTCAGAGAATAACTGCACAAACTTTTGGCTGCCAAATTCATATATCCAATTTCTAATAGTGAATGGGTATCACCATTAGTGGTGGTCCCCAAAAAGAACGGGAAATGGTGGATCTGCGTGGACTACCAGGCGTTGAACAAGGTGACTAAGAAAGACCACTTCCTACTCCCGTTCATCAATCAGGTCTTGGACACACTCTCAGAAAGAAAATACTTCTCCTTTTTGGATGGTTTCAGTGGTTACAACCAGATCCAGATAGGGGAAGAAGATCAAGATAAAACAATGTTCACCTATCCATGGGGAAGGTTTGCCTATAAGGTATTACCTTTTTGACTATGTAATGCACCAGACACCTTTCAAAGGGCAGTGCTTAGAATATTCTCTGATATGATAGGATATGGGGTGGAATTATACATGGACGACTTCATCGCCTGTGGAGAAACCTTCGAGGAGGCAATGACAAATCTGGAAAGAGTGCTCGACAGGAGCAAGAAAAATCATTTGTCCCTAAGTAATGAAAAATGTTTTATGATGATGCAGGAAGGCATCATGTTGGGACACCACCTCTCTACAGAAGGAATAAAATTAGACGAGGAAGATCGAGGTCATCAGCGACCTACCTAGCCCCAGAATGCAAAAGGAGGTAAGAAGTTTCCTTGGATCAGCCGGGTACTATCGATGATTTATCTCCAAATTTAGTAAGATTGCCAAACCACTGCACACCCTACTTTCTAAGGACGTAGAGTTCAATTGGATGGGATATTGCGAAGAAGTGTTCCAATTTTTGAAAGAAAAATTGATATCTGCACCGGTCTTGAGAGGACCGAATTGGGCCATACCATTCCATATTTACTGTGATGCATCTAACGGTGTGATCGAAGCAGTCCTCGGGAAGAAAGATGACGAAGAATTCTATGCCATCTATTATGTCAATAAAAACTTGGTGGGAGCAGAGCTCAACTATACAATGACAGAAAAATAATTCCTCACAGTTGTCCATGCAATAAACAAATTCTGCCACTATATAACGGGATACAAGGTCTTCGTCCATATGGACCACGCGACTATCAGGTATCTGATGAGCAATCCGACCATTGGTGGAAAAATTATCAGATGGTTGTTGCTATTGCAGGAATTTGAGATCACTATAGTTGATAAATCAGGAAAGGACAACGTTGTGGTAGATTTTTTGTCCAAATTGATACCAGCAGATCATCAAGTAGTGGAAGATCAGTTTTTGTACGAACATCTGTTCGCTATTAGTGAACAAACTCCATGGTATGCAGACATAGCCAATTACTTGGCCATCAGAAGGACCTCACCTGCTCTCTCCTACCAAGAAAAGTAGGCGGACATAGAGAAGAGCGCATCATTCCTTTGGATGGATGGTCTCCTATTTAAAATAGGATGGGACCAAATTATAAGAAGATGCGTAGCAGAACAGGAGTTTTTAGAAGTGCTCAAGGCATGTCACAATGAGCCATGCAGAGGACACTTTGTAGGGAAATGAACTGCCTACAAAATCCTATAGGCTGGGTATTTTTGGCCCACTTTGTTCAAATATACGACAGCATATACCAACAAGTGTGACGAGTGCCAGAGGATGGGTAGATCAACCACCTGAGATGAAATGCCACTGTAGACCCAGGTACACCTGGAACCTTTCGATAAATGGGGCATGGACTTTGTGGGACCATTTAATCCACCTTCGATGGGAAGGAGGTTTATTCTGGTCTACATGGATTATGTCACCAAATGGGTGGAAGTGCAGGCATTAAGGGACTCAAAGGAAATAACGGTCGTCGATTTCTTATTTGCCCATATTTTCACATGATTTGGGGTTCCTCGGGAGATAACAATAGACCAAGGGCCCCAATTCACCTCCAAATTGATTGAGGAACTGATGGAGCAATATATATTTTGGCACAATAAAACCATGCCCTACCATCCGTAGGCGAACGAGCAAGTAGAAGTGACAAACAGGGAGATAGAAAACATCCTGACCAAAACTGTGTAGCAACACAAGAAATATTGGGCCACATGATTGTCGGAGGCATTTTGGGCATACAACACCATGTGGAAATCCACCACAGGATGCACACCTTTCCAACTGGTCTATGGAAAAAAATGCGATGATGCCCATCGAGTTTGAGATCAAAACTCTGAGGACAGCTTCAGAATAAAATTTGAGCTTAGATGAAGCTCAAAAATAGAGGATTCGCCAGCTAGATCAACTGGACGAAATCCGACTGGATGCTTTGTAGAGGACAGAGATTATATAGAAGCAGAGAAAGAAGTGGCATGATAACCACATCAAGCTAAAGAAGTTCTAGGTAGGAGAATGGGTATTGTTGTACGACTCCCGGTTCCAAGAAAGGAAGGGCAAACTTATGCAGAGGTGGATGGGGTCGTATGAGGTGGCAGAACTCATTAGGAATGGGGCGGTGCATGTTAAGACAATTGACGGTAGCAACACCATGTTCACAGTCAATGGCCATCGACTACGCCCCTATAATACGTCCGAAACATTACAGGTGGAATCCAGAGTAGGTGTGGGGGAGACCCCATCTTGCTAAATCTGGACCGAAATCTCACAGGTGAAATGGTGGGCACGAAAGTGCTCACCCAAATTTTTTTAGTTAGTTAATATAGTTTTTTTAATGTGTGTTTTTTTTGCAAGGACGGCGACCGCATGCAAGCTACAAGCATTCTAATCTAGGGCCTAACAGGCACAGAACGCATCTAACTACCTTTATTTTCCTTTTTTTTTGTTGCTTTTTGTATGTGGAGGACCTGACAGCATGAGGGATAGGTATCTTGGGAACCAAGCCTGATTCGGCTCAGCATTTTGACACCGACTCGTAGGTAGAATCTGGGTAGCGTGAAAAATTGGGAAGGTTTGATCACCCTTTTTCCAGTCAAATTGCCATCTAGAAGAAGGCGCCTTACTACATCCAAAAGGTGCCAAGTCCATAATAAGGTGCCTTACTACACCCGAAAGGCACCCATCCAGAAGAAGGCGCCTTATTGCACCCAAAAGGCACCCATCTAGAAGAAGGTGCCTTACTGTAGTCAGAAGGTGACCATCTAGAAGAAGGTGCCTTACTACACCCAGAAGGTGCCCATCTAGAAGAAGGTGCCTTACTACAGTCAGAAGGCGCCCATCCAGAAGAAGGTGCCTTACTGCACCCGAAAGGCACCCATCCAGAAGAAGGTGCCTTACTACACCCAGAAGGCACCCATCCAGAAGAAGGCACCTTACTATAGTCAGAAGGTGCAAAGTCCACAAGAAGGCGCCTTACTACACCCAAAAGGTGCCCATTCAAAAATATATATATATATATATATATATATATATATATATATATATATATATTTATATTTATATATTTATATATTTATATATTTATATATATAATATATATATGTAGGCGCCTTCCGTGGCAGGAAGGCACCAAGTCAAAAAAAAAAAAAAAGCCGAATACGCCTTCCAACATCAAGAAGGCGCATTCATCCAGCCGAATACGCCTTCCAACATCAGGAAGGCACATTCGTCAAGACGAGCGTCTTCCAACATCGGGAAGGCACAAACCAGAAGGAGGTGCCCCCCCACATCGGGAAGGCACATGCAAGCAAAAGTGCCTCCCACCAATCAGAGGCACCTCGTAGCACCGAAAGGTGCATTCGTTCAAAGAAGAGCATCGACAATGTTGGAAAGGTGCTACAAGGGCACCATCCACATGGGGAAGGTACCAAAGAACGCCTCCCGTGTACAACATTTACATCTATCGGATGCCTCAAGCTGAATGAAGCATCGCACAAATAAGTGACATCAAATGACCATACCCCTCCCTCGTGTCACAAGTCAGCAAATTAGCGACTACCATGACAACTAGAACACTAAATCAGGTACGTGCATACTAAATCAAATCTTTTATATAATCATTTATAAATATGTAGTACCAAAAAAATATAGCTATCATAGAGATCGTACCCTCCATAGCCAAAAATACATGCCAATGATAGGGCGCCTTCCATAACTGCTAGGTTTAGGTGTATTTTCTATAAGAAGGTGCCTTCCTGAAGAAGGAAGGATAGAAAACAATACAGCAGAAGAAGGTGCCATGGGAGGAAGGTCCAAGAACCACGCGATCAAGAAGAATGAACTCAGTGACACTGATGGTATCAGAGGGGCAGTGAAGACCCAATTCGAAGCCAAGGGGTGGCTCGAATACTGCACCCTGGTCAGTCAAGGCCAAGACATAGAGGCAGCTAGAGAATTCATCACCTCTTTGAGGGGAGATGTAGCCCAAGTATGAGGGATGGAAATTCCAGTCACCCATGAGTTCATCTCACAGGTGACTGGATTGCCTCTCACGGGAGAATGTACATACAAGGACGGAGCATTAAAAATATACGCCGAAATACTACTTCCAGGAGGAAATGTGCAGATAGACAGGGAGGGGTTACTCAAAAATAGTCTCCCCATGAATATGTAGAAGATGTTCGAGCAGATTGCTCGATTATTCACATGCACAGGGAAGTATACCCATCTGCACTTCCTCAATCACCTAGTGCATGGGAGGAAATTAAATATACCTTTCTACCTAGCGAGTGCTCTAAAATATGAAGTGGCTCGGTACCAAAAAGGGGCACCTTCCGCCTTAGCCCACCATGTGCTGATATCGACATTGGTCCGCAATGTAGAAGCACAAGGACAAAACCATGATGTAGAGGGAGATGGCGACAAAATAAAGCAACACAATGCGGTTGCCGAATTAGGGCAAGGCAAAGCATCCCCTACAGAGGAGATAACAAACATTGGGCAATTGGTGTTGCCCTATTTTCTAGGAGGAGCAGAGTAGTCACCGGTGCCCAAAGACATAGAGGATAGAGGGCATTCCCCAATGCCCAAGTATGAGGAGGAAGGAGCGCCACTCGTTGGTGGTGAGGATGAACCAATTCCTAGGAGGAAACATCTGCGGTGATTCCTCTTGATAGAGGAAGGACAGAGTGACACGGAGATAGACGTTTTTGCCCAAACCCTCTGAGAACTAACAAACCAAAGACTAACTACCGAATAGTCTGGCGAATGCAATGAACACACTGCCTTCAGAACAGAATTCCAAATGTCGATTGCATTTGCCAGACTGTTCTAATTTAGTCTGGGAAGAATCAACTGTTGTAACCACTTCTGTAACAGAAGTTTTGTGGGTGTGTTATATAAACACACACAGATCATTCTGAGAATATATAGAATTAATTAATAAAGATCCATATTGAATTACAAAAGATAGATTGTAATACGTTGATAAATATATTCCAGTTCCAGAAGTTCTAAGCGCGTGTTCGATCGAGAAGAAGCTGATGGAGCCTGGGCCCACTCCAAGCCAGTATTTCTTCCCCATTTCTTTTATGTTTATTTATTTTAATTAGTTTATTGCTTTCATAGGAACGTTCATCAGTTTGCTAGTTCCAGTATTTGCAGTAGGTTTATTTTCAGGAATGTGTACATGTTTTATTTCTGTAGATTTAATTATGTTCTTCTTACATAATTTATTGAGTGTGAGAATGATTGACAACCATCTCAAGAACACCCCCCAACGTAGGATTAGCAGAATCACCTCCAGTGGTATTGTAGTAACCTAATTCCAACTCTTTGAAATTTTATGAAGCTCCCTGGGTTGATAATTAAATGCATGGGCATGTGACAAAAATAGGAAATCATTCACCTTGTTTGGCCTGCAACACGAACGTTGAGGCTTGCATTCGCGATGAACACTGGGATATTGAGGTGGAAGTTGGGGAGGATATCGATGCTAGTACTATAGGCCTAAAATTTTTGCACTCCTTTACTCTAGACTGATGGATCCTTGCCTCAAATGGGAATGGGAAAATAGTAGAGCTACATCTCGAAAGAGAGGCACTTAATTGTGCCTTCTTGTGGTGATTTTTCAACAAATTAAGGGTTCACCAAGAAAATTTTAGCGGCAATTTCCATACCTAGGCTTGGAATATGTTTGATGTGTTCTTTTTATAAATCATTCTCATACACCTAATTTTGGCCTTTATGCAACTAAACTATCTATATGCAATTTTGATTTAATGAAGAAGTAGACAGTGGATGCAAAATGACATTGGAAGGTGCTACCTTCCTGGTTACTCTATATCCTTAATAATAAAACCAGATCAAGCAAAGTTACATGAAATAATTTAAATAACCAAAGAGTACGCAGTAGTATTTAGAATAGTACAAGTAAACGGATCGCCATTTGAGGTGGGCTCACCCTGTTTGAGAATGCAAATGATAAATTGAGAAAATATAAAAAAGATGAGATGATATGAATTAATGAAACACTATGCTAATAAATATGAAATTTTATGCATTTGGAGAACCTAGCCGACGGCTAGGTTTGGTATGTAGCATGACTCCCCTCCTCGAAAAGCTTTGTCCTCAAAGCTGGAAATGTCTGGAAAATACTTTCATGTTCCCATGTGGCATCTTCCTCTGGTAGGTCTTGCCATTTGATGAGAAATTCTTGAATCTGGCGCGATCTTAGTCTTCGTATTCTGTGTTGTAATATATCTTCAGGTTGGAGATGTATGCGTCCTTCCTCATCGAGCACTGGTAATTCTGATTGACTTTGCACTTTCTGACCAATTACTTTTTTGAGACATGAAACATGAAATACCGGGTGTATTCGTGATGATGAAGGTAGCTCTAACTGATAGGCTACTTCTCCAATGCGGCGCACAATTTTGTAAGGACCATAGAATCGTGGAGCCAACTTTTGACTGGTCTTTATCCTTAACGATGATTGTTTGTAAGGTTGCAACCTTAGGAAAACCTTGTCACCGATATTAAAAGTTCTCTCTGATCGGTGCAAGTCTTGTTGTTGTTTCATGCGATTTTGTGCTTGGAATAAATTCTCTTTGAGTATGGTGAGTGTAGACTGCCTTTGTTGAAACCAATCATCCACTTTGGCTACTTTGGATGAACCCGGTACGTAATCTGCTACAATTGGAGGCTTGGTTCCATACAATGCTTCAAAGGGAGACATCTTAATTGAGTAATGGTAAGAAGTGTTGTACCACCATTCTGCCATTGCTAGCCATTGGCTCCATTGATATTGTTTATCTTGAACGAAACATCGTAAGTACGTACCCAAACATTTGTTAACTACTTCTGTTTGACCATCTGTCTGGGGATGGTAAGCTGAGGACATGTTCAATTTGGTACCACTAAGTCGAAATAATTCCCGCCAAAAGTTACTAGTGAAGATGGGGTCTCTATCACTTACAATATTTTTTGGCATACCATGTAATTTGAAAATTGAATCCATAAATACCTTTGCCACCTTGCTTGCGGAAAATGGATGTTGTAAAGCCTGAAAGTGAGCGTATTTGGATAACCGATCTACGACTACGAAGATTACTGTCCTGCCTTCTGACTTTGGAAGACCTTCAATAAAATCCATGGATATATGTTCCCACTGACGTTCATGGATGGGTAATGGTTGTAACAACCCCGGTGATTTGACTGTTTCTCCTTTATTGCGCTGGCAAACTTCGCATTCTGCTACCCATTGTTTGACTTCTGCTTTTAATCCTTTCCAACAAAATGATTGTTTGACCCTTAAATATGTTTTCAAAAATCTTGAATGTCCCGCTGATGGAGAAGCGTGCGATTCATCGAGGATCTTCGATTTGAGTTCTGAATTGTGTGGAATGTAAATGCGGTTCTTCTTCCGGAGGATTTTATCTTCATAAGAGAACAAAGGGTGTTTAGAGGACCCTATAGATAATTCTTGAATTATCTGAGCAGTTTCACTATTGGACAACCATTCATCTTGTAATTGATTCACCCATTGGGAGCAAGGACCTGAAATAGCGTTAATGACTACTTCGTCTTCATATTTCCTGGACAGCGCATCGACGGCTACATTTTCCTTCCCCTTCTTGTATTCGATAACAAAATCATAGCCCAATAGTTTGGTTAACCACTTATTTTGTTTCGGATAGGAAAACCTTTGCTCAAGAAAATGTTTGAGACTACTATGATCTGTTTTTATAATGAAGCGGCTACTGATTAGGTAGTGTCTCCATTTTTCTACCGCGTGAAGAATAGCCAACATTTCTTTTTCGTATGTTGATCTTCCCAAATTTTTCCCCGATAGCTGTTTACTTTCAAATGCCAATGGATGACCTTCTTGCATTAATATAGCCCCAATTCCTGTTCCTGACGCATCACATTCGATAATAAATGGTTTGTGAAAATTGGGAGTTGCTAAAACTGGAGTGGTACACATGGCCTCCTTAAGAGCTTCGAAGGCTTGAGTGGCCTCTTCCGACCAACGAAAAGCATCCTTCTTTGTGAGTGCTGTGAGAGGTGCTGCAATCTTACCATAATTTCGTACAAACTTGCGATAGTAGCCCGTGAGACCCAAAAAACCATGAAGTTTCTTGATGGTTTTAGGTAAAGGCCACTCTTGAATTGCCTTAATCTTATTGGGGTCGACTTTGATGCCCTCATGTGAAACTATATGACCAAGATACTCGACTTCTTGGACACCAAATGAACATTTGGAATGTTTGACAAATAACTTTTCTCTGTGTAAAATGTGAAGGGCCTTATCCACATTATGTAAATGATCCTTCCATGTTTTGCTATATATGAGAATGTCATAAAAAAAAACTAACACAAAATTACGGAGGAGTGGACGAAACACTTGGTTCATGAGACTTTGGAATGTGGATGGTGCATTGGTGAGACCAAAAGGCATGACCAAAAATTCGTAATGACCTTCATGAGTACGAAAAGCAGTTTTGGGAATATCTTCTTCTCTGACACGGATTTGGTGAAATCCTGAGCGAAGGTCTAATTTTGTAAAAAATTTTGCACCATGCAACTCATCTAGTAGGTCATCTATGACAGGGATAGGAAATTTGTCCTTGATAGTGAGTTTATTGAGAGAACAAAAATCAGGACACATACGCCAAGAGTTATCTTTTCATCGAGCCAAAACTACAGGTGAGGAATAAGGGCTAGTGCTATGACGAATGACTCCATGATCTAGCAGATCCTGAATGATCTGCTCGATTTCTGTCTTTTGTGGTTGAGGATAGCGATAAGGATGATTGTTAGGTGGGACACTCCCTGGAATCAAATGGATGGCATGGTCATGAGATCGTTTAGGTGGTAATCCTTTAGGTTCTTGGAAGACCTCTTCGTAATTTGCTACGATGTCTCGTAAATCTAGAGCAGTAATATCCGAAGTTGCTCGAGATTGTTTTTCCAAACAATTAATTTGAGCTATAAATCCATATCCACCCTTTTTTAACATCTTCTCCATACTATGAGAGCTCACCATCTGTGATGGAGGAGTAGTAATGCCTTGTAAGCGAATGACCCATCCGTTTTCCTTCCATTCCACAAATAATTTTTTGAAATTGAAGCTAACCGTGTCTAATGTTTCCAACCATTCAACTCCCAAAATGACATCAGAGTTCCCTAAATTCATGATGAAAAGGGATCCAAACCAGGTATAAGTTCCCATTTTTATGGAAACTTGAGATGTTCTACCAACACATTGAGCGTTCACCCCGTTGGCTACTAGAACCTGGAATTTGTCTTTGTTGGAAGAGTTAATGAATAAATTCAAAGCTTTTGTTGTTTTGATGTCGATAAAATTGTGGGTACTGCCGAAATCAATTAGCACATTCACCTTTTTCTGGCGGAGAAATCCCGGTACCTTGATGGTATGGTGGGTGGTTAACCCCATGAGGGCATGCACGGAGATAGCCATTGTATCCTCTTCCTTCTCTTCTAGAGTACTTGGTAGTTCTTCTTGCATAGGTTCTTCTTGGTGGTGAGCTTCTTCCTCTTCTCCTTCATATTGATCGCATTCAATATGAAAGTTTTGTTTTTGGGCACATGCTTGTTCCCTGGGATGATGAGTGCGACATTTATAGCAAAAGTATCTTGATGGTTGATCATTTTTGTGAAAGGAATTGTTGCGATATGAAGGACGACTATAAGTTTCACGTCGTGCATATAACTGAATCCTCTTCTCAGCCAAATTGGCTATTCTTATGCAATCATTCAGCGAGGTTGGATTTTGAATGTCCACCTCAACCCTAATATTTTCTTTCAATCCATTGCGAAAAGCTCCTACCACTGTGTCGGGACTGAGGTCTAATGTATACGGTAGTAAACTGGTGAATTTCGAGATGAACTCACTAACCGATCCTTCTTGTTTAAGAGATAACAGTCTTACTGTGTATGACGATGTAGCTCCTTCATCAAATCTTTCTAAAAAATAGGTAGTGAATTTTTTCCAGTTAATAGTAGCTCCTTTCTCTCGCTTAAGCCATACGAACCATTGGTAGGCCTCAGTGCCTAATTTTGATGTAGCGAAAGGGACTTTATCAAAATCCTTAATTTGGTATAAGTCTAGAATGCCTTCCATCTTTGCTATCCAACCACGAGGATCATGACCTTCAAAAGTGGGCATATCAATGCATGGAAAATTATTAGGGCCTCTCGGTTGGTGATAACCCATATCCCTATCCTGATCTTGGTTATATCTCTATCGATGAAAGTGATTCCCGTAATTATCCGGATTGCCTCTTTGCTGCTCCCAATCTTCATCCTGGTCGTCATTTTCTTCATTCCTTTGTTCATGGGAGTGATTTTGGGAATTAGTGTTGGGATTAGGTCAATTTTGTGCGTTCAACAATTTAGTTAGGTTGACATTAATTTGGCGCATACCATCTAGTAAGTATCGAAGAGTTTCATCCATGGTAATGGCCGAGTTGCTTGATTCTCCTTGTGTGATGTTTTCGTGAGTTGGGGGAGGGTTAGTAGCCATGGGGTCGACCAATGGATGATTTGGATTATAACTGCCAATTTTGAAAGGAGAAGGAGAATTTTTTGTACCTTGGCTTCGATGAGGTCTTCTTGCATTGTTATTAGGCGTCTCCGAGCTTGATAGTCGACCGTCAGGTCCTTTGGTCCACTGTTTGGTCATGCACTTTCAAAATCTTGCTTCAATTTCTCCAATAATGGATTTTGCAAAAATTTGTGTGTTCCGCTTCAACTGTCGCACCAACTGTGACGCGGATTTGAATTTGGGTGGCCTCGGGACAACAACTTTCAACAATTTTTTCAACTTTGACAGTAACTTTTTAGCAACTTTTCAATTTTGACTGGGACTGATCGCAAGACAGCACGTACTGCTACGACCGAACAGCGAGGAACCCAAAACAGACACGAAAGACCCTGATCAAGACACATGGGACATAGATTGTGAGACACAATAAAGAATAGTTGGATGAAGAACGACAACACGAAAGATCGAAGGACCGAGACGTGATGAAGGACATCTGGATGTACACGACGACACGAAAGATGCAAGGCCAATCGACACGTGGACACGATGACATAGAAGACACAAGACCAATCGACATGCAAAAAACAAGGACACGACAATGAAGGTTTAGGACATGAAAAAGAGAGCTGGACGATGACACGAAAGAAGACGCAAGGCCAATCGACATGCGGATAGCAAGGACACGACAATGAAGGACCGAGACGCAACAAAAGGAAGACGACGAAGGACAACTGGATGGACACGACATAGAAGACACAAGGTTCATGAGGAGAGAGGCTTGTGTGACCGTAGTCACACTGTACTAGTTACCACCTTCGCGTTATAAACCGGATTGCAGCCTTTTCACTCCCAATGTGGGATAAATGCATCGGCGAACTTAAAAAAAAAAATTTAAACATTTTTTTTTTTTCAACCTTATAACAGCGTGTTTAATTTTTATTTCTCATGCTCTGATTGGTTGACGGACGCTGTGAGACAGGGATGCCTGTACGCGATTTTGTTCATAGTTTGGGCTTGTTTTAGAGCTCGAAAACACCAAGGGAATGTTGTAGCCAACGTTGGTCCGTTGATGACTACCCGTAGTGCTCGGCATCGTGGCTGCATAGCTTTTGTCCACCCTGCTCACCTGAACCTGATACCACTTGGAAGGTGCTACCTTCCTAGTACTTTATATTCATAATAATAAAACCAGATCAAGTAAAGTTACATAAAATAATTTAAATAACCAAAGAGTACGCAACAGTATTTATAATAGTACAAGTAAACGGATTTCCACTTGATGTGGGCTCACCCTATGCGGGAACGCAAATGATAAATTGAGAAAATATAAAGAAGATAAGATGATATGAATTAATGAAACACTATGCTAATAAATATGAAATTTTATGCATTTGGAGAACCTAGCCGATGGCTAGGTTTGGTATGTAGCAGACATACAATACCTAAGATTGGGATTATAAGAAATTATAAGCCTTACTTGAGCTGGATGTTTGATGAAGATTCTAAAGCTTGTAGCAGGACATAATCACCTCTGTTTATGATAGAATCACCTCTATTCCAAATATAATCACCTGTGTTCTGTTGATAAGCAACACACCCCCACTGAAAAATGAGATTCCATCCTTAGAAAATTATGAACTTCCATTTTTGCAGCAGGGACCCTCTTGATCTTTTCAGGTTTTAAATCCAAATTTGCTTGCCTCCTTTTTAAAGTTGTGCTTTTTCTTGCATTCTAGTTGTGTTATCCAAGAATTCACTTTTTACATGCTAGAATCATTCATGCACAAGCAAAATCTTGCACCGGTATCGAGAAAATCTAGAAAACAGTTGCATAATTCACTGAAAAAATCAAACTTTCCATTTTTGGTAGTGTCGCGATATCGCGACACTTCCATTTTCGAAAATGTCGCGATATCGCGACAGGTAAGCCAAAATGCGGCTAAGTGCCAGAAAGGTCACGATTTCGCGACATGTCGCGAAATCGCGACAGTTTTTTGGAGAGAGAAGCAAGTTGTACGGAGGGCGCGATTTTGCGACATGTCACGAAATCGCGACATGTCCCATTTTCGTGGTAGGAGAGAGAAAGTGGGCTGTAGAATGAAAAATAGGCTAAGTCGCAAACATGTTCCAAAATCGCGGTCAACGCGGTCAACGCATGCAGGTAAGGAACTGTCGCGATATCGCGACGTGTTCTAGAATCGCGGCTGAAAATCGGGATGGCTGTACTGAGGCCAGGAGGGTCACGATTTCGTGACACGTCGCGAAATCGTGACATGTCATGTTTTCGCAGCCGACGAGGGAGGAAGTTGCCGATGCGCTGGCAGGGTCACGATTTCGCGAAATCGCGACATGTCGCAGAATCGCGGCAGGAGAGAGAAAGTCTTCAGAGGGCCCGAAAGTGCATTTCAACTGAAATAGAAGGCTTCCTGGGGTAGCGACACGTGTCAAAGCGTGAATGGGACATGCAGAGGCCGAAATGCAAGCTTGTTTTGCGATTTTTTATCTGTTTTAATGTTTTAAGCTTGGATTTAATGTTTATTAAAGTGCTAATATAATCTTTTTGTCTTTCATGCAGGATTCCACCTGGCACTTGCGGGACAACCGGGAAAGGCCATAAAGGCAAATTTAAAGTGCGGATTTAGTCAAGGACCACCATGCTAGAGGAGAAGAAGCCGTAAAAGCATTCAATGACAAATTTATTGCAGACTTGATAGCATGAAGACAATTTCAACACAGGGATGGCTTTACGGAGATCAGATCTGAGAGAAGTGGTGACTCATCCGGCTCACCAGTAGAATTAATGGAGGCATTTATTTGCAGCTACGGATGAATGCAAGTTGCATTTGATTTTTATCTTCTCCACTTATGGCAGTTGACTGCACAGATTTGCCGAAGGGTTAAGTTCTATCCGAACTTTGATTTTAAATGGATTTTTATTGTAAAACCCGGGTCCTAGGGTTTAAGTGCGATAAGATTTAGGGTTTGAGCAAGATATTTTGAAAAGATCAGGGTCTGTCCTGAGTCTATAAATACAGATTCTAAATGTAATCGCGAGGAGGCGGAGACTTAGAAATAAAAGGCTTATAAGCAATTTCTTGCAAATTTTGTGAAATCCTTTGTTTCTAGACTTGGAGTTGATGTGCTTTAGCTTTTCTATGATAGCATGGCCAGGAGCCTAATCTTTTGCAGAGTGTGATAAGTGTATTTTCTTTTGTTATCCGTTCCATTTAAAGTTTGTTAGATATATGTTGTAAATCTGAGTTGTCAAGATTAAATATGCTGTTAGGCTTCAGTTGTTCTCTTGTCTGCTAGGGGAAATTACAGATTTCAGGTGTAAGTTTGTTCTAATTGCTCTGTCTTCACCGTGCGAGCTAGGGTCGCCGATGAAAGATACCGGCTTTAACCAACTTGCCCTTGGATTTATAATTTTCTCGCTAGATCCGTTTCACTCGCCTTGTGCTCTTAGTTGAAAGTGATCTTAGACTGACTGGACACTTTCTTCTGGGATTTGTTCTATTGTGAAGCTGATAGCATAGATAAGATTGATAGTTTAGAGTTTTACAGTTTAAAGTCTGATAAAATTTTCTTTCTGCCCTACCCTACCCTCTCTTTGCTTACCGTGAATGATCCATTTTTATTTTATTTATTTGCCTTTTATTTAAATCTGCTGACCCATGAGAGCTAGATCAAAGAATTCAAGTCAAATCTGATTGTCAACAACTTTTGCAACTACTGAACTAAGTTCAGGAACCCCATGTAAGGTAACAGAGCAGTCCATATTGAAATCTATTCCAGAAGTGGAAAAGAGTGAATTGCCATTCGACCCAACTCTGTAACTCGCACCTTGGATAACCAGCTAGATCCTAAAGATGAGTGGGATCCATCCCGTGGGTGTCTCCGGAGCTTTCCTTGCCTTCATCATTTCCCGGGGTGTGCATGAAAGCCGGACCAACATCTAATTGGCGCTAGAAGGAGGGCTGAACTCAGTTCAAGTGTTGTAAGGGCATAACAGCAACATTTGAAGGACCCACAGTGAACTCCAGACAGTTTTTAAATTGTCAGTACAATTTTGTAAATTGTTAGTACAATTTTTAAATTGTCAGTGCAGTTTTTAAATTGTCAGTGCAGTTTTTAAATTGTCAGTGCAGTGTTGTCAGTGCAGTTGTCAGTACAGTATTTCAACTTGCTAAAATACAGAACCTGTTCAGAACTGCAGAGTTTGTCAGTACCTGTGAAAACTGGATTCTACATACAGGGTAACAAGGTCCCACCCCATAGCTGGAGAGCTCCTTGTCCCTGAATTAGAAACTCCGAGAAGAAGTAGCCACAGAAGAGCCACATCTCTATCATAGACAGTTTTATCACCATTGATAGTCACTCCAACCAGAGCTCAGAATATCCCTGTTAATCCATTAGCTATGGCAAATTGGTTGGGCTCCACAGCTTTGAACATTCCGGGTATAGCCCATGACTTGCCCAGAAATCCAGAAAGATACCTCCCTAGGTATAAACATGATGGGACAAGAGTCTGCAGAGGAACACTTAATTGCATTCAAGAATGCACTTGAAGTTATTAAATGTACAGCATGAGGATGTTGCCTGCAGACTCTTCCCGTTCACTCTCCAGGAGGGAGCCTATGATTGGTTTCTAAATCTTACCAATGATTCCATCACCAGTTGGAGTGACTTAGAAAAAGTCTTTGTGTCACAGTTCGGGGAAGTGATAGACCCCAGTATTTTATATCAGCAGTTTTCTAGCATCAAAAGAGAACTGAATGAGTCTATTAGATCCTATAATGTCAGATTCCAGAAAGCTTATGGTAGACTCACTGGCTATTATGTACCGAATGCTGACCTGGCATTAGAGATTTTTAGGAACTCTCTGGACCCAATGACCTCTGTCTTCTTGAAGAGGGATGCCACTGTTACCAACTTGACAGAAGCTTATAAAGAAGCTTTAATCCTGGAAAGACAGTTGGGACCCCAGCCTTTAAATATTCAACAAACTCCTCTGATCACTCAGCCTGCTCCTATACTCAATCCTATCCCACATCAGATGATGCTGCCAGTTTGTCAGACTTTACCATCAGCAGCACCATTAGCTGCAGCACCTGTTGAGAATGTACAGAACCCGATAAAAGAGGCTGACAATGCTAGGATTGAAGAAGTTTCAAAGATTTTTTAGAAGCTGGCTAATGATTTTTTGAGTTTTAAAAGGCAAACTTCTACTGGAGACAATCCCAACAGATATTCATACCAACCAAACAGATTTAATAGGCCCCCATATGAGCCTAATAAAGATTACAAGGGTAAAGCTCATGATGTGAACATCTATGATTTGGCTCTGCCCAACTGGTGCAGAATTCATGCCACTTCTCAACATGGGGAATTAGATTGTGTGGAATTTTGCAATGCATTTGAAGCTTTGTCAGGAGATTTGATCTCCCCTGAAAATCAAAGAACTGCTGAGGGCCCAAGTTCATCTGGACACAGTGCAGCTATGGTCTTGGATTCTTTTTCTTTCCCGGATGAATCTGAGAATGTAGTTGAAATGCCCATGGATGAAGTACAAGCTTTCCAGCAGTACAGAAGAGATAGCTACAACCTGAGGAACAGGAATCCTGAGCCAAATACCACATCAACTCCTCCTGATAATTCTCACAATATTCCTCCTGACCCCTCTCCAAGCAATAATCCACCCCCACCAAAGGGAGGAGATCAAAGAGTACCAGATGTTGTTATTCCTCCACTTAACAAAGGATATAACATAGTGGAGGATATGAAAAAGATTAAGGCTAACATTACTCTGCATGAGCTGGCACAGATTTCAGAGCAGAGAGACAATCTGATAAAGACATACTCTGGCCCTGCTGCTAAACCTGTGGATAAAGGGAAGAAAATAGCCAATGCCAATCTGGCCATGTACATGGAAAAGACTGAAGTTCCCCCATTTTTACTGACTGTCAGAATTTTTGGGAAGAACTTACATAATTGTTTGGTGGATTCAAGTGCATCTGCTAATGTCATGCCACTGGCAATTTGTCAGCAGTTGGGGTTGACCCCAATGAAGTCTGAGAGGAGAGTTGTCCAATTGGACAAGTCAGAAGTTAAGGTTGTGGGAGAGCTGCAAAACATTCACATTCAATTGGCATCTGAGCCAAGGGCTCAACATAAGATCAAAATCCAAGTTGTGGATATCCCAGTGGGGTATGGAATGCTGTTGAGTAGGGATTGGTCTAAGTCTCTGAATGGATATCTGGCAACAGACTTTTCACACATGTGGTTGCCATGGAAGGGTGTGGCTAATCAATTGCGGGTTGACAGAGAACCCAGGTACAAGCACACCATTACAGAGTACAATGCTGCAAATGAGACTGTCAATATTGCAGATGTAGACATTGGTGTCTACAATTTAACAACTGGGCACAATGATAAATTTAACAAAGCTCATCCTGTACATACTAATGAAGTTTGGACACTTCATGTGGATGGAGCCAAATGTAAGCAGGGTTCTGTAACAGGGGCAGTCCTCAAAGGGCCTCAAAGTCAGACATTTTTTATGTCTTACCGCCTGCAGTTCCCATGTACTAATAATTTAGCAGAGTATGAAGCTCTGATTTTAGGTTTAAAATTTGCATTGGATAAAAATGTGAAGAACATTCAAGTTTTCACTGATTCAGAATTAGTGGCAAGCCAGGTCAGGGGTAAGTTTCAGTGTAAAGCCTCTTATCTGAAGGGATACAAGCACAGAGCTTGGGATCTTGTGGAAGGCTTTGATGCATTTAACTTAACACATATACCCAGGGAACAAAATTCACATGCAGATGTCTTGGCATCTTCAGCTGCAAGTTTAAGGCCATTGGAAGATTTTAAGTGGGATAAGTTTTCAATTGAGCTAGTCCCCTGTCCTTCAGTTCCAAACAATATTGACAGCTTTCAAGTTTTCTCAGATGATCAACAGATTGTGAACTTTCTGCAGAGTACCAATACCTTTGAGAATGCTATAATTGATGAGGGCCAAAGGGACACCCCGATGGAACGAGCTAGATGATGACAGGGGAATCATGAGATTGAAGGACAACTAGAATCCCAAAGGGAATGGTAGAGCTGGAGAGGCTATTCGATGTTGACAAGATCAGGCAAAGGGTGAATTCTAAGGATTATGTGGGCACCACAGACAATGATACTAAAAATTTGAATGTAGGAACTGAAGAGGATCCAAGGAACATCAAGTTGGCAAAGGACTGTGATCTAGAGATAAAGAGAAATATGATTGATTTCCTGCACAGGTCTAAGGATGTAATGGCCTGGTCATACAAGGATTTAAAGGTATTTGATCCAAAAGTTTACACCCACATCATACCTTTGAAAGAATCTTGCAAGCCTTTCAGACAAAAATAGAGGCATGTTAATGCTCTGTTAGAACCCCTTATTCAGAAAGAAGTGGAGAAGCTCTTGAGTGCAGCAATTATTTTTCCTATCAGGCATTCTACTTGGGTGGCAAATCTGGTGCCAGTAAGGAAGAAAAATGGGGAGATCCGCCTTTGTGTGGATTTTAGGAATCTGAAAAAAGCATCTGAAAAGGACAACTATCCCCTGCCTTCTATGGATGAAGTACTGTAGATTGTTAATGGCTCAGAGATGATGTCTTTTCTAGATGGCTTCTCAGGCTATAATCAGATTCTAGTTGAGAAGGAGGATAGAATGAAGACTGCTTTTACAACTAAGTGGGGTACTTTTGCTTACAAGAGGATGCCATTTGGTTTAATAAATGCAGGAGCAACATTTCAGAGAGCAATGGACCATGCCTTCAAGGGGCTTATGGGCAAATGTATTGTAGTTTACATGGATGATCTAACAGTCTTTTCCAAATCTAGATTTGACCATGTCAAGCATTTAGAGTCTGTATTTAACAAGTGCAGAGAGTTTGGCATCTCTTTGAATCCAAAGAAATGCATATTTGGTGTAACAGAAGGCAAACTTCTTGGGAATTTGGTCACAAAGGATGGCATTTCCATGGATCCAGGCAGAGTTGAGGCCATATCTGGCATACCATTTCCCAACTCCAAGAAAGAGTTGAGATCATTCTTTGGAAAGATTAACTTTGTCAAAAATTTTATCTCAGGCTTTGCAGAGATAGTTAAACCAATGAATGATATGTTAAAGCAAACTGCCCAGATTGCCTGGACCACTGAAGCTAAGACTGCTTTTCAAGAAATCAAGACAGCCATTAAACAAGCACCAGTCTTAGTAAGCCCAGATTTCAGTGCAGATTTCTATTTGTACACTTTCTCTTCTGAACATACACTTGCCGCAGTGCTGACTCAACGGAGAGATACAGGAGAACATCCAATTGCTTTTAATAGCACTAATTTGAAGGGAGATGAACTGAAATATTCCAGATTAGAAAAATAGGCTTATGCTTTGGTAAGGGCAGTGAAGCAGTTCAGACATTATATACTCAGAAGCAAAACTCATGCCATAGTGCCAGACCCAGCTGTGAAGTACCTTCTAAGTCAGAATGAGTTGGGTGAACTGAGGGGCAATTGGGTCACCAGGCTGCAAGAATATGACTTGGAGATTAGGCCTGCTAAACTGATCAGAGGACTTGGCTTGTCTAGACACATTGCTGAAGTGCCTCCACAGCAGGAAGTTAATCAATTAAACTCTGAATCTGATGATTGGTATGGGGATATCATTCATCTGCTACAGTTTGGAGTTTGCCCATCCCATTTGAACAGAACTCAAAGGAGAGCATTAAAGTTAAAAGCTGCTCACTATCTCCTCAAGGCAGGTACTCTGTACAGGGAGAATTATGCTGGCATCTTCCTAAGGTGCATTTCTCCCAGTGAAGTCAGTGAAGTCATGGCTAGTTTTCATGAAAAACTAGGGGCAGGGCATTCATCAGGATCTGCTACAGCACATAAAATATTAAGAGCAGGCTATTACTGGCCTACACTTTTTAAGGATGCACATCAACATGTCAGAACCTGCCATCAGTGCCAGACATTTGCAACCAAAGAGGCAAACCGAGCTCTGCCATTGCAACCAGTTGTGATAAACAAACCTTTCATGCAGTGGGGACTTGATTTTGTGGGAGTCATTAACCCGAATTCCTCAGCAGGGCATAAATATGTGCTGACAGCTACTGACTATTGCACAAGGTGGGTTGAAGCAGCAGCCACTACAAGAAGTACAGCCCAGGAAGTTATTGATTTTCTTGAATCAAATGTCATAACTAGATTTGGGGTTCCCCTGAATTTGGTCTGTGATAATGGGCCCGCCTTCCAATCATTGGAGTTTGCAGATTGGGCATACCAGATGGGGATAGTTATCAGATTCTCATCCAACTATTATCCCCAAGGCAATGGACTGGCTGAGTCAACAAACAAGAACTTAATGAATGCCATCAAAAAGTCTGCAGCAGACAAACCCAGGCAGTGGCATACATTATTGAAATATGCACTGTGGGCTGACCGGATAACACACAAAGTGGCTCTTAAGACCTCTCCCTTTGTTTTGCTGTATGGTACTCGGCCAATTGTCCCCATCTCCTTGAAATTGCCTACCTATCAGTTTGCCTTAGATTATTTTGAAGGTCATGATGATGCTGAAGCCCGTGTTTTAGACCTCACTAACTTGCAGGATGAAAGACTCCAAGCCCTGGAGCACTTCAGCAGACACCAAGAAACTGTCAGCGGTGGTTTGACAAGAGAGCCAAGGTGAAGGCTTTCGAGCTGGCGGACTTAGTGCTTACGTGGGACAAGGCCCATGAGAAGAAGGGTAAGCACACAAAGTTGCAGCCACTGTGGATAGGCACCTACCAAATTGCTGAAATATTGGGTAACAACGCTTTCCGCTTGCAAGACCTGGATGGTAATTTTTTGGACCTCCCTGTTAATGGCCAGTACTTGAAGCATTATTTCTCTGCTGTTCCATCCAATGTATCATTTGAGTAAGCTATAAAGAAGTTGTAACATGTGTACATATTGTAAATAGCTCCGTAAGTTTTATTTTGTTCTAGTTTAGTTCTTTTAATAGCTCTGTACAGTTGCTTTAGTTGCTTCTTTTTAGTTTTAATTGGGTGCTGTCTGTACAGGTTTGTTTGTTAGATTAATCCTTGTTCTCAGTGCAGTTTTATTTTTTATTTTTATTTTATTTTTTTATTTTTTTTAATATGTCTGTGCAGTTGCATTTTAGTTTATTTCAGTTGCTTTAAGTTATTTTCAGGTCTACGCAGTTTTAATTGCTTTGCTTTTGTTTTAGCTTATTTTTGCTGTGTTTGCTTGCTTTGCTCCTTAATAGTAATAGCCTTGCGGTTTGTTTTATTCCTTTGTCTGTACAGCTATGCAGTTTTTAGTTGCTTTAGTTTATGTCTGTGCTGTTGTAGTTTAGCTTTGCTGTGGTTTAGCAGTTTTAGTTACTTTGCTTCAGTTCTTTTAGTTTGTTTCTTTTATTGCCTGTACAATTTTTATTTTCTTCCCTGCATTTCTTTTTCTTTGTTGTCTGTACAGTCTTCAGTTTTAGTTTTAGTCTTAGTTGCTTGTGCAGTTTTATTTGCAGTCTGTGCAGTTTTTATTCTGTCTTGCTTTAGAAGCCTGTGCCTGTCTTTGGAAGTCTGTGCAAAGTCCTTTGGCTTCTGAAATATTCTGTATTTTAACCTCTGCCTCGAGCAATCAATGAAAAGTTAGCCTGCTGAAAATTGTTTTATTCCTAGCTGATAAATCCTCAATCCAGTGTTCATGGTCATCATCCAATGCCCATGCTGTTCGCCATTCTAATTATGCCCATGCTGTTCACCATTCTAATTGAGATAGTCTGCTTGCACTAAACTGTGGAACTATTTTGTTATCCAGGATGAAGGTAGAGAGATGATTGGATCTTGTGTCTTACTTGCCACAGTTGTTTTAATGATAGAAAAACTGTTATGCTGTTTAGTTGGAGGAACTCCCGGGGAATCCAAGAAAAGCTGGTTATAAGAGGGGACTATGGTTCATGCAATTATTTGGGTGTCACCAGAGGCTATCAATGCCTAGACTGAAACAGTTCCAGATTGATCAAGTGTTAAAAGAAAATTGTGATTTCCCTAAAAGCATCTCAGATATTGATATATTTCAGAGGGAGAGATATAAAAAAAAAAAAAGAGAAAAAAAAAAGAGAAAAAAAGAGTTATATATTAAAAGAGGCAGCCAATATTAGATTCTGCCCTACAGTTGTAAATTGGGTCGTGTAAATCTAAAGGGTAACTCTGTCTAGGCTGTAAAAGGCTAAACTAGTAAACAGAGCTCTACTCGGTTTCCCCTTTTACAATCTAGAAAATTTGATTAATCCAAGTTTATCATTCAATTCAGTCATCCTTGAAGAAAGTTCTATACCTTTGTAATTGCACATCAGAAATCTTCCTTGAAGTAATCCAGCCCAGTATGTCCTTGGGAAATTTTAACAGCTGGCAGTTAGTAGTCAATTTATTGTGAAGAATGCCTGTGGCAAGGCATGATGCATGGTCTTTTTGTTTTGAAACCAGAGTCTTGGGTTCTAAAATAGTGCTACTATTTTACCCGCAGATATCGCCATTTGTTGATAAGCAACACACCCCCACTGAAAAATGAGATTCCATCCTTAGAAAATTATGAACTTCCATTTTTGCAGCAGGGACCCTCTTGATCTTTTCAGGTTTTAAATCCAAATTTGCTTGCCTCCTTTTTAAAGTTGTGCTTTTTCTTGCATTCTAGTTGTGTTATCCAAGAATTCACTTTTTACATGCTAGAATCATTCATGCACAAGCAAAATCTTGCACCGATGCCGAGAAAATCCAGAAAATAGTTGCATAATTCATCGAAAAATCAAACTTTCCATTTTTGGTAGTGTCGCGATATCGCGACACTTCCATTTTCGGAAATGTCACGATATCGCGACAGGTAAGCCAAAATGCGGCTAAGTGCCAGAAAGGTCGCGATTTCGCGACATGTCACGAAATCGCGACGCTTTTTGGAGAGAGAAGCAAGCTGTACGGAGGGCGCGATTTTTGCGACATGTCGCGAAATCGCGACATGTCCCATTTTCGTGGCGAGGGAGAGAGAAAGTGGGCTGCGAGAATGAAAAATAGGCTAAGTCGCAAACACGTTCCAAAATCGCGGTCAACGCGGTCAACGCATGCAGGTAAGGAACTGTCGCGATATCACGACGTGTTCTAGAATCGCGACTGAAAATCGGGATGGCTGTACGGAGGCCAGGAGGGTCGCAATTTCGCGACACGTCGCGAAATCGCGACATGTCGTGTTTTCACGGCCGACGAGGGAGGAAGTTGCCGATGCGCTGGCAGGGTCGCAATTTCGCGACATGTCGCGAAATCGTGACATGTCGCAGAATCGCGACAGGAGAGAGAAAGTCTTCAGAGGGCCCGAAAGTGCATTTCAGCTGAAACAGAAGGCTTCCTGGGGTAGCGACACGTGTCAAAGCATGAATGGGACATGCAGAGGCCGACATGCAAGCTTGTTTTGCGATTTTTAATCTGTTTTAATGTTTTAAGCTTGGATTTAATGTTTATTAAAGTGCTAATATAATCTTTTTGTCTTTCATGCAGGATTCCACCTGGCACTTGCGGGACAACCGGGAAAGGCCATAAAGGCAAAGTTAAAGTGCGGATTTAGTCAAGGATCGCCATGCTAGAGGAGAAGAAGTCGTAAAAGCATTCAATGACAAATTTATTGCAGACTTGATAGCATGAAGACAATTTCAACACAGGGATGGCTTTACGGAGATCAGATCTGAGAGAAGTGGTGACTCATCCGGCTCACCAGTAGAATTAATGGAGGCATTTATTTGTAGCTGCGGATGAATGCAAGTTGCATTTGATTTTTATCTTCTCCACTTATGGCAGTTGACTGCACAGATTTTCCGAAGGGTTAAGTTCTATCCGAACTTTGATTTTAAATGGATTTTTATTGTAAAACTCGGGTCCTAGGGTTTAAGTGCGATAAGATTTAGGGTTTGAGCAAGATATTTTGAAAAGATCAAGGTCTGTCCTGAGTCTATAAATATAGATTCTAAATGTAATCGCAGGAGGCGGAGACTTAGAAATAAAAGGCTTATAAGCAATTTCTTGCAAATTTTGTGAAATCCTTTGTTTCTAGACTTGGAGTTGATGTGCTTTAGCTTTTCTGTGATAGCATGGCCAGGAGCCTAATCTTTTGCAGAGTGTGATAAGTGTATTTTATTTTGTTATCCGTTCCATTTAAAGTTTGTTAGATATATGCTGTAAATCTGAGTTGTCAAGATTAAATATGCTGTTAGGCTTCAGTTGTTCTCTTTTCTGCTAGGGGAAATTACAGATTTCAGGTGTAAGTTTGTTCTAATTGCTCTGTCTTCACTGTGCGAGCTAGGCTGCTGGTGAAAGATACCAGTTTAACCAGCTGCCCTTGGATTTATAATTTTCTGCTAGATCCGTTTCACTCTGCCTTGTGCTCTTAGTTGAAAGTGATCTTAGACTAACTGGACACTTTCTTCTGGGATTTGTTCTGTTGTGAAGCTGATAGCATAGATAAGATTGATAGTTTAGAGTTTTACAGTTTAAAGTCTGATAAAATTTTCTTTCTGCCATACCCTACCCTCTCTTTGCTTACCGTGAATGATCCATTTTTATTTTCTTTATTTGCCTTTTATTTAAATCTGATGACCCATGAGAGCTAGATCAAAGAATTCAAGTCAAATCTGATTGTCAACAACTTTTGCAACTATTGAACTAAGTTCAGGAACCCCCTGTAAGGTAATAGAGCAGTCCATATTGAAATCTATTCCAGAAGTGGAAAAGAGTGAATTGCCATTCGACCCAAATCTGTAACTCGCACCTTGGATAACCAGCTAGATCCTAAAGATGAGTGGGATCCGTCCCGTGGGTGTCTCCGGAGCTTTCCTTGCCTTCATCCTTTCCCGGGGTGTGCATGAAATCCGGACCAACATGTTCTAGACAAAATTGTCTCTTATTTAACAAAATCACAGGCGATTATGTTGCAATCCTACAGCAAAATAATTGATAGAAAATAGGGGACATAAAATAAGGTTACTTGCAAATTATAACAGTTTCTCGTAATCCAAGTCACAGATTAGCTTTAATTTCTTTATGAAAGTGGATATGAAATGACATGAGAAAAATACGATAACAATTCAACCTATTATGCCACAAATTTATGCAATTTTAATCCTGATTTCATGATACAATTAGTTGGAATGATGGTGAACACCAATATGCAATATCTAAATCTGAGTAATAAATTAAATGGACATGATGTAATGTATAGACAAACAAAAAATTGGGAAAGAAATGCAAATAGTGATTTGAATCCTTGCCCCCAGCTGATCTAAATATAGGATCGCCTACTCTTTGACGAAATCACCTACTCTTTAACAAAATCGCTTATCGCTTCTATCGATCGCCAAGATATTATGATGATATTTGGGGTAGTTATAACTGAGACCTGCAATGACAAAAATGAAAATAGGGATGTCAGGAGGTGGAATTGTGTGGCAAATTGATGTGAGGGATCCTCAAGGGAGTTCAGAAACAATATTAGGGGATCAGAGTCCAACTCGCCAGGTATTTAGTCAGTCAGTCTGTCAGTCCCTGGAGGAAAAAGAGGAAAGAGCCTAGATTAAATAGGCCAAGGAGGGGTTTGAGGAAATTGGCAGGTTAGGCTAAACATGGAGGAGGTTTTGATCCTTCCTATGTTTTCCACCTTCAATCTGCTTGCCAACCTCTCTGATTCAAATGATGGCTAAACCAGGTAAGACGTTTTAAACCATATTTTGTCTTTTAGAAAATTTGTTAAAATTCTATTTTGGGACAAAATCGCCTGGCGATTCTATCGATCGTTGGGAAATTTTGTTAATTTATGGGTGATTTTGTCCAAATGTCAATAATTTTAAGTTTGTTGGCATGGAAAATGAGGAGGAAAATATCAAAATTGGTCATATTATATACCATTGGAAATCTCTTTTCGAGCCCTATTCAATGGTATAAAATTTGATAAGAATTGAGATGATTTGATAGGGTAAAAATTCTCTTGAATATGACCTTACTTTTCTAGGAGAAAAACAAAGGAAAATGAGTCAATTTTTCATGTCTATATTTTACCCCCTCTTTGACGTATTTATGAACAATAAATGTATCAAAGAAAAGTGTAGACACTTGAGTAGAAATGATTATGATTTGACATGGGAAAAAATAGAGTAGATGGTTTAGAATGAATAGTTTATGTGAAATTGATGTCTTAGAAAGAAATAATTACTAATTTACTAACTAGGATGCCCCCTCAAGTTTTTACACCAAATTTTTACGTTTGGTGGAAAACTCGAATTTTATCTTCTTTGTTTTATGTGACTTTGTGTGATTTATTGGATGATTTATTACATTTTCTTATGATGGTTGTGTTACATAATTTCTTGTAATCATGCTTTGATTTTTGAACATTTTGATCATGCTTAACATAAAAGGAAAATGATTTTGTAAAGTGTGTTTTGAAAAATATGATTTTATGTGATGATAGATTTGAGGGATTAGCAATGAACCTCGAAGGATGTTGTGCTGATATGTGACTGTTGGTGGAGTTCAAAGATCACGAAGTCATGAAATGAATACTGTTATGAGGAATTTTTTATTGCTAATACCAAAATATCGTGTGCTTAAAAATAATCTTAAGGCTTTATGATGATAAAGAAATATTTGATGTTTTTTTGGGACAATATTTTTGATAGATTCTAGCAATAAAACTCAAAGGATGTTGTGTTGTTATGAGACTATTGGTGGAGTTCAAAAATCGCTAAATCTCGAAGCTAATACTGTTTGTGAAGAATTTTTTTGATATTTCTAAGAATTATTGTATGCTTAAGAATAATCTTAAGGCTTTTATGGTAATAGGAATATGTGTGATGCTTGTTTGATAATAATGTATGTGGTAAATTTTTGTGAGATATATTGAGCAAAGCATGAAAATTTTGAAGGATGATTTGCGCTAAGCATAGAATTCCTAAGTGTGAAATTATATGAAATAATTACTTAGGAATTATACCATCATCACAAAAATCAAAATGAAATGCATGATGATATGAAATTATTTTTTCTTTTAAAATGCAAAGTAATGTAAGATAAATCATTGTGTCACATGTTTCAAAAATATTATGAAATTTTTATGAAAATATATGGACTAATTTTGGGCATGAAAAATTAGAAAGATGACTTGCACTAGGTATAGAATTCCTAGTGTGAAAATTGAGAAGAATAATTCCTAGGAATTATACCATCATCGCGAAGTCATGAATGCTATGTATGATAAGTGATTTTGATCTACATGTTATTTTTGCAATAAGTTGTTTTTGAGATTTTTGAAATTTTGGAAATATCTATGTAATGTGTTAATATGAAAGTAATGATAAACTAACGTTGTCCGACAAATTTCAAAGAAATATTTTAACTTATTTCTAAGATAAATTCAAATTTATCAAAAACCAGTGTGTGATAAGTGAGTTCATTATCCATCTTGATTGTCATTATGATACAAAATCTCTCAAGGATCAAATGTGTGTGCTTTGTAATGTTCATTTACCAATTTTGAGTAAGGTAGTGATGCAAGTGAACTTTAATGAACCCATGTGTGTGCAAGTGAAGGGTTCATTAACCATGATTTTTGTGCATGAAACCATACCATACTACTATGTAAGTCAAGTCATCAAAAGCTAGCTGATCCACAAGTGGACATAGGTCTATAAAAAAGGTCGCTAATGTGATAGACATGTCGCCACGTGAAAATAAATTACCCAATGTCAAGCAAGTTGGGCACAAATCACTTGTTATGGGGTTTACCTCATGATTTTCAAATAATTGAGAATTCTAGGGATTCAAGCTCATTCACCCTTCTTTTCTTCACTTTCAAGGGGTAGGAATTTTGTTCATGTTGAAAATTTGAGGTATTTTATGTTGTCATTGATGTCACATGGATAATTTATGTCACATGGATCACATTGAGTTTTGGTGGCAAAATATTATTTCGGAGAGCATGGATATATACAAGGTTTTTATGAAAACTAAGGCAGGCAAAATAAAAGGTTTTATTTAAAACCATGGATAGTAGATTTGAAATGGATTTTTCTTAAAACCTAGGTTGGCTTTTCATTTCATCGAAAAAGGTGCCCCGATGAAGGAGATATTTAATTTTAAATATTTAAGTTTAAATTTTAATTTATTTAAAATTTAAAATTAAAATTAAAATTAAAATTAACATCTTATAAATCACTGATGTTCAAAAATTAAAGATTTGATTATACTCCATCGACGTCGTTCGATGCACTATAATGTGCATATATAAGGGTTAAATATTTGCCTAAGTAACATGCCAAGGTTGAGAAAATCGAAGAGTATTCATGCATGGAGGAAACGAAAGGGAAAACAAATAAAAAAACCATTTTTGAGGTTAAATAAAAGTGGAGGACGTCTAGAGTTGATGACACGCTGGAAAGCGTAGTGCAATTGGCAAGAGACGACTTTGGCACAGAAGAGGTCTACATTTCGAATCCCACAGGGGCAAAAGTTTTAAGTGAAAACATTTTTGTTTGAAGTCTAACAAGCATAGTTGACAAAGGGAAAGGTGTTGGTATTTATTCCCAATGTGGGCTTGCACCCACGTGGTTAGCGTCTCACGGTGCTAGCAAGGAGGAACAGAGTTCGACTCCCACAGGTGTGAAGGCGCATATCATTTTGGTAAATAATTTTTCAAAGGTTAAAGCAACGTTTTGAAATCAAATGTATTTATGAGAAGCGCCTTGCATAGTTAAATGTTTTGGGTGTATGGAAAATAATTTTTTAGAAGATAGGGAGTTATAAGGTTTGTAAGAGAAATTTTTGGTGTCTTTATTTTTGGAAATATATCATATTATATATCGTTGGAAAGCTTATTTCGAGGGCTATTTGGCTAACTTATTTAGAGGGAGAAATAAGGTGTATGTAAAGAGATATTTCTATTTTTGTAAAGGAGTTTAAAAGTGAAGATTGTTTTGTTCTTTTTCAAAGTGTTTTGAGTGTGGCAGATTACCAAAAGGGTTTCTTCACTTCATAAAAGGTATGGGCACATTCTCCTATTGATTGATTATGGTGGTTGATTTCTAAAATATCATTGGAGAGAAAAGGATTGATTGTGGTTTCCTTTTCAAAAGTGGTTGGTTGAATGCTTCAAGGTTTTCTGATTTGAGAGTTGTGTTTAAACCTTGTTTTATAAGCATAGTTGTTTAATCCCATTGGTTATGCAAAAAAATTTAAAATAACATGAGTATCATTGTTATGTAAAATTTGTGGTTGAGCATTGTTGGAAACATTTTATTTTGTTGATACTTGCTTGGACTAGGGTTTTGTGAGGAAGAGTTGTTCCTTGTGATGATTGGTTGAGTTGAGTTGATTGAACCTAGTCAAGTGATTGTGTGAAGTGATTTTTCAAGTTCCATGAAAAAACTATTCTATAAATCTAATTTAAGTTGAGATTGAGCTTAGAACATATTGGGTCTCTAACAATTCTCTTTATGCTTCTATAATATTTTAGTTAATTTGAGATTGACTTGATATGAGTTGATATTGATTTGAGTTGAGATCATTGTTATCATCCATTTGTAGAGTGCATTGCCATTCATTGTTAAGCTCTTAGCCTTTCCTTCATAGATTTATGGATGACATGTGCTACTTAAGCATGATTGATTGAGCCTTTGAGAAGGCCTTTGGGACATATTTTTGGATAGATTTATGGTAGCTTTTGTGTATGATTGATTGAGACTTGAGAAGGATTTTGGAGCAGATTTAGACAATTTATGTGTGAGCTTGTTGAGCAGTTTTGGACAAGTTCTATGTGAGCTTGTTAAGAAGTTTTGGACAAGTTTTGTGTGAGCTTGTTGAGCAGTTTTGGACAAGTTCTGTGTGAGCTTGTTGGGAATATTTATGTAAGTTCTTTATGAGCTTGCTAAAGTAGATCAAAGAAGTACCTACCTGAGTAGATCAGTGTGTTGCCTAGCTAAGAAAATCAGTGTGTTGCCTACCTGAGTGGATCAATGTGTTGCCTAGCTAAGCAGATCAGTGGATTTCCTACCTGAGTGGATAAGTTTTTTTCCTAGCTAAGAAGATCAGTGGATTGCCTACCTGAGTAGATTAGTGTGTTGCCTCGCTGAGCAGATCATTGGATTGCCTACTTGAGCATATCAGTGTGTTGCCTAGCTAAGCAGATCAATGGATTACCTACCTGAGTAGATTAGTGTGTTGCCTAGTTGAGTAGATTAGTGGATTGCCTACTTGAGCAGATTAGTGTATTGCCTAGTTGAGCATATCAGTGGATTTCCTACCTGAGTAGATCAATGGATTGCCTAGCTGAGCATATTAGTGTGTTTCCTAGCTGAGCAGATAAGTAGATTATATACCTAAGTAGATCAGAGTATTGCCTACCTGATCAGATCAGTGAAGTGCCTACCTGAGCAGATTAGTGTATTTCCTAATTTTGAACAGATCAAAGTAATCATTGTATTGGATAAGGATCCTTATTTTTGTGTGAAATATTATAAGGAGATTATCTTGTGGAGTATCCCACATTGGGGGAACCACATTAAATCTTGTGTCTCAATTGTGTGTGGTGACTTGTGCTCTTTCTTACTATTGCTATCTGAGTTATTAATGCACACTACTATATTTGGTTATTGCAATTAAGAACATTAATTGATATTGGTTTGAAATAAAGTAAAAATTGGATGCTATACTGTTCACCCCCCCTCTCAGTATAAGCTTGTGTTCTTCAATTGGTATGAGAACAGGTTGCTTTGGAAATACTAACAACTTGAGGGTAGATTCTACTAGGTTACAGGATGAACAAATGGTATATTGACAGTGGGTGCTCTAGTCATATGACTGGGTATAAGGATAATTTCATTTCTTTAAAAGGGAGCAACATCGGATCTGTGATATTTGGTTACAATGCTTCAGCTAAAATCAAAGTGAGAGGAACTTTAAGTTTGGATGATGGAAAGACTACTACATAAGGTGTACTCTATATTGAGGGTCTAAAACACAACCTATTGAGTGTAAGTCAGCTTTGTGATCAAGGGTACACAATTACTTTTTCCTCTACAAGATGTAAAATCAGGGAAACAAAAATAGGGAAGCTTGTTGCAAATGCAAAAAGAACCAATAACAATATCTACATGCTCAGTGAAATAAAAAGGGAAAAATATCTTCTATCTCAAGAAGAAAAAAGTTGGTTATGTTATAAAAGGTTGTGTCACTTGAACTTTGATAACATAGTAAGGATAAGCAACAAACAAATTGGTAGAGATCTACCAAAGATAAAAATACCTTCAAATACAATTTGTGCACAGTGTCAATATGGAAAGCAGACAAGATAAAGTTTCAAGGCAAAATAATATTCCTCTTCCAAGGTACTAGAGTTGATTCATACTGATTTATGTGGTCCTATGAGAACCAAAAGTCTACAAGGTGAAAGCTACTTCATGTTTTTCATAGATGATTATTCTATAATGACTTGGGCTATTTTTCTGAAAGAGATTTCAAAGTATTCAAAGAAATGGTAGAAAATAAAATAGGAAATAATATCAAGTGTTTACGATCAGATATAGGAGGGGAATTCATCTCTACATAATTCATTATGTTTTGTGTAGAACATGAAATCAAAAAATAATACTCAGTAGTTAGGACTCCTTAGCAAAATAGAGTAGTAGAAAGAAAGAACAGAACTCTTGAGAATATGGCCAAAGCAATGCTAAATGAATCAAGAATCTTAGATGGGTTTTTGACTGAAGCAATCAGTACAACAGTCTATGTTATCAACAAATATCAAGTTAGAACAAAGCAACATACGACTCCATATGAGTTTTGGAAAGGAAGAGCTCCCATAGTAAACTACTTCAGAATTTTTGGAAGTGTTATATCAAAAGAGAGAATAAGGACTTGGGCAAGTTTGATCCTAGATGCAATGAATGTATTTTTCTTGGATACTCTACAAAGATTAAGGCCTTGCTACAATAAAAGAACATATACCATGGTGGAAAGTATAAATGTCAAAGTTGATGAAATAACATGAATAAATAAGCCATCTCAAGAAGATATTCTTGAAGAAGAATAAAGTTATCAGGAAGAAATGGGTGAATATTCAGATGAAGAAGACTTGCAGAATATACTCTCCAAAACTACATCAAGATATGTTTAGAAAAATCATCCAGAGGACATGATCATTGGCAGCCCTGATGTAAGACGGACAAGAAGAGGAATCATAGGCTCGACAGAACAAACAAATGTTTCACTACTATCCAATATAGAACCAAAGGATTTCAGATAGGCAAAAAATGATGAATGTTGGATTAAATAAATGAAGGAAGAACTAGATCAGATTGAAAAAGTAAGACTTGGGAATTATTTCCAAGACCAAAAGGAAAAAATGTAATTGGTACTAAATGGTTCTATAGGAACAAATTAAATGAAGATGGTAAAGTCATCAGAAACAAGGCAAGATTGGTGTGTAAAGAATATTCACAACTAGAAGGATTTGATTTTGATGAGACCTTTGCACTAGTTGCAATATTGGGAGCTATAAGGATGTTTTTCAAGCTACTGGAATTTTAAAGTGTATCATATGGATGTCAAATCATCTTTTCTAAATGGTCTATAGAATAAGAAGTTTAAATTGAACAACGAGATGGGTTTAATCAAGCAGTTAAGCCAAATTATGTATGTAGATTGAAAAAGGCTCTTTATGGCTTAAATCAAGCTCCTACCACATGGTATTCAAGACTGGATAAATAACTTTGAGAGAAAGGTTTTAGAAAGGGAACAGTTGATAGTAATGTATATATCAAAAATAAGGGAAATGACTTGATGATTGTGGAAGTTTATGTGGATGATATCATTTTTAGGGGAAGCAATGACATAATGTGTCAATAATTTGCAAGAAACATGACTAAAGAGTTTGAAATGTCTATGCTTGGTGAATTAACCTTTTTCCTCAGATTACAGATTTCACAATTAGAAAAAGGGATATTTCTTTCACAAACAAAGTATATAAAGGAGATGTTGAATAAATTCAAAATGGAATATAGTAAGCCAGTTAGTACTCCAATGGTTACAGGATGTAAATTAAGCAAATATGATGAATATCCTTATGCAAATCAAACTCTATATAGATCTATGATTGGTAGCTTGTTATATGTTACAACCACAAGACTAGATATAATATAGGTAGTTAGTTTAGTGGGAATATTTCAAGTAGCTCCGAAATAATCACATGTGACAGTAGTGAAAAGAATACTCAGATATCTCAAAGGAACAATGGAGTATGGTCTATGGTATCCTAGAAGTGGTAAGTTTACTGTCATAGCATGCACAAATTCAGATTGGGTAGGAAATATTGATGATAGAAAAAGCACAAGTGGAGGAGCATTCTTTCTTGGTGACTGCCTAGTTTCTTCGCTAAGAAACAACCATCAGTGTCACTTTCCACAATAGAGGTAAAATATATTGTAGTAGCAGCATGTTTTTCATAGGTATTATGGATGAAACAGACTCTTAAATATTTTAGAATAGAACATGATCATCCCATTCCTATTCTGTGTGATAATACTAGTGCTATAAGTATCTCGAAGAATCCAGTAATGCATGCCAGAACAAAGCACATTCCAATCAAGTATCACTTTTTAAGAGAATAGGTTACAAAGCAACAAGTAATATTGAAATATGTTCCTACAAAATATCATATTGCAAACATATTTATAAAACCATTACCGAGATAAACATTTGAGCATTTGAGAGAACAACTGGGAGTAAAAGTACCCACCCCAAAGTTAATCACCTCAAGAGAGAAGGTGGTGAGTGGGCTAAGCTTAAGAGTCATATCTTTTAGCCCAATAGGTTTCCCTTTTGCCATTAATGTCAAAGGAGGAGAGATTTGATTCAGGGGTAGCAGCCTCCAAAGAGAACATTTAGTTAGGGGGAGCAGTCTCCAAAGAGAACATTGAGTTAGGGGGAGCAGCCTCCAAAGAGAGTATTGAGTCAGGGGGAGCAACTTTGATTCTCAAAGATGGTTTTTCAATGATTGTGGTGATTTGAATTAGAGGTGTTGCCATCAATGACAAAGGGAGATATTATTGGAAATTTGAGGTATTTTATGTTGTCATTGATGTCACATGGATCACATTGAGTTTTGGTGGTAAAATATTATTTCGGAGAGCATGGATATATACAAGGTTTTTGTGAAAACCAAGGTAGGTAAAATAAAAGGTTTTATTTAAAACCATGAATGGCATATTTGAAATGGGTTTTTCTTAACACCCAGGTTGGCTTTTCGTTTCATCAAAAAAGGTACCCCGGTGAAGGAGATATTTAATTTTAAATATTTAAGTTTAAATATAATTTATTTAAAATTTAAATTTAAAATTAAAATTAAATTTAACATCTTATAAATCATCGATGTTCAAAAAATAAATATTTGATTATACTCCACCGACGTCGTTCGATGCACTATAATGTGCATATATATAAGGGTTAAATATTTGCCTAAGTAATATGCCAAGGTTGAGAAAATTGAAGAGTATTCGTGCGTAAAGGAAGCAAAAGGGCAAACAAATAAAAAATAGTTTTTGAGGGTTGATAGAAGTGGGGGACATTTGGAGTTGACGTCACACTGGAAAAAACAATGCATTTGGCAAGAGACGACTTTGGAATAGAGGAGTTCTACATTTCGAATCTCATAGGGGCAGAAGTTTTAAGTGAAAACATTTTTGTTTGAAGTCTAACGAGCATAGTTGACAAAGGGCAAGGTGTTGGGATTTATTCCCAATGTGGTCTTACACCCACGTGGTTAGCGTCTCACGACACTAGCAAGGAGGAATAGAGTTCGACTCCCACAGGCATGAAGAAGCTTATCATTTTGGCAAACAATTTTTCAAAGGTCAAAGCCACGTTTTGAAATCAAAGGTATTTATGAGAAGCGCCTTGCATAGTTAAATGTTTTGGGTGTATGGAAAATAATTTTTTAGAAGATAGGGAGTTATAAGGTTTGTAAGAGAAATTTTTGGTGTCTTTCTTTTTGGAAATATATCATATTATATATCGTTGGAAAGATTATTTCGAGGGCTATTTGGCTAACTTATTTAGAGGGAGAAATAAGGTGTATGTAAAGAGATATTTCTAGTTTTGTAAAGGGATTCAAAAGTGAAGATTATTTTATTCTTTTTCAAAATGTGTTGAGTGTGGTAGATTACCAAAGGGGTTTCTTCACTTCATAAAAGATATGGGTACATTCTCCTATTGATTAATTATGGTGGTTGATTTTTGAAATATCATTGGAGAGAAAAGGATTGATTGTGGTTTCCTTTTCGAAAGTGGTTGGTTGAATGCTTCAAGATTTTCTGGTTTGAGAGTTGTGTTTAAACCTTGTTTTATAATAATAGTTGTTGCAGCCCTTTGGTTATGCAAATAACTTGAAAAGAACATGAGTATCATTGTTATGTGAAATTTGTGGTTGATCATTGTTGGAAATATTTGAGTTTGTTGATACTTGCTTGGACTAGGGTTTTGTGAGGAAGAGTTGTTCCTTGTGATGATTGGTTGAGTTGAGTTGATTGAAACTAGTCAAGTGATTGTGTGAAGTGATTGTTCAAGTTCCATGAAACAACTATTCTATAAATCTGATTTGAGTTGAGATTGAGCTTAGAACATATTGAGTCTCTAACAATTCTCTTTATGCTTCTATAATATTTGAGTTGAGTTGAGATTGACTTGAGATGAGTTGATATTGATTTGATTTGATATCATTGTGGATTATTGTTATCATCCATTTGTAGAGTGCATTGCCATTCATTGTTGAGTTCATAATTTAGCCTTGCCTTCATAGATTTATGGATGAAATCTGAGTGCGACTTAAGCATGATTGATTGATCCTTTGAGAAGGCCTTTGGGACATATTTTTGGATATATTTGTGGTAGCTTTTGTGTATGATTGATTGAGCCTTGAGAAGGCTTTTGAAGTATATTTAGACAATTTTTGTGTGAGATTGTTGAGAAGTTTTGGAAAAGTTCTGTGTGAGCTTGTTGAGTAGTTTTGGATAAGTTCTATGTGAGCTTGTTGAGCCATTTTGGACAAGTTCTATGTGAGCTTGTTGAGAAGTTTTGGACAAGTTCTATGTGAGCTTGTTGAGAAGTTTTGGACAAGTTCTATGTGAGCTTATTAAGCATATTTGTATAAGTTCTTATTGAGCTTGGTGAAGCAGATCAAAGGATTGCCTACCTAAGTAGATCAGTTTGTTGCCTAGCTGAGTAGATTAGTGGATTACCTACCTGAGTAGATAAGTGTGTTGCCTAGCTAAGCAGATCAGTGGATTGCCTACCTGAGCAGATCAGTGTGTTGCCTAGCTAAGAAGATCAGTGGATTGCCTACCTGATTAGATCAGTGTGTTGTCTAGCTCAGTAGATCAATGGATTTCCTACCTGAGTAGATCATTGGATTGCCTACTTGAGTAGATAAATGTGTTTCCTAGCTTAGCAAATCAGTGGATTGTCTACCTGAGTAGATTAGAGTGTTGCCTAGCTGAGCAGATTAGTGGAGTGCCTACCTGAGCAGATCAATGTATTGCCTAGATTTGAGCAGATCAAAGTAATCATTGTATTGGATAAGGATCCTTATTTCTATGTGAAATATTATAAGGAGATTATCTTGTGTACCCCACATTGGGGGAACCACATTAAATCTTGTGTCTTAATTGTGTGTGGTGACTTGTGCTCTTTCTTACTATTGTTATCTCAGTTATTAATGCACACTGCTATATTTGGTTATTGCAATTATGGATATTAATTGATATTGGTTTGAAAGAAAGTAAAAAGTGGGTGCTATATTGTTCACCCCCTCTCTCAGTATAATATTATGTTCTTCAGTTCATTTTATTTTGGACAAGAGGATTTTATTGCTTTTATTTTTCTCTTTTCGTTCTCTTTTTAATTTTGTTTTCTTTATTTTTCTTTTGAATTTTGACTTTTGCTTTTCTTGATTTTTCTTTTGGGATACTTTCTTGGATTGGCTGTAGAGCAAGGGATTTTTATTTGGGCAGGGGTGAGCTTGTCCTTTTTCCAATTCTCAAAAAATTCTAGACCATGTGCATGATAGGATAGCAGGGGAAACTTTTCACTCAAGACACTAAGACTACTATGTAGTATCATTTTTAGAATTTACAACAAATTATTTTATTGTGTAAAAGTATACTTGGTTCAAGAAGTAGCAAGATCATTTCCCAAAACTCAAAATATTATTTTGTGAAATAGTGATCTTCGATACAAGAGATATTTATAATCATAGTGGTAAAATCAAGATAATTAATTTGTGAAATTAAGTGTACGGTTCAAGATAACTTCTGAATTAATCCAAAATAAACGAAAATATAGCTTCAAAATTGTGAAATACAACAATGAATAACAATGTAGAATGATCTGAAATATTTTTGAGATTTTGATACTTTTTTATTTTTTTAGTTGTTTTATTTGATTTTTTTTATTTTTTACTTTTAATGATGGAATTGGTGGTATATACAAGATTATCTATATACATTATACAAGGTTATTTGAGTATAGCATGTCTAAGTTGGATTCAAAATCAAAGGAGATTTTGAAGGATAATTTGGCTGTGGTGTATGTGAAGTTGTTTGGTTGATAGTTGAGATTGTTGTGATGAATAAGGAGATGTAGATGAAGACAAGTGATGAATAGAATATGATAATGATAAAGAGGAAAATAATAGATAACTTGATGTGATAATAATAATGAAAGAGAAAATAAAGAATAAAATATGATGAATAAAAGGTAGTGATAACAAAATCTTTGTTATAATGTAGAACAATGTAGCAAAAGATTTGACTTTTATATGTAAAATTGATCATGTTACAAAACAAAATTTCAAAAGAATAAGAAGGTTCTTCATTCTTATCACTATCTTCCAAGTCTTGATAATATGGAGGGAGCATATGTGAAATATATGAATGGGTGTTATTTGGTAAACAAGGATGATCGGGTATGGATGAAGAAAAGTGATTTATAGGAGGTAATTGTGACAATGGAGAATGTATAGAACTTGATGTTTCAACCGTTAAATATTATTCAAATGGTGTTGGGTCACCATGTATGGTAACAATTTTATTTGTAAGTTTAAACTTCAAAAATTGATGAAGAATGGAAGGGACAACCCTCATCGTATGAATCCAAGGACTTATGAGAAGTAGGTTGTAAGGTGAAGGGCAATATGCTACATAAAACAAAGTATCCAGGATATTGGGTCCACTCTTAAGGGGAAGAATTATTGTTAAAATATTTTATAATAACATTTGATTCATTGATATCTTCTTCCTTTAATCCGAGTTTTTGGAATAATTGATAAGTGCATAAATTAAGAGAGGAGCCATTATCTACCATGATAGTTTTAATAGATGTTTCTTTAATAAATATTGTAATGTAAAGAGAGGGGTATTCTTGTGGAGTAGAGGAAGGTATATCCTCATCATAGAATGAAATATGGTTAACCTCAAGAGGGCTTACACCATTAGTTGTGTTCTTAGGAAAATTATCATGAGGAACAAATTGTTGGCTAAGTATCTTGAACAAAGTTTCCCTATGAAAATGAGAACTTTGTAACCCTTCTAAAAGGGATATATTTGCTTGAGTATTAATCACTTGTTGGCTATCAAAGTGGATTTTATATTGATATTTTTATGCTAAAGATGAGCATTCTATGCTTACATTCCATTTTGGATCATTCTCTAGAGCCAAAGATAGTTTTGAAGGTTGGTCAAATGAAAAATCCATCTCTTGAATATCAAAATGAGTTGATTGAACTTGAGGTTGTTCATTTGTAGTTTCTATTACAATATTAGTGATATCATCATGATGGGACACATTAAGATGCAATATTTTATTGGTTTCTTATTGTTGATAATTGAATAGGGGTTCTTGGGAGATCCCTATGTCTTGATTAATTATGGATATTTGTTGTGTAGGAGTTTGATTGTTTATTGGATATTTACAATTAGTTGTAGATTGTAATTCCTTTATAGTTAAAAGACCCTTGTCAATCAAATCTTGAATTGCACATCTTAAATTTCTACATTTTTATGTCATATACCCATCCACTCTATGATATTCACAATGTAGCTCAGGTTTATAACAATCCATTGTGGTATTAGGTTGTCTTATAGGAGGTAACTCAATCATATTTGTATCAAGTAAATTCTTGAGAATTATATCCATTGGTTGATTGAGCTTAGTAAATTTATGTGGTGAAGGTTTTCGAGAGGTTTTTGATAATTGGCTTAGGAATTGCGCCATAAAAGGACTTAATGGTTTATTACCTCTTTTTCTTTATTATGGGTAGAATGATGATAGGAATATTGTGAAGTATGATGTGAGTGCATGGTAGGATTGGAAGACAAAGTATTTTATTGTTGAAATGGATGTGTTGTGTTGAAGGAAGAATGTTAAAATGGTGGAGAAGTATTGTATGTGGATCGATAGGCATAATATGGATATGTGGGAGAAAATATAATATCGTTATGAAGAGGATTGGAAAAGGGATTGTCTTGTTGGGGTAAGGATGAAAATGAGAAAGTGTGATAAAGGTGATGTTTAATATGGATGAGGTTGGTCATAATCAACAAATATATTTGGTAAAAGTTTCCCAACATTACTGATGGGCTCATATTGATTTAAGACTCATGGTTTATTTAGTACTTATAAAAGTAATATTTGGTATCTAAAATTTAGAATTGAATCCAAAACATACAAATTTGAAATGATGATTTTGTTGTTGTTTATCTTGTATATATATATATATATATATATATATATATATATATATATATATATATATATATATATATATATATATATATATATTGTTTGTTTATTTTTGAATCAGAAATATGCCTATGTTATTCACGTCGGGTTCACAAAATAATGTAGGCCTAGAATTTTTGCACTCCTTTCCTCAATATGGATCTGCACTTCAGAGGGGAATGGTAAAATAGTAGAGCTACACCTCGAAATAGAGGCACTTAATTGTGTCTTCTTGTGGTGATTTTTCAATGAATTAAGGGTTCACCAGGAAAATTTTAGTGACAGTTTCCATACCTAGGTTTGGAAGATGTTTGATGTGTTCTTTTTATAAATCATTCTCATACACCTAAGTTTGGCCTTTATGCAACTAAACTATCTATATGCAATTTTGATTTAATGAAGAAGCAAACAGTGGATACAAAATGAAATACAATGCCTAATATTGAGATTATAAGAAATTATAAGCCTTACTTGAGCTGAATGTTTGATGAAGATTCTAAAGCTTGTAGCAGGACATAATCACCTCTATTTTTGATAGAATCACCTCTGTCCCAGATAGAATCTCCTGTGTTCCAGATAAAATTACCTTCGATTTAACAAAATCATAGGCGATTATGTCACAATCCTACAACAAAATAATTGACAGAAAATAGGGGACAAAAAATAAGGTTTCTTGCAAATTATGACAGTTTCTCGTACTCCAAGTCATAGATTAGCTTTGATTTCTTTATGAAAGTGGATATGAAATAACATGAGAAAAATACGATAACAATTCAACCTATTATGCCATAAATTTATGCAATTTTAATCCTAATTTCATGATGCAATTAATTGGAATGATGGTGAAAACCAAGATGCAATATCTAAATCTGAGTAATAATTAAATGGACATTATGTAATATATAGACAAACAAAAAATTGGGAAAGAAATGCAAACAATAATTTGAATCCTTTCCCCCAGTTGATCTGAAGACAAGATCGCCTACTCTCTGACGAAATTGCCTACTCTCTAACGAAATCATCTGTCACTTCTGTAGAAATTGTTTTTCGCTTCTATCGATCGCCAAGTGATTATGATGATATTTGGGATGATTATAACTGAGACCTACAATGACAAAAATGAAAATAGAGATACCGAGAGGTGGAATTGCATGGCAAATTGATGTGAGGGATACTTAAGGGAGTTCAAAAACAATCTCAGGGTATCAGAGTCCAACCTACCAAGTAGTCAATTAGTCAGTTCGTCAATCCCCAAAGGAAAAGGGGGAAATATCCTAGATTAAATAGGCCAAGGAGGGGTTTGAAGAAGTTGGGAGGTTAGGCTAAACATGGAGGAGGTTTTCATCCTTCCTATGTTTGCAACCTTCAATCTGCTTTCCAACCTCCCTAATCCGAATTGCAGCTAAACCAAGTAAGACATTTTAAACCAAATTTTTTCTTTTAGCAAATTTGTTAAAATTCTATTTTGGGACAAAATCGCTTGGCGATTCTATCGATCGTCGGGCGATTTTGTTGATTTATGGGCAATTTTTTCCAACGGTCAATAATTTTAAGTTTGTTGGCATGGAAAATGAGGAGGACAATATCAAAATTGGTCATATTATATACCATTGCGAAGCTCTTTTCGAGCCCTATCCAATGGTATAAAATTTGATAAGAATTGAGATGATTTTATAGGGTAAAAAATCTCTTGAATATGACCTTACTTTTCTAGGAGAAAAACTAAGAAAAATGAGTCAATTTTTCATGTCTACACCTACCGACTAGTGTGAAGACATGGGGAACAATTGGGAGGATGAGAATGATGGTGCAGGAGGAAGGTCTACAATATTGCAAAACTTAAATGGGTCTCCATCGACTGGTACATAGTGAACTAGTCCTTTGTGGATATATTTGAGGTAATGGTGTAGTGTGGATGGGACACACTACATGTCTCTAATCCAAGGGTGACCTAGGAGAAAATTGTATTGTATTTCTCCTTAGATTATTTGAAAGAGGATATAAATGGTATGTATACCTACATGGATTGGTATGACTATGGATCCTACAGTAGGTCTCATGGAGCCATTGAAAGCACGTAGGTCAAGGTAAGGTGTAGCAAAATGGGCTTGAGGGATGTGCAAGTGATGTAGAGCTACTATGGATATGATGCTAATGGATGAGTCTGTATCAAATAGTACCCACTTGTAGGTGATATCATTGATCATGGCTTGTATGTGGAGAAGGGGATCTACTCCTTCTCCTATGAGTTCCATTTTCTCATGGTCATGGAAGTTGATTGAAGGTTGTAGGAAGCACGGGATATTTTGTACAAAATTGACAAAGGTATTTGTATCATGCGTCTCTAGGTCAATGGAACATAGGATGTCATTCAATAGCTCTTTATGGGGTTGATATTATTATAGGAGGTCAAATATGGATAGTCATGCAGGGATATTACGTAACTAATGGGTTAGGCTACCACGAATGGTAATCACATTTTGAGGTGGTGGAGGTACGGTATTAGACATTTGAGATGTTTGTGGTGATGTGAACTAGATAGGGGGAGAAAAAATAGGTGATGTCTAGTGCGATGGGTATCGTTGGTTCCCTATAGTGAGGTTGATCATACCTACTACACCATGTGATTGAGGATCACAATGTACATTGTTCACTTGGCGAGGTGGAGCTGGAGGATTATTTAGAGGTCTAGTTGGATTGGGTCCTCTATGATCTTGTAGAGGGTTTTGAAAGATCTCTAAGTTTTGATTCTACAAGGCTAGTGGGTTTTCTACCTGAATTGTGCCGCTATCGATTAGGTATTGAACTTATCCATAGAAGGAGTGACACGAATCGATATTATGGCCTCGATTCCTATGGAAAGTATAGAAGAGTTGCTCACTATAGTCATGAGTCTTAGGTGAATTTGGATCCAATGGATTGATATCAGGTAGTACGAGATGGTTGCCCTCATACAATATATAGAACAAGGCTGGTAATGGTTTGCATAAGGGTGTGAAGTTGCACGGTGGAACTTGTGGGCACATACCTCAGTATTATTATGATCGAGGTGGAGCAGGAGCATTGGTTTGGATTGCTTGTTCTTGTGGTGTATAGGGTGGAGGGATCAGCACTAGTGCTAGAGTAGCAACTGTGACCTAGTTATCTTACAGTGGCCGAGGGTAAGGTTGGTTTGGTGAGATTTTGCTAAAGTGGAAGTTGGAGTTATAGTTGGATTTGGCTCTCAATTTAATCTTCCCAGATTGAACCTTAATGTCTTCAATTACTTTTGCTTGTGATATGGAATCTTCAAAGGTACATCTTTGGTGAAGCTAGAGGGAAGTGAAAATGTGTTTGTGGCAACTCTTGGAAAAGAGCATCATGAGCTCCGTGGTGGAGAGGCTATGGTCAAGGTCATGGATAATCGCTCTCCATATGGCAACAAACTCAATAATGGGTTCATCATCTGCCTGTCGTAAGGCATACACATAAAAAAATATGGTATTTTCTTGATGTTGATGGATAAGTGCTCTAGGAAGGAGTTAGCCAACTGCTCAAAGGTATATAGGCTATGGCATGGGAGCATGTTGTACCAATCCAGTTCTAGCCCAATGAGGTACAAGGATAAGGTATGCAACATGAGAGGGTTACTACTATGAAGTTGGTAGCAAGATGAGCGATAATTACCCACATGCTCTCTAGGATCTTCCTTACCTCTATACTTGTCAAATTTTGGTATTTTGAAGCGATAGGAGTAGGGAGGAATGGGAACTGATGGATGGATTGGCTAATTGCACAGTTCATCATAACAGGGTTTTTGTGGCCCATAGCTAAAGGTGCATAGGTTTAGCATTTTGACTTCATCTCGTAGGAGTTGAAGCTCGGGTGTCATACAAGTGGGGGATTGAGCTATGGTAGGTTGCCCTTGTGGATGTGGTAGATACTGATATTGTTTCTCTTCCCAGTATTGTGAAGAGTATGGTTGTGCCTGATCTTGGTAAGGTGGGTACTGAGTGACATGTGCTATTGTATCTATGGGCACACTAGGTTGTGGGGTAGGTTTGTATTGAGGATATTAGTATTGTGACTGGGAAACATGTGATTATGGAATAGGTACCTATTGGGTTGGATATTGCTATAATTTTTGGGACATAGGTGGTGATGACCAAGCTAGGGGAGGCATAAATAAATTGGGTGCCACTGGTAATGGTTTAGGTGTAAGATCTACCGATACTAGGGGTAGTCGAGATGAGGTATCAAAGGATGGGCTATGTCTCTTTCCTGGAGGATAGGAAGTAGGGAAGCTAAAGTGCATAGAATAGCTTGGTTGAGCAGGTGAATGGGCTATGGATCTCGATCCATAGCTAGGATAGATATTGGTAGTGGGATCCTAAATAGGAGGAGGTGGTGGTATCCTAAAGGTCACCATAGACAAGGGTGGATCTGAAGGTTGGATATCATACAATCTAGATCCTTGGGATATTGGCGGGAAAGATACCAAAAATGCAGGATAAGCTACCAAGGTAGGAGCTTGGATTGAGGGGTAAGTGTATGTTTAAACTCCCTATTGGTTTTGCGCATCTTGCTCCTAAAGAGGCAGTTGGTAGGTGCCTTCATATATGGTGAAAAATGGTTCTTGGGAAGGTTATGGCTGAGACTCTTGTGAAGAGTACGGGTGTGAGGTTTGGGTAAATGCTTGTGGTTCCTACTAGGGAGGAAGATATTGTGCAGTGTGGAAGGATGGTTTTGGGTTTCCTATAGTAGAGTACGATGGATCAGACACCATTCCTATGATAGGGGTGAATGGTGTGACCTTTGGACAGGTACAATTTAGGAGTGGTGAGTCATTTTCAAAAAGGGATTGAGATAGATTTTGGAATAAGGGATGTGCAAAGGTGGGAGAAGTAGGTATGACCTCCTCATCTACGATAAATAATGGATGAGGTTGTCCTGGCTCTATGTAGATCACATGATCGCAGAATATGGTTGGTGGATTAGGTGAGTATGGGGTTGAAAGGAGTGGATAATCCTCTATGAGTGAAGTAGCGAGGACTTCACTCAAGGTTTATGTCTCATGTAGAGGCATCATGTGTGTGAATCATACATCGAATTCCATATGTGAATCAGATGTGTCCATGATCTTCCCCTTTAGTGTCGAAGGAGTAATAGTAGACTGACTAGAGGAAGTGGCAGGAAATTCCTCTAAAGAGCATGCTTGCTCGTGCACTCTACTATGAGTGACCACAGGCATAGTGACATGTGTGGGCGGGTTTTGGAAATAAACCCTGTGTAATACAGACTGGACTATGTCTAATGTAAATGTGAAGCAAGTGACATGTTGTATGTGGAAAAACAAAATATAGTGTAATGTGTTGAGACCGGTCCATGATCATGCAAACAACGGTAGACCGGAATCAATTCTAAATGCTAAAAATAAATGTGTTTTGTTTGTTTTGTGTGTTGTAATGTTGGTACTCCCTAGGTAGAATCAAGGGTAATGGAGTAGATACTCTAGAAAATTGAAAATTTCATCGATATCAAACCTCTTGCAACACCCAAAGATGCACAAAATAGAATGGTATTGCAACGTGCAAACGGTGACCTATATGGAAGGTACGGTAAAATGATATCCTAAAGGGGGAGAACCCACTATGTTGAAGTGAGTTCACTATATCCTCTCATGAAAAGAGGTGGTACTATTTGAGACCTACTACCGACATACCCATGCTTTCACTTCACCCTCGGGTGGGCTTAGTCAAGAATGACAGTTATCGTATCCACAAATTATATTAGCCTTGTGGATGAAGGTGTCTAATCCTATCCCACTCTATAGGTAACCACTGGTGATGAAATCCAAGGCCCAGTCACAAAATTGGGTGATTTTTCGATGATGAAATCCATAAAACTGCTCCTATGGGGCTGCTAGGTGTCTAGGGAGGTGAGTTGATGGAGAGTGAAACTCGATCCACACTAGTCTCGAGCGATGGATTGGGGATGAAGTCCAATATCACCACTTGTTTAAATACCATGTGAGTGTGTGTGGGTTTGTGTTTTGCTAATGGTGTATGTAAAGCAAGAAACTAACTAATTGCCTTTTTTAAATAAAACTAATCCTAATGCCTTTTCAAAAGCAAATGATTAGATAAAGAATTCTTTGCAAATAAATAGTCTAGCCCTAAATGCCTTTTCAAAGTAAACTAATCTACTTTGTAAAGCATGGAAACATGCAATCCAAGTGTGTGGAATAAAGGGGATTATGAAACCCTAACTTGAACTTTAGAATGCAAAATTCTTTCAGAAATGGAAGAGGGGATTAGAAACCCTAATTTAACTTTAGAATGTAAAGTTCCTTTTAGCAATGGAATCTATCAACGAATGAGGAACAACGTAGGCTTATTCTACATGCAAAGTACAAAGAGAAAAGCAAATTTACTTGAGAAATAAATTTTATACAGTTGCTGGAAAGTTGCAGGTCCTAAAAATTTGAAAAATCCTAAGGATTCGATAACTTTGCAATGAAAGCAAAACTATATCTAGTAATGATTATTTAACTAGTTAGTGAAATTTTTGTTTCTAAAACTTGCAATAGAGGCGGAAAAAGTGAAAATGCCTATATTTTTATGCTAAGGGGGGTTTTATTGGGCCCTGAAAAGATCACCCTAATTAATTTGGGGATTTTTTAGGCTTTTGTACTCAAATCGCCACCCGAGGGTGAATTCTATTTTGAAGGCTCAAATATGATATTTGACAGTCCAAACGGCCTTTGTAGGTTGCAAGGAGGTCTGAGATAGCAATATCTTCAAATTTTGGGGCTCTAATATGCACTTCACCACCCGAGGGGTGAATTGGCAGCAAGTTCATGGGGCGAGGGGTGAATCAGCTACAGAGGCTTCAAATTAGGGCTCTGATGACCTAAGATGGTTCCTAGGGTTTTGGAGGTCTCTGTGGTAGACAAATTTGGTACCTGCAAGACACAAAAATAGAGGATAATGCAAGATTTTTAAAAATAATTAATCTAGCACTATCCAATGTGGGGGTCCCACCGAGCTTGCTAGAATGAAACGGTCAAAAAATGGCATTTGATAATTCAACACAAGATAAAATAATGCATCGAACAGAGAAACTATTTTTCATTGATATTGATAAAAATGTGTTACAATAGGGATGTGTTGCCTTTATCTATTTCTATTTCCAACAAGGTTACAACCAATATGATGCCTTCTTCGATCATCCCTCAATGAAGGTGGGCTTCTTTGTGTGTGTGCCACCACATGGTTTGCTTGTTTTCTAGTGTTCTTCCTCTCCAAATCTACTAGATGACCTGTAAAATGGAGTTAGTTTGTTGAGCGGCTTGCCTTAGTTAGGCCCCATGTTTAAGAAGATGAAATGCCTTATAAAAACATGATAAAAACTGAAATAAATGATACAAAAGCACATAAAATAGGAAAAAAGAGCTTACCTGCCAGATCTAGGTTAATCTGGACACTCACCACTTGAGGGGCGAATTAGGACCAGATTAATGGGGCAAGGTGCAATTTGATCTGTGATGTCCCTTGTGCAAAATTACTTTGGTAGATCGATTCTTAGGGAGTTGATGTGCCTCCGTCTGGTGTCGAAATCGAACTGTGTACATCGAGAAATGATTGTTCAATGTTCACTTTCCATTTGAGCAGAGTAACTGTACTTTGTTAACTTTTGGAGAGATCTCTAATTTGGGGTTTAGGACCCACTATTTATAGGAAATAGCAAGGTGCATGGGGGGAGTTAGATGGACTAAACCTAGGTTTTATTCTGACTAGGGTTAGGTTAGGAAATGTAATGTGGCAACATCACATTCCTTATGAGAAATATCTCATCCTCACACATGTGTGAGGATGGATTAGGGCTAATCCTGATTAGGAGACCTTAAGTCAATTTAGGACATGATTAAAAGAACATCCTAAAAACCCTAATTTCACACATGTGGGAGGGTGCAATTAGCATTAATTAGGAATTAGAGGTTAATTAATCACTTTTGCCCTAAAAAGGTGACTTAAGTGAAGTCAACATTAAATTAGAATTTGGTAATTGACTTGTTAATTATTTTTGCCAATTAATAGCCTGTGGGGGTCTCAATTGAGTGCAAATAGGTTATGTATCACCTTGGACTGTTGTCTGAAGGTAGCCTAATGCATGGGATGTGATTTTGAAGGCTTACTAGGGTTTTGGACTTGAAAGCTACATATGGAAGTCTACACACTGCTATGGCAAACTATGGCAATATACGTATGACTATGCATAACTACACATGACTATGATAGCCTACAAAATCCTAGGAATGTCTGGAATCACCTATGGATACGTATAGATGATAATGTGTGACTTTTGGGTGTCTATAATATGTTTGAAATTCTTTCCACAATGATGTCCAAGTGAGGAAGAGGAAATAATGGAAACAAAAATCTTAGAAACACAATTTAAAAATGAAGGGAAGAACTCACAGATAAACCAACAAATCAAAGTTTTTCAAAAGAATAAAGGGAGAAAATATGCACAAGAAAAACAATAGTTTACATGTTAAAATTTCAAATAATACAGGTTCCAATATAGAATCTGTTGAACCTTCTAGTAAAATTTTGATTGTGTATACACATTCCTCAAGGTTAGAAGCCATCTCAGATTCAGTTGGAGTAAGTCAAAAAATAGGGAAAAAAAATTGAAGATGGATTCTAATCAAAAGGTAGGTCGCAAGACCAATAAATGTCATAGGGTAAAATAAGGTGAAAAGCTTGTAGAGGAAGGTAATATTAATACCCTTCCCAACTTTTTTAGCCTTGGTATTAATAAAGATCATCACTTGGAATATTAGATGACTCAAAGGGAGTATTTCAAAACAAAATTAAATTAGAAGAATAATTCAGATAAATCATCCACATCTTGTTTTCCTTCAAGAAACAAAGATGTCGATAGAGGAAATAGAATCAATTGCTAGTAAAATTTGTCCAACTAAAAATATGGTTTCCCTTAGTTCCCAGGGGACTTTTGGTGTCATTGCTTGGCTTTGGAAACCAAAAGAGGTATTTATTCACCACATGGTTGGTAGTTGGGTTCTTTTGGCTATAGCTATTCAAATTAGACATTCCAACCAAATTATGCTCTACATTACTATTTATGCTCTGACTACTTTGAATGAAAAAAGAAGATAGTGGAAGGATATAACTTATATTATCTCTCATTTTCTTGAAGCTTGGATCTCTATCGAAGGAGATTTCAATACCATCCTCTCTCTAGATGAGAAAATTGGGGAAAATAGAAATTTGGATAGGAGCACTGACCTCATGAGCGAATATATTGAAAACCATCATCTTGTGGACATCCAACCAGATAATGGCCTTATGACTTGTTCTAACAGAAGGCAAGGCTTAGCTTGTATAATAGATATATTGGATAGGTTCTTGCTCTATAAAAATTTCTTAATCCATGGTTACATTCCTAAAGTGAAGACTCTTAACAATGTTGGTTCGGATCACTGGCCAGTCATGGTGGAAATGTGGAAAACCAATGTGAGTTTCTCTCCTTTTTTATTTCAGTTAATGTGGCTTAAAGATAATTCTTTTAGACCTTGAGTGCAACAATGGTGGAAGAAAAGTAAACGTAGGTATGGGACTAAGATGTTCTATTTTTAAAAAATATTACAATATATTAAATCCAAAATCAAGACTTGGAACTGGAAGTAGTTTAGGTATGTTTATAAAAAACATGAAGTTATTGCTCAACTTAAAAATTTGAATAATAAAATCCATTTAGATGGCCTCACAGAGAGTAGAAGTGCAGATGAAATTAATCTCATAGCTTAATTAGAGGAATGGGAAAAAAGAGAACTCTTATGGAAGAAAACATCTAGAATTCAATGGCTCAAATAAGGAGATTGAAACACAAATTTCTTTCACAAATCTCTTCTAGCTCAAAGATATCACAACTTTATTTCTTCCCTAAAATCATATTCTAGAGATTTTATCTACAATTGGGATGGCATGAACTCTATTGTTGTCAATTACTTTTCCAATATTTTTGTTGCTACTCCTCTTGACTCGGATTCTCAACAAAATGTTCTTCAAGCAATCCCTTCTCTTATCACTTATGAGGATAACTCTATTTTGAATGATCTTGTTACTATTAATGAGCTTCAACAGGTAGTTTTTAAAATACAAAAATAGAAAACCCTAGGTCCTGATGGTTTTCCCATTGAGTTCTACCAAGAGATCTAGGATATCCTTCATGCTGATTTATTAGAGGTGGTGGAAGAAGCCAGGAAAGCAATAAAAAATTTGAATGTTATCAATAAAACTATATTACTCTTGTTTCAAAATCTCAAGAGGCTAATCATATCTGATCTTTTAGACCTATTTCTTTATGTAATGTTCTTCTCAAAATCATTACTAAGATCATTGTAGAAAGGTTGAAGCCTCTTTTGCATAATATTATTTCCCCTGAACAAGGGGGTTATGTAAAAGGGTGTCAAATAGTGGATGAGATATTTCTTTCTCAAGAAGCCATCCATTCCATGGATATGCAAAAATCTCCTTCCATGTTCATTTGATTAGACTTATCCAAATCTTATGACAGAGTGGAGTGGCACTTATCAAAATTTTGAGGCAATTTGGTTTCTCTCAAGATTATATAAATTGGATTATGGGATGCATCTCTTTAGTTTCCTACTTAGTTATTATCAATGGCAAGTCTTCTAAGTTGTTCCATGCTTCTAGAGGTATTAGGCAAGGTGACCCCCTATCCCCTTATTTATTCATCATTCTTGTTGAATGCTTGGGTAGGACTATAACCAAAAAGAGAGAAAACAAAACCCTTGAGGGAGTTACCATTGCTCATGGAGCTAGACCTATTTCTCATCTTCACTTTTTTGATGACTCTACTCTTTTAGGTAAAGCTACAGTTAAGAAAGCTTCTAATATTAAGCAAATCATTAGATGTTTTTCTAAGGCTATGGGACAATTGATCAATGAAGATAAATTTAAAGTCATTTTCTTTCACTGCACTACTAGACATGAATCTATGGTCTTGGATAAATTAAGATATAATAATACCTCCCTTTCGATCACTTATTTAGGTATTCCCATAAATATTCAAAGATTAAAAAAAAAATGGAATTGGCTGTTGGATAAAGTCATGAAAAAAATTGGAAAGTGGACCAATTGGTGGCTTTCTTCTCGGGGTAGAATCACCTTGGTAAAATTAGTCCTTCAAGATATTCCTATATATGTTTCTACCATGTTGAATATCCCAAAGGCTTTTCTTATAGAACTTGATCAAATCAGTCATCGGTTCCTTTGGAGTGGTACTAAGGAGAAAATAAAATGGGCCTTGGTGAAATGAGACACTCTATGTCTTCCTAAGAATGAAGGGGGATTACGATTTTGGTCTGCTATTAATAACAAAAAATCTTTAGCTGCTAAATTATATTTGAGTATTTTGCATAACCCCAATGCTCTTTGGACCAAAAATATCTGTGTTAAATATGCTAAGAATAAAAGTCTTGAAGATCTTGTTTGCTATCAATTGCCTAACAAAGGTTCTCCCATTTTAGCAGTTCTTGAGACTAGTGAGGATTTGATTAAGAAATAATTATTTTGGATCATTCATAATGGTCAATAGGTAAATTTTGGGACATATTCTTGAAATGGTCACAAGCCTTTGATAACTTAGTTTCCCGATTGGAGGCCTTGGATGGAGGAGCTTCATAGAGCTAACTGGATAAAGGTGACTAATTACTATCTATACCATATTGGTAATTCAGATGTTGGTAGATATTGGATCCCTATTGAGGAATGACCTATTCAAATCCCAAAAAGATAAATACAAGATATCCAATGCATCCTTCATATGAGATCTCTCTCTTGGTCCCATGATAAAGATTATTTTGGATGGAACACCACTACTAAGGTTGAGTATTCAGTTTCTCAAGGTTATTTGGCCTTATGTCATAATAATCTCAACCAATTATCTGATATATTTTCTTAGTTATGGTCTCAAAATATTTTTTCTAAGGTGAGGGTCTTTACTTGGATTTTATTGCATTGCAGGTTGCTTACTAGGGAGCAACTTATGAAGTGTGGTTTTCATGGTCCTTTTAGATGTGAAATGTGTGAAGAGAATGTGGAATCTCTTAGACATATTTTTATTGAGTGTACTTTAGCCTCTGAGCTATGGAGGAGAATGGTCACTTTACTTGGCTTACAGTGGTCCAATTTTTTTACTTTTGAACAATTTTGGAGGGATTGGCCTAAACAAGAGAGTGTTGATCATTTTATTAGGTAGTTAGTTTGGATGGATTATACCATTCTTCTTTGGAATATCTGGAATGAAAAGACTAATCGAATTTTTAATCAAGAAAGGAAGGATATTCACTATATTTGGAAAAATTGCCAACTTAGTTGAATCAGTCCAACAACTCCTTAATCACTCCCAAAACTCCCACCAAATATGGGATCAAGTGATGCAAATATTGAATATTAACTCTTCTAAGGGCAACCAACTTAAATGGAATGTGAGTAATTGCAAGATGGGTAGAACAAGGAAGTGGAAAACTCTTTAGGATTTTTTATGATGACTGCTGATTGTACTCAAAAATTTGAACATATTATTTATGATCGAATTTGTGTTTTAATGGATTTTGACAAACCCCTATCTAAAATTATCACATTACAATTTAAGGACACTTGGGAGCAAGTAGTGGATTATGAGAAAATTTCTTTTCGTTGTATAATTTGTCATGAATATGGTCATTTGGCTAGTTTTTGCCCAAATAAAATTCCACATCAAAAGAAATAATATATAAACTCAGCAGGTTTCCAAATGCCTAAGAAAAACACATAAAAACTAGTTATGAAGGATCAATCTAAGTTATCTGCTAATATGTTTGAAATTCTTTCCACAAATGATGTCCCAATTGAGGAAGAGGAAATAATGGAAACAAATATATTAGAAAAACAATTTAAATATGAAGGGGAGAACTCAGAGATAAACCAACAAATAAAATATTTTCAGTAGAAAAAAGGAAGAAAATATACACAAGAAAAACAATATTTTACATGTTAAAATTTCAAATAATATAGGTTCCAATATAGGCTCTGTTCAACCTTCTGGTAAAAATTTTATTGTGTATACACATTCCTCAAGGCTAGAAGCCATCTCAGATTCAATTGGAGTAAGTCAAGAAATAGGGGAAAAAAACTGAAGATGGATTCTAATCAAAAGGTAGGTCGCAAGACCAATCAACATCATAGGGTAAAATAAGGTGAAAATATAGTAGAGGAAGGTAATATTAGTACCCTTTCCAACTTTTTTAGCCCTAGTATTAATAAATATCATCACTTGGAATATTAGAGGACTCAAAGGGAGTCTTTCAAAACAAAATTAAATTAGAAGAATAATTCAGATAAATCATCCAATCTTGTTTTCCTTCAAGAAACAAAGATGTTGATAGAGGAAATGGAATCAATTGCTAGTAAAATTCGGCCAGCTAAAAATGTGGTTTCCCTTAGTTCCCAGGGGACTTTTGGTGTCATTTCTTACCTTTGTGAACCAAAAGAGGTATTTATTCACCATATGGTTGGTATTTGGGGTCTTTTGGCTATAACTATTCAAAGTAGACATTCCAACCAAATTATGCTCTGCATTACTATTTATGCTTTGACTAATTTGGAGGAAAAAAGAAGATAGTGGAAGGATATAACTTATATTATCTCTCATTTTCCTGAAGCTTGGATCTCTATCAAAAGAGACTTCAATATCATCCTCTCTCTAGATGAGAAAATGGGGGAAAATAGAAATTTGGATAGGAGCACTGACCTCATGAGCGAATATATTGCAAACCTCCATCTTATGGATATCCAACCATATAATGGACTTATGACTTGTTCTAATAGAAGGCAAGGCTTAGCTTGTATAATAGAGATATTAGATAGGTTCTTGCTCTCTAAAAATTTCTTAATCCATGGTTACACTCCTAAAGTGAAGACTCTTAACAATGTTGGTTCGATCACTGGCCAGTAATGGTGGAAATGTGGAAAACCAATGTGAGTTTCTCTCCTTTTTTATTTCAGTTAATGTGGCTTAAAGATAGTTCTTTTAGACCTTGGGTGCAAAAATGGTGGAAGGAAAGTAAATGTAGGTATAGGACTAAGATGTTCTATTTTTTAAAAATATTACAATATATTAAATCCAAAATCGAGACTTGGAACTGGAAGGATTTTGGGTATGTTTATAAAAAAATATGAAGTTATTGCTCAACTTAAAAATTTGAATGAGAAAATACATTTAGATGGCCTCACAGAGAGTAGAAGTGCATATGAAATTAATCTCACAGCTCAATTAGAGGAATGGGAAAAAAGAGAACTCTTATGGAAGCAAAAATCTAGAATTCAATGGCTCAAATAAGGAGATCGAAACACAAATTTCTTTCACAAATATCTTCTAGATCGAAGATCTCACAACTTTATTTCTTCCCTAAAATCATATTCTAGAGATGTTATCTACACTTGGGATGGCATGAACTCTATTGTTGTCAATTACTTTTCCAATATTTTTGTTGTTACTCCTCTTGACTCGGATTCTCAACAAAATTTTCTTCAAACAATCCCTTCTCTTTTCATTTATGAGGATAACTCTATTTTGAATGCTCTTGTTACTATTAATGAGCTTCAACAAGCAGTTTTTAATTACAAAAAGAGAAAACCCTAGGTCTTGATGGTTTTCCCATTGAGTTCTACCAAGAGATCTGGGATATCCTTCATGCAAATTTATTAGAGGTGGTGGAAGAATCCGGGAAAGCCATAGAAATTTTGAAGGTTATCAATAAAACTTATATTACTATTGTTCCAAAAGCTCAAGAGGCTAATCATATCTCAACTTTTAGACCTATTGCTTTATGTAATGTTCTTCTCAAAATCATTACTAAGATCATTGTAGAAAGGTTGAAGCCTCTTTTGCATAATATTATTTCCCCTGAACAAAGGGGTTATGTAAAAGGGTGTCAAATAGTGTATGAGATAGTTCTTGCTTAGGAAGCCATCCATTCCATGGATATGCAAAAATCTTCTTCCATGTTCATTCGATTAGACTTATCCAAATCTTATGACAGAGTAGAGTGGCACTTCCTTATCAAAATTTTGAGGCAATTTGGTTTCTCTCAAGATTATATAAATTGGATTATGGGATGTATCTCTTTAGTTTCCTACTTAGTTATTATCAATGGCAAGTCTTCTAAGTTGTTCCAGGCTTCTAGAGGTATTAGGCAAGGTGACCCCCTATCCCCTTATTTATTCATCATTCTTGTTGAATGCTTGGGTAGGACTATAACCAAAAATAGAGAAAAAAAAACCTTTAAGGGATTTACCATTGCTCATGGAGCTAGACCTATCTTTCATCTTCAATTTTTTGATGACTCTACTCTTTTAGGTAAAGCTATAGTTAAGGAAGCTTCTAATATTAAGAAAATCATTAGATGTTTTTCTAAGGCTATGGGGCAATTGATCAATGAAGATAGATCTAAATTCATTTTATTTCACTGCACTACTAGACATGAATCCATGGTCTTGGATAAATTAATATATAAGAATACCTCCCTTTTGATCACTTATATAGGTATTCCCATCAATATTCAAATACAAAAAGAAAGATTGGAATTGGTTGTTAGACAAAGTCATGAAGAAAATTGGAAAGTGGACCAATAGGTGGCTTTCTTATGTGGGTAGAATCACCTTGGTAAAATTAGTCCTTCAAGCTATTCATATTTATGTTTTTACCATGTTGAATATCCCAAAGGTTGTTCTTAGAGAACTCGATCAAATTAGTCATCGATTCCTTTGGAGTGGTACTAAGGAGAAAATAAAATGGGCCTTGGTAAAATGGGACACTTTATGTCTTCCTAAGAATGAATGGGGGGTTAGGATTCTGGTATGCTATTAATAACAACAAAGCTTTATCTGCTAAATTATATTTGAGTATTTTGCATAATCCTAATGCTCTTTGGACCAAAAATATCTGGGTTAAATATGCTGAGAATAAAAGTCTTGAATATCATGTTTGCTATCAATTGCCTACCAAAGGTTCTCCCATTTTAGCTGTTCTTAAGATTAGTGAGTATTTGATTAAGAAATAATTATTTTGGATCATTCATAATGGTCAACAGGTAAATTTTTGGACATATTATTGGGATGGTCACAAGCCTTTGATAACTCAGTTTCTCGATTGGAGACCTTGGATGGAGGAGCTTCATAGAGCTAACTGGATAAAGGTGACTAATTATTATCGATACCATGCTGGTAATTCAGAGGTTGGTAGATATTGGATCCCTATTGAGGAATGACCTATTCAAATCCTAAAAAGGTAAAGACAAGATATCCAATGCATCCTTCATATGATATCTCTCTCTTGGTCCCATGATAAAGATTATTTTGGATGGAACAACACTACTAAGGGTGAGTATTCAGTTGCTCAAGGTTATTTGGCCTTATGCCATAATAATCCCAACCAATTATCTGATATCATTTCTTAGTTGTGGGCTCAAAATATTTGGTCTAAGGTGAGGCCCTTTACTTGGATTTTATTGCATCGCAGGTTGCTTACTAGGGAGCAACTTATGAAGTGTGGTTTTCATGGACCTTTTAGATGTGAAATGTGTGAAGAGAATGTGGAATCTCTTAGCCATATTTTTATTGAGTGTACTTTAGCCTCTGAGCTATGGAGGAGAATGCTCACTTTACTTGGCTTACAATGGTCCAATTTTTTTACTTTTGAATAACTTTGGAGGGATTGGCTTAAAAAAGAGAGTGTTGATCATTTTATTAGGCAGTTAGTTTGGATGGATTCTATCATTCTTCTTTGGGATATCTGGAATGAAAGGAACAATCAAATTTTTAATCAATAAAGGAAGTATATTCACTATATCTGGAAAAATACCATTGCCAACTTAGTTGAATTAGTCCAACAACTCATTAATCACTCCCAAAACTCCCACCAAAAATGGGATCAAGTGATGCAAATATTGAATATTAATTCTTCTAAGGGCAACCAACTTAAAGGGAATGTGATTAATTGCAATATGGATAGAAAAAGGAATTGGAAAAATCCTCCTAAGGATTTTGGAAAAGTTAATACCGATGGACCCTCTAGAGGGAACCCTAGAAATGGCTCCCTGGTTTTTACTTTTGCTGAGAATTTGGGTATTACATCCAAAAACCTTGCTAAGGGGTATGGTATCCTTAGAGTCCTTCAAGAGGATACTAATGTTGGATGGTAAAATGTCCTATTTGAGTATGACTCTCAACTCATGATTAATATTTTGAAGAATCCTTCTAAGAATCATAAGGTTGATTGGAGAATAAAAATAATTATTAAGAAGATTCAGTTAATCCAAATGGGATTTTTGAAAGTTGATTACAATCATGTGGTTAGATATCAAAACAAGAGCATTGATGCTTTAGCTAATTGGGATTTGGACAAAGGTGATCTTACTTTCTATGGCCACCCTCCTAGATGGTGGGCTTTGCAAATTAGGGAAGCTCTTCTTTCTATCATTTCTTTGGATGGCTCCAGTTCTAGAGGTACCTAGTTTCTTCTTGTTTTTTTTCTTCTCTTTGGTTTGGTTAGGGCATTTTAGTTCCCTAGCTCAAACTTATCTTTCTTTTGTTTCCTCTAGTGATTCTTGCCTTAAAAGTCTTTTGGTATAGAAAGGTCATTGTTGTGTTCTATTTTTTCTTTTTTCTTTTTTTTGTTTTATTTTTTGAGATGTTTGTGTGTTTTTGTTTTGTTTTGTTTTGTTTTTATATTTTTGTGTTGTTTTTTTTTTTTCTTGTGTTTTTGTTGTTTTGTGTTATTTTGTGTTTTTTGTTGTTGTTCTTGTGTTTTTGTTGTTCTTGTTCTTGTGTTTCTGTATGTTTGTGTTAATTAGTATTTTTGTGTTTTGGTGTGTGGATGTTTCTATGTTTTTTGTTTTTGTTTGCAGTAGGTTGTTGGTTGTTTTTTTTTATTTTTTTTATTTTTTAGGTTTTGTTTGTTTTTGTTTTTGTTTGCAGTATGTTGTTGGTTATTATTATTATTATTATTTTTTTTTTTTAGGTTTTGTTTGTTTTTGTTTTTCATGTTTTTGTTGGTTGCGTCTTTGTAGCATTCTATTATTTTTGTTATGTTTTTCTTGTGTTTTTATGTGTGGTTCGTGTTGTGTTTTTTTTATCTTATTGTGTGTGTGTTTGGTTGTGCTTTATCTTTTTGACACACTCAAGGAACATGTTTTTTTAATATTTTTGTGTGTTTATGTTTGTGTTTGTGTTTGTGTTTGTGTTTGTGTTTGTGTTTGTGTGTTCTTATTTTTTATTGTTTCAAGTTTTCTCTTTGAGTATGTCAAAGGTGGTAGGCCAGGTGCGAGCCTTGGGTGATTTTTGCGAAAGGGATACCCTGCATCCTTGGGTCTTACCCAAAAGTGGCATCCTTTCTATGATATTTTCCACAAAAGAAAACAAAATTTGATATAAGTATTACTTATAAACCTTAGATGCTCTAGATTGAAGTTTCAAGGTTTAAATTCAAACAAAATAAGGTATAAATACTTTATATGTGACTAATACATCACAAATATGTCCTACACATATAATGGATTCAAAAAATACAAGATAATTATATATATTATTTATAAACCTTAAAAATTAAAATAACTCTTTTTTAATATGCTCCAACTTGAACAATCATAGACTTGCATTATATAACTGTTAATTTCAATATTTTTAAAAATCACATTAACATGAAGAACCATGAACTATTGTGACCAAGTTACTTTTAAGGTCACAACACTTATCTTAATTAAAAGGTGATACCATCCCTACTTCCCCACTTACCTTAATTTAAAGGTTAGACCATCCTACTCCCCCATAAATGCTTCATCCATAGATAAGAAAATATAGTTTAATTGCAGAGGTTTAAGGTTAAAATCATGAGTAGAGTTGTATGCTATGTTTTTGGTAATTACAATATGATTGAAAATAATTATTTATTAGTTAAACAATATCTTGCTTATAAATTATAGTCTTGTCAAAATTAAAAACTTATCATTTTATTTTATTTTTTTTAAGAATTCAAAAATTTTATATTAAAATAATATTATTTACAAGCTAGGACAAGACTTCTCCCAATCTTAGCTAACAAGAACACATGTTTCCTCCTTTTAAATTTCCAACAAACTTTTATAACTCTAAAATCTAATATCCTAAGAACCAACCACTTTTGTTTAAAAAACTAAAATGAGATCTACTTTGGAGCTAAATATCCTAAACCATATGTCTGCAATGATTGTTCAAATTTGGATGTTCTCACCAATATTCCTAATCCTCTCATCCTCAATAGCCATGCCACTATGCCAGTAAACCCCTACCTCTTTCTCGATACCCATCTTAGCTAGGAACTTTACCACTTTATTTATAGATCTATCCACATAAATAAAGATCACATCATCTAATTCCCTCCACAATTCCTTAATTTGGGTGACAAGAATCTTGAACCTCCACATCTCTAAAGTAAATTTCCTCATGGAATCCATAGCTCCTACCAAGATTTGAAAATAAAATTCTATCATTATCATCTTATAACCTTATCTTACCACCTAAATAGAAACATATTTGATAGCTAAGGCTTCTCCTTAATTATTTGTGGCCTTGGCTAGGCCCTACAATTCTCAATAAAGCATTGTCCCAACATAATTCTTGCAGACCACTCAAATTCCAACTCTACCCGAATTGTCTTTCGCAACTCCATCAATATTAATTTTAATCCAACCTTCTAGGGTATTTTCCAACTAACTCTGTTCTACCCCTCTTACACTTTGAATTCCTTCTCTATCATCCCTATATCATCTTGAGTTTCTTCTTTAGCATACACTACCACAATTTTTGTGACATTGCTCCACATGACCTACCTGATGTTATCCAAGGATGATAAGATTTCTCTAAAAAAATTATCATTTCATTCCAATCACTCTTGCCACCAAATAAATTTTAATCAAAGCTTCCACCTAATATGAATAGCTTCATATTTAAATCTACCCCTCTTCCATATTTTCAATATTAATCAGGTTCAAATCACCTTTGACTCAGTTTTTATAAGCTAAAACCATCGCTCCCAAATCTCACATGTGAATGAACACTACTTTATTTTATTACTAAAATAAATATTTTTATATAATATAATTATAAAGTTTAAATTAAAATCTAAGATTATCATGATCATGAATTTGTATCATAATTGCTTTGTGTGAACAATTCTTGAACAAGCATATTCATATTTATTGTCATCAGTTAGATCTTTGCACCCTTTAAAATTTATTTTAAATTGATTAATAATATTACTTAAAAATAAAATATAATATTTGAAATCATATATATTTAAATAATTAAACTAAAATATTAAAAATTATAGATAAAATATTGTTTTATTTTATTTATTTGAATATAAAAATAAAATAACTATAATATAATATTAAAATATGTGTAACTGTTAAAAAAACAACAAAAAATTATTTGAAAGTCATTGTAAAAATACTAACAAACCATAACATTGCATTAAACAATGTGCAAGATGCTCAAATACATGTTATGTTATATGAACATTTAGAGTTTAAGAAATCAATAAGCAAATTTATTATGAAATTCTTAAATCAAAATTATTTTTTATTATTAAAAAATATAAAATTAAAAGTGTAATCATAATTATGTGCAAGCATGTGATCCAGGAATGAGTATAGCTAGAAGTGAGTGCAAGAATGAGCCAAGAGTGAGGAGGAAGTGTGACCAAGAAGTAGAAATCAAAGTGTGATCCAAGTGAAGAATATTCAATGCGGGTCAAGAGGAAGTGTGAGCTAAGAGGTAGTTTGAAATATGACAAGCACACCTTTGATTGAAAAAATGGATGGTATGCAAGTCGATTCCAAGGAAGGTTATGTGAGAAACTCTAAGAAAGGTATTTCTAGTGGTGTGCAAGTCCCAAGGAATCTAAAAAATAGGATTTTTAACCCAAGGGCCCAGTCATGGTTAAATGAAGTGAAAGGAAAGATCATAGGAGTGGAGAAAAGGTTTGGTCCAAGACCAAAGTAAGGAAAACTCATCATTCTAGACATCTTGGTAGAACTAACAATGGCCCAAGGAGTAATGAACTTAGTGGGAAAGTTTATCAGTGCTCAACCATATTTGGACACTATTAGAAAATGGGCTTTGATGAAATGGCATGTTGCCTAAAGGGTTATTCATGATCAATTTAAACTGTGAAGGGGATGCAGATCGTATTTTATGGGTGGCCCATGGTTTTTTGGACATAAATATTTTTTTTGCAAAAATGGGGGTCTTACTTTGACCCAAATAAGCAGAACATTCATTAAGCTTCTATTTGGGTTAGATTTTCAAGTTTGCCCTTCCAATTTTGGCATGAGGAAGTGTTGATAGGTATTGTTAAAGATTTTGGTAATTTGGTTTTGATAAATCCTACAATGTTAGTAAAGTCAAGGCTAGTGTATGCCAGGATACGTGTGAATGTCGATATGAAAAACGAACACCCTAGCTCAATAAAAGTCATTCTAAACATGGAAGTTTGGTGCAGTCTATCAAATATGAGAACAATCCCTCAATATTTGATTTTTGCAAGAAACTAGGGCATTCAATAAATTTATGCCCTAATAGGAAGAAGGAAAGCAACCCTCAAAAATTCTAGCAAAGGAAGGAGGCTTCATATTTGAGATCCAAACAGGTGGAAGACCCAGTAATTCCAATGGAGAAGAAATCAAATAAGGTTGAGGTCCAAGAAACCCCTATTGAAGACTCAAATAACCAAACGGTGGAGGAAGAAAAAATTTTAGAAGAAGAAAATCAAGTGAACCTCATAGATCAAAACCCCTCTATCATTGAGAAAAAAAATTTCCAAACCCAAGAACCCTATTATGATGAAGTTGAATTCATGAACCATAAATCCTTTGCAAGTCTTCATAATCCAATGGCTGAAGTAAATTATGACATCTAGAACAAGGAAACTAATATGGAAAATATGGTGAAGCATCAAAAGAAGAAATTTGATAACAAGGATGAGAGTTCTCTAGGGTAAATGCCTAACCAGAAGGGAAAAAATCAAAATGGAAAAATATTTAAGAATAGGCCAAAAGAGGAAATGGATATAGAGGAGTGGGATTCTTCAAAGGATATAAATATAGAAAATTTTGAAGAGGATTTGAAGTTGTTGACTCTCTTAAAGCATGCCAAGAAAAAAACATATGTGGGCTCTTATGTTTCTAGAGGAAGGTGAAAAACTATAATGGTTAGATCCAGAGAGGCAACAAAACAAGTTATAGATGGTACTCAAAAGTTATTATATTTGGATGGGGGGAAGAACCCATGAAAATATAAGAAATGAATTGTTTTATCTTATAACATTAGGGGTATGAATGCCCCTGCAAAACATTGGGTACTTCAGGAGATGAGAAAATAATATAAACCTGGTATCTTCTTGATTCAAAAGAATAATATTGATGAGCAAAATTTTTAATCGATTAAAAACATCATTTGGAAGGAAGTGAATATAGTGGAAAGTTCAGTGGTGGGATCCTCTAGAGGTGTATGGACTTTATGGAACATTAGAATATTTAATGGTCAATGTATTCAAAGAAATGAAATATGTGTGTCTTTTCTCTTGACTTGTAAAATTATAAACTTTTCTTGGATTGTTTCTAATGTATATACCCCAAACACTAAGGAAGGAAGAAAAATAGTGTGGGAGCTCCATAGTAATATTCACGACTTATCTCAATGACCATGGATAGTTTTCGAGGATTTTAACACACCCTTGTATCCTAGTGATAAGAAAGGAGGTAGTTTTGGTTATTCTAATAGTATGGAGGAATTTTAATGATTTTATCTCTAAATGTGAATTGATGGATTTGGATCTAAAAGGGGCTGAATACACCTAGTCTAATAGGATGTTAGGAAGAAAATATATTAAATTAGATTGAATAGAGTATTAGCATCTCGATATTGGTTAACTCACTATGATAACTATTCTCTCAAAGCCCTCCTAAATATTACCTTTGTTCATTCACCATTGCTTTTGGAAGTGTTGGAGGGGAGAAGAGTTAAAGGTAGACCCTTCAAAATTGAGTTAATGTGGATGTCACATCCTTATTTATATCAAAATATTTCAGAAAGGTGGAACATTGATATTAGAGGATCTAAATTGTTCCAAGTCTCTTAGAAGCTAAAAATGTTAAGAAAAATGTAAAGGTTTGGAACAAGAAGGTTTTGTTCATTTAAAAGAGATAAAATGTAATCTAAATGCTAGCTTGGAAGAGATAGAAGAGAAAAATCAAAATTGTGGACGCACAAAGGAATTAGATAGAAAATAAAAGGTTCTTTTGTCTAATCTCCACACTTTATTAGCCCAAGAAGAAGTCCATTGGAGACAAAAATCTAGGGCTTTATGGCTCAAAGAAGGAGATTGAAACACCTAATTTTTTCATCTCACAATTATTAGACACAGGGCATATAATAGAATAAGAATATTGAAGACAAAAGAGGGCAAGGAAGAAACATGTTTTCTTTTGTGGATTAAAAATTTTCTCATGTTGAGGATGGCGGGAGCAGGAGCAAAAACGGGAGCGGGAGCGGGTTTAGATGCAGGCGCAGGATCCAGGGTGGGCGTAGGATCAAGATAAGGATCGAGCACGTCGAGGCTTAGGCCTGGGCATGCAGGGCCCTCGACGGGACCAGAGGAGGGTTCAGAGGCTAAGCAAACTGGCGGTCAGGGTGGGGACGGCATATTGGACCTAGGGCCTCCTCCCAACCTTGATGTAATTACAGGCCTAGGGAAAAATCCTCTAGATACTAAGTAGGATTCTACCCTAGGAGGGCCTAAACCCTCCTACCAATAGATCCTGGCTGGCACCAAGGCCCAGCCTCGGGCCCTGGGCATAGGGCTTTCCCTCGATGGCACCCACATTTCCATTCAAGAGGAGGTCTACTCATCCTTTGTCTCTGGATCCTCTACCTCCCTGGTTAGGAAGTTATTGGGAGGGTGACTGGACATGGAAACCATCCGCAGATGGGCAGCTTCCAAGTGGAAATTTTTTGGACATATTCAGTTGGTGACCCTTACCAAGGGCTTTTTCATTATCAAACTAAACAACAACGATGACGTTGAAAATATCATGTCTGGAATGCCTTGGTTCTTGGGATGCAAAAACCTCTTCCTTAGGTGATATGGAGTTGACTTCTATCCCAGTACCCAAAGTATCAACTTCACCCCGATCTAGGTTCAGCTCCCCAAGATTCCCTTTCACTTGTGGCATGAAGACGTACTAAGGCTCATTGATCAATCATTCGGTGAGCTGGTGGCCTTCGATCCTGCTACTAAGGCAAGCTCTCGAATGTTCCATGCTAGATTTTGCATCAATGCAAATCTAGAATTCAAACTCCCCTCTTCTGTATCCATCTCCTCTAGGTCCTTCTGGTGTCAAACCCTAATTTAAGAAAACAAACCTGCTTTCTACTCTATCTGCTGCACTCAGGGACACCTTTCCTACCAATGCCCCATCTCCAAGAAGGATTATGCCTTTCTCCCCTCTAAACCCCCTTCCTAACCAGGCAAGGCCCCTTCTCATAGGCCCCCCATGACTATCATAAATCCTAGGCTTGGAACAACAAGGAGGCTCCCCCTTATATCCCAAAGGAATCCCAAGTGGGCCCTTGCCTGACGGATGGCCTTCCCCAGGTTTGCCCTTCCCCTAAATATCTCCTTGGTTTCCCTCTCGGGGCCCTGATGCCAGGCTCCCCCCCTCACTTGATGTGGATCCCTCCCCCCCCTCCCCTGTAGGCCCTCGCTTGCACCCCCTCTCAGCCCTACGAGCCACCCAAGCTCTCTCCATCGTCGGCTCCTACCTTCCCTTCCTCCTCCCTAGATGCCAAAGTTTCCTTCTCCCCCCTCCTCGTTATCCCCATCTCGACCCCCTCTTGCCCCTCCTGGCATTCCCTACTGGCCTCCCCCCTCAAAGTGTAGCTCTGATAGGTTTGACGATGAGGTTGAGGGAATTTCTTAGTCTAGGCCTGATGAAATCAGCCCCAAGATGACTTGAAGCAGGACGTTTGCCATAGACTTTGGAAAAAAACTCAAGAGAGGTCGCCCCACCCTGGGCGATCAGCGATCAAGGATCATTGAAGATGACATAGCCAATGGCTCATAGGCAAACCTCTCTGACATCTCCATGAACTTCTCCAAAGCATATGCCCTACGATCCAAATCCCCCGCTCAACTTGAGAAGGGGGGCAAATGACTCCCCAAGGGTGTCAAATGAAGCTCATCACCTAGAATGTCAAGGGGCTCAATGGTGCCCCCAAAAAAAGGATCCTCGGCCAACTCCACAAGGATCATCGCCCATCCTTCCTCCTCCTCTAGGAGACCAAAATAGATGAAGTAGCCACTCAAAGGGTCACCCAAGCTATTTGGTGAAATTGTGAGTCATTGTCTACCCTTGTGGCTGGCATAGCTAGAGGCCTGCTATGCATGTGGGATCCTTGGTCTTTTGAGGGGAGACTCATTTCATATTCCCCAGAATAATCAACATTCTAGTCCATTGTGTGAAGTCAAGGCGTTCATGGATTTTGTCTAACGTTTACGCTCCCAACAACCCAGTTGAGAAAGTTGCCTTATGGAAGGAAATCAGCTTGATGAGAGAGGCCTTTGCCCCCCTTCCCTAGATCCTAGCAGGGGACTTCAACATCCCCCTTTTCCTTTCTAACAAAAGTGAGGGTTCAGCGGCTCCGTCCAAAAGCATGGAAGACTTTGGGGCCTTCACCGACCTCAATGAGCTCATGGAGGTCAACCTAAAAGGAGCCAAGTTCACCTGGTCAAACAGAAGAGCGAGAGCAAGCCATATCCAGGTCAAGCTGGACAAAGTTTTTTTTCTAAGGAATTCATTCCCCTATTTGTTTATGCAACCTTGCTAGCTCTCCCCAAAATTGGGTTTGACCATAGCCCCCTCCTCCTTGAAATTGACCATCGCTCTTCCCTCAAGCGGCCCTTTCGGTTCGAGTCCATGTGGTTGCACTACCCCAACTTCAGGGCCTAGGTTGGTCATTGGTGGTCTCCCCCAGTCCCTGGGTGCCCTACCAAGAGAGTCTACCACAAACTGAGATGTCTCAAAGAACAGCTTAAGGTATGGAATAGAGAGGTATTTGGCAACATCTTCGAAAATAAAGCAACAATTAAGAAAAAGCTCGAAGACCTTGAGCTTAGGTTCCAGGAAGGCTCCCAAGATTTGGGGATCATGTAATAGGAAGGTTCAGCCCTCAGCGAGTACCACAACATCCTAGCCAAGGAAGAAACATTTTGAATGCAGAAGTCGAGAGCCCTATGGCTCCAATATGGTGATGCTAATACCAAGTTTTTTCACACGTCGACCCTCAATATTGGAAAACAATATTTTGTCAGTTCCACAAATTTTGGACAAAAACATGACTATCAACTTTAGAATTGAGCAAGGAAAGAAATGTTGTTATATCACCCAAAGAGGCAAACAGATAGCAATGGGTTCTTACAAGCATGGCTTGTTCACTTTAGATGTAGTTTCCTCACCGCATGTTGCCATGGCGGTAACCACAAAAGAGGCCACTTCTCTATGGCATTAGAGATTTGGGCATCTAATTTTAGGGTATTTATGATAACTCAGTAAATATCAAATGGTGAAAGGACTTCCCACCCTTTCATCTACTTTTTGAGTGTGCTCAAATTTCTTGGCAAGAAAGCAACATAGAGTACCTTTTGACCCTAGCTCTTCACGAGCTAAGGCACCTTTGGAGTTTGTGCACACAGACTTGTGTGGTCCTATGCCTCATAGCCATAGAGGAAAGGTGTATTTTTAGTTGTTCATTGATGACCATTCATGTAAATGTGGGTCTTATTATCACAGTTGAAGTATAAAGGTTTTGAATATTTTTAGTAGTTTAAGAAATGTGTTGAGAAAGAATCAGGTTGCTTCATCAAGACCCTCCACTCATATTGAAGGGGGAATACACCTCAAATGAATTTTATTCATTCCTCCAGACACATGGGATCAAGAGGCAACTAACAATAGTCTATTATCCTTAGTCAAATGGAGTTTTTGAAAGTATAAATTGTTCCATAATGGAGATGGTGCGATGTATGCTTAAGGGTGCCAACCTTGAGCAACAATATTGGGATGAAGCTGTCATGATTGCAACATATATTTTAAATAGAGCACCCACATGGGATCTTAAAGGTATAACTCCTCAAGAAGCATGGAGTGGAAGGAAACCCTTCATATCTCATCTATGTATTTTTGGGTGTAAGGCATTCATACATATACCTAAGGATAAAAGAAAAAAGTTGGATGAGAAGACCCTGCAATGCATTTTTCTTGGATATGATGAATTTTCAAGAGGCTATTAGTTGATATACCCATTCTCAAATAAAATACACATTAGTATAGATGTGGTGTTCAATGAGGCTTTCACACCTAACACCACATCAGTATACCTAGAAAATGAGGAGCCACAAATATAGACTCCTACGTAATATAAAAAGCCTCCAAAATGGTATACTAGTATGGTGAGATATTCTAAACTCACCTCACCTCCAGATCTCACTCTCAATCATCCTCGCACTTGTAGCATGTCTCGATAGAAAAATGTAGAAGCATCCACTTCGATTGATGACCTTTGTGAATATTTTCAAGAGCTTTCATTTGACAGAATAGAAAGTGGTAAAGATATGGAAGTTTATGAGGAGATGCTTTATATGTCTTCATATGATTAAAATTAACCCTCTATAGTTTATGAAGTACTTAGTCAACCTGAGTGGAGGGTAGCTATGGATGCTAAACATAAATCCCTCACCAAAAACAATACATGGAAGTTGGTTGATTTGCCTAAAGTAAAGAAGCCCATTGGCTACAAATGGGTTTACAAAGTCAAATATAAGGTAGATGGTACCATTGACAAGCATAAGGCCCATATTGTGGCAAAGGTCTATGCTCAAAAGGAGGGCATTGATTATGAGGAATCCTTTGCACCCACTGTAAATATGACCACTATTCATGTTCTTTGTGCTATGGCAACACAATTCAAATGGAAATTACATCAAATGTATGTAAAAAGTGCTTTTCTAAATTGTGATTTTAAAGAAGAGGTATACATGTATCAACCTCAAGGATTTGCTGAGGAAGGCCATGAACAACAAGTTTGAAAACTAGTCAAACCATTATACATGCTGAAACAAGCCCCAAGAGCATGGTACATCAAAATGGACAATCACCTACTATAGCATGGTTTTAGGAGAAGTTCGTTAGATGCAAATCTCTATATTAAGAACATGGGTTCTAAAATAGTGATTCTTGTATTGTATGTAGATGATCTGATCATAATAAAAAATTCAGAGAAATTGATTAGCACTGTAAAGGATTACGTGAAAGTGTCATTTGATATGACAAATTTAGGAATTCACTACTATCTTGGTCTTGAGATAGAACAAAAAAGAATCATCTTAGGGTGACTCAAAATAAATATGCCAAGAATTTAGTAGAAAAATATTGTATGACTTATTGCAATCCCAAAGCAACACCAATGGAATCAGGGCTTCATTTATGATGATATGATGGCTCACCTCAAATAGATAGCACACTTTTTTTACAAATGATTGGAAGCCTGATTTACTTGACCAATACTAGACCAGACATCACTTTTACTGTAAACTATCTTTCTCGGTTCATGCAAGAACCAAAGGTTACTCACTAGAAAGCAAAAAAGTGTGTTCTCCACTACATCCATGGTAGTGTAGAGTATGGTTTAGAGTACAAGAATAATGACTCATTCTTCTTATAGGGTTTCATAGACTCTGACTATGTTGGATATATAGATGACCAAAAATCAACTTCTGGATATGTCTTTCATCTAGGATCTGGACCTATCTCATGGCATAGTAAAAAGCAACAGGTATTTTCTTTACATTCAACAGAGGTAGAATATCACACTGCACATGGATTTGTGTGTGAAGCGATATGGTTAAGTCACATCTTGCAAACCATGGGTCTACCAAAGAAACTTATGATTCATATGTTCTATGACAACCAATGTATTTAAACTTAGTGAAGAATCCAGTTCACCATGAATGCACAAAGCATATTGATACACAATGTCATTTCATTCATGACAAATTTCCTAAACACAACATCAAGCTCCAATACATTCCCATTGACGAACAGGTTGCATATATCTTCACAAAGGTACTTGGACATGCCAAATTTGAGTTATTCCAAAGTACACTTTGTATATCAAAGTAATGTAATAAAGGGGGGATGTTAGTATAAAATAAGTAGTATATTGCATTATACTAGATAGATTATTACATTTACTTTTTACTACTTACCATGTAGATATTTACTATTTCAAATATCTAATGGTTAGTCCTAAATATCCTAGGAAAATTATTCTAGTTTATCGCTCAATATTTTGAGCATGTTGGTTAGCGATTGTTAAGCCTAAAGTTGTTAGCATCTATTTGTAATCCTATATAAACTATAGGCTATGCTATTCTAAGGTTAATTCAAGATTATTATTTTGTGAGCACATATTCTATTGTTCTACACTTACCTTGATTACACACTCACTCAAAATGTTTCCAACAATGCTTCATTAACCAATCTCACATAATAATGATACTCATGTTCTTTTCAAACCCTAGTTCAATTTCTTTACTTAACCAATGGCTTCAACAACAATGCTTATCAAACAAGGTTTTAATAACAAATCTTTATTCCAGAAAACCTTGAGGCATTAAATCAACACACTCAATAAGGAAACCCTAATTAAGTCCTTTTCACTCCAAACCAGAAAACCAACCAACCAACTCAACTATGGAAAAATGTGCTCATACCTTTTTCTTGATGATAAAGGAACCTCAAACATCTGCCACAACCGCAAAAACTTCTTTGCTAAGCTTAAAGAAGTTAGAAGATGATAAACTCTCTCAAAAATACAATGCAAATGTCAAAACACACATACACCTTATCACTTCATATTTAAGAAAGCATCCATCAATATGTACAAAAATGATTAACCAAATACACCTTATAATCTCCCAATTAAAATAATATTCAATGCTAGAAATAATGTTAATATAATATCCTTTTCAAAATAACTCAATGGCAAGAAGTCCTCTCAACACTTTAAATCTTCAATAAACCAATATTTCATAAGTACTTTATTTAAAAATAAATCTAACTCCTTATTCCTGCAATTAACCAAAAATAATGATTAATTAAAATCCTTTTTATCCACCCTTTTAACTCCCTAGGACCTCATGTCAAAAATCTTAGGCATCACAAAATATATCAAAAACTTTATTACCTTTGCCTTGGTGAGACTCAAACTCACGACGCCGCCTCTACCAATACGCTAGCCATGACACCAAATGCTGCATAAGCTAGGGACTCGTTTGGAGAGCAAAGAGCACAACGTGCTCTATATTCCTCTCTGTATGCACCAATGTAAAAAACCACGCATCACTTCCTCGATGTTTCAAAACACACACACCAAAAGCTACTGCCACGAATCGATCACAAATCACTCTATGCCCAAATGCCTAAGCACTTCGACCACTTGCCACTAGGCCACACTTCCTCGATGGATATAAAGGTTTAGCCCTTGACACTATTATCCATTTCACTAGTGCTTAAGACAAGAATCTTGTCTTCTTCCTCGAACAAATTCTCACAACACAACACTTGCCTCTTTTATTTGTTTGAACGAAGAATGATTTAAATGCCTCTAAGGAATATAGTTTATATACCAATTACCTCTTTTAAACTTGAACATCGGTGCCTTTGAAATTTGAATAATTAATTTATAAATTATTTAAATTCTTTAGAATTTAAATATTATAAATTAACTTTTAAATCCTTTTGGATTTGATTAAAGCCTTCTTTAATTTTACCACTTTGTATAAATAATAATTATTTATAAAATTTAAATTTAATTTGAATTTAAATATTTTATAAAATAAATATTAAAACTTCCTTGGCCTTTTTAACATGATTTTAAAAGCTTCCTTGGGTTTTTATGAAAAACCTTTTATTTTGCTCATCCATGGTTTTAATAAAAACCCTCCTACTTATGCTTCCACATAATATTAAAAATATTATGAAGCTCTTTTGCCATTAACCTTTGCATTGTTCCTTTTGACATTTTTACATCAATGGTAGCTTATTCCTTGACATCAATGACAACTTCATTCCTTGACATCAATGACAACTTTTACTCAAAATATCCAACAATATCCCCCTTTGTCATTGATGGCAACCCAAATTATTTTTACTAGAAAATTTTCCTTTTCTTTGTTCTACTCCCCTTGGGACATTACTCCCCCTGGATCAATGCTCTTTTCAAATCTCTCCTCTTTAATAAAATACCAAATCTCTCCACCTTACTCAAATATCTCCCCATTTGACATTAATGGCAAAGGGTCACCTTTGGGGATTGGGGCTAAGAATGATTTTCTTAGATTATCCCCTCCCCAACCTCCTCTTGAGGTGGTTAATTCTAGGATGGGAGTATTTCTACTCCTATAAAGTACTGGTCTTTACCTTTATCCTCTTTTCTTCTTATCTAATCCTTCAGATTCCTCTGACTATTCTTTTCCATGTCCATGTTCCTGTCCATGTCCATTTTCTTGTTCATGTTCCAATTCCTATTCTTATTCATGTTCATATCCATGTTATTGTCCTTATTATTGTTCCTATTCATATTCATATCCCTTTTCCTATTCCTGTTCCTGTTCATACTTGATTCTAGAATGTTTGCTCTACACCACTTTGTTATGTGACCATCATTATTGCACTTATAACACTTAATGTTATTATTCCTTGGAGGTTCAAATGTCTTAGGATTTCTCCTTGTGAATCCATATCCTTTTCTATCATGAACCTTACAATTCATTGCCTTTTGACAAAACTGATTACATGAGTAGCAATACCCATGGAAAATTTGTCTGCTCCCATATTCCTATCTTTCATGTGTCCTACACTATGAATCCATGTGCCCAAACTTGTAACAAGAAAATAATCTTCCATTTAAGTTTCCTTGTCTTGACCTCATTGGTCTCTTAGTCTCTCTTGACCTATTCTAATTGTTGTTCCATCTATTTATTCTTTGTGCATTGTTCATGTCCTTGTTGAACTTTTTGTTGTCCAAATCATCCTTAGATGTCTCACTCTATCTTACACTGTATTCTTTTAAATTTTTTTCTTCTAAATTTTCTTCTCCTTTAGAATTTGAGTTTGACCTATCTTCTTGTTTCTTTTGATCTTGTTCAAAACCAAGACCTATTTTATTTGTTGATATTTTTTCGTACCTTGATCATCTTATCCACAATATTTGAACTCTTTCCAAACTTGTGTATCTTAGTCTTGGATTTTTCTAAATATTCATTTAGTAGGACCACTTCTTGTTCTAACTTTTCACATTCTAAGACCTTTTCTTCTAATATCCTCTATAAGCATTCTTCTTTCTTCATCACATTATTGAAACTGAAACTCAAGTTTAGAGTTTTGCTTTCTTACCTTCTTTACTATTTCAAGAGAATAGATGAGTTCTCCCTTAAGATCATATCCTTATTTATCTAATTCTTCCTCTATTTGTTTGCATTTTTCCACATCTTCATTTTATTTTGACTTGTCTTCTATAGGATCACTTTCTTCTTTCTCTAGAGCCATTAGAATATTCTCTTCTGGTCCTTCACATGTATATTCATATTCATCATCACTAAAACTGAAACCATTTCTTGTACAACTATATTCAAGATGTCCAAAGTTACCACATATAAAATACTTAAGAATTATTGGTGACATTTTATTGACTTCTTTTTCTTTGATCATAAATAGGACTTCATCTTTATAATTATCTAAAAAATTGTTATCACTATCACTTGAGTACTTACTTGCCTTGTCTGCATAGTAGCTCCTCTTTTGCATTTGAAAGAACTTCTTTTCTTGTTTGCTTTATCCATAATTGCTTTTATTTGTATGCTTGTATCTTTTTGATTTCGTATTTCTATTATCCTATTTTTCTTCATCATTGTTATTCTTAGATTCTTGAAAATCAGTTGCATAATGACCATACTTTCCACAATTGGAACATCTAACATATTTTTCATCTCTAGATCTTCTTGAATCCTTATTCCTTTTACCATAATTAACTTCTTCATCACTTTATGACTCGTTTCTTGATTCTGACTTCTCACCCTTTATATTCTTGATTGCTTTAAAGGTTGCTTCCTTCTAGGGATTAGGTTCTTTTGTTATCAACTCAAAAGTTGTAAGAATACCAAGCAACATATCTCTTTTCAAAGAATCGCCATCCTTTGATTCTTCTATAGAAGAATTATTTTCACTAAATATTTTTGGAAGAGATCTTAAGATCTTATCACAAACATCTGATTCTTCAACCTTAATTCCAAGACCTTGCATAGCATTAACAACCTCATCGATTCGAAGCAGATAAGCATTAATGTTTTTTTTATCCTTCATTCTTAACTATTCAAATTGTCCTTTGAGGTTTTTTATCTTTGCTTTCTTGACACCTTTATCTCCTTCATATATATTTTGCAACTTATCCCATATTCCTTTTATGTCTTGACAATGCATAAATTTTATGGACTCTATTCTATGCAAACCTCTCAAAAGTGCATTCATTGCTTTTGAATTGTAATATTGTAGAAGCTTACCTTCCTTATCCATGGGTGGATCAACTAGTGGTACAGATCCATTTTCAACTGCTTATCAAATCTCATTACCACATGCCATCAGGTAAATATTCATTCTCATACTCCAATATATATAATAACTTCCATCAACTACTAGTGTTGAATTATCTGATGATCCATTCTTGGAATCTATTGTGTTCTTGTAATATTTTTCTTAAAGTTGTTAAACTCTTCTGAAGGAACCCATTATGATACCAATTGAAGAACACAAGCTTATACTAAGATGGGGGGTGAACAATATAATACCACTTTTTACTATTCTTTCCCAATCAATATTATGCAATGTAAAGATAGCAATATCAATAGCAATAATCAAAGCAATGTACAAATCACCACACATAATAGAGACACCATAATTTATGTTGTTCAACCAATGTGGGCTACTCCATGGAGAAAATATTTCACTAAAATTTTCTCAATCAATATTTATGGATATCTATCCAAAGGAGACACCAATCCCCTAAATCAAGTTTTGGGATCTCTATCCATAGGAGACACCAATATTCTAACTCTGCTCTAGCTGGAGACCCTCTAGAAGACCTTTGCCTCCATTGACCTTAGTAAATGGAACTCTATCCACATAAGACACCTATCCTCCCTAATCTGGCTAGAGATCTCTATCCTCAACTCTATCACCTTCATAGTTCTATCTCAAATCTACACTAAACATAGTCCTTTGGTCTAGCACAAATATGTCCTCAATATTTGTCTCTGGTCTAGCACAAACCTATCCTCAAATCTGCATAAAAATATATCCTTGAACTCATACTAAATATAGTCCTTCGATATAGCACAAATTTGTCCTCAATATTTGTCCTCAAGCCTTAACTCAAAGCTTGACTCAATCTCAAATCAACTCTACTGATCTGCCCCAAACCTTAACTCAAGGTTTGAACAAATAAATAAATCAACTTTACTCTAAATTCTTCTCAAATACTTGTCTTAAATATACCTTGTAAGCTTGCATAAAAGCTCACACCAACCTATCCTCAAGTCCTCTATAAAACTTGTCCAATATGCTTAATAAGTTATCACAAGAACTTATCCAAATCTACTCTCAATCTATATTGTAATATTCCATAAAATCTTACTCAAATATATCCACAAGTCTTCTCAAATACTTACCTCAAATCTATTCAAAAATTCCACACTAGAACTTGTCCAATCTCATAGAAACATAAAGAGAATTGTTAGATACTCAATATTCTCTATACTCATCACAATGCTCAATCACTTTCAATCACTCTTTTAGAAACATACAGAGAATTTTTAGAGACTCAATATGCATCACATTCACCTCAATACTCAATCACTTCCAATCACTATTTCAGAAACATACAGAGAATTGTTAGAGACTCAATATGCTTCAAATTCAACTCAATCCTCAATCACTTTCTCAAATCAATTCAGAATATAGAATAGTTTTTTTTATGGAACTTGAACAATCACTTCACACATCCACTTGACTAGGCTCAACAAAATCTACTCAACCAATCACTCAATGAAACAATCCTTCCTTACAAACCCTAGTCCAAGTATATAAACACTCACTCAAAATATTTCCAACAATGCTTCATCAACCAATCTCACATAACAATGATACTCATGTTCTTTTTAAACCCTAGTTCAAGTTCTTTACTTAACCAATGGCTTCAACAACAATGCTTATCAAACAAGATTTTAACAACAAATATTTATTCCAAAAAATGTTGAAGCATTAACTCAACACACTCAATAAGGAAACCCTAATTAAGTCCTTTTCACTCCAAACTTATTTTCCAGAAAACCAACCAATCAACTCAACTATGGAAGAATGTGCTCATACCTTTTTCTTGATGATGAAGGAACCTCAAACATCTACCACAACCACAAACACTTCTTTTCCAAGCTTAAAGAAGTTAGAAGATGATAAAATCTCTCAAAGATACAATGCAAATATCAAAACACACACACCTTATCACTCCATATTAAAAAAAACATCCATCAACATATACAAAAATGATTGACCAAATACACCTTATAATCTCCCAATTAAAATAATATTCAATACCATAAATAATGTCAATACAATCTCCTTTTCAAAATAACTCAATGGCAAGAAGTCCTCTCAACACTTTAAACTTCAATAAACCAATATTTCATAAGTACTTTATTTAAAAATAAATCTAACTCCTTATTCCTCCAATTAACCAAAAATAATGATTAATTAAAATACTTTTTATCTACCCTTTTAACTCCCTAGGACCTCATGTAAAAAATCTTAGGCATCACAAAATATATCAAAAACTTTATTACCTTTGCATTGGTGAGACTTAAACTCATGGCGCTGCCTCTACCAGTGCCCTAGCCATGGCACCAACCGTCGCACGAGCTAGGCACTCGTTTAGAGAGCAAAGAGCACAACATGCTCTATATTCCTCTTCGTATGCGCCAATGCAAAAAACCACGCATCGCTTCCTCAACTATTCAAAACACACAAACCAAAAGCTGCCCAAACACCTTAGCACTTTGACCACTTGCTACTAGGCCATGCTATCTCAGTGGATATGAAGGTTTAGCCCTTGACACTCTTATCCCTTTCATTGGCGCTTAAGACAAGAAGATTGTCTTCTTCCTCACATGAATTCTCACAACACAACACTTGCCTCTTTTATTTGTTTGAACGAAGGATGATTTAAATGCCACTAAGGCATATAGTTTATATACCAATTACCTCCTTTAAACTTGAACGTTGGTGCCTTCAAAATTTGAATAATTAATTTATAAATTATTTAAATTCTTTAGAATTTAAATATTATAAATTCTTTAGAATTTAAATATTATAAATTAACTTTTAAATCCTTTTGACTATATTAAGGATTAAAGCCTTATTTGATTTTACAAATTTGTATAAATAATATTTATTTATAAAATTTAAATTCAAATTGAATTTAAATATTTTATAAAATAAATATTAAAACTTTCTTGGGCTTTTTAACATGATTTTAAAATCTTCCTTGGTTTTTATGAAAAACCTTTTATTTTGCTCATCCATGGTTTTAATAAAAACCCTCCTACTTATGCTTCCACATAATATTAAAAATATTGTGAAGCTCTTTTTCCATTAACCTTTGCATTGTTCCTTTTGACATTTTTACATCAATGGTAGCTTATTCCTTGACATCAATGACAACTTCATTCCTTGACATCAATGACAACTTTGACTCAAAATATCCAACACATAAACATCATTAGTAGTACCATATTCCAACATAATCAAAATATAAGACACACTTAACCATTTATCATGCTAAATATAAATTAAGATCAAGTATTTAAACATCACACATTAATACAAAATATATATCAATGATGAGTTCTACCAATGAGGGTAGAGACACTAATAGTATTAGTGATCCATTTTGGAGTCTTTCTTTGTTGTGATGGAACAAATTTTGAAACTTCTTCATGATATTACTCATCTAATTCAAATCCTAGAATTTCTTTATTTAACTCATTGCTCAGCTAGAGATGTGGCATCATCAAACTTCTTAGAATATTTAATTTTGATCTTATTTTTAAATTATTTATCAAACACCACATCTCTACTTATATGCACTTTCTTGGTGATTGAATTAGTCAATAATATTTTAACACTTCATCATATCCAATAAATATGCAAGACAAGGTCTTTGCATCCAACTTAGTCATATTTTGTTTTAGTGCATGCATGTATACCTTACTTTTGAAGACTTTAAAATTTGCAACTAAAGGATTTCTCCTAGAGATAGCTTCAATCCAATATCACTACTCTAGACCAGCTCCTGTTAGCATGTAACAAACCATTTCCATGATGGGATGAATTCTTTTCTCAACAACCCCATTCTATTATGGAGGACAGTAATAAGGTATAATTTGAGATTATTTTCTACAAGAAACTTTGAAAACTTGTTGGATGTATATTCTACGTTAAACTAAGCATAGTACTTAAACATGATTCCCAATTTCTATTTCAACAAGATTCTTAAAAGTGTAGAAAATTCATAAGGGTCTTTGATTTGAGTGGAAGGAAATATACGAACATATTCTATGAGTAATCATAAAAAAACATCTACAAGTACCTATATCTACCATAACTAAATGACATGTATCTACACAATTCAATGTGTATGACATCCAATGACCCCCTTGCTTTATGAGTACTAAGCTCAAAAGCTACTTGGTCTTGATTTCTTGCTAAACAACCTAAGCATACTAGTATTATGGGTGAAAGTTTAGGTAATATTATCACCATATGATGCTTACTAAATTATAGCAAGTATCTAGAGCTTAGATGTCTATATTTGCTATGCTAGAGGGAGAAGCATCTATTATGGCTATAGATAGTGTAACATTAGGAGATGATATGACATCAACAGAAAACAAGTCATTCTTATAGGAAATAATCAATAATAACTTACTATTTTTTGTGATGAAATACTTATTTTTGCTATCAATAACCTAAAATTCCATTGTCATATCTTGATCCAGAATTTGTGATACAAATATAAAGTTGTTTTCAAATCCTGGTACATATAGTGCATTTTGAATCAAACATTTGTCATCAATTAGATTAAAAGGAACATTCCTATTATTTTTACATTATAGGTCTTATCATCAATAATGGTGAATAGTTTCCCATCTATGACTTGTAATGAAGCAAACCACACTTTATTTCCAATTATGTGCTTGTTTATACCTAAATCAATATACCACATTTTACCCTTTAGTTTTGATGCTACCTTGGACATCAAGATCTCGTGTACCATTTTAGAGTCTTGTTCAAAATTGGGTTTTTGTTCTTCATGTGCAACATACCATTGTTGTTGATTCATGTGTGATTTGAATTGTGTCTTCTTCTAAGGAGGATAATAAAATTGACATCCTTACATCATAGAGTTATATATACAATATTTTGTATCATGTCCTTCTCTTTCATAGATATGATAGTTTCTCCTTTGTCTTTGAAGTTGTTTTTATGATGATGATGAAGGAGGGACCATTCTATGGCTTCTTTATGGCAATGAGTGCATTGTTCATCAATTGATACCTCAATTGACTGGTTACTTCTTACTATTGAACCATGTTTACCAAATCATCAAAAGAAACCTTTGTATTTGATACTTGTAAAGAACTAATCAACACTTGAAAAGAATCTAGTGGGTATGATGAGTAGTAAGAGATTGTCTTATAATATTTCTTCTATGGAATCAATCTTTCTTTCATTTATGCAACTCTACAAAGAAATTATTGAATGCTTTATCCATATTAAAATCTTAGTGTGTGGAGTTGAGACTGGAGGTGAAGAATTATTTATTCATTCTTCTCTTTGAAGATGGCATAAAGTGTATCCCATGCATCCTTAGATTTATGTTCTTCATAAATGTGTGGTTAAACAACATATTTTATGGAAAGGGTGATAATCAGTAGTTCTTTAACATGTGCTTTATTAAACTTTTATTTTATCTCTTCATCCTATTTAGGTCAACTGATTTTTCAATGGCAATATCCCAAAGTTTCTCAACCACTAGGAAGGTACTCATTTTGGTATTTCATTTTTTAAATTTAGGCCTTTGAATAGATGTAGTTTTATAGGAAATGTTTTTGATGTAGCAATGGTGAGGGTTCATTATGGCTTCCCAATGGTTCCCCTTTCAATATACCACTAGTCTAATATACTAAACCTTTCTATATACCATTTCTTCCTATATACCCTTGAATACATGATAGAGGAAAGTCCTCTTGTATGTGGTTGTACATGAGATATACCTTAAGGTACATGAAAGAGAATGAAACAAGGTACTAAGGTAGTATAGAAAATGATTCACCCTATCAATGATATTTATTTAAATAGAAATCCTTATATGTGGACATAACTTCCCTATATACATGGAACTTCTCAATTTTAGGATTTTTGTCTAGTAATAGTGATAAATAAGGTAGAAAATTGAGTGAAAGAATAAAAATATCATCCTTATATCTCCCTAATGATTTATAGAATTGATGCCAAAACATCATTATGGCAACTTAATGTACCAACTTTATCTATAAATATAAGTAAGAGGTATATTGTGAGTGTTCTTAAGCACATGTTTACAAAATATTGAAACAAATAGCTTTAAAAATGGTGTCAGTCACTACCAAAAATGCATCTCTAATAAAAAAATCTACTACCCCCATTTTAATTTAAAAAACAAAAAAACTACTATTAGTCAATTTTGCATTTATTTTCCCACAAATACTATAGGAAATTAAAAATTAGAAAAATACCCTTATTTTATTTTATTTTTTCTTTTTTATTACTCTTCTTTTTGTTTCTTATTTTGTATTTTTACTAGAATTTTTAAACTTAAATTTTAAAATAAAAATAAGCTAAGGATTTAAACCTAAGACTTTTAATTTAAAAAGTATCATCTGTTCCATCTGGTAGAGTGACCTCTATTGAAAAAAATCTTGTTGTCCATCTCAAGTAGCATGAATTTTCTTACACGTACCTTTAGTTTTAGGTAAAATATGATATGGGACCTCAAACTCAGGTGTGCTAATCCATAATTGCTATTTTGGGTACAAGCATGGGTGTGCTAGTAATTGTAGAGAAGCATTGCAATAAACAATATCCAAAATATTCCATCGGCAAGTTAGGGAGGAGGAATGAGATGACAACTAAATATATGCATTGCTAGTGGAAGGAATCATGTATACTAGGTAAAACAATGGGGTATTTATCCTCCCTTTAGTCATGGCCAAACTCTACCTAAGTCAATGGTTTTTTAAAAAAACTATTGCACAAGAAACTTGCTCCATTAAAATGCTCTCCTTTGATAATATATGCAGTCACATTAGGAAACACAATTTAATCTTTTTTTTGTGGATTTTTATGCATTGAATAGGGTATAGGGGATAAGAATAAGTGAGTGATATGGTTGCTTCTTTAATTTTGTATGCCCTACCTAATGGAGGCGTTCCATAGTGTGGTTTATTTGAAGTTTTTCTATGACTATTTTATTGCCACCATGTGCAACATAGCCATAGTTTTATCTTCATGTATGTCTACTTTGCTGTATTAGATGAATACCCTACTTATTACTCTCATTCACAATACAACTGATTGTAATGGTTACCTACATTGGCTCAATGACAACCTCAACAATGTTTGGTTTAATTATTATAGACATGGAAAATGGATCCACCTAAATGAGTTATTTTTCATAGAACCCCTAAGAAGTCCCTCAAACTCATCAAGTGCAATTTTGGGCTTCTCTCCCCCCTTCTTATTTGCTTTTTAATCTAGTTTTGTTGAATTTATAGTCTCCTAGTATGGGATGTGACTTCAACAAATTAGAATTTTCCCTTGGAAAATCCAAGTTCTCGACAAACCTTTAGGTCGTTGGCCCTCCCTTAGGTTTTTATTTTTGTTTTCCTACCCTTTTGCCCTTAGATACCTCTATAAATAGTGGATTTTGGATTCCATTTTATCTTGGAAAGTTTTTACCAAGTTCTAGAGTGAAATTTCAAGCAACTTTAAGAGAGTGATACAACAAGTTTTGGATGCCATCAAGTGTCTTCAGGTGTTCTTCTTCTACTGCTTTTGTTTTACAATTTATTGTTGTTTATGGGAAAGTCTAGGATCCTTGAGGAGGAGTCTACCATTTTTATTGCTACCCCATCCTTTTGTTGATCCATTTCTAACAGGTTATTTCTATATTGTTAGTCTTCTTAGGTCATTAAAATTTTGTTTTGCATTGCATATTTGTAATTATTAGAGCAATTAAAGCATCTATCATGAATTCGTACTCTATTCCTATAAGGTACGAATTCAATAGGACAAAATTTATGGTCACCCTTTATGAAGCACAAATTTTGCTCCTTTATATTTGGGGGTAATATTTTACTCCCAAATGTCTAGCTTGCCTTTGCACATTTTATTTAGGTCATAATATTATTGTTTACACTATTTTTTGCAATGTTTCATTCTATTGCATTTTGTCTTGTTTGCTTCCAAAGATCAACAATCGCTTTTTTTCTCAAAATTTTGGATAAAAGGAACAATGGATATTAACTACTACACCTCCAATTTAATCACTTAGTGGCCTAAGTAGGCTCCCAAACACTAATCAATTTTTCCAAGGTTTTTGAAGTTGGATATATCAGGATGAGCCTTGGTGGTATGGTATTTGAATGGTATGATGAACTACCTCATTATTATTTAAGGAATTTTGAAGAGATAGTTGGGTTATTTATGTCAACTACCTCATCCAACAGTTTGGAGCTCGTATTGAAAAAATATGACTATGCAAGATTTATATCTTTTAAAGCATGATGAAGATGAAATTTTCTCAAAACTTTTGGCTTGATTGAGAAGTTTAGTTGGATGATTAAGATACACCTTACCTCCTCAAGACATGCTAGATATTTTTATTAAAAATTTACAAGAACAGATCTCATATGAATTTGAAACCACAATCATCACCTCTTTCAAACAAGCAATAGATTTAGCAAGGATAGTAGAGAAGGCTCTCAATTGAAGAGGTCAACTTAAATCAAGAAAAGAAGAGTATAGCACCACAATAATTCAATAAAATAATAATAATGTAGTTGGTGATGGGATAAAAAAATCGACAAACCAATAATGTTAGATTATCATTTTCAGGTTTTTTAGAGCCTTAATTCTTTCATCTAGTGCCCCAAAAATGGATTTTAGTGTTTTTTTAGAAAAGTGCAAAACAAATTTCTTGTTAGACATGGGTAGGTGTTGATATTTTATAGAACGTTTAATATAAGTGATATGATTATGGGTATTAATTTTTAGGGCCATCCAAGCTTTTTTGGTCACTTACTAAAAATTGAAAATTTTTGGTTAAAAATGACAAATTGTCCAAAAATATTAATTTCTTATCTTTCGGGATTTAAGATGTAGGATTTTGTTTTAGGGTTTATTTTGAGATGTATGTGCCCTTGGCACTGCATTTTAAAATGGGAGGAAACACTAAACCCTAAACCTTGAAATGCTAAACCATAAACTCAAAACCCTAAACCCTAAAAACAATGAAGGTGATGGAGATAGTGGCTATTATGGGCCATTTTTTAGATCTAATTAAGAGACAATGAGAGGCCATAATTCAGCTTTGGTAATTACAAATAAGAAAAACTACAAGAATAATTAATAATATGGTCCATCATGATAATAGTTATAGTTATGGAGCATCATCGAGATTTGAATGAAAACCAATTAGTAGGCTATATAAGGGAGTTACTGCAACAGGAGAAATCAAGTTTCGCATAGTAAAATTTTATGAGGTATACCAAAGTGCCCATACTTGTCATTTGTATTTTTCCTTTGTGTTTCTTGTATAGTCACCCCTTTTTCTTCCCCATTATTGTGTAGTTTTTTACTGAGGAGGTGCCCAATTTACTATGATTATTTCCAGTGGTTGAGATTGGGAGCTAGGAGGATCTTTGTTACATCATTTGAACGAAGTGTTGCAATTCTCTATTGCATCATTTGAATGGAAAACTCATTTGTATTTTCTTAGTAAGATCTTATTACACTAATCAAACTCCCATTGCAATGATTTATTGGATAATACAATCCTCCTTCCTCCTTTTAGTAGTTCTATGTGTAGTTTTTTGTGTTGTCATGTTTACATGTTACATAATTTGAATGTGTAAATGGTGCCTTATTTTGATGGTATGCTTTATCATTTTTATTACATTATTTGAAAGGATGTGATTGGATTAGTTTTATATTTTCCCATTCTATCTTCATCATTTTTAAGTTTGGATACAATTGCCTAATGGATAAGGCACCGATCTACTTATTAAAGCACTAGCTAGGAGTTACTTCAAAGCTTGGTCAACTTTTATATTGTAGTTTTGTTTCATTTTTACAAATCTGGATGATCATGAGCATATGAGAAATATTATAGGCTCACCTCTTGGGTTTCCTTACCTTACTCGGTGTGTCTAGCTTCTTGATATAATATTTTCCCAAGTCAAAGAGGTGGATCCACCAGTGTCCACAATGTTGATTTTGAATCAAAAAATTTCTTGTGGTGTAACAACCCAAATTCTTAAGGACACAAAAAATCACCAAAAAAATCCCATAAAATGATTCTATTTTTTTTAATATCCTTTAAACCCATTCTCCCATAAATTGATTCCCTTCCTTTTAATATCCTTTTAACCCATGCTTTCATAATAAAAATATTTTCCTTACTTTTAATATACTTTTAACCCATTCTCCCATAAAAGGACTCCCTTCCTTTTAATATCCTTATTTAGTTAACCAATAGTAAATATTATTTAAAAAAAAATACAAATGATATTAGTATTTCCCCCATAACTACTAATCACGTTTTAATGAAGAATGTTTACCCTACAAATTCATTCATTAAATTTTTGCACAAATAAGATAAAAAATCAGCAAACACAGGTAAAATAGAAGAAAATCTTGTCAATCACATGCATCTTGTTGCCTATGTCTTCAAGCATAAGATTTTATGATAAATTCTAGGTCATCAAATTCTTGCTTAAAATGACTCCATTGCTCATAGCAATTTCCTTGTTAGTGGTAAGAATTAAATCAAACATTCATTTATAACATGCAACTACATGAGGGTACTTAGTTACCTTGGAGTTGTATATGAATAAATAATCACCATCATTTTCCATTTTAGGTCACTCATTCTCAGCATTTATCCCATGTCCATCCACCAGTGAGAGTATCTAATCCTACAAACATATACACCATTAGTAGTACCATATTCCAACATAATCAAAATATAAGATGCACTTAACCACTTATCATGCTAAATAAAACTTAATATCAAGTATTGAAACATCACACATTAATACAAAATATATATCCATGATGAGTTCTACCAAGGAGGGTCATGATACTAATGATATTAGTGATCCATTTTGTAGTCTTTCTTTGTTGTGATGGAACAACTTTTGAAACTTCTTCATGATCTTCCTCATCTAATTCAACTCCTAGAATTTATTTATTTAACTCATTGCTTATCTAGAGATGTAGCATCCTCAAACTTCTTAGAATCTTTAATGTTCATCTTATTTTCAAATTCTTTATCAAAAACCACATCTCTACTTATATGCACTTTCCTAGTGATTGAATTAGTCAATAAGCTTTTAACACTTCATCATTACCAAAAAATATGCAAGACAAGGTATTTGCATCAAAATTAGTCCTCTTTTGTTTTAGTACATGCATGTATGCCTTACTTTTGAAGACTATAAAATGTGCAACTAAATGTTTTCTCCTAGAGTTAGCTTCAACCCAATATTACTATAGACCAGCTCCTGTTAGCATGCAAAAAACTATTTCCATGATGGGATGATTTCTTCTCTCAACAAACCCATTTTGTTATGGAGTGTAGATAGTAATAAGCTATCATCTGATACCATTTTATACAAGAAACTTTGAAAACTTATTGGATGTATATTACTCCTTGAACTAAGCATAGGATGTAAATATGATACCCAATTTCTATTTGAAAAAGCTTTTTAAAGTGTAGGAAATTCATGAGGGCATTTGAATTGAGTGGAAGGAAATATACGAACATCTTCTATGAGTAGTCATCAAAAAACATCTAAAAGTACCTATGTATACCATAACTAGATGGTATGGGTCTGCATAATTCAATGTGTATGACATCCAATGGTCCCATTGCTTTATGAGTACTAAGCTCAAAAGGTACTTGTTCTTGCTTTCTTGATAAACAACCCACTAATACTAGCATTATGGGTCAAATTTTAGGTAGAACTATCACCATATGATGCTTACTCAATCGTAGTAAGTATCTAGAACTTAGATATTCATATTTCCTATGCTAGAGCTAGGAGCATCTATCATGGCTATAGATAGTGTAGCATTAGGATATGATATGACATCAATAGAAAACAAACCAGTATTATACAAAATCATTAGTATAAACCTATTATTTTTTGTGATGAAACACTTCTTTGTGCTATCAATAACCTAAAATTCCATTGTCATGTCTTGATCCAAAATTTATGATACAAATAGAAAGTTGTTTTCAAATCCTGGAACATATAGTACATTTTGAATCAAAAATTTATTAGAAATTAGATTATGAGGAACATTTCCAATTATTTTGACATTATAGGTATTATCATCAACAATGGTGAATAGTTTCCCATATATGACTTGTAAGGAAGCAAACCACACCTTGTTTCCAACTATGTGCTTATTTTTACCTAAAGCAATAAACCAAATTTAATCCTTTAGTTTTGATGCTACCTTGGACATCAAGATCTTGTGTACCATTTTAGAGTCTTGTTCAAAATTGGGTTTTTATTCTTCATGTGCAACATACCCTTGTTGTTGTTTTATGTGTGGTTTGAATTGTGTCTTCTTCTAAGGAGGATTATGAATTTGATCTCCTTATATTATAGAGTTATATATATATAATTTTATATCATGTCCTTCTCTTTCATAGATATGATAGTTTCTCCTTTTTCTTTGAATTTGATTTTATGATGATGATGAAGGAGAGGCCCTTCTATGTTGGAAATATGAGCAAGTTTTATTTTCATTGATGTCAAGAGGATTATGACCAAGTTTTATTGTCATCCATGCATTCATGTCAAGAGGTTGATGTCCAAGTTTCATTGTCATTAATGTCTTCCAGTGGTTTTTCCAAAAAGGCAAAGAAGTAGGTTTAAATGGAAATAATAATATTATAATATCTAATATTATAATATTCTGGGTTATAGGTTGGTTTGAAGAAAAATTAAGGCCAAGGAGTTATCACATTTTAAATCTTCCTAAAAACCCACTTGGTAGATTTTGAGGACTAAGGTTTAAATAATTTAAATTTAAATATTTTAACCATAAGGTTAAAATTTAAATTTAAATTCAATTATGGAACCAAAATTTTAAATTCAAATTAAATTCAAATTCTCTATCTTATTCGACATGCTAGACAACATGGAAAACATTATAAAAGAGGGCAATATTTTAAATCAAAAAATCATCCATGCAATTTGCGAGAGCCCAAAGTCTAAAGTATTTTTTAGCACCGAAGATTAAAGAAATTCGCATGTGCTTTAAGTTTATGTGGACAAACATAACAATAAGAAGAGGAACACCACAAAGGTTCCAAGGCACTTGGTAGTGCAAGTGGCAGCTGAGGGTTGTGTTAGGATGTTCACAAAGCATGAGGTTGCGGGTTCGATCCATGTGATTGCCTTTTTGTGAAGAGGAAAGTTCTTATTTGCATTGAATCCGAGGAGCCATAAGGCTTAAGAGAAAGGTGGTGCACCTTGTTATCTCATGAGGGTACATATCCATAGTGGTGGACATACTTTGTGCTAAGGTGCTTGGTGAGGTAAGTTTGGGTGTTCGAATCTCGTCGAAGGTTTTTGTTGGGAAGAATAAAAGGTATGCACTCACATTATTATTTGCCAAGGTTTTGATAATCTAAAATTGCATAGTGTGGAAATTAAAAATATTTCAATTTATCCATAATTTAGAAATTGCATAGTGGGAAAAATTAAAAGGTGTTTATGAGTTATTGAGGGAGATAAAAGGGAAAATAGAGTTAAAATATTTTATTTTAATTTTGGTGGTTTTAGAATTTATAAAGGAGGATAAATAAGGTGTAATTGAGATTTAATATTTTTGTATGGTGAAGTAATTTTGAGTGAAATAATTGAGTGTAGATTTTTGATATCTAACCATTGAGATTGGAAAAGAGGTTGATTGTGATTGAGATATGTTTTGAGGTCAAATATTCTTCAAAAAAAAGGTATGGGCATATTATCCTTGTGAGTGAAATATTTTTGGGTTGAATGTTGTGAAATGCAAAGTTGGAGTGAAAAGGTTTGTTTGATAAGCATTATTGAGTGAGTTTTCATGTGCATGATTGGTGAATGTTAGTGAGAACATTTGAGTGTGAAATTGAGAACTATCATGATTAGGATTTGTGAAAATAACATGAGTATCATTGTTATGTGATATTGTTTGATAAGCATTGTTGGAAATATTTGAGTAAACTTTCATGTGCATGATTAGGGTTTGTGAAAAGATCATGAGTATCATTATTATGTGAAGTTGAGAACTATCTTAAGTTAGAGTTTGTGAAAGATCATGAGTATCATTGTTATGTGAATTTGGAATCATCTTAAGTCAAGGTTTGATTTCCATAGTGAGAGTTGTTGGAATTTGTGTGAAACACTTGTTTAGAGTTTGTAAGTAAGCTTTGTTTCATTGAGTGATTGGTTGAGAGAAGTTGATTGAGCATTATTGATTGAAAGTGTTGGAGTGAAATTTCAAGTTTTGTGAAACAAATTTTTCTTTATTCTAAATTGATTTGAATGAGAGTTTGAAAGTGATTGAGTACTTTATGAGTGTGAAAAATATTGAGTCTCTAACCATTCTCTATATGTTTCTCTAAGTTAGACAAGATTCTTAGTGAAACTTGTTTGTGGGATTGAAGAGGCTTTCTATGAGATATTGAGATGAGTTTTGTATGCAAGTTTTGCAATTGATTTGAATAAGATTTTGTGAAATCCAATGGACATATTTGAGTAAGACCTAGAGGATACTTAAGGACAGAGTTGAGTAAGCTTTTGTGAAAGCTTAAGGACAAATTTATGTGAGCTTTTGTGGAAGCTTACAATCAGAATTGAGGTAAGTCTTGGTGAAGACTTGTTGAGAAGATTGGAAAATTTCTAGTGATACTTATTACGTAGATTTGAGGTAAGTCTTAGTGAATAATTTTTATGCAGATTGAGAAAGTTCTTGAGAGGACTTGTGGATATATTTGAGGAAATTCTTGGTGAAGACTTGAGAGCAGATTGAGCAAGTTCTAGAGATAACTTATGAGAATATTTGAGGTAAGTCTTTGAGAAGACTTTAAAGCAGAGTTGATTGATTAATTTTTTCAAACCTTGAGTTAAGGTTTCGAGTAGATATAGTAGAGTTGATTTGTGATTGGATCAAGCTTTGTATCAAGGCTTGAGGACATATTTGAGGATAGAGCTTGGTGCATATTTGAGAACAGATTTGTGCCATACCAGAGATAATGATTGAGCATATTTGTGCTAGATAAAAGGAGTGTTTTTAGTACATATTTGAGATAGAGATTGAGTAGATTTGTGCTAGACCAAAGGACTGTATTTAGTATAGATTTGAGATAGAGATTGAGCAGATTTGTGCTAGACTGAAGGAATATGTTTAGTACAAATTTGAGATAGATATTGAGCATATTTGAGAGCAAGATTTGGAGGTGATAGAGCAGAAGACAGTAGTCTCTAGTGTATAGATATCCATTAGCTAGGGTAGTGATGATAGTATTGACAAAGTAAACACTAAATGAATTGCATTGATCAAATAAATAGTACATAGTAGTCTAAGAATAGTCCATAGGATACGAAACCTCCTAGGCGAGAAATAGGTGTTTTTATAACAACGTAACAATAGCCCAAACAAATAATAACAATAGCTTAATAATGGAAGAATCAAATAGAGCTACGCTAACATCCCCCCTTATTACATTATTTGGATAATAAGATAACTACTAGCTATACTACCATCCCCCCTGATTACATCATTTTGCAATACATAGAGAGCTACAAAACAATTTAAATTTGACATGTGCAAGTGCCTTAGTGAAAATGTCTGCAACTTGAGCATCATTTGGAATGTACTGAAGCTGAATTTGGTGCCTCGTAACTTTATCTTGAATGAAGTGACATTGTGTGTCAATGTGTTTGGTTTTCTCATGATGCACTGGATTCTTAACAAGGTTCAAAATAGCCTGGTTGTCACAAAAAAAATGTATTGTATATTTGTATGGAAGAACCATACTTGTCAAAATGCGATGCAACCATATCACTTCGCACATAGCTTCACATGCGGCATGATACTCTGCATCTGTAGATGAGATATCAACTACCTGTTGCTTCTTGCTGTACCAAGATATAGGATCGAATCCAAGATGAAATATATATCCTGAAGTTGACTTACGATCATCATATGACCCGACATAGTCAAATTCTATGTATCCTTGCAAGAAGAATTTGTCATTCCTCTTGTATTCTAGGCCATATTCCATTGTGCCATGGACATAGTGAAGAACACATTTTGTTGCTTTCTAGTGAGTAGTATTAGGTTCCTGCATGAACCTTGAAAGATAGTTGATAGCAAACACAATATCTGGCCTAGTTTTTGTCAGATATATGAGACTCCCAATCAACTATTGATAAAGAGCACCATCTACCTGAGGTGAATCATCATATCACAATAATTGAAGCCCTGATTCCATCAGAGTTACCATTGGCTTGCAATCAGGTATGCGATATTTTTCTAATAGTGTCTTTTCATACATTTTCAGAGTCACTTTGATGTAGTGCTCTTTCTGGCTCACTTCCATACCAAGACAATAATGGAGAAGTCCGAGATCTATCATCTCAAAATATTTACTCAAGTCTCTTTTGAAAACAGAGATCATAGTTTCTAAACTCCCTATAATGAGCAGATCATCAACATAGAGTACAAGAAACACTATCTCAAAACATTATTTCTTGAAATAGAGGTTTGCATCTAACAAACATCTCTTAAATCCATGCTACAGGAGGTGATTATCCATTTTTATATACCAATCTCGAGGAGCTTGTTTTAAACCATATAAGAATTTGACCAACTTGCATACTTTTTGCTCTTGGCATTCCACTTAAAATCCTTTAGGTTGAGTCATGTAGACTTCCTCTTAGATATCACCATTCATAAAAGCACTCTTGACATCCATTTGGTGAAATTTCCACCCATACTATGCTGCCATAGCACAAAGAACTTGAATGGTGGTCATTTGAGCAGTAGGTGCAAAAGTTTTCTCATAGTAAATGCCTTGCTTTTGCACATAGCCCTTTGCAACAATATGGGCATTATGCTTATCAATTGTCCCATCTACCTTGTACTTGACTTTGTACACCCATTTGCAGCCAATGGGCTTCTTTTCATGTGGCAGATCGACAAGATTTTAAGTTTTTTTCTTCATCAGAGACTTATACTCAGCATCCATAGTAGCCTTCCATTATGGCTCACTAAGGGCATCTTGTATAGAAGTAGGTTCATATTCATTCATTGAAGGCATAAACACCCTGTCATAATCTATATCAATATCCTCTATTTCTCTGTCTAGATCTATAGAAATTTCCTCAAAATATTGACAAATATCATCAACCTCAGTAGTCTCTACTGTTGCTCTCTCCGATCAAGCCATGTTGTGAGTACGAGGTCTATCCAAAGTCAAATCTGGTGGAGTGGATAACTTCGAGTCTCTAATTGTACTATACCATTTTGGATTCTTCTTCTATGGTGGTGAAGAAGATGAAGAAGTATATGAACCTCCAGTATTTGATGATGAAGGGGACTTCTCAACTTTAGTTTCCACAATATCTAGGTATACATCAGATGTCCTTTGTGATGTAAAAGCTTCATCAAAAACATCTCTACTGACATGAATCTTCTTGGTCAAAGGATCAATCAAACAATAACCCTTAGAGTGCTCATCATAGCCAAGAAGAATACACTTCAATGTCTTCTCATCTAGCTTCTTCCTTTTATCTTTCGAAATGTGCATGAAAGCTTTACATACAAAAATGCGTAGATGATAGATGGAGATTTTTTGACTACTCCAAGCTTCTTGTGGATTCATTCCTTGTAGGGCCTTTGTGGGTGCCCTATTCAATAGATATACTGTTGTGGTGACAACTTTTGCCCAATATTATTGTCCAAGACTAGCTCCTGTGAGCATACAATGAACCATTTCCATGATAGAACGGTTCCTCCTTTCAACAACTCCATTTTGCTGAGGATTATAAGTAATAGTTAACTGTCTTGTGATCCCATGTGCAGTCAAGAATGCAAAAAAATATTTAGAGGTAAACTCCCCCATTAATCTGAGCGGAGGGTATTTATAGAAGTCCCTGACTGTTGGAATATGTAATGCAACATTGTGTAAATTATTCTTAGACTAAAATATAAAGTCTAAAGAATAATATTTGAATTAGAAAATAATTCTATTTTATGTAAAAATATTCCCACCCAATTAATAAATAAAATAAGGGTGCGAGGAATATTTAATTTGTGGAAAAAAGCTATTTCCCTTTTCTAGCAAATATTAAAAAGTAACCAATCACTTTTTAATATTTGATAGATGCCACTTGTCACACATCTCACGATAATATTGTGATAAGATTTGTCGCACATATCAAGATAATATTGTGATAATATTAGGGTAATTTTAGGGTTGTAGTAGAAAAGCTTCTCTTTAAATAGGGGTGTTGTCTACTACATCTTGTCATATCATGTTGATGCATATTGTTGCATAACATTGAAGCATTATTGTATTATTGAATCATTGAGTAATATAGTGAGTTTCATAGTGGATGTTTCTCTTCTTCATTTGAAGTAGGGTTTTACCACTTAATATTTGTTTTGTGGGTTTTCCTCTTTTGTGTGTGATTGATCTTGTGGAGCATTCTTCTATCTTGGGGATACTTTGCTTGTCTCACATATGGTATCAAAGCGATTGGGATCTCCATCAAGTGTCTTCAATCCTTTGAGGTTAAAAACCCATTAAGGTATATATATTTTTTGTTTTAATGCATGCATTTGATATTTGGGTATTTTATGCATTTGATATTTGGATAAACTTATTTTGTAAATCTGACATTAGGGTTTATATATTTATTGTGTTTTTTTATCTAGTTGTTAGATCTTTTGCAAATGGTGTTTTCATTTTAAATCTATAAATTTTTGGCATTGAGCTTTTGCTGGAAGGGTCTTGGAGCCAAACAAACCCCATGGTTGCGTCCGAAAGGCCAAAAATCCCTATTTACATATATTATTTGCCCTATTTTGGTGAAAAATAAATCTTAGGCAAATTTGTTTTATTTAAGGGCCAAATGGCCCCCCACCCATTTTGCTATACAGTCTGAATTTTTTTTATTATTCTATTTTTTAATAAAAAATAGTCATTTAATAAAAAAACAGTCATTTATTATTCTATTTTTTAATAAAAAAATAGTCATTTATTTTATTTTAAGACCTAATAGTCATTTTTTTTGCATAAATTGAAATGCAATTTTTATTATTGTATAATGCAACTAGAATCCTTTTATACAATTTTTGGCAAATTTTTAGTCAAATTGTCAAATAATTTAGACCTTATAGTAATTTTTTCTCACATTAACAATGGTTGTTTGTGAGTTTGCCTGTTTTGCAAGGTTATCCAAGTATGTTTTGGAGTATACAAGGCAATTTTGGATCAATTTTTTCACTTTCTTCCCCCTATTTTTATTAATTTCTTCTAATCTCTCTCAAGCATTTGCTTGAAGCATAATGTAAATTAATGTAACTTGTATCTCTCATAATGAAAGTAAAAGAGAATTAAAGTGAGAGAGAGAAAGAGAGAGAGAGTGTGTGTGTGTGTGTTTGTGTTTTACCTATTTTGCATCTCAACTAATCTAACTACTAACTTAATAACTTGCTACTAAACAATCTACTAACCAAATTGCAATTTACTAATTTTCATATTAATCAAGGTTAAAAATGAATCAACTTACTAACCACAACTTTAGTATTTGATTAAAATTTACTTAAACTTGCAACATAGTTTATATTTTCTAAACACCTATTGAATCCAAAAGAATCCTCTCTATTGGTAGCAAGTCCTTTTTAGGTCCTTGTACCCATACCCTTTTGGGTAGCTTGGTTGACCTTGGGTGAGATGAATTGGCAATTCATTAGGCTATAGCAAAACCTTAAAATGAACACTAACTTACTAACTTATTGACTATATAACATTTAACAAATATTTTATGGTTCAATTCAAGTTAGTTTATTTTGTTGCAAGATGATTGTTATGGTTAGTTACCTTCTTATTGCAAGTTAATCTATTGCAAGTTGATATTTGTTTATTTCCTTTATTCAATTGCAATATGGTTATAGTTGTTTATTGCAAGATGGTTATAGTAGTTCATGATGATGTTGATTATCTTTCATGATGATGCTTATCTCTTGATGATGATTAATTTTGATTATCTTTCATGATGTTTATCTTTCATGATGATTATTGAAAACACGAGATTCCGAAAGATGTAAAGGAAACACTAAAACTTAATGCAATGTAAACGAGAGAAAGAGAACACATTAAACGAGATAAAAATAAGTGTAAAAGCACAGCCCTTTTTTATTTATACTCTCTTTAATTTCGGTTACAAGGACGTCTCCTCCCCTTTTGGGGGTTGGGAGCGTTAACAAAGTTTTTGGTCACAATAATGACCAGTGATCCTCCTTTCGCGTGCCCACATGTAAAACGGGCGGGCCAAAGTGTTGCCGCCGCTTGTGTTGAAGAAGAGTCCTCGATCCTTGCTGCTCCTCCTGCGTTCAAAGAAACAACAAACAAATTTAATAGCACCTGTGTTAAAATAAAGCATTCGGTCCATAAAACACACAAAACATGCATGCGAAAGATGGTTAAAATAGCAGATTGCAATAGATCAAAATTCATCCTAGGGTGGAATGAGCAGGCCCGCAGCAGATTGGTATTCGTCCTGGGGTGAGATGAATTCACCTGTGTTAGATTGGTATTCATCCCGGGGTGGGACGAATATTACCGTGCAAAAACAGAGAGGAATGTCCCGCGAAATGTCTCGTCTCCGATGCTCCGACGATCTGCACAGTTCGGTTTTAGATACGCAAGAATGTCTAGGAGGGCTCAAAATGCTTTGGAACCTGCATGTTAGTGAGAATGAAATGAAATAAAACCTGCAAAGCCTGCACGTTAGTGAGAACGAAATGAAACAAAACCCGATGAATGCATGCTTGAAATCAAAATCTCGAAATCATAATGCAAAGGAAATAAAAACAAAACGGTAAGCATTGTCAGCAAATGGATGGATCCATAGATCTGAATTCACCTTCTCCATAAACACCCGATGACCTCCCTTGCAGAAGAGATCACGGATAGGGCAGAAGTGAATCGAAGGAAGAAAGCGTCTCGTGGAAAATTGGCAGGGCTTCGCTGCTCCAAACGTTTCTTCTTGGCTCTTTTTTTTTGGTGAGAGAACTCTACAATTTATAGAATTCCCAGGGTGCAGATTGGTATGGGCATGCAGGGATGCCAGTTGGTGTTATGCTAGTGCGTGATGGGGGAAATTCTCCCTGTCTGGCCTACCCTCATGATAGTCCTTCGTTGGTGCACTAACGTGCATGCGAGGCAGGGAGAAGTGGTCACTGACTTCTCCTGCCGCATATCACGATTTTATTTTTTTGTTTGTTGAACCTGGAATTCGTCCCACCCCGAGACGAATTAGAATTCGTCCCACCCAGGGATGGATTCAAGTTGCATTTCATCCTGGGGTGAGACGGATTTGAAGCAGAATGTTTGGAGGTGCCAAATTACTTTCTGACCTTCCAAAACTACTGTGTAAGTGGCTAGGACCATTGTTTGACCTCTGAGGGCTGCCCTGAAGGCTATGTGTGTCAATGCGATCAGTGTTTGCAGTCACATAATCGGATTGGTGTTGTTTTGGTGTCTACAGATGCCCATTTTTGGAAAGCATTGTGGGTGATGCAGTGCTGAGCAAAAATAGATAACCAAAGCACTAATGATTAGGGTTTCTTAGTAACCTAACCAACTTGTGATGCCCCAATCATGAAAAGGGCATGCATTCTTGAATCCTTGCTTCTGACGAGCTAAGGAATTTGATTTCAAGTATTAACCTATTTTTGGTGAGGTGTGACTTGAGCTCGGACATTGATCAGTCATGAATAGGCAAAGGGCGCAACCTTTTATCCATGGGGGAACCTTGAGTTCATGCTTTGGGAATGCCAAGTGTTTGATCGTGTTTGATCAATTTGTGATTGTTGCTTGTTTACTGCCCCAAGCAGGAGTGTGATTGTCTTTGTCAATGATTCTTTGAATGCATGCCATTGCCTTGATTGGGTGTGTGTTTGTTGATTGGTGACTAAGTGTGACTACCCCCTCAAGCGACGAATCGATGAGGGAATGACCGCCATGAGAAAAGCGACGAGTTGCTTGACTCGAGGTGACTTAGGTTAGGGTGCCTTCAGATGTTTGTCTATTGAATGTGCAAGTAGTTTTCTGACTTTTGGACCTATTTTTGGTGGGTAAAAGCCCTTTTTATGATGCCATAATGGGGTGAAAGTGTCAACAATCCGTCATCCCTTGGAGCGGTCCGGCTATGGTAGCCTTCTTAGGGAGTAGAATAGCGACCATTTGTGCCCTGACATCGATTTTCTATGCCAAGAGGTTAAGTGCAAGAGCACTTGTGTCTGGCAATGCTTATTGCATTTTTGTGATGTATTTTTGTGATGTTTTTGTTGTTTGGATTTTCTTGCTTTGTGTATATGTCATGATTTTATGTTATGCACAATGATTGATGTTGATGGATGCATGTTTATGGTGATGAATGCATATGGTATGATAAATGCGCATGTTGTTGATTTATATGATAAGTAATGGAATGGATGAAATGATTTGTTGATAACCTTACATTGGCACCATAGACTATACATGACTTATGGCTTTATGTACTAGGTGATTGTTGTGGTAAATTCTTTTTGTGTATATATGTTGTTTCTTTTCTTTTTTTTGTATGGCGATATAGGAATGGATTATATGCAATGGTTGGTGTAGAATGTAGCTAAGTTTTTCGGAGATTCAGCTGTTTTAACTAACTAGCCAAGACTGTACCGTTATCTTACAAGATGTCTAACCAAGGTATGAATCGTGCTTGTTTTTGACCAAGTTATTTCGCATCCCTGTGTGTGCAATTGAGTTTGTTTATGTGGTATTTGTCAGGATACCACCAGTGCCAGATAGGCTTTCAACCAAACCTATACTAAGGATCACCTAATTAGTTCCACTAACTCCTTTGTTGTATTTTGTCGGATTAATCTATTTTGCGATCTAGGAGACCATAATCTAGCTCATCCACATGCAAACATTGATCTGCACACAAGTAAATGTGACAGATATATCGTCATGCGGGTAGGATACCACCATTGCCAGGTAGGCTATCAACCAGACCTGTAATGAGGATCACCTAGATGGTTTTCGAATGCTGAGAATTTCCAAGGATTCAAGTCTAGGCTGTGTGGTGGAATAATTTGGAAGATTTGCCTGTCTATACAGTGATGAAAATCACTGTTTATTTTTCACTTTGTTTTTCTATTTGAGCAAGGATTTTGAATAGTGGTGATAACCACTATGATTTGATTTTGTATTTTAAACTTTGTAAGTTTGAGCTTGTGAATGGCCTGGATCCTGTTGGGTCTTGGGGATGACTACCCATCCTGATTAGGGGCGTGTAGTACGAATCCTTACAACTTTGGGAACCAAAGAGAGAATGGAGATTATGAAGTAAGGGCATTGATCTATTGGGCCTTGGGGATGACTACCTATCCTGATTAGGGGCGGATAGTATGAATCCTTATAACTTGGAGATCAAAGGTGAAATGGGAAGGTGAGGATGATGGTTCATTGGAATTTTGTTTGTGAAGGGCGTTGATCTTTTTAGGTTTTGGGGATGACTACCCATCCTTGGCAGGGACGTGTAGTACGAATCCTTACAACTTTGGGACCAACTATGATTTGGATTTGTGGGAGTGGTGAAAACCACTATTTATTATGGTGAATGGATGGGGAAGAGCTTTTCCTTTTGCCAATTCTCAGCATTCTAGAACCATTCGCACAAGGGGATGAACAGGCTAATATTTCACTTATGGTACCCGAGACTGCTTTGTAGGTTTTTCTTGCTTTCACACAACTTAAGAATTATTTTATGTGTGTTCATTTGTGTTGGAATGCTACGTAACAAGACGTGATCCAAGTAAAACTTTCCCGTGTAAAATCTGTTTAACTATGTATAGTTTTGGCTAGAAATTTAAAGATAACTGAATGATGAAAACCCTATTTACATTAGGATACAACTGATGAATCTAAAATGGCGATGGTGCTATTCTAGATGTATGCATTTGTGGAAAATGGTGGAATTGCCAAGTGATAACAATCTATGGTGCGGTTGACTTGTATGACCTAGCGAAGTATGCAATGTATGGATGCAATGCCTAATGCAACCTATATTTTTGATTGTTATGAGAATGTAGGAATTTGACATGCAATTATTTTTGTGAATTTTGATTTTGTATTGTTTTTGTTTATTTTTGAATATTTATTTTGACTAAGCAACTATGGAATGCTTAGAGCTTTTGGTGTTTGACCAAAGGGTTTATGAATACCTATGGAGCATATTGGGGTTGACCAAGCAATTATGTTAATCCTTGGAGCTTTTGGCTTGACCAAAGGGTTTATAAATACCTTTGGGGCATTTAGGGTTGACCAAGCGATTTTAGGAATCCTTGGAGCTTTTTGGGTTTTGACCAAGAGATTGGATAATCCTTGGAGATTTTGGTTTGACCAAGTGATTGTGATAATCCTTGGGGATTTTTGGTGACCAAGCGATTGCGGTAATCCTTGGAGCTTTTCAGGGGATAGATGTACCCCCAGCTTGATGATATTTGTTCTCCGGATCTGGCTCTAGAGGGATTGGCAAGAATGGATCGGCCCTATGTACATATAAAAGGACAGGGTCTACCTTTGGCACTGTTGTTGCTATGAGGTATTTGGGCAGAAGTTGTTCTCGATATGCCCAAAGTGGCGAATTCAACAATTGGTTGCACTGCGCTGGGTTAACATGCCACTCATGCACTGGCCTTATGTTTAGCTGTTGAAGTGCATCATCCATATGCATGGGGTGGTGGTGTTGTCGCATGTGATTAATGTGGGCCATCTCAGTGTCGTCTTCGTAATATTTGTCAGAAAACCAAAGGCCCTTGTTGGCTCTGACAATTGCCTATGACATGCTAGGCTCTTCTTGTTTGAGTAGGTTGATGTGGTCCCCATGGGGTTGTTCTGCTCTTTACGGGTGTACCTGATTGCCTTGATGTGGTGCTTGCTTGGTTGGCGCTTCAAAGGGGAATATTCCCATTAATCTTTCTTGGTAGTCATCCATGGGAATCATTTGTGAATGATTAATGTCAGATTCTACCGAGTCCCATGGTGTTACCTCACATTCTGACTCGTCTTTTCTTAACGAATCAGGCTCATCAGAATCTGGTGATTCTGAGACATGGGAGACTGCATCATCAGGTATCTCTATGGTCAAAGGCTGATCTTCCTCGAAAGGAACCTCTTGTAAGTTGGGATTTTGGGGTCCCAAAGTCTTGGTCTCGGCCGACTCTAAGCGCTCTAGTAGCGCATTGCACGTATCGGGGGATTTGAGCTCCTCCACTTTGGTTGGTTCCTGTTGAGGAACGTGGGGCCTATGGAGGGGTAGCTGGATAGCACCCCCCTGCCTTGGTAGTGCATTTCAGTCCACTCTTTTTCTTGCTCAGATTCCTTAGAGGCTTCTTGAGGGATTTCTAAGGGTGGCCCATGAACTTGGGTGGGTGTCTGAGGAATCGAGGGAGTAGCCTCCCGCTCCTGTCTATGAGGCATTGGGGGTAGTGCTTGATAAGGTCGTGATGATCTGTCTCACCCCCAGGGGTTGTGTCCCTCATAATGTTTTGTCTTATGCATGTGAGGGGTTGGATTCCTCTCCTACATAGTGTGTTGGAACAACTCATCCTTTTGGCATTGAAGGTGCTCTTGATTTTGAAGATACCATTGCTCTAATTGTTGTCGTTCTAGCTCAAGTAGCGCAAGTTGCATCCGGTGTGCGATATGCTCAGCAGATTCTAAGATAGTTTGTCCCACCGTCTCATGTCTAGAAGGGCTAGATGCCTCTCCTACATATCTATCTCGGTCATGGTGATCCGAGATCTCTATAAGCCGCCTCCATCTTTTGGGGGTAACAGCATTCCCTCGAGGCTTTGGCCTCAGTGAGTGGTCCTAATAGATAGCAGGTGCAGAGGCATATTGCTCCCACATTATATATTGCTCTCAAGGAAGGTAGGGGTCTTCCTCGTACCCCCTTTCATAAGTGAAAGAGGGACGAGCGGCGTTGGCTCACCCCGCCTGAAGAGCCTTGTGCTCTGGAGGAGCCTTGCGCTCTGGATTTGTCCTTGTAGTCTTGACAACTAGAGGGGGTGAAGGAGGGATAGTGTAATCATGTGGTTCCTCCCGTCGAACCCTATGTTGACCTAGTGCTTCATCGCACGGTGACCACTCATAGCGAGCATCTAAGGGAGCTCTCCTACAAATGTACCCCTCATGGAAGGGTGTGTGCTGAGTTAGGTGATCCTGATAGCTAGCAGGCATGGGGGCGCATTGCTCCCATGCTATGTATTGCTCTTGAGGAATGTAGTGGTCTTCCTCGTACCCCCTTTCGTAAGTGAAAGAGGGATGGGCGACGTTGGCTTGCCCTGCCTAAGGAGCCGTGTACTCTGGATTTGTCTTTGTAGTCTTGACAACTAGAGGGGGTGAAGGAGGGATAGTGTAATCATGTGGTTCCTCTCGTCGAACCCTATGTTGACCTAGCGCTTCATCGTGCGGTGACCACTCATAGCAAAAATCTAAGGGAGCTCTCCTATGGATGTACCCCTCATGGAAGGGTGTGTGCTAGGTGCTCTGCTGAACAGGAGTGCCCCTATAGTCCTTTTCCGTTAAGGTGTGGAGGGGTTTGCCTTGTGTGTCAGGTTGCCAAGGTGGTATGACCAAATCCTTGGGACTATAACAGAGGTGACTCATGCCTCCTTGGACATTCTCCACAGCGTCTGCCCATGATTGGGCTTGGCTGCGGGTGAGCACCATGACGATGTCTCTCTAAAAACCCTAAAAATTGAAATGAGTCAGATGGGGCCCAAAATTGGGGTGCGCATCCCCATTACCATAAACAAGATAAAAATGAAGTTTCAAGTCCTAACTCTAAATACATTGGGAGATATTGACCTTCGAACATCTCAAAAAGCAAAAAAAATTAGCTGAGTAATTTTAAAACCTAATTTTGGGGCACTAGATGATGGAATTTTGCCCCGAAAACTGAATTTTTTGGACAAATAGGACTCTAGGGTAAAATTTCAAGTCAATTGGAGCTACGGTTGAGAAGTTATGGCCCCAGCAAGATGCACTAAAATTTAGGAAAAAAAGTAAAATTTTCTAAATTTCATTGGATGCTCCCACATCATTTATGGGCACCGTTGGGGTACTTCTGGGTTGACCAAAGGTTTTATGGACACCTTTGGGGCATTTTGGGGATGACCAAGCGATTATGGGAATCCTTGGAGCCTTTTGGGTTGACCAAGCGATTGCGGGAATCCTTGGAGCTTTTGGAGCGAATGACAAAATGCATAGATTTTTATCTTTTGTTTATGATTTTTCTAATTTTTATGCTACACAAAATAGAAAAGATCACACACATGCAAGCGATGATTATCTCTTTTAACGATTAAAAGTGTGCCCTAAGTCTAGTTTCGTGTGTTTTAATGTTTGTTTTTGAAAAAAAAATTGAAGGACGTTTAAATGCATTATGAAGGCTCTTATATCTCCCATAAATGGTCGCCCCTTCGATATACCATTGCCAGGCCGATATACCAACCTCTCTATATACCCGCCCTTACGAGAGGGAGACTATAGGTACATGAGAGCAGATGATACATGGTGCATAGGCGGTACGAAATGGGAATCGCTCTGTTTATGACACCTACCATAGAAGACTTATCCTCATGCGCTAGGAATCACCCTAGCAACACTTGGTCAGCTTTCATCAGGATTTACATCTAGCAACAGTCGCGATCGGGGTAATGGATGCAAAATCAAGCCAAGGTGGTGATGAAATCCATTGTTGGTCTTGATCAATGGCTGGGGTTTTACGACCAGCTCCTTGGTTTAAAAATGTTGCATGAAGTGTGTATGGTTCCTTTTATTTAAAAATGAAACAGGCAGCAACCTCTTTCCCTAAGAAGGCAAACATGACAGAAAACAAAAATATTACAGCAGAAAATGACAGGGACAGTTAGAAACCGTTACCTCTTTCTCCGCCCAAATCGGCTATTTTTGACTCTCGGCCCTAAAACCGCGCAGACAGAATTCGTCCTTGGGTGGGACGAATTCCATAACAGAATTCGTCCCAGGCTGGGACAAATTCCAGGACTGTATTCGGCTAGAATGAACCACAGTTAGTGCTCGAAAAGCGGTACCTGTAAGCACAAAAACATAAATTTTTGATCAGTTTCTTGATCTTAAAAAGCAGGGAACTGTGTCCCACCGTGATCGCCACTAAAAACACGAGATTCCGAAAGATGTAAAGGAAACACTAAAACTTAATGCAATGTAAACGAGAGAAAGAGAACGCATTAAACGAGATAAAAATAAGTGTAAAAGCACAACCCTTTTTTATTTATACTCTCTTTAATTTCGGTTACAAGGATGTCTCCTCCCCTTTTGGGGGTTGGGAGCGTTAACAAATTTTTTGGTCACAATAATGACCAGTGATCCTCCTTCCACGTGCCCACATGTAAAACGGGCAGGCCAAAGTGTTGTCGTCGCTTGTGTTGAAGAAGAGTCCTCGATCCTTGCTGCTCCTCCTGCGTTCAAAGAAACAACAAACAGAGTTAATAGCACCTGTGTTAAAATAAAGCATTCGGTCCATAAAACAAACAAAACATGCATGCGAAAGATGGTTAAAATAGCAGATTGCAACAGATCGGAATTCATCCCGGGGTGGAACGAGTAGGCCCACAGTAGATTGGTATTCATCCTAGGGTGAGAAGAATTCACCTGTGTCATATTGGTATTCATCTCGGGGTGGGACGAATATTACCGCATGAAAATAGAGAGGAACGGCCTACGAAATGTCTCGTCTCCGGTGCTCCAATGATCTGCATGGTTTGGTTTTAGATACGCGAGAATGTCTAAGAGGGCTCGGAATGCTTTGGAGCCTGCATGTTAGTGAGAATGAAATGAAATAAAACCTACAAAGCCTGCACGTTAGTGAGAACGGAATGAAACAAAACCCGATGAATGCATGCTTGAAATCAAAATCTTGAAATCATAATGCAAAGGAAATAAAAACAAAATGGTAAGCATTGTCGACAAATGGATGGATCCATGGATCCAGATTCACGTTCTCCATAAACACCCGATGACCTCCCTTGCAGAAGAGATCACGGATAGGGCAGAAGTGAATCGAAGGAAGAATGCGTCTCGTGGCAAATTGGTAGGGCTTCGCTGCTCCAAACGTTTCTTCTCGGCTCTTTTTTTTGGTGAGAGAACTCTACAATTTATAGAATTCCCAGGGTGCAGATTGGTATGGGCATGCAGGGATGCCAGTTGGTGTTATGCTAGTGCGTGATGGGGGAAATTCTCCCTATCTGGCCTGCCCTCATGACAGTCCTCCGTTGGCACACTAACGCGCATGCGAGGCAGGGAGAAGTGGTCACTGACTTCTCCTGCCGCATGTCGCGATTTTATTTTTTTGTTTGTTGAACCTAGAATTCATCCCACCCCGGGACGAATTGGAATTCGTCCCACCCAGGGACGGATTCAAGTTGCATTTCATCCCGAGGTGAGACGAATTTGAAGCAGAATGTTTGGAGGTGCCAAATTACTTTCTGACCTTCCAAAACTGCTGTGTAAGTGGCTAGGACCATTGTTTGACCTCTGAATGCTGCCCTGAAGGCTGTGTGTGTCAATGCGATCAGTGTTTGCAGTCACATAATCGGATTGGTGTTGTTTTGGTGTCTACAATTATATTTGATGATTTAAAAGTAGATTACTTGAAAGTTATGTTTTTTTTTTATATATGCAAGTATGTTTATCTACTTTCTTATTGCATCATTTATTTCCTTTGTCAATGCATATTATGTTTTTATTATGTTCACTTTCTAGAATGGTTGATCATGGAATCTTATTCACACCTAAGCACATCCTTGATGGATCAAATTTTGGAATATGGGAACCAAGGATGAGGGCTGAATTTAAAGCAATAAGGTTATGGCCCATTGTGAATGGAGATGAAGCAATACCAACATAGGCAAGGGCACTTGAGACATACAACAGCAAGAGTCACCTTGCACTTTCCATGATTATCAATAGTGTGAGTGATGAGATATTGCTCACTATAAGCCATTGTGAGCATGCTAAAGATGCATAGAATTTTCTAAAACAAGTCCATATAGGGTCCAACACATCAAGGAAATTCACTTTATTATCCAAAATTCTTAGCACTATGCAAGGTGAAGAAGAAAGTGCCTTGATCTTCCTCTCAAATATGAAATACATGAGAAATCAACTACTATCTTGTAATTATGATTGGATAAGTGAGAAGCTCTTAAGATTTATCATTTTGAGGAACTTATCAATCAAGTTCAAGAATTTTATCACCATTATTGAGACTAGGCTAGAGCAAGAAGAGGATGGCATTCCTCTCAACACTCTTTCACAATTATTGATTCAACATGAAGAGTCTCTTAATTTTCAAGTTAGTAGGCAGCGATGGTAGGATAATCAAGGATGAAGAAGACATTTGGACTAAAGCCATCAACTTCTTCCAAGAGCTCCTTGGAGACAATTCCTAGATGTCCCCAGAAGTGATAGACTCCCTTTTGGAGCATATCCCAACTTTTGTCTCGGCCCTAGCGAACGAGATGCTCTTGCAGCCCCTGTCTGACTCTGAAATCCATGCTGCTACATTTTTTATGAAGGCCGAGGTGGCTCCAGTCTCAGACAGGTTTCCCCCCTGATTCTTCCAATCCTTTTGGGACCTCGTTGGCTAAGAAGTGTGCGCAACCATCCGAGACCTCCAGTCTGCCAGCTCCATCCCCAGAGGTATAAAATCCACCTTCATTGCTCTGATCCCAAAGTCTTAGGCAACTAGATCCCTCTCTGAATTTCACCCCATCAACTTGTGTAATGTCTTATACAAAATCTTGACCAAATCCATGGCCTCCCACCTTAAGGATATCCTTCCCCTGATCATTGTCCCCTGCCAAGGGAGCTTGGTCAAAGGTAAACTTATCACAGATGAAGTTATCATCATGCACGAGGCCATCCACTCGGTCCTCCTATCCAAAAAGGCCTCCTTTCTGCTCAAACTAGATATGAACAAGGCCTTCGACAGAGTTGACTAGGATTTCCTTTCCAAGGTCCTTCTCAAGTTTGGGTTCCACCCCTCTTGGGTCAGCCTCATCATAAATTGTGTTTCCTCCTCTTGGTTATCTATCCTCATTAACGAATCCCCCGTCGAGTTCTTCCCTAGTTCTAGAGACCTTCGCAAATGTGACCCCCTATCCTCGATCCTCTTCATCATCCTGGCTAAGGCCCTAGGATGCACCATTTTGAGTGTTGCCTCCTACAAACTTATCTTGGGCATCAGGCCTACGTCAGGCCTACCCCTTGTGTCCCATCAACAGTTCGTGGATGACACCATTATTGCTACTTTAGTTTCGATCCCTCAAGACAAGACCATCAAGCACATCTTGACCCTGTATGAGGAGGTGATCAAGAAAAAAATCAACCTCCAAAAAAGTAAAATTTTCTTTATCCATACCCCCCAGCTAGGCAAATCATAATTGGGCAGATTCTTGGCTGTACCCCTGATTCCCTCCCCTCCTCTTACATCGGGCTCCCCCTGTTTATAGGAGCTTCCTCCAAGACCCTTTAGATCAGGATGATTGATCGAATCCATAGGAAGCTAACCTCCTAGAAATGCCACCTCCTCTCATATGCAGGTAGGGCCACCCTCCTTTCGGTGGTTCTTCAAATCATTTCGGTCTACTTCATGTCGATCTTCAGAATCTTGGCCTCCATTGCAACACACATCGATCAAATGTAGAAACGCTTTCTATGGTCGTGCAGTGAAGATAAGAAGAGTATTCCCCTAGTTTCTTTTCCCCTGGTCTGCCACCCCAAATGCAAGGGAGGGATCGGTCTCAAGCGGGTGACCACCATGAATAAGGCCCTCTTGTCCAAGCACACCTGGAAGGTGTTCACCAACATCCCTAATGAATGGGTTAGTATCATATGCAGGAAATACATCCACCATCACCCCTTCCTCAGTGACTCCTAGCTTAGAGATGGATCATCCTTTTGGAAATCCTTGATCTCCACTAAAGACATCATTCAAAAGGGGACCAGATGGATCCTCAAGAATGAAACCAAGATCGACTTCTAGGAAGACAGGTGGATCCAAGATGAGGCCCTCATTACTAACAGCGACCTCGTCATCCTCAAATCGAGCTTGGTGGGCAAAGGGCCCAAAGTGTCAAATTATCTCACCCATGACCAAGTACGGGTAACATGGAAGCCCATCCTGAACCCCAGGCACCCGCTTCAATCCTCCAGGATCCAGCGTCTCCACGAGGTGACAGTTATTCCATATTTTGGAGGGAACGACAGATGTGTCTGACATGGCACCCCCAGTGGCATCTTCTCTGTCAAATCTACCTACAACTTCCAAAGATTCCCTGATGAGGCCCCATTCCCAATAAAATAGGTATGGGCCAAGAAGTTGATTCCCAAAATCAACCACTTCATTTGGGCGACCATCCAAAATAAGATCTTGACTATCGAGAACCTGATCAGGAGGGGCTTTCAGATCCTGAATAGATGCTTCCTTTGTTGTGCTACCTAGGATTCTACTAATAACCTCTTCCTCAGATGCCCCTTATCTTTTGAATCCCTGGGCCTCATCCCATACCAATTTTCTATCTAGTGGGTGGCCCCCAATTCCATATCTGACCTCTTGTCTCAATGGCCCAATCCCTTTGCCCACCCCTTCATCTGCTTCCTATCGAGCTCCTACTTCTCTCATCTACTCTGGAAACTCTAGCTTGAGCACAATAACAGAGCCTTCTCCTCCTCGACTTGCTCCCCCAGTGGGTGGCAGCCAAGGTGGTTGCCTTCACCCTTGAGAACTCTTGCTCCCTCCCCTTGAGCGATGCACCCCAAAGGCTGGTCGAGTCCACCCTCCTCTCCTCCCTCGAAGTCTAGCTTACCCTCCCTGATCCCCCTCTCTCCCCCTCCCATCATTCTATGATAATGTGGACTGCCCCCCCTCCTGGATGGGTTAAACTTAACTTCAATGCAGCTTCTAAAGGAAACCCTGTCTCCTCTGGAGCGGGCGGGGTCATCCGGGATAGTCACGGGGCCCTGATCTTGGCGTACGTTGAACCGCTTGGCATTCATACCAACAACTTCACCGAAGCAACATATCTCCTCTGTGAGATGATAGCCCTCAAGGAGACCTCCCCAAAATTCATCACCGAGGGTGATTCTCTAGTCATCATCAAGGTCACCCATAGCTTGGGAAATAGCTCATGGCATATCCACAACACCATTCAGGAAGTTCTCACCATCCTCCAAGGATTCACTCATCACTCCTTTCGTCATGTGTATAGAGAAGGTAATAGGGCAACTTATTTCATGGCCAATCAAGCCACCACAATGTTGCAAGTGTGAATAGGGTTGCTTCGAAAGTGGCTTAGAAAAAACCTTTTCTAAGCCCTAAGTGTGAAAACTCCCTATGGTTGTCGGCAAGTTTTTTTCAGCAATGTTCCCTAACCTCCCTCCTATTTTCTCTCCTATTCTCCTCCTATATTCCCTCCATTTCCTCCTTATCCCTCCGATATACCTTCTTTTCCCTTATCCCTCCAACTCCCTTATCCCTCCATCTCCCTCTGCCGACTTTCTCCATATCCCTTACTTATATATACATTAGAATTTGTAATGTTGAGGTTGTTGGAGAATAATGCAATAAAGTTTTAAATTTTTATTTTCTGCTACGTGTTGTTGGACATTAACCTTCACTGGTATCAGAGCCAGTCAGCCCGAACACGATTTTCGAGGCAAAATTTGGGCACGGTTCCTGAGGCACAACTAGGCAGGCATGCATCCCGAGGCAAGAGTCAATCGACTCGAATCTCGAGGTGGATCGTGAGCAGACTCGAGCGCAGATCTCGAGGCAGTTTAGGCATGGATCTCGAGGCAAATCGTGCATAGGCGAGGTGACACGTGGCGGCGATCGAAGCAGTTGACGGCACGCGGTTCTAGACGAGGTGACGTGGAGGCATTCGTTTAGTCAAAAAATTTGCCACATGGTGACAAGTGGCAAGTGTGCATTGGTCAACGTGTGCAGACGTGGCAGATTGCAATTTGTCAAAATTGGTGGCAAAATACGACGTGTGACTGCCCGAAGGCAATCGATGTTTAGTGTGTACCTTTGGGTTTAAAAACTCTTCAGTAGCCGTTTCCCATTGCGTGTGGGATAAAGGCACGCTATTTTTTTTAAAAACAATTAAGCCCGCTAAGCTTTATTTGTTCACCGGCGCCATTGCTTTCACATCCGAGGGACGTAGCCTAGCGGACAAGGTGGTCCGCTCGCAAGGAGGCGGACACGGGATCGAATCCCGCCGGTCGCGATTACAAATTTTTTTTTTTTTTAAATCACTGCCACTGTAGGTAATAGGGATTTTATTCCCTATTTTGACCAGCTCAGCCGCTTGGTGCAGCGGTAAAGCGGTCGTCTGTCATCAGGGAGGTCCGGGGGTCGAATCCCGCCGGGAGATAGAAGAATTTTTTTTTTTTTTAAATTTGCCACTGGGGAAAGTTAAAATGGAGGCGCTCCCTTTTGTTGCCAGTCGAGCCACGTGGTCGAGCGGCTAAGGAGCCTGCCTAGCGGAAAGAAGGTCGCGCGTTCGATTCGCGCTGAGGATAAAAAGGTAAAAAGTTTTTTTTTTAAAAGGTTTTAAAATTTTTTATTAAAAGTTTTTAAAATTATTTAATAAATTTAATTTATATTTTATTTAAAATTATCTTTTTAATAAATTAATTTAAAAGGTAATTTTTTAAAATATATAAAAATTTATTAAATTTTTTAAAAAAAACTTTATAAAAATTTGAAAAACCTTATTTGAAGAACTTTTTTGAAAAAAGAGAATTAATCTGCCCATGAAATGTTAGATGTTCCGGTCTGAGGGGTGCTATAATGCACTGCTTTCGATTTTGAGACGAGAGACACCGGAATCCTTTGATGAAAGGGTTCGTCGAACTAGTCTGCATACAGTGTTTTGTCAGCTAGAAAATCAGGTGATTGATCATCTGAGAAAGTCGGATTCAGGATACGAGGCAGATTTAGAAGACAATATCTTCGGAAGAAGAATTGAAGAGTCAGATACAGTAGAATTTGTATCGGATGTACCATCAAATGCCAGTTACACACCAGGTGTTCCAACAACTGAATTGAGTGAGGGCTATACACCACGCTCTCCTAAACCTGAACCAGTGGAAGAAGAAGAAGAAGAGGAAGCAGAATCAGCGAAAGCAGAAGAAGAAGCGAAAGAAGAAGCAGAGGAAGAAGAAGAAGAAGAAGAAGCAGAAGAAGTAGATGCGGAAGAAGAAGAAGAAGAAGATCCAGAGGAAGTGGATCCTGAAGAACTTGAGATCATCATCATCAGCAGCAGTTTCGAAGCAAAAATTGAATGTACTAAAAAGGCAAGATTTGATTTGAATCATTAAAATCTCTTTGTATTGCTTTAAAGTACTTGTTTGCTTCGAATAAAGTTTGTTTTTTATTCTGCAATGGCATCTAATACTAGTCTTCTGATCCCTGAGTTCAATGGAGGAGATTATGAATATTGGTCTATTAAAATGAAAACCCTTTTGATAGGAAAAGGTTTATGGGATATAGTCGAAGAGGGCTATACTGAACCAACTGCTGCTGAATGGGCAGCTTTCTCTAATGCTGATAAAAAGGCTAGAAAAGAAGCACAAAAGAACAATGCTTTTGCCCTTTATCATATACATGTTGCCTTAGATAGAAGTATCTTCCCTAGGGTTGCATCTTATGTAATTGCACAAGATGCCTGGAATGCCCTAAAAGAAAGCTATAGAGGTAGTGACCAAGTGAAGTAGGTAAAACTACAAACTTTGAAACGAGATTTTGAGAATCTCAAGATGCAAGAGAATGAAAGAGTCGAAGATTACTGCGTGCGAGTGAAAGTCGTAGTCGACAAGATGGTCACACTAGGGGAAGATATTAAGCCAGAGATGATGGTGAATAAAGTGTTGAGAACACTTCTTCCTAAATGGAATTCTGTTGCAATAATTATTGAAGAATCCAAAGACTTAACCACATTGTCTTTTGATGCATTAACTGGTTCACTTCTCTCACATGAAGAGAGGTTACAAGAAATTCCTACCACCAGTTATGGAGGAGATGATAAAGCTTTTGCCACACATGAAGGAAGAGATAGAGGCCGTGGCAGAGGACAACAAAGAGGCAGAGGCAGGAATAATCAAAGAGGGGGAACTCCTAACAGAGGAGGATCATCCAACAGAGGTGGAAATCAGAATAGAGGAGGACAGCAACAATATAGAGGGAAACAATCGGGCAAAGGAAAAGGAGGAGATAAATCAAAACAAGTTTGCTACAATTGTGGCAAACCTAGTCATTATGCTCGAGATTGTTGGTCAAAGACTTCGCAAGGAAGCAGTAGCAACCAGAGCAGTCAGTTTGGAAATTTTGGAGAAGAGGAAGAGTCCTCAAATCTCTTTCTTTCTTATGTCCAGACAGAGAAAAATATGAATGATACATGGATTTTGGACACTGGGTGTTCAAATCACATGAGTGGCAAAGAAGAACTCTTTGCTAAGTTAGACTCCTCATACAAATCCAGCATCCGGTTGGGAGATGACAAGTCATTGGCAGTTGAAGGCATTGGAGCCATGGAGGTTCCAACAAAAGAAGGCATAAAGCAAGTAAGTGATATCTATTACACACCTCATCTTCAACACAATCTTCTAAGTGTTGGTCAAATTCTTGTAAAGAATTATAATTTGATTTTTGATGAGGGTAAATGCACCATTTTTGACAAGAACAATAGTAATAAAATCATTACACAAGTGCCAATGTCAAAAAATAGATTATTCCCATTGAAGTTTGGCCAGCCAGGAGGAAATAAGTTAGCAAATGTTCCAATTACCAATCCAAGTGTCCTATGGCACTTGAGATAGGGTCACTTGAATTTAGCAAGTTTGAAGATGCTAACTTCACAAGCAATGGTGACTGGACTTCCCAAAATTCAAGATAATAAGGAAGTCTGTGAAGGATGTGCCTTGGGCAAGCATGCCAGATCGAAATTTCCTCATGGACAAGCATGGAGGGCCAGCTATCCACTTCAGTTAGTGCATTTAGACATTTGTGGTCCGATGCAGACCAAGAGTCTAGGTAATCACTCTTACTTCCTACTTTTTATTGATGATTGCACAAGAATGTGTTGGATATATTTTTTGAAGCATAAGGATGAAGCATTTGCATGCTTTGTTGATTTTAAAGCAAAATTTGAAAGTGAGAGTGGATATTCTATAAAATGTCTTAGATCAGATAGAGGAGGAGAATACTCCTCTAATCAATTTTTGAATTTTTGTAAACATCATGGCATCAAGATGCAGTTCACAACTGCCTACACTCCACAGCAAAATGGTGTAGCAGAAAGAAAGAATCGCACCATTGTGGAGATGGCAAGGTCAATGCTTCATACAAAGCATTTGAGTAATTCATATTGGGGAGATGCAACAAGGACTAGTGTTCACATCTTGAACAGAAGTCCTACTTCAATTTTGAAAGGGAAGACACCTTACCAAGCCTGGTATGGTAAGAAACCAAATGTGAAGTATTTCAAAGTATTTGGTTCATTGGCATATGCTCACATTCCTGATGAGCTGAGAAAGAAGCTAGATCCAAAGAGTCAGGCATGCATTTTTTTAGGATACTGTGAAAACACAAAGGGTTATAGACTCTAAAATCCTACGACTCGAAAGATAGTGGTTTCAAGGGATGTGATTTTTGATGAAGGGGGAGAGTGGAGTAAGCCCCAAATATATAGTGATGTTGAATCACATGATTCAAGTTCTCAGCAGGTACAACAGCAAATACCACAGAAAGGCAAGAAATCTCCACCTTCAAGCCCAAGTTCTTCTACTAGTTCATCTTCCTCTCCAAGTCCTTCTCCACAGATACCAGCAAGTTCCTCACCTATGGACATTGATCCTCCATCCAAAGGTAAGAGAACTTTACAGTATCATCCATCATCTCAGATGTTGGATAAAAAAATTTCAAGAAGATATACTAGGAGTCAAGCTAGTGAAATGGAATCTATTTTACACAGATTAGAAAGTATGCACTTGTATGGTGATGATGAATCCCAGCAGGAACCTAGGGGAGATCAAGTTAACTATGCTTTGTTAACTAGTGCATAGCTTGAACCTTCTAGTTATGAGAAGGCATGTACTCAGAAGATTTGGCAAGATGCCATGAAAGAGGAGATAACCTCTATAATTAACAACGACACTTGGGAGCTCGTGAAGCTTCCTAAAAGAAAGAAATGTGTTGGCTATAAATGGATCTTCAAGACCAAGTTTAATGTTGATGGAAGCATTGAAAAGCACAAGGCAAGATTAGTGGCAAAAGGTTTTACTCAAAAATATGGAATAGATTATGAAGAGACTTTTGCTCCTGTAGCTAGACAGGAGACTATCAGAACAGTTCTTGCCTTAGCTGCACATAAGAAGATCTCACTACCTGGACCACAAATTTCCCTGATGCTCTGGTCCAATTGGTGTCTCAAGAAAATTCAAGCCCTGATGAGAGTACAGGCACTTAGATCATCCCGAGTTTGGGCCTTGAAGGTGCAACGTCATGCCTTCCCCACATGGACAGGGGATACTCCTTCCCACTTTGCCTTGATGATTGGCCCTAGTGAACCTCCCACCCGAGGATTGGTCAATCTGATCAAGCGCCATCACATCTCGCTAAGTACTCCCCGCTTCAGAGGCCACATCAATTTTTTGGTTTCGCCTGATTTGGATAACTGTAGCCTCGCTGGAAAACCTAGCAAACCCAAGTTGGAGCGCGCGGCTTCTCAATTTGAGTTTCCTGCCTCGGGCATTGCTCCAACGGATCTTCATGCTGATTCATACCGCACGTGCCTTTCTCCCAAGATATTTCCCCAAACTGCTTCCCCATCAAGATTATGCCAATTGGAGCGCTGTCATTGGCTCCCCTTCCCTGCCCCACGTGGCTACCGCCAGCCTCGCCCCCTCAGATCCTCCCAACTCGTGTTGACCCCTGCCCTAAGCTCCCCTTCTTGACGCCTACAGCCCTTCCCCTCCTTGGTGCCTCCCTGCAAGCTTTTAACCCATCCGTGTTCAGAGGCCACTCGCATTCCTATGTTTTTTCCCCTTCCCTTGTCCCTGCGAGTCTCCCCTCTCAGTTCAGGCCGACTCTGGTTCCTCTACCCCTGGCCTTCCTATTTGCCTTCCATGGCTACCAAGGCAATTTTCCTCGAGCCCTCCACTCTTGACTTGAGCGAGTTTGCCAAGATCTTTTTTGACGCTAAGAACTACATTCCCTTCTTCAGTAAGTTCATAGGGGAAAACGAAGAAATCACGCAGGGATTTCTGGATTCCTGGAATGATGGGGAGGTCAAAGTGAAAGGGCTTCACTTCAAGGTGTCCAAGGATTTTTTGACTGAAGTGACGGGCCTGCACCATGAGGAGAAAGGAAGATTTGTTCGATGGGACAAGCACAACTAGGAGGAGGAGCTCTCCCAATTCCTGAAATAGCAATGGGACAAGGCTAACCTCTTCCAAGCTGACCTCCCAACCCCCTTTGATGAGGCCATCTTCCCAGTGATGTAATATATAACTTGCGATGACCCAGATCAGTGCCTCTACAACTTTCACCTCAGTTTCTATAATCACCTTCATGAAGCCATGCTGGTAAGCACCCCCCAGTTTCTCTTTTATTCCCTGAGCCTCACCATTGATCGGGCCCATAAGAATCATTCCGACCCTCCCACTAAGGGCACATGGCTGTTTTGTATAGACAGGCCCTAGCAAACCAGCCCCAGCTACATCACATCCCTCCCATGTCCTTCGTTCCCCCTAAAGAGGCTAGCTCCCCTGTTGATTCCCCTACAGCATCTAAATCTAAGGAGACCCCATCCCCTGATGCCTCCCCTTCCCTGAAACTACGTAGACCCACCCAAAAACATAGAATCCTAGCTTAGGCCCTAGGCGGGGCCCCAACTCCTGGCGCAAGTTTGATCTGCAAGTGCCTGGCCCCTGACAGTAGCAGGGCTGCTGGCAGCTCCAATAATGTCAAGGTGAAGGCCTCGAAAGCCACCAAAGTCAGCTCTGACTCCGAAAGTAAGTTGAAAAACTTTTCGACCAAAGCCCTCCTAGACAACACGATCAGCTCCCTGACCACTTTTGTAAAAGCGGCTTCCATAGTGGCCAATGCCCTATCTAAACTCCATCGTAGGTTGGGCGACGGCCCTGACAGGGAGGGGAACTAATCTGCCAAGTCGGGGCCCCCGTTAAAGTCATGCCCGGCTACAGGGAAATCTAGAGTGGTGGCAGCCAATAATTTTTTGGGTTAACTGCTGGGCAATTTTGAGGTTTCTCCCTGTTTGTGGCCTCATGCCAAATTTTGTCTTGCTAGAAACATTGTTGGATGGACTATTTGTAGGCATCAGGGCCCATGGGCCCCGGCTTGGTTCCCAAGGGTGCAGACCCTGTCTAATCTAACATCATAATATAGCTATGGCGACTTATATACCTAAGGTTTTGGGACCCTTTAAAAAAAAACCCGCTGTAAATATTATTGTTACTTATCCAAAAAAAAAATAGGGCAAGGAAATAAAAGAGGAAGAGGATATTAAAAATAAAGCAATTTAGTTTTTCAAAATCTCCTCAACATGGAAGATGTAACATATGTTGAATCAGTTAACAAATTGTTGAAGAATATTCCCCAAGTGGTGAATAGTGAGATAAATATTTTTTTGGACCTTCCTTTCTCAAAGGAGGTGTAGAGGGTAGCTTTTAGCATGCAAAAGGATAAAGCCTTGGGTTTAGATGGTTTTCCAAATTGTTTCTTTCAGGATTATTTGGAGATTATTAAGAATGATATGTTAGAAGATTTGCTAGAATTTTAGCGAGAAAAAACAATTCTCAAGGAATGTAATTCTACATTCCTAGTTTTGATTCTAGAAAAGCAAGGAGCAAACATGCTAAAATATTTTTGTCCAATCAACCTGTGCAATTCTATTTATAAAATTTTGACAAAGGTTCTAGCCAATAGACTAAAGAGTATTATACCTAATATTATCTCCATCCAACAGAGTGGTTTTATTAAACAAAGGTATATCTTAGATGGGATAATCACTGTTCATGAGATTCTACACTCTACAAGGATGAGAGGATTAGAAGGCATGCTATTGAATCTAGACATGAATAAATTCTATGATAAAGTCTCTTGGGAGTTTCTAGATAAACTGTTATAATATTTTGGATTTGGGGCAAATTAGAGGCTTTGGATCATGGTTTGCATCTCCACTCCTAATTATTTAGTGATAGTGAATGGAGAACTAGTAGGTTTCTTTCCAGGTAAAATAGGGTTGAGATAAGGTGATACTATATCACCTTATCTATTTATAATAGTGGTTGAGGCTCTAGGAAGAAGCTTAACAATAGCAAAAGATGCAACCTTGATTAAAGGAATTTGGTCAGCATCATATTCAGATATAATTACCCATCAATAATTTGTTGATGATACCATAATATTATCAAAGTCGTCAATTGTGGAAGCTAAGAATATCAAGCAAATTCTTAAAAGCTATGAAACAACTTTAGTTCAAAATTTTATTTTTTTGAAAAGTAGGTTGTTCTTTGTTAACACTTCCCAACTTAGAAAATAAAATTGCAAGAAATTTTGATTGCAGAGTGGATAACTTTCCCACTGTATATTTGGGAATACCCCTTTTTGTAGGTAGAATGAAAAGATAATATTGGAATTAGTGCTTGAGAGATTCAATAGAAATCTTACAGGATGGAAAGGCTCTTCCCTTACTCAAGCAGGGAAATTACAGTTATTGAGGGCAACCCTCCAAAAATTACCCATTTTCATGATATTTATTTAAAATACCAACATCAATGGCTAATAAATTAGAGTGAATGTAGAAGAGAAACAAAGGATTTGTTTGATTGCATAGGATAAAGTTTGCAGACTAAGCGAGAATGTGATCTGGGCATCAAAAAAGTGAAGCAGATGAACAAGGCTTTAATGGCCAAAATGGGGTGGTAATGATTGAACATGATCAATGTTGGTCTCAAATCCTCTCTGCAAAATATCTTGAGAATAGAATCCCCTTTGCTTATAGCTTAAATCCACCTTTAGGATTATCTTTGTGGAATGAGTTGATCAAAACAAGAAATCTCTTATGGAAATATTTAAGATAGTAGGTGGGAAGAGGTGATAAGATTTACTTTTGTGAGGATGCATGTGTAATAGAGAGGCCTTCAATTTTTAATGATTATTGGAAGTGCATTATTTGACATTTAAAGTAAAAATATGGAAATATGGTTTATGAGTACATCAAGAAGGAAGATAATTGCATAGTGTGGCATATATTGTAGTTGGAAGGAGTTGATGCAATTATGCAAAGTAGGCTTAGTTCTCTCAATCTCAGGCATTACTATATACAACTCAATATAGGAGAGGATAGGTTCTTTTGGGGTCCTAACCCTAAATAATTATTTACCGTTAACTTAGCTTTTTCCTTTGAAAGGAATAAGGAAAATAATTTTTTTCCCTCACATAGAGTATGGATTAAAGATCTCCTACTGAAGGTGTCTTTCTTTCTTTGGTTGGTATTACAAAATTGGATATTAACTGTGGATAATATTAGAAGAAGAGGGATGATTATTCCTAATAGGTATTATTTATGTTGTGGGGATGAGGAAATAGTTGATCATATTTTTCTCCACTACCCCCTTTGGAGGTTTGGCATACACTTCTTCAGTCACTTAGAACTCAATGGGTGATAGCAAATTCTTTGGAGACCTTATGGAAAAGCTGGGTTAACCCTTATCATAGCCCTTGATTGAAAAAAAATGGATCTTTATCTTACCCCATTTCATTTGGTAGATATGGAGGGAGAGGAATAAATGAGTGTTCCAAAATAAGGCTAATAGTATAGAGGTCATTATTAGGAGTATCAAAGTTGCCATTGTTGAAAATGTGGTTGTTAATATGGACAACCAAATCTATGAAAATGAGTTGGAGGAAGAAATAACAGACTGGGGACTATTGAGAGCTACAAGGAATCATATTAGTTGGTCAAAGAGAAACGTGAGATGGAATCCTCTCCCCTAGAGTGGGTAAAATTGAATTTTGATGGAGCCTCTAAAGGTAATCCAAGGAAGACTAGAGGGAGAGGGGTTTTAAGATCTAGATCAGGGGTAGTGATATATTGTTATGTGGTGAAATTTGGCCATATATCAAACCATGTAGCAGAGGTGAGAGCCATGATTACAAGAGTAAGGCTTACAAAAAATATGAATGTTAAGAAGCTTATAGTGGAAGGGGATTCTATGAATATCATTAACAGTTTGAATGTCAAGTAAACCGCTAGCTAGAGCATTGAAAGTATTATTTATGATGCCATGAGTATACTATCAAGCATGAAGTCATTTATGATCCAACACATCTACAAGGAATGTAATGTTGCAATTGATGTTATGGCAAACATGGGAGTTCATATGGATGGATCCAAGGTATGGAATGATGTTATCCTAAAGGCTTTGATGATTATAACTCTAAAATAGAAAAATGCTTCTAATGTTGTTGAGTTAGAAGTTTCAAAGCCTTAGATAAATTGATCACTACAAAAGATCTATTAGCATGGGGCCATTTTTTAAGGAAACTAAAAACTAAACTGAGATTGAGAGCTGATCAAAACAAGACTGTCTATTGAATGAAGATTAGGTAGAAGCTTTTGAAGTTCTCAAGAAAGGTAGAATTGGAGATCTGATATGAGAGTTAAATCAAAATTGTTGTATCTAAGTATGCAATATGCTCCTTTTTAGTTCAAATTTTGTAATATGAAGGTGTTGGAAGCGATTTTTCTATTCTACAAATGTAGAAGGTTTGGGACCCTTTCAAAACCCCTTCATTTGCCATAGTAAAAATATATATATAATTAATAGTTTAATGGTTGAAACATATTAATGATGTAGTCTATGTTAAGGTTTGAATTTTGACGATGTTAAATAGGTTATATAGTTTGATATGATGTAAAAGAGAAAGAGTAATTTTTCAAAACCTTATTTTCCAAAAAATAAAATAAAAAGTTCAAATCTAGACAACATTAAAATAAATTATATAGCTCCATGTGACTAAAATACTATAACCAGATATCTTTGAATTTTTATTTAGAAGAACCAAGTTTAAACCCACATATTAAGGGATTAAGACCCTTTCATATTAATTTTTTCAAAGATGTAATATTTCTTTGAGTTTTCATCCAAGAGACCCAATCCTAAAACTTGGGTTTACTTGAAAGGAATAGGCCAGTTATAGGCTAATTAACATTGTGTGGTAGTATTTCTTTGAGTTTTCATGCAAAAGACCAAATCCTAAAACTCGTGCTTACCCAAAAGGGATAGGCTGGTTATAGGTTATTAACATATTGTAGTAGTATTTCTTTGGGTTTTCATTCAAGATACCCAATTCTAAAACTAAGAATAAGTCGATTAACATGTATTTTTTTTGGGTTTTCATCCAATAAACCTAATCTTAAAACTTGTGCTTATCCAAAAAGGTTAACATGTCGTAGTAGTATTTCTTTAGGTTTCATTCAAGATATCCAATCCTAAAACTCGCGTTTTGCCTTGAAATACCTTAAAATTATTTTTACTTGAAAAAGATAGACTGTTAAAAAACTGAAGTAATATTTTTTTAGGTTTTCATCCAAGAAACCCATATCCTAAAACTTATATTTTTCCCACAGTAAATAAACAAATAAAAATAAAACAACTCTTTTAAAACCCTACTTATCTTTTAAAGGAATGATATTGGATTTATTTCATATATACAATTAAATTTAAAGCTCACATTCTAAACGTACCAAACGTACCAATGAAATGAAACCACAATATCACAAAAAATCAAAACGCTTGATACACATGAGATTAGAGGCCATGGAAAGCTCAAGAAACCTTAATACGGCTCATTGTTTAACTTGTACAAAGTTTTACTAGAGGTTTTTTTTTTTCGTTTTGTTGACTTTGTACATGCAACAATTGTTTATCAATATGATCCTTGGCATTTACATAGCTTTTTACTTGTTTTCTCGTCGTGGACCCATGATTTTGCTGTCTTTATGAACAAACTCTCCAAATTTTCAGTGTGGGTGGAGTTCTCTGGTCTTCCCCTCCCTTTTAAATGGAGTTTCTTGGTCTTATGGGTTGGATTGGATCAAATCATCGGTGTACTTGTGCGTGTGGTTCTCACTGAACCTGAAATAAGCATTGAATTTGGGGAGGCCACCATTTCTCAACAGGTGGTTTACATTAATCTTGAGAACACCTATTTCTGCTTCCAAGCACCCGATCATAAAATGAAGGATTGTCGCCATACGTTGCATTCCAAACCTAAGTTGACTTATGTGCCCACCCTTAGGGCAACCACTCAACCTAAGGCGAACAGTTGGACCATTGTGGATCGTCGCAAAAATATGCATTCTCATGTTGTTCCCACTCCACAAATGATAGTTTTTTGTATCCATAGATAACAATTGTCACACGCTCGCAGCCTTTAGCTTCATAGACGAAGGTTGTCACACGCTTGCAGCGTTCAGCTCCACAGTCAATGACTTTTTTGATCCATACCTAGCGATCATCACAAACTCAATGCCTTCACTTGCATATATGAATATTTTTCTCATTCCACAATCCTCATTCACAAAGAGCACAATACATATGTAGAGCCATCGTTGATGGAATTGACAGTTCCTATGAAGGAAGCAAAATCTAAAGATTATTTCCCTTCTATGTAGTTTCGACATTCCCATAGTCTTCCCATAATCTTCGACAGAGAAAAGAAGATGGGGACAGTTTACCCAATAAAAACGGTTTTACCCATTTGAACCTTGGTGGACGGGTGTCAAACCCAATAGTTTCAATAGCTTTTGGGGTGTTGGCATTGTTTGAACAAAAGCCAGAAGACAAACTCTCAACAAAGCAACCAATATTTAAATTTACTTGAAAAAATTTACTTACACGGATGCTTGACGAAACCAATCGTTATGTGTGTTAGATCTCTCCAAAGTTGTACAAAGTTTTACAATTTAAGGTTTTTTATTTTTGTTAATCGATAAACCCTGTTTTAATTTCTTAAATAAACTTTGGATGTGTTTCTACACCATTTTTTTTAATTTACGTTCTTATTATTTTTTAATAAGATCAAAACAAAACAAAACGCTGACTGGTCATTTAGAATCCACGAAACCCATAAGCAAAATTATTTCTGAAATCTGTACTCACATTAAAGACCAAAATCAATTACCACCGCAACAAAACAAAAATCATCACCAAATGGTTGGATTCCTTAGACGTCAAGACATTAGAAAGCCATATAAAATTTAGGCGTTCTGCACCAATCAACAACAGAAATCACATATTCAAGACTAAAACTCTGAAATAAAACTCATCTCACTTTCTGCAAACAAATCTCCAACACAAACAGCCATTTTTTTTACAAGAGCAACAACGATACCAACGAGATTTAACACCACTACCGACGATCTTGCCGAGGTTTGACCTCAGCCATATCGCAATTCATCATACTTGCTCTTCAGCCATCGGAAGCTGTTCTTCATGGACGACTTGACCTTCCCCTCGACCGAATAGATTTTGTAGGAAGCCACTCGCTGCTTTCGCTTTGTCTCTGGATCATTATGCAGATTAAGCCCATTGAGTTTCGTCTTGGGCCCATTAAAAATATAGGCCGTGTGATCAGATCCGCCAAATGAAGAATAGGGCACAGCCATGGTTTTGGCCTTCTCCATATCTCTAAATCAAACAACTCTCAAACAAGTTCTTCAATCTCAGGCACTCCCCTTAATGATAACATTACTGCAAAAGATTTAACATCACCCAAGACAATAACACAGATGGGTCCATCCCTTTCATGGTCTCTGCTTTTGAAGTGGCCTCTCCATCATGGCTGTTTTGGGAAAGGAAAGCATGAGATGGATAATGTGAACGGCAGAGTGTTTTGCCGACAGACATGTGGGCCGAGTGGCATGGGACACCATGATGTGTGTAGGTGATCTGGTCTTTTCAAGGGTCCAAAATGTGTTGTAGGGTGGTGGACATGGCTGATTTGGTGTGACGTGGATGGGGTTGCTTGAAATTGGAGTACTTACGCAAGGAAGGCATATATTAAATAAAAAGACAGGGAACATGAGAAATAAAGGAGTCAGGAATCCATTAAATCAATTTTGATGTTTGATCCAAATTTGTACAAGTTCAAACTCTGCTTTCCAGCTCTAGTCAGTACTCTTCGGAATTCTGACTAGCTTTTTTTTTTTTAATAATATTTCAATAGTCCAAGCATACAGTTAGAACAAATGCTTTCTCGCTTTAGTCAGGTCTTTTTTTTGGAAATTCAAAAGTTTTTTTTACATTTTAGCAGTATATAATTAAACAAAATGAAAATATTTTAATGTAATTTTAATCTTATATAAACTTAATATACACTGTTCCAATAAAAATCAAAATGTTCTATTGATATCAGGGATGTTATGATTATAAAGCATTATTATTTTGGGTAATTGAAGGGAACAACCTCATTATAAAAGAATGCAACCTTCATATGCCTATGAAAGTGAAAAATGATAAAAAAACGAACAAAATAATTTAGTTTCAAATATTTTATATGTTTGTTGTTCATTTCATATTAAATTTTTGTAGAGTATTGATGTAAATTGTTTGGGCTTTTGTGCCGGCCTCTTCACCTTTTGACCAATCCACTTTTGCACAAAACATCAAGATAAACGTTATTTACGTTTGTATATGTAAGATTTTTTTTTCCTTTTCTGTGCGACATTCTAGTAGTTTTAGATTCATATTTAAACCACTGTGAGATGTGGATGTGTATCAGTACGGGATTTAAACTTTTAATTTATTCTATTTCACGATAGAATGTTTTTATTTATTATTTCATCGTTTTATGTTTAAATTTTTTTTATAAATAAAATTGTAAAGATATTGTAATGGTAAGTTTTTGAGTTTTCATCATAATATGTAAGCTTAAATCTCTATAGGATCTAAAGCTTCTTTAAACTCAAATTTTATTAGATAGTATGAGCTTAACTAGTTAGATTCTTCAATGTTTAAGAAGGAAACATATGAGATGGAGACCTTTTGTAAAACCGTACAAACTCAAATTTTATTAAATAGCATTAGCTTAATTAGTTAGATTTCATTGTTTAAGAAAGAGACTTAGGTTCGAATCTTGTCAAGTAATACATATTAAGTACTTATTACCAAAATGTTATGAACCTTTCTTCTCATTACCATAAATCATTCAACAATTTGCATAAATATTCAACATGCATCCATAAATAATTGCACATTAAATTTGAATATTCTTGGGAACATTAAACATTAATTTTAATTGAAAGTAGATAGGTTTCGGGAACACAATGTAGTGCAAAAATACGAGATACTTGATTATTATGATATGTAATAATCCACGGATGATTGATGTGCTTGAAGGGAGACGTTTTTTGCAGGACTTCCGAACTCGTTTCGGTCATATCTCACTCATCCGAACTCGGATTGAGCTGAAATTTTGAGGGTAGATGCCTGAAAAACCCTAGAATGTCTCCACCAATTTTCATATCATTTGGAGCAACACAGATCCTAGCGCATCCCTATGTGTGAACGACATATTTGGCAAGCGGCTATGCGAGGGTTTCATCTGGGTTGAGTGCAAGCAGCTCGAGAGGTTGGTTTTTAGGGCCTTCGGGCCCTAGCGGCCAATATTTTTGTGGTTTATTCTCAATATTTTAGCAGGAAATGTTGCAGGGGATACAAGATGGGTTAGAAATTTGTCTTTCAACAGATCATACTATGAACTTGAGTGACAACGGCTTCCAATTTGCTGCACAAAAAAAAGTGAAAACCATACCTTTCCACGACGTCTAGGGCAAGGATTAAAGAGATCACGAAACAAGTTTCAAGCGAGTTGATCAAAAAATGGCTCATATCTCAAGTGAATCTGGTGCTAAGGTGCACCCACAAAATAATTCTACTGTGAAAACCCCTATCAAGGGTAAGAATTTTGAAGACTCGGTCCCAAAAATGAATTTTAGGGATGCCCTTCGTGGTGGACGACCTCAGCCCAATGCTAATATCAATATTAGGGCTTCCCATAAACCTCTAAGAATGCCTAAGATTGATCCCAAGAAAATGGAGTCGGGATGTCTTAAAGCGGTGATGGAACTCCTATTGTTAAGCTTGATATGGATAACATTCAGATCGGCATTGAAGATTTGGAAAAAAGAGGACTAATTTGTCGGTTCGTGGGTTTTCGTCCGAGTCTATCTGCTTTCAAAGTTTGGGCTACAAAAAGCTGGAAAACTAAAGGTGAGTTACAAATCTCTATTTATCCAAATGGTTATTTTCTTGTTTTATTTGCTAATAATGAAGATAGAGAGAAAACTTTTCAAAGGGGTCCTTGGTTGTTTGGAAGGGTAGGGCTTTTCATGAAGCCCTGGCATACTAAATTTAAAGCCGAAGAAGAGATGCCTTCTATTGCTCCCGTGTGGGTTAGACTCTTTGGCCTCCCTATTGAATTTTGGAATCCTACTATTTTTTCTTCAATTGGAAACTCTTTAGGAACTTTTATAATGATTGTTGATTGTACTCAAAATTTTGAACATATTATTTATGCTCGGATTTGTGTTTTAATGGATTTTGACAAACCCCTACCTAAAAAAATCACATTACAATTTGGGGAAGACACTTGGGAGCAAGTAGTGGACTATGAGAACATTCCTTTTCGTTGTAGAATTTGCCATGAATATGGTCATTTGGCCAGTGCTTGCCCAAATAAAATTCTTGATCAAAAGAAAGAAGATATAAACTTAGCGAGGTTTCCAAATACCTAAGAAGAAGAACACTCGAAAAAAACCAGTTATGAAGGATCAATCAAAGTCATCTGCTAATATGTTTGAAATCCTTTCCACAAATGATGTCCCAAGTGAGGAAGAGGAAATAATGGAAACTGAAATCTTAGAAACACAATTTAAATATGAAGGGAAGAACTCGAAGACAAACCAACAAATCAAAGGTTTTCAACAAAAAAAAAAGGAGAAAATTTACACAAGAAAAACAATATTTCAAATGTCAAAACTTCAAATAATGCGAGGTCCCAATATAGACTCTATTGAACCATCTAGTAAAATTTTGGTTGTGTACGAGCATTCTTCAAGGTTAGAAGCCATCTCAGATTCAATTGGAATAATTCAAGAAACAAGGAAAAAAAATTTGAAGATGGATTCTAATCAAAAAGTAGGTCACAAGACCAATCAATATCATATGGTAAAAGAAGGTGAAAACCTTGTAGAGGAAGGTAAGATTAATGCCCTTCCCAACTTTTTTAGCCCTAGTATTAATGAAGATCATCACTTGGAATATTAGAGGACTCAAAGGGAGTCTTTCAAAACAAAATGAAATTAGAAGAATGATTCAGGTAAATCATCCACATCTTGTTTTCCTTCAAGAAACTAAGATGTCAATGGAGGATATGGACTTAATTGCCGGTAAAATTTGGCCAGCTGGAAAAGTGGTTTCCCTCAGTTCCCAAGGGACTTCGGGTGGCATTGCTTGTCTTTGGGATCCAAAAGAGGTAGTTATTCACCATATGGTTGGCAGTTGGGGTTTGTTGGCTATAGTTATTCAAAGTAGACATTCCAACCAGATTATGCTCTGCATTACTTTTTATGCTCCGACTTCTTTGGAGGAAAAAAGAAGACAGTGGAAGGATATTACTCATATTATCTCTCATTTTCCTAAAGCTTGGATCTTGATCGGAGGAGATTTCAATACCATCCTCTCTCTGGATGAGAAAATGGGGGGAAATAGAAATTTGGACAAAAGCACTGACCTCATGAGCGAATATATTGCAAACCTCCATCTTGTGGATATCCAACCAGATAATGGCCTTATGACTTGGTCTAACGAGAAGGCAAGGCTTAGCTTGTATAATGGAGAGATTGGATAGGTTTTTGCTCTCTGAAAATTTCTTAATCCATGGTCACATTCCTAAAGTGAAGACTCTTAATAATGCTGGTTCGGATCATTGGTGAGTCATGGTGGAAATGTGGAAAACCAATGTGAGTTTCTCTCCTTTTCGTTTTCAATTAATGTGGCTTAGAGACATTTCCTTCAGACCTCATGTGCAACAATGGTGGAAGGAAGGTAAACCTAGGCATGGGACTAAGATGTTCTGTTTTGTCAAAAGACTGCAATACATTAAATCCAAAATCAAGACTTGGAAGCTGGAAAGAGTTTGGGGATGTTCATAAAAAAAAACATGAAGTTATTGCTCATATTGAAAATTTGAATAAGAAAATCCGTTTAGATGGCCTCACGAGAGAAGAGAAGTGCAGATGAAATTAAACTCACAACTCAGTTAGAGGAATGGGAAAAAAGAGAAGAAATCTTATGGAAGCAAAAATCTAGAATTCAATGGCTCAAAGAAGGAGATCGAAACACAATTTTTTTCCACAAATCTCTTCTAGCTCGAAGATCTCACAACTTTATTTCTTCCTTAAAATCAGATTCCGGAGATGTTGTTTATACTTGGGATGGCATGAACTCTATTGTTGTTGATTACTTTTCCAATCTTTTTGTTGCTACTCCCCTTGACTCGACTTCACAATATAATGTTCTTCAAGCAATCCCTTCTCTTATCACTTATGAGGAGAACTCTATTTTGACTTGCTCCTGTTACTATCAATGAGCTTCAACAAGTAGTTTTTAAAATGCAAAAAGGGAAAACCCCAGGTCCTGATGGTTTTCCTATTGAGTTCTACCAAGAGTTCTGGGATATCCTTCATGTTGATTTATTAGAGGTGGTGGAAGAAGCCAGGAAAGCCAAAGAAATTTTGAAGGTTATCAATAAAACTTATATTACTCTTGTTCCAAAAGCTCAAGAGGTTGATCATATCTCATCTTTTAGACCTATTGCTTTATGTAATGTTCTTCTCAAAATCATTACTAAAATCATGGCGAGAAAGGTTGAAGCCTCTTTTGCATAAGATTATTTCCCCAGAGCAAGGGGGTTATGTGGAAGGACGTCAAATAGTAGATGAGATAGTTCTTGCTCAGGAAGCCATCCATTCCATGGATATGCAAAATTCTCCTTCCATGTTCATTCGGTTAGACTTATCCAAAGCTTATGACAAAGTGGATTGGCACTTCCTTATCAAATTTTTGAGGCAATTTGGTTTCTCTAAGGATTGGATGGATTGGATTATGGGATGTATCTCTTCAATTTCCTACTTAGTTCTTATCAATGGCAGGCCTTCTCAGTATTTCCCAGCTTCCAGAGGTATTAGGCAAGGTGACCCGCTATCCCCTTATTTATTCATCATTCTTGTTGAATGCTTGGGTAGGACTATAACCAAAAAGAGGGAGAACAAAACCCTTGAGGGAGTTACCATTGCTCATGGAGCTAGACCTATCTCTCATCTTCAATTTGTGGATGACTCTACTATTTTAGGTAAAGCTACAGTTAAGGAAGCTTCTAATATTAAGCAAATCATTAGCTGTTTTCCTAAGGCTACTAGGAAGTTGATCAATGAAGACAAATCTAAAGTTATTTTCTTTCACTGCTTTGCTAGACAGGAATCCATGGTCTTGGATAAGCTAAGATATAAGAAGACATCTCTTCCAATCACTTATTTAGGTATTCCCATAAATATTCAAAGGCAGAAAAATAAAGATTGGAATTGGTTGTTGGACAAAGTCAAGAAGAAAATTGGAAAGTGGACCAACAAGTGGCTTTCTTGTGGGGGTAGAATCACCTTGGTAAAATCAGTCCTTCAAGCTATTCCTATTTATGTTTCTTCCATTTTGAATATTCCAAAGGTTGTTCTTCAAGAATTGGATCAAATCAGTCATCCTTTCCTTTGGAGTGGTACTAAGGAGAAAATAAAATGGGCCTTGGTGAAATGGGATACTTTATGTCTTCCTAAGAGTGAAGGGGGGTTAGGTTTACGGTCTTCAATTAATAACAACAAAGCTTTAGCTGCTAAATTATATTGGAGGATGTTGCATAACCCCAATGCTCTTTGGGCCAATAATCTCTATGCTAAATATGCTAAGAACAAAAGTCCTGAAGACCTTGTTCGCTATCAACTTCCTACCAAAGGTTCTCCCATTTTAGTAGTTCTTAAGACTGGTGAGGATTTGATAAAGAAAAAATTATTTTGGATCATTCATAATGGTCAACATGCAAATTTTTGGATAGATTCTTGGGATGGTCACAAGCCTTTGATAACTCAATTTCTCGATTGGAGGCCTTGGATGGAGGAGCTTCACCGAGCTAATTGGATAAAGGTGGCTAATTATTGTCGGTACCATACTGGTAATTCAAAGGTATGGTATCCTCAAAGGTCTTTAGGAGGCTACTAAGGTTGGATGGGAAAAGGTGTTAGTTGAGTTTGACTCTCAACTTATGATTAATCTCTTGAAGAATCCTTCTAATAATCATAAGGTGGATTGGAGAATAAAAAGAATTATTGAGAAGATTCGGTTAATCCAAATGGGATTTTTGAAAGTTGATTACAATCATGTGGTCAGAGATCAAAACAAGAGTGTTGATGCTTTAGCTAATTGGGCTTTGGACAAAGGTGATCTTACTTGTTATGGCCACCCTCCTGTATGGTGGGCTTCTCAAATTAGGGAAGCTCTTCTTTCTATCATTTCTTTGGATGGCTCCAGGTTCTGAAGGTACCTAGTTTCTTCTTGTTTTTTTTCTTTTTTTTGCTTCTCTTTGGTTCATTCAGTTTTTTTAAGTTCCCTAGCTCATTCTATTCTTTATTTTGTTTCCTCTGTTGATTCTTGCCTTAATAGTCTTTTGTTCTAGATAGGTATTTGTTTTGTTCATTTTTTATTTATTTTTTCCTTTTTGTTTTTTTTGTTTAGTTTTTTAAGGTGGGTGGGTTTTTTTATTTTGTTTTATTTTTGTGTTCTTTGTGTTGTTTTTTGTTGTTCTTGTGTTTTTGTTGTTTTGTTTTTTTTTTATGTTTTTTGTTATTGTTCTTCTATTTTTTTTCATTCTTGTTCTTGGATTTCTCTTTGTTTGTGTTATTTCGTGTTTTTATGGGTGAGTGTTTTCTATATTTTTTATTTTTTTTCATTGTCTGATGTTGGTTGTTTTTTATTTTTATTTTTGTTTTATTTTTTAATTTTTTAGGTTTTGGTTGTGTTTATTTTTCTTGTTTTTCTTTTGGGTTATGTCTTTGTAGTGTTCTGTTGTTTTTGTCTTGTTTGTGTTTTGTTATGTGTTTCTTGTGTTTTTCTATGTGGTTTGTGTTGTGGTTTCTTTTATCTTATTGTGCGTGTTTGGTTGTGCTTTTATTTTTGACACACTCAAGGAGCATGTTTTTTATTTTATTTTATTATTTTTGTTGTTATCTACTTATTTTTAATTGGGTTTGTGTGTTTGTTTGCTCCTTGAGTGTGTCAAAGGTGGTAGGCCAGGTCCGAGTCCTGGGCATTTTTGGCGGAATGGATACCCTTGCCTCCTTGGGTCTTACCCGAAAATGGCATTCCTTTTGGGATGTTTTCCACAAATAAAAAAAAAAAAAATTGCACAGTAAATTCCACACAATAAAATAAAGATTGTTATTCCCTTAAGGTAAGGCAACACCGTACAATGCTTCTTTGGAAGGAAGCCACAACTAGTACATATTAAGCACATATTACGAATATGTGATGAACCTCTCTTCTTATTACCATAAATCATTTAACAATTTGCATAAATATTCAACATACATTCACAAATAAATTGCGCAATAAATTATACACAATAAAATAGAGTTTTATTATACCTTTGAGGTAGGGCAACATTGTACAATGCTTCTTTGGAAGGAAGCCACTCCACAAGATCTCCATGTATGAAGTATTCTTGTAGAAATCTTGGTTTGTGCAGCTGGAGATCTTGTGGAGTGGCTTCCTTCTAAAAGGAGCATTATACGGTGTTGTCATACCTCAAGGATATTATCAATTTCTATTTTATAGTGTGATTTGTTTGTGGATGCATGTTGAATATTTATGCAAATTGTTGAATGATTTGTGACAATGAGAAGAGAGGTTCATAACATTTGGTATCAGAGAAGGTTGTTTTGAGTACTACAAAAAATGACTATTCACTTGTTAAATTTTGATAAGTATTATTGAGGGAGTTACAACTATTTGAAGTTTGGTTGTTGAGGTTTTTTTTGGACTAGGTGAATTGTTTTTCAAAATAAAAATCGCATTAAATTTTTAGCAGTCATTTTAAGAATATTTTGGCACCAGCATTTAGGTTATTTTGAGCACTACAATAATGACTACTCACTTATTAAATTATGTAAAGTATTGAGGGAGTTACAGCTGTTGCAAGTTAAGATTTTGGTGTTATTTTTAGGTTGCATGAAAAAGAGAAAAAAATTATAAATTTCAATCTGGATAAGCAAATTAGTTACAATTTGTTTTGTTTTGAAGAAAATTTGTAGATTTAATGGCTGAAGAAGGGTATAAATGAGATTTCATTTTTTGAGAAATTCCAATTATTTCAAACTCTAGCTACTTTAAAAATAAAATCATGGAGTTGCCAAAATTTACTAAAATGGATGGCAGTGATGCTAAGAATTGGTTGAAGGAGTTTAAAATTTACTTTAACTATTCCTAAGTCACTGTGGAAACATAGCCTTTCTTTTGCCTTGAAAGAGGAATTTTTTTCTTGGTTTTTAGAATTTTTGTATGCTCATAAAAATATATACACATGGGAAGACTTTGAAGTTGCATTTTTAAGAAAATGAGGATCCAAAGAAAAGGATAATAATGTGCAGGCTATGGAAACTACACCTTATGAGTTAGGGCCAAACAGTGGTAAAACAAATTTTTTTGAATGCAAAAATTCTATTTTGCAAGTTCATGGTTTGGAAACTACACGTTGAGTCAGGGCCAAACAGTGGTCAAACATATTTGTTTGAATGCAAAAATTCTATTTCGTAAGTCCATGGTTACGTTCAAAATAAAAATATATATTGTTTCTATTAACCCTAGCAACAAATATAATTTTATCAATGTCTTTGACTAAGAGGTTGTAAGTTCAAGAAAAGAAAATCAAAAACATACAACTTGAGGGTAAAAATGTTCAAATCTTTAAATATTTGAAGTTATCATGGATAAATATGTTTTACATTCAAATTTTCATGTTATTGAGATGAATGATGTAGATATTGTTCTTGGTTATCCTTGGTTGCATTATTTGGGTACTATTAACATTAATGTGCAAAAGCAATTTATGAAGTTATGCTACAAGAAGCAGAAGATAACATTACAGGACATTTCTCAGTGTAAGGACAAACATGTAGCTATTGTAGGGGAACAAAGTGAAGAACAAAAAAAATAACTTGAAATAGAACCTAAGAAGGCAAAAATAGAACTCAAATAAGAAACAAAAGCAAAAGATGAATCAAAAGAAGGGAGAAAGATAGAAGAGCAAAAATAGGTAGAACAACAGGCTAAGGTTGGAATATATCGCCATCCACACCATCATGAGAGGCAACAATCATGGAGACAAGGCAAATATCACCAAAGGAGCTATGAGGGACAAATAAGAAACCTAAGTGGACCAAAATTTAGTCGTAAATACAAGTAAGTCTAAATGAAAAAAGTTAAATTTATGCTTCCAACACATGGCATTGGCATCAACGAAGACCACCACAAATCATAGTTTTGCTACGATGGATGGATGATCGAGATTGGTACTTGTATTCAAGATGGATTAGAAGATCATATTATTTAGCCTCTTCTAATGTTTCAAGGATGAAATTTTTTGTAAGGGGGATGGAATGTTAGGTACCCAAGATAGGTACTTAATAATTTAATATTGTATTGTATAATGGTATGCACTATAAATTAATTATTGAGTAAGAAAGGCCACATGTCAAATTAGAAATATGTATGTCGTACAATAGTATATGTAACCGTTAGGAGAATATTATCATATGTAACCACAATAAATATTGGCATATGATTATGCACTTTGTAACTCATGGAAGGTGAACCACCATATAGGTGATCTTGTAACTCATGTAAGGTGAACCATCACACTCTTGTATAAAGAGAGATGTACCCTCATTGCAAAAGGATGTATGAAGTATTCTTGTAGAATTCTTGGCTTGCGGAGCTAGAGATATTGTGAAGTGGATTCCTTCCAATAAGGAGCATTGTACGATGTTGCTCTACCTCAAGGGTATAATCAATCTCTATTTTGTTCTGTAGAACTTATTGTGCAATTTATTTATGAATGCATGTTGAATATTTTTGTACATTGGTGAATTATTTATGGTAATGAGAAGAGAGGTTCATAACAAATACATGAATAATATCTAAGCTTTGTTGCCAACAAGTTCTTTTCAAGTAATACATGAATAATATCCAAGCTTTGTTGCCAACGAGTCCTTGGTTCAATGGTTGGGACAAATAATTGATATAGCCCATACCAAGGTTTAAATTTTCATGGCACCAAATAGTTCAATGTAACTAAGTAGATGTAAAAAGGATTAACACACCCACTTGCACGTTACGGTTTGAACTAATTATAAAATATTAATATGTATTTTGCAAGTGAGAATATTATATATTTCATTCAATTTAAATATAGAAGACTTTGGAACTTTTCATAGGAAATAGAATTTGATACATATACTTTTAAGTCACTTTCTAAACATACTAACCAACCATAACATCATATTAAAAGCTATGCAAGATGCCCAAATACATGTTAATCCTCTGGTTCAATGGTTTCCAATAAGTCATTGGTTCAATGGTTGGGACAAATAGTTCTTGTCGAGAAATGCATGAATAATATCCAAGCTTTGTTGTAAACGGGTCCTTGGTTCAATGGTTGGAATAAATAATTAATATGACCCATACTAAGATTCAAATATTCATGGTACCAAATAGTTTAATGTAACTAAGTCGATGTAAAAGGAATTAACACACCCACACACGTTGTGGTTTGAGCCAATTGTAAAATATTAATATATATTTTTGCAAGTGAGAATATTATACATTTTATTCAATTTAAAGATAGAAGACTACGAAACTTTTAATAGGAATCAAAATTTGATATACACACTTTTAAGTCATATTCTAAACATACTAACCAACCATAGCATCACTTTAAAAGGTATGCAATATGCTGAAATACAAGTTATGTTAGATGAATGTTTAGAGTTCAAGAAATCCATAAGCAAAATTATTATGAAATTATTAAATTAAAATTATTTCTTATTATTAAAATAATATAAAATTAATGTTCTAGGGGAAAAGTTATGCAAGATGCTGAAATACAAGTTATGCTATATGAATTTTTAGAGTTCAAGAAATCCATAAACAAAATTATTATAAAATTCTTAAATTATAATTATTTCTTATTATTAAAATAATATAAAATTAATGTTCTAGGGGGGCAATGTAATGGTTTGGGTTTGGCTCTTCTTCAAGAGGTTTAAGGTTTAAATTGTGGTATGTGTGGTTGTGTTTTAATCTCTTATTAGTAGGCGTAGCTCTAGGCCTTACGAAGGGTCATGGCTAGGAGGGGATTGTTCAGGCCTATGTGTCGGTAGTAGGGATTTATCACACTATTTGAATCCAAAAACAATGATAATATAAAATTAATAGTTTAATGGTTGAGACATATGGATGATATATTTTATGTTAAGGTTTAAATCTCCTAAGTTATATGGTTTGATATGATGAAAAATAGAAAGATTAACCTTTTCAAAACTTTATTTTTCAAATATTTTTATTTAAATTTTTAGAATAAAAAAGTTCAAATTTGGATGATATTAAAATTAAATTATATAGTTTGGTGTGAGTATTTCTTTGGGTTTTCATGATGTGATTAAAATATCATAATGGTGTGTCTTTGGACTTTTATTTAGAAGGTCCAGGTTCAAAATAAATTATAGATCCTTTCATCTTTAATTTTTTTCAAAGATACTAGAGTAGTATTTCTTTGGGTTTCATCACCATTATTTTAAAAAGTTAAATACATAGGGACCAATGTATGCAATAGCCAAAAAATACTATTCTAGATTTTGGTATTTAACAAAGTCCGATAAGTTGACCGAATTTTTAGGTTTATCAGCTTTAATCTACACATGCAATTTTTTTTTTGTTACATAGGGGAATCTACACATGGAATTATAGTAGAGTTGTTTAAGGTGACTTCCAGTTAAGAGTGAAGGTTTCAAATTATTGAGGCATCAATATAGAATCCAAAAGGATATCCAAGAGTATATCTTGGTTAGAGTCTATGAATATTAGAAACCTCTTTGAGGTCAATCACTCATGATCAAAAACCCTACAGCAAACTCTCACCATGGATCTCAACAAATAGAAGGACAACTTGCAACAACCTCACAACCCAACTCCCCTTGCTTATTTAAACAACATATTTTTTTTAGTATTTCAAAGTTAATCCAACAGAGTATTACTGAGAATGCAAAACCAAGACTCATTAGTTAGGATGTAAAAAAATACTAAATTCAATAAATGAGCATATTTTATGCGGTTAGGAAGCATCAAAAATGGGCTAGGGTTACTAGTGTCACTGCACCCTCAAAAAAAGATAGGAACCTTGCAATTGGTTTGTGCATGACATATCTCTACTCAAACAATTGATAAGGGTTCACTGCTAGCAAGGGTATCAAACAAAAGATGCACATGAATGACGAGACACAAAAATTGAAATGAATGATGAAAATAAAGTTTAACATGTGATTGCTTTAAAGAGTCAAATACATAGTGACCAGTGTATGCACTATCCAACAAATACTATTCTAGATTTTGGTATTTAAGAAATACCAACAAGTTGACAAAATTTTTAGGTTTATCAGCTTTAATCTACACATGTAATTATTTTGGGGGGGTTACATAGGGGAATTTGCACATGGAATTATAGAAGATTTGTTTAAGATGACTATCAGTTAAGAAGCATAAGTTAGGGTGCATGCTTCAAATTGTTGAGGCATCAACATATAACCCACAAGGACATCCAAAAATATCTCTTGGTCAAAATCTATGAATATTAGAAACCTCTTTGAGGTCAATCACTCATGATCAAAGACCCTACAACAAACTCTCACCATGGATCTCAACAAACAGATGTGCTACTAGCAAAAGCCTCACAATCCAATCCCCCTTGCTTATTTTAACAACATATTTTTGTTGGTACTTCAAAGTTAATCCAACATAGTATTTTTGAGAAAGCATAAATATGACTCATTAGTTAGGATGTAAAAAAGTACTAAATTCAATAAGTGAGCATTTTTTATGCAACTAGGAAGCATAAAATATGGGCTAGGGTTACATGTGTTACTGCACCCTCAACACAAGATGGGATCCTTACAATTAGTTTGTGCATGACATATCTCTACTCAAACAACTAATAAGGGTTCACTGCTAGCAAGGGTATCAAACATAATATGCACATAAATTACAGGACACAGAAACTGAAATGAATGATGAAAATAAAGTTTAAAATATGATTGCTTTAAAGAGTCAAATACATAGGGACTAGTGTATGCAATAGCCAACAAATACTATTCCAAAATTTGGTATTTAAAAAATACTGACAAGCTGATAGGATTTTCATGTTTATCAACTTTAATTTGCACATGCAATTTGTTTTAGGGGTTACATAGGATAATCTGCACATGGAATTATAGTAGAGTTGTTTAAGGTGACTACTAATTAAGAAGCATAAGTCAGGGTGGAGGTTTCAAATTGTTGAGGCATCAACATAGAACCCACAAGGACATCCAAGAGTGTCTCTTGGTCATAATATATGAATATTAGAAACCTCTTTGATGTCAATCACTCACGATCAAACACCCTACAACAAACTCTCACCATGGATCTCAACAAACAAAAGGGCTACTAGCAACAACCTCACAACCCAACTCCCCTTGCTCATTTAAACAACACATTTTTATTGGTACTTCTTTTTATATCACTATCAAAATAACATGCATACTTATGCCTTATGTAAGTAAGGTGTATACAAGATTTATTTGTTTTTAATTTTATTTTTACAAAAATAAAAAATTAATTTGTATAAAATATATTTCATTGATATGTACAAAGGATGACTACACTGACTAAGATAACCTACCCTACAATACATCATATTATCTATAGGTTTTCTACTACTGCGCTCTCTACCTTTAGACCATAAATATAATTTTTTTAGCAATATTTTTGCATGGGATTTTATACATTAAAAGTACTTCTTGGGGTATAGGATCAAAATGAAGCCAAGAATAGTCACTTATAAGCATGAAAAGATGCTTACTAGGATGTATGCATAAGTGATAAAATCATCACAAGATTTTAAAATAGGACAACATCATCTATTCATCATATCTCCATTAAGTGAAGTTTATCTTCAATGACACATGAGTGATAGCTTTTACACATCACTATGAACATTCAAAATTAATTCAAGCTTAAGTATTTAAAAAAATAAAAGAATAATCAGATTGTTGAATTGTATTCTATAACACATAAACCTAAAATAGCCCTCTTTTGCATGATTGTTTTCCCAAGTGAAGTATAATGCGGAGAAATATAAGTGACATAAAATTAATACTAAAATACATTCAATCCCTAAAAATAACAAAAAATATTCTCTATATTCTTATTCTATACCCTGTGATAACTCCAAATAAGAAAATATTTATAGTAACTATTTTTTATATTATTATCCCAAAAATTCTAAAAAAAGTCCATCCAACAAGTTCTGTAAGAATAGGTCGGTTTTCATGTTCAACATAGCCAAAAATTGAATTAGAAAATATTCAAGACGAATATATGTCGGGGATGGCATGAAATATTACCTCCATGCATTATTAGACTTTGAAGAATCTCATAAATCTATACAAATTAGTTGAAATATTTTATTTTAAAGTAGAAGATACTAGATGAGGCCTATTTACAACTATTACAAGTAGAATATATATAAATAGGAAATAGTTTGATTCACAAAATATTTTAAACTATTGATGTCAAACCCACAGTTGAGAAACTCGAAATCAGCAAGACAAAAGAGTTGGAAAACCTCAGGACTTGGAAAAAAATCAGGAAAAAAAAACCTAGAGAAAATGCAAATTTTCATTGAAAAAAATATTCATGCATATCACAATGAAGAAAGCTAAAATATCCCCATCCAGAGAAACATAGATGGAGAAACACAGACATAGATGGAGAAACACAAAGACCCAAAAGCATAAACACATAAACACAGAGATCCAAAAGCATAAACACCAAACTAAAGAATATTTTTACATTAATAGAGAGGATATTATAAAATTATGCATGGTTATAGAGAGCTTAAGCAGGTATTTATAGACTGTCATGGTTTGTGGTCAATGCTTTTACTACAGGTAAAATTCAGCAAATAATATGACTACAATACGTACCCACTTCAACACCAAGCCCTTGGAGATCATATATAAGAATATTAGCATCCAACAGTTGCCTCATTGTCTCTTGTACAAGAATAAACTGCCATCTCTCTGTGCCCATGCGACCATCAAAAAATCTTCATCCAAAACCCTAAGCCAAAAAAGCAGTGGAGAATGCCCTACGAAACCCCAACAATGAGTTTATCCACAAAATGGGTGATCAAGAACCTGCAAATATCCTCAAAATTTATTGTGTTCTACACCCTCTCGAAGGCCTCCTCCCTCTCACTTATTTTTAGGGAGAACATAGAGAAGCTACAGGTAAATTAAAGATCCATAAGAAAAAGAGGAAACAAACAATTTACCCAGGGTTTTGTGCTTTGACATAGTTAGTTTAGCGTGACAAAAATGGGAAAGAAAGATTTATCCAGGATTTTGTGCTTTGGTAGAGTTAGTTTTGTAAGACGAAAATGGGAAAGAAATATTTACCCAAGGTTTTGTGCTTTGGCAGAGTCGGTTTGGCGTGATGAAAATGGGAAAGAAATATTTACCCAGGGTTTTATGTTTTGGCGGAGTTGATTTGGTGCAACAAAATATAAGGGCTTTAGTGGGGTCGATTAATTTTGTGACATTAGGAGGGAGGAGAAATTTTTTAAAAAGGGGGTGTTTCACCCTAAGAGGGTAGTTTAAAACCATCCTCTTAGCCCTAAGAGGGCAGTTTAAAATTGCCCTCTTAAGGTGACTCTAAGAGGGCAGTTTTAGACTATCCTCTTAGGGTCTATTAGGGTGGTTTTTTACCATCATAAAAATCCACCTTATTTTAGCCATTGTTAAAGCCCTTTTTTGGTGTAGTGTTTAATTTTTTCCATTGGTAATATCTGCTTTATTTTATAATATTAATATATTTTCATATAAACTATTTATTATAATTGTTGTGGTTGTACATATGTTTTAGGAAGGAAACTAGCAATCAAAATTTGGTAAAATGAACTATGATAGTGCGACGTTTTGGAAATATTACTCTACTAAGATGAAATGCATAGATAGTATAAGTGAATTTTTTGTATTGTGAAGGCTGCTATAGAAGAATTTCAAGAAGGATGTCGAATTCTAGAATATTTTTATTCATACAAAAAATTGAATAGATCCAAAAAAGGAAAAATAAAGAATTTAGACATTTTATGTAAAATGATGTAGATTTCTAACTATAGCATCTTAATTAAGACAATAAGTGTATCTATTTATAAACTCCTAAGAACTAAAGAAGAGAGTTGTAATTTGTCAAGGATGAGATACCCGAGTACAACCCCTTGTTATCTAGAAAAAAATTTGGACTTCATCCAAGAGACCCAATCCTAAAACTCGTGCTTACCCAAAAAGAATAGGCCAATTAACATACCGTAGTAGTATTTTGTTGGATTTCATCTTAAAAAAATTCAAAGATATTGTAATAGTATTTCTTTGAGTTTTTATACAAGAGACCCAATCCTAAAGCTCGTGCTTACCCAGTTGACCCTTTACAATAGAAAAGATAAATAAGAAAGTGTTTTTAAGAAAATTACATACACTTCAGATTTTCCATGTGTTTTAAACATATGGATGATATGTTTTATTATGAACCACGAGAGAATCTTGAACGATATTATGTTCACTTGAATAATTATTCCTTATGGGTTAAATTCACCCTTTAATATGAGAATATCTAATTGGTTTTGTTAATTCACCCATAACTATGAGCATATCTAATTCGTCAGTAGAAGTATCATTTTAGGTTTTCATCCAAAATATAATTTTAAAACTCATCCTTTTATCTTAAAAATATTTTTAATTGAAAGAGATACCAAACAAATAGGCCAATTGTTAACAACAAAATACTACACAACAAACAAATGTTTATAAAAATACCAAAAGCATAAACACCAAACTAAAGAATATTTTTACATTAATAGAGAGGATATTATAAAATTATGCATGGTTACAGAGAGCTTAAGTAAGTATTTATAGACTATCATGGTTCGTGGTCAATGCTTTTACTGCAAGTAAAATTTAGCAAATAATATGACTACAATACGTACCCACTTCAACACCAAGCCCTTGGAGACCAGATATAAGAATATTAGCACCGAGCAGTTACCTCATTATCTCTTGTCCAAGAATAAACTACCATCTCTTCGCACCCACACCACCATTAAAAAACCTTCATCCAAAACCCTAACCTGAAAAAAATAGTGAAGAAAGCCCTACAAAACCCCAACAATGAGTATGTCTGCAAAATAGCTGATCAAGAACCTACAAATATCCTCAAAAATTGTTGTGTTATACACCCTCTCAAAGGCCTTGTCCCTCTTGCTTGTTTTTAGGGAGAACACAGAGAAGCCAGAGGTAAATTAAAGATCCACGACAAAAAGAGGAAAGAAACAATTTACCCAGGGTTTTGTGCTTTGACATAGTTAGTTTAGCGAGGCAAAAATGGGAAAGAAATATTTACCCAATATATTGTGCTTTGGTAGAGTCGGTTTGGTGAGACAAAAATAGGAAAGAATGATTTACCCAGGGTTTTGTGCTTTTTCAAAGTCAATTTGGCATGATGAAAATAAGAAAGAAATATTTACCTAGGGTTTTGTGTTTTGGTGGTGTCGATTTTGTGCGATGAAATATAAGGGCTTTGGTGGGGTCAATTAATTTTGTGATATTGGGAGGTGTAGTTCTAAAATTTTCGTACTCCTTTCCTTCAGGCTAATGGATTCGTGCCTCAAAGGGGAATGGGAGAATAGTAGGTCTACACCTCGGAGAGAGACACTTAAGATCGTGCCTTCTTTAGTGATTTTTCGACGAATTGTGTGGGTTCACCAAGAAACATTTTGTGGTATTTTCTATGCCTAGGTTTTGGAATTTGTTTAATGTGTTCTTTTTATATTTGCTCACAATCACCTAGTTTGGCCAAAATGCAATTATTCTATACTAAATTCAATTTCTCTTTCCTTGAGAACAAATGGCATACAAGTCTATCTAGAAAGCATCGTAAATCTAACTTTGATGCAATGATTAAAAGTGAAAAATGGATTTTATGCTAACATGTTATTTTTATTTTTATGTTTTTTTCTTTTTTTCAATTTAATGTATTAAGTATAAAATAATTTAACTAAATTCTATGTTTTGTCTTTTGGTTCTTTGGAACCTTTTGATTAAATGCAATTGATCTGGAAATGATATAACTAAGTTTGTATCTTTTTGTCCTTTTGTATTTTTATTTTAAACTAATATGATTGATGCAACAAAGTCTAAGTATTTAGTATTTTTCTTTTGAGTCTTTTAACTAATATGATTGATGTAAAACAATGCAACTAAGTTTGTATTTGACCTTTTCTTTTGAGTTTTTCAACTAATGTGATTAAATGCAAAATATGATGTAATTAAATCTATGTTCTTTTGTTTTTCTTTTTCTTTTTATTTATTTTGTTTTATGCAAATGTTTATAAAAATGGAGAAATATGAATCTATAGTATGAAGGAGCCAAGAAGAATTAGATTTAGATCCTTACCTGGTTTGGATGTTTGATTTAAGTGGATCTATAATTGATCTATCAAATTTGCCAATTTGGACCTGTAAACCTGCGACTTGACAAAAAAAGCACTTGATACTAATAATTAGAAGCCACATATACCATAAAAATAGCCTTAGGCTTCCTTTTAATCATTAGAGTCAATGTATCTTCTTGGTTCTTTTCCAACAATTATATGTAAAAGGATGCTAATAATTGGTGATTATAAATAAATCAAAATCTATATCCGAGTGATAAATGATACAACAATTAATAGAGCTAGTAAAATCAAATGGTTTCAACTATATCCTACTTGATCTAAAACAAAGAAATACCTAACTTAAAGTTAAATATTTGCCCTCATATTTATATTTATATAAATTTATTAGATCTGTACAAATTCGTGATAATTAGACCTAAGTATGGTTTATTAGCATTTTAGAGATCAAAACAGCATCAAAATGGGGCAAATTATATATCGTTGGAAAGATATTTTTGAGCGCTATCCAACGGTATAAAATTTATAAAAAAAAAACAAAGGTAATTTGCTTATATAAAATTCAACCCGAAGGTCATATTATGTTTTAAGATAAATAAATAAAATATAAAATACGATTGTAAAAATGATGATTTTCAGGATAATTAGAAGAAAAGAAAAACTTGCTTACAATGGGGGTATCACGGGTTTTGATTATTTATAATTAAAATCAATAAAAATGATCGACAATATTCTTCAATCAGCTTCAAGCATTCAACCTACAAAAGAAAAGGGAAGAGAAAACTTGTTCTGGATATTTACCTGCAACAAAAAATTATTAATCCATAAACATCTCCCAATTTAGCATTGTCCTTAATTTCTCAATTCCTCTCTCTTATTCATTCATGTGATCTCTCTCTGCTTCTCTCTTCCTCGATATCTCTCTGCTTATTTCTCCTCGCTTGGGAGATGGAGCACATATATTTATCATTCCCGTGAGATAACCAATCTGGGAATTTGTTGAGCAGTTTTAATTAGATTAGAAAATTACTAATCTAAATTATTTGTTGACCCAAATTAGGGCTAGCAAATCAACGGGAAATATGCCTTCCATTGAAACGGTCTTGGAACCAGAATCAAATAAATTTTATAAAGTTAGATGCATATTTTCCTGCGAATTCCGTGACAACTAGACATGTACTTAGTATTTTTGTAGTTTGAGGAGTCAAATGATATCAAAATTGGACATATAATATACCGTTGGAAAGCTCTTTTTGAGTCCTATCAAACCATATAAAATTTGAGAAGAATTGAGATGATTTGTTAGGGTAAAAATTCTCTTGAAAATAACCTTAGTTTTTTAAGAGGGAAAAACTATGGGTTTTTGAGAAAAATTACTCATCTTAATGGGTCAATTTTTCCTGTCTACAGGAGGGTGAAGAAATTTTTTAAAAGGGGGGGCATTTCACCCTAAGAGGGAGGTTTCAAACTACCCTCTTATACCTAAGAGGGTAGCTTAAAATCACCCTCTTAAGGTGAATCTAAGAGGGCGGTTTAAAATTGCCCTCTTAAGGTGACTCTAAGAGGGTGGTTACCCTAAGAGGGCAGTTTTAAGTCATCCTTGTAGGATCTATTAGGGTGGTTTTTTACCTTCGTAAAAGACCACCTTATTTTATCCATCGTTAAAGCCCTTTTTTGGTATAATTTTTAATGTTTTTCAATTGGTAATATCCGCTTTATTTTATAAAATTAATATGTTTTCATATAAACTATTTATTATATTTTTTGTGGTTGCACTTGTGTTTCAGGTGTCAGGAAGTGAAGTCACTATATAGTTTTAGCCAGTAGATATTGTTGTTATATGTCTAGGCTACTAGATGTCTAGGCAGCATTGCTAAACATATAGGAAATAATACCAGACGTCTAGGCAGAAGATGTCTAGACTGCTAAAAATTTAGGTAGCAGTACTAGATTTCTAAGCAGAAGATTTCTAGGCTACTAGATATTTAGGTAGCACTACCATATGTCTAGGCAGCAGTACTAGATATCTAGATAATAGACATTTAGGCTGCTAGATATCTAGGCAGCACTACCAGATGTCTAGGAAGAAGTACTAGATGTCTAGGCTGTTAGACGTCTAGGTAATAGTACTAGATGTCTAGGTAGTAGACGTCTAGGCAACACTTCTAGATGTCTAGGAAGTAGTACTAGATGTCTAGGTAGTAGATATCTAGGTAACAATACTAGACATCTAGGTAGCAAACATATAGGCGACACTGCTAGACGTCTAGGTAGCAAACATCTGGGACAAACATCTAAATATAAAATACAAATAGGTTCAGGCACCTTTCTTTGGGAGTGGAAATGAATAGTTTTGTGGAGGCTTCCTTTGGGAGAGGAAACAAATAGTTTGGGGTCTTCCTTCTGCTCTATAAAAGGGACTTGATCCCTTGCATATGATGTAATGTTGAAAATGTGAATGTAAATTTTTGCTAAAAATAATAAAAAGAAGAAGTTGCCATTACCCCATGGTTTTCCTGCACATTGCAGGTTTCCACGTAAATCTTTGTGTTACTTGTGTTGCTATTTTTTGTTCTTTGTCATTGTGTTTCTACTTGCAGGTATAAAATCTAAAGTTTTTCCTAACATCTGGTATCAGAGCTCAAGGTTTTGTGTGAGTGGGAGCTGCAACAATGATAGGAGGTGTAACCAAGTTTGAGATTGAGAAATTTGATGGTAGGAACTTCGCTCTATGGAAGATGAAGGTGGAGGATTTGTTGGTTCAGAATGACCAAGCTCAAGCCTTGAAAGGGATCATGAGTAAACCAAGTAGCATGAAATATGAGGAGTGGGCAACGCTTGATAGGAAGGTGGTTTCTACAATCCATCTCTACCTAGCAAACTCTATCTTGTTCAATGTAGCTAAAGAGAAGACCATGAAAGCCCTTTGGAAAAATCTTGAAAATTTGTATGAAACAAAATCAACAACAAATAAGGTTTTTCTAAAAAAATAACTTTATAGCTTGAGGATGAAGGAAATTTCATCCATGGTAGATCATTTGAATGAGTTTAATACTCTTATCAGTAAACTGGTTTCAGTTAATGTGAATATGGAGGATGAAGATAGAGCTATCACCCTACTTTGTTCCCTCCCGGACACTTGGGATCATATGGTGATGATCATCAGTAATTCATCATCAAGAACTCTAAAATTTGATGATGTGGTAGCCACTTTGTTGGCAGAAGAGTTGAGGTGAAAAATATCTCTGGAACCCTCAACCAATGAAGCCCTATCTGTGAGAGGTCGATCTTTCGAGAGGAGTAAACAAGGTAGAAAATAGTCCAGATCTAAGTCTAAAGGACATAAGCAGAAAGGGAAGTGTTGGCATTGTGGGAAGCCAGGACACTCAAAGAAGGATTGTTGGCAATTAAAGAATGGTGAAAAGCAAAATCAGCCATCAGCTGAGGCCAGTGCAATAGATTCAGGAGAGATGACAACATGTGAAGCCTTCTATATCAGTAATAGCAGATCTATTTTATATACCTAGGTTTTGGACTCAGGTGCATCTTTCCACATGTCTCCCCACAGAGATTGGTTTGACAAATATCAGCCATACTATGGTGGAAAGGTCTATTTGGGTGATGATCACCCTTTAGAAATTATGGGAAGAGGGGATATAAGGATCAGGTTGGATGATGGTAGAGAAAGGATGTTATGTGATGTACGACATGTGCCCGATTTGTGGAAGAATTTGCTCTCAATCAAGATGATGGATAAGCTAGGGTATTCTATCACTTTCAGTAACAACTACTACAAAATTACCAGAGGAGCTCTTGTAGTAGCAAAGGGAGAATCTTATGGGACCCTATATCATTTATGCGGTGATACGATGACAAACCATGTAGCAACAACAACTTCTATTCAGGATGCAGTAATGCTATGGCATCAACGCCTAGGCCATATGAGTGAAAAAGGTCTAAAAATTTTGCATGATAGAGGTATGCTTTCTGGGATTAAGTCTTGCAATTTAGACTTGTGTGAGCACTGTATTTTTGGTAAACAAAAGAGGGTTTGGTTTACTGCAAGTCCTGGTAAGAGTTCTGATTTTTTGCAACTTATACATTCGGATATATTTGGACCAGTCCCCACTCAGTCCTTAAATGGTGCCATCTATTTTTTGACTTTTATAGATGATTATTCTAGGAGAGTGTGGGTTTATTTTCTGAAGAAGAAGTTGAAAGATTTGCAGAAATTTAAAGAGTTCAAAGCACGGGTAGAGAAGAGTTTGGGCAAGTCAATTTTATATCTCAGGTCAGATAATGGGGGTGAATATTGCTCCAAGGAATTTGATAAATTTTGTATGCAGGAAGGTATTAAGCACCAGAATATTGTACCATATACTCCACAAAAAAATGGTGTGGTTGAGTGGATGAATCACACAATCATGGAACGTGCAAGAAGCATGCTTAGCGCAACCATGTTGGAGAAAAAGTTTTGGGTAGAGGTTGTTAATACAATTGTTTATCTTATTAATAGGTCACCTACAGCTACGTTGGATGGATAGATTCTAAAGGAGGTTTGGTGTTGTAAGCCAGTTGATTACTCTCATTTGTGTACCTTTGGTTGTGATGCATTTGCCCATGTACCCAAAGAAAAAAGGTCCAAGCTTGACCCAAAGTCAAGAAAATGTGTTTTTCTCAGCTATGGAGATATAGTGAAGGGGTATAGACTATGGGATCCTACTGCCCACAAGGTAATTATTAGTTAGGATGTAATTGTTGATGAAAAATCCATGCAAAGGAAGGAGGTACAACAAACTCCTAATGTTGTACCAGTTGAAGTAGAAATGAGTGAAGATGAATATGAAAATCAACATGCTAAAGTTTTTTATCAACATGCAGAACAACAAGTAGAGCAACCACAATGGTCACAAGACCAAGAGCCACAATCAACAGATCATTGGGTTAGAAGATCTACACATCCACAAAAGTGTCTGAAAAGGTATTCTCATGTTTATCAGTCCTCTTTTGCTTTGTTAACTGATGATGGTGAACCTAGTTCATTTCAGGAAGCTAGAGAGTCTGAGAATGCAGAAAAGTGGAGGAAATCCATGGAGGAGGAAATCGAGGCACTTCGCAAGAATAAAATGTGGGAACTTGTGGATCTCCCACCTGGAAGAAATACTGTTGGAAACAAGTGGGTGTACAAAGTGAAGAAGAACAACGATGGGTTGTTGGAATGCTATAAAGCTCACTTGGTGGCAAAAGGCTATGTGCAAAAGTTAGGTATTGACTTTAATGAAATTTTCTCTCCAGTTGTGAAGATGACTACTATTAGAGTTCTACTTGCACTTGTAGCTACACAAGATTTAGAACTAGAGCAGCTTGATGTAAATACTACTTTCTTGCATGGTGATCTCAAGGAAGAGATTTATATGGATCAGCCTGAGGGCTATGAAGAAAGAGGTAAAGAGCATTTGGTTTGCAGACTGAAGAAATCACTGTACGGGTTGAAATAGGTACCAAGGATGTGGTACAAGAAATTTGACACCTTCATGAAGAGCCAAGGTTTCAGCAGGAGTGAAGCTGACCATTGTGGATACTATAAGAGGTTTGATGATGGTAGTTTTATTATTTTGTTGTTGTATGTTGATGATATGTTGGTTGCAGGCCCCAACATGAAGAAAATCATTGATCTTAAGGCTCAGTTGGCTAGGACATTTGAAATGAAGGATTTAGGAGCAGCAAACCAAATTTTAGGGATGAAGATACACAGGGATAGAAAAGGAAGAAAGATCTGGTTAAGTCAAAAGTCATATGTGGAAAATATTCTACAATGCTTCAATATGCAGAATGCAAAACCAGTTAGTACCCCACTTCTTTCACACTTAAAGTTGTCTTCCAACTAGTGTCCTAGAACAGAAGTAGAGAAGACAAGCATGTCTCATGTACCGTATTCATCAACAGTAGGAAGCCTCATGTATGCCATGGTGAGCACCAGATCGGATATTGCCCAAGCAGTGGGAGTAGTCAATCGGTACATGGAAAATCCTAGTAAGGAGCATTGGAATACGGTGAAGTGGATATTTAGATATTTAAGAGCCACTTCAGATGTTGCCATTTACTTTGGATCGATATATTTGCAAGTTAAAGGTTTTGTGGATTCTGATTATGGTGGAGATAGATATGGGAGAAAGTCCACTACAGGATATACCTTCACTCTTGTTGGTGGAGCGGTGAGTTGGGCTTCTAAGTTGTAGTCTATTGTGGCTTTATCAACCACTGAAGCAGAATATATTGCAGTGACTCATGCCAGCAAAGAGGCAATTTGGCTAGAGCAACTGTTGGGTGACTTCAAGGTAATGCAAGAGAAAATTACGTTGCATTGTGATAGCCAAAGTGCTATTCAGCTAGTGAAGAATCCAACATTCCATGATCACATGAAACACATTGATGTCAAGTACCACTTTATAAGAAATGTGGTGGAAGAAGGTAGGATCCTATTGCAAAAAATTGACACTAAAGTGAATCCTGCAGATATGCTTACAAAGTCGGTCAAGGTAGAGAAGTTTGAGTGGTGCAGAACTTCTCTGGGCTTGCTGAAAAAGTAACAAGGGCAACATTGGGCAATTGGCACTGGATGAAAATATTTGGTAGAAGAATTCTTGAATACTGACTTCAAGTGGGAGAATGTTAGGAAGTGAAGTCACTATACAAGTTTTAGCTAGTAGATACTATTGCTAGACGTCTAGGCAACACTACTAGATGTCTAGGCAAGCAGATGTCTAGGCAGCACTATCAAACGTCTAGACAACAGTACTAGACATCTAGGCAGCACTATCAGACGTCTAGACAACAGTACTAGACATCTAGGCAGCACTGTCAAACGTCTAGACAATAGTACTAGATGTATAGGCAGTAGTACTAGATGTCTAGGTAGCATTGTCAGATGTCTAGGCAACATTGCCAGATGTCTAGGTAACAGTACTAGATGTCTAGGTAGCAGACATCTAGGCTACTAAACGTCTAGGTAGTAGTACTAGATGTCTAGGCAGCAAACATATAGGCTTATAGATATTTAGGCAACATTACCAAACATCTAGGTAATAATACTAGACGTTTAGGCAGCAGACATCTAGGTAGCAGTTTTAGACGTCTATGCAACAGTACTAAACGTCTAGGTAGCACTTCCAAACATCTAGGCAATAGTACTAGACGTCTAGGTAGCACTGTCATACATCTAGGTAGTAGTACTAGACGTCTAGGAAGCACTGCTAGACATCTAGGCAGTAGTACTAGACGTCTAGGCAACAAACATCTAGGTTGCTATATGTCTAGGTAGCACTGGACATATGTCTAAATACGAAAGATGAATAAGTTCAGGGGCCTTTCTTTGGGAGTGGAAATAAAAAAAAATTGGAGGCTTCCTTTGGGAGAGGAAATGAATAGCTTGAAGTCTTCCTTTTGCTCAATAAAAGGGACTTGATCCCTTGCATATGAAAGTAATGTTGAAAACGTGAATATAAAGTTTTGCTGAAAATAATAAAAATGAGAAGTTGTCATTGCCTCGTGATTTTCCTACATATTGCAGGTTTCCACATAAATATATGTGTTACTTGTGTTGTTTTTTGTTTGTTGTTATTGTGTTTCCACTTGCAGGTATAAAATCTGAAGTTTTACCTAACATCGAGAAGGAAACTAGCAATCCAAATTTGGTAAAGCAAACTATAATAGTGCTACGTTTTGGAAATATTACTCTACTAAGATGCAATGCGTAGATAGTAGAGGTGAAGTTTTTGTATTGTGAAGGCTGCTATAGAAAAATATCGCGAAGGATGCCAAATTCTAGAATATTTGTATTCTTACAAAAAATTGAAAGATCCAAAAATTAAAAATTAAAAAATTTAGACATTTTATGTAAAATGATGTAAGTTTCTAGCTATAGCGTCTCAATTATGACAATAAGTGTATCTATTTGTAAACTCTTAAGCTATAAAGAAGAGAGTTGTAATTTGTCAAGGGGACCCGAGTACAACCCCTTATTATCTAGCAAAAAAATTCTTTCCAAAAAACCCAATCCTAAAACTTGTGTTTACCCCAAAAAATAAAATAAAATAATAATAATAATAGACCATTTAACATACCATAGTAGTATTTTGTTTGATTTCATCTTTAAAAAATTCAAAGATAGTGTAATAGTATTTCTTTAGGTTTTTATACAAGAATTCCAATCCTAAAACTAGTGCTTACCAAGTTAACATACTATACTAAAAATATATAATAAAAATATTTTATTAAGTTTTCATCCAAGAGACATAATGCTAAAACTCATCTTTTATCTTAAAAATATTTTTAATTAAAAAAATACCACAAAATACTACATTATAAAAAAAAATTTACTCTATTAAAAAAACAAACTCTTTTAAAACCTAATTGAAATTTAAAGCTCACGTTCTGAACGTACCAATAAAACCACAATATCACCCCAAAAAAAAAACGTACCAATAAAACCACAATATCACCCCCAAAAAAAAAAAAAACGTACCAATAAAACTACAATATCACCCCCAAAAAAAAAAAAAAAACGACCAAACCGCTTAATACACGTAACGTGGTCATTTAGAGTTCATTAAACCCATAAGCAAAATTATTTCTCAAATCTGGAAGTACTCATATTAAACACCAAAATCAATCACCACCACAACAAAACTCATCACCAAATGGTTGGATTCCTCAGACGTCAAGACATTAGAAAGCCATCTAAAATTTAGGCGTTCTGCACCCAAGCAACAGAAATCACATATTCATATTTAAAACTCTGAAATAAAACTCATCTCACTTTTCTGCAAACACATCTCCACCCACACCAACATCCATTTTATTTCCAAGAGCAACAACAATCCCAACGAGATTTAACACCACCATCGACGATCCGGCCGAGGTTTGACCTCAGCCATAAAGCAATTCATCATACTTGCTCTTCAGCCATCGGAAGCTGTTCTTCATGGACGACTTGACCTTCCCCTCGACCGCATAGATTTTGTAGGAAGCCACTCGCCGCTTTCGCTCCGTCTCCGGATCATTATGCAGATTAAGCCCATCGAGTTTCGCCTTGGGCCCATTAAAAATATAGGCCGTGTGATCAGATCCGCCAAATGAAGAATAGGGCACAGCCATGGTTTTGGCCTTCTCTCAGGCACTCCCCTTAATGATCAACATTACTGCAAAAGAGTTAACATCACCCAAGCCAATAACACAGATGGGTCCATCCCTTTCATGGTCTCTGCTTTTGGAGTGGCCTCTCAATCATGGCTGTTTTGGGAAAAGAAAGCATCAGGTGGATAATGTGAAGGGAAAAGCGTTTTGATGCCAGACATGGGGGCCGAGTGGCATGGGACACCATGATGTGTGTAGGGTGATCTGCTCTTTTCAAGGGTCCAAAATGTGTTGTAGGGTGGTGGACATGGCTGATTTGGTGTGACGTGGATGGGGTTGCTTGAAATTGGAGTACTTACCTTTTGTGGAGGAAGTAAATGCCTGACCTTTTGTTTTGGAAATTGGAGTAGTTACCCAAGGCATATATTAAATTAAAAGACAGGGAACATGGGAAATAAAGGAGTCAGGAATCCATTAAATCAATGTTGATGTTTGATCCACATTTGTCCAAGTTCACACTCTGTTTTCTCGCTCTAGTCAGCCCTCTTCGGAATTCTGAATGGCTTTTTTACTATGAAATATTTCAACAGTCCAAGCATATAGTTAGAACAAATGTTTTCTCGCTTTAGTCAGGTCTTTTTTGGAATTTCAAATGTTTTTTTTTTATTTTAATAGTATATAATTAAACAAAATGAGAATATTTTAATGTAATTTTAATCTAATATAAACTTAATATACACTGTTCCAATAAAAATCAAAATGTTTTATTGATACCAGGTTAAAGGATGTTATGATTATAAAGCATTATTATTTTGGGTAATTGAAGGGAACAACCTCATTATAAAGGAATGCAACCTTTATCATGCCTATGAAAGTGAAAAATGGTAGAAAAAAAAAAATTGGTTTCAAATATTTTATATGTTTGTTCTTAAATTTTTGTAGAGTATTGATGTAAATTATTTCGGCTTTTGTGTCGGTCCCTTACCTTTTGACCAATCGACCTTTTCACAAAACATGAGAAAAACGTTAGCAACGTTTTCGTAAGATTTTCTTTTCTTTCCGACATTCTAGTAGTTTTGGATTCATATTCAAACCACATTTAGATGTGGATGTGAATCACTAACGATTTAAACTTTTAATTTATTTTATTTTTGGATAGAATGTTTTTATTTATCATTTTATTGTTTTATGTCTAAAATTTAATTTTAAGTAAATTTAGTGATAAGTTTTTGAGTTTTAATTATAAGATTTAAGTTAAAATCTTGAAAGCTTTTATCAAAAATTTTATGTAAATTCAGATTTTATTAAATAGTATTAGCTTAATTAGTTAGATTCTTCAATCTTTAAGAAGGAAATATATGGGATCAAGACCTTTTGTAAAATTGTACAAACTCAAATTTCATTAAATGACATTAGTTCAACTAGTTAGATTCTTCATTGTTTAAGGACCAGATCTAGGTTCGAATCTTGTCAAGTAATACATATTAAGTACCTATTACCAAAATGTTATGAACCTCTTTTCTTATTACTATAAATCATTCAACAATTTGTATAAATATTCAACATGCATCCATAAGTAATTGCACAATAAATTCCACGTAATAAAATAGAGATTGATTATACCTTTGAGGAAAGGCAACACCGTACAAAACTTCTTTGAAAAGAAGCCACAAGTAATACATATTAAGTACCTATTACCAAAATTGTACTTCTTTGAAAAGAAGCCACAAGTAATACATATTAAGTACCTATTACCAAAATAATATGAACCTCTCTTCTCATTACCATAAATAATTCAACAATTTGCATAAATATTCAACATGCATCCACAAATAAATTGCACAATAAATTCCACACAATAAAATAGAGATTGATTATACCCTTGAGGTAGGGCAAGATTGTACAATGCTTCTTTGAAAGGAAGTCACTCCACAAGATCTCCATGTATGAAGTATTTTTGTAGAAGTATTGGTTTGTGGAGCTGGAGATCTTGTGAAGTGGCTTCCATCCGGTGTTGCACTACCTCAAGGATATTATCAATCTCTATTTTATTGTGTGGAATTTATTATGTGATTTATTTGTGGATGTATGTTGAATATTTATGCAAATTGTTGAATGATTTATGATAATGAGAAGAGAGGTTCATAATATTTGGTATCAAAGCAGGTTATTTTGAGTACTACAAAATTGAATATTCACTTGTTAAATTTTGATAAGTATTATTGAGGGAGTTACAACTATTTGAAGTTGGGTTGTTGAAGTTGTTTTTGGGCTACGTGAATTATTTTTCAAAAAAAAAAATTGTATTAAATTTTTTAGCAGTCATTTTAGGAAGATTTTGGCACCATCATGTAGGTTATTTTGAGTACTACAATAATGACTACTCACTGTTAAATTATGTTAATTATTGACGGAGTTACAACTATTGCAAGTTGAGCTTTTTGGTGTTATTTTTAGGTTGCACAAAAAAGAGAAAAAAATTCATAACTTTCAATCTGGGTAAGCAAATCAGTTGCAATTTGTTTTATTTTGAAGAAAAATTGTAGATTTAATGGTTGAAGAATAGTGTAGATGAGATTTCATTTTTTGAGAAATTCTAATTATTTCAAACCCTAGCTACTTTGAAAAAAAATTATGGAATTTCCAAAATTCACTAAAAGGGATGGCAGTGATGCTAAGGATTGGTTGAAGGAGTTTAAAAAATGTACTTTAACTATTCCTAAGTCATTGTGGAAACATAGTCTTTATTTTGCCTTGAAAGAGGAAGTTTTTTATTGGTTTTGAGAATTTTTGTATGTTCATAAAATATATACACATGGGGAGACTTTGAAGTTGCATTTCTAAGAAAATGGGGATCCAAAGAAAAGGATAATAATGTGTAGGCTACGAAAATTACATCTTATGAGTCAGGGTCAAATAGTGGTAAAACAAATTTGTTTGAATGCAAAAATTTGATTTTGCAAGTTCATAGTATGGAAACTAACACCTTATGAATCAGGGCCAAATAGTGGTCAAACAAATTTTTTTGAATGCAAAAATTATTTTTTGTAAGTTCATGGTTACATTCAAAATCAGAAAACTATTGTTTCAATTAAGGGTTGGAGGATGTGGCCCAACTGGATGTAGTGAGGGTGGATGAGGGGTATCTTTCAACTTTGGCTGAAATATGGGATGCGGATAGGGGGACCTTCCAGCTACCGATCGGGGAGGTGACCATTACCCTTGAGGATGTGTATCACATTCTCAAGGTGCCAGTGGAGGGGCTGAAGGTGGAGGTGGGCCATGAATGAGCAGGATGTTTGGGGATAGGTGGGAGGAGGTGAAGGTGGAGAGTGGGGGGATTCCATACTTGACCATGTATGTGGCCAAGGAGTTGGAGCCCCTCTCGGCTTTGGTGATGTTCGTGTTGGTGAACATAGTGGTTCCCAATAGTACTGGTTGTAGGTTCCCATGGAACCTATTGGGATTGGTGAGTGATTTTCTCACTACACCATAGTATTATGGTGACACTGGTGTATCGTGAGTTGTATGAGGTGACACGATGGAAGAGGAAGGGCTTGGGATGCAACTTTCTTCTTCAGTGTTGGGGATGGGAGCACTTTAGAGTGGCATGACTGGAGGGTCTACCCTGTAGTGAGTGGGATGGTGTGCAACCCTATGCTAGGAGATGGGCAGTGGTAGAGGAGGTACAATCGAGTCATCCAGTGTGATCGAGCTAGTGGTACTAGGATATGTGGGTTGGACTAACATCCACCCAAGTGATATGGAGGCCTTGGTGGGGGACCACATGGACTAGGGATAGGGAGTAGTTATGGTGGGTGAGGTAATTAAGGTGGATAGTTGGGAGGAGGTAGAGTGAGGTGGAGTACTTCTAGTTCTTATGGGTGTTGTGGTAGTTTGGCTTATCATAGGGAGTACCATATGAGTCGGTGCTTTATAGGAGGTATCGAGAGGAGGTGGGGCTTCCATGTGTAGAGCCATGGAGGGTGGTGATTGAGGATTGTGAGGAGTTGGAGGTCCTTAATGTGGATGATGTAGGGATGACCCTTGAGTATGTGGTATGGTTTGGTGCCCAACTAGTATGGGTACCTAAGGTGGTGGTTGATGGTGAGGATGATGTTGGGAGGGTCGATGAGACTTCAAAGTGATCGAAGGTACCCTCTAAGCTAGTATTCAAGGAAGAAGTTGAGAGGTGTAGGGAAGTAGACTCCTATGGTTGGTGGAGGGGAGGATGAGGAGGAGGATGATATGGGGGAGATATTTGAGGTGGTAAGGCTGAGGTACAAGATGGAGTAGATGCGAGCGAGTGGGAGGCTTTGGTGTAGTCTCATGATGAGGCTGTAGCATAGCTATGGGTGGAGCTTAGTGTGTAGGATGTGACTATAGCTCAGATGCAGGCAGAGTGGGTGATGGGAGGAGCTGGTGGAGATGATCGAGAGATGATCATGAGGCTCTAGGTAGAGCTTCTAGGTAAGGAACATTGACATGGGCTGGACTTGTGGTGACTTTGGGTGAGCGAGGCATATGTGCACTCCTTGGAGGATTTATGTATGGCTAATCATATCATGTTGCTAGATCCTCCATATTTTTCGATGATGCAGTCGACTAGGCCAGTTGAGTCTAGGTAGAGTTCTAGGTCTAGGGCTCCTAGTAGGTCATAGGGGTCCACTCATAGGCATTAGCTAGTGCTTAGATGCACTTTTTGTATATGAGCCTTGGTGCTCTATTGTATGTAGCCTTTTGGCACTCATTGTACATTTGATATTTATACATATATATACATGGCTTTTACCTTTTGTGTTATATTTGTTTTTGTGGAATGCTTTTGTGGAATGCATGTTTTCTATTTATGATGAATGCATATGATATGTTATGGATGATTAATGCAAGATGGAATATATGGATGATTAATGCAAGATGGCATGCTAATGATAATTTATTGTTTAGATATTTGCTTGGCCATGTTTTAGCATTGTTGTTTAATCAAGGGCACCAAACTTGGTGGCATATGGGATGAATGGCTTATGACATGACATGGATGTTGACATGGAAGAAGATATGGATAGAATAAGAAGGATGTTGATATGGAAGAAGATATGGATGTTGATATGGAAAACTGCCTATTTTGTAGAGACTCAAACATCCTAGTGGTATCAAACAAACTCACTAAAATTACTTAATCCTTCTAGGACCAAATGTGTGTGTAGTGAATTCATTTACCGAATCAAGAGCATGGTAATGACTCGAGACAATCAAGAACCAGTGTGTGTGCAAGTGATTTCATTAACTCATCTTGAGTAAATTGGGTAAACCTGTTATGGTTGAAACCAAGAAGCTAGCTTGTCCGTATGAGTGGTCAGAGGTCTCTTTTAAAAGAGACATGTCACCATGCATGAGCGTACTCCACTACCATTCAAGCGTCTATAGCTCTGGTGGAGGCTAACTCCATAGTCCATGATTTTTTTGTTGATCTCTTAAGTTTTGGGGATGACTACCTAACCGTCTGACTAGAAATGTAGTATGATCCTTACAACCCAATTGATTAGTGGTGTGTGATGTAAAATATTTAGAGTTTTTGTTAGGGATTTTTCCCTACTCTTTCTTTTATTTTTGGAATTGTGATAGTGGTGAGAACCACTATTTTTATGGACTATGTTGCATGATGGGACTAGCAAGGATGACCCTTTTCACTTCAAGGTTCATACCAAGTATGGTGTTATCTCTCTTTGACACAAGATGTTTTTAAGATGTGAAATTGTGTTTGGTTCAAGAATGTTTTGGAGTCAATTCCCAAAACTCAAGATTTTCTTAGTGTATATGTGCAATGGTCCTAAAAGAACTCGACATGTATTTTGGAGGTTTCTTAAAACACTAGGAGTGGTTGAGTGACCGAAAACACCTAGGACTTGTGAATGTGGTTTGTGCTAATGGTAATTTGACTTGGTGGAATTGTGTGGATGACTTTGTGAAGGTGCCCCTGATTAAGGCAACATGACTTTTGTTGGACCAATTAAGACCTTGAACTTAATAAATGATCCCTAATATGAAATGTGAAATGTGAATGTGAATGCAATGTATGACATGCAATTTTGTGAAATGTGAAATGCAATATGAAATGTGGGTGAATGCATTGTTTTTGGAATGTAGATGCAAGTGAAATGCAATGTTATGAATGAAGTGTATGCAAATATTTTTGTGTATTAGCCATGTATATATATACATATATATAAATATATATATATAGTAATAAATCATGCATAGAATGCTCTCAAGTGTATAACATTAAGTGGTTTAGATTCTTCCTCTCCCTCTAGACTAGCAAGTCTATAAGTACCATTACCCACTCTTTGTGTAATAATGTATGGACCTAACCAATTAGCCATGAATTTATCATGAAGATGCGGTAATGCATTGGTATTTTGTTGGTTCTCTTTAAGGACAAGATCTCCTACTTGGAATTCATGTAGATGGACTTTGGTATTGTAAGCATATTTGAGGTGGTCTTGATAAACTCGTAAATGCTCTAAAGCATTGACTCACCTCTCATCAAGAAGTGTGAGTTGGTCAAGATGTGCTTGTCTAGCAATGTCATCATCTATGAATTCTTGCAAAGAAATTTGCAAGGAAGGGATCTCGAGCTCAAGAGGCATGATTGCTTCGGCTCCATAGACCAATGAAAATGGTGTTGCCCCTGTAGGCATGTGGATGCTTGTTCGATAAGCCCATAATGCCAAGGGAATTTGTGTATGCCAATCTCTATGATTTTCTTTGACAAGTTTCTTGAGAATAGCAATTAAGGTCTTGTTGGAAGCTTCAACTTGTCCATTTTCTTGTGGGTAATAAGGAGTCGAGAAACTATGTTGAATGTTATATTTCTCACAAAGTGCTTGAACATCCTTGTTCTTGAAAGACTTGCCATTGTCTGAAATGATTTTTGAGGGGATACCAAAATGATAAATGATATGATGAAGTATAAACTCCACAATTCTAGGTCTTGTCATGTTGGTTAGAGGAATTGCCTCAACCCACTTTGTGAAGTATTCAGTGGTTGTGATGATGAATGTATGTTGTCTCAAGGAAGGAGGTGAAATTTTACCAATTAGATCTAGGCCCCATTGTGAAAAGGGCCAAAGGCTTTGAATAGGCTGTAAAGCTTGTGATGGTACATGAGTTAAATTAGCATGTTCTTGGCACTTTTTGCAATGTTTAACATATGTGCAACAATCACGTTCCATTGTGGGCCAATAATAACCCATGCATAAAATACACTTTGCAATGGCCATTCCACTAAAATGACCACCACAAGTACCATCATGGGCTTCAGCTATGGCTCTTTGAGCCTCACTAGCCTTGAGATAATGAAGGAGGACTCCATCATAACCATGTTTATACAACACGTCCCCCAAGAGAATGAAATGAGCTACCTTTTTCTTGAAAGTGTATTTGGTAGTTCGAGACATGTCATATGGGAGTGTTCCAAACTTGAGAAAGGCTACTATTTGGCTTGACCAAGGCTCATATGAATCTGATTGGATAAAGCAAACATCCTTTTCATCTTTTGACTCAACATGGGTAATTGTAGATTTAGAGACTATTGAAATGATAAGGGGTTGTACCTCTCCAAAGGAGTCTTTTGGAATCAATGATCCAAGGGAGGCCATCACATCTACAAATCTATTAGTCGAATATGGCAAGCTATTGATTTCATACCAATCAAACTTAGAGAGCAATTTCATTGCTACTTCATGATAAAGCTTAATGGTAGGTTCTTTGCATTGGTATTCTCCATTGATTTGTTTGATGACAAGTTGAGAATCACCAAATATCCTAATACGCTTAATGCTCATAGCTATAGCTGATTGAAGACCTAAGATTAAGGCTTCATACTCTATAGTGTTGTTTGTGCATTGGAAGTCAAGTTTGAATGATAAGGGGATAGGTACCCCTTGTGGTGTGTGAAATATGACTCCAACACCTTGACCTTTCATGCACTTAGAGCCATCAAAGAATAATGTGATATCGACATCTTCCTCTGAAATGACATCTTCTTCTTTAGTGATAACAAATACCGAATCATCTGGGAGCTCAATAATCAAAGGATGATCACTAGGTAGTGGAGCTTCCACAAGTTGATCGGCTATTACCTGACCTTTAATGGATTTTTGGCTAATGAATTCCAAGTCAAATTCAGTGAGGAGCATTATCCATTTAGCGGTGCGGTATTATTGTAAGTGCGGGATATCATGTAACGCAGAGGATTTTCTCTAGCTATGACATATGTTGTGTGGCTAAGCATGTAATGTCAAAGTTTCTTAGTGGTAAAAACCACTGCTAAGCATAGTTTTTCTACATAAGCGTATTTAGTTTCATAGCTTACCAATGTTCGACTAATGTAGTAGACAACTTGCTCTCGATTTTGTTCATTCTTTTGTGCAAGCATTGTCCCTAATGCAAAGTCCATTGTTGAGATATAAAGATAAAATGGGACCCTCGAATGAGGAGGAGCTAAGACTAGGGAGAAGCTAGGTATTGCTTAATGTCATCGAAGGCTTTTTGACATTCATCTATCCAAGAGAATGGCACCCCCTTTTGTAGTAGGTGATTGAATGACCTACATTTGTCAGAAAGTTGCACAATAAAATGATGGATTGATTGAATATTTCCTTGTAAACTATGCAATTCCTTTAAGTTAGTTGGGGGAGGCATCTCCATGATAGCCTTGACCTTGTTAGGGTCCACCTCAATGCCTCTTTTGGAGATAATGAATCCTAGAAGTTTGCTCGAGGTAACACCAAAGACACATTTCTTGGGATTCAACCTTACATTATGCTCTAGGAGTCGATCAAAAACTTTCTCCAATACACCAATATGTTCTTGTCGAGTTTTGGATTTAGCCAAGAGATCATCCACATAGTCTTCGATAATATTATGCATGTAGTCATGGAAAATGTATGTCATGGCATGTTGATAAGTGGCACCTACATTTTTGAGGCCAAAGGGCATCACCTTGTAACAAAAAGTTCCCCAAGGTGTAGTGAATGTTGTTTTGTGTTGGTCATCAAGATTTATTCGAATTTGGTTGTATCTTGAAAACCATCCATGAGTGAAAGCATTTCATGGCCAGTGTAGGTATCGACAAGAGTATCAATGTTTGGGAGAGGGAAGTCATCCTTAGGACACACTTTGTTAAGATCTCGAAAGTTAGTGCATACGTGTATCACCCCGTTAGGCTTACGAATGGGTACCATGTTTGAGAGCCACTCAGGATAGTCGATAGGAACTATGAAGTTCACGTCTAAGAGTTTTTGAAGCTCTATTTTTACCAAGAGGGCCATGGTAGGATGCATTCTCCTAAGTTTTTGTTTGATCGACTTAGCATCAGGTTGTAAGGTGAGATTATGGACAACCAAACTAGGGTCAAGACCAGGCATGTCCTTATATGACCATGCAAATATGCCCTTCTTCCTCTTGAGGAGAGCAATAAATTGCTCTTGTTCATCGGGTGATAAAATTTTGCCAAGCTTGACAATTTGGGGATTATCTTTGTCTGAACTAAGGTCCACATCGATAGTATCTTCAATAGACATGTGGGAACCTTCCTCAAGTTGATGGGGTGTAGGGATCAGATGAATGTCATCTAAGATGTCATCAAACTCTTCTGGCTTATCCTCATCTATTTCTACCTAGAAAACCTTAGGATCCGAAGGTGAAGGTGAAGGTGAAGGTGGAGGGGATGGAGGAATGTAGTTGGTGGAAGCCCTTAACAATTCCTTGGATAAGATAAATTTGGCAAAGGATGGAGGTGAGGAAATCTGGTCCATATCAATGAGGCTTATGTCAATTGGAATTGGCTTAGTCGGATCGTATGGATTATGGAGTGGGGTAAATAAATCAATAGGATTCATGTTGACTTATGGGCAAGGTGGATAAGGTTGGATGGAATGGATGGAACTTAGGAATCGATGCTTAGGGGCTTGGTTAACCTGAATAGTAGCAAGCAACACAAATAAATGCATTTGTCTAAATGATATATACATATGCAATGTAAAGAAATAAAATATTTTTATTTTGATTTTTTTTTTGTAGTGGTGAAAACCACTATTTTTGTGTTATGTACATATGTTACAAGTTGGCTTATGGAATGGCTTAATGGAATGGAGGTGGTGGTTCACCGGTAGGGGCGACTCACTCTTGTGGAAGAAGCAAGTGAAATATGGGCTCATGGATGGGGAACATGTTGAGATAAAACTCATCTTGTTCGAAATGGGGAATGATGGGCTCCGATTCTTCTTCAGATTCATCTAAAATTATCGATATAAGTTTAAATTCTTCATAGATTTCATCATCAAAATTATTGGGATGGAGGGCTTCTTCTCTTGAATTGAGATTAAGCCTTTGGAAGGCTTGTTCAAGAGAAGAGGTGGTGGAAAGTGGGTGGTAACCTAGACCTGAATGGTCATGCACCTCTTGATATGGAACATCGATAGGTTGATGCACTCCTTGTTCATGCAATCCTAGGCCATGGCCTTGCCAATTGACAATGTGGAAATATCGATATGGAAATCTTATCATGTTTGGAATATTGGCAAGATTTGGTTCTTTGGGTTCTTCTATGGGAGCTGGACTTGATGAAGAATCAATCCCCCATATACAAAATTTATGTTATTTGGAGTTGAACCCATGTTATAGACTACTCCTATTGCTAAAGGTGGGTCACGTGGGTGACCAAAATCCTTAGCACTAGGGATGGTGAGGGGCATGATGGTGATGTCTTGGACCACATATTCACCAATACTAGGATTAGTGAGGTGGACCTCGACTTGGGATGACATGGCAGGATTATGGTCAGATGATGGCTTGAGGAATGGTGGAAGATGGAGGTATCTCACAATCTATCAATTCGACTTGTGAAACATTAGGTGATGGTGATGGATTGGATTGGGAAGGTTGTTGAGTGGATGATGATGATGTGGATGGCAATGATGTTGATGATGTGGATTGACTATGACCACATGTGCATGTAGTCAATGATGATGATGATGGGGGTGTGGAAGTTTGATGAGGGTTGGTGATAGGGAGCTCTTCAGGAATGGGATCCTTTGATGAAGAGATTGGTGAAGTGGTGGATGGATTGGATGATGGTGAAAGAAAAAGGTGAGTGGAAGGAAGCATGGACTCATAAGGATTTGAGATGAAATTACAATACTTAAATGGCTCGACATCCATCGGTATGCAATGTACTTATCCCTCATGAACATATTTCAAACATTGATGTAGTATTGAAGGGACACATCTCATTTCCCTCATCCAAGGTCTTCCAAGGAGTACATTGTATGCCATGGATCCTTCCAAGATGTGGAACATTGTGTGCAATATTTTAACCCCTACTTCGATGGGCAAAATAATAGTGCCAATTATGGAACACAAAGCATCATTGAATGCTTTGAGGGTGAAGGATGACTTGGTGATGTGAGATGGAGGAAGGTTCAAATGATGAAGAGCGGATGTGGTGATGATGTTGATAGAGGAACCGATATCAATTAGGACTCTTTTAAAAGGCTTCTTGTCAATTAGAGCCATGATATGCAATGGAGGGTCTACTGATTCTGATGAGATTGGCTTAATCTCAAAGTCATAGAATGTGATGGAAGGCTCCATGCATGTTTGGATGCTCCCCACAAAGTTGTTGAAGGCATTAGGATCTTGTGATTGCAATTCGATGGATTTCAAAATATCCATTAATGCCTCATGATGTGGAGGAGATTGTTGGATTAACTCATAGATTGACAATTTGGTGGAAGCTATTTTTAGACTTGTAGTTAATCGGCTACTCAATGAGATGACTGGTCGAGGTGGATGATTGATGGGTGGATTTGGAGGATTCGATTGACTAGGGATATGGATGGGTGATGAAGGATTGGGGGAAACTTGGATGGGTGGTGATGTAGAAGGTTGTGACACACTTGCTTGAGGTGGTTGCCTTTGTTGGTTATTCCTTTGACCTCTAGTGACCACATGAATGGCCCCTACAAACCCTTGGTATTGTTGTATGTGATTGACTTGATTAGGAGGAGTTTTGGTGTTAGCCCTCCTACATTTGGTTGCACCTCCTCATGATGAGGAAGTGGTGTTTGAAATATACCAAGGTTTTGGTTTTGTTGAGCGAGGGGATTATCAAGCTTGATCGCCCCCAAGTCAATGAGGTCTTGGACTATGTCTTTAAACACATGGCAATTGTTAATGTCATGCCCATTTTGCCTATGATAAGGATAAAATAGATGTTCTTGATAATGTTTCCCATGTTTGGTGGGATCATCCGGTCTAATTTTGGGTAAAGCAAGTTTATTTGTCTCATACAACCTTCTAAAAAGGAAGCATATGACTCGGCTAAAGGGGTATATTGGTGATTTTGTCGGATAGACTATCATCGAGGATGGTTTTCCATAGTTGGCACTATGTTTTGATTATTGGAGCTTGTGTTGTTGAGGGGACCACATGATATGAAATTTGTTGTGGTGTTTGTTGCATAGGTTGTTGTTGAGCCATTATCGTCTGGCTCATGACCACTTGATTGACTTGATTGGATTGGGTGGTTGGGGTAGCCTGTGTTGATTTTTGTTGGCTAAAATAGTTGCTTTTGTATTGGCCCTTATTTTGCCATTCTTTCTTTTTAGGCTTTAATATGCCTTCTTGGATTTTGATATCCTCAATGACACTAGCTTGAGCTAAAGCTTCTTCAAATGATTGATAAGTTCGTAGTTGAAGCATCCAAGAGATAGGTTTTAAGCAACTCTTGGTGAATAACTTAATTAGCTCATCCATTGGTAGGGTGAATGGCAATTTAGTGATGATAACCCTCCAATGGTTTCTAAAATCATAGATAGATTCATCATCATGTTGCCTTAAAGCATAGACATCAGATAATGAGATCTTATTTTTAACATTTAGGATGAAATGATCAAAGAATTGATCAATCAATTGCTCAAAAGTATAGATACTATGGCTTGGCAATTGATTATACCATTCTATGGCATCCCCTCCTAATGTTTGAGGAAAATTTCGAAGCATGAGAGCATTATCATTTTGAATTCTAAAGCATGCATGAACAAAGGTGCTCACATGTTCTTTGGGATCCTCAGTTCCCTTAAATTTTTCAAACTTAGGTATCGTAAAGTCTATCAGATATGATGGTGATGGTACCGAAGGATGAATTGGTTGATTGATCAATTGGCATAAGGTTGGTTTTTGGTTTGAAAAACTAGGAGTAAATTGCATCAATTGATCTATTTGTTTCTTGCATGGCCTTAATTCGAGGGTCTTCCTTAGGAATGTGGAAGCCCTAAATTACCTGATGAGTTTGTGGTGGGATGGAGAAATATTGTGGAGTGACTAAGTGATGAGGAGATTGGTATTGATGGCTAGGTGAATTAGATGGAAATATGATGAATGGGAGATTGTTGATGAAAATATGGGGAATTATGGAATGATGTTGATGGATGAAGGTTATGGCTAGGTTGGCCAATGGGAATAGGATGGGTGATGGTATGGCTTGGTGGGGGAATAGGGATAGAAACCATAGAATATTATGGTGCCCATGATGGACCCTGGTTGACAAGGATAGTCTGAGTAGAGTTATGTAAAGGCTTAGGGTTTACTTGTACTTGTTGTTGAGCATTTTGATATTATCTAAGCAATTTTTTTAGGTGTTCCCATGCCTCACTAATATCTCTATCAGAGGCTAAGGGTATGGAGGTAGATGGTATGGAAGATGTGGCTTGGGTACAAGTTACACTAGGTATGGCAACTTGTGAGGTTGGAACTTGTGAAGCAACATTGACATGTGCTTCATACAAGGGGTTGGTGTAAGTGGAGGTATATGAGGTGCTAGGAGCACATGAAGGTTGGGGAATGGACATATGGGATGAAGGTGCAATTGATGCCTCAAAAAGAGGGTTAGTATACACCTGGGTAAATGTGGATGGGGGCTGGGAATAAATAGGCTCTTGTTGTAAAGTAGAATCCTATCTAGGTGAATTGGGAATAGACTCTAAGACATAACTAGAAGACTTCATGAAAGCTTCTACTCTTGCCATGTCTATATGGGTAATGTGGTTGTCTATGGTAGGGGAGGTTGACTCCTCTTGGGGCATGGCCATATGGAAGGTTGTGGATGGTAAGGAATGTGAGGGACCTACAGATAAATCTATCTGTGTCACATTCAGGGAATCTACCACATAAGTGGTGGGGAAGGTGGATGAAGGTTCCATTAAGTTATCTTGACTTATAGATTTCTTTTGGTTTCTAGTTAATACCATAAGAAAATAAATCAAAATATAGATTAAACTATCAAATGTAACACAAAACTAAAATCTTTAAGAGAAAAGGAAACAAATAACCAATGCTAAGTTTCAACTAATGTGGCTTACCTTGTTCATTGATTATCTCCTTTTTAATGTGTATTCATTTTAGGTGTCAGTCTTGTGTGTTTTGATGTTCTAATATTGCTTAATGAAACAAAGGTAAAAACTATGGTGAAGATAGGGCAATAAGATTCTTGTTGGTGATGAAATCCAACAAGTTTGCTCGAGGGTATCCTATGGTTTCTATGGGTAGATATTGGTGGATGGAGATGAATGCCACCATCACCAAATCTCAAGCAATGGTTGGTGATGAAATCCAACCACTACTATTTTGAGTGAAACGTGTTGTGTGTGAATTGTTCCTTTTAAAGTTTCTATTTATTAATGTGGACAAACAATGTTAGGAGCAACTAATTTCATAAATCTAAATTAGAATCCAATAAGAGAATGCCAATTTCTCCAAAGGGTGTGAAGTACACCGCTTAAGACCCCTTATCAAAGACAATCGGAGGGTTCATCCACCCCTCTGCTAGGAATCACCCAATGGTAGGAATACTCTTGGCACCCTAATGATGTTCCTACTTAGATAAATAAAAGAAGGTACTTCTAACCCTAAAATGCAGCTCTAATTTATGCCAATTTTCAATTCAAATGCAATCAAAATGCAACATTTTATATTTGTGAATACATTAAAAATATAAACCCTAACTTGAATGTGTGAATGGATGCAAACCTAAAATGCAAACTAGAATGAATTATTTTCTAGATTACTTAATGATTGTTCATTTTATGCTTAGAATCTAAAAAATACATCAAAGAACCCAAAATATGTAAAACAGAAAACTTGGATTTTAGATAGTGGACTTACTGGATAACCTACGTATCTGCTCCAAATCATTGTAAAATGGAAGCCATTTTTGGATGATCCTCGAGTGTTGTAGTGCGTTCACACACCTACAATTTTTTGCAACTCCTCAAACCCTAATAAGCAAAAAATGCCTGATTTGTGCTCCTAAAAATCTACAAAATAAGACAACAAACAGCAAGTTAGAATTCAAGATAAATCAGAAAATGAAACCCTTAGGGGTCCCATCATGATCACCATTTGTAGAGCTAAAAACATGACACCAAACAATGCTAAATAAAATAGAATTCAAATAAACCAGATATTGCACAACAAATGAGATTTATATTAAATGGGGGAGCCTAAAAACTCCGTTGTTACAATAGTGGATTTAAGAATCCTTTTTGATACAATTTTTACAAATATTTCTAGGGTTCTCTGAAACCCTAGCTACAACAAATGGTGGTGTCTTCAGTTGCATCTTTGCTCCCAATAGGTGTGAGTGGGCTTCTACGTATCCGATGTCGGGCCACTCTAGCTTAATCAACTATCCAATGCTTCTGATATACTATCTAATCTGCACACAAAGAAACACTAGAGAGTTAGTAATAATAATGAGGGCTCCACTATGTGAGCCCTCAAAAATCACAACTAAAACCCTAGCTATAATAGTATGAAATGTGAATAAAATTAAAAAATATGAAATATAACCAAATGAAATAGATTTACCTTGCTCCTTGCTTGTTGTCTTTTGATGGTTGGATCTGTTGTAGGTCGATGGTGAAGGTGTGCCCTAGTGACACTCGAAGATCTCGCTTGTTTAAAATAGGGCTTAAAATGGTGGAAGGGGTGGAATGGGAGAGAGGTGAAGATAGATTAAGAATATGAGTGAGGGATGCGATGATGGGAGCGAGGGAATAGGGAATATGATGGATGGAGTGGGGTTAGGGCACAAATGCTTGGTTGGAACTCTAAGGCACTTTAAAAGCTCAGGGAACCTCAAGGAACTCAGGGAATTCAATCAACTTAGAAACTTAGGGGTTGAGCCATCAAAATGGCTCTTATTTATAATCCAACCTAGGGCATGCTAGGGTTTCAATGACACTAATCGTGTGGCTGAGATTAAAGCATATCTAAGGGTAGATATTAAATTTAGGGTGTGGCATGGATTGAGGTAAATGGATGGATGAGATTAAATGAAATCGGATGGCTAGGATTAATTTATTTATATAAATATATATTTAATATAATATATAAAATATTATTATTTAAATATATATAATATATATAAATATATATAAATAATGGGCAAAAATGGTGGGAAGGCTAGGATGGAGGACAAGTGGCTATGTTTTGGTGGTGGAAATGGTGGGAAAGCATGGATGGAGGACAAGTGGCTAGATTTTGGTGTCTACAATACTATATTAGTATTTCTTTGGGTTATCGATTCAACTAATTCTTAGACCAACTTGTGCAAAACTTGAATAGCTTTAAATTGAGTGGTCTTATGAAGGAATCCAAGAAATATTGAGGGAGATACGACCCTATGAAGTCAACCATCCGAAATAAGGGTAATGACGATTTTTCAAGTCACGAAAAATAAAATTGCAAATATTTTTCAGGTAGGGATTAGAATGATAGGAAGAGCAATGAAGGGCTAGGACTTCAGTGAGGCAAGCCATTCTATCTTGACCTAGAATTCTTCAACTAAGTTTTTTTTCCTTTATTTATCTTAGAAATTTTGCATGCAAGTTATTATAATTTTTTTATCAAATATTATATTTGCTATAGGGTATTCTAGATAAATTTCAATAGATTTTGAGTTTTAGTTTCCTTTCCATGGATTTAATTTACAGTTAAATCCTTAGAATCATCTCTAGTTTTAGAGGTTAGTGAGTGCACCTCAAAGAGATCCTCGTTGCTTCAAGATAGGGTAATTTTTGGTAAATTTAATGGCTATTGGTCAAGGGTTTCAGCCTTAATATATTGGATATTATGAGTTGGAAGTCTCCATAATGATTCTATCCTTTCTTCCCAAATGTTTATTCCTAGCCATTTTTTTCTAGGTAAGAAAGAGAAAAATCCTAAAAGGGGTCCTTGGTTTATGGGAAGAGTAGGACTCTTCCTTACCCATTGGTATGAAGGTTTTTCACCTAAAAATATAAATCTATCCCTAGTACTAGTCTGGGTTAGGATGTTTGGGTTGCCCATTCAAATTTTGGGAAATAGATACCTTCAAGGAAATAAGAAACACTCTAGGATAATTCCTTGAGATTTCAGATACTATGAAAGATGGATTCTTAGCTATTTATGCTCGAATATTGGTCATGTTTGATATAAGTAAAGCTTTTACCAGAATCAATAATTCTTAAGTATGAGGATAATATGTGGACCCAAACCATAGATTATAAAAATATATCTTTTATATGTATAATATATCATGAGGTGGGGCATATTAAGAGATCATGCCCTAAGAAGAGCCTAGCAGAATCATATGTAGAAAACCGTAAGAGAAACTTACAAATGGATATGGATGAATATGGTTTTCAACTTCCAAAAAATAGATCTAGAAAAATGAAAGAAAATAAATAATGGAGACTAGTAAGGAAGGATATTGGAAGAAATACCAACTCTTTTGAGTCTTTAGCCTATGAAGAAAAGGTAGATCAAAACTTAGAGGACATAGTACAATAGGTTCAACATATTAACAAGGAACCATCTATTCAGTATAGTCCTAATTTAGGGAATAATATTCTCGATGAACCTAAGGAATGTATCTCATTAGATTTTGAAGTCTCTCTTGAAGTACCATGCACCATTCATGAGGAAAAAATTGGTAAATAAAATGCAGTTTTAGAAGTTAATACCTCTGCCATTAAGAAATAAATACAATAAAATGAGCAATACAAGTCAAAAGCTTCAGTAGCAAAGCTAGGAGAGGATAAATTTGATGAAAAAAAAAATTGTGAAATAATATTGAGGAATAGAATAATAAGACCTACTCTTAATATAGGTAATACAAAAAGAGGAACCTTCAAATTATCATGCAAGATCCAAGGAAGCAAGACCAAACATAGAGAAAGGAAAACATACTAAGTTGGTTGAACTTCTCTTTTCCAAACAATAAAATGATATTAGTAATATGCAAGAAAGGCCAATAGCCTCTAATGAGACATGATTATCATCTCATGGAATATAATAGGTGCTAATGCCCTCTCAAAGCAAAGGGGTATCAAGGACCTCTATTTAAGTAATAAGCATGATATTCTTTATATTCAAGAAATTAAAATAACAAAACCAAAAGTTTCAAAAACTATGAAAGCAATATAGGCAAGATGTGAATGGGATGCTATGGATTCTGAAGGGGGGAATTCTAACTTGTTGAAATCCTTCTAGAACCTCCTATGTAACCATTCATAAAAATAGGCATTGGATAGCCTCTTTAGTCACTTGTTACTTTGCAGATATTCATTTCATCCTTATCAATGTCTATGGACCTACAACTTAGTTAGGTAGATTAGAAGTTTGATGTGGGATTGAAGCCTTCATGAGAAGTAGATACCAAGAAATATAATTCATGATCATAGGATATTTTAATGCTATTACCAAGATAGATGATAAATTTGGGGGAATTAGGAAATTAACCCAAAGTATGAGAGATTTCTTAGCTTTTATTCAAAACAATAATCTATGGGAGGTTGAGTTTGAAGAAGACAACTATACATGGACCAACAACAGGAGAGGCTAGAACCTAATAGAAAAAAATTAGATAGATGCATTCTCTCATATCATTGGCTAGATGAAGGAACTTGTGCTAAAATTAATGTCTTAACAAGGATTGGTTTAAATCACTAGCCAATAAGAGTTAAAATGGTGGTAAATGAATTCAAAAAAATATCATATTTTAAATATGAGCAAATGTGGGAAGACCATCCTCAATTTGTTGATATGATAGCATAAATGTGGAATTATTCAGGAAATGGTGGGTTGTATGCTCTTCCAAAACAAATTAAATCAATGACATCTAGATTAAAAGAATGGAACAAGAATAATTTTGGAAATATTTTTGAGAAACAAGAACTAAAAGATAAACATTCAAATTCCCAAAAATGTGATCATAATAATCCAAGCTTAGATGAAAGGGATTTGCTTAGTGAATATAATCATATTTGAGTAAGGAAGGCAAATTTTGGATATTAAAATCAAGACAGACTTGGTTAAAAGGAGATAAAAATACAAAGTTTTTTCATAGATGACTATAGTACAAAGATCAACATCCAAAATTAGTAGAATTAAATCAATAGAAGGGGTTTGGATTGAATATTGGAGTGAATTTAGAAAAGACAAAGTATTTTTATTAAAATATTTTAATATCATAGGAGACTGAAGTTCTTAATGATAAACTTCTTCAAGATGTACCTTGAGTTATAAAGAATAAAGACAATAGGAAATTGTTGAGCCTATTACTCTAGAAGAAGTTAATTTAGCTCTTTTATTTTTTAATAAGGATAAATCCCTAGGTCCAGATGGGCTCTCTATAGATTTTTACCAATGTAATTGGGATATAGTGAAGGATTATTTATTAGTGGTAATGGAACAGTCTAGGGTAAAATAATACATGCCTTATAAAATAAATGCAACATATCTAACCCTAATTGCAAAAAGAAGGATGTTGATTTTTTTTTATTCTTTTAGACCCATAAGCCTATGTAATATGACAAATAATATTATCTCCAAAGTGATGATGAATTTATTAAGGTCATTTTTAGATAAAATTATTTCATAAGAGCAAAGAGGATTTGTGAAAAGGAGATAAATTCTATATGGGATCATAGTAGCTCATGAAGTTATACATTCAACAACTTCAAGAAAAGAGAAAACAATGATCTTAAAACTTGATATGATTAAAGCCTATGATAGGGTTAAATAGGATTTTCTTTTTGTCATTTTAGAAATTTTTGGATTTGGGAAGAAGTGGGTTAGATGGATTAAATCTTGTGTCTCTACAATTTTTTATTCAGTATTGGTCAATGGGTTAATAACCAAATATTTTAAATCCAAGAGAGACCTTAGACAAGGAGATACCCTATCTCCTTATTTGTTCATTATTATGGCAGATATTTTGAGTAGGAACTTAAAGAAGGCTAACAAATATGGGCTTATAAGTGGACTTAATGTTAGTAATAACATCAACAACATCACCCATCAACAATTTGTAGGTGATACAACCCTTTTTGAAGGGCAAGGATAAATGAGGCCAGAGCTTTGAATTGCTTTTAAATGAATATGAAAGAGCATCATGGCAAAAAGTTAATATGACAAAATCCAAAATTTATATCCTTAACACTCCAACTAATATCAAAGCAATAATTTGTATGTTACTTCAAATGGAGGAGGTAAATTTACCAACAACTTATCTAGGGATGTCTTTATTTGAGGGGAGAATGAGGATAGAATTATGAAATCTAGTTATTAGTAAATTTTAGAATAAACTACTAGCTTGGAAAGGTAGATGGTTATCATTAGTAGGAAGAGTGCAATTAATTAAGTCAATCTTACATGTCATTCCAACATATTATATGTCATTGTATACTATGCCAAAATTAGTTGAAAAAAATTTAATCTATATTATCGATCCTTTTTATGGTTAGGTTTACATGATAAAATAAAATTTTCTTTGGTGATATGGAGTAAGGTCTGTGATGATAAAACTAGGGGAGGTCTTGGTTTAAGAGTTATTACATATACAAACTTAGCTCTTACATGAAAAGTAATTTGGAGATTGTACGAAGAGAGTCAAAGACAATGGAAAAGAATTCTTCTAAGTATGTTGAGCCCAATGACCCAAGTTCATTATTTAGTACATTCTCTCTACAAAATGGTTCTACTCTTTGGAATGGTTTATAAAAATCTATTTGATGTAATGATTAAAGGTTTAATATGGGTGGTGGAAATTGGAGAAAAAATATATATTTGGATGGACACTTGGTGTGATAAAAAACCACTCAATTTAGATCCAATTTTGAAACCTTGGATGAGATTGCTTCAAGACAAATATGGTGATATGAATTCAAAAAATTTATACAAGGATCAGGAAGGAAGATACAAATGGAAATAAGATTTATTTACAAGTATACAAGATATTGATGCTAGGAGGCAATTGAGTAGAAAGATAACAATTGTGATTATTTTGAGGGGAGCCAAGGATAAATTGATTTGGGAGTTGAATAGCTCAAAATAATACACAAAAAGGAGTGGTTATAATATAAAGCATCAACAATTTTAGCAGTTCTTAATATTGGTGAGGATTTGATAAAGAAAAAATTATTTTGGATCATTCATAATGGTCAACATGCAAATTTTTGGACAGATTATTGGGATGGTCACAAGCCTTTGATAACTCAATTTCTCGATTGGAGGCCTTGTATGGAGGAGCTTCAGTGAGCTAATTTGATAAAGGTGGCTAATTATTGTCGATACCATACTGGTAATTCAAAGGTTGGTAGATATTGGATCCCTATTGAGGACTGGCCTATTCAAATCCCATAAAGGCAAAGACAAGATATCCAAGGCATCCTTCATATGAGATCCCTCTCTTGGTCCCATGAAAAATATTGTTTTGGATGGAACAACACTACTAAGGGTGAGTATTCAGTTGCTCAAGGTTATTTGAACTTATGCCATAATAATCCCAACCATTATTCTAACATATTTTCTCAATTGTGGGCTCAAAAGCTTTGGCCTAAGGTGAGGTTCTTTAATTGGCTTTTATTGCATCGTAGGGTGCTTACTGGTGAGCAACTTATGAAGTGTGGTTTTCATGGCCCTTTTAGATGTGAAATGTGTGAAGAGAATGTAGAAAATATCAACCATATTTTTATTGAGTGTACTTTAGCCTCTAAGCTATGGAGGAGAATGGCCACTTTACTTGGCTTACAGTGGTCCAATTTTTTTACTTTTGAACAACTTTGGATGGATTGGCCTAATCAAGAGGGTGTTGATCATTTTATTAGGCAGTTAGTTTGGATGGGTTCTACCATTCTTCTTTGGAATATTTGGAATGAAAGGAACAACCGAATTTTTAATCAAGATAGTAAGGATATTCACTATATTTGGCAAAATACCATAGCCAACTTAGTTGAATCAGTCCATCATCTCCTTAATCACCCCCAAAACTCCCACCAAATATGGGATCAAGTGATGCAAAGATTGAATATTAAACCTTCTAAGGGCAACCATCTTAAAGGGAATGTGAGTATTAGTAAATTGGATAGGAATAGAAATTGGCAACCTCCTCCTAAGGATTTTGGAAAAGTCAATACTGATGGAGCCTCTAGAGGGAACCCTGGAAAAGCCAGTGTGGGAGGAATTGGTAGACTTTCAGATGGCTCCCTGGTTTTTACTTTTGCTGAGAATTTGGGTATTCTTTCCAATAACCTTGTTGAGGGGTATGGTATCCTCAGAGGTCTTTAGGAGGCTACTAAGGTTGGATGGGAAAAGGTGATAGTTGAGTCTGACTCTCAACTTATGATTAATATCTTGAAGAATCCTTCTAAGAATCATAAGGTGGATTGGAGAATAAAAAGAATTATTGAGAAGATTCAGTTAATCCAGATGGGATTTTTGAAAGTTGATTACAATCATGTGGTCAGAGATCAAAACAAGAGTGTTGATGCTTTAGCTAATTGGGCTTTGGACAAAGGTGATCTTACTTGTTATGGCCACCCTCCTATATGGTGGGCTTCTCAAATTAGGGAAGCTCTTCTTTCTATCATTTCTTTGGATGGCTCCAGTTCTGAAGGTACCTAGTTTCTTCTTGTTTTTTTTTTTGCTTCTCTTTGGTTCATTCAGTTTTTTTTTAGTTCCCTAGCTCATTCTATTCTTTATTTTGTTTCCTCTATTGATTCTTGCCTTAATAGTCTTCTGGTCTAGATAGGTCTTTGTTTTGTTCATTTTTTATTTCTTTTTTCCTTTTTGTTTTTTTTTGTTTAGTTTTTTAAGGTGGGTGGGTTTTTTATTTTGTTTTGTTTTTGTGTTCTTTGTGTTGTTTTTTGTTGTTCTTGTGTTTTTGTTGTTTTGTTTTTTTTTTATGTTTTTTGTTATTGTTCTTGTGTTTTTTTTCATTCTTGTTCTTGGGTTTCTCTTTGTTTGTGTTATTTCGTGTTTTTATGGGTGAGTGTTTTCTATATTTTTTGTTTTTTTTTATTGTCTGTTGTTGGTTGTTTTTTATTTTTATTTTTGTTTTATTTTTTAATTTTTTAGGTTTTGGTTGTGTTTATTTTTCTTGTTTTTTTTTGGGTTATGTCTTTGTAGTGTTCTGTTGTTTTTGTCTTGTTTGTGTTTTGTTATGTGTTTCTTGTGTTTTTCTATGTGGTTTGTGTTGTGGTTTCTTTTATCTTATTGTGTGTGTTTGGTTGTGCTTTTGTTTTTGACACACTCAAGGAGCATGTTTTTTATTTTATTTTATTATTTTTGTTGTTATCTGCTTATTTTTAATTGGGTTTGTGTGTTTGTTTGCTCCTTGAGTGTGTCAAAGGTGGTAGGCCAGGTCCGAGTCCTGGGCGTTTTTGGTGGAATGGATACCCCTGCCTCCTTGGGTCTTACCCGAAAGTGGCATCCCTTTTGGGATGTTTTCCACAAATAAAAATATATATATATAAAAGCATCAAAAAAATAGTAATACCACTAGAATATGAATAGATATTTGGAATAGTGCAAGCATTCCTAAAGTCAAATTGTTTGTTTGACTAGGAGGTCATAGAAGAATTTCATCCTAGGATAACCTTATGAAAAGGGGTTTTTATGGCCCCTCTAAATGTGTTCTTTTTAAAAATGAGGAGGAGAGTATAGACCATCTCTTAGGACATGTTCAATAGCAGAATTGAAGAATGGTTAAATCAATGGATTCTTAATATGTCTGGTAAATGCATGGTGATGAATAGCAAAATTGAAGAATGATTAAAGTAATGGATTCTTAATATGTTTGGTAAATGCATGGTGATGAATAGCAGAATTGAAGAATGGTTAAATCAATGGAAGAGCAATGTATTCTTAATATATTTGGTAAATACATGGTGAGGAATAGTAGAATTGAAGAATGTTTAAAGCAATGGATTTATAGACAATATGGGATATATCAAAAGATACAATACTTTGGATTATATGGCTAGAAAGGAATAAAATAATGTTTAAAGTAAAGGAAAGTGGTTTAGACGTAATGAAAAGGAAGATATGTTTAGCCATATAGGAGTCTATACCAACCCTGTGAACTCACCTAGTCCCTAATCTAGAAGCAAAGAGCCTTGATAGATGGATTCAAATCATTAAATGGAATTATGATGTCGGGTATAAGAGAACCAAAAAGAAGAAAAAAAATATAAAGTGGAAACCCCCAGATGTGGAGTTAATTAAGTTGAATTTTGATGGGGCATATAAATGAAATCTAGGGCCACTAGGAGGAGGAATAATTAGAAATAATATAGAAGAGATTTTGTTTCATTATGCTTTCAATAGCATATTTAAGACAAATAATAAAGTTGAAGCTTGTGCAACTTTAGAAGGGTTAAAAATATGCAAACAAAGGAATTGGAAAAGATTATGTATGGAAGGTAATTCTCTCATAGTAATAAATACAATTTTGATGAAAGAAAAAACTCCATGGAATATACAAGAGATAATTATGGAAATTCAAGATCTTACTAAAGAGTTTGAAGAAATCAGGTTTACACATACATTAATGGAAGGAAAAAATATGCAGATAGGCTATTCAATAGAGGGGTTTTGATTGAGGATCATGAAGTTAAATTCTCTTTTCCATGGTTAGAGGAATTAGTAAGTTTAGCTGAAGCTAACAAGAAAATATTGACTACCTAAATCAAATACAAATTAAGATTTACTTTCACTACATCAAAAATGGTGGTTTTTAACCGCCCTTAAAGATATTTAATGATGGTTATTCAGCCTTCGTCTATGAGGACATTGTAAAAAATTTGCATCATACAATGATGGTTAAAAAGCATCTCAAAACTGTCCTCTTAGGATCTAAGAAAATAGTTTTAAACCGTTGTCTTAGATCCTAAGAGGGTGGTTTAAAACCACCCTCTTATAGTCTAATATTTTGGTTTCAAGTCATCGTTTTAGACCCTAAGAGGGTGGTTCATAACTGCCCTCTTAGAGACCCCCCTAAGAGGGTGGTTTTTAATCACCCTCTTAGATCTAAGAGGATGGTTTAAAATCATCATCTTATGGCCTCACATTAAACAAATAAAAGAGGACAGTTCATAAGTGGTTTAAAACAGCCCTCTTAGGTCTAAGAGGGTGGTTTTAAACCGCCCTCTTAGGGCCTCACATTAAAAAATAAAATAAAGGTGAATATGTTATCACCAATGATATTTTGAAAGGAGAACACACATACCTTTTGCAAGCATAGTACCCACATACCTTTGAATGCACACATTCAGATCACAGAAAACCAATTCTTTTTTAAACACACAAATCCCTTGTAAACCTTTGAATGCACATATTCATATTATTCACACAATGACTAAACTCATAGCATAGAAAAGCAGTTCTTTTGACACATATTTCTTTTTCAAACCTTTGAATACACACATACAAGCACAAAAAACCAATTCTTTTGAAAACATGTCTTTTACACACATTCAGATTTCTTCACACAATGACTGAATTCATAGTACAGAAAACCAGTACATATCCTTTGCAAACCTTAGAATGTAACTATTCAAAATTTTCACACAATGACTGAACTCACAACATAGAAAACCAGTTCTATTGAAAACACATCTTTCTCAAACCTTTGAATGCACACATTCTTCACACAATGACTGAATTCACAACACAACAAACCAGTTCTTTTGAAAACACATAAAATTTTGAATGCACACATTCATGATGACTGAATTCACAATCCAGAAAACCAGTTCTTTTGAAAATACGCAATCCTTCAAGTGCACACATTCAAATTTCACACAAAGACTGAATTCACAACCTAAAAAACCAATTCTTTTGAAAACACACAATCCTTTGAGTGCACACATTCCAATTTCACACAATGACTAAATTCACAGCCCAAAAAACCAGTTCCTTTGAAAACACATATACCTTCAAATGCACACTTTCATATTTCTTCTCACAATGATTGAATTCACACATAGAAAATCAGTTCTTTTGATTTTTTGTATTATAGAAGTTTAAGAAATTAAATATTTTATTACTATGGCTATTATATTTAGTGCAGAGGTTGATATATCATGGTTTTAGTTACACCTCCTTTCCTTATCCAAAGGAGTAATTCATATGCTATTAATGGAACTTATTCTAATGGCCAACAAGGGATACCTATCGCTTCTCAAGGAGTGAAACTATACTATCTAGAAGGAGATACTACCAGGCTTTCACTTATCATCGGTTGAGAAATTTATTTAGTTTGAATACAATTAACAAAGCACCTATCATATTCTATCAACCTATAGAATTTTATTCAGTTTAACTCTATTAAATAAATATCAATCATATATCAATTGGAAATAATACTTTTCTTATAAGCCATGAGACATAACCTGTATTGGTTTCTTCACGTCCCACTGTTGGCAGCGCCTTCTTTTGCTCTTATTCTACATTTTTAAATCCAAAGAGAAGACATACTAAGTATAAATCATACAGAAATATACGATGGTGAGGAAGTGCATGCAAAAATCTATGATGTCTACATACTAGAAATCTTTACAATAGTAAAGCTAAATCACAACCTAGAGAAGCAACACAAAATACAAAATAATGTTTTCATCCAGTATTAGGTTTCATATGCAAAATATAATTCAAACTCCCATTCATAAATTTTGATAGACAATACATAAAAAATAAATGGTATAGTGGTATATGTCTTATATTTTTACAAGAAAAACTTAAACTGTACATAGTTTTTCAAATTCCTAATGAGAAGACATAAATGTTGTCAACTTTAAATGAGAAGGGGAGGCATTAATATCTCAGGAAGTTAATAAATAAGGGGATGCATTGATATTGCAGGAAGTCAATAAAAAGTATTTCAATGAGAGTAGAAGGGATAAAGATATGGACCTACATAAATATGGAAGCAAGGATAATCTAAATATGGAAGAATCTGATAGATATGGAGACAAGGGTAGCTATGATATTTTGAAATATGACAGCCAATATGGGGGTAACAAGATGTAATGGGGTTTGAACTTTCATCATAACTCCTTGTCAATGTCTAAAGTAGATGACTATGAAGTAATGCAAATGAAATCTGGCTTGGCATGATGAGATGTGATACGTTTTCTACTATGAGTCATTGCAAGAATTGGTTTGAAGGTGAAATAAATCATCTGTGACTTCCCTAATGTGATTTTCCTCTAGTACAAATGGGATTCGGCCTGGACATATCCCATTCACATATATACAACAATGAAATACTAAACCGCCCTCTTAGGGCCTCACATTAAAAAAATAAAATAAAGGTGAAAATGTTAAAATATTGATTGTTCCATATAATATTGTGATAGAAAATAGTCAAAAAGACACCATATCTTTTGCTAGACCTGCAATCATACAAAAATCTACAATGGTGAGGAAGTGCATGCAAAAATATGTGATGTCTGCATATTAGAAATCTTTACAATAGTAAAGCTAAATCACAACCTGGAGAAGCAACATAAAATACAAAATAATGTTTTCATCCAATATTAGGTTTCATATGCAAAATACAATTCAAACTCCCATTCATAATGTTTGACAGACAATACATAAAAAATAACTAGTATAGTGGTATATGTCTTAGATTTTTATAATAAAAACTTAAATTATACATAGTTTTTTAAATTCCTAATGAGAAGACATAAATGTTGTCAAGTTTAAATTTGTTGTCTTGACATGTTGAGTTCAGATCTTTTATACATGATCTATTCCAAAGACTTACAAACATGATCTATTCCAAATAATATGAGCTAAGATTTGAGATCTTTTATACATGATCTTATTCCAAAGACTCACAAAAATTGAGTACTTCAAGCTTGCATATAAATCTTAATAAATAACTTGTTGAATATCAACTTTATTCATTAAAGGTGAACATGTTAAAAGATTAAGTGTTCCTTATAACATTGTGATGGCAAATAGTAAAAAGACACCATACCTTTTGTGAGACCTGCAAAATCATACAGAAATCTATGATGGTGAGGAAGTGCATGCAAATATCTATGATTTTTGCATACTATAAATCTTTACAATAATAAAGATAAATCACAACATGGAGAAGCAACACAAAATATAAAATAATGTTTTCATCCAGTATTAGGTTTCATATGCAAAATATAATTCAAACTCCCATTCATAATGTTTGATCACAATATCAAATACAACACCATGAAGATGTTGTCATTGTGCCACCAACTACATAATTTTTTTTTTTGTGGGGGGGGAAGAGGGGTTTTTTTGCGCGTTTATATATGCGGCGCGATCAAACAACGACCAACAAAGAGTTATTTAATTCTCCCTACGTGGCCCCCCGGAGAAAATTGTTGCCGTCCTTTTAAAAAGGGGCTTTGACCAAAAATAATATGCTTCACCACAAAAATTAAATCCATGTATCAAATAATAATATAAACAATTCTCAAAAAGATAGATAATATACACTACTCCATGCTGTCATAAAGCACCTTTTCAAACATTAATGCTCAACATCATAATAACATGCTAGGCTACTATTGTAACATGTACATATTACCATTGACATTATCATCAGTATAGCCTCAAATAAATACCCATAATCAAATGTAATATCATCAAAGGATACCAAATGGTTGCCATAAACAAAGTACATTATACCAAATGTTGCCAAAACAAAATTATTCCAAGCACAAACACCCATTAGACTATTTATACAATTATAGAAGTAAATAAAATTGTGGGGCATTTAAACATTGTGCAAGTCCCCATGGAATACATGAGAATGTAAACTAATTTTGGATATCCCTTGCCTCCCCTAAACCTGCATTTCAAAGAAATTATGGTTTTAAAGGGTTGAAAATTCTTATAACAATTGTAAGGAAATCATCAAAAAAGGTTTAAGATGGGTTTTAGGCAATGGTGAGAGGATAAATTATTGGAATGAAAGGTGGGATAAGGATGAACCACTGATGCAATATCCTAACTTAGCCCAAATCAGAGATATCACAAAAGAACTCATTGGCAAAAAAGTCTTCGATTATATGGTTGAGGACAGAGGTAGAATGAAGTGGAAACAAATAAGAATTCAAGGATTTCAAGCAGAATCAAATGATCTTTGTAACATTCTCGGGCAACATTTTATCCCCATGAGACCCAAGGAAGATCAAGTGACCTAGGCTCCTATGGAAAATGGGCAATTCACTGTTAAATCAACTTACAAGCTTCTACTTGATGACGAGGATTTTGTCCTCCAAAAGGACTTAGTTTGGATAAAAAATTTAATTCCAAAAATTGCAGTCTTTTCATGGCTGGTTATCCAAGGAAGAATTCTAACCATTGATAATATGATGTGTAAAGGTATTTTTATCACTAATCATTGTTATCTATGCAAGGCTAATTGGGAGACCATTTATCACATTTTCCTTGAGTGCCCTTTTTCCTTGATTGTCCTAAGTGGGGTTTTTCAAGCCTTCAATATTTCATGGGTTAAACTAGCCATCGTACTTGATTTATTCATCCAGTGGCCTTGCCCATTTTCAAGCCAAATACTTAGATACATGTGGAAAATTTGTCTCAATCACTATCTTTGGCAGGTGTGGTTAGAAAGGAACCATAGAGTCTTTAATGAGTCTATCCATGATCATCAAACTATCATTGCCAAGATCCTATCCTTTGTCAACGATAATGTGAACCTTATCCCTTTTGATAGTTGTAAACCTCATCTGTAGGAGACCATGATTGCTCAATATTTAAGCTTAACCTTGTTAGATGAGTCTGTGCCTAGGGTAGTCAACCCCATAGCCAATGTTAAGTGGTCTCCACCTCCTACGGGTTGGTTTAAGATTAATTTTGATGGAGCAGCTAAGGACAATCCTGGCAGAGCAGGCGCACTGGTGGCATTGTGCAAGATCATAATGGGAATATGATGCTTGTGTTTTTTGAATATATGGTAACAAGGATGAACAACGAAGCTGAAGCTAGAGCTATGTGGAGAGGCCTTCAAATGACTCAAGACTTAGAAGGCAATTTGATCGTAGAAGGAGACTCTATGCATGTTATAAATCTCCTCAATAATTGGAAAACACCTCCTTGGAGGATTAAAACAATTTTTGAAGAGGCTAGGATCCTTTTCCATGGAAGACAAGACAAAAAAGCCCAACATGTCTTTCGAGAAGCTAACAAAATTGTTGATAAGCTGGACAATTTGGGTGTCAATGGTGATGGACTTTTCAAATGGGAACACGTTGTCCCGAGTGAAGTAGAGGAGCTTATTCAACAAGAATGCCAAGAATGATAGTCAAATTTACCAACAGGGAAGGCACTGTAAGTTCGAAGGCTAGGAGTATTCTTGTCTCTTTTTTGAATTGGACTCACAATAAAAATTATCTGAGCTGTTAGTCTTCGTGGATGTTGCTTGGAAATACCAAAAAGACTAATGGGGATAGTAACATGTCAAATAACATGGCTTCTATTCATCTTAGTAATTTGAGGTTGGTTGATAATCACAGGGAAGGAAAGAAAAGACAATATAAAACTTCAAACCAAAGCCACGTGGACCACCAGATAGCCACCGCCATAAATCTAGCCAGCAGATTCACTTCTCCAAGGCTGATTGGCCAAGATAGTATGTGGTACCAAAGCATGTCATATACGAAAGAAAGCAATTTCCAAATAATTATTAAGAGTAACTGTCAATACAAAGCTTGTGGGAGTTTTTTTCAGTACTCTGCTATGTGTGTCTGCAGCTTTTTGTTTCTCCATTGTCTCAAGGAAGGGATCTGTGTTTGTTTCATTTTTGTAATTATGATGCATGTGTGTTTTCTTGAGGTATACCCAAAATATTGTATGGGAATTTTCCTTTTGATAACAGGCTATGTGCCTTATCTGATGTAATGGCTTTGGCAGAATGTAGATTTTACATATATAGGATCCTTAGTAAGGATATGTTCATAAAAAATCCTAGGTTGATTTTTGTAAAAGGTTTTGGGTCAACCTGTAAAACCTGGTATTAATGCTATAGTATCTTATCTACCAAAAAAAAATATTGAAAAAATTGGAAGTGCCATTTACAAAAATAAACTATAAGTACTTGATGTGTTAGGATTAAATAATAAAACACGAGCAATAATTAAATGCAAAAATAAAACACAGAAGAATAACATAATACAAGAGAGACACAAATTTATGTGGTTCACCCAATATGGGCTACGTCCACGGAGAAATTAACTAAGCTTTTAATTCTATCCAAAAAATCTTTACATACACAGTCGCGCGTCTCACTACACATTGTGTTCCCCCCAAAGGGTGGTGTACGAAAATTCACTATTCAGTCTCTCACCTACACAAAAAAACCCTCATGCAAGTGTTGCTTTATATACCAACAACACAACAAGGGATTTTACAATATCATGACCACAAAACCTAGTTTAAATATATTAACCCAAATATAATAATCCATGGGTTCAAATATATTAACCCAGATAAAATAATAAATGGGTTCAAATATATTAACCCAAATATAATAATCCATGGGTTCAAATATATTAACCCAAATATAATAATCCATGGGTTCAAATATATTAATCCAAATATATTAACATGGAAAATATTCAACACATTTCCAACAATCTCCCACTTGTTGAATACTTTCCATTGGGTCTGAAAACTGTCATTGTCAACTATCAATTTGGACATATATCTGCTAACTACTCCCACTGCATGTGCAATATCTAAACATATTAGCTTCACCTATTACCCTTAGCCATATACTAGTAAGGTAACAAAATAGTTCAAAAAAAACAATTTAAAAAAATATTACAAATATTGTTGGAGCTAACTTTGAGAACATTACACTAGGAAACCACCACTAGCATCCACACTAGTCTCTTTTGGGCACAACTACACCAATTACAGTAGCTTCTTCAGGTACAAGCTACACTAGTTACAATAGTTAATAGTTGCCCAAAAACTTATGGTACAACTAATAAACCATCTCAAACATTTTTAGCAACTTTGTAATAAAACCACTAGAACAAGCATTTCTAGTCTTAAACTCTCCCAGAACTCACTAGATCTACCACTACCAAAGCTCACCGAATCCACCACTATCAAAGCTCATCGGATCCACCATTGCCAGAGCTCACTGGATCCATTACTGCCAGAAATCACTAGCTCCACCACTATCAGAGCTCACTAGCTCCACTATTGCTAGAGCACACTAGCTCCACCACTACTAGAGCTTACCAGCTCCACCATTGCTGAAGCACACCAGCTCCACTGCTACTAGAGCTCACCAGCTCCACCATTGTTAGAGCACACCAACTCCACTACTCCTGCAACTCACTAGCTCCACTGCTACCAAAGCACACCAGCTCCATCACTATCATAGCTCACCAGCGCCATCGCTATCAGAGCTCACCAGTTCCACTACTATCAAATCTCACCAGCTCCACCGCTATCGAAGCACATCAGATCCACCATTTTCGTAGCTCACCAGCTCTACTATTACCATAGCTAATAATTTTTTGCCATTAAACTTCTCAACCCTAAACTTACCTTCTTTTGCCATTGCTCCCACTCGAACAGGAAACCCTCCTTTCAAGTGTGTTTTTAAAACCCTAGGCTCTGATACTTGTTGTTAGGATTAAATAACAAAACACGAGAAATAATTAAATGCAAAAATAAAACATAGAAGAATAACATAATACAAGAGACATGTGGTTCACCCAATTTGGGCTACATCCATGGATAAAATAACTAGGCCTTATATTTTGTCTAGAAAACCCTTCTCTACATAGTCGTGCACTGAACTTTACAATCAACTGCTATACAACATCCTTTTATAAAAATGCATTACAATTTTAGAGCAAAAACCCATCTAAAATCTACCTAGAGACCCTTGATGCTTGTGGAGAAGGTAATGTTTTTATGTTTGTTGATGATAAACCTGTACCTAGAGACCCTTGTGTTTCACTTTGCAAAACATCTTTACCCCCAACTTGCTTATTTTCATATGTATCTTGGTAGGACCAATGGGTACCGAGAAATCAGAAGAAGAAATGGGTAGGACCAATCCAATATTTTCATAATATGGGTTCTAATGCACAGACCAAGAATGAAGAGACACAGACAAGAAACATAAGTACTTTAGCAACTTTTTAATTAACAAAAAAATGCATTATGTTATCAACAATAGTCCTTGAAGGAGCTCACATGCAAAAAAATTGTATTCATCAATTCCTTTTCAACTCTTGCCATATCTTTATAAACAAGCATGACTTACTATCCCTAATATTACACTATTAGCATATACTAAATATTATCAGTGAACAGATGATGGCAATAAATATTAGGGCTTCAGTTCCATAATTTATGTTTTTGATCATCCTAGTGTACAATTGTGATTCCTCTGTATGATTACTTTGTTATATGTTATGACATTTCTTCAACACCAATTTTTATAGGGGGTACTAAGAAGTAACATTCTCAATGCATGTATATTCTCAAAATTGAATTTAGAAGTATAGATATAGATGATGGACAAGTTGAGCCGTCCATTTAATGAGCAGATGTCTAAACATCCCTACCCGCCCCAATCATTAAAGATGAGTTGAGAGGATATATTGAGACTTTCATCAGATACATAAATATTCATCTATGCAAATCAAGTACTCTTGCTAAGGACTAGGACTAAGAGTCAAATATAAACATCAATTTCATAACTAACACTCACTTAACACAATAAACCTTTATTTCAACACATTACAACATGCATGCATGATTAGACTCTTAATCATATGCCCTAGCAACACTTGCATTCTCTCTCTCTCTCTCTCTCTCTCTCTCTCTCTCTCTCTCTCTCTCTCTCTCTCTCTCTCTCTCTCTCTCTCTCTCTCTCTCTCTCTCTCTCTCTCTCTCTCTCTCTCTCTCTCTCTCTCTCTCTCTCTCTCTCTCTCTCTCTCTCTCTCTCTCTCTCTCTCTCTCTCTCTCTCTCTCTCTCTCTCTCTCTCTCTCTCTCTCTCTCTCTCTCTCTCTCTCTCTCTCTCTCTCTCTCTCTCTCTCTCTCTCTCTCTCTCTCTCTCTCTCTCTCTCTCTCTCTCTTACCAAATTACCTTCTTGTATATGACTAGCCAACCTCATGCTTAGGATACCTACTCGCCTCACTCCTAGCTTGGTTGCCTATTAATTATCTACTAGTATAATATAAAAATAGAACAAGAAAATTCTAACAACACTCATTAATTATAATTTCTTTTGAAGTACAATAATTAGGCTTCCAACCATGTACCCTCACATTCTTCATGGACGTATTGAATGTTGTCATCATTTGTGTTTTCATATTGTGTAGTTTTAGGTCCAATGAAATTTATCACTCTAGATACATTGACATATTCTACCTCATATGCTTTAGTGTCTTTCATCCCTCTTGGAGGTGATGTGAGAACCACATACAAGCTGGTATCAAGTGGATCATTTACATAAAATGTTTTTTGGCTTATGATGCCAGGATAAATGGATCATATTTTAGTCTATCCCGGTCAATTGGGATATCAATCACCAAAATAAGAAAACAAAAGAATGAAATATCTAAGACAACATCAAAACTAAATCATATATGGTATTTTTAATACTGCTACAACATGGCATAATTTATTTTTAAACAACATCTAATATAGGCCAAACAATGAAGGAGACCACAACATCCTTCATTGTGGTCATCTCATCATTCCTTCTAAACAATATTATTTCCTCTTTATGAGGAACGTGCACATCGACTTTGTGATAACCTTCATACAAACATTCACCATGTACATGGTCTTCAAGGTTAGTACTGATCACCGTGTCTTTGGCCACTATATTATCCTTATGGATCTGAGTCAAGTATCATTCCCTTATCTCAGTTTGAGTGATCGGTGTCATTTTTAGTCCCTATGTAGAAAATCAATAACCCAAATAAATTCACTGCATAAAGTACAATACAAACTAATTCAACCATTTTATATTTGAAATAATAGTTGTACCATTGATGACTTTGGCCTAGAAGGTATTGAAAATCTTCCTATGCCTTGATCACCACCAACAAAACCTAGTACATCTATAAAAAAGATACAAAATTACCCCTTAACCAAAGAACTTAAAAAATAACCCAGATCCCGCAATAAAAAAACCTTCACCAAATCTAAAATGATCATCATTGCTAAACAAACCCCTCCCTCCATAGAAGCCTAGCTCCATATATCAAATAAATACCCCTAAATTACCTCTTAAAAATGAGAAACCAACCCCAACCCAAATCTAACACCACAAAACCCACATCCACAATAGCAACTTGCTTGACATCTTTAGGTATGGTTCCACTCAACTTGACAACCGAGTGTGTTGTGTGGCATACAACAGGAATCTGAGCTCAACATTTGGGTGTTGAGCTACAGCTAATTATAGTAGATGTGGTTAAGTATGAAATCAACTAATGATCAACTAGTAGATGTGGGTTGAGCATATAACCCAAGTGTGATGATGATAGTGCATATAATTTCCTACCATGGTATATTAACCTCACCTCACTTGGGGCATACTAACTAAAGTGGCACTATGCAAATACCTAACTTGGGCTTTTTTAATAAAATTTGTAACTTGAATTTCTACTAGAGAGTTACTATTACATAAAAGGCTCAACATTAGATTTTAATCGAGCTCCTACTTAAGCACTCTTCACTATGCTTATTAAAAATTTTGAATTCAAGAGTACTTTTAAGAAATTATTATTATTATTTAAATTTAAAAAACTAAATTTAATAATTTCTAAAGTTGTGTAACATTACAAATCCAATTTAAATGGTATCATAACACAAATCCAATTTAAATGGTACCAAAAGTCCTCTTGTAAATATAATCTTTACTATTAGAATTTTTTTCTTTATTGTTATTATATTTTTATTTTAACATATTTATAATATTCAAATATTGGAAGGGCCTCAGCTCTTAACATTGTTGCACCTTCACAAGGAGTTCATGCAAGGCTTAGGCCTAAAATTTGACAATCAACCTAGGCTGTAAACGTTTTAAAATTGCATTGACCCTTTACTTACATTTAAATTTCAGTCTTACAAGTCAAAGTTATAGATATAGACAATATTAATGTATTCATTCAGCCATACACACCTGCAAAAATATTTATTTTAAAATTATATTTTTGAAATAAAAATATATATATAATATGTATATATAAATGAGTGGTACTCCTTAGAAATAGGAGTGCATAAACATATATGACTTCCAGTTAAGAAGCATAAGTCAGGGTGGAGGTTTCAAATTGTTGAGGCATCAACATAGAACCCATAAGGACATCCAAGAGTGTCTCTTGATCAGAATCTATGAATATTAGAAAGCTCTTTGAGGTCAAACACTCACGATAAAACACCCTACAACAAACTCTCACCATGGATCTCAACAAATAGAAGGTCTACTAGCAACAACCTCACAAACCAACTCCCCTTGCTCATTTAAACAACACATATTTTTTGGTACTTAAAAGTAAATCCAACAGAGTATTGTTGATAAAGCAGAAATAGGACTCGTTAGTTAGGATGTAAAAAAGTAATAAAGCAATAAGTGAGCATTTTTATGCAACTAGGAAGCATAAAAAATGGGCTAGGGTTACAGGTGTTACTGCACCCTCAACACAAGATGGGCTCCTTGCAATTGGTTTGTGCATGACATATCTCTACTCAAATAACTAATAAGGGTTCACTGCTAGCAAGGGTATCAAACAGAAGATGCACATGAATAACGGGACATAGAAACTAAAATGAATGATGAAAATAAAGTTAAACATGTGATTACTTTAAAGAGTCAAAGACATAGGGACCAGTGTATGCAATAGCCAGCAACTACTATTCCAAATTTGGTGTTTAAAAAAGACCGATAAGTTGATAGGATTTTCAGGTTTATTAGTTTTAATTTGCATATGCAATTTTTTTGGGTTACATAGGAGAATATCCACATGGAATTATAGTAGAGTTGTTTAAGGTGACTGACAGTTAAGAAGTATAAGTCAAGGTGAAGGTTTCAAATTATTAAGGCATCTATATAGAATCCAAAAGGACATCCAAGAGTGTCTCTTGGTTAGAATCTATGAATATTAGAAACCTCTTTGAGGTCAATCACTCATGATCAAACACCCTACAACAAACTCTCACCATGGATCTCAACAAATAGAAGGGCTACTAGCAACAACCTCACAACCCAACTCCCCTTGCTCATTTAAACAACACATTTTTGTTGGTACTTCAAAGTTAATCCAACAGAGTATTGTTGAGAAAGAAAAAATAAGACTCATTAGTTAGGATGTAAAAAAGTACTAAAGTCAATAAGTGAGCATTTTTTATGTAGCTAGAAAACATAAAAATTGGGCTAGGATTACAGGTGTTACTGCACCCTCAACACAAGATGGGCTCCTTGCAATTGGTTTGTGCATGACATATCTCTACTCAAACAATTGATAAGGGTTCACTGCTAGCAAGGGTATCAAACAGAAGATGCACATGAATGATGAGACACAAAAACTAAAATGAATGATGAAAATAAAGTTTAACATGTGATTGCTTTAAAGAGTCAAAGACATAGGGACTAGTGTATGCAATAGCCAAAAATACTATTCCAAATTTTGTTTTCTAACAAAGATCAACAAGTTGAAAGAATTTTTAGGTTTATCAGCTTTAATCTACACATGCAATATTTTTGGAGGGGTTACATAGGGGAATCTGCACATGGAATTGTAGTAGAGTTGTTTAAGATGACTGTCAGTTAAAGCTAGCCAAAAAAAATGTAACCCTACTATAGACCCACAAGGACATCCAAGAGTGTCTCTTGATCAAAATCTATGAATATTAGAAACCTCTTTGAGGTCAATCACTCATGATCAAACACCCTACAACAAACTCTCACCATGGATCTCAACAAACAAAAGGGCTACTAGCAACAACCTCACAACCCAACTCCCCTTGCTCATTTAAACAACACATTTTTGTTGGTACTTCAAATTTAATCCAACAAAGTATTGCTGAGAAAGCAAAAATATGACTCATTAGTTAGGATGTAAAAAAGTACTAAAGTCAATAAGTGAGCATTTTTTATGCAACTAGGAAGCATAAAAAATGGGCTAGGGTTATAGGTGTTACTGCACCCTCAACACAATATGGGTTCCTTACAATTAGTTTGTGCATGGCATATCTCTACTCAAACAACTGATAAGGGTTCACTGCTAGCAAGGGTATCAAACAAAATATGCACATGAATGACGGGACACAGAAACTGAAATGAATGATGAAAATAAAGTTTAACATGTGATTGCTTTAAAGAGTCAAATACATAGGGACCAGTGTATGCAATAGCCAACAAATACTATTCTAGATTTTGGTATTTAACAAAGATCGACAAGTTGATAGAATTTTTAGGTTTATCAGCTTTAATATGCACATGCAATTTTTTTTGGGGTTACATAGGGGAATCTGCACATGGAATTATAGTAGAGTTATTTAAGGTGACTGCCAGTTAAGAAGCATAAGTTAGGGTGGAGGTTTCAAATTGTTGAGGCATCAACATAGAACCCACAAGGACATCCAAGAGTGTCTCTTGGTCAGAATCTATGAATATTAGAAACCTCTTTGAGGTCAATCACTCACGATCAAACACCCTACAACAAACTCTCACCATGGATCTCAACAAATAGAAGGGCTACTAGCAACAACCTCACAACCCAACTCCCCTTGCTCATTTAAACAATACATTTTTGTTGATACTTTTTTTTATATCACTATCAAAATAACATGCATACTTATGCCTTATGTAAGTAAGGTGTATACAAGATTTATTTTTTTCTAATTTTATTTTTACAAAAATAAAAAATTAATTTGTATAAAAGAGTTTTCATTGATATGTACAAATGATGACTACACTGACCAAGATAACCTACCCTACAATACATCATATTATCTATATGCTTTCTACTATTGTGCTCTCTACCTTTAGACCATAAACATAATTTTTTTAGTAATATTTTTGCATGGGATTTTATACATTAAAAGTACTTCTTGGGGTATAGGATCCAAATGAAGCCAAGAATGGTCACTTATAAGCATGACAAGATGCTTACTAGGATGTATGCATAAGTGATAAAGTCATCACAAGATTTTAAAATAGGACAACATCATCTATTCATCATATCTCCATTAAGTGAAGTTTATCTTCAATGACACATGAGTGAGAGCTTTTACACGTCACTATGAACATTCAAAATTAATTTGAGCTTAAGTATTTAAAAGAAAAAAGAAAAGAAAAGAATAATCATATTGTTGAATTGTATTTTATAACACATAAACCTAAAATAGCCCACTTTTGCATGATTGTTTTCCCAAGTGAAGTATGATGTAGAGAAATATAAGTGACATAAAATTAATACTAAAATACATTCAATCCCTAAAAATAACAAAAAATATTCTCTATATTCTTATTCTATACCCTGTGATAACTCCAAATAAGAAAATATTTATAGTAAATATTTTTTACATTATTATCCCAAAAATTCTAAAAATAGTCCATCCAACAAGTTCTGTAAGAATAGGTTGGTTTTCATGTGCAACATAGCCAAAAATTGAATTGGGAAATATTCAAGAGGAATATATGTCTAGGATAGCATGAAACATTACCTCCATGCATTATTAGACTTTGAAGAACCTCATAAATCTATACAAATTAGTTGAAATATTTTATTTTAAAGTAGAAGATACTAGATGAGGCCTATTTACAACTATTACAAGTAGAATATATTTACGGCTATTACAAGTAGAATATATAGCTTGTAACTTAAAACAATAGTAAATAGTTGGGTTCACAAAATATTTTAAACTAATGATGTCAAACTCATAGTTGAGAAACTCGAAATTGGTAAGGCAAAAGAGTTGGAAAACCTCAGGACTTGGCAAAAAATCAGGAAAAAAAACCAAGAGAAAATGTAATTTTTCAAGGTCCGAGGTGTAGACCAGTTGGTTCATCCAAACCCCATAAGGGGGCGGAGATCCAAGGTTCAAATATTGAGCCTCGCCAAACTGAACGTTTGTCCCTTTCCTGGTGCTTTTAGTGGTGTAAAAGGTTTAAAATGATTGTGGCATGGTGGTTATAGGGGCGGACTGCGCGAAGATCTGTGTGGCAGCTTCTAGGGTGGACAGCGCAGAATATTGTGACAGCCATAAAAGCTGGATAGCCTGCCTGGATTCATGGCGGCTACCGATTCCACCATGTTTAAAAAAAAATGTAATTTTTCATTGAAAAAAATTCCTCCATATCATAATGAAGAAAGTTAAAAACATCCCCTTTCAAATAAATATAGACATAGATGGAGAAACACAGAGACCCAAAAGCATAAATTCCAGAGACCTAGAGACCCAAAAGCATAAACACCAGACTAAATAATATTTTACATTAATAGAGAGGATATTATAAAATTATGCATGGTTAAAGAAAGCTTAAGCAGGTATTTATAGACTGTCATGGTATGTGGTCAATGCTTTTATTGTAGATAAAATTTATCAAATAATATGACTAGGATACGTACCCACTTTAGCACCAAACCCTTGGAGACCAGATATAATAATATTAGCACCAAGCAGTTGCCTCATTGTATTTTTTCCAAGAATAAACTGCCATCTCTTCGCACCACACCACCATTAAAAACCTTCATCCAAACCCCTAACCCAAAAAAAGTAACAAATAATGCCCTAAGAAATCCCAGTAATGAGTTTATCTACAAAATGGGTTATCAAGAACCTACAAATTTCCTCAAAAATTGTTGTGTTTTACACCCTCTTGAAGGCCTCGTCCCTCTCAATTATTTTTTGGGAGAACACAAAGAAGTTAGAGGTAAATTAAATATGCACGACAAAAAGAGGAAAGAAACAATTTACCTAGGGTTTTGTGCTTAGGCTGAGTCAGTTTGGTGCGATGAAAATGGAAAAGAAAGATTTACCTAGGATTTTGTGCTTTGGTAGAGTCAGTTTGGCAAGATAAAAATGGGAAAGAAAGATTTACCCAGGGTTTTGTGCTTTGGCAAAGTCGATTTTGCGTGACAAAAAATGGGAAAGAAAGATTTACCCAGGTTTTTGTGTTTTGGTGGAGTCGATTTGGCGTGACAAAATATAAGGGCTTTGGTGGGGTCAATTAATTTTGTGACATTAGGAGGGAGGAGAAATTTTTTAAAAGGGGAGGTGTTTCACCCTAAAAGGGCAATTTAAAACTGACCTCTTATTCCTAATATGGTGATTTAAAACTATTCTCTTAAGGTGACTCTAAGAGGGTAGTTACCCTAAGAGGACAGTTTTAAATAGTCATCTTAGGGTGTATTAGGGCGGTTTTTTTCTATTGTAAAAAACACCTTATTTTAGCCATTGTTAAAGCCCTTTTTTTGTGTAGTGTTTAATGTTTTTCATTGGTAATATCTACTTTATTTTATATCGTTAATATGTTTTCATATAAACTCTTAATTATAATTTTTGTGGTTGCACTTATGTTTCAGGAAGGAAACTAGCAATCTAGATTTGGTAAAGCAAATTATGATAGTGCAATGTTTTGGAAATATTATTCTACTAAGATGCAGCATGGATAGTAGAAGTGAAGTTTTGGCATTTTGAAGGCTTCTATAGAAAATTTTCAAGAATATAGAATATTTGTATTCATACAAAAAATTGAAAAGATCCAAAAAAATGAAAATAAAGAATTTAGACATTTTATATAAAATGATGTAGATTTCTAGGTATAGCATCTCAATTAAGACAATAAGTGTATCTATTTGTAAACTCTCAAGTTCTAAAGAAGAGAGTTGTAATTTGTCAAGGGTGAGGTACCCGAGTACAACCCCTTATTATCCAAAAAAAAAAATTCTTTGGGTTTCATCCAAGAGACCCAATCCTAAAACTCTTGCTTATCCAAAAAGAATAGGCCAGTTAACATACCGTACCGTAGTAATATTTTGTTGGATTTCATATTAAAAAATTCAAAGATATTGTAATATTATTTCTTTGGGTTTTTATACAAGAGACCCAATCCTAAAACTCATGCTTACCAAGTATTTTTTTAGGTTTTCATCCAAGAGACACAATCAAAAAACTCATCATTTATCTTTAAAATATTTTTAATTAAAAGAGACACAGAAAAAATAGGCCAATTGTTAATGACAAAATACTACACAGCAAACAAACATCTATAAAAAAATTTACTCTATATATAAAACAAAACAACTCAACCCATAAGCAAAATTATTTCTCAAATCTACAAGTACTCGTATTAAACACCAACATCAATCACCACCACAACAAAAATCATCACCAAATGGTTGGATTGCTTAGACATCAAGACATTATAAAGCCATATAAAATTTAGATGTTTTGCCCTAGGCAATAGAAATCACATATTCAAAATTAAAACTCTAATATAAAACTTATTTCACTTTTCTGCAAACAAATCTCCACACCAACAACCTTTTTATTTACAAGAGCAACAACGATCCCAATGAGATTTAACACCACCACCGAAGATCTGATCAAGGTTTGACCTCAACCTATAGACACCTAAAACACATAATTTTTAAGAGACTACTCATATGGGCACCTTTGTAGACCATATGAATGATCTTGGATCTTTCCAAGAGTTAGTAGTGGTTATAACCACTCATTTAAGGTAGTCTAGTCCAAAGCAGTCTCAGTCGCTATGAGCGACAACAACTAATAGTGCTAGTTGTGTCTGTCAACAACGGCTACGGGCACCCCACCCTTAGCCACACTGAGTGAGAGCGACTGGCCTTGTAACAAAATTGACTTCCCAAGACCAAGAAAAATTAGTTGCAAGCAACCAACTTGCAATGGTTCTTAAGTAGTTTTGATCCAAGAAGCTTCTAGAAGCTTCCCCTAACTACCCCAGGCCAGCAGGTTCTTGATCTTGGCTTCCTTGACAAGCCAAGGTGAGAACTTAGGGAAGTCTATTTATAGGCCTCCCAAAGAGCTCAAATGATCACGAATTGATGATAGTGAATCCCTATCAGATTGGAGAGTGATTGTGTATCACTTGAGGAGTGTCAAAGTGTTGTTCAATTATAGAATGACACATATTTCTACATCCATGGAGCTTCTAAAGGCTTAAGGAGTAAACTTGCCATTCCACATCAATCCATCACGAATCAAAGACAATTCAATCGCAAATCTGTGTTGTGACATAAAGGTGACCTTTGACCATCAATTTCGACATGAAATCAAGCATCAGCAACCCCTGATTTTAAGAGTAGAACACTATCATAGCAATAGTTGTCATCAATAGTAGCCCGGAAGCTCAACCGCTCAATTCAAGCACGGTTAGCAGAGCCAGCTACTATGAGCTATAGTGGCTAGGAATTGAAATATAATTTCCCTTGATTTAGCTATAGATTTCATATTTTATGTATTTTATTCAGATTATCTAACCTAGATTAGCTTCCTTTACAACATTTGTATGGTTAATTATTAGTTTTATAGGTATCTTTACATTCATTTGTTCATTTCATGTTGTCTTTAAGCATTAGCCTTATTTCTTGTAATTTCTTGGAAATTAGTCTCATATTGAGAGGCATCATGTGATTTTGATGTTTCTTGTTGTTTCCTTGTACGCAAGTGGCAGATTCTTCCAAGGATAAGGTATAATTCAAGATCCTATCTCTTGACATTAGAAGAGGCATCTAGTAAGCCCTCAAGCAAAGTGTTGGTTGTTGGAAATATGTTAGGATCCCATCCTAACCCTTAATGTAATAACTTCCATGATGTAATAATTCCTAAATAACGTGGGTAGTACCCATGATTAATATTTTGTAATGTTCTAAGTTTTAGCTTATATAGTGCCTATGAAAAATGACACCCTTTTTATGTAACACATGGTAGATAGGTTATGTAAGGTGGCCTTGTGCATTTAATTCAAGTGGCATTGTGCATGTAATTCGAGTGGTACTATGCATGTAATTTGGGTGGCATTATACATGTAATCCAGGTGGCATTTTGCATGTAAGCCAACCATGGAAGGGAACTCTTTAAATACCCGAGAAGGCACCAATGTATTCATCTTGTTGTAAATTAATGAAGTGTTGAAGGAGGTTGCCCCCTCGAAGAGGCCTGCGATTCTATCTTACTGTGAGATTGTTCCTTTACAAAAAAAAAATTATAATGAGTATTTTGTTCTGAATATTAATATGATGTTTATGTGAGTTTATTTCCAAGTAATTGTGTGAGAGTGTGTTATTTGAGTTTATTTTATAGTAGGATCCTAACAAGTGGTATCAAAGTGCTTTCCAATGCCAAGTTCTATTGCAACAGTAATTATCCTTGCCCGTTAGGTATAGTCCTTTGTTATTTTCATGTAATTTTGTTTTTACTATTATAAAAAAAAGACAAATACCAATCAAAAAAAAAATAGTCTTTTTTAGTTGAGTAGGTAGAAACCCTATGTCAGGGGTTTTAAAATATTATGAAGGATCTGTCGTTATTGGCTAAGATAGATAGCCCATACAGCGTCTAGTGAAGTGAGGGACGATCAGGCTCCAATACCCAGGCCTCAGACAGAACTCGCGCACAAACTTGAGCTCCCACGCATCTTCGGGTGTATCGGGGAGACCATTCTAGGGTTAACAAAATTTTATCCGATGAGGAAGCTTATTGGCCTTGTATCATCCATAGTCCATGGGACACAACATCCTGGATGATTACCCTCCTGTACTGTCAGAGAGGCAGATAATGTGCTCAAGGGTATGTGTGGAATCCTCCTTGGGCAGTGGCTTGAAATATTGGTCTAAGCACTATTTTTCATCACTGCGGTATAATAGAGGGCCTATGGGTGTTACATTCTTCTTTACTTAGCACACTCTAGTTCTGTTAAAACTTTAACCTGCAATAAAATCATAAAGCAACACTCCCTGTTTGTAAACCTGCATTCCAAATTCCCAAAAGTGAGCATATGAGAAAAGAATCCTCTACCAAAAAAATAGCATAAATTACATGAATTAAGGATAGAATATGAGGGTGACAGTTAAGTTGATAGTCTAGAGAATAACAGTCAAATTTACAGTGGTAGTAATAGTCAGGTCAGTCAGGTCAGCACAATCAGGTCAAAAATTGCAGTTTTCAATGTCAAAACAGAACTGTCATAACAGTAACCTACACAATACATAGAATATTCATACTAGTGAGGTAAGAAGTGTCATAGAGACTATTCTAAATGAGCAAAACATTGAGCGAGTGACCAGAGACCAATTATAGATAGTTCTCTAGTACCCAAATTTTGCACTATAGCTCAAAATAAAAAAAATGTAAACACCGTTAGACTCGACAAAATAGGAGATAAAAAAAGTCTTGTGTGCCCAAAAGTAGTGTTGTGGGATATAGCCCATTGTGACCACCTCTTCGATCTGATCATTTTGATATATAGCACCCAAGCACCTTTTTGGACACTTACTAAAAATAGTAAGTCCTAAAACCCAATTCTAATTTTAGTAACTTTTCACAAAAGGTTCCAAAATGGCCCACGGTACCCGTGGACATCAAAAAGAGCTAGAACAGATGAACTCCTTAGCAAAATCCATTGAGAATTTGAACTTGGCAATTTTCTCCATAAGGGAAGAGGTCCAAGGTCTTTGTCTAGATCATGAGGCCACTAGCGCTCGCTTATAAGAAACACTGATAGATGTGGGTAGCAAGTTACATAAGGGACCACTCAAAACAGAACATCGGGTTGAAAACTCTACAAGGAATGACCATGACCCATCCTTTAAAATGCCAAAATTGGATTTCCCTCAATTTAATGGGAAGGATGTTGATGGGTGGTTATGTAGGTTTGATCAATTCTTTAGACTTCATAATGTTCCCATATATCATCGCATTCAGATGGCTTCCTTCAATTTGGAATCTGAGGCTCTACACTAGTTCCAATGGGTACGTAATTCCAACCCAAATCTCTCTTGGGAGCACTTTGAATCCCAACTACTGACCCGATTTGGGCCTAGTGAGTATGAGGACTTCACAAGGGCCTTGACCAAACTGCAACAAACATCCTCAATATATGACTACCAAACTCAATTTGAAAAATTGGCCAATAAGACAAGAGGATTGACAAAAGGGTTCTTCACGATTTGTTTTATCAGTGGGTTAAAAGGGGATCTCCAAGTTGAAGTAAAGATTTTGAAACCATAATCCATGATGGAAGCTATCAGTTTGACCCATCTGGCCGAAACTAAACTCTCAAACCAAAGGTGCCCCCCGTGGTTTCCTCAAAATCGACCTTCATTTCCTTTTCGAACCTAAAATTCAGTGGATAGTAAACCTACTACACCCAAGTGACTGACTACAGAGGAGATGGATGCACGTCGTGCCCAAGTATTATGTTATAATTGTGATGAAAATTTTTTTAAAGGACATAAGTGTGCAAATAAAATATTGTTCTTGATAGATGTTGAGGAACCTACTAACACTAACCAGAGTGATGAGGATGAGGACCCCCCTGAAACACCTTCTCCATAGGAAGAAGATACACAAGGGTCTGAGGTAGATATTTCATTCCATGCTCTTGTAGGCATTACCACTCCAAAAACCATGAAAGTTGTGGGATTTTTCAAGGGCCAATGTCTTACCATCCTTATTGATTCAGGAAGCACACACAACTTCATTGATCCTCGAGTTGCTAAGCGGGAAAATTGCTATATCCACACTTGTAATTCATTCGAGTTCATGATAGCCAATGTGGTAACATTACCTTGTAAAATAAAATGCCGCAATGTCAAGATCAAGATAGGGGACTATGAACTCAAGCAGGACATGTTTGCCCTCCATTTGGGAGGATGTGATATGGTTTTGGGATCTCAATGGTTGAGTACATTGGGCACTATCAGTTGGAACTTTGCAGAACTCTGGATGCAATTCTCCCAAAATGGAAAAACACACTTACTCAAGGGCTCCCTTGCAAGAACACCTCACCTCATTAGTTCCAATCGTATGGAGAAAGTGCTAAAGAAATCAAAATGTGGGGTCATTACACAACTCTTCTCCATACAACCAACCACTTCACTAATGGCTGAAATTCCATTAGACCTACAACTAGTTCTACACAAACATGATGTTGTCTTTGCAGAACCAACTACACTACCATCGCGTCGCTCTCACGACCATGATATTCCATTGCTCCCAGGTAGTGCACCACCAAATATCATGCCATACAGGTACCCTCATGCCATGAAATTAGAACTAGAAAAATTGGTACAGGAATTACTCAAGGCTGGTGTCATCCGGCCTAGTACTAGCCCCTACTCCTTGCTTGTCCTACTTGTTCCCAAGAAATATGGCTCATGGCACCTATGTATTGACTATCGGGAACTCAAAAAGACTACGGTCAAGGATAAATTTCCTATTCCAGTGGTTGATGAATTACTCAATTAACTACACGAGACCATGTATTTCACCAAGCTTGATCTTCGCTCTGAGTATCATCAGATCCGGCTCAAGGATGAGGACATCCCCAAAACTGCATTTCGCACTCATGAAGGTCATTATGAATTCTTGGTAATGCCATTTGGTCTCATAAATGCTCCTTCTACATTCCAAATTCTTATGAACAACATCTTTCGACCCTTTCTGCGGAAGTTCATCCTTGTGTTCTTCAATGACATCTTGATTTGCAGCTGCACATGGGAAGAGCACCTCAATCATGTGGATCAAACTTTACAGGTATTGGTCACCCATCACATTTTTTCTGAAAGGTCCAAGTGTTTCTTTGGTCTGATTGAAGTAGAGTATCTAGGACACATAGTCTCACAAGATGGCATCAAGGTTGACCCTAAGAAGATTCAAGCATTTCAAGAGTGGCCGAAACCTCGCACCCTCAAGGGAATTCAAGGATTTTTAGGACTTACAAGCTATTATCATAAATTTATCTGTAATTATGGGAATATAACTGCCCCCCTCACCTCCATGTTGAAAAATATTCCTTCACTTGGACAGGGCTTGCTGACTAAGCCTTCATTGAACTCAAGCATGCTATGACCACCACTCCCGTCTTAGCCATGCCATATTTCTCTAAACCATTTTTCATTGAAAGTGAGGCTTCTGGTCATGGTATTGGGGCAATATTGATGCAAGAAGGATGACCTGTGGATTTTACCAAAGAAGGCACTCTCCGATCGTAATCGGGGAAATCCACATATGCTAAGGAAATGTTAGCCATATTGCATGCAGTCACACATTGGTGACCTTACCTCATTGGGCATCACTTCTCCATAAAAGTTGACCATCAAAGTCTCAAATATTTTTTGGAACAAAAAGTTGCCACGCCTGATCAAAAAAAGTGGGTGTCTAAACTCATGGGTTATGATTATGATATCACCTACAAAAATGGAAAGGAGAATATTGTGGTTGATGCTCTTTCTCGCCAAATGGATATCGTAAGTATGTTGTGTGCCATCTCAGTACCACTTCCCCAATGGATTGATTCCTTTTGTCAAGAAGCACGTCAGGATGCAGATTTGCAAGCTTTTATAGCCTCACTAATGGATGATCCAGATTCTACACCAGGGTATAATTGGAATGGCCATGATTTGCGCTACCATCAATGCCTGGTTCTACCTCATAAGTCCCCACTTCAAAAGATCCTCATGAAGGAATTGCATGCCACTCCCTCTGCAATCCGGTTCCTTAAAACATATGAGCGACTCAAGCGCACCTTCTTTTGGAAAGGTATGAAACGTGACATCCACTCTTTTGTTGCTGCCTATGACACATGTCAAATGATGAAAGGTGAAACAGTGCACTCTTCGAGAACTCTTTAGCCATTGCCTATCCCAGATTAGGTTTGGACTAATATTTCCATGGACTTTATAGAAGGGCTCCCTAAATATGGAGGCAAGTCAGTTATTTTTGTGGTAGTGGACCGCCTTTCAAAGTATGCTCACTTTTGTTCCCTTGCCCATCATTATACAGCATCCATTGTTGCACAATTTTTTCTTGACTCCATATTTTTCCTTCATGGCATGCCCACCTCCATTGTATCTGATCGTGATCTCACCTTCACTAGTCATTTTTGGAAACAGTTGTTTAATTTGCAGGGGACTCAGCTCAAAATGAGTTCAGCTTACCATTCACAAACGGATGGTCAAACAAAAGTTGTTAATAAATGCTTGGAAATCTACCTTCATTGCTTTGTCTCAGATCATCCCACTCAATGGGCCAAATGGCTATCCTTGGCTAAATGGTGGTACAACACTTCCTATCATACCGCAACAAAACTCACACCATTTGAAGTAGTCTACGAGTGCCTTCCACCTATGCCTTCCTCTTACATTCCTGGCAGATCCAAGGTCCAGGTCGTCGACAACACTCTGAGTCAACACACTTAGGTCCTTCACCAACTTAAGCAAAATTTAAACATGGCCCAGAATCAGATGCACCAACAAGCTGATCAGCATCGTTCTGAGTGTAGTTTTGATGTAGGTGATATTGTCTTCCTTCACTTGCAGTCGTACAAACAATCATCCCTACAACTTCAAAGGTGCTAGAAGCTTGCTGCAAAATTCTATGGTCCTTACTAGGTTCTACAAAGGATTGGCCCCATAACCTACAAATTGGTGCTCCCACATACTTCCAAGCTTCATCCTATTTTTCATGTTTCTGCTCTCAAGAAAGTTGTGGGCACACAAGTACAGGTTAAATCCACACTTCCTGAATTGGATGAAGAAGGCTTCATATTACTTGAACCTAAGCAGTTGTTGGATCGTCGGACTCACACTCTTTGCAACTGTACAATTACAGAGATCCAAGTTTAGTGGCGTGGGCTTCAACCTGAAGATGCTACATGGGAATCTCTCCACCAACTCCAGCAACGATTTCCTCATTTTAGCTTTGAGGACAAAGCTTCTTCAAGGGGAAGGAAATGTTAGGATCCCATCCTAACCCTTAATGTAATAACTTCAATGATGTAATAATTCCTAAATAACGTGGGTAGTACCCATGATTAATATTTTGTAATGTTCTAAGTTTTAGCTTATATAGTGCCTATGACAAATGGCATCCTTTTTATGTAACACATGGTAAATAGGTTATGTAAGGTGCATATAATTCGAGTGGCATTGTGCATGTAATTCGAGTGGCACTATGCACATAATTAGGGTGGCATTATGCATGTAATCCAGGTGGAATTTTGCATGTAAGCCAACCATGGAAGGGAACTCTTTAAATACCCGAGAAGGCACCAATGTATTCATATTTTCGTAAATTAATGAAGTGTTTAAGGAGGTTGCCCCCTCAAAGAGGCATGTGATTCTATCTTATTGTGAGATTGTTCCTTTATGCAAATTTATGTTATAATGAGTATTTTATTCTGAATATTAATATGATGTTTATATGAGTTTATTTCCAAGCAATTGTGTGAGAGTGTGTTATTTGAGTTTATTTTATAGTAGGATCCTAACAAAATGTGAGCAAGTTTTTTTGTCATTGATGTCAAGAGGTTGATTTCCAAGTTTCGTTATCATTAATGTCATCAGGTGGTTTTTCCAAAATGCAAGGAAGAAGTTTAAAGGAATAGGATATAATATTTATTTTAAATATTATATGCCTTCAAAGGCCTAAAAAGATTGAAATCCCAAGGATGGAGAAGCAGGTTTAAAAGGAAATAATAATATTATAATATTTAATATTATAATATTCTAGGCTAAAGGTTGAAGTGAAGAAAAAAGAGGTCCAAGGAGTCATTAAATTATAAATACTCAAAAAGACCGATTTGACAGAATTTAAAGGTTGTTATTTAATTTATTTAATTTAAAATATTTTAACCATAGGTTAAAATTTTAAATTAAATAAATAATAAAGGCGCCAAAATTTTAAATGTTAAATTCGAATTAAAAATCGAATTTCCTAAATCATCGACTTGTTGGAATGCATAGCATATGATATAAAAAGGGCGAAGGTTTTTATTAAAAAACATCCATGCGATTTTGGTGAGCCCAAAGTCTAAAGAATTCTAGTGTTGCATTCATTAAAGGAGTAAGGATCAATTCACATGTGTTAAACATTGAAGAGCAAACATGGTGATAAATCAACCTGGAGCGCCAAGCAAGTCTCAAGGCGCTTGATAGTGCAAGTGGCAGCCAAGGGCTGCGTTAAGGCATTCGTGAGGGTGAGATCGCAAGTTTGATTCATGCGATTGTATTTTGCAAAGAGAAAAGTGTTTTTTGTTTGCGCCTAGTGGGAGAAGAGACAAGGAACATAGAGGATATCGTGCGCTTTTAATTTTGTGTGGGCACGTAGCCCAACCGGTAGATGCGCTTTATGCTAAGGTGTTTGGAAAGTGAGGTCATGTGTTTGAATCTCGTCGAAGACTTTTTGTTGGGGCAGAATAAATTAAAAGGTATGCTTCTCACATTTTAATTTATCCAAAGGTTTTGATATTCAGAAATTGCATTAGAGGGTTTCATGAGTTCTAAAAGGAAGTTTGTGAGTTTGTTGAGGGAGATATAAGGTATAAAGAAAATTAAAATATTTTATTTTAATTTTTGGTGGTTAGAATTTATTTTATAAAGTTTGGAGTTATAAGTGTTAAGAAAAGAATTTAGTTGTGAGTTTGTTAAAGGAGATATAAGGTGTAAGAAAATTAAAATATTTTATTGTAATTTTTGGTGGTTAAAATTTAGTTTATAAAGTTTGGAGTTATTAGTGTTAAGAAAAGAATTTATTTTTTATGTGGTGGATGTTATTCTGAAAGGTTGGAGTATATAAGGTGTTAGTAAAGAAACTTAATTTTTTAATATTAATTTGATAGTTTGGAGATTATAAGGTATATTAGATATTTGATATTTTGTATGGTGAAATAAATATTTGGGAAATATTTGAGTGGAGATTTTTAGATAAATTGTTGTTATCTAACCTTGAAAGTGGAAAAGAGGATTTAAGTGTGATTGAGATAGGTTTTGAAGTCAAGATCTCCATCAAAACAAAATATATGGGCACATCTTCCTTGTAATTGAAATATTGTTGGATTGAATATTGTGAAATGCAAAGTTGGAGTGAAAAGGATTGTTTGATAAGAATTGTTGGAAATTTTGAGTAGGTTTTCATGTGCATGATTTGTGGATGTGAAAGAACATGAGTATCATTGTTATGTGAGATTGAAAACTATCTTGACCTAGGATTTGTGATGAGGATTGATGTTTGATCACTCATATGACCCCTCTTTTATTTCCTAGCTAGGTTTGCATAGTTTATTTCTTGCAATTTAATATTGTAAGTGAGTCTTATTCTCACATCCACTTCTTGTGCACTAGTTGTCAAGCTAGTTGTCATTTAGGAGTATTAGTTAGGAATAGTTAACTCAAGATAGCTTAAGCACATTTTCTAGCTAACTTCTTATCTTCTTGTTGGCTAAGATGTTACATGCAATTTCTTATGCCACTATTCTAGCCTTTGGTTAGTGTGGTTATGTATTTTGGGACCAATCCATGATTTTGTGGAATTGGTTATGTATTTTGGGCCTTTTGAGCCTATAAATTAAGTTTATGAATAATAGAACACTAGTTGGATTTTCAACCTTCTCATTGGTATCAGAGCCTAGTTCATGTTTGCACTAGGGCTTGTGAGTTGAGAGGGAAGGAGATAAAAATTGTTATGAGAAATTATTTCTCATTGAGGACTTGGTTTAAGCTCAAAGGACGCTTGAAAACCATTCGTAGAAGGAAATTCCTTCGGCAACAAACTCCTCGTTCCAACTTTCTTCTTATGCTCAAGGAGTATAGGAAAATTTTACCCCAAAGTTCTTCCTACTATGATCCTTGGAAAGGGTTGGATCGTAGCTATGGTCCAATTAGGATTAGGGAACCATTTAACCCTATTGCCCCTCCCATTTTTGAGTACTGAAGAGCTAAAGGTTTCTCCCCAATACGAGGTCGTGTATCGACTTGGGTTTGATTGCCTTTCAAACGATTTTCATGTGTCGATTGGATCTTGAAAGGAGTGCTACTTGTGAAGGTGTGTTACTATTGGTTTGAAGGGAAACTGCAAACCTTTTTTTGGTACATTGAGGTAATTTGCCTTATTTGTTTCATCAATTTCATTGCAATATTGGAATTTTAAATTTTAAATAAAAATTTTACATCTAAACTCTTCAGTTTAGATCATAATTTTTTATTTAAAATTTAAAATTTACATATATACACCCAGGTGTTGTAGGTGAGTTGGAGAGGAGAGGGAAATCCTCCAAGGGAGGTCCCAGGTTCGAATCTCCACCCTACCAAAAAGCTGAATTGGGTACCCAAAATCCAATTGATAATGTTGGTGCGAGCAGGGTTGGGTGCGACTCTCGGGTGACTTTGATGGTGTAGAACCCCCTATTCGTGGTCTCTCATACCAAGGCGGCCCCACAAGGGATTTTTCGCTTAAAAAAAATCACATATATATATATTTGTAAAAATATAAAAAAATATTTCCCACCGGCCATCCCCTTATCGACCAACAAGAAATGTGTCATTTTTGACAATCGACAGTAGAATTTTTCTACACGTGACGTAGTTTGCGTCACACACTATCATCGATGGTCATGTTGGCCTTACCCGATGCAAAGCCTACGATTTGTGGTATGTGCTAAAAGCATCTGCCACGTAGGCTACATCAGGGCGTAGCCTAATAATTATTGTCACTACAGTAGGCACAGCTAACAGGCACTTGCCACGGGCTGACAACGCCTGGTGCAGGCTCATTGCCCCTGTAGCGCCTGTCAGAGCCTGCCACACCGGGCAGTGCTAAGAGTCGTGTACATTCCTAACGTACGTGCTCTTGCGCATAAGCCTACATGTAGGCCTGATAGTGCAGGTTAGCGTTAGGGTTGGCATAGGATCTACTTGCTCAGCAGCGTGAACGCGCTTGGCCAAGGGTGGTAGGAGGTCCTCGATTGGCCTTGTGTCGATCTATTGATACTGCAATTGATTCCTTGGAAAAAGTGCACCCATCCCTGCAATAGTTCTCATTAGGATCTGCACTTTACAATTTATTGGCACTGAAATAGATGCACCTCGAGAAACATGTACTAGCAGTTTACCAACTCTCATGCATGCATCAAATTTTGCATGAGCCCAATAATAGGTGACATTCGGCAAAGAGGGTAAATTTTGGTTTTATTTCAATTTTACTAATCTAAGGTTTTTTTACATGTAATTTAATTTTTATTTATTTATTATTTTTATTTTTTAAATATCTTAATTAAAAATTAATTAATATTTTTGATTTATTAAAATTTTAAATTTTAATTAAGTTATTTTTAAAATTAATAAATTATAAAAATTTTAAAACCTTAGGTTAAGTCAAAAAATTTCCAAATTTCAAAGCAAACTTTTACATTCTGCTTGTAATTTCTTCCAATACCAGCATTCTAACATTTTGAAGAAACATTTTGTTAATCTTTTTAGATTTCAAGCAGCAGGTTTTGCTTATTAGCCTTAGGAGTATTTTTCAATGAAGGGCACAACATTGTAACAAGGTACCCCAAATTTTTACCCTGATTTTGCGTGCTTCTCCCTTTTAATCCTAGCTTATACTCGGTTTTAGATGGCTTCTGATTTGGCTGCCCAAGTGGTAGAACTAGCACATGTTGTAAATATACTTGTAGAAAAGGTGAATGATACTACACTGATTCAAGCTGTAAGTAGCCTTGCTAACAAGGTTAGCGATATTAGCATTCAAAATGCAGCTGATGTTAAAATCTACAACAATGATCCTCGATCTAAAGCAAGGTGTGAAGTGCCATTGTATGATGGCTCTCAAAATCCAGACGTCTTGAATAGTTGGATTCTTGACATGGAGTCCTGGTTTTCTTACAGTCATACCTCAAATGAGGACAAGGTTCCCTTCGCCAAACTCAAGCTTTCGGGTTTGGCTAAAGTGTTAGTGGAACGCAAGGGGGGACATGATGCTATTACCACTTGGGAAAACCTTGTAAAATCTCTTAAAAAAAATTATCCCTCCAATTATTAAAAGGATATGGTAATTAAGTGGTTTAGATTTTGACAAGGAACTAATATGACTGTATAGGATATCTTCCAATTCAATAGGTGTCGAATTCTTTTGAATGTGGAGGACGATGTCGAAGCTTTGATTCTCAAATTTCAAAGTGGCTTATTAGATCAGTTGTACAGGAAAATCATGTTTGTTAATATGGAAACATTGGGTTCAACTTTCAACCAGGTGCAACTTGTTGAGGATAATTTCAAAGCACACTCGCAGGGATTTCGTGCTCCTGCTACTCAAGCGGTTGCTAGCTCATCAAAAGGGAATAATTCTTCTTCTCCCAAGAAGAACTTTGCCCAACATAAGACTTTTTCTTCTTCTCCTTCCTCTTCTTCTCCTTCATCTTCTTCTCCTTCTTCTTCCAACACTTCTTATTCCAAAAAATTTTGCAACTATTGTAAGAAAAAGGGCCATGAAAATTCTAATTGTTTTAAAATTAAGAAGAGAAGTTTGGTTGTAACTACTCAAGCGGAGGACACCTTGAAAGGTCCCCTTAAGTCAGTAGGATAAAGTAGAGTATATAGGAAATTGCGAGGTAACCTCAATGATGTTACCTTAGTAAATTTTAGTTCATTAGGAGCGCTTGTGATGCTTTGTTCATCACTCGAGCTAATTTGCTTCATAACTTTGCAACATATTTTATAGTGGATAATGGCTCGTAGAAAAATCTAATTGTGAGATCCATTGTCGAGAGATTGAAATTACCAATGGAGCCTCATCCTTAACCTTACTCTTTGGGTTGGAAGGATAGTGATAGGGGCTCAAAAATCACTCACACTTGCACATTAAAATTTGTACTTGGACCATAGTTCATAGATCAAGTCACTTGTGATGTGACTCCTATCAATTGTTATGGGCTTTTTCTTGGGCAACCATTTCAGTATGATAAGAAAGTTGTTTATGATACTTTTAAATGAACCTGCACGTTTCAAAAGGATGGTAAGGTATTTCTCATAAAAAGTACCAAAACTCCTAACATGGTTTTAAATTCTAAGCAAGCGAAGAAGGCAATTAAAAAAGGTGGTGAGGTTGCTCTAATTTTCATTCGCTCTCAACACACTTCTACATAAAATTCTATTCCACATCAGCATTCTTCAATGGATAAAATATTGTAAAGTTACACATATTATAGGAGCCCAAGTATCTTCCTCCAATTCTCACAATTAATCACGACATTGAAATCATTACTAGTTCTTCAATTCCTAATGCACCCATGTATAGACAATCTATTTTGTAAAATGAAGAAATTTAAAGGCAAATAGAAGATTTGTTGTCTAAGGGTTTCATTAAGGCAAGTACTTCTGCTTGTGTATCACCTATTTTTTTGGTTCTTAAAATAGATGGTACTTAGATATTGTGTATTGATTTTCGTGTTTTGAACAGAATTTCTATAAATAATAGATATCCACTACCTCGCATTTATGATTTATTAGATCAGCTCCAAGAAGCCAAACTCTTTTCTAAAATAGATCTCAAAAGTGGTTATCATCAAGTGTGTATCCAAGTAGAGGATACATGGAAGACAACTTTTAAGATGAATATGGGCCTTTTTGAGTGGTTGGTCATGCCTTTCGGTCTTACTAATGCTCCTGCAACCTTCATGAGGTTGATGAACGATGTATTTCGTGATGTACTTGACAAATTTGTAATCATATATCTTGATGATATATTAATAGTCTCAAACATTTAGGAAGAAAATCTTAGGCATATCCATCATACGCTTGATATCCTTGAAAATAATTAGTTATATACCAACCATTCCAAGTGTTCCTTTGGCAACACTTCCATTTCCTACCTTGGTTTTGTGATTAGTGAAAGTGGAATTCAGGTAGATCCCACTCAAGTTGATGTCTTACTTAAGTGGTCCCCTCCTTATACTCTAACTGAGTTAAGGAGTTTTCTAGAACTTGGAAATTTTTATCATAAATTCATTCCTTAATATTCCACTATTGCAGCTCCATTGCACCATCTCACTAAGTCTAAAGTTCCATTTCAATGAGGAAAAATCAAGATGTTACCTTTAAGAAATTAAAAAAGAAACTTTGTATAGCACCTGTCCTATACTTACCTGACCTTTCTCAACCTTTTAATATTGAAACGGATGCATCTTAAGTTGCTTTAGGTGTTTTCCTCAAATAGAATGGTCATCCAATTGCTTATCATTCAAAAAAAATTATGTTGCCAAGTTGAACTATTCAACATATGACAAGGAGTTGTATGCATTAGTTCAAGCTATAAAGTACTAGAGACACTATATTTTGGGAAAAGAAATTGTAGTACACATTGATCATATGCCTCTCAAGTTCCTATAATCCCAAAGTAAAATTGAAGATTCAAGACATATGAAGTGGGCCTCTTACCTCCAACAAGTTCACTTGGTAATCAAGTACAAAAAGGGGAAGAGTAATATTGTTGCTGATTGTTTGAGTAGGCCTCCTAACAATCTTGCCTTAATAATATTGTCTACTTCACACTTGGGATTTAAGACTTGGCCAAATCAATATTCTCAGGATCCTGATTTTGGAAAAATATATGAGCAAGTAAGTAAGCCTTCTTCCAATTTGCATCTTGTTGGAACGAAATCCGCCTTAGGTTATAATTTGCGTCCAAGACTTCATCAACATTGAACGACCAGGCTAAAACTGAGGTTTGCCTGGTTCAGTCTCCAGAGAAGGTTGGTTCCTTGTTTTTATAGGAAAAGGGTAGAGAGAAAGGAATGCTTAAAGAAGGGAAACGTAGCCAATGCTATGAGATTAAAAATGGTACAGATTAAGTAACAACATAGTGCTGATTCAACCTTTTGCAGAAAAGCATAATAAAACCCAACGCACAATAAACTAAGATCACTCGATGAATATTTAACTCCAAAGTAGTTTATCAGTGAAGTAAATTGCAGATCTAATAGAACATTTAACACAGAAATTCAGTTTAAGAATTAATGTATGGTATATTCAATATAGATTCGACTTTAGCAATAAACGATCACATACATACTTGCACACCAAATGAGCTCAGAACCAGGGTGGATGATCTCTATTAATCTTTCAGAAGTCTGAATACATAGCCTTGTAAACACCTAAGAGTCGACCTTGTGTTTTGGTCGCTCATTCTTTATATAGAGTTTTACATAACAGAATAATGAAAGTTGTTACAACAGAATGCCCGAAGGCTTATCCTAACAACAGAGTGGTTAGAGATCGAGATCTCTTCTTGTTACATAGATATCTTTTGAGTGATGGAACTTTTAACCAAAAAGGTTAAGATATTCTTGTTATAGAGATCTTCTCCACTCGCTTTTATATATGTTGGTTCTGGCTTGGCAAAACGTCACGCTATCACGACTTTTCCTCCTTTGCTTGGTCCTCCTCTTCAAAACATCATGCTATCACGACTTTTTCTCCTTCGCTTGGTCCTCCTCTTCAAAACATCGTGCTATCATGACTTTTTCTCCTTCGCTTGGTCCTCCTCTTCAAAACATCGTGCTATCACGACTTTTTCTCCTTCGCTTGGTCCTCCTCTTCAAAACGTCATGCTATCATGACTTTTTCTCCTTCGCTTGGTCCTCCTCTTCAAAACATCATGCTATCATGACTTTTTCTCCTTCGCTTGGTCCTCCTCTTCAAAACGTCATGCTATCACGACTTTTTCTCCCTTGCTTGGTCCTCCTCTTCAAATCCTTCTCCTTTTCTCCTTCGCTTGGTCCTCCTCTTCAAAACGTCGTGCTATCGCGACTTTTTCTCCCTTGCTTGCTCAAAAATAAGGAGAGTACCTTTATTTCCCTGGGTGTTGTCATTTTGACCAACATTCTTGGTGCCTCTTGGGGTAATTCTGTTAACTGAATGTCAGAACTTAGAGCCTTTATCCATTGGGAAACGGAGTCAAAAACAAGAAAATAAGAAAATAAAGAAAAAGAGGGGAAAGAAAGGGAATGATACCAAGCTCAAAAAACAAAAAATCAAGCCTAGGGGGGAGGATTATTCTTCCGTGGACTCTTCTTCAGACTGCTTTGCCCCTTCTTGACCTAGAGGTGTTGTACTACTTGACGCAGCCTTCTGGGCTTTTTCTTGCTTCTCCTTATCCCGTTTGTCTCTAGATTGAACAACTTCATTATAAGTGGTACACGCTTTCTTCCAGGTCTCTTCATCTGTATCCGCCTTTTCTTTGAAAGTTGCATATAGGTACTCCAATTCTTCTACCTTATCATAAGATAGACTTTTAGACTTAAGGTACAACTCATTCAGGCTAGACTTTATTTGAGTGATATCTTGCGCCATACTAAAAATTTGATCTTCCTGTACTGGCTCTTCCCAACTGTCAATTTCTGATGTATCATCAAAGAAAGTCTGCCAAATAACTTTCGTCTCATCCGCTGACAATAGTGTGGAATGTGAGTCCCAAAAACTAGGCATACCACAATCTTCGGCCATATTAGCATGTTTTGAAATTGACTTTGCTTCTGCCCTTAATTCTTGTATAATTTTTATAGCAGTCATCACCAACTTATGTCGCTTGAAGAAGTTCTTGGCAACTGATTTAGCTTGAGACCAGTTTTCATCTTGGGTTCTGTAGCCAACTATTGTTTGTGTGTTGCTTGCCAGGACTTTGATCTTGTTGGCTGTAGATACTCTTGGCATCAAGAGTTTAACCGAAGCTTCAAAATATTTCTCTACCTGATTTAGTACGTTGTTTACCTTGGATAAGTAGACCAGAGTGGGTCTAGCTTTTAGGATCAATTTTCTTAACCTCGCGAGCTTTTCTTTCCGAACTGCTATTGCCTTTTCTTTAGAGAACCCTTGAGGCTCATCTGGGACTGCTGACAACTATTGTTTCAACCCTTCTATCTACTGTTGTAGGATCTGAACCTATTCTTCTGCTTTTGCTGCCTTTTCTTGGAAGGATGCGGCTTCACTGAACCTTTGTTCCCATTTCTTGGCTTCATTTTTAAGAGCTTTCTCAGTGATCTTCTATTGATTGAAAGCTTCTTCTAGCCACTTGCGAGCCTGTTCTTCTCTGAGGAATTTTTCTTTGAAGTGCTCTGCATTAAGATAAATCATCCCCATGTGAGTCTGAGCCTTGCTCCACTCTTCTTCCATTGGCAGCTGGGTCATGTCTTCTGTGATGATTTCAGCTTGATAATCATCTAGAGTCATTTGTTTCTCAGGCTTCTATACTAAAGGAGTCATCTTCATAGTAGAGCATTGCATACTGATTGGGTCTAGTACTGTCCCTTCTCAAACATGGGCCATCTTAGTGGCACTCGAGGAACTTCGTGTCTTCAGCCATGTAGCAGCATTTACCGTAGCTTTCTTTAGCTTTCAAAATTTGGCAACTATGGGATTATTGGAAGAAGAGGTACTTTGTAAGGACTGTAGGCTCAATAGATTCATGGAAAGTAGAAAAGGAGTGGGTGGTAATGAGGATTCCATGCTCGTTGGTTGAGAGGGAGATCTTGTTGGGGTGCGGTGAGGCGAAACATGAGGGGATTTAGGAGGTGATGATGGCTTTGAAGTATCTTTATCCTTTTGAAAAGGAGAGGAAATCCTCTATGAATGAGGGGAAGAAGAAGGGGTATCAAGATTTATTGGAGATATTTCTCATTCCTTCTGTGGGTTAGAGCCTCCCGTTTCTTGTGATTGTTCTGTGTAAGCTTCTGCTATATGCTTTAGACATGAAATATCTGCACCATCTATCACTAGCGGTGGAGTCTACTCTTGGCTTGGTGGCTCCTTTTGAGGGGGCTCTTCGGCCTTTTTAGCCACTTGTTCTTCTTTGCTATCCCCTATTTTTTTGTGTTCCTCTATTTCTCCCAATTTTACTTGTTCTTCTTCTTCTGATTCTTTAGGAGAGGATTCTTGAATTTTTCTTCTCTTTCGACCTCCTCCTTGCTCTTGCTTTGCTTTCCCCTTCTTTTGCTCAGCTGCCATATTTCTATGTTCTAGAGGAGTGTTGTCATCAGATTCTGTATCTGATCCTGAATACGGGATATATATCCGACATCTCTTTTTTGTGGTTTCTACTTGTCCAACTGCTACTTCTTTTCCTTTTCCCTTTTTAGTATCTTTCTCAAATTGCTTTTGGGAAATATCGCCTATTCCAATCGAGACCTTATCGACCAATGTTTCGGACCAGCTCTGATGATGCTCATCATATTTGGCATAGAACTTAGCATCCATCTTGAGCCCATACCTCGTGAAAGTTTCAATGTGGCACCGCATCTGCCACCAGGCTGAGATTTTGGCCTCATTCCAGTCATCTCCCTTTTTCTTCATTTTGTTGAAGGTCTTGGTGGGGATTTTGTGTGATGGGCAGGAATCCGGGCTGTAATCCATCAGATGTTCATAGAAATCATGCCATGGAGCTAGTGGTTGCATTTTCTCAACATGCCATTCTAGAGGATGATCCTCACTATTATTTTGGCTTTGCTCGATGTCTCTCCCAGAGACGTGGAACTGTTGGAAGGGAGCCTTGTTCAGAGTGGCCTACCTTTTTGTGAATATATCCTCGAGATCATATTTCCACCTCTGTGGAAGTTCTACCAGCCCCATACCTCTTAATAGTTGAGTAATATTCTGATGATCTCCCTTTTTTGAAATAGTTACCCCTTCAAAACTGAAAGGCATAAGGCAAGTATGGGTTTTCTGAGCGCCTGTCCCAAATGTGTAATTTATGAATTCTTGTTGTCTTACATATTCTAAGGCAAAGAGCCATTTGGTGATGTAGTAAGGCAACAAGAAAGGCTTCTCTGTGAAGCCAAAAAGCCTTATAACCACTCCTTGAGTTAGGATGAAAAAGTCTCCTTCTTCTACATGAGGGCGCCTCAGGGTCTCTTCCACTTCCTTAGGAATCCTCGGCATGGGTCCTAGCACAATTTGTATAGCAGGGCCCAGGAATTCCATGTTGAACTGGTAATACGAACTCGCTCTTGAGAGAAGCGGAGTCCATTCACACACAGGCAGATTTTCTCCCTTTTCATTCTTTTGCGTTACAGATATAGACTTCAAATTTTTTGATTGAAAAAAGAAGAAAAGCCAAATCAAATAGGAGGAGTACCTGAAAGCATCTGGGGCTTCTACGTGTAGTTTTGAAAGTCCTGCATGTAGTTGTTGAGCTATGTAGGATGGCCAATCGAAGAAAAGCGGGACTTTATTTGGGTCCAAGCATGCTTTATCATAGAATTTATAAATTGAAATGCACTGTGCCACAACAACTTGCCACCCATGCACCTGAGTATCATCTTCCATACCTGCTACCATGGCTAACATAGAGAAAAGCTGCTTGTTTTTGAACTTGGACAAGGGTATGGGAGATTGGGGAATGGAACCCTTCGGGAGCTCACTCTCAAGGTTTTGTTGTAGGAAAGCTCTTATGTTTGGGGTATTGAGATAGAACTTTGCAGAGTTGGTTGGTTCAAATAAAATAGGAGGTACTGGAGGCTTACATCCCTAAGCAAACACAACTTTAATTATTTTGGGATCTATTGTAAAAAGGGTCTCACCTCTGTAATTTTTTACACTCCTGCTCTTGACATCATACAACTTCACCATTGCTCTAACCAATTCTGGATAGGGGTGGACTTGAGGACATACGTACCAGTAGAGCATAGAGTAGTAGGCAAAATTGCTTGGGTTTGATGGAGAGGCATCTGCATTCAGTCTGGCGACTATTTCCTTGTGGATTTGTCCCGGATCCTTCCATGTCAGCTTTGTGTCTATAATGTGGCCATCAGGGTCGACAAAGCTATCTACTTTGGTGCTTGAACTCCTTTTCTTTTTGGGAGGTGCAGACGTAGAACCTAGGGTTGGAGAGGTAGACATTGTGATACTACTATAATTCAGGTATTCGAGAGACTACAAAACTTTCAGGGTGACTGTTAGAACTCAGAGAACCAGATAATCAAGAAAATAGGAGATAAACTGATAAAAGTTATTTATTAAATGGCTATGCATGCTCGTGCCCCAACTATTCAAGTAACATGGAGTAATTATGGTTGGGGGCACACATCCCAATGTTGATTTAGAATGTTGGTGGGAGTCTCGACCTATGTGCCAATTTTAATGATACCAACTACCTCGAGTTGCCATTTTTAATAAAAACCAATGGGAGACTTCTGCTATGGTACCGAGCCAATGGGGCGACGTCCTCTTCCGGTCCTATCAGAAAGTATGATCTCGATTTAAATAGTGGTGCTTTTCATATTCTTGAGATGCCTGATTATTCTGGCATGGTGCACAACTATACAATAGACCCTTGACGTGGCGCTCCGATGTTCGAGGCATCAGGTCTGACATGGCGCGCTGATATGGTTCCTTCTTTCAAAAAATAAAATGACACTCTTTTTACCCAAAAGTCACGAAATCATGACATTTTTCCTGAAGGATGCCATGAGTGCTCCAAAAGTCACGAAATCATGACATTTTTCCTGAAGGATGCCATGAGTGCTCCAAAAGTCATGAAATCATGACATTTTTCCTGAAGGATGCCATGAGTGCTCCAAAAGTCATGAAATCATGATATTTTTCTTAAATGGATCAACTTGCAAAAAATAACATATGTACAAGGTTACTTATATACATAAAACAAATATATACAAGGATAGGGTAGGATCCATTACTTATAGTATAGCTTCAGGTGGAAGCCATTAATAGGAATGGGTAGGACCTGGCCCTGTTCATCCCTCAGCTGGAAATAATTATGTTGCTTTTCTTCAATGATTTCTAGGGGACCATCCCAGAATGTGTCAAACTTATCGTGGTTCCCTGGTTTTGACCTCTTTTCATTCCACTTTAGAACTAGGTCTCCTACCTTGAAATTCCTTAAAGTGGATTTCTTGTCAAACCATCCTTTGGTCACAACTGCATGTTTTTGGTAATGATCATAGGCCTGTTCCTTAAGTTCTTCTAGTTGTAGGAGTTGGATCAGCCTATTTTCCATTGGTTTCACTTCTTCAGTCCTAGTTAAATCCAATAGTTTTAGAGTTGGTATCTCTATGTGTATTGGGAGCACAACCTCTTTACCATAAACTAGAGAATAGGGAGAGGTGTTGATAGATTTTTTAATCGTGATCCTGTCAGCCCAAAGTGCCTGGTTTATCAAAGAATGCCAACTTCTTTTATTGTCCTTGAGGGTCCTTTTCAAAATTTTGAGTAGATTTTTATTGGTGGACTCAGCTAATCCATTACCCTGAGGATAATAGTTCGAAGATGTCTTCAAGTATATCCCATATTTACTTGCAAAGTCGATCATTTTTTCTCCCACAAAATGTGAACCATTGTCTATGACCAAGGCCTCTAGGATGCCGAACCTTGTGATCAGGCTTTCCACAAACTCGATCACCACCTCTTGGTCATTTCTTTTAGTGGGTATAGCTTCTGACCATTTTGTGAAGTAGTCAGTGGCTGTGAGAATGTACTTATGCCCTATAGATGAATTTGGTTCTATGATCCCTATGAAGTCTAAACCCCATTGCTGGAAAGGCTCTTCAACCTGAATGGTCTTGAGGGGTAGCGGGGCATTCCTATTTCTTCCCACATATTTTTGACATTCATCACAGTTTCTTGTGATCTTAAATGCATCTACAAAAACCATTGGCCAATAACACCCAGTTCTGATGATTTTCAATGTTGTAGTTCTCCCGGAGTAATGTCCTCCTGATAGGCCTCCATGAAATTCTTTTAAAATATTCTGTTTCTGCCCTTCTGACACACATCGAAGCAGAACTCCATCCAAGTTTTTTTTGTATAATCCTTCGAGAAATAAAGTGTATTTCAGAGCTTGGATCCTGTATCTTCTTCTCTGTGAAGCGTTCAAGCCTTCTGGACATATCCCAGTCTAAAAATACCTAGTTAATTCATCTGCCCAATCGAGCTGCTCTGAAGGTTGTTCTTCATCTGATACGGATTTTTGAGCCTGACAAGCCACATACTCTATAGATGCTTGTTTTGCAAGTTCCTGGCACAAAGCTCTACCCCTGACTAGTTTTGTTGGGTGTATCTCTATGTCATATTCTTGTATTTTAGTTACCCAACCTGCTCTAGTATCGTCGAGTTCTCCTTGTGTAATGAAGCTTCGTACATCAGGGTGTATTGTATATACGATGACTTTGCTTTGCGATAAGAAGTGCCTAAATTTTTTTAGGGATTTCATGATGGCATAAATTTGTTTTTTAATGAAATTGTACTTTTCCTCATGTTCCTACATATTTTGACTCAAGAAGGTGATGGGCCTTTCTTCATTGTCAGTCCCTTTCTATGTGAGCACAACGGCGTAGCTTCCCTGTTCACCTATTGCATATAAGATAAAATATTTGGAGTAGTTTGGATTTACCAGGATGGGGGCTTGAGCTATCTACTCTTTGATCTATCGAAAAGCCTATTTTCTTGCATCAGTCCATTTAAAAATGGCATCCTTCTTCAACAATTTTGTCATAGGTTTAACAATTTGTGCAAAGTCTACTATGAATTTACGTACAAAATTGATCTGACCAAAAAATGATTGTAACCCTTTTTGTTTAAAGGGAGGGGAAGTTCCAACAAGGCTTTTACTCGGCTGGGGTCTATGGCTAGACCTAATTTTGAAACCACATGGCCAAGTAAAATTCCCTCCTCTACGATGAAAATAGACTTTTTGGGGTTTATGGATATACCAAACTCTCGATATTTTTCTAGTACTCTCCTGAGGTGAGTTATATGATCTTCTTTCTTATGAGAGAAAATAGTCATGTCATCCAGGTATATCACTATTATTTTGTTCACAAGTTCCCCAAAGGCTACATCCATGGCTCTTTGAAAAGTCGCTCCAACGTTTGATAACCCGAAGGGCATCCTTTGGTAAGCAAATGTTCCCCATTTGGTTGTGAACGTTGTTTTGAATTGGTCTTCATCCTTGACCCATACCTGATTATACCCGGAGAAACCATCTAATAGAGAAAATATTTCAGCTCCAGCCATTGTGTGCAAGATCTGATCGATTTGCGGGAGGGGGTAATGATCCTTGAGTGAAGCTTTGTTCAGATTACGAAAATCCACACATAGTCGAATATCTCCATTTTTCTTTCTCACTGGTACTAAATTAGCAACCCACGTCGAGTGCTTGATCGGATATACAATCTTAGCCTCTAGTAGTTTTAACAATTCTTGTTTCATCAAAGCTTCTATTTTTGGATTTACTGGCCTCTGCTTTTGATGGAAAGGCTTGGCACCTTCTTGAAGCTCAATTGTATGTTGGATTGTTTCCTTTGAGTACACCTTTAGATCACCATAGGTCCAGGAAATTGTATCTGGAAATTCTTTGCATAATTCTCTGATCTCATCCAATTCCTTGTCCATAGTTTTCACACCTACTTTGATGGCCTTGTCAGGTCCTATTGTAGCTTCCTTATACCTGTGTTTGTCAACTTTCATCTTATGACCTGTTGATCTATCATTGTTATCAAATAGGGACTCGAGTGTGACTAGCCCCTTTGGGATGTGATTATTTTTTAACTGGATGACAACTGCCTCTTCTTCGTCTTCATTTTCCCTATTGTTGGAGCAGTTCATTTCATGGACTAGAAAATCTACTATATGCTGATCATTTTTGAAAACCTGCTAGAAAGTATCTCTATCAGGTATAGAAGGTCTGTATATCAGTTTGACCATCTTTGATTTCTGGATGACATTGCTTATAGGATAAAAATTTGCTCCAACTGAAGCCAACAAATCAGCATGTGTATTCTTCTCCCTAGGGATCACTTTCATGTTCAGAGCTTCAAAATATTCTAGTAAATCCTAGACTTTATTTCTATAAGCCTTTAGATAATGTTGTTTGCTTATACATTTTCCTGTCACTTGATTTACTATCAGTTTAGAATCACCAAAAACTTGCAATTGCTTGATGCCCATCTTCTCAGCCTTCTTGAGGCCCAAATAGAGTGCTTCATATTCTGCTGCATTATTGGTGCAGCTCCAGGTCAACCTGTAAGAGAAAACTTTCTCTTCACCTGTCGGAGCGATTAGGACAATGCCTGCTCCTACTCCATTTTTGCATCTAGCTCCATCAAAGAAAAGTTTCCACAACTGGTTAGTGGATATATCAGGTGGTGGGGAAGAAGGAGATTTACTTTTCTCAGGCTTCTAAATGGTATAGCTACCCAGATCTGTCTCGATCATGGCATTGAAATCTAGGAGAGAAAATTGGTCTTCTTCTTGTAACTCGTTAAGAGCTTCTTCCATTAGACTCAAGTCTGTCAGTTCTTCGGTCATCATGTTTATAGTAGTAGAGTTTTTCTCCTCTTCTCCAAGCCTCTCGACATGAAAGGTGGAGGGTTTCTCATTGAATATTTTCACCCTTTTTCCTTTGAATGGAATTTCGAGGTGTGAAAAGTCAAGAGATAGATATCCACCTATTTTAGCAGTAAATTCTCTAGATAGGCACATGCCAAAATAAGGTTCTAAATCAACCACTACCACTTCTTGTATAACTGTAAGCTGAGGGAGCCTATGAAGGATGATAGGAATATCTTTGATCATGCCTACTATTTTTATAGGAGTTCCATCGAGTTGCAAAACTCCTGGAGCACTCCTTGTATATTCCATCCCCATGATATCACACACTGCTTTGGGCATAACAGTAGTCGCAGCCCCAGAGTCAATCATACAATTATGGACTACCCATCCTTCCATCTGGAGAGATAAATAAAAGGGGGGAGGTCTGTTCTTTCTTGAGGTGGAAGAAAGACTTGCTTGGGCAGAGCTTAATTTAATTGGATCTTTATCTTTATTTTTCATAGATTTCAATGATTCCTGTAGTAGGTCTATCTATCCTGGGATCCGTAGGGCTTCATACATAGTGGCTTTGGAAGGAGTCTTCTTCATTTCTTCAACAATATTGAATGGGAGAGAATCAACACTCTTCTCTTTTACTATTGTATCAAACCTGTTCCTGTACCCCTGAGTAGCATCAACTCTTTGGCATTTAGTCAATGAGGGATACCTCAACTTTTCCCTGGCTTGCTCCTGAGTCTCTGTTTCTTTAGCCGGAGGTGTTTCCTTCCGAATCTCTACTCCTTTTGGGTCTAGATTTTATGGAGGTCTCTTTTCAGTAGGACTCCTTGCAGGCATAGGTACCTTCAAAGGATTAAGGTCTTTAGGATCAACCTGGAAAGGTTTCTTTCCTGATCTAGTCAAAATCGAGACTTGTTCTAGAGAGGGCATCATAAAATTTTGATCGTCTTCCCTGATCATGCTTACCTGACCCTTAAGGGACCTTTCTAATTTTTCTGTAGCTACTTTCTGGATCTGGTGTTGATGAATCATGCAAGTAGTCTCACCGTGAGGATCATTGCATGTGGAACACCAGAAGGATGATTCAGGTGAATCAGCACTAGGTCCTACATCTTCATTGGCGTACACTGTGTTGGTTTTTCCATAATTTATTCCACTAGTGGATGCTTGATCTCTTGTTACTTGTGGATAACATCTCGGTTGAGAGTTTCTTTCCACTTCTCTTCGCTCCATAGATATGAATTTATTTGATAGAGTCTTGTACGAGGCTTGCAAATCTTGCAAGATTGCCAGCTGGGTGTCTTGAGTAGATGTGTTTACTATTGGGGAAAGTGCAAGAATAGGAGGGAGCATCAAAAGGGGAGGGGGTGCTGGTAGGAGCGGGATGCTCGGCTGTCCATTCCACTTGGGAAGGGCGACATTAGGATTTGTAGGGGGAACTGGAGAAGCAACACTTGAAATTTGAGGGAAATTTGGAAAGATAGGTGGAATTATCTTGGAAGGGAATCTCCCTATGGCGATCAAGTCCTTTTCTACTTTCTGTGCTTCTAGATAGATTTTAGGAAAAGTTGTTACTCGAGACTATCTGATAGCCATACTTATTTCTGAATTGAAAGCTCTCAAATAGTAGTATATAGCTCCTTCTTGTGATGGTCTCAGGCCATCAGGAACTCTCTTCCAGGTTCGACTGAACCTGATATTAAAATCCATGATCTCTTCTTGAGGGTGCTTCTGAATGGCGTTAAACTGATTTAGTAATGAAAAAGGATCAGTATGCTCATTAAATTCTTCCACTAATTTTCTAGTGAGTTGAGCCTAGGTAGATATAGATTGGTATTCCAGGGCTCTGTACCAGTAGAGCATTTTTCCTTTAAGGAAATAATCAGTAGCCTGATCATCACGTCTTCCTCTGAGATGTCATATATTGGCACCAATGCAGCCACATCCAGGCAATGTTCATATGTTGTTTTTCTAGTACCATCATACTGGGGTAGCGCTTTCAGAGCTGCTACTGGTATTGGGTGCTGGATTCCAAGATTCAAAGGGCCTGTATGGTTCCACAAAGGATAGGGTAGTTCAGGCAGATTTCCAGCCATCGTAGTTAGATTGGTAACTAGAGTTGGGGTTCTGATAGCAGCAGTGCTAGAGAAGGCTATATGAGAAGTATTTGCTTGCCTGGGATTGCTATTGTGAGTAAGAACTATCCTAGCAACCAAAACCAGGTTAGCACGAAGGCTACCAAGGTGTAGTTCGAAGAACTCTATGGGCTCTTCTAAATTTTTTGCTTTAGATCTGGTTATCATAAGAATGGTTCATAACCAGATACTGGGTAAGGATTTATTCAGGGTTCCTTTCCTGTGCGGAGTCGCCAGGTCATAAAAAAAAGGTTAACAGGACAAAGGCTTCACCGGGACTTTGACTGTATATAATGCGTGGGATTTGGGTCCCATCGGGCGTGCCAAAAACTATTGGAATGAAATCCACCTTAGGTTATAATTTGCGTCCAAGACTTCGTCAACATTGAATGACCAGGCTAAAACTAAGGTTTGCCTGGTTCAGTCTCTAGAGAAGGTTGGTTCCTTGTTTTTATAGGAAAATGGTAGAGAGAAAGGAATGCTTAAAGAAGGGAAATGTAGCCAATGCTATGAGATTAAAAATGGTACAGATTAAGTAACAACATAGTGCTGATTCAACCTTTTTATAGAAAAGCATAATAAAACCCAACACACAATAAACTAAGATCACTCGGTGAATATTTAACCCCTAAGCAGTTTATCAGTGAAGTAAATTGTAGATCTAATAGAACATTTAACACAGAAATTTAGTTTAAGAATTAATGTATGGTATATTCAATATAGATTCAACTTTAGCAATAAATGATCACATACATACTTGCACACCAAATGAGCTCAGAACCAGGGTGGATGATCTCTATTAATCTTTTAGAAGTCTGAATACATAGCCTTGTAAACACCTAAGAGCCGACCTTGTGTTTTGGTCGCTCATTCTTTATATAGAGTTTTACATAACAGACTAATGAAAGTTGTTACAACAGAATGCCCAAAGGCTTATCCTAACAATAGAGTGGTTAGAGATCGAGATCTCTTCTTGTTACATAGATATCTTTTGAGTGATGGAACTTTTAACCAAAAAGGTTAAGATATTCTTGTTACAGAGATCTTCTCCACTCGCTTTTATATATGTTGGTTCTAGCTTGGCAAAACGTCGCGCTATCATGACTTTTCCTCCTTTGCTTGGTCCTCCTCTTCAAAACGTCATGCTATCACGACTTTTTCTCCTTCGCTTGGTCCTCCTCTTCAAAACATCGTGCTATCATGACTTTTTCTCCTTCGCTTGGTCCTCCTCTTCAAAACGTCGTGCTATCATGACTTTTTCTCCTTCGCTTGGTCCTCCTCTTCAAAACGTCATGCTATCATGACTTTTTCTCCTTCGCTTGGTCCTCCTCTTCAAAACATCGTGCTATCATGACTTTTCTCCCTCGCTTGGTCCTCCTCTTCAAAACGTCATGCTATCATGACTTTTTCTCCCTTGCTTGGTCCTCCTCTTCAAAACGTCGCGCTATCATGACTTTTTCTCCCTCACTTGGTCCTCCTCTTCAAAACGTCGTGCTATCACGAATTTTTCTCCTTTGCTTGATCAAAAATAAGGAGAGTACCTTTATTTCCCCGAGTGTTGTCATTTTGACCAACATGTCCTTTCCAAGATTTTTACATCAAGGATGGACTACTTAACAAATTGGACAAATTTTATGTTCCTTGTGAGCCAAGAGTGTCACTTCTTAAGGAAGCTCATTCTACACTTTATGGTGGTCACTTTGGGAAACACAAAACACTTCATCACTTACAAAGATTTTTCTATTGGCCAAGAATGCAAAGGGATGTGTTAAGGTTTCTCAAATAGTGTACAGTTTGTTGTCGCTCGAAACCATCTAACAAGAAGTTTGGCTTAGGCATTCCTTTGTCTATTCCTTCATGTACTTGGAAAAGCATTTCCATAGAAATAGTTAGTGGTTTTCCCATGACAGTGCGACAACATGATTGTGTATTTGTGGTTGTTGATAGATTTAGTAAGATGGCTAAGTTTATTCCTTGTCGTAAGATAAATTTTATGCCAGACTTAGCCCAATTATTCTTTGATAGCATTTGGTGATCCTTTGGTCTACCTACCAGCATTATATCGTATCGTGATTCATGCTTTATGGATCACTTTTGGCATTCCTTGTGGAAAATTTTAAGAGTTTCCCTTAACTTTTCCACTGCCTACCATCCACAGTCCGATGGGCATACTGAAGTGGTGAATCATACACTTGTGCAGAGTCTACACATTTATCATCATGCTTCACCAGCAAAGTGGGACATGAGTCTCACTTATATTGAGCATGCTTACAACATGGCACTCAATTCTTCTACATGACACTCTCCTTTTGAGGTTTGTTTGGGATTTCAGCCTTGGGCACCTTATGAGTTACCTTTGTCCTTGCCTTCTCCTATCACTTCTCATCTTTCGAAGGAGCAAGACAAGACACACTCATTTATTCAACACTTGCATAATCTTCAATAAAAGGTGATTGAGATTTTGTAAAAGACACAACAGTAACAGAAATAGGTTGTGGATCGACATTGAATTCCTCATCCATTTTAGGTTGGTGATAGAGTATGGTTGCACCTTGACAAGCAGTATTTTTTTGATAAGACTCATAGTAAAATAAAACTGATTTTCTATGGGCCTTATACTATCCTTCAGTAGGTGTCTGATAATGCCTTCTGCCTTGATCTTCCCACACACTTGGGGATTCATGATGTCATCGATGTAGATCTATTGAATTTTTATCATGACTCTACATTGGAGACCATACTAGCTATCAGTTATCCTATGGACATGGTTCCTGATTCTCAGTTATCATTGGATTCAAACTAGATTTATGACACGAAGACTCGATAGGGGTCCACCACCTTGTATCTTGTGGCTCGATGAGGACAACTATCGAATCAGGCTTGTTGTATTTCTTTTCATCAGATGTCACGTGACTTTCCTACTCTTTTGAAAGCATTGGAGTCTAATGCTTCTATTATGCAGAGGCATTATGAGGATTGATGTTTGATCACTCATATGACCCCTCTTTTATTTCCTAGCTAGGTTTGCATAGTTTATTTCTTGCAATTTAATATTTTAAGTGAGTCTTATTCTCACATCCACTTCTTGTGCACTAGTTGTCAAGCTAGTTGTCATTTAGGAGTATTAGTTAGTAATAGTTAACTCAAGATAGCTTAAGCATATTTTCTAGCTAACTTCTTATCTTCTATGTTGGCTAAGATGTTACGTGCAATTTCTTATGCCACTATTCTAGCCTTTGGTTAGTGTGGTTATGTATTTTGGGACCAATCCATGATTTTTTAGAATTGGTTATGTATTTTGGGCCTTTTGAGCCTATAAATTAAGTTTATGAATAATAGAACACTAGTTGGATTTTCAACCTTCTCATTTTGTGAATGATCATGAGTATCATTGTTATGTGAAATTGAGAACTATCTCGAGCTAGGGTTTGTGAAAGAACATAATTATCATTGTTATATGACATTGGAATCATCTTAAGTCAAGGTTCGAGTTCCATAGTGTGAGTTGGTGGAAGTATAGTGAAACAATTGGTTAGGGTTTGTAAGCAAGTTGTGTTTCATTGAATGGATGGTTGAGTGAATTTGGTTGAAGCATTATTGATTGAGTGCATTGGAGTGATAGTTTAAGATTTGTGAAACAAATTATTCCTTATTTATGAATTGATTTGAAAGTGAGTTTGAAAGTGATAGAGTGAATTGTGAGTGTGAAACATATTGAGTCTCTTACCATTCTCTATATGTTTTTATGGTTAAACAATATTTTGAGTTATACTTGTTTGTGTAATTAAAGAGGTTTTCTGAAAGGATTAATTTGAGTTGTGTATGTAAGTTTTGCAATTGATTTGAATAAAATTTTGTGAAATCTAGTGGACTGTTTTGAGTAAGTCATAGAGGGGACTTAAGTTAAGCAAGATTTTGTGAAAGCTTGTGAGAAGATTTGATTAAGTCCTAGAGGGTACTTAAGGATAGAGTTGAGTGAGATTTTTTGAAAGCTTAATAACATGTTAGTGTGAGATTTTGTGAAATCTTAAGGACATATTAGTGTGAGATTTTGTGAAAGCTTGCAAACATATTTGAAATAAGTCTTGGTGAATATTTGAGAGCATATTTGAGGTAAATTATAGTGAAGACTTGTTGAGAAAATTGGACAAGTTCTAGAGAGGACTTGTTGAGCAGATTTGAGTTAAGTCTTTGTGAAGACTTGTTGGACAAATTTGAGGTAAGTCTTTGAGAAGACTTGAGAGTAGAGTTGATTGATTGATTTGTTTAAGCCTTGAGTTAGGTTTGGGATAGATCTAAGCAGAGTTTATTTTTTATTGGATCAATATTTGTGTTAAGGCTTGAGAACATATTTGAGATAGAGATTGAGCAGATTTGTGCTAGACTGAAGGAGAGTGTTTACTACGAATTTGAGATAGAGATTGAGCAGATTTGGACTAGATCGAAGGATAGTATTTAGTGCAAATTTGAGATAGAGATTGAGTAGATTTGTACTAGACCAAAGGATAGTGTTTAGTGCAGGTCTGAGATAGATATTGAGTATATTTATGCTAGATCGAAGGATAATTTTTAGTGCTAATTTGAGATAAATATTGAGCATATTTGTGCTAGATCGAAGGACAGTGTTTAGTGTAGATTTGAGACAAATATTGAGCATATTTGTGCTATATCAAAGGACAGTGTTTAGTACAAATTTGAAATAGATATTGAGAAGATTTGTGCTAGACCTGAGGATAGTGTTTAGTGCAAAGATAGAGTAGAGCTGAGAGCAAGCTTTAGAGGTGATAGAGTAGAGGATAGTAGTCTCCAGTTTATAGATATCCATTAGCCAAGGCAATGAGGACAGAGATCTTTAGTGAAGAGAGATCCACAAGGCAGTGTAGTGGAGGCAATAGTCTTCTAGACGGTCATAAGCTAGAGCAGAGGAGAAGGAGTTCTCCTGTAGATAGATATCCACAAACTAGTAGAGAGGAAAGAGTTCTCCTATGGATAGAGATCTACGAACTTGATCAGGGAATCGGTATCTCCTTTGGACATAGGTCCATAAACATTGTAATAGGGAAGGATTCCCAAGAGATTTGTTGAGAAAATTTTAGTAAAATATTTTCTCCATGGAGTAGCCCACATTGGGTGAACCATGTTAAATTGGTGTCTCTATTGTGTGTGATGATTTATGCATTACTTTGATTATTATTGTTGATATTGCCATTGATATATTGCATAATATTATTTGGGAAAGAAAAGTAAAAAGTGATCTTATATTTTTCACCCCCCTCTCAATATAAGCTTGTGTTCTTCAATTGGTATCAGAGTGGGTTCCTTCAAAAGAGTTTAACAGGTTGAATTAAAAGCTTATAGGAACACAGATGGATTATCAAAGTGGATATTCAAGGAATAAGGCACTATTGTTCGATGGGAACAATTATGCATTCTAGAGTGTAAGAATGAAGGTTTACCTAATGGCACAAGGAAATGATATATGGCAAGCAGTTGAGGATGGGTACATACTACCAGCTACTACACCTATAGATAAAGATGGTAAGCTCCTACAACTGAATAATTCAAAGGCAATGAATGGAATATTAAATGGTTTACGTGAAACAGATTTTGTAAAAGTTATGGATTGCACATCAGCAAAAGAGATTTGAAATAAACTAAAAAATATATATGAGGGAGACAAAAAGGTTAAGATGGCAAAATTGTAAAATCACAAGAAAATATTTGAAGACCTAAATATGAAGGATAAGGAAGACATTTCTACATACTTCATATGGATGAGGTTGTTAACTCCATGCAAGGACTTGGGTTTAAAGTGGAAGAATCAGATGTTTGTCAAAAGGTTTTAAGATCACTCTCTAAGAGGTATAATGAAAAGGTTTCAATCATAGAAGAGAAAAGAGATATTGAAAATTTTACAAGGTATGAGTTATATGGAACTCTCACAGCTTTTGATATGAGAATAAAAGAGGATTCTATTCCCCAGAAATAAGTAGCCTTCAAAGTTATAAATGATACAAAGGGTAAGAAGTCGGATTCAAGTAATGAGTCATCCAGTGATGAAGAATCAAACTATGGCAGAAGGAACAAGGACACAAAAAAATATAAAGGTACAAAAATAGTTAAGTGTTTCAAGTGTGGTAAATATGGTCACTATGCATCTGATTGTCCAAAATTTGGAAATAGCAGTGGTGATAAGAAACATGATCATAAGTACAGGAAAGCAGGAAAATACAGGTATAAAAAAAAGTAGATATGGACAAGGTAAGTAAGGAAATAAGTTTATCCAAAGGCATAAGAAGAGTTTTTATGTAGATAAGATAGGCAAGAGTCCAAGTGATAGTGATGAAAGGTCATCAAATAATGAAGAAGAAGAAATTCTATTTTTGATAGTAGAAAAATAAGATGTTAGAAAAAGGGCACCAATAATTCTCAAGTGTTTTAGGTGTGGTAACTTTGGTCATATTGAAGATCATTGTACAAAGAATGGATTTAGTTTCAATGAATATGAATATGAAGATGCTCTTGAAGGACCAGAAGAAGAAAGTCTTCTTATGACAATTAAAGAATAATAAAGTGCTCCTATTGAAGATAAATCATAAAGGAATGAAGATGATCTAAAAGAAGAAGAATCAAAATAAGAGGAAGGATAATTTGATCTTGAGGGTGAGCTTATTTCTACTCTTAAGTAATTAAGTAAGGTAAGAAAGCAGAACTCAAAAATCAAGCTTTAATTTCAAGTGTGATGAAGAGAAAGGAAAGCTTATAGAAGATCTAACCAACTCAATAGCTAAGACAAGGAGATTTAAAGAAAATTTAGAGGCAAAAATATTAGAATGTGAAATATTAGAGCATGAGGTAGCTTCACTAAGGAAGGAAGTAAAAGAGTCTAAAGACAAGCTACATAGGTTTGGTAGAATCTCAAAGAACTTGGATAAGATTATCAAGGTACAAAGATCTTCATCAAATAAAATTGGACTTGTTTTTGAAAAGGAACATAGAAGACGATGAGAGAAGTCAATCTCAAGCTCCATTTAAGAAGAAGCTTCAAAAGAAGAAAGTGTAAGAGAGAGTGAGACTTCTGAGGATAAGTTGGAAAATATAAGTTCAACAAGGAAAGGAACAATGCACAAATGAGGAATAGATGGAACAAGAAACAACATAGGGAAGAAGAAACTAAGAGACCAATGGGATCAAGGAAAGGTTTCTTCAATGGACATTACTTCTCATGTCACAGGTTTCTTCTATAGTGGCTAGGGTTTGAGATCTAGTTTCCCTTGATTTAGTCATATATTTCCTATTTTCTACATTTGATTCAGTTTATCTAACCTATATTAGCTTGCTTTACAGCATTTATCTGCTTAATTCTTAGTTTTGTAATATATTTACATTCATTTGTTCATTGTATGTTGTATTTAAGCATTAGCATTATTTATTATACTTTCTTGGAAATTAGCCTCATATTGAGAGGTATCATGTGCTTTTGATGTTTCTTGTTTCCTTGTACACAAGTGGCAGATTATTCCAAGGATAAGGAATCATTCAAGATCCTACCTCTTGACATTAGAGGAAGAATCCAGTAAGCCCTCAAGAAAAGTGTTGGTAAAGTTAAGACCATTGAAGTGCATCTCTCCCCGTTGAGGGGTCCAAAACTATTGTAACAATTGTATCAATTTGAGGGACTCCATAAGAGGGAGATATTGTAATCAATTTTGGTCATTATTAATAAAGAAGCACCTCATTTATTGAATTTATGTTATCTTTTACAATGGTTACTTGATTTTCATTATATGCTTGTAATAGTGTAGATGGTTTTTACCTTTATACAAGTGGCGATCACGGTGGGAGATACAACCAACCTGAGCCACCTGTGACTCCCATATGTATCCATGCTACAGTTTAGCAAATGCTAGCACAAAATCCATTATCGGGTCCACCAACAAGACCAGTGGTAATGTTGAGAAATAGGCTTATGCAGAGTCTACATATAGCCCCTACAAAGCTATTAATTTATGAGCTCATAGTTCAGTCTCCCAGGCATAGGGAGACTTTTATGGATATTCTATGATCTATTGAGCTTTAGCCCCAATATCTTGAAGCATTTACTAACTTTGTGGGGTAAGTACAATAGTGTTAGGAACTAGTGATCAAATTTTATGATCACAAAATCAAATCAGTTCCAACTGCTATAGTGGACCCTATGTTGCACATTATAGCGAGTGTTAACCACGCTCCATTCAAGAGGATATTGATTGACATAGGTTCCTCGATCAAAATAATAACAACAAAAGCCTTAGGACACTTGAACCTTCCTAAGTCGCACATCATCACTTTGACGTTTACACTATGGGCATTTAACGATGTGTTATGCTCGATAGTTGGCACCATAGTCTTACCAATTTAGGGAGGGCTAAAGACTATCTCAGTAATGCACCACATCTTAAAGGGTGTTATGCAATACAACATTTTATTAGGTCATCTATGGATCAAGGACATGATATGTATTCCATCAATCTTGCATTAGTGTATCAAATATGTACATGAGGGGCCGATCCATGTAGTCCCATCAGATGATGAACCCTTTAAGTTCATCAACCAAGTTGATTTATTAGGGGACTTTGTCATCCCTTATATGCATCTATATATTCATCCAATATCTCCTACTAGACTTCCAAATAGCAAAAGTAAATCAGTGCAGACCGATTTGTCTACATCAGCCCCGCCCAAGGCAACAACTATTTTTGATGCATCGTCAACGTCAAAACTAAAATATGATAGGAAACATAAGGCACCTCTTATGGAGGAAGATCCTGGGGTGATTCCAACTATAGTGAATGTAGAGATTCCACCACTGATGGATGAAGGTAATTTGCATCACCTAGAAGAGGACATACCCCAACCTATATAACCTGCATCATCAACGGTATTATATATGCCATAGGTAACCATCCATTTAGTTAATCCTGGGTTAACTGAATATCTTGTGCAGAATGTGACGTTCATGCCTATCATAGAGTCTATACAAGACATGGGGAGACCACGAGTCCCCCAACTACCCATCAAAATGGTGGTGCAACTAGGGGTACCACCCAACCAAAATAATTTTATATATTATGGTATGGACCAAGCAATAGAATTCTCACCATAAGACAATGACGATTACAAACCATTCACGACGAACGTTCGCTATCTATCTAATCCTGAGTATGCTCTCAGGTAATTCAAGCAATACCATTGGCATGATTATGGTTTGGGTCTATATGAGCAAGGGTGCAAAACCCCTTACCAACCACAGTACCAGTTGCTAACCAATAGATTTGGGTTAGGATATCATATCTATGGACAGGATAAGCTTTTAGTGATATCCTTAGACCGCCTGAGTCTAGGCCTTGGGGAATAAATCGATTGGTATCCATACCACCCCAACCCTGATTATGCTCGAAGGGGTGACTATCCTGTAACTATGGTCGCAATTGAACCTCCTCTCAATTATCACATGTGAATATCTCAACAAGAGTGTGAATATGAGAGAAATCCTATAGAGGAGGAACCAAAACACAATTATTAAGAATATGACGGAGATTACTTCTTTGAATCATATGAATATAAGGACGAATCAAAGCAAAAATCAAATAAAAATTAGAAAACGTTAAAATTCAAACAAATCAAAAATCAATAAAATTCAAAAATATTGCAAAACATCAAAAATATAAAAAACATTTGCATTTTACACTTTGCATTACATCATATGCATTCATTTAATTGCATTGCATTAGGCATATTCATCCATTGCACTTGCATTAGGATAATGTGTGTTTAAAATATTACAAACAACACCACGTTTGTGTATCAATCATGCATCCAAAAATCATCATCATTCATCACATCCACCCTTGTGAGTAATTGTGTTTTTCAACACAACCCCCTTTAGTTGCTATATGGAATATACTAGGGTTTTTCGATCATTCAACCATACCTAGTTGTCTTTTATAGATTTTGAAGAAAGTTATCTTTATTTCAGGAGATGAGGTCTAGTTTTTATAGTACCTTGCATATTTCAAAATCCTATCACAACTTAAACATTAAACAATCCTAGTTTGAAACAAGGAAGGATGAACACTACGAAGTGATCCTAGACACCTTAAGCAAAAGGTTTTTACTTTCTCATATTGTGATGCGTATGGTCTAGAATTTTGATCACTAACAAAAGGACAAGTTCCCCCCTACCTAATAAATCCCTTGCTTCAATACAAAAAGAGCAAATCCCAAAGCACAATCAAAGCAAAATAAACAATGATTCTTATCACTAAATAAATACCTTGGTCAAAAACATAAAATAAATAGTGATAATCATCACTAAGCATAAGCAAGTATCCCAAATAAATGAAGAAAATAAGGGGTTTAAGAGCTTGAATCCTTGGAATGATCAATATTTGAAAACCATCAAATGATCCCCATTAAAACAATGGCTGAATGAATCTCGCCTAGCAATGGGATAATTCTAAGAAATTCACATGATTAGCTAGCTTTAGGTGGCTTGTATTACCTAGTAGTCTAATCCAACTACATCCAACTTAGGATCATGATGAGCATATGGTGATCCTCATTACAATAATGGGTTGAATGAATCCCACCTGATAATGAGGTAGTCTTATGTTTCCTCTAATATATTCACTTTGCACACACAAGGATTATGCTTATATTCTTGGTCTTCTTAAACATATTAAGTCTTTCAGAAGTCTTGTATAGTCATTATGCAACTTTTGAATCTATCAACTAGGGTGTTTGAGTCTCATGGAAAACCTCAAAAATTCCCTCATCAATTATCTCATCAAATCAATCACAATTTTTCTTATAATGTTTTGGCTATTAAAGGATATTCATGGAATATGATAGATACCATATGAATGTTAGCAATGATATTTAGACGACCACTAACTATTTTATGTATATATTTTAACTTTCAAAATTTTATAAGGAAAACCCATACATCTCACATCATATCAAATCACATATGGATGCTTAAATGATTACTTCTTATGATAAGATTTAACATTTTCATTCACAATTTTTATACATTCTATGGTGTCTCCCACTAGTTTGTTAAACACATATTAAATTCATTCCTTATGTTTTAAGTTATTAAAACATACATGTTCATTTGCATTAAATCATCCTCATGTAATTAGTGCATCATAAACATTGCATTTTTCATATCATATCTCATATATTAAATGCATCAACAACTGAAAATAAATTAAACATGAATCTAACATACATTATTGCGTCCACATATGCATACATAGTAGAGAATCCATACATTTATATCATAGCATCTAATCATGTATCTATCATCTAGCTATCTCATGTCTTATTACATTGCATATATATAGCATAAATCAAAACATTACATAAGCATTGCATCCACAATTGCATCACATAAACATAAAATAAATAAATAAACATAAATACACATAATGAACTAAGAAAATAGTATCATATATATGTGTAAATCAAGGTACATAGGGTTACCAAATTCCCATAGGCTATAAATGTGTAGGTCCTCAGACCTTACACTAAAAAATGAGATACTACATCATGTAATCTCTACCAAGGCCTGCATCCCCCTGAAGCGCCTCCACCCTTGACTTTGTCTTGAGGAGGTTGTCTAGAGCTAGAACCCCCTACAGTGCCTCCACCCTTGGATTTGTCCCATAGAGGCTTTCTAGAGCTAGCACCCCATGTCCGCTCTGATCGAACACTTGATCGGTGACTGGGCCGCACTCATGACTACCTTGACTCACTCTCCCAGCCCTAATGAGAGCCTCCTGCTATAGACCTCTTTGGTAGAGTGCCACCCAAGATCCCAATCCGAGTCTCTAGAGTAATTATATAGGACGTGTTTGTTTTGCACTGATATGCATCTTGCTCCACTAACCCTTACAACCATCTAATCTCTGAATCAGGATATAAGCCTTCTGGTCCATGAGCGACTGGAGTAGACGGTGTAGCCTAAATAATAGGAGTAATAGGATCAATACCTAGTTGTACCCTGAGAGCATATATCTCAGCTACCTTGACATATAGTTGTGCTTGTAGGAGATCCCTTTATGCCTGTATCAGATCCCTCTGTTTCATAGCCTGATCAATAGTGGTTTGATTTGAGTCTATTTGGGCTTGGAGAGTAGTCCTCTCCTCCTCAAAACCCCTCCATATCTACTGCCATGCAATAAGCTACACCTATAAATTAGCAAGAGATGTATCTCGCTCTAAGATCTGACTTTGAGTTATCTATAGTTGTGGTTGTAGACCATGCATCTGAATCTGCAACTAGGACACCTCATCATTGGGGCATCCTCCTCCTCGAGGACCTCCTTAGCCTATACTACAGCCTAACCCCACTCTTCCTCAGTCTTACGATGCACTCGTCACTCGTCTCCATCACCTCCCTTGGTGGCGGTCTTATCCTACCCCTACCTAGGCTACCATCACCCTTCCATAACCTGGATACCCACCAAGTGTCGTATGCTATGATAGTCCCAGGATCCTCTACACCAGTAACATGTATAGGAGCATTTATCTCCTCTACTAAATTTGTAATGCATACCACTAGGAGATGGCACTCTACCTGTAGGCAATGATAGAGGACTGACTCCTCTGGTACATCCTGCCTTAGCCCAAACTATCTAGTCACCCGAGAGAAATGGAAAAACTCTTTGATCCTAGGGCGGTGCTCGATAACCCATCTATCATGCCTCACCCATGCTAGGTACCTATCTACCTCCTCCTAAGTGGAGAAATCCAAGTAGGGTATCCATATGACATCCCTCGATTGTAATCCAGTCAGTGCCATAGCATAGTGCTATAGGTCCCCTGCATGATATTGACTTCGTCGAGTCTCTATCATATGTGGCCATCGTGCGGTGTAGCACTATGCATCTACTGCAACTGATGTAATCTCAAGGGGTAGCCCATCAAGTCTATCTATACTAATGTGCTCCCAAACCCATACTTGGAGTAGCAGGATGCATCCTACCCCAACTCATCCTCGATGAGTGATCTGATACAACTCATCGTAAAGTTGTGCTAATAGAGTGCTCCCCCATGTCAAAATCAGTGGCTCTTTTGTGGTGCTCTCTAGCAAGTCTTGAACCACATCTAAGAGGTTCCATGAGAACCTCACACTTGAAGTATCTAGTAAAATCACATTACAAATAATGTGCATGAGTACGACATGGCGTCACGAAAAGACATATGCTATATACCAGCGTGTCACAGGTACCCCACCATGCTCAGTGTCTCCCAGTGCTGCTACAACATCTCCCCTGAATACCCACTAGAAGACCGCCTCCCTTGTTGTAAGCGAATATGAAGTGATGGCCCGTCCATCTATGGGTATCCTAAATATATGGTAGACATCCTCCAACGTCACTGTCATCTCACCGATAGGAATATGGAAGGTGTTAGTCCTATAGTCCCATCGATGGGCTAGGGCTGTAAGATAATTTTGGTCCAACATGATATTCAATAACCACATCGCATAGCTGAAGCCAACTGCCTCAAACCACTCTAGCTCCTCATTATACAACTCTAGAATTAGCTCAATCAACAAATCAGGCTCTCATGTCTGTGCTATCAAAGTCTAAAGTGTAAAAAGCAAAAGAAAATTTTAAGTTAAAATCAATTTAACAAGTCTCCAAACACAATAAACCAGTTACATCAAGCTAATAAGTGCACAAACAAGCAAAAACATTCAAAAACTTGCATCAAACAAACACAAAAAACAATTAATTCATTCAAAAACACAAAAAAATAAAAAAATTCTCTAAATTCCCCTAGCCATCGAATGCGACAACAGTCGCGGTTGCACACCGCTAACGTCGACAGTTGCTAGCACCAATAGTCAATTTTTTTATCATTGGAATTTGAACCCAACTCTAGTCAACGATAGCGGTCCCATTTTGCCAAATTGAGATCCGCCATCGCTGATAGCGATTGTGGGATTGACTTTAGACGAGGTCAAATACCCCCCAAAAAATCCCAAAAAAATAAAAATACCCCCATCTAAGCTAACCTAAGATAATCCTACCTACATGGTGAGGTTCATTACGAGCAATTTAGTAAGGTTTAGTTAGACTCATTACTTAATGACGTTTGTTTTAATTGCAATATTGACTAGAGTGAGATAAAACGAGTCTACGAGCTCTGGCTCTGCCACTAGTGGATTCTTCGGGTTGGTCCACCATTTTGGTTTGGGGTCACTTTGGTAGCGTTTTGTATCAAGGTTTATCTCTCTCCTCTTAGAGCTCACTATTTTCTTAATCCAGCTAGCAATAATGAAACTGAAAAACCCTCATTTTTATTTTATACTTTTCATTGTTTCCCTGATTTTTGACATCGATTGCGGCTCATGAATGTCGTGTTGTTGATCACTAAGCTTGATAGCAACTACAAGATTTGCAGTTTCTAGTTGTTGTACCTAACAACGGCTAGCAAGCAACAATAAATGCCCTCATTTTCTCACCATGAGGTATCTTAAAATGGATATTAAAGCCTATCTATCGGTTCAAAATTTTAATAAAATCATCAAAATAACAAAACATAAAATAAATCAAAAATCTCAAATGCGCCTCATATCTAGTTATTTACCCTAATACACTTGGCGATTGTAGTGATTTGCGCTCCATGCAATCCGGCAAGATAAGGATATTTGACCAAATTATTCATTGTTGACTTGAAATGACTTCACTTCACTCCCCAAGAAAGCCATTGCGGTTAGACTGCTCCACAAGAATGAGGTATTCATTTTCTTTCATCTATGAAGCTCCATTTAAGCATCATAAAATCACAAAATAACAAATAAATCAAATAAATCAAAATTTTCAAATGCACCTTGTATCCAGTTATTTACCCTAATTCACTTGGATATTGCAATTTGTGCTTTATGCAATCTGGTAAGATGAGTAAATTACCATAAGGACATTTAACCAAATTATTCATCGTTGACTTGAAATGACTTCACTTCAATCCCCAAGAAGACCATGGCAATCGAACTGCCCCGAGGGAATGAGGCATTCATTTAATTTCTTTTATAAATTTTTTGTTAATCATCGAACATAGTGATTCATCACATGCTTAATTGAATTGCTATCATCTTGATTTCCTAAGAAGGCCATTACGGTTAGACTGCTCTGCAGGATAGAGATGTACAATTATTTTTAATGGTTGAAATAACAGCTGCAATAGGGCCTACCTAATAACAACTTTAACCACCCATAACTATCTAAACTAATCATCTTGGTCAAGCGACTCATTGCTTTTATCACTGGTCCATTTTCCTCATCGACTCGTCGCTTGAGGGGGTAGTCATAATAATATCATTCAAAAATCAAAATCAACAATTGATAACTTAATCAAGTTAATCACGTTCATCTTACAAATCATTGCTGACATCTATCATAAGCTTACCCTCCTATTGGGAAAATAGCAAATATAGCAAATTAAATATTTGGCGTATGTTCTTCGATCCTTATCGATTTCATTCATATCACAATAAAAGGTTTACTCAATTTAAGTCTTCCATTCTATTGGAAGCAATTATTATGAGATGTTCATCCTTTATTTGACTAGGACATCTAACGTTGATTAGATCAATGAACATTCGTCAACCTACAATATAACATTAGGTCATTTATTTTTTCTCAGCATTGTGTTCTCCCACAATGCATCCCAAAAATGAGCATTTGTAGACACCTAAAACACATCATGTTTAGGATACTACTCATATGGGCACCTTTGTAGACTGTATGAATGATCGTGGACCAACCATATGAATGATATTGGAACTTTCCAACAGTTAGCAGTGGTTCTAACCACTCATTTAGAGTAGTCTAGTCCTAAGCAGTCTCAACCGCTATGAATGACAGTGACTAACTGTGCTAGTTGCACCTGTCAACAGTGGCTACAGGCACCCTGCCCCTAGTCACGCTGAGTGAAAGCGGTTGGCCCTGTAACAAACTTTACCTCCCAGGGCAGAGCAAAATCAGTTGCAAGTAACCAACTTGCAATGGTTCTTGGGCAGTTTTGATCTGGGAAGCTTCCAAAAGCTTCCCCCTAACTGCCCCAAGCTAGCAGGTTCTTGATCTAGACTTCCTTGACAAGCCAAGGTGAGAACTTGGGGAAGTCTATTTACAGGCCTCCCAAAGAGCTCAAATTATCATGAATTGACGATAGCGAACCCCTATCGAATTGGAGAGCGATTGTGTATCACTTGAGGAGTGCCAAAGTGTTGTCCAATTGCATAATATCACATGTTTTTGCATCTATGGAGCTTCCAAAGGATTGAGGATCAAGCTTACCATTCCACATCAATCCATCACAAATCGAAGATAATTCAATCATAAATCTATATTGTGACATAAATGTGAACCTTGAACATCAATTTTAAGGAGAAATCAAGCATAAAAAACCCTTGATTTTAAGAGTAGAACACTGTCACAGCGGCCACTACCATTGACAGCAGCCCGTTGGCTCAATCATTGAATTCAAGCATAGCTAGTAGAGCCAGTTGCTATGAGCTATAGTGGCTAGGGTTTGAGTTCCAATTTTCCTTGATTTAGCCATAGATTTCCTATTTTTTGTATTTGATTCGATTTATCTAACCTAGATTAGCTTCCTTTACAGCATTTGTATGGTAAATTTTTAGTTTTTTAAGAATCTTTACATTCATTTTGTTCATTTCATGTTGTCTTTAAGCATTAGCCTTATTTCTTGTACTTTCTTGGAAATTAGCCTCATATTGAGAGGCATCATGTGCTTTTGATGTTTCTTGTTATTTCCTTGTACGCAGGTGGCATATTCTTCCAAGGATAAGGCATCATTCAAGATCCTACCTCTTGACATTAGAGGAGGCATCTAGTAAGCCCTCAAGCAAAGTGTTGGTAATGTGAAGACCATTGAAGTGCATCTCTCCTCGTTGAGGGGTCCAAAACTATTGTAATAATTGTATCAATTTGAGGGACTCCCTAAGAGGGAGATATTGTAATCAAGTTTGGTCATAATTAATAAAGAAGCACCTCATTTCTTGAATTTATGTTATCTTTTGCAATGGTTAATTGATTTCCTTTAATTATATGCTTGCAATAGTGTAGATGCATGGTTTTTACCTTTATACACAGCCATATCGATATTCATCATACTTGCTCTTTATCCATCATAAGCTATTATTCATGGAGGACTTGACCTTCTCCTCGACCGCATAGATTTTTTAGGAATCCACTCATCGCTTTCGCTTCGTCTTTGGATAATTATGTAGATTAAGCCCATTGAGTTTCGCCTTGGATCCATTAAAAATATAGGTCGTTTGATTAGATCCGCCAAATGAAGAATAGGGCACAACCATGGTCTTGGCCTTCTCCATATCTCCAAATCAAACAAGTTCTTCAATATCAGGCACTCCCCTTAATGACAACATTACTGCAAAATATTTAACATCCACCCAAGCCAATAACACAGATGGGTCCATCCCTTTCATGGTCTTTACTTTTGGAGTGGCCTCTCCATCATGGCTATTTTGGGTAAAGAAAGTATCAGGTGGATAATGTTAAGGGCAAAGTGTTTTGATGACAGACATGGGGGCCGAGTGGCATAGGACACCATGATGTGTTTATGTGATCTGGTCTTTTCAAGGGTCCAAAATGTGTTGTAGGGTAGTGGACATGGCTGATTTGGTGTGACATGGACGGGGTTGCAGACCATGTGGAGGAAGTAAATGCATGGCCTTTTGTTTTGGAAATTGGAGTACTTACCAAATAAAGGCATATATTAAATTAAAATATAGGGAACATGGAAAATAAAGGGTCAGGAATCCATTGATTTAATTTGATCCAAATTTATCCAATTTCACACTCTGCTTTCTTGCTCTAATCAGCCATATTCGAAAATCTGAATGGCCTTTTTTCCTTCTTAGATATTTTAACAAACAAATGTTTTTTCGTTTTAGTTAGTTTCTTGGAAATTTTGAGTATTTTTTTTAGTTGAAGTATATATTTAAAAAAAATGAAAATCATCATTTTTATAATTATAATTTAAATATTTTAATATAAACTTAATATTATACAATACACTCTCCCAACAAAAATCAAAATATCCTACTGATCTTAGGTTAAAGGATGTTATGATTATAAAGTATTATTATTTTGGGTAATTGAAGGGAACAACCTCATTATAAAGAATGCAAAATTTATCATGCCTATGAAAATGAAAAATGATAAAAAAGCAAATAAAATAATTTTGTTTCAAATATTATATGTTTTTTAGTTCATAATATTTTTTTGTACATTATTAATGTAAATTGTTTGGACTTTTGTGTCGGCCTCTTCACCTTTTGATCAATCCACCTTTACCACAAAATATATAGAAAAAAGTTAGCAACATTTGCATTTGTATATGTAAGATTTGTTTCGTTGTAATTTAGTTTTGGATTTTTTTTAGATTCAAATGTGTATTAGGAATTTTTTTTTATTAGGTGGAAGAAGGGTTTTTGAAAGGGTTTTGAAAGGGTCTTCAAACCTTTTACAGAAAGGGGTTTTGAAAGGGTCTCCAAACCTCTTACAACTTAACAAAGATATTCAAAGATAACCCAAAGTGAAACATTAAAAGGTTTGAACCCCAATGGAGAAGAAACCAAACACAAGAAAAGCAATATTCCAAGGAACTTAAGAGAAACAAGAGATCCCAAGAGGCAAATCATAGGCAAGAACAAAGAGTTCTCGTACAAATTAAGGCACAAAATATCATTTCAAATATTAGAAAAAAGAATATCCCGCTCAAACAGGGATCTTGCATCTAGATTAGATTCCTAGCACCAAGCACGTAGGTTCCACCTTGATACAATTTGGCATCCAGATTAAACTCCCAGCACTAGGCACACAAGAACCTCCCTAAAACAGTCCAGTCGACCATATCTAAATTAGAATCTTACACCAAGCACACACCTTGATTCCAAATAAATTTTTCCAACTGCAACTGGGACATAGGGCACCCTATCCTAAGACCTCAAGAAGGCATTAGTGAAATCTTATGGGGAGGTCCCAGGATCCACACCGCCTTCAACCATCATCTCAACACTCTAGAATAAAGGTCAACGAGTCCCCTTCCTTGAGCAGCCATGTCCCACAACCTGTCAAGGATGTCACCCCAAAGGGTGGGAACAATCCAAACCTTGATCTCATCTCCTGCCAAGTTCCCACATAATTTTTTTTTTTAATTTAAAAATAACTTTTTTTTGCCTCGACCAAAATTCAAGATTTTGGACCCACATTGGATTTTGAACCCTTGCAATAGAAGACCACAGGGGAGAATCCATAACCAGGCTGAACATTTTTCACCTAACATACTAAAAAAAGCTAGTCTTTAAGCACTCAAAAGATTGAAGGTAACAACAATATTGCTTAGCTTAACCACCATAATTTGGATCATGTTCTCGCTTAGCATCAAAGCTTCAGGAAATAGAGCCTATAAGGATTTGAAAGAAGTATCCTCAGATACAGGTAAAACATAGCTAGGACTAGTAGAAAAAAGATGCAAAGCTAAAATATTGATTACATCAACGTAAACATCCCACATCCCAATTGGGACAATGATAACATCGATGTTTGATGGCTCCAACCATAAGTCCGAACAAAGTAGATCTAGGGTCAACGACCCAACTTTACAAAAATATAATCCCTCTTGTAATTACACAGGTCCTAGACAAACAAGCTAATAGGAAGAAAACTAGATTCGCATATCCAGGAACTTAAGCCCCAGCCCCCAAAAAAACACAAAGTCAGACTTACCTAATCCTAGTTTTCTCTCTAAGAAAATTAGAAAAAGGTCCCTAAAGAATAGGGTAAATTGAGAACAGAAAAATGAGTAAGGCAAGAGCATTGTTAAAGGGGAAGACGCCACACAAAACCAAACTTCCTACTGAGCCCAACCAACCAGCTGCAATAACCCAACTAATTGCCAACCCATAATCTACCAAAGCAACACAACCAACAAACTGACCTACCACCCAACATAATAGGAAACAGAGGATCCAATGGATCTAGGGCCACTCCAATCCCTATCGGGATGATATCGCTCAACACCCCTAAAACAACACCTTCTCTCGATCCTACAACCTCTCGTGATCCAACACCCTCACCTGACCAAGCTCCCTCTCGCAAACCAACACCCTCACCCGAACAAGCTCTGCTCCCTCTCATGCTTCTCACGAAAATATCTTTCTATTAGGATATTAAGAGGATTAAGAGGACTTAAGATTTTAATTTATTTTATCTCTTGATAAAATGTCTTCATTTATCATTTTATTGTTCTATGTTTAAACTTAAACTTTTAATTTATTTTATCTTTTGACAAAATATTTTCATTTTTTATTTTATTGTTCTATGTTTAAAATTTAATTTTAAGTAAACTTTTGAGGATACACTAACCCCCGTGAGTATGGTCTATCGGCAAGGACGCCACTTGCATTATCGGTGATGTGACCTAGGTTCAATCCCCATGGTGGATGTGTATAAGAAGTATTACTAAAAAAAAAATTGGGTTTTCATTATGAGATTCAAGTTCAAATTCGAGAATCGGAACCCTTCAAAACCTACAAACTCAAATTTTATTAAATGGCATTAGTTTAATTAGTTAAATTCCTCAATGTCTGAGGAGAAACCTATGAGACTGAGACCCTTCCTAAAACCCTACAAACTCAAATTTATTAAATGTCATTAGTTCATCTAGTTAGATTTCTCATTGTTTAAGGAGACCTAAGTTTGAATCTTGTGAAGTAATACATAATTAATATCCAATTGTGGCATCCCATGAAAGAAGTCATTAAGCTTTCTTAATAGAGATCCAAGTTCAATTCATGGGAAGGGTGGCCCCTAATATGCCCAACTTTTCAACCTCTTCAAAAAAATCATAATAATATCCAAGCTTTGTTGTAATGGCACTACATGGATAGGGTCCATTTTAATCTCATATAACCAATTGTAATTTTTTTTATACATAGGGAAGTTGGTTACATCCGCACTAATTTTAGTAACTGCCAAGTGCATGGTTGATGATTCGGCGTGATGGGAACCACAGGTTGCTCAGGATTCGTATTATCATTGTCAGTTTGGTGCGCATTCAAAGGATTCAGATTAGACTACTACCTTTGCAACATGCATGTCCCTAAGGTTTGAACCTAAGTCTCTTCTTGATAAGTGTCTGGCCAAAGAGACAATTACCAATCCACCTAGCTCTTGGAGGTAAACTATTGGGTAGAGAGAAATCTCTTAGATGGTCAACAGTGCCATCCCATCCAAGTATACTACTATCTAGAGGGAAGGCACAAGAGATCTTTTATGTGTTTGCTAAGTTTCATGTTTGTATAGGGATTCGAACTCGAGACCTCTTGTAAAATATTAATATATGTGTTTTGCAAGCGAAAATAATACTATGGATATTTTGCTCAATTTAAAGATAGAATATTATGAAACTTTTAATAGAAAACAAAATTTGATCTATAGAATACTTACTCAACATGAATGAGTTTAAAGGTGAACACTTTAAAAATTTTATTAAAAAATTTAAGATTTTAATCTTGTTGGATAAGGTTATATACCATATTTTAATAACTTAAATATAATTAAATAATTAAATTAATTAAAATCATGTTTTGATGTTTTGGAGCAAACAATTTTGTGAAAGATGAGAATATTTTTGGAGCAAGTAATAGATTTTTTGGAGCAAACGGATTTTTTAGAGCAAGCAATTTTCTAAAGCAAACGACGAAATTTTGTAGAGCAATTGATGGATTTTTTTGGAGCAACGGATTTTTTGGATCAAGGAGATTGTGAAAAAAGGGAGAAAAAATATAATAATTCTTTGAAACAGTTTGCAAAGGGAGAAAAAATATAATAATTCTTTGAAGCAGTTTGCAAGTTAGTTTGAGTCCCATCAGATTTTCTAGAGCAAGCAATTCTCTGAAGTAGAATGGAGCAAACGATGGCAATAGATTTTCAGAAGCAAGCTACGAATTTCTTTGGAGCATATGGTGATGGATTTTTTGGAGCAAGTAATTTTCTAAGTAGATGATAATTTTTTTGGAGCAAGGGACAGATTTTTTGGAGCAAGCAGTGGTGACAGAAATCCTAGAGCAAGCAATTTTCAGAAGCAAATGATAAACTTTTTGGAACAAGCAATGGAGATCAAACCCTCGTGTGAAAATAAAGAGAAAAAACATAACAATTCTCTGAAGCATATGGTGGATTCCAAACCCTAGTACATGTCTTGACAAGTATTTTTGTCTACTGTTTACTTTTCTAAATAAAAGTAAAAGTTGTTTTTGAAGATGTGTATGGTTTTTTTTTTCAAATAGGAAGGTTTGGGTAACTATAAAAGAACATATTTTCAATTTGTTAAAACTTCATATTACTTGTTGTTTAGATAGGGGACAATCTATGCAAGTAAGGACTTAGTGGAAATACAAATGAAAAACAATAGTGAGATTTCAAAGTCCTTAAAGCATAACTTGCGGCTTGCTCTAGAATGGAGAATAGAAGAACGATTTGTACTAGAACCTTCAATAGTTTGAAGGAGAATCCAACATTTTTAAATATCTTAAAACTGCTACACTTTTATTGAAAAACAGTATATGATGTTGCACTAAGGTGTAGATGGATGTTAGAGGTGTTTAAGATCTCAACTTGGATAATGAAGAAGGGGTTAAGGGGATACAAAGCGGACAAGGAGAAATATGGGTCACTACTACAATTACCATTGCAACTGCTAGATTCATCACATAGCCCTTGATTCCAGGTTGTATCACCAATAAGATGTAATAGCTCAATAGAGGGTCTAAAGGAGGCATTTGCAGGGGATTTGTTGGCGAGTTGAGTGCAAAATAGAACAAAGGTTAAGGAGGGGAAAAATGAGAAGAACAGACGAAGGCTATGACCACTAAGGATGGAGTCATCATCATACGACATGTAGAGTTAATTATATATCAATTTTTGATTTTATTTAGCTACATTTGATCTGAAATCACACTTCTTAAATATTCACAACTCAGTTCTCTTGGTTTTCTTAAAACCTACTTGGAATTCACTTTGAGATATGCAAACTGGCTTGTTTCACTAGCAAAACTGAAATACTTTCAAAGTATTCACAGCCACAATGTAAGTAAATTGAATCACAATGAATTGGTATTTGATCATCACGTAAATGCATATATGATACCGGTAATTTACGTGGAGAAAGTCTTTGCAGTGGAAAACTTCATGGTGATACAGATATGCTTTATTACTACTGTAACAGTGGAGACATTACAGCGCTTTGTTTAGGAAATCATGCATCCTAAGATGAATGAGCCTGTGGACTTGCTGGAAAAGTCCTCTACAGTGTCTTGAAGCTCTCTTCTCCTCTCCTTTGCTCAAAGTATTCCCCTCAGTCTTCAGAACTGAGTATGACCAAATGTCCCCTGCTTTGCCCCTCTTGGGTTTCTAGGGAATCTAAAAGATACCCTCTAATGTAATTGAGTTGCCTTGATATACGAGTCTCATACACACATCAAAAACCCCTAGGATGCAGAGACCTTAGGGTAATTTTCTGCTGCCATGTCTCCATTTCCACAAGCCATCTGTCCTGTAGCTCATAGGGAACCTTGCTGGTGTAGCAAGAAAATTCAGCCGGTGTGCAGGGGAACCCTGCTGGTAGCAGGGAATCCCACAGCTTCAGCAGGCCAATCCCACCCCTGGAACGTGCAGGATGTCTGTTCTTGGGTTTAGCCTTTGCTGCACTGCCGTCCCCCGCAATCAATTAATGAGGGGGAAGATGGGTGTCAAGTGAGTGGCTCACTGATGGTTATACTCAATTGAACATAAAACAACTAAAATATCTTGAATTGGAAGGACTTTACCTTTTTGAAAAGTATCGATTTGGTTTGTTTGAAAACATAATTTTTTGTCAAAATGCAATAGGTAGTTTTTGTTGACTGTGTACCAACAACTTTCAACATCACATACACGTTCTCACATGTTCCCAATCCCAATTGTCTCTAATTTCAAGGCATTGCATTTTGCATTTGTCGGTTTCTACGGGACTCAATAATTTGTCAACTTTTGCTTCTGTTAATTTTTTACTTGAAATGATTCATTCTGGATTAGATTGAGAAACTGCAGATTAGATTCAGGGCATTCTGTGGATTCCACTAATGTTTATTCTTTATTTTAGTTTTATTTCAAATTTTAAATTTTGGGTTATTTTTCAATATTGTCCATTTTAGATTTGTGTGCAGCAACTCTGGTTGACATTTTAACATAGTTTAGATTGATGTTTTACAGTTGGCACTGGCATATTATTTCCAAAAGAGAAAGCTTAGTGGAGGTGTGCAAGGGTTTTGATCCCTTTTTTTTGGTAACGTTCCCTATGGATGATATTCTAGTACATTGGAACTAACTTGATACACATCTTGTTAGATCATAGTTCAAGGTTATTGACAGAGTTAACAAACTACTACATATATCTAAATCAGAGAAAATGTAACCTATACATCTAGATGTCCAAAATTAGCACAAGTACACAACAATATGCCATTTGTATCATTATAGGATGAAATGGCATGTTACAACAACAGTACTTTACTTATATCTAACTTATGCGCATCTGCTACCACTTATGACATCGCATGACATATATTTATCAAAAGGGCCATATGGCTGCTACAGTCCGCCATCAATAGTAAATAGGCACATACTGGCACTTGTGTCAGTAGTTTGACATTGTAGTGCTGCCTCTACCGCAGGGAGGTTGTATGTGGCTGGTGGTGTGCATACTTCTCTAGCACACGTACTCTTCCCTATGCCATTGGACCACAACCTCCTTGATATAATATTTGGATTTTGGACCTTATCATGTGAAACTTTAGGTCATGAAACTTCCTAGTATTGAATCAATATGCTCCTTAGAAGTTCACTTATCCTTTGTATGTTATTGCATGCTGGGTTTGGCCTAGTGGCAAGTGGATAGATATTATGTATGGGTGGTCATAACTTCTTAGGCTATTGTTCATTCACCCATCAAAAGTGAATCAATCATAGATGCAACCATATGGCCATGGGTGACATGGACTTATCTTGGAGATTTGCATTCATTTTATTTTATTTTTTTGGGGTTATGATCCATGAGGTCTTTTTGGAGCATGGGGTGCTTTTACTTTGCCTTATTATTGGAGAGGGATTTATGTTGGGCATAGCCTTCATTGACAACACATGTATAATAGCATTAGGGCTTTTTTTTTTTTTATGCTTTAGAGAGTAACGAGACACTATGCACTGTTCAGAAGTCTATTTTGTGTGCTATCTTTCCAGATCCAGGATTTCCTTAGTCCCTCATCAGTAGTATGTTGTTACTGTGCTACAGAAATATAGAGTCTACATATACTCTTGGAAATTTGAGATATGACCCCCTATAGTTGCATCCTTATGTAATCCTCACACGTTATTGAGGTTTAGCATCCAATGAAGTGTTTCGTTGTAAAATACTTGATTTGTCTCAGAAGCAATGCTACTGAAAGAGGAATTATATGTTTGGCATCAACTAAACTGCTTCTTTTTCCATTTGTATCAGGTTGTAGCCTTTGTTTATCAGGTGGTCATTACAAGACCTCTGTGTGACTCACCATTATTCATCCTGTATATACATTTTTGTGTATCAAATGAAAGCCATTTAGTTGTAGAATACTTGCATTTGTCTCAAAAGTGGTGCTATGGGATCAAATGTTTGGCATCAACTTAACTGCTTTTATTTTCCAATTTTATTAAATGTTTGTCAATCAAGTAGTCATTACCAAAGCTTGAATGGGACTTCATTCTTCATCTCATATGCACATGCATTTGAAATTTTGAACTACCCGTGTTTGTCGTTTCTTTCAATTCTTGTTACTTCACTTTTAGCCAGGGTACTGTCATGTAATGTACTACAGGATCCAGGAAATGAGAGTAAGTTACCTCCTATGTATCCACATCCAGAGCTCTTTTGTACAATATTCTGCAATATCAACATGTTTTGTGTTACAGCCAATACTTTATTGGACAGGTTCTAAGTGGTCTTTGGTACTGGGGACAGAGAAAACAACAGAGATGTAAGTCGTGAACCGTAAATGATCTCTTCTTAGTCTCATGAGAATGGATTGGTTATAAGCATTTTCTCTTAGGCTGTATATGGGATTGATTATTCATCTAAATTTACAGAAAAGCTTTCTTTGAAACTTGGCTTACAGGAGATAATACTCCCACTTCGTTAAGTGAACTTTTCAAAACAGATCCATGTGAGGGTTGCCCCAATGAATTCTAGAAGCTGAAATGCCCATTATCTTGAGAGTAATAAATTTAGCGCATTATGCATATATCTTTGAAAAGCTAAAAGAAAATGCATAGAATTCTAGGCAGCCAGAAAATAAGAGGGTACCAAAGACAAATTCTGAAAAGCTTGATGTATAAAAAACACATACTCTGATGGGGTTAAATTTATCACAAAGTTGCATTCTAGTTTCAAGGGATTCTATATATAGCTTAAATGTTAACTAAAGATGCATTTATTATTATCATTGAATTCAAATAGGAGCATGGGATGATATTTTCTGTTAGTCTTCTATGATTCTTGGGAACTTGTTAAAGAATTCATGTCAGCCAAAATCTGCAGGAAACTGTGTATAACAGTCATGCAAGTGGCAGTTCAAACTAGATGTACAAGTTTTACATCTTTCGACCCATATAAAATATAAGAACCTAAATGTCTTGAATATGTTTTGGAGGCAGATTGGAGATGCTATAGTCTTCAGCAGATGGCAGAATAAATCTTGCACACACTTTTTTTTTTGAATTTAGCAAAAAATCCCTTGCGGGGCCGCCTTGGTCTGAGAAACCACGACCAGGGGTTTCTACACTGTCAAAATCACTTGGGAGTCGCACCCGGCCCTGACCGCACCAGAATTATCAACTGGATTTTGGGTACCCGATGTGCGTTTGGTAGAGTGGATTTTGACATGGATTTCAGGGAAACATGATTATGTGAATATTCTGGACAATTTGTTCTTCAATTGGAACGCTGTGTGAATATATATAATGACCTTTTATGATAGAGTAAGGTAGGTCAAGGAGAAACTCACGATATTCAATTGGGAAGAAGGATATATGGAAGGACTGTGACCAAGGAGGATGGAACATGCATTTTTTCTTTTAGCAGGAAATGAGAAACTTCATTGACCCGTGGTTTTCATTGGATGTCCAAAGAGGATCATTACTTCACAGAGGATGTGTCACTGCAAATAGGAAGCACTATCAAGCTTAGGAATTCCTTTAGAGAAGGACCTGTGTTTGAAGAATGTCTATTCCTGTCAAAATTCTCCGGGGACTTCAACCTGAGCAGATCTGTTGGCCTGTGTAAAGGAAGCCACATCTACAAGAAGCAAGGAGCATGCCAAGCAGAGCTTGAATCCATGGAATCATTATGGCCACTTGACCATGGCCTGCTGTCAGATGTGTTGTTCTGGGAGCACGGTGAGATTTGTATGAAGTAGAAGCACCTAAACTACTGTGTTTTGCACTTTGAATCTTTAGTCAGGGATCATGTGCTGTGTGAAAGGGAACACAACAGATTCAACTATATCTATTATGAGAAAATAAAGATGTCTTTGGACAACAGTTGCCAAATAGTGAATGTTCAAGCTATTGTGAAGCAATTGTAAATGGGATACAATTGTATGAGCATGACTTGAATTCAAATCCTTGTGTTGTGATGCACACTCTCGTGATTAGGTGGCCCATTATAATCCGGTCTGTTATGATACGGCGATAATATGAATTTGGGTGGGTCCATTTCAACCCCGTATAACCAATTAAAAAACAAGTGTGATGAAAATCCAGAATTCTTGTCTTTAGTATTGTTCTTGTTCGTATCTGGAGTTGGGAACGAGCAATTTGTCTAAAAATATATAATTTTTCTTCAGGGTTTAAGCTTTTTTGGAAGGTCTTCTTTTGAGTAATTTAGAAGATCAAGATCAGTTGTTGTAACTTGTAATAGAGTTAATGACAAATGCAGTGATTATGAGTCTTAATGTTTGAACTGCACAAGTTGTCTTTATGATTTAGAGCTTTATGATCTAACTAGAAGGTTGCAGGACAACCAGGAATAGAAATTGGGTTTCTTGTTTCCTTTTTACCTTCAGTTTTGTAAATGATGAAATTGTAACACTGCAATTTATATATCAGGCAAAGACCAATGCATGATTTTTGACACGTGGTGACATCAAATGCTTTTTTCTGCATATGACAGGTTAAAGAGATTGATCCCATCAAGACCAGCCTGGCTCAATTTTGTGCTCACTTCAAAGATGAGAGGCTTTAGAATTGTCATCTTATCCCAGCATATTAATTGGATTACTCTTCACATTCAACTTCTCTCTCTTCTTGTCTAGAACTTTGGCATATGCAAGGCATCTAAATTATTGAAGTAAACATCTCATAAGATGTTATATCTTTGAGGGATTTCATGGGTACCTCATGAGAGTTTAATTGGCACAAGTGAAGGCTTTTCCAAAAAATTCACCTTTTAGTTTGTGATGTTGGAGCATGCATCTTGCCATCTTAGTCAAGGTCCTATACTTCCTTTAGACAACAAATTTTTTTGGTGGGGTGTAAGGACAACTGCATTTGTAAGAGATTCATTTGTTCAAGCACCTGGAAAAGGCGTTTTTGGCATATTCACTGCCACCATAGGACCTCAAGCACTTGAAATCATACTAGCTATGATTCTCAACCAACTATTTCCATTATTTCTCTTACGAGAGATACCTGAGTTATATTGTTAAGTAGTCATCAATGAAAATGGACGTTTACGTGTTTACTGCAATATAAGTGATACTCATTTATTATAAGTTACTATGCATAAATTTTAATTTAAGATTGGTCACTCCATACCTTGCCCTTCTCAAATGGTTCCCATTTATGTTTTTTGAGAATATAACACTCACAAGCACCTTTGTGAGGATTCACTGAAGATGCCCAACATATCATGCCAGAATTTGCTCATAACATTGGCCTTGAGAATAAAAACAAAAATATCTCCTCTTTATCTTGAGGTGCAAAGTAAACTTGCACAGTTTTTGTTGTTTATCATGACACGTGGCAGTACCTTGAAAACCATCCTTGGCAATACCTTGAAATCCCTCCCTTATATCAGAAACACCTTCAATCGCTAGGACAAAAATAAACTTATAACAAATTGATGATAGGATAAGAGAATAATATTCAAGTCTTGAACATGACAAACATTATTGATAACACCATTCTCTACTTTTGCATTATTGCTTCCCAAAAATTCATATAGGTGAGTCATGGTTGCATTCATCTCTTTCTCATTAGCCTTTCCTATGGAAGAAAGCAATCTATAGTATTTGTCCATGTGGTGAATACAATAGGAATCTACAACCTATTCTTCCTTGTGTTTTCTAGCATGGGAATACTTAAAGGTCGGAGAAAGGATAACTATCACAGCAAAAATCTTCTCCCCACGATCTTTGCCTTAATCAAAATTCTTTCTAGGATCCCCTAACTTCTTGAAGCACTTGGACTTGAGGTTGGTTGGCTTCTTAAAATGATTGCAGCCTTCCTTGCTTGCATACCTTGTTGTTGCTTGTCTTCTTTCTGGGACCCATGTTGGTTGGAGTTTGCATGGCCATCGTTCAAAACTCCTTTATTGCGATTTCCATGGGAAAAATCATCCCTACCCCTGCCTTTCATATGGTGGAATTTGAACTTTGAACTGAAACATTGTCATTAACTTAACTGACCCTTCTCTTCAAAAAAGTGGTCAAAGAATTGCTCAAGTAGTCCTTAGTCTCAATTGACCTTGATTAAGTATTGAAGGTTTAGAAAAATTGAGTAAAGAGTGGTCCCATGGAGGCCACATAAGTGTTAACCAGCAAAGTGAGCAATTGAAATCAATTTTGCATTTTTCAATCTTTTTGCAGAAATTTGACACTCAATTCTAGTCCTGAATTTTGTGAAAATCAATGGGGCTCAGTCGAGTGATACTGTTAGGAACCTTCAGATAAAAATAAGCATAATCCACAATAGCAATGCAGGAATTAACGGAAATGCAAAAATGAAATAACACAAGTGCTTAAGAAAATAACTGATTGGAAATACAACAAACTTATATTACTCAAGAAGAACAGAAATCGCAGGCCTCTTTGAGGGGGCAACCTCCTTGGAAGCAAAGCTTCGATACAATATGAAATACGAGATGGTTCATTCCTTTCCACCCATCTTATATAGACTCTTATTTACAATAAAGTAACTGTTACATCATTCTCCTACTTACATCATTACTAACACCCACTTATAATAAAAATAGTGGTTACATCATAACGGGCCCATACACACTAGGCGCCCAAGGTGCAACATTACATAATGATGGTTATGTTAGGATAGGGTCCTAACATGCCCTCCCCCTTCAAGAAGCTTTGTCCTCAAAGCTTGAGGTGAGGAAATTATTGTTATGATGGAGTGGCTCCCAGGTGGCATCTTTTGGCTGCAATCCCTGCCATTGTACTAAAACATCAATGAGTGTACAGTTGTGAAGTGTGTGCATTTGGCGGTCCAGAATACTCTCAGGTTCCAAGATGACTAAGCCTTCTTCATCCAACTAAGGTAGTGTTGATTGAACCTGTGTTCGGCTGCCAATGACCTTTTTTAAAGATGAGACATGAAAAATTGGATGTATGGAGGAGGCCGGCAATTTGAGCTTGTAGGCCACAGGGCCAATCCGCTGTAGCACCTTATATGGTCCATAGAATTTGGCTGCTAGCTTTTGATGACCACGAAGTTTCAATGATGATTGTTTGTATGGTTGCAAGCGTAGGAACACCATGTCCCCAACATTAAAACTGCGCTCCGAGCGGTGTTGATCCACTTGTTGTCGCATACGATTTTGTGCCATAGCCAAATTATCCTTGAGACGTTGGAGAAGTTGTGCATGCTCCTTGAGAGTGGAATCCACTGCTTGGACCTTGGAACTACTAGGGATGTATGACAAAAGTGATGGTAGAGGGTGTCCATAAACTGCTTCATATGGTGTCATCTTGGTGGTGGAGTGATATGTAGTATTATACCACCATTCGGCCAACGGAAGCCATTTGACCCATTGAGTCGGTTGCTTGGATGCAAAGCAACGGAGATAGGTTTCCAAGCACTTGTTAACAATTTTCGTTTGTCCATCTATCTGGGGATGGTATGTCGAGCTCATCTTGAGTTGTGTGCCTTGCAGTTTGAACAGTTCCTGCCAAAAATGACTAGTGAATGTGGGATCACGGTAAAAAACGATGGATTGTGGCATGCCATGAAGGCGGAAAATGGAATCAAGGAATATTTGTGCAACTGTTGAAGCCTTGTAGGGGTGGGCTAGAGGACAGAAATGAGCATACTTAGAGAGATGATCCACCACCACAAGAATGATTGTTTCCCCCCAGACTTGGGGAGCCCCTCATCTTAAGTCCGAGTTGTCTCCCCCGAATAAGGAAGAGGCTGGAGTGTGCCTGGTGTGCATATAGTTTCCCCTTTCATACGCTGACAAGTATCACATTCTGCCACAAAAGTCTGAATATCCCTTTTCATCCCTGCCCATGAAAATGTGCGTTTAGCCCTCTCATAAGTCTTTAAGAACCCGGAATGTCCTGCAGTCGGGGAAGCATGCATTTCTTGTAGTATAGATTCGCGAAGTGGCGAATTTGTAGGAATAACAAGGCGACCTCGGTATCTCAGATGTTGCCCATCCCATGTATATCCTAGCCGAGAGTTAGGATCATGTTGAAGTTGCTGAATTAAGGCTTGCAAGGTAGAATCTTGGGTCACCTCTTCTTGAAGCTGGTGGATCCATTGAGGAAGTGGAGTTGAGATGGCACACAACATACCTTGGTCCTCATGTTGGCGGGATAATGCATCAACAACTACATTTTCCTTGCCCTTCTTATAAATTATTTCATAGTCATACCCTAGCAGTTTGGTGACCCATTTTTGTTGTTCAGGCATGGAGACATGCTGCTCAAGAAAGTATTTTAGACTGTGGTGATCTGTTTTGATTGAAAAATGTCGCCCAATAAGGTAAGGCCTCCAGTGGTTGACAACATGTAATATTGCCATCATCTCCTTCTCATAGGTCGATTTGCCCAAGTTTTTGCCTGACAATGCCTTACTAGTGAAAGCCAATGGCTGCCCTTCTTGCGTAAGCACTACACCAATTCCACTTCCTGAAGCATCACTTTCAACCACAAAAGGCTTAGAGAAATCGGGCATCGCTAGCACGGGAGTTGATAGCATAGCTTGTTTGAGGTGCAAGAAGGCATGTTCAGCTAGTTCTGACCATATAAATGAGTTTTTCCTCAACATCATTGTCAGGGGGGATGCAATCTTTCCATAATCATGGACAAATTTTCTATAGTAGTCGGTGAGGCCTAGGAAACCCCGGAGACCTTTGAGAGTGTGTGGCTTGGGCCATTCTTGTATGGCAGCAATCTTCTTTGGATCCACCTTGACCCCTTCCCCTGAAACTATGTGGCCGAGGTACTCCACTTCCTGCATTCCAAAAGAACATTTGGACCGTTTCGCACACAATTGATTATCAACCAGGAGTTGCAAGGTCTGGTCCAAATGTTGCAAATGTTCCTCCCATGTGCGACTATAAATTAGGATATCGTCGAAGAAGACCAAAATGAATTTGCACAAAAAGGGCCAAAAGATTGCATTCATGAGACTCTGAAAGGTTGAAGGCGCGTTGGTAAGACCAAAGGGCATGACAAGGAATTCATAATGGCCTTCATGAGTCTGAAATGTTGTCTTTGGAATATCTTCTTCCCTTAATCTTATCTGATGATATCCTGAACGCAGATCCAACTTGGAGAAGAAGCGAGCACCATGGAGCTCATCCAACAACTCATCAATGACTGGAATGGGGAATTTGTCTTTGACAATAATTTTGTTGAGTTCATGAAAATCCATGCATAACCGCCAAGACCCATCCTTCTTACGAACCAACAATACTAGAGACGAATATGGGTTGACACTTGGCCGAATGACCCCTGTTGCTAACAACTCCTGCACCATCTTTTCAATTTCAGTCTTTTGCACATATGGGTACTTGTAGGGACAAATGTTGGGTGGTACGCTTCCTGGGACGAGCTGGATAGCATGATCGTGGGTGCGTCGTGGTGGTAACCCATGGGGTTTTGCAAACACGGATGCATGCTTATCCACAATTTCCTGTAATTCAGTCGGCTGAACTGTTTCATTGGTAGTCGGGGCTTGAAGTGCAAACAACTGTGCCACCACTCCTTGAGACGATTTCTTCAAAAGTTTTTCCATTCGGTGGGAGCTGATGAGTTGGGTCGGACCTATGGGCATCCCACGGAGAGTGTATTGCTTCCCCTGCTCAGTGAATTGCATCCAAAGCTCAGAAAAGTCCCATACTATTGGGCCCAATGTACGAAGCCACTGAGTTCCCAACACAATGTCACATCCTCCCAAGGGAAGGGCAAACATGTCCGCCTTGAGGTTGTATTCACCCATCCGCACCTTTACATTTCTACATTTTCCCTTGCATGGTAGGGTTCCCCCATTAGCCACCATGACTTCAAAAGAATTGCACGAGTATATGTAATAGTCTGCCTTTTTGGCTACCTGCGGATCAATAAAATTGTGGGTACTGCTTGAATCAATAAGGATAATAAGTCGCTGTCCCTTAAAATGCCCTACCACTTTCATGGTCTAGGGAGTGGAGATCCCGGCTAAAGCATGTATTGAGATCTTAGGTGGTTGGTCCTCTGTTGGTTCCGACTCTTCAGGTTGCTCTTCTTCTTTATGTTCCTCCTCTTCTTCCTGTGATTCCCTGGTGGAAGATTCGCCCACATCAAGTAAATACAGTTTTTGTTGTACGCACTTGTGGCCTGGAGAATATTTATCATCACAGTTGTAACATAGTCCCTGTGCCCTCCGTGCATCCATTTCTTCTCTGGTAAGGCATTTGATTGGAGGTGGTTTGTTGACCGTGTTTGATGAAGTCTAGGATGGAAGCAGTGTACGAGCTTGTGGAGGTTTGAAGGTACGCCTTTGTGCCGCGAATTTATCTTCAGCCAACCTGGCCAAACCTACTGTTGCCATCATGCTCGTTGGCTTGAACATTTTTACTTCAGCACGGATATCTTCCTTTAATCCACTAATGAAACAACTTTGGAAAAACTCTGCACTCAATCCCCTTGTGTGGTTTGCCAGCTTTTCAAACTGTGTTTGATATTCACGGACGATTGTTGTCTATTTTAACTTGGTGAGGGCTCCAGTGAAATCCTCATACTCATTAGGTCCAAATCGGATGAGTAATTCTGTTTCAAATTCAGCCCAAGTAAGATTTGGATGCATATTCTCCAACCATTGGTACCACTGAATTGCTTCATGCTCGAGGTTGAAGGATGCCATTGCGAGCCTTTGATTATGGGGAATGGCATGAAGAGCAAAATACTGTTCGGCCCTATACAACCAACTAGTTGGGTCCTCGCCATCAAATTTGGGAAAGTCTAGCTTGGGCATTCTATGATTTGTATTATTGGGCAAGGTATTTCGTGCTCTTCCCTTGGAACTACCTTCTTGACTCCTTGTTGGCCTGTCTAATGTGTAGTATTTGGCATCTAGGCCTGCTATACGACTCTCAATGTCATCTAATCTATCCAATTTGTCTAGTTTGGATATTAGCAGATGGAATTCTTGTTGTTGATCTTCCAAATGTCTCACTTGTTCACCCAATCTCTCTATCTCTTGGGCAGCTCTAGTACCTCTGGCCATTTTTAAGCACTTTGGGGTCTCCGAAAAAGTGTATGGGTGTTATATATCAAAATGATCAGCTCGAAAAGAGGATCGGAATGGACTATACCACAAAATGACGAATTTGGGGTCCCCAAAAAAGTGTATGGGTGTTATATATCAAAACGATCAGCTCGAAAAGAGGATCAGAATGGACTATACCACAAAATGATAGATTTTGGCTGTTTTTGGGTTTTATTTAAAGGGACTACTACCAAAGACGATATTTTCTGCACTATTAGATTGGCAACTAACAATGATTGCTCTGACAACTCACTGCTTACCAACAATTGACAATGATTGCTCTAACAACTTACTGCTTTCGACAAATGACAACTAACTGCTCTGATATATTCCTTGTACTAATATATTCCCTGTCACCGACAATTGATTGCTTTGATATTTCCTTGTATTGTCAAATGTATATTCTTTGTTCTATCACACTTGATGTTCAAGACTTGTCAGTTTGTGATGAGACTAGTCTCCTCTATAGTATGCTCAAATCTGATTTTGGTTTTTGGCTAGGAAAGGACTAAAAACAAGTTCAATAGGGACATTCTAGGCCAAGGTGTGTCTGGTTTCGTGGGCTCTCTGATATACAATCTTCGGTCATGATTAGTGGCTAGCCCAATATCTCAAAGCTCTAACTACGGAGGGTTCCACCATACCCGTAGCCACACTATCCGTTTTCGAGTGTACTGTGAGAGTAACTTCCCAAGGCTAACCGCTTACTAGTGCACCACAAAACTCAAACGGCCGATATCTTCCTATGGATGAAGGCTTCTCCTATTCCTAGGGGGTCTCCCTATATACCCGAGGGTACATGGGCTCTCACAGCCGTACACAGGTGCTATCTAAGGCCTGGGTATTGGAGTTTGAGCACCCCTCACTTCACTAGACGCTTTATGGGCAATCTAGCTTAGCCAAAACGACAGCTCCTCTGTGATATTTTAAAACCCCCAACATAGGGTTTCTAACCTAATCCACTTGGCATGATATTTTTAATGGAAAATGAGTAGAATGTAAAATTTCCAGAATAGAATAATAGATGTAAGGATAAGAATTGTTGCTACTACTGTGGAACCCGGCCTTGGAAAGAGCTTTGATACCACTTGTTAGGAACCTTTAGATTAAAATAAGCATAAACCACATAAGCATTTTCCCTTGCATTGTAGGGTTCCCTCATTAGCCATCATGACTTCAAAAGAATTAACAAAAATGAATTAACACAAGTGCTTAAGAAAATAACTGATTGGAAATACAACAAACTTATATTACTCAAGAAGAACAAAATTTGTAGGCCTCTTTGAGTGGGCAACCTCCTTGGAAGCAGAGCTTCAATACAATATAAAATACGAGATGATTCATTCCTTTCCACCCGACTTACAATAAAGTAATTGTTACATCATTTTCCTACTTACGTCGTTACAAACACCTGCTTATAATAAAAGTAGTGGTTACGTCATAACGGGCCCATACCCAAGGTGCAACATTACATAACGATGGTTATGTCAGGATAGGGTCCTAATAGATAGGATTTACTCGTAGGGCAACATAGCATTATACAAATTAAATGTGTCTTTCAATGTATCCTAAGTCAAAAGTCTCATATACAATTTTCTTATCAAAGCCCTTGGAGAGATACTCATCATCAATGTTGAGGAGAATCAATAACATTTGCTTCTATAATCTTCCCATACTACTGCATTGTCCTACAATACTGGACTTTCAATCCATAGGATTTGACTCATGATAGATTCAAAATTTGATCATATGACAGTTTTTAGTTACCATCATTCAATGGCCCGGTTTTGATTTTGGAGTTAATTGTCTTCCAACAAAAATTCAAAAATTATGATAAATGGATGAAATTGGGCCACCCCAAGATGACTTGTTTGGAAAACACATCCAAAAAACACTAGAAGCTCCTTTGTATAGTCACTTTATGAACTGCACAAGAATGGCCTTCGAAAGGTAAAACAATTGGACTTAAATTTTACAATTCCAGTTTTAAATTTCAAAAATTGGTAGGAGTGCGGGATGTGCAGCTATGTGATAAACTCCACAAGATTGGCCTCCTAAAGGTAAAATAAATTGGCTTTAGAGTTTCAATTCCAATTTTGAATTTCAAAAATTGGCAAGAAGATTATGGGATGTACAGCTTGATAACCATATAAATAGTCCTCTTTATCTGTTGGTATCATGTGTCCTTAAATTACTAATTAAACCCTTGTAACTCTGTTTTTGTTGAAGTTCAATTGGCATGGGGGTGGAGAGAGGTAGAGCTAAGTGTTATATATAATGGGTTATGAGAGAAGATACCTTTCAAAAGCCCAATCAATTGCCCATCTACCACTATGGACTAAGATGTACCTACTGCACATAGTTATAAGAGTTCTTTTCCCAAAACATTAGTTAGTGCTGCTTTTATCAACACGTAGGATGAGTTTGAGTGCTCATGGTGCATATTGGTGTTGGGACAGGTACTTCATATCAGGGTCATAGAAGGGTCAAAGCTTGGTTGATGCACTAATGTTGAGGTCAGGGTGTTGAATCACAATTTTTATTAGATCCAATCTACTAAAGCCTTCAAGTCTTGAATATCTTTACACTCAAGGGATGGCCAACTACACAAAATTTGTCAATTGTGTAGAGAAGGGGAACACTTAATTCTCTAATGTGCTTGTCCTTTCAGTGGAACCCACTAACTGAAATAGCCTTGGACCATTAGGAAACTATGACAAAAGGGCATCCTAGTAGGGAATATTCAAAATTCAAATTTTTAATTTGAGTGCTTGTCACAGCCTAAATTTTCATGAAATTAAAGATAGCAATTTACAAATTTTAATTGTAATTAAGCATGTGATTTTATGGCATTTTGGATGACATGGCATGAATGTCAATGCTGAGGTGTTAATTGCATTTTTTTTTTCAATGAGTTTATATGAGGGGTCCCGGTCCCTTCATACTGACTGGGGTTTGAACCTTGGACCTCTCAAAGAGAGGCCAAAGCCCTTACCACTGCAGTAAGCTTGCAGCTTGTGTTAATTGCATTTTTATCATTTATACAATTTTATTTTTCTGACATGAAAACAAGACTAACTACAATTATGTTTCGAGTGCTTAACATGGGCTGGCTTTGATCGGCGCAAGAGGGAGATCACCAATGGGGAGAGGACTTCTAATGCCGGCCAATGACATGCTAAGAAAAATGGAATCCATGCACATACCATGAATATATTCATTGCTTGTCTGTCATGATGTCTTGCATTTTGGGATTTCATTTTACGTGCATTTAAGTGTAGGAAGCATGACATTAAATGTACGGGTTAAGCTTGTGGTTTTATTCTTTTTTCCCCTCCACATACCGAAGTTGGGCCTGTGATGAAATTAAGGCCTTTGGCCACCTAAGCCACTTCATGATATTGTTTTATTTTATTTTTTAAAAGGGATGCTAAAATTAGAGTTATGGTGGACTTGGCAGGAGATAAAACTGCCCTAAAAATATAAAAGGTTTCCTTTTCTTTCATTGGTGTCACTTTCAATTTTGGGAGGAGAAATTTTTATAGGTGAACAAAGAGTTTACCATAGGGGAATCAATGTGGATCAGTTGCATGAGACCCTCCTCTCTTTCCACCTGCGCCATTCTTAGCCAAGGTAATTGAACCTAATATGCAGGATGCCCAATTTGGAAAAAGATTGGTTTTTGAGAGGGAAAAAATTATTAAAACCGTGTTTGAGTGTGAGAGAGGGAACAAGATTTTAGCCATGGGAATTCTACAGCAAGAAATTTGAGTGGTGGAAGTTTTACAGTGAGGAGGAAAGAGGGCATTTGCAGTACAAAGGAGTAGCAAAGTCTTTGGGGTTTTTGCCTTCCAAACCTGATTTGATGGAAAAAGGGGTGCTGTGCTGAAACATGCAACTTATCCTGTGCCCTGGCTAGATATAAACCAAAAGGTTTCTTTTGCTTTCCATTGATGCATGGAAAATTGTTTTTTGCAGTGGTTTTAGCCATTATTTAGCCTAAACTCAGCCTTGAGAAGCCCTTATGGGTACTAGCAATAAGGTTGTCATAAGAACCAGGAAACCCTGGAAGGTTGTTTGGTTTACCCATAAACTCCTGTCACATTGAGTTTCATGCTGCTTTTGTGAAAGAAAGACTTGTATAACAAAATGTTTGACGAAATACCTGAACAACAAAATGCTTTCTTAAACTTAATACCCATCTTTACAAATTAGTTATTATCCTCACATGCTTCAGAGTTAGACTATGGAAAATGCTGAATACATGCCTGTTATATTAAGCTTTCACGTTGTTGTTGTGAAAAGAAAGACTTTTACAACGAAGTGTTTGATGAAATGCCCAAATGGCAAAATGCTTATTAAACTTGGTACCCATCTTTAAAATTTAGTTTCTCTCCTCTTATGCTTCAGACTTAGTCCAAGGAAGTTGGTAAGCCTGGCAATACATCCGTGTTACCTTGAGTTTAGGACTGTTGTCATGAAAGGAAGTCTTGTACAACAAAGTGTTTGACAAAATGCCTGGATGACAATATGCTTGTTTAACTGGGTAATGGTCTTAAAAATGTGTTTTTATTCTCTCATGTTTCAAGAGTTAGACCAAGGGCCATTTTGTAGTTGCTTCATGGATGTTGGAATTCACACCTATTTCCAAAAACGAATAGAAGCAATCCATCCACTCAAATCTTATACAAAAAGCATAAAAAAGGACAAAAGAGAGAAAGATATAGTGGGCACTCATAGGCACCATAATTAATCACTATATTATCCATAGATAAGAATCACAACACCCTTATCAAATGGCATTAGTTCAATCAGTTAGATTCCTCAACTTTCAAGGAGGGGACCAAGGTTTGAATCTTGCCAAGTGATACATGCTTTGCCAAGCTATTGTAATATCACTATGTAGTCATGATGTAATATGGGTGGGTACTGTTTCAATCCCGTATAATCCATTAAAAAAATATATATCAAATGGCATTAGCTCAACTGGTTATATTCCTCAACTTTCAAGGAGGAGACCATGGTTCGAATCTTGCCAAGCGATACATGCATAATTGCCAAGCTTGTTGTAATACCATCATCTGGTCATGATGTAATACGGGTGGGGCCCGTTTCAATCCCATATACCAGATTCAAGTGAAGAAACACACACTTATACTGAGAGGGGGGGTGAACAAAGATAAGATAAAACTTTTCCTTCCAAAAAAATAACTGCAATAATATGAATGCAATAATGAATCAATGCACAGAACACCACACACACAAGATACAAGGATTTTACGTGGAAAAACCCTTTCGGGAAACAACCACGTTAAAATATTGCTTTTATCACTTCAAAAGAGTTCGTAGGCACCAACCCACAGGAGACACCAATCCCCTTATACAATAACGTAGGCACCAACCTACGGGAGACACTCTCCTTGAGGCACCAACCTCAGATCTGAAGGCACCAACCTTCGAATAAAGATATGCAAAAGCTTGGAGAAATGCTCCACAAATCCTATGTAAAACTGCTTAAACACTTCATACACAATTGATCAACAAAATTACACAGATCTGCTACAAAACTACTCACAGATCTGATCAAAAACTTGTACAGGTCTGCTGATCAAAAACCTTCCTCAAGTCTCTGCTCCAAAAGTCTGATCATTAAAGGCATCAACTTCTGCTCACCAATCTGATCAAAAACTTCGCTCAGGTCTGCTCCAAAATCTGATCAAAAACTTTGCTCAGGTCTGCTCCAAAATCTGATCATTAAAGGCATCAACTTCTGCTCACAAATCTGATCAAAAACTTCGCTCAAGTCTGCTCCAAAATATTATCATTAATGGCATCAACTTCTGCTTACAAATCTGATTAAAAACTTCGCTCAGGTCTGCTCCAAAATCTGATCATTAATGGCATCAACTTCTGCTTACAATTTTGGCCTTTAATGGCATACAAGACTGCACATAATTCTGTCACAAGGTCTTCTTGGATATCCACTCTAATCTCTGCTCATCAAGATATTATAATCCCTATTGTACCTTACTTTTACTCTGCTCATATAAATCGAAGACATTCAATTAAATTCATTGTTTAGAAATGAACTCTGGCCTGGTATTTATAAAGGAGGATGCAACTCTTCAAATGCAAACCTTTCACCTTCTTGCTTTTGGCGCCCAAGAGGTCGGCCCACTCAAGAGACACCTTTTTGAATTTTAAATTCCAAAGAGACCTTTTGTTTCAAACTCCAACGTTTTAATTTAATATTTAAATATTAATATTTAAATCTTTAATTTAAATATGTCAAACTTTGGTTGTGTGCCCCTCATGGGTGGGTTTATATATTTAAATGTTTTTAAAATCAAGTAAACCCTTTGATTCCTTATGGGTGGGTTTAAATATTTAAATGTTTTAAAATCAATTAAACCCTTTGATTCCTTATGGGTGGGTTTAAATATTTAAATGTTTTAAAATCAAGTAAACCCTTTGATTCCTTATGGGTGGGTTTAAATATTTAAATGTTTTAAAATCAAGTAAACCCTTTGATTCCTTATGGGTGGGTTTAAATATTTAAATGTTTTAAAATCAAGTAAACCCTTTGATATCGTCCAAACTCATAAGCAAAACTATAATTAAATCACCCTTGAAAAAAAATATATATATCTGCCTTGAATAATTCGCCCAAGCATCCACCGTTTTCCAGCAACCAAGTTGGCCTTTGACATCAATGACGACTCAATAGTGAATAATTCTAACATCAATGAAAAAAAATCACAGCGCCTCGCTACATGGATGGAGTGGTGGGGGATATTTATACCAATACCAAATCCCTAATTACATAAATGAGTTTAACCTGAGCTGACATAACAAGAAAGCTTAAGGTTAATTACAATTTATAAGGTGGGTCTAACCATAACAAGGTTAACCATGGCCCATAGGTCTTACATAATAAAATATTACAATAAATTAAATACAATTGTACAATGATTGCCCTTAGGCCTATACAAGATTACATCATACAATGTTGGCCTTGGCTATAAGTCATATTACACTTTCAACACCCCCTCATAATTTGAACTGAGGGGCCAAGGAGAGAAGACATTGGTGAAAGTAATATCTTTCCCCCATAATAGAATGCTCTAGTAAGCCTCCGCACTTGAGGAAGACTCATTTTGATCTCCCTCATCATCAAAAATTCGTTGTTAAAAAAATGCCTGTGGACAAGAATCTCCTTAGACTAGCCCGTAGTCATCACTATCACTATCAGATACTCCCATACATATCCAAAGAACACTTCCACTAAGACTTCAAATGAGGAAGAGAAGAGTGAGTACCACCTCTAAAGAAAATTTGCTTCAATCTTCTATAATCGCATAAGGTAATACTTGGAGGCATGGCTTTCCCTTTTACAACATACATCACCTTATTTGGAAACTTCAACTTGCCCTTGGGCCACCTAATTTTTGTCACCAAAAGAAGCTTTGAATGGACCTGTTACTGTTGTCACATTTTGCACGGGGTGCAATGTTTTCAATTTTGTAACAGTGCTGCTCTTCTTTTTCCCTCTTCCTCTATTTTCCTTTCTTCTGCTCTCCCTTCCTCTTTCTTTCCCACATTCTCTTTCTTTCCCCCTTTCTCGAAGTCCCTCAGATGAATTTTTAACTTTCCAGCAAGTTACCTGAAAAATGGCTAAGTGTTGGTGCGAAGTTCGCACTTCGCCCAGTTTTGGTGCGAAGTACGCACTTCGCCCAGTTTTGGTGCGAAGTGCGTACTTCGCACCTCTTCTGGGTGCACCTTGTAATTGGCAGGCTGACGCCCAGTTTTGGTGCGAAGTGCGTACTTCGCACCTCTTCTGGGTGCACCTTGTAATTGGCAGGCTGACAAAAAGTGTTAAGTGCTGGAGCAAATTCCGTACGACGGCAGACAACAGCTTTCACCTGTGCGCAGTCCGACTTCGCAGCAAAGCCGGAGTGCGCCCTTGACAGGTGCGCAGTAGGGAAACAAACTCGGAAATGCACCTAAGGCATGAAGGCCTTCCCGACTGCGCTGTTTTTTGCCCGCGCAACCCGAGACGCTCTGATCCCAAGCGAAGTTGGACAAACTGCCTTCCAAGGCAGACACGTGTCACACAAAGATCATCCATCATCTGACAAGTGTCCAGCTTTGGGATTTGAGCCGAGACGTGCTGAGCAAAAGGATGAGCATGGGCTGCATTACCTGTGCTAGTGGCCCCATTTAAAGCCGATTGGAGGTTCTACCTGCTCCAGCTACCCGCATACCTGCCGAGAAGAAGTCTACCCAACACACTGCCAGCTAGCTGTCCAGCTTCCAGGAAGACCATGCTGCGGGTATAGTCCGGTCCGACAAAAGGTCAGCATTTGCAGCTCCTTCGTCGCTTTTGTCAGCTTATGTTTGATTGGGACCTTGTGCCCATTAATGTAACGGGAGGGACTCGGGCTATAAAAACCCACCATGAATTCATTGTAAAGGGTGGAAGGGGAATGTCTGTTAGGGAACTAATGTAACCATGCTTCTGCTTATAAATATAATTTGTATGCCTAGTTCTGTTTTGCTGCTTTTATTTCTTTATGCTTATGCTTTACGCGACTCTGTGTCATGGCTCGTTGATTCATTTCAGCATTTGGTGATCAGGCGCCTTTAGCATTGTTTGTGTACTTTTAAATTTCATATAATAGATGTGGTAGCAGCTCCATCAGTTGTGTGTTACGTTGTTGTCCGTAGTGGTGATTGATGCGTTGCCGTGCTGTTAGTTCTCCTTGTAGGGAGAATGTCTGCTAGGCGGCCATTGTAGCTGTGCGGTTAAAATCTCTGCATGACACATATACCTGGCTCTGATATCTCTAGGTTGCTTTCTACTTATGTTAGTGTCCGCAGTGGTGATTGATGCGTTGTCGTGCTGTTAGTTCTCCTTGTAGGGAGAATGTTTGCTATGGGACCATTGTAGCTATGCGTACACTGCTTAAGTATCGAAAGTACACATAGATTTTGCAGTTCTTAGCCATGCTTTGTATTTATAATGCAGTAAGTATTGGTGATTGCTGGTTGTCGTACTGTTAGTTCCCCCCACCAACTTCAAGTATATTTGTATATCCCTTTCTGTTCATTTATCTCTTTCCCGCACTCTTAGCTTGAACATAAACCCCCCAAAAAAGGAGCCGGCCTTCTCCGGAGATTGGCACGGAAGGCATCTCTTCCTTCCGGCCTTTCATGCTGGTGGGCGAATCTGGGCGCATTAACCCAAAATCCTTTCCTCATGGCAGATTCGTAACCAACAGTTACTTCCAAGAGTATCTAAACAAAGAATAGAAGAAGAGATCATGAAAGATTAGATCTTCATGAATAAGTTGAATCAATAGCTCAAAGGAGAGAGGGGGATTGACTAAAGCTCATTTTGAAACCTCTAAAGGACTCAAAAACTGTTGCAATTGTCACAAATCCAACTCCATCTCCCATAAAAGTAGACCAAAGATTTTGGTTGATTAACATATGGTAAATTTTCCCTTTCAAAATAGGGCAATAGGCCTTGAGGATATCATGCACAATGTGGCCCCTAACATTGTAACATATTCTTAAACTGATGTTGCCAATGCGTAGAACTCGAAAAATTGTGTGATTTGAAAAAAAGGGCTGTAAAACGCTTTTCCATGCAAAAGTTATGGCCTTCGGAATATTTGCTCAAATAGCCCCTCAAAATGAAAAAATTACAGCCTCAAACCTTAGGAAAATGACATCCAATCTCAGCTTGCCACATGTCGTCTGCTAATTTGCAGGTGTCTACCACTCGATTTGCGCCATTTAGACATCTTTGAATTCCTACTTGGTCTGTGATTGTGATATATGTTACATTTATATTGGTCTAAGAGGTATAAATAGGTAAAATAAAATTTTAGGTGACATGCAGGGGTGCCATGTTAGCTGCATTGTCAACCCAACCCATTGATTCTTCGAAAAATAACACTAGAGGGGCTTGAACTTGAGTCTTTGCTCACCATCCCGCCAAGATTTTGGTAGAAGCATGAAATGTGCCTTGCCATTGATGTCCATGCTGTTGTCTACGTTTTCAACCAAAAAAAATGAAAAACGAACTCGTAGGTGCTAAAGGGTTTCGATCCAATACCATAGTGTTTCTAAATTATGACTAACTTGTCCTCGGCTTGTGTGGTGACAATATTGCAAGCGCTCCCTTAGGATGTCCTGCAACCAAGGATTTGATTTGTTTTGCAAAAGAAGAGAGGAGTTCCAAAACCTAGATCTTTTTGTAATCGAGGCCTTATTGCTAGTTAATTGGCTAGGATGCTATGGTGTTGGGTGAAGTAAAGGTAAAGTAGTTAATGTCCAGAAGGCCATAGGCCATTTAAGATGAGCCTCATGGAAGATGTTGTTTACCCAATATATGTTTATCTGTCCATTCTCCAGTTATCAGAGGATGGTGTACAACTCTAACCCCGCATGATTCAAACTTTAGACCTTTATTTAGAGTTTGAAGGTCTCCATTAGGCCCATCCAAGTTGTAAGATTGTGAGAAACATGATAAAAACCTAGAGTTCGCGTTGAATGTTGTCAAAAGAACGAAAATGGGATTTGAACCCTCATTGCAACATGCATTAATGTCTTACATGCGCCAATATAGCCATCATGGTGCTCTTCACGGATGGGAGGGATCGCATGCCCGTTACTTGAAGGTGGGCATTGTGCCCTTTGAAGGTGAGAAACACTACTTCTTGAGAGCGTGAAAAATCCAAAAACATTTTAAAAAATTTCGTTGCAATGTGCATTTGAATTTTTCCTCCGTCTATAGATATAAAGAGTCCTATTTTTCAGTCTTGAATTGACTTTCGATTCGCAAAGCCAAAATCATTTTTTCTGAGAAAACTTAGCACATATTTTCTAGAGTATCCAGAAGGATGAATGAAAGATACAAACATATCTCCTCGTAGCTTCTTATGCGGAAATTGCTCATAAAGCTTTGAGGAGTAATTCACCCTATAATTTGAAGGAAGGATCGGAGGCTCCAAAAAAACTCTCTGCTTGACCAAGCAATGTTGCTCCATAACCGCTTTGACATCATGTTGAAATTCACACCTATTTCTAGAAACAAACAAAAGCAATCCATCCACTCAAATCTTATACAAAAAGCGTAAAAAAGGACAAAAGGGAGGAAGATATGGTGGACACCCATGGGCACCACAAATAAGCACTGTATTAGCCGTAGATAAGAATCGTAACACTCTGATACAATGGATGGAGTGGTGGGGGGGGTATTTATATAAATACCAAATCCTTAATTACATAAATGAGTTTAACTTGAGCCAACATAACAAGAGGGCTTAAAGTTAATTACAAGTTATAAGGTGGGTTTAACCATAACAAGGTTAACCATGGCTCATTGAGCTTACATAATATAATATTAAAATAAATTAAATACAATTGTAAATGATTGCTCGCAAGCCTATACAAGATTTTACCATATAATGTCGGCTTTGGCCATAATTCAAATTACACTTTTAACATTGGAGTTCATAGAACCTTTCAATCATAAAATTAGAATGGTCTCCAACGTCGCTACCAATGGAAGTTTTTATCTTGGGATTTTTAATGATGTGCAGTAACGTAAACCTCTAGAAACATGCCTATGCCCTTTCAAAGGAAGTAATTGCGGTCAACGGAGAATATTAACATTCTAACTATTCTGGAATAAGCCCATATTATCTATCCATGGAGATCTCACCAGCAACCCAATAACATGGGACAGTATTGAAGTTGGCGTGAAAGTAAGGAAACCTCGAGATTGGTTAACTCTCGAGATTGGTTAACTCTTTAAATCCAGGCTGTAGCAATGTCATGATGGATGCATGAATTTTTGTTTTGTATGTTAATTTAATCAAGCCCTACATAGTTGATGCATGGAATAATTGGGTGCTTGTTGAGTCTACTTTGACTGCATTATGGCTTGACTGCCTGATGTTGTGTTCCTGCAGTTCTGAGATAGGGGCCCTGATAGTGGATGTTTTGCTGCCTACTGGGTCATTTTACTGATTGATGTACTTGTAGAAAACTTGATTGCCTGTAGTAATGATGGATATTAAAAATTGTCACAAAGTATACCTTCTGTTAGAATTGCAGTACTAATAACACTGCTTTAAATAAAGAGTTTTGACTTTGCAATCTTGGTAAGAAGGGAATTATGTCTGTGGTAACAATCTGTTTGCATAGAAAATAACTATAGCCGTACAAGGTATCCTGCACTCATGAAATCTTGATGATAAATGACTGAGACTGGGTAGAAGGAACCATGGAACTTGGCTGTATACACCCTTTAGCTCCACTTAGGACACCTGATAATTGAGTAACCACTACATATTGTTTCTTTGGACTGAATTGGTTGTTTTAGAGAGGACAAGAACGATGTGCCTCAGTTGTGATAATTTAAATGTTGATTATACTGTGTTAAAATAAATGACTTATGCCCTCTTGGAAGCAAAATATTCTGTATAGTTATATGTCTGTCATAAGGTTGGAAACAAACTTAGTCGTGTTATTTACCTAAGCGGATGGAGACATCTCAAAAGGGCTGAATGTGATATAAACACCTAAGTACAATGTGGGGTAGATAGGAGAAACTCAGTGTGTTCATAAAGCAGCCTCAAGAACCTTTTTGTAATAGCCTTGTTTGGAGGTAAACAAGGTCCCCTACTACTAATGAAAAGGACACTTATTGCTGCACCATATTGTCCTTTAGTCTAGATGATGATTTATTTGTTTTTCCTTTGGTGTTGATTTGAGTAACCCAGCTCTATAAAAGCTTGAGTGGTTGATTTATCTTCCACTCGTTTATCCCTGTCAGAGTGTTGATTGGGTATGACTTAACAAGTTTAAAATGTTGGGAAGGCATTATGATTCAAAGGCTTGATCCCTTCCTATATTGCTTATATGAAAACAATTGTTACAAATTGTAGTTTATGGACGTAGCCAAATCTATTGAGCATGGAGGAAAGACAGAGCCCAGTAGCAAAGAGGGCATGGATACCTCACAAAATGAACTTGCTAGGTAGGCCCTATTTAGAGAGCATAGGGGATGACATGCTAGTAAGTAAGGATATGTCAAAGAGTTTATGATGAACGTCCTTGATATCCAGACTGGGTAAGGTGTATACTGAAAAAGCTTGGCCAAGTTATGATTGTGATTAATCATTATGTCTCCTGTTTTACATGATGTACTCCCTGACTTCATATGTTAGGAATGCATTTACAGATCTTGGATTTGCATGATTTAATAGATGACTTCATGTGAATTTAATTAATGCGTTCATAGTGTATCAAGCTGCATGATTGTATGATTCATGTAGATGGATTAACACATCCAGGGATTCTCTTTCTATCATGATAGTGCTCTATATGTGATGTTTTTAATAAAAATCTGGTTCTCTCAAGTAGGGAATAGAACTGAAAGAGAATTCTAAGGTGAATCTTCTGGCCGGGCGGTAAATAGCCTCAATGATGCTCTTCCCCCTCTCAGACCATCTGGTAATGGTGTTTCTTGACAAAAACTTGTGTCTGCTGATGAGCAACACTGTTTGATTCACTGATGAGTGCGTAAATCAAGGTTGCTGGTCAACAAAAGAAAATTTTGAGGTGTCAAGGAACTGGCTGAACTCCAAAAGTCAAAAGTCAATGGAATCCTTAAGGTACTGAATCCATTCACAGTTGAATGGGTGGCTATACAAGCTTCAGCTATACATATATAGAAAACAGTGTACTTGCTTATGTTTCTTTGAAATGACTATTCCCTGATTTGGGTTTTTACAAGAACATATATTATTATACCAGTCTACTATGATGCTGTCCAGTGGAAGTGTTGTAGTTGTTTTAATGCATGTTTTTGGGCTAGTCAAACACTTATTGCATATAATGTTTTGTACTATTGTGTAAGATGTATCTGGATGACATTAGTATGGGACTCATGGGTCAAGGAACCATTGTGCTGATTTAAAATGTCTTACTCTTATTATACAAATTAGCTTGTACATGAGATGAATTTTAGCATGCACTTTTAAGCAGATTATGCATGTTTGAATAGGTTCACATCTAATGATGTCTTCTTGACAAGGTATGCTGCAACTATTAATTTTGGTGCTTGAGTGACTGTTATAGATTGATCTGAGCTATGAATATGCTTTCAGTTCTGCAACTGTATAGTATTGTGGCTGAATAATTTTGTTTATTTATAAAGGTTCTTGACTATTTGTATTAATGTGGTCAAAAGTTGTGTATACAGACATGTTGTGATTGAAATAATGTCTCTTCAGTAAGTGTTAAACTGTTGTCAGTGATTGACTTGGGGGCATTTGGAATGATTGATTTTTGTATTGAACTCATCAAGCTGATTGGAAAATGGCTAAACTCTCACATCCCTGTGAACTTGCTTGAAATTCTGATTTATTATCTGTAGACTTTATAAGCTTATATGAGCAAATAACTTCCTACAGGCTATGCTACTATTTAAATGGCACAACTGTGAACATGTATTGACCTGTGAAGAACCCAACCAATAACTGTTTAAGTTGAAAACTCTGATCTAATTGCTGATAACATCTGAGTGTTGTTCATTGCAGTGGTTGATATCTGTAACATCAATCTCATATGTTGTAATTAAATATACTTAGAAGCATGTGGTTGATGCCAATGAAACCATATAGGAACATATTAACTGGATCTGAATCTAAATTTTGACTGTCTGTTAATAATGTATGTTTACAGATCTGGTTCATGTTTCCACTTAAAAAGATTGAGATTGATGAGGATTCTTAACTGGTATTAGAGTTAGCACTTAATTGTCAATTGCAAAGTAAATGTCTGCTGGTTGATTACATGCTTTCTCGAATTATTCCTAGAAGTGGAAAAGTATGAATGAATGAACTGTGGATGCCAAATGGATTGTTGTGAATCTGTTATGTTAAACACTAATCCTCATTTGTTGGCATGGGCCATATCTTATGAGACTTGAAACATAACACCAATGGTGAAAGGAACACTTGTAAAAGGTAGCTAATACTTGTGCCTATGATTTATAGGAATTACTTTCTAAGGGATGCTGGATAGAAGGGTGAGAAGAAAAATGCTTGCATTATCTTTTCAAACAAAATCTATGAATGGGCACTCAATCCATTAAAATACCTGAGCATGAGACGCAAGTGTGTTAGATACCCAAGATAAAGCAGGTTCCTAACAAAGTGTGAGGGACCTTACCAATAATATACTTCTCAAAGTCTCGAACCAAATGTCTAGTTCATAATCGGAAAGGTTTGATAAAACTTAGAATACAATCATCTAAGCCCTACCTTGAATAGGTTAGGTCCAAAGGTAGTGGTTCTCTAGGAGACCAAGAAGTTGCCTACCCTTAACGGCAGAAAGCCTAGGAAGATGTAAGCCAGAATCTCTTTTGTAAGAATGATCAATCCAAGTTGAATTAGAATTTCAACTCATCTTTAATTCAAGCATCAGGGCTAGTCCTTTGGAATAGATAATGTTGAATCTCCTCTTGAACAAAGATGAATATATTAGAGATATCCAAAGGCTTAAAAATTAGAAAGATCTTTTAGCTTGATGGACTATATCTAGGTTCAGGAGATAGAGGGAGATTGATTAATGCTTGATTGCAGTGGATGGGTTGTGAGTAGGATCCTCAATGTTGATGATTGGACTTTACGAGGTGGGAAGTCATGTATAAGGGTATTGTCTATGATGTATCTTTGTATGTGTGTGTTGTGAAAAAATCTTTCTATTTTGAACCAACCCAAGTAAGGGTAAGGTGGTTGTTATAGTGTTGACGTAGGGACTTGTTAACTATAAGTTTGACCATAACTTCGAAGCCACCCAATCAATTTCTCATATAGTTTCTTTAAGTTTGGATTAAATTTCGAGATAAATGGATGCTTGCAAATTGAACAAACTAGAAGCCATGCAACCAATTTTTTATATAAATTCGATATATGTTCTTCGTTCCATAAGTTTGACTTACTTTTTGAAATATGCACATGAATTCAAATATTGACAAGTCAAAATATCTCCTCGATCTTGAAGAATTATAGGTCAGTTTTTAGACTATTTGTCTTCTTCAATTATTAGGTCCATCAAATCAAATCTTGCTTTTTTTTTTTTTTAAATTGGTTATATGGATTGAAATGGACAATATCCATATTACATCATGACCAAATAATGGTTCCATATATTTCTTGGCAAGATTTGAACCTAGGTCTCCTCTTTGAAAGTGGAGGAATTTAACCCATTGAACTAATGCCATTTGATAAATTTTGGTCATTTTATAGCTTCTAAATCAAATTTTCAAGTCTTCTATAATTGCTTGAAAAACAATATCTAGATGTTCAATGCCATTTGATAAATTTTGGTCATTTTATAGCTTCTAAATCAAATTTTCAAGTCTTCTATTATTGCTTGAAAAACAATATCTAGATCTAGATCTTAAGGCTCATTATGTTGAGTTTTCTCATCAAGTTAGAGGATTCATATTATTTAAAATACAAACCATTCGAAAGACATAAGAGAATCAACATAAAGCATAATATTTAAAATACCAATAAATAAAACAAGTGATAATGATTAAAATAAGTGATGATGATATATAACCTTCATCACGTGTTTTATTCAATCTAAATACTCTCCATGCATTCTCATCAAGTTAGAGGATGTATATTATTTAAAATACAAAGCATTCAAAAGACATAGAAGAATCAACATAGGGCATAGTCTTTAAAAGATGAATACATAAAACAAATGATGATGATTAAAAGAAATGATGATATATAGCGCTTGTTTTATTCAATCTAAATACTCTCCACCATATAACAAAATAATTTCAAAGGCTTACTTTTTTTTGTTGTTGTTGAATTTACATGGTGGAATCGGTAGCCACCACGAATCTGAGCAGGCTGTCCGGCTTTTATGGCTACCACAGTATTATGTGATATCCGCTCCCGAAGCCGCCACACAGTTCTTTGTGCAGTCAGCCCCTATAACCACCATGCCACAATATTTCTAAACCTTTTACGCCGCTGAAAGCACTAGGAAAGGGACAAGTGTTCAGTTTGGCGAGGCCTCGAGATTTGAACCTTGAACCTTCGCCCCCTTACGGGGTTTGGTCAAACCAATTGGTCTACACCTCGGACCTATTTCAATGGCCTAGTTAAGGTTAATCTCAAGGGTCAATTACAAAGGATGCCAAAAGTCTCGAAGTCTCAATGGTTATCCTATTTCTTTCGTGCATTGACAAAGGTTTTAATCAACAAATATGGAATTCAATCTTTTTATTATTGTAATTCTTTGTCATGTAAATTCCAAGTGGAGGAATGTAGTTAATTGTAAGTACTAAATTCTAGATTTGACTTGAACTTTAGTTTTCCTTGATTTTATTTTTATTATGATTTTGAAGAGTTTTACAAGTTATTGATAAATTAGGACCATTTTATAATTTGTAAGTTTTTCTTATTAGTCTTTTTATAGATGGATATAAATAGGACTTTTGGTTTATTATTTGGAAATTCATACAATAATGTAATGTCAATAATGTTGAATATCAAACACTAATATTAAAAATGAAATTTTAAGCATTTTCTATTAGTGAATATTTTACGAACAATTCAAATTGAAAGAGAGTATGAAATTTTTGGTGGTTGTATCATTAAGACATTTTTCAAATTTGTACCTTGTCTTGAATGATACAAATTAATTTGTAATATTTTGATGGCTAAGAGAAGCATTTATCTTTGAGATGTTCCATAAAGATTCAAATTTGTCTTGCTATGTTTTGTTCTAATAAATATTTTTATATATTGTTTAATTTAACTTTTTGTATATTAGTTGTTTTGGTCTTTACTATTTATAAATAAATGTTTAATATTTTTAATAACAATTTTACAATCATAATAAATTTAAGAATTTATTATATAGTAATTTGTTACAATCAAAATAAATTTAAGAAATTTTTATATAGGATTTGGATCCATGTGCTCATGGTGAGGTTGTATGTTGGTATTGAAAATTCAAATGTTTTAGCAACAATGGGATAATTGACTACAGAAAAATTGTCATAATTGTAGAGACAAGGACAATCAATTTTGTGAGGTTCTTTTGTGGAACATAACTATCTGGAATAACTTAAAAGTATTAGGAAAGTGTGAAAAAAGGGTTGTATTTATAAACAAAATTTTGAAATTCAAATGTTAATGTAGATACTCATTAGCGCGACAGGGGAAAAACCACTCAATAGCTCAAAGATCTTTTATAGTTCTAGAAGTGTGTACCTCGGGTGGTTATGGATAGAGGGCTCGCTCTTGACAATCTCGAACTGCTTTGATCTTTAGAGAGCGGGCTCTTGACTTAAGTCGTGGATCTGTAGAATTCAATCTTAGTCCTTTTTAAAAGGTTTCCACCTGAGGAATATGGAGATCACATGGTATCGCCCTCAGCTCGTGATCGGTGAAAAGAACCCTTAGAGGAATGAGCGAGGAATTCCTTCGAGTTTCAGTCTTTCTTTGGTCACAATTTTGAGAGGAAGATAACAATTAAGTGTAAAGGAAAAAGCTCTCCAACTAGTTTTTCCTATTAATTCCTTAAACTTTTGGTTGGATTTTAAAATATGTGCATGCTTTCAAAAATTGAAAGATTATATCTTTTTAAACTAATAAATTATAGGTTATTATTTAAGTCACGAGCTTTTGGATTAAGTTTTGAGTTTTGAAGGTTAGCATTTTGGTCCATAGGTTGGAGGCAAACTATGGAAAATGAGAAGTTTAACATCGTAGACCAAGTTTTTATCCCATGGGTTTAATCAAATGGCATAAAAAGAAGACACATGTTCAGTTTCACATTGTAAACTAAGGTTCCAATCAACCTTTAAATACCTCAACATTCAAAAAGGTTAATTGTTTAAATATCTCAATATTTAAAGAGGTTCACTCAATTAAATACTTTATTCAAAGAGGTCAGCTCTTTAAGTACCTCAACATTCAAAGAGAACCTGACAACTCAAAGAGGTCAGCCCTTTAAATATCTCTAACATTCAAAGAGGTTTGGTCAATTAAATACCTCAACAAATTAAATACCTCAACATTTAAAGAGGAGAGGAAATTACCTCAACATTCAAAGAGATCAACTATTTAAATATCTCAACATTCAAAGAGATCAACTATTTAAATATCTCAACATTCAGGTCTCGTTTGCGAAACCTCGTTAGGGGATGGATGTCCAAAGTTCAAATCTTGAGCCTCTTCGAACATAGCGTTAGGGGGATGGATGTCCAAAGTTCAAATCTTGAGCCTCTTCAAACATAGCGCTTGTCCATATTCCTTGTGATTTCAACGATTAAAAGGTTGGCTATGGATATCACCATGTTTATATAATACCCCATTAGGGGAATGGATGTCCAAAGTTCAAATCTTGGGCCTCTTCGACCAAAATGCTTGTCCATACTCCTTGTGCTTTCAAGGGTTAAAAGGTTGGCTACGGATATCACCATGTTTATATAATTTATTTGCTTGTTGTGGTACAATGGTAAATGGCTTGCTTGTCTATAATCCTTGTGCTCAACGGCGTAAAAGGTTGGCTACTGATATCACCATGTTTATATTATTTATCAATCTCACCATGTTTATATAATTTATTTGCTTGTTTTGGTGCAGTGGTAAATGGGTTGGGTGCTGGTAGAGGTTGACCCATGTTTCATTCCCCTTGCCTCCATCTTGCAGATATGCGGGGTAGCTAAGAATGTCCTATGTGTGAATGTCCTATGTGCTGGTAGATGCCGATAGGGCTCATTCCTCCTACTTTCACCTGATAGGGCTCATTCCTCCTACTTTCACCTGATAGGGCTCATTCCTCCTACTTCCACCCGACAGGGCTCATTCCTCCTATGCCCACCCTGTTGATAGGGATCCAGGCCCTTCTCTAAAAATTCTTTGTTCTCCTTAAACATTTGTTTGCAAGAATGGTGTAGTGGCTAGGGCTTTGGCCTCTCTTTAGGGAGGTCCAAGGTTTAAACCCTTGCATACTTAAAAGGAGATAGGTTGGATGTTAACGACCAAGTGTCTGCCAGTTGGTTATCCTAGTTCGATGCCTTGGAGGGTCGGGTCCATTGATTGCACTTTACCCAACAAACTGACTCTATCAATTGGTTATCCTAGTTCAATACACTGGAGGGTCGGGGTTCGTTGAAAAGGATTGAAAATCCAACTAACTTCATATTATTTACAAACTCATTATATAGGCACTAATGGCCCAAAATACATAACCAAACCCATCAAATCATGGATTTGATCCAATATGCTTAACCATAAGCTACAAAAGTGCAAGGGATAATGCACGTAACTTCTAAGTTAAGAGAAAATGAATAATGCTAACTATAAGATCCATTTTAGCTATCTTGAAGTACACACTTCCTACTTTGAGTTCACACTTACTAACTAACACTCTAAATGACAACTAGAAGATAACTAGTGCCCACAAGTGCATGTGAGAAAGAGACTCACTTACAATTATTAATTTGCAAGAAATAAAGTATGCAAACCTAGCTAGGAACTACTAGAGGGGTCATATGAGGGATCAAACATCAATCCTCATCATGCCTCCCCACAATAGAAGCATTGGCATCCAATGCTTTCAGAAGAGTAGGAAAGTCATGGGACATCTGATGAAAAGAAATCCAACGAGCTTGATGCGAAAGCTGTCCTCACCGAGCCACAAGATATGAGATGGTAGACCCCTGGTGAGTCTGTAGATTCTTTGTGTCATAGACCTGATCGAAATCCAATGGTAACTGAGAATCAGGAACCACGTTCACAGGATGACTGATAGCTGGTGTTGTCTCCAATGTAGAGTCAAAGTACAACTTTAAAAGATCTACATTGACGACGTCATGAATTCCCAAGTGTACGGGAAGATCAAGGTGGAAAGCATTCTCGAACACCTATTGAAGAATAGTATAAGGCCCATAGCGAATCGTTTTGATTTTACTATGAGTCTTATTAGTAAAACGCCGCTTGTCAAGATGCAACCAAACTTTGTCACCAACCTGAAATGGATGAGGAACTTGATGTCGATCCATGGCCTTTTTATGTTGCTGTTGTGTCTTTTGCAAAATCTCAACCACCTTTGATTACAGATTGTGCAAATGCTAAATAAATGAGTGTGCCTTGTCTTGCTCCTTCTGAAGATGTGAAGTGACAGGAGAAGGCAAAGACAAAGGTAACTCATAAGGTGCTAAGGGCTTAAATCCCATACAAACCTCAAAGGGTGAATGACCTGTAGAAGAATGTAGGGCCCTGTTTTAGGCATGTTCAATATGAATGAGACTCAAGTCCCACTTTTCTGGTGAAGCGTGATGATAGATTCATAAACTTTGCACAAGGGTACGGTTTACCACTTCAGTCTGCCCATCGGACTATGGATGATAGGCGATGGAAAAGTTAAGGGAAACTCCCAAAAGTTTCCACAAAGAACGCCAAAAGTGACCCACAAAGCGTGAATCACGATTCGAGATAATGCTGGTAGGTAGACCAAAGGAACGCCAAATGCTGTCAAATAAAAATTGGGCTAAGTCTACTGCGGAACTTGTCTTGCAGCATGGAATAAACTTAGCCATCTTACTGAATTTGTCAACCACCACGAACACACAATCATGTTGGCGCACTATTATAGGAAAACCACTAACCAAATCCATGGCAATGCTTTCCCAAGGACAGGAAGGAATGGGCAAAGGCATGCCTAAGCCAAACTTCCTGTTAGCTAGTTTTGAGCGACAACAAACTGCACACTGTTTGAGAAATCTCAACACATCCCTCTGCATTTTAGGCCAATAGAAAAATCTTTGCAAGTGATGAAGTGTTTTGTGTTTCCCAAAGTGACCACCATAAAGTGTAGAATGAGCTTCCTTAAGAAGTGACACTCTAGGCTCACAAGGAACACAAACCTTGTCCAATTTGTAAAGAAGTCCTTCTTTGATGTAGAAATCTTGGAAAGGACGCAAATTGGAAGAAGAAGGCTTACTCACTTGCTCAAATATTTTCCCAAAATCAGGATCCCGTGAATACCGATTAGGCCAAGTCCGAAATCCCAAGTGTGAAGTGGACATAACGGTTAAGGCAAGAGTGGCAGGAGGCCTACTCAAACAATCAACAACAGTATTACTCTTCCCCTTTTTGTACTTGATCACCAAGTGAAATTGTTGGAGGTAAGAAGCCCACTTCATATGTCTTGATTCTTCAATTTTACTTTGAGATTGTAAAAACTTGAGAGGCATATGATCAGTGTGTACTACCGTATCTTTTCCCAAAAGATAATGTCTCCAATATTTGATAGCTTGAACTAATGCATACAACTCCTTGTCGTATGTAGAATAGTTCAACTTAGAAGCATAAAAAGTTTCTGAATGATAAGCAACTGGATGACCATTCTGTTTGAGAACAACTCCTAAGGCAACTTTAGAGGCATCCGTTTCAATCTCAAAATGTTGAGAGAGGTCGGGTAAAGTTAACACAAGTGTTGTACAAAGTTTCTTTTTGAGTTTCTCAAAGGCAATCTCTTGGATTTTCTCCCAATGAAATGGAACGTTAGACTTAGTGAGATAATGCAATGGAGCTGCAAGGGTGGAATATTGAGGAATGAACTTGCGATAAAAATTCGCAAGTCCTAGGAAACTCCTTAACTCAGTGAGAGTTGTAGGAGGGGACCACTTAAGTAAAACATCAACTTTGGTGGGATCTACCTGAATTCCACTTTCACTAATCACATAACCAAGGTAAGAAATTGAAGTATTGCCAAAAGAACACTTGGAAGAATTGGCATATAATTGATTCTTCTCAAGAAGATCAAGGGTATGATGGATATGCCTAAGGTGTTCCTCCCAAGTTTTTGAGAAGATCAATATATCATCAAGATATATGATTACAAATTTGTCAAGTACATCATGAAATACATCATTCATCAACCTCATGAAGGTTGCAGGAGCATTAGTAAGACCAAAGGGCATGACCAACCATTCAAAAAGGCCCATCTTTGTCTTAAAAGTCGTCTTCCATGTATCCTCAGCTTGGATACGCACTTGATGATATCCACTTTTGAGATCTATTTTTGAAAATAACTTAGCTCCTTGGAGCTGATCTAATAAATCATCAATGCATGGGAGTGGATATCTATTCTTTATAGAAATTCTGTTCAAAGCACGAAAATCAATGCACAATCTCCAAGTGCCATCTTTTTTAAGAACCAACAAAATAGGTGAGGCACAAGCAGTACTTTCCTTAATGAAACCCTTAGACAACAAATCTTCTATTTGCCTTTTTATTTCTTCATTTTGCAAAATAGATTGTCTATACATGGGAGCATTAGGTAGTGAAGAACCAGGAATGATTTCAATGCTATGATTAATTGTGCGATTTGGAGGAAGAGACTTTGGCTCCTGAAATATGTGTGAATAAATTTGCAATATTTTATCCATTGAAGAGTGTTGCTTTGGAATGGATGTGGATGTAGGAGTGTTTTGAGAGCGAATGAAAATTAGAGCAACATCACCACCTTTTTTAATTACTCTTTTTGTTTGCTTGGAACTTAGAATGATGTTAGGAGTGTTGGTGCTTTTAATGAGAAAAACCTGACCATATTTTTGAAGTGTGTAGGTTCTTTTGAAAGCATCATAAATAGCTCTCTTATCATACTGAAAAGGTTGTCCAAGCAAAATCCCACAACAATCCATAGGAGTCACATCACAAGTGACTTGATCTATGAAATGTGGGCCAAGTGCAAATTTTAATGTGCAAGTGTGAGTGATTTCTGAGCCTCTTCCACTATCCTTCCAACCCAAAGAATAAGGTTGAGGATGAGGCTCCATAGGTAACTTCAAACACTCGACAATGGACCTCACAATTAGATTTTTCTGCGAGCCATTATCCACTATACAATCTGTTGCAAAATTATGGAGCAAATGAGCTTGAGTGATGAACAAAGCATCACGAGCGCCCTCTGATGAACTTACATTTACCAAGGTAACTTCATTAAGCTTACCTCGTAATTTCGTGTATACTCTACTTTCTCCTACTGACTCAAGGGGACCGTTGGAAGCATCCTCCTCTTGAGTAGTAATGACTAAACTCTTCTTTTTAAGCTTAAAACAATCATCTTTTTCATGACCTTTCTTCTTACAATAGTTACAAAAATTTTTAGAAGAAGAAGAAGAAGAAGAATTTTTAAGAAGAAGAAGAGGGAGTAGAAGCGGAAGGGGATGGAGAAGAAGGAGATGGAGAAGAAACATTCTTCTTTTGAGCAAAATTCTTCTTTTGTGAGAAAGAATTATTCCCTTTTGATGAGTTTGCAACCACTTGAGTAGCAGGTGCACGGAATGCCTGCGAATGCGCCTTAAACTTGTCCTCCACAAGTTGCGCTTGGTTGAAAACTGAATCCAATGTGTCCATAGAAACAAACATAATTTCCCTATACAAATTTTCCAACAAACCACTTTGAAATTTGAGAATCAAAGCTTTAATATCTTCCTCCACATTCACAAGTATCCTGTACCTGTTGAATTGAAGGATATATTCCTGCACAGTCATATTAGTACCTTGCCGAAATCAAAACCACTTAATGACCAATTCCTTAGAATAATTGGAAGGATAAAAATGATATTCTCACAATGACACTGAGAGGGGGGGGTGAATCAGTGTAGCTATTAAAATTCAAATCTACAGCATTTAAAACTGAAGCAAAGAGAACTTAAAAACAGGTAAAGCAATTTTCACAAGAGAGCACACCACAACACACAATATAACGAGGTTCACCAATTTGGCTACTCCTCAAAAATGACTGCTTGGACTCCAATCCAAATCCAGCCTATGCAAAACACCAATTTTACAAACACTTTACCATCATCCACCTGGAAGGAGCACCAACCCCTTAATTTTTCTGTCAGCAATAGATAGGAGCACCAACTCCTAATACCAAGCACCAACTTGGACTGCAATTTCGAGTTATTACAATGACATAAAAATGCTTTCACCGTTTACACAACCCCGATCGGTCCGCAATTAAACAAACTCGCACACTCTCACGGCTCTGCTTATTTCTCTCTCGACCCTCTTCTAACCCTCTTTACGCAATAATTTCACACTTACAGCAGCAACCTGATTCTCTGTGTGATTGTCTTTTTATAACACCTTTTTCTCATCGAGACTCCTCGTCTTCTATGACTTTTGGAATCCCGCATGCACCGAATAACATTCTCTGACTGTTCGAATTCTTTTCTATGCGTGCATGCATTTTTTCAATTCTGACTTATGCGACTGTTCGAATTCTTTTTCTATGCGTGCATGTATTTTTTTCGATTCTTCTTATCCGACTGTTCGAATTCTTTTTCTATGCGTGCATGTATTTTTTTTATTCTTCTTATCCGACTGTTCGAAATCTTTTTTTTTTATCCGTGCATGTATTTTTCGATTTGTAACTGTTGCACTGACTCCAGTTAACTTTTCTAATTTTGGCTCCCTACTTTTTCTCTACCACTACCCCTTTAACTGTAGTTTTGTTCCAGTTAACTGTCTGTTATCGTGCTGTAGCTACCCGTCACGAAATCGTGACACTTCTGCCTCTTTCTGCCCTTCTCGCCTTTTATCCGCGAAAAAACAACATGTCGCAAAATCGTAACAGTTTTCGGCTTCTTGTCCACTTCTTTGTTTGCACCCGCAAAAACCAGACGTCACAAAATCACGACACTTTTTGCTTCCGTACACTCTACTTGGCTTGCTCTAGCGAAAACCAAACATGTCGCGAAATCGCGACACTTTTCGCTTCCGTACACACCTCTCTGCTAGCACTAGCGAAAACCTGACATGTCTCGAAATCGCGACACCTTTCGCTGTCGTACACTCTTCTTTGCATGCACTAGCGAAAACATGACATGTCGCGAAATCGTGACACCTTTCGCTGTCGTACACTCTTCTTTGCATGCACCAGCAAAAACGAAACATGTCACGAAATCGCGACATCTTTCTCTTCCATACACTCTTCTTCGCAAACACCAGCGAAAATCTGACATGTCGTGAAATCGCGACACATTTGCTGCCTTGTGCCTTCTTTAGCCTCTTGCCCGCGAAAACGGAACATGTCACGAAATCGCAACATCTTTCTCTTTCGTACACTCTTCTTCGCAAACCCCAACGAAAATCTAACATGTCGCGAAATCGCGACACATTCGCTGCATTATGCCTTCTTCAGCCTCTTGCCCGTGAAAACGGAACATGTCGCGAAATTGCGACATCTTTCTCTTCCGTACACTCTTCTTCGCAAACCCCAGTGAAAATCTGACATGTCATGAAATTGCGACACATTCGCTGCCTTGTGCCTTCTTCAGCCTCTTGCCCACAAAAACGGAACATGTCGCAAAATCGCAACATCTTTCCTTCCGTACACTTCTTGTTCGAACTTGTCGCGAAATCGTGACACTTTTTCGTCCGTACCATCCTTCTTGCTACTTGTCATGAAATCACAACACTTTTCCTTATAGGCTCTTTCTCTCAAACATGTCGCGAAATCGTGACACATTTTTCTCTTGGCTTTTTCTCTGCCAACATGTTGCGAAATCGCGACAGTTTTCTTTTCTTTCTTCTTGACATGTTGCGAAATCGTGACATCTTCTTTTCTAGCTTTTCACCATGTGCGACAGTTATCCTTGCGCCTTCTCTCTCTTCGGCCATGTCGCGAAATCGCGACAATTTTGCTTGCGCCTTCTCTCTCCTCGGCCATGTCGCGAAATCACGACATTTTTGCTTGCGCCTTTTCTCTCCTCGGCCATGTCATGAAATTGCAACAGTTTTGATTGCGCCTTCTCTCTCCTCGGCCATGTCGCGAAATCGCGACAGTTTTGCTTGCGCCTTCTCTCTCCTTGGCCATGTCGCGAAATCATAACAAAAAACATGTCGCGATATTGTGACAATTTTCTTGTCTTTTTCTTTGATTTTTTGAATCTGGGCCACTTTTGTCTTCTCGAAAATTCACTGTACATGATCTGACTGACCTTTGAACCCCTGTCCACTGCATCAACTGATCTATCTGTCTGTGTTGACAACAATGACAATACTTTTGCTGCACCTTGCTCAACAAAAAATTGGTCTTAAGACAATCTACAAGCTCATCCCATGAGGTGAGTTCATCATGACCTCTTTTTCGTTCAACAAGTACTTTAGCTAAACCAGAAAGTTTGAGTTTAGCATATGGAACTAGATCATCATCTGAAAGCTGAGTGTAAGAAAACCAAGAACTCATGTCAAGAATCCAACTATTCAAGACTTCAGGGTTTCGGGATCCATCATAAAGTGGCACTTCACAACGAACTCTCAGGCGAGAATCATGAGCAGAAGTTGAAGCATTATGGAGAGAAATATCATTTACCTTCATTGCAAGGTTACCAAGAACTTCTGCCATGGTAGTATCATTAGCCTTATCTGCTAAAGCATTTACAACATGTGCAAGTTCTGCCACTTGGGCAGCCAAGTCAGAAGCCATGTGAGACCGGGTATAAGCCAAAAGTAAAAGGGAAAAGCACTTAAAAATCAAGGAAAAATTGAAGGTTCTTGTTACAATGTTGTGCCCTGAAAATTACCCCTAAGTCTAAAAATTTAAACTAACCTAAGGTTGACAATTTATATTTATTAATTTAAAAATAACTTAATTAAAAATTAAATATAATTAATCAAAGATTAATTAATTTAATTAAGCTATTAAAAATTAAATTAATAAAAAAAAATTACATGCAACCTCAGAATAGTAAAAAAAATTACAATTTACCCTTGGTAAAAACGAAACTACACTTGCCGTGTTTGACTGGCAGAACTCTCTGGCACGTTTCCCAAGGCAGCCAATCATGCAAAAATATCTGCACCGGTACTTAAAAATTTTTGTGCCTGGAGAAAAACATGCAGGTGCAGCCTCGGGCTACGTGCAGGCTACCGGCTGTCGGTTGTTGGAGTGCGGGGACATCCGCGCCTGCTGTTTGTGCAGGTGGACAGACCGTCCGGTCGGCCAGTCAGCCACGACGAGACTGGCCCAGCACTGCGGCCCTATCAGCGCAGCAGGCCTGACAACCTCATCAGGCTTGTCAGCCGCAACAGGACTGACAGCTCGCTGTAGGTCTGTCAGCCGCGACAGGCCGCTGTAGGCCTGTCAGCCGCAGCGGGACTGGCAGCCCGTTGCAGGTCTGTTAGCCGCGTCAGGCCGTTGCAGGCCTGTCAGGCATGATAGGCTGGACAGACCGTAGGGTCTGTCAGCCGCGACAGACTTGACAGACCGCAGGGTCTGTCAGCCGCGGTCGGCCACGACGTCACACAACCGACCTTCCGTCGGTTGTGTTGGACATCGATCGACGTCCGTCGACAGCCGACAGGCAAGGTCTGTCGGTTGACGAACGTCCGATGGTCAACGTTGGTAGGCGATGCCGTTGACTCAGCCGAGCCGCCTACACAAGCCCTCGGCTCCTGCTGAGATGGGGCCGAGGGAAAAATAATTCAATTTTTTTTTTTTTACAATGCAAATGTTAATTAATATATACAAAGATTATATATTAATTAAAACTTAAGCTTTCTAACAAAAACTAAGAAATTTTTAAAAATTAACCAGGTGGGTTAATTTAAAAAAATAGAAAACTTGAACTATTACAATTATTAGCAATTATTTGAAGGCAAATTACCTTCAAATTTCTTAAAAATTGCTAATTTCTCTTTGCCTATCACCAAAAGTCCTTCAGTAGCTCTCCTTTCAAGATCCGGTCGACACACGACCAACGTTTGAAAGGCAACCAGATCTAAGTCGACACATGACCTAGTTTGATGATCCTCGATCTTCAAGACTCCGAAATGGCAGGAACTTCAAGAACAACAGGCTCCCTAATTCGCATTTCACCGTAGGAGAAATCCAACCCTGCCAAGGGATCTTTGTAGGAAAGAAATCGGGGTAAACTTCTCCTATACTTCTTGAGCATACGGAGAAAGTTGGAATGAGGATTTTGACGCCTAAGGAACTTCCTTCTGCGAATGGTTTTCAAGCTCCCCTTGAGCTTGAACCGAGTCCTCAATGAAAACAAGTTTCTCATAAGAAAAACTAACCTATCTCCTATCCTCTCACCTCACAAGCCCTAGTGTAAACTTGAACTAGGCTCTGATACCAATGAAAATGATTGAAAATCCAACTAACTTCATATTATTTACAAACTCATTATATAGGCACTAATGGCCCAAAATACATAACCAAACCCATCAAATCATGGATTTGATCCAATATGCTTAACCATAAGCTACAAAAGTGCAAGGAAGAAAGCACGTAACTTCTAAGTTAAGAGGAAATGAATAATGCTAACTATAAGATCCATTTTAGCTATCTTGAAGTACACACTTCCTACTTTGAGTTCACACTCACTAACACTCTAAATGACAACTAGAAGATAACTAGTGCCCACAAGTGCATGTGAGAAAGAGACTCACTTACAATTATTAATTTGCAAGAAATAAAGTATGCAAACCTAGCTAGGAACTACTAGAGGGGTCATACGAGGGATCAAACATCAATACGATGGATCAAACATCAATCCTCATCATCCGTTGACTGCACTTTACCCAATAGACTATGCCGATTGGTTATCCTAGTTTGATGTGCGGAGGGTCGAGGTCCGTTGACTGCGCTTTACCCAACAGACCCTGTCGGTTGGTTATCCTAGTTCGATGTCTTGGAGGGTCGAGATCCGTTGACTGCGCTTTACCCAACAGAGTTAGGGTTTATAAAAGCAACCCATTCATGAAGTTACTCATTTCCCTACAAATATTAAAAAAAAAAAAATCTGAACATTCAAAAAGATCATTCAATTAAATACTTCACCATTCAAAGAGGAGAGAAAACCCATGTTAAATACCTCCACATTTAAAGATGTCAACCATTAAAATACTTCATCATTCAAAGAGGTTCATTCAATTAAATATTTCAACATTTAAAAAACAATTCAAAAATATATATATATATATTTTTTAATGAGTAATATTTCTTATACATATTTATCATGGGGATTGAACCCAGGTCACATCACCGATAATGCAAGTGGTGTCCTTGTCGATAGACCACACTCACGGGGATAACATCTAACATCCTTACCGATAAACCACACTCACCACACTTAAACCACACTCACGAAAATAACAATTCAAAATATTTAAAGAGATTCCAATCAATTAAATACTTCTACAAGTAAAATTAATCTATAATCCAAAATCTTAACATTCAAATCAATTAAATGCCTCAACATTGCAAAGAGAAGAGGAAGTGATGAGAACATTACAAACTAAAAAAAACTTTTAATTTATAAGGTTCTATTAGTTCTTTTAGAATGAATAAAATTAAAAAACTCAAATGTCTTCTTGTTTTAAACAATGTTTGATAAAATCGTTCAAACTATTTTTAAAAAACTTATAAAAAACCATATAAATCAAACAATTTTCTAAAAAATTATATTATCAAACGAAGAATATGTTATACTTTAACCATTATGATTTGTGATTGCGAGTACAATGTTTCGGAAATGCTTTTTCAAACAAGTTTAGGTTGGAAAGGTTTTAATCTATAAAAAATTTTAAACATTTTTCTATGGTATAAGAAGTGTAATTTTTTTTTTTTTTTTTTTAAAGTTTGATAAGTGCGATTAGTAACTCGGGTCTTATTTGTTTAGTTAAGTAAAAAATCTTTATAAATTTTAATGGGTAGATATTTAAACGTTAATCTTAAATAAAGAACTCCCATCATATATTAAGGAATCAAAACTGTCTTGCAATAATACACTCAAAACTCAGTCTTGGTAGGACACGAAGTCAAAAAGGAAAAAAAAAAACAAAATAATGTCATGCAATATTACAATGGAACAGTGAAGGAAAACCAGTAAATTCAAATTAAAAACAAGTATTCACTTTGGGACCTTATTCCATCTCTCATCTCCTCCTGTGTGGTGACACAGAGAGGTGCAGACGCTGCTATGGGCAGGTAAATGAGGTATTATATATACAAGGGTTAGGGCATAATAAAAGTAAAAACGGCATCAGGGTTTCGAATCTTGCAGCGGATAGCAGAGGCAGCCAAACCGACGCCGCAAGCAAAACCGTCAAATTTTATTAAAAAAGAATCCAAATCTTTCCCGTCAGAGAAGCTCCTTTTGCAGGCGAACCGGTTGCACGGCGCGTTTGTCCATCAGAAACCTAGAAGCCCCCCTTAGAGCCTTCCTCCACGCCTGCAACAAATGCAGAACAAAGCAAAAATGCTCAGAATCCTAACATCAAAATCAGAAGGAGAAAGGGGAAAACAAATTAAAAAACGAAGCAGAAATGCCTAGAGAAATTCAAAGATCCTCCCACCTTTTCTGCAGCCCCCATAAACAGAGCATGTGTCTTGATCTGCGCCACCGCCAGCTGCGAGCTCTTGACGCTTCCCACGGACCTCAACTGCGCCGTCAACCCTGTCTTCCGCGCGGTGCTGCTCACGCTGCCGTTGAGGAAAAGCTCCCTGGACGCCGTAACGCCGTAACGTTTATCGTTAGTGCTGGTCTTGTTTTTGCCCCTGGGGCTCAGGGATCGAATCCCCTCACCTGCGGCCGCCACATTTAAATGCTGATTCTTCTTATTCGTCTTCTTCTTTGTGTTGCTGCTCTCTTTGGGAGACGGCCCCCCGCTGTAAACAAAATCATAGACGGAAACATCCGAGAATTTGACTAGAAGCTTCTCCGACGCGGCCTTGGAGACGTGTTGCACCTTTGGACTTGCCATTTTCTCAGTCAATTGACAGAAAATACGTCTAAATACTCTAAATCTCAGTCCTCTCTCTTCTCCTCTTCAACTCAAGAACGACGCTGCTGCGTCATGCCGATCTGCTTTGCTTCCTTATATTGGAGAAACTGCAAGACAAAAGGAATTTGAAATAGAGAGCGGGCGTTCATTAATGGAGATATCACAGAAAAATCCTGTGCACGCTCTCGATTCAAAGGAAGAGCGTATTTCTGTAGAGCTCACGGGATTGGCAAAAACATTTCAGGTCTGGATTGCGTGTAGCGTAGATTTCTAACGGACGAAATGATTGAGAGAAAATCTGAATAATTTTTTGGGCCTGTGGTGCTGGCCATTTCAGTGAACGTTGCGGACATGGTGCGACAGTTGTTATTATTATGATTTCGAGGCGGGAGATCTAACGGTTGGAAATTCAGATCAACGGCTTCTTGGGGTTTAGTGTGTGGGCGCCGTAAACGTTACATGTGATGATTGCCGTTGGCGTTTGGGAATCTTTTGCTCGCGCGTGCAAAGTGAACGTGGGTTAGAAGCTTGAATGGAACGAGAGGGGAAAAATAAAATAAAATGGGTTAGGGAGCTTTATCCTAAAAGTTTGAACTTAAGAAAAGAGGGTAGGTTGATAGTGGTTGAGTAATTAGTTTGATTCAATTTTTTTAAAAGAGTGTTAGAAGAAAATGTTTTAAGATTAAAAAATTAAAATTTTGTTGATTTTATTTTTACTTAACAAACAAAAAAATTATAAAAAATTACGATAAGATTTTTCTTTTTCTTTTCTCCTAAATTATGATAAGATTTTTCTTTTTCTTTTCTCCTTGGTAGTTTCTAAGGATACTTAAATGGTAATAATTTTATTTACCCAAATTAGAAGTGGTTTTGGTTTTGATATGCAATTTTTACGTGTAACCAACTCTTTCATTATTATTAATAATAATTTTAGAAATTATTCAAACATTTATATGTAATTTTGAATGACTATTAAAATATAGTAAAACATAGGAAGTGTAAGTCGGAGAAAGTACGAGTTAAGAGGGAGTACAAGTTAAAATGTAGTATAAGTGAAGAGGGAGTACGATCTGAGATTCAATCATGGCGAAAGAGCAACGGGTTCATTTAAAGTGCATCAATGCTTCAAACCCTTACCATGAATGCATGGAACATTATTTCCAAAAATTTGCTAAAGCAAAGAAACCCTTGCTATGAATGCATGGAACATTGTTTTAAAAAAAATGCTAAAGCAAAGGAATGCCAAGAAAAAGAAGAGACAAGACTATTGCGGGCTAAGAGGGAGTGCAAGGTAGGAGAGAGTGCAAGCCAAGAGCAAGCCCCATTAGCTAGTATGGAAGGAAATTCATATTTGAAAGCCTTAATGGGAAGTTAGGATGCCCTAGTTGGAAGTATGGAGGCCCAAGTTGGAGATAAGCAGAAGAACAAATACATGGCAAGTTCGATCCAGGTAGCAGATGTTACACTAGAAGTGAGTATCAAGGATGAGATGATTGAGCATGAAATTATGATTCTTAAAAGTGGAGGGTTAATATGTAAATTATATAGATCATGGCCAAGGTTTTTGAAAATTCAAAATTGGATAAGTGGAAGTGGGGAATAAATTCAAATTACTCTGTGACTTTTCTTCCTATAGGTTTTTTCCTCATCATATTTTCTAGAAATTAGGGATAAAATAATGGTTGGTGGCCTATGGTTTAGGGGAAGAGATGCACTTTATTTGAGACCATGGAATGAATTTTTTTATGTTGATATAGAAACTATAAAGAAGCTTCCAATATGGGTTGGGCTTTTTGGACTTCCATATCAACTTATAAATAAGGATGTTTTGAAGAATATTGAAAATACCTTAGGGGAATTCATCAAGGAAGAACTAACTACTAAGGAGCTAAAGCATGCTATATATACTCAAATATGTGTTGCTATGGATATTTCAAAACCTTTGCCATAACCCATTAATATTAAAATGAATCAAGAGAATGAGATCAACGAGCAGATTATGAAAATATCGTATTTCGTTGCCACAATTGTTATGAGACTAGACACATGACAATAATTTGCAAAGAGAAAACTATGAAGAAAGAGACAAAAATTCTAGCCATGAGATAAACTTTGAGACGAAGCAAGGAAATCATACAATAATAGAAGCTAGATCATATCAAGGATGTTCCACTATAAAAGAAGAGGTAAAGAAAGCCTATCTACAATATCATTTGGCAAGTTCAAAAGGAATTAAGGGTGCAGAAGAAGATGTGAAGAGACATCCTAAAACAAAGACAACAAAAGAGATCAAGTTCATTCCAGGTAAATCATCTTCATTTTCTTCAAGTAGTATAGAATCCTCTTGAGGTAATAAAAGTGAAAGGGGTGAAGATGTTATCCCTTGCACTTTAAGGTTTCAAGAACAACATAATAAAGAAATGAGGATGGAGGAAATCCATAGCAATTTAGGTTTTTTAGAGTAGAATAAGAAGATAATTGTTATAGAAGAGCATCCTTGCACTTTAGGGTTTCTAGGGCAACATAAAGACGATTGTGCTTTTAAGGTTATTCCTTGGACTTCAGATGCTTCAGAACAAGGTAAACCTAAAGATGATAAGTCTTACTATGAGCAATGTTAGAATATTGAATAGAGTGATGAAGATGAAAGTATCGTTAAGAAAGAAAAAAAAAGAGAGGAAGAACCAAGAACAAAATCAAAGAGAAAAAGGAAACCCAAAGAGATATTGATATGAAAACAAAAGCAAATATCACAAGTGCTAACAAAAAGTGGGGTTAAAGATGCAAGCTTACTGCAGTGGTAATGGCTTTGGCCTCTCTTTGAGAGGTCCAAGGTTCAAACCCCACTCAGTATGAGGGGACCAAGATCCCTCATAAAAACCTATGTAAACTCATTTGAAAAAAGAAATGGGGCTAAACCCATAAATAAAATCAAAAAAACAATAATGAAAATAATATCTTGGAATATTAGGGGAATGAATAAGAACCTTAAAAGAATGTATTAAGAAATTGTGAGGTTGTTACAGATAAGATATTTATAGACATAGAAGTTGGGCAAGAAATATATTAGCCATTCATGATGTTGAATTTCATCTTGACAAAATTTAAATTTTGCAAGGCATCTGATATAAAAGGAGTTGAATGTGGAAACTTGGTAGTTTGAGAAAGATGGAGAATATCTTTGATAGAAATACAAAGTTGGATACGCTTTAATTAACTTGTTAGAAATGTAATGTGGAAATTTGGCAGTTTGAGGAAGATAGAGAATATCTTTGATAGAAAGGTAAAGTTGAACATGTTTTAATTAACTTATTAGAAATGTAATGAGAGCAATGTAAAGGTGTTGTTTTTGTAATGAAAGTAACCCTAATAAAAGCTACACATAACTTTTTTTTTTAAAGACCATTTTTTATCTTCCATATTTATTAAAAATAATATCTTTTAAATTAGCTAAACACCCATATGTAATTTTGATGTGTGAAAGACAATTGTTGGGTCGTCTATAATTAATAATAATAATTTTTTAAATTACCCAAATACCCATATACAATTTTGACATGTGAACAACCAATTAATGGAGAATATCTTTGATAGAAAGGCAAATGAAGAATATATTTGATAGAAAGGTAAAGTTGAATATGCTTTAATTAACTTGTTAGAAATGTAATGTTTTGTTTTTGTAATGAGAATGAGCCCCAATTAAAGCTACACAACTTATTAATCTTTTCTTAAATGATCATTGTTGATCTTTCATATTTATTAATAATAATATTTTATTTATACCCACAAGGGTGGCACGTTGGTGATTGCGTACAACTCCCTCCATTTGAGAGATCTCGCATTCGAATTCCTATACAGACGTGACATCTAAGTGGGTCTAAAAGATCTCTTGTGGATTTCCTCTAGATAGTGGTATACCTAGATGGAACAACATTGTCGACCACCTAAGAGTGGCTCTGGAGGTTTCTCTACCCAAGAATTTTATCCCAGGAGGACAACGCGGTTTGGGCTTTGGCTCTTATTCAAGAGGTCCAAGGTTCAAACTATAGTGTGGGTGAATGTGTGAGGTCTGGATGTGTGTATAGATGTGTGTTTGGCCTCTATTGATAAGCTCAACTCTCACTCTTATGATAGGTCATGTTGGTATGGGGACACCCAACCTTGAGCGTTAGTCGTAAATATTTCTGACACTAACCAAATCTAGATAATAATAATAATAATTTTATTTTATTTTTTGTTTTGAGGGGAAGCACAATTATTTGGGCTTTGACTCTTCTTCTAAAAGTCTAAAGTTTAAACCATGACATGCATATGTATGGTTGTGTATTAAATTCCCTATTGATAATCTCAACTCTCCCCCTTATGAGAGGTCATGGTAGGATGGAGATGCCCAACCATGAGCATTGGCCACAAGGGTTTCTCACCCTAACCAAATAAAAAATAATAGTAATAATATAATATTTTTTAAAATTATCCAAACACTCATATCACAAATGCACGATGTGCAACTTGTGGAATGTTGGCGTCAATTATGTCACCAAATAGTTGTAATCGCTCTCACTGCCTTTGCCTGTGACATCGAAAACATCAAAGAGGATGAAAGAAATGAAAAAGAAAGACTCATGTGGCTACATATGGGCTTGCTTGACATAGATATCATGCCAAAGTGATTTTCAAAAATAAATGAGTGTTAATCCATTAAAATCATGAGAAGGGTAGCATGTTAAATTATTTATTAAGGTTTTCTTTGATAAACATGAAATCTTAATTTGGGATAAATTCCTAATACTTTTAGCAAAGATATTAAAATGATCTTTAAATAAGACGAAGGATAACGAATTTTTATTGCGGGAACAATTGTGAAAAATATCACAAAATTGAAAAAACTACAATTTTGACATTATAAATAAACCATTGAGATTCATGAAAAAGAGGTCGAAATATTTTGGAGAAGGAAAATTTGAAGAACGGGATTGTTGCATTGAAGGTTTCACCATTGTAACTATAGAGTGCAGATTTTCTGAAATATACTGAATATACTTTTGTTAATATATTGATTTTCTTTAGTAAGGTTTATGCATCAGATGGTAGCATTTCTAATTAATATAATATATTATTTATTTCCTTAGAAGATTGTAATTAATATAGTTTTGATTGTGTGAATTCAAATCAAATTAGATTAGGTTTAAATTTTTAGAAAATTAGTTTGTAGATTCAGGGTTAAGCATTTTCATTTCAGTAACATTTATCTGTTTCTGTTCCATTTTATTCTGCACAGTTTTATTTCAGTTATTTTATTTATTTTTCTAACCCTAGATTTTTTATTTATTTTTATGAAAGTTTCATCAATTAAAAATCAAAACCCTAAAAATAAATACATAAGTTTCAAAATTTTAAAAATTCTAATTTTCATTTTTAAGTAAAGTTACATTTTTTATGAAAATTTGAAGTTTTAAACTTTGCATAGTTTTCAAATAATCATTTAATTTCATTTTACATAAAATTGAAATTTCAATAAATTTCAAAATTTCATTAAAGTGAATAATTAATATGATATTTTAAAGTTTTTACATTGCAAAGTTTAGATTTAATTATTTCATTTTGATTATTCTCATGCAAATATTAACAATCTGAGATAAAATTTGATTAACAATCTGAGATAAAATTTGATTAACAATTTGAGATAAAATTAATTAAAATCAAATTTCAAAGGTTAAAGTGAAATATTTATCAAATCAAGTGCAAACATTAAAAATTTCAAATAAAATTGATTAAATCACATTTCAAAGGTTTATGTTTCAAGCAAATATTTGATCTTTAATTTCACTTTTTCTCATAGATTCCATGAACAACAAAATCATTGCAAATCAAATCAACCAAAACAAACCCCTTGTTAACAGTCATATGCAATAATGAAGTATCCAACTAACTTTGGTATTTCACATTTTTCACTAAGCATTGCAAGCAGATAAACACATTAAACATAACCTTGGGAAAATCACAAATATTTCTTTGCAAGAGAGGACATCCGGGTAGAATCTTGACTATGAATATATTCTTGTGATTGGACAAAAATATCACTCAACAGAATTGGCACTAGGAGCGCCTACTTGAAGGTAATTAATTAGGTTTACAAATTTCTTTTCAAGTTGTTCACATTTATTGTTGGAAATTCTCTAATTTATGATTCATTTTAATAAATTTGAGAATATTCCTTATTGTTATGGTTTAATTGATGCATTTTAATTTGTAAATATGATGATTTATCAGTTAAACATTTGAAAACTGAGAGTTTTTTCACTTCAAGATCATTAAACACTTGTTGTTTTCATCATCAAAACTGAAACCAAAATCATAATCACAAGATCTAAGGATTTTGAAGATAGTATTTTTCATAGCCATTCTCCTACCAAAAAGATCATAAGGTCTACGAGTCAGTCGATTGTTATTCCACCCAGTAACATTTCATCTCTATCCATCATTCCATTTGTTCCCCCACCAATGATTCTAATGGCAGGAGTTGCAAAATGGTTAGGTGCTCATAACAGTCCTTTAAAAATTATTGGAGTAGCTCATGACATTCCCAAAAACACATAAAGGTATTTACCTAAATATAAACATGAAGGAATTAGAATTGTTGAAGAGCATAGTCAAGCTTACAAGGATACCTTGATTAGAGTGCAATTTGAACATGAGGATGTTGCTTGCAGAATGTTTTATCTCATCTTAGATGAAATGGCATATGATTGGTACATTAGTTTACCTGCCAATTCCATTACGTCTTGGGCTCAATTGAAAATGGCTATCGTGAATCAATTTAGGCTACCCATAGATCCGATTGTAACCTATAATCAATTTGTTTTAGCCAAGAGAGAGTCTAATGAACCTTTGAGATTGTTCAATACTCGTTTCCATAAATTGTATAGCAGGTTAGTTGCTCCTTATACTCTTCAGGCAAGTGCTACCATACATATGTACTTTAGGGTATTGGACCCTTTAACATCTATGTTTGTAAGGAGAGTTCCTCAAATCACTACACTTCCCATGACATACAGTGAGGCTTTGACTTTAGAACAACAATTGATGCCACAAGGTTTTGGGATAGGATAGTTACCTTCCATAGGACAGTCAGGTGCTTATAATCAAGTCCCTATGATCAATTAGACTTTGTCTCAACAAATGCCAATGTTGAATGTCATGCCATTCAATAACATCAATTTGCCCTACAATCCACCTACCACAACCACTTATCCTACCACTCCACAATATTTGGAAAATCAATTCATCACTCAAAATGGATGAAACAAATGCTCAAACCATGTGTACATTCTTTAATACAACACCCACTCCAAATGTATCAACATTTCATCAAAATACCACAATATTTCCACAGGTTGTCCAAAATCAAAATTTGCCAAATTTTTAAAATCCTACTATGACTACAAATAACTCAACCAATCAAACTATTGTAGTACAAAATAGTGAACCTAATTCTTAGGTAAGCGACCTATAGAGGGTCGTCCAAAAACTCAGTACAATTGCCTCAAAATTCTCATCAAAATAGAAATTTTAGTTTTTAGAGAAGGCAATGGAATACTCGTTTGAACAATGGAACAATACCTAATCCAATTTCCAATCAAATCAATGCTCCTATTAATGTAAATCAAACTAGCACCTTTGTTAATGTTCCTGATTTGGATTTAAACAATTGGTGTAGGCTACATACCACAACACAACATAGTGAGAATGTGTTATGAACCTGCAACTTGAAATATGAATTGAATGCAGAAAAGAATCGTTGTTTGAATAGAATCACAGTTTGTATTGAAAGGCGAGAAACCCACAATATAATAAATTAATGTTCTTGGATGATCTTTGGAGCATCCTCCTTGTCCTATTTACATCTATCTAAAAGGTGTGAATGGTGAAGGGATGTGTCCCTTTATAATACAATATAATATATAATATGATTAAGAGTTACGTTAGGAGGGTCCTAACATGCCACCCTCCTTTGAAAAAGCTTTGTCCTCAAAGCTGGAATTGCAAAAATTGTTGTTGAATCTGGTGGAGCGTCTCCCACGTAGCATCCTCTGGAGGTAGACCTTTCCATTGAATCAATACCTCGGTGATGGTGCGGTTACGGAGGCGGCACATACGTCGGTCTAGGATAGCTTCTGGTTCAACCATGAGAGCTCCATTATCTAAAAATTTTGGAAGTTGAGTTTGCGTAACGATGTTAGTGCCTATTACGGCTTTAAGACAAGAAACATGAAATACCGGATGGATTTTGGAAGATTCTGGTAATTCAAGTTTATATGCAACAGGTCCAATACGCTGTAGAATTTTATAAGGGCCATAAAATTTTGGTGCTAATTTTTGTGACCCTTTTATTTTCAATGAAGTTTGATGATATGGTTGGAGGCGGAGAAATACCATATCCCCTTCTTGAAAAACCCTTTCAGTCCGATGTTGGTCCACTTGTTGCTTCATGCGGTGTTGAGCGATATGTAGATTGTCCTTCAGAGCATGAATGATATTATCTCGAGTGACCAGCTCCATCTCTACAATTGGTACTTTTGTACTTCCTGGAAGATAAGAGGTTAGAGATGGGGGTGATCGGCCATATAATGCTTCGAAAGGGGTCATTTTTATGGTTGTGTGATATGTGGTATTATACCACCATTCAGCTAGTGGAAGCCATTTAACCTAGTGAAGGGGTTTGGTGGAAATAAAGCATCGAAGATAGGTTTCTAAGCACTTATTGACAATTTTAGTTTGACCATCCATTTGTGGGTGGTAAGCGGAGCTCATCCGAAGTTGCGTACCTTGGAGTTTAAATAATTCCTTCCAAAAATTACTAGTGAAAGTGGGATCACGATCACTAACGATAGTAGAAGGCATGCCATGTAATTTAAAAATATTGTCAAGGAAGATTTGAGCAATAGTACTAGCGGTATAGGGGTGAGCTACTGGAAAAAAATGGGCGTATTTAGATAAACGATCTACCACCACTAGGATCATCATTTTTCCTATGGATTTTGGAAGACCTTCAATGAAATCCATTGAAATATCCTCCCATGTCCTGGTTGGTATGGGTAGAGGTTGAAGAAGGCCCGGTGTTGCCACTGTTTCACCTTTATTTCTTTGGCATGTTTCACATTCATTGATGAACTTCTTGATATCATTTTTCATCCCTCGCCAATAAAATGATTTAGTCACTCTTTTGTAGGTTTTTAGGAATCCAGAGTGGCCTGCAGTAGGTGTAGCGTGTAGCTCATGTAGAAGCTTTGGACGATAAACCGATGTAGGTGAGAGGACCAGACGTTCTTTGTAATGGAGCATGTTACCTTGCCAAGAGTAGTGGGGTTTACTCATGGGATTTTGTTGTAGCTATTGAATTATGGTGTGTATAGTAGGGTCCGCATACCATTCATCCTTGACTTGTTCGATCCATGTAGGGATGGGGCGAGGAAAAAGCATGTAATTGTGAAGTTTCTTCGAACTTTCTGGAAAGTGCATCCGCAACCATGTTATCTTTCCCTTTTTTGTAGATGATTTCATAATCATAGCCTAATAGTTTTGTTACCCACTTTTGTTGTTCTGGAGTGGTTATCCATTGTTCAAGAAGGTATTTTAGGCTATGGTGGTCGGTGCGGATAATGAAATGTTTTCCAATAAGGTATGGTCTCCAATGTTGGATAGCATGGACCATAGCTAACATTTCTTTTTCATAAGTGGAACATGCTAAATTATTTTTGGAAAATGCTTTACTAGTAAAGGCTAAGGGCTTCTCATTTTGCATGAGCACCACTCCCATTCCCAATCCGGAAGCGTCACTTTCAATAATGAATGGTTGGGAAAAATCTGGCATAGCTAGGATGGGGGTGGTACACATGGCATTTTTCAAAGTCATGAAAGCTTCATTCACTTTTGGAGACCATATGAAGGCATTATTTTTAAGTAGGGTTGTTAAGGGTGCTGCTATTTTCCCATAATATTTAACAAATTTGTGATAATAGCCCGTTAATCCTAAGAACCCACGCAACCCTTTTAGAGTTTTTGGAATTTGCCAATTTTCCACATCTTCAATTTTTTGGGGGTCTACTTTAACTCCTTCCTTGGAGACAATATGTCCAAGATATTCAATTTCCTGCTTCCCAAAGGAACACTTTGATCTCTTTGCGTATAATTGATTTTCTTCCAATATTTTGAGTGCTTGCGCTATATGTGTTAAGTGCTCTTCCCATGTCTTGTTGTAAATCAAAATATCGTCAAAGAAAACTAAAATAAATTTTTGAAGGAAGGGAGAAAATACCTTATTCATAAGACTTTGAAATGTGGATGGAGCATTGGTGAGGCCAAAAGGCATCACCAAGAATTCATAATGTCCCTCGTGGGTGCGAAAAGCAGTTTTGGGTATATCACTTTCCTTAACTCGAATTTGGTGGTAACCTGATCGTAAATCGAGTTTAGAAAAATATGCGGCTCCATTTAGTTCATCGAGTAGTTCATCAATGATTGGAATAGGAAATTTGTCTTTAATCATTATTTTGTTGAGAGCACAAAAATCCATGCATAGGCACCATGATCCATCCTTTTTTCTTACTAGTATGACTGGCGAAGAGTAGGGACTTCTACTAGGTCGAATGACCCCTGCCCTTAGTAGGTCTTGTACTAATTTTTCTATTTTCATATTTTGTAAGTATGGATATCGGTAAGGTCTAATATTTGGAGGTTGGTGTCCCGAAAGTAATTGAATAGCATGATCATGGCTTCGTTGTGGAGGTAATCCCTCTGGTTCTTTGAATATTTTATCATGTTTCTCTAGGAGTTCTATTAATTCGGGTGCCTCTGGTTGCTCTTCGATGGTGTTTTGCAAGGAAAATAGTTGGGCAACCATGCCTCTTCCTCCTTTTCAAAGAATATTTTCCATTCTATGGGAACTTACGATTTGTGTGGGACCTATTTTTAAACCTTGAATTGTGTATGTTTGGTTGTTTTGTATAAATTGCATCCATAACTCTTCAAAGTCCCATTGAATTTTGTCGAGCGTTCGTAGCCATTGTACTCCCAAAACAATATCACATCCTCCTAATGGTAGTACATACATATCTGCTTTCATGTTATATTCCCCCATCGTGAGTTTGATATTCCTGCATTTGCCTTTACATGCAATTTTTCCTCCATTGCCAATCATGACTTCGAAGTTATTGCAGGGATATATAAAGCAATTAGCTTGTTTGGCCAAACTGGGGTCTATAAAATTGTGAGTGCTACCAGAGTCTAAGAGCACAATAGGGTTTTGTTTCTTAAAATACCCTTTTACCTTCATTGTTTGTGGAATCGAGTATCCTGCTAATGCGTTAAAGGATATTTCTATTTTATCTTCTTGGTTTTCTTCTGCAACCTCAGTTATTACTTCCACTTCTATGTCATCCTCCTCTTTGGGAGTGCAATCAACTATGTCCAAAATATATAATTTCGGTGAGATGCATTTGTGGTTGGGGGTAAACTTTTCATCGTAGTGGAAACATAGGCCCTTTTCTCATCTTTCTTTTAGCTCTTCTTGGCTAATTCATTTAATTGGCATGACCTTATTCAGTTTTTGGCTAGTGTAGGTATTTGGTGTTTTTCCTAAAAAACTCTTCCTATTCACCTTTGGTTATTGTTCTTCTCTTCTATCATTTGTGCTAATGCCATTGCATGCATCATATCGATAGGATTTTGTATTTGTACCTCCATTCTAATGTCTTCTTTTAGGCCACTAATGAAACAACTTTGGAAGAATGATGCATCTAGTCCTGTTGTAAGGTTCACCAATTTCTCAAATTGTGCTTGGTATTCCCTTACGGTGGAGGTTTACCATAGTTTAGTGAGGGCTCCTGTGAAGTCTTCAAATTTAGTGGGGCCAAATCGCAACATTAAGTTTTTTGTGAATTCGGTCCATGTGGGCGGACCTTTTGTTTTCTCATACCATTGATACCACTGGGTAGCAATTTGTTCCAAGTGAAATGATGCGATACGGACTTTCTGAATCTTTGAAATTTGATATAAGGTAAAATATTGGTCTGCCCTATATATCCAATTTGTGGGGTCACCTCCATCAAATTTTGGAAAATCTAGTTTTGTGGTACGGGGAAGGATTGATGTATGTGGTCCCCCTATTAATGTTTGTTGTGGTGGCGTAGTGTTCTGTTGTCCATTTTGCATGAGCAGCAAATTTTGTTGTACTAAGTCCATGGAATGGGTTGTAGCATCCAATTTAGTGGATATATCTGTATTCGAGTTGGTGATGTTTATGGTTAGGTCTGCTATTTTGGTAGCGATTTTATCTTCTAAATTGTCCTTCCAAAATGCCATTCCTTGCATCATGTCTCTCATTTCCTTGGAAAACTGCGAGAGTTCTTTCGTAATTTCTTTTGAAACCTCCTTCGCAATCTCCTTCGTTGTGTCTTGAGATCGTCTTCCCTCGGCCATTTAGGGTGTGGTTGGTTTATAAGTGATTTGAATATGCAGAAATTAGTTTTGTCGAAAAAAATTGTCTGTCTCCGTCGCGTTTAATTTTGCGTACTTGCTGCTCTTTGTTCACACCGAATGATATTTTCCTCACCTGTACTCGTTGTTGGGGTTTTCTAACTCCGGTAATGCGTGATGCTGTCCAAAAAATTTTGTATGCTACCTTTGCTAGCGACTGTGGCCTACTGTGTAACAGTTCCATCAGTAATGGTTAGAATGTGTGCTAAAAAGAAAACGTTGCCGAGTAATGGCCTGTCAGTAACTAGAGCGGGGTGGGGAAAAAATTTTAGGTCTTTTTAGCTCTGATCCAGTTGTTATGAACCTGCAACTTGAAATATGAATTGAATGCAGAAAAGAATCGTTGTTTGAATAGAATCACAGTTTGTATTGAAAGGCAGAAACCCACAATATAATAAATTAATGTTCTTGGATGATCTTTGGAGCATCCTCCTTGTCCTATTTACATCTATCTAAAAGGTGTGAATGGTGAAGGGATGTGTCCCTTTATAATACAATATAATATATAATATGATTAAGAGTTACGTTAGGAGGGTCCTAACAGAATGAGTGCCCTAAATTCAAAACAACTTTAGACATTCTAAAAAAATAAATGGATAACATAGAAATTGTTTCAGATGAAGATCCTTCTCAATAGGTTGGTACTAGTAAAGGGAAAGAATAATTACTAGTATTGGAAACATTTGAATCAATTGAAGAAGAGGAAGGAGGATATGATGGGTCTATAGAAGAAGAAGTTCAAGCTTTCAGACAATTTAAAAAGGAAATCATAATAATAAGCTTAGGAGTAATACTAAAGCTCCATTTACTTCTTCTACTCCACCGAATGATACTGTCATTCCTCTTGATACACAGGCTAATAACAATCCCGTGCCTCCACCTAAATTTGATCTACCTCAACCATCACATGATAAAATTACATATAATATTATGGATGATTTAAAGAAAACAAAAGTGAATATATCTTTATTTGATGTTGCTAAGTTGACTAATCAACAAAAAATTTTGATGCAGGTATTTGATGAAAAAAGCAAAAATGAATCTCAAAAAGCCATGGATGCACAATTTTCCTTACTAAGGGACAAAGGAGAAGCTCCTCCTTTCCTATTGACCATAAGAATTGCAGGAAGTAATTTACACAATTGCCTTGTTGATTTAGGAGCATCTGGTAATGTCATACCTTACATTATTTGTCACAAATTGGGTTTGAAACCCATCCCTTCTAACAGAATAGTTGTGCAACTAGATAAATCTGAGGTTAATGTGTTTGGAATGATTAAGAATGTTCACATAAAACTTGCCTCAGAACCTAGGATACAACAATATGCCGATATACATGTTGTAGATATACTTGACAAGTATGGAATGTTGTTGAGCAGAGATTGGTCTAGGAACTTAAATGAATATATGGCCCCAAATTTTTTACATATGTGACTACCAAGGAAGGATGTTGCTAATCAAATAAAATTTAAAAAAGAACCTAGAATCAAGGATATAATTACTGAATATAACAAAACTAATGAAATTTTTTACAATAAGTCTGAGTTAGGTGTTTACACTTTGGAAATAAAATTGGATGTAGGTGAATCTGAGAATAAAATACCATATGTTAATCCAATGAATGATGAAAATATTGTTTGGATGCTTAAATTTAATGGATATAAATCCAAATAAGGAAGTGGGGTTGGTATTGAACTAATTATTCCTGAAGGTAAGTTTTCTTTGGCAGCTTATAGATTACAATTTCCTTGCACTTATAATACTGCAGAATATGAGGCTTTGATATTTGGACTATAGTTAGCTTTAAAAAAAACATTAAATGTTTGAAATTGCTAGGAGATTCAGATTTGGTTGTTAAAAGGTGTAAGGCCAATACATGTGTCATGATAAACGATTAATTTATTACATAAATAGAGTTAGGGATTTGATTGATGAATTTCATGCTTTCAATATTTCATTGATATCTAGGAAGAACAATCAAACTGCTGATTCGTTAGCTGTTGTAGCAAGTAATCTTAAAACTATTGATAATAGAAGGTTAAAAAAGGTTTTAATCGAAATAATACCTTGTCCTTTTGTTTTGGATAATGTGAAAAAAATTGCAAGTATTTGAAAGTGATTGCCATATTTTTAATTTTGTAACTAATTCAGGCGTTTTTAAAAATTAGGTGATTGATGAGGATGAAAGATTGCAAGAGGATGAAAGTGAGGATCATGAGGTAACAAGAAAGGTCAATGCTATCCCAAAAGGTATTTTTTCTCTCGAATTGTTTTTTTGACATTGACTATAAAAACAAAAGTTGTAATAAAATCTCACTCCCGAAAGATGCTTATAATTTTATTGATCTTGGGATTAATAAAGATCCACATAATGTACTCATAGGAAAATCTTGCACATCATGAACAAGAAGGGATTGTACAAGCTCTTAAATATTATGTTGATGTAATAGCATGGAGTTATGAGGATTTAAAGACATATAATGAAGACATCATAACACATATTATTCCTTTAAAGCCTAATTCAAAACCATTCAGACAAAAACAAAGACTAGTTAACCCATTGCTAAAGCCTCTTATCCAAAAATAGGTTAAGAAATTGTTAGATGCTAAGATTATTTTTCCAATCAGACACTCTACATAGGTAGCAAACATTGTACCAATTAGGAAGAAAACAAGTGAAATTCGTTTGTGTATTGATTTTAGGAATCTCAATAAGACCTCACAAAAATATAACTACCCATTGCATTCCATTGATCATATTTGCAAATGGTTAATGGTTCTAAGATGATGTCTTTTATTGACAGTTATTCTAGATATAACCAAATTCTTATTGACCCAAAAGATAGAATGAAAACTACTTTTACCATGAAGTGGGGTACCTTTGCTTATAGAAGAATACCTTTTAGATTGCTTAATGCAGGTGCCACATTTTAGAGAGCCATGGACTATGCATTTAGAGATTTTATAGGTAAATGCATAGTTATTTATGTTGATGATATTCTTGTTTTCTCAAAGAACATATCTGACCACGTTAATGATTTGAGAAAAGTTCTTCAAAAGTGTAGAGAGCATGGCATTTCACTAAATCCCAAGAAATGCATTTATGGAGTAACTGAAGGTGAACTTTTGGGCCATGTCATCTCAAACTATGGAATTTCCATAGATCCTGAATGAATCAAAGCCATCTAGAAAATCTCTCTTCCTGGTAGCAAAAATGAATTATGATCATTTTTTGGGAAAATCAATTTTCAAGAAATTCATTTCAGGATTTGTTGAAATAGTCAAATCATTAAATGAAATGTTGAAAAAGGTTGCTAACATTAATTGGATTGGTGAAGCTAAAGCACCTTTCAGGATGTTAAAAATACAATATCTTCTACACCTATGCTTGTGAGTCCTAATTACAAGAAACCTTTCTATATTTATTCATTTACTTTTGAGCACATTTTTGCTTATGTATTGACTCAAAAGAACGAAGATAACTCAAAAAATCCTATTGATTTCTTGAGTTCACCACTAAAATATGCATAGTTGAAATACACTATTATGGATAAACATGTATATGCTATTTCAAAACTATGAAGAAGATTACACATTACATTTTACATAGTAGAATTTTTGCAATAGTACCTGACCCAACTGTCCAAATAATGTTGATGCAGAATGAATTAGGAGAAATGAGAGACAAATGGATGACTACCTTATAGGAGTTTTATTTGGAGATCCATCCAATGAAGCTCGTTATAGGACAAGGTTTAACAAAATCTCTAGCTGAAATTGATCCTCAAATCGCATGTCCGCAATACACTACAGAAAGCATTACCAAAGATAAATGGTATGAATGGTAAGTGCTCTGATCACTTCAATGCTACACAAAGAAGAGCACTTAGATTAAAAAGCTTTAATTTTATGATTAAATCTAGTGTGTTATACATAAGAAATCATGAAGAAATTTTTCTTATATGGTTGAGTAAAGATGAGTCTATGGAAATTATTAAGGATTTTCATGGTAAGTATGGGACTGGGCATGGATCAGCTAATGCCACAACACACCAAATTTTGATATCTAGTTACTATGGACCCCACATTTTCAAATATGCCCATGCCCATGTTTTTTCTTGCCATACATGTCAGATTACCACCAATAGAGAACGAAATGCCTCCATGCCTTTATAACCCGTATTTGAGGCTAGACCATTTACACAATGTTATTTAGATTTCGTAGGAGTTATAAACCCAAATTACCTAGTCATAAATATATTTTAACTACCACAAATTATTGTACTAGATGGATTGAAGCCATTCCCACTAAGAATTGTACTTTTGAAGTAGTTATTCAAATTTTAGAAGGATACATTGTTACTATATTTGGTATGCCATATTCTATTGTTGTGACAATGGTTCTGCTTTCACTTCACTTCAGTTTGCAAAATGGGCTTACAAAAATAAGGTAAGCATAAAGTTTTCCAAATCATAGGTAATGGTCTAGCAAAATCTACTAATAAGAACTTATTATCGATTATTAAGAAATTATTGGAAATGAATCCTAGAGATTGGCATAATAAGTTGAAATATGCTTTGTGGGCGGATAAAACTAGATCAAAAGGGTCCATAGGTACTTCTTATTATTTATTTTATGGTCAAGATCACATTTTTCCTACTAACTTGAAATTGTAGATTCTTCAATTTATGAAGATTATCTTGAAACTGGTGATAAAATAGAGGCAAAACTTACTCACTTAATGAGTCTAGATGAAAAGAGAGAAGATGCCTTACAACATTTTAGTAAGCATTAGGGGGTTGTTAAAATGTGGTTTGATAAGAGAGCCAAGGTCAAAGTCTTTAGGATTGCTGATTTGGTTTTATTGTGGGATAAGGCACACAAAAGGAAGGGTGATCATAATAAATTTGACAAATGTTGGTTAGGTCCCTACCAAATTTCTAAGATTCTTGGGAAAAATGCTTTTAGATTGCAGAATTTAAGTGGAGAGAATATTATTTTGCTTATCAATGGGTAGTTTTTAAAGCACTATTTCCATCCCTGAGATAGTAGAACACAATCATCACTTGTATATATTCATCTTTTGTACATAACTTTTCATTTTGCAAATTTTTATACATCACTTTGTTGTTTCATTTTGCATTTGCTTATACATAATTTTGTGTTTGTACAAAACCATTTAGGTGCAGTCATCATTTGTTTGGTTGTTTTTCATTTTTTGAAATTTTGGTTTTCTGTTTTTGGTTTTCAATAATGTAGGTTCATACCAAATTTTGTGTTGGTTTATGTTGAAATTTTGCTTCACATTCACAACATGTTTTTGGTTTTTGTTTTCTAGATTGTGGTATAGTTGTGTAATTGCAATGGACTCTTGGTCTCTCTAAAGGAAGTGTGTCTTAGTATTTGAAGATGAATTGCTTGTTTGAAATTTTGTGAAACTAAAGTTAGTGAAATTAGATTATTTAGTAGTTTTCTTGAATTGGGACTAAAATAGTGGATATTGAGGTAATATGACATTTTGCTAAATCTTCACATGTGACATCACTTTTAAAGGATAATTTTGATTATGGAAGGATGCAATCACTCTGGTTTGTTGATTAGGCAAAAATTTTATATACTCCATCTTAATCCTTAGGTGATCTCTAACACAAGAAGGCATATGGAATATTTACAAAGCAATTCAATGCTCATATATAAAAAAAAGATAAGAATGCAAATCAATCAAAATCCTGGGTGGTTTAGATAATCTCTACCGGGGTTATAGACACTCAACTAGCAGTAGAGCAAGGTCTAGAATAGATCAAGGTCATCTCCATCGGAGCTATGGACACTTGACTAGCAGTGGAGCAATGCAAAGGATCAAAATTTGTTGATTTCAGACTGGGTTCCTTATCCAAAATGCTCAGGAGCATTTTTTCAGTAGAGTCATCATTTGTTGTTGCTACTGTGCAACTTACCCCAAATTTGGGGACCCACCTAAATTTTGATGTCAATTTGAAATTTTGTTTTCTTTAAGTGATTTGTTGTTTAGCCTATACAAAAAAGTTTTATAATGTGGATAACAAATTTTTGAAATCACAGGTCAGGTGTTAAAATGTAACTATATTTCAATTCTTGTAAGAAAACTCTTTCACAAAAGGCACAATTGGTTAAAATTTCTCATCATTTAAAGGAAGGATCCAAGGTTTAATTTTGTAATTTTGACAAACCATATATGGATTTTTAAACCTTGTTATACTTTTATTATATAATGATGTGACACTTTTAAATTTAATAATGAATTTTTATATCTTTATTATATTCAAGCCAAAGTATGAATTTTTACATATAAAATAAATTATTTTTATTTTGGTTTGATTCATGTATATGATTGTTAATATTTATTTCTTGTACGTAGGGTTTAAAGATATATACATCATCAACGAATACCAAAAAAAGTGACATCATTTTTTAGGTGAATCTTACCGACCAACGGATGCAGGATGTATGTGCGGTCAACATGGGGGCACATATTTCAAGGGTGTTGTTAACGAAGGGGAACAAATTTCAAGGCATCACCAAGTATTAGATTTGAGTAAACTTGCATGTGAGATTTTTTGGGTGAACAACTCGTTAGATAGATTAAAGCATGTTGGTGTTGATAAATCATCCATTATGATACTGCTAGATACATGTGGGACTAAACATGTATATATTTCCCTCCGTGAATGCCATATGGTGTAGTGAACTGCTCAAGTCCCGAGATCTACTGCTAGTTGAGTTTCAACACATGAAAAAGGTTAGAGAGAGTCGATACCATAAACTCATTTTCAGAAGAAGACGAGGAAAATATGTGGTAACTTGGAATGTCGTAGTTTATCATTGGTACTCTACATAGTGTTATGTATGGTTGGATTCAAGAAAATGGCAGTATTACAGTTGATCCATAGAATGCGACCAGGAGAATACCACTTCAAAAATAATGGACGAAGTTGCAAAAAAATCCCAAGTGGTTTTGTGTGGGTTCTAGAGAAGTAAATAATGTTGTAGTTGTTATATTCAAGCAAGCAATGAAGAGAGGAGCCAAAGGAAGGTCATGGAAATTATCATGGGCAGCAAAAAAGAGATGTTAATCTTGATCAAGTACAGATGGTGCTTGGGTAAGATGCATGGTTGAAGCCCATCATAACTGTGAGCACCATGAAGAGGGGAACGATACAATTTTGAAGATAAATGGAAGATATTATTTTACCTGAAAATTTGATTATTTTGTCAATAGTGTTCGCTACCACTATCATAATACATGGTGTAAAATTAACTACTATGTAGGAATAGGGTCAATATTTAATGAGCAGTAGTGTGGCCGTGAAAGGTATTCTTGATAATTGAAAGTCGTCATTATTAGGCGATGAGGAAATATTTGAGGTCTTTGCACAAGTGATTCTCTTGACCCTACGAAGGTGAAGAGTAAAATTGTGTTGTGTTTTCAAAATGCAGTGTTTTGGTTCACAGACAGAGATACCAACGGATATATTTTTTATGTTGTTGAAATGCAAAATGATGATCAGATGGGTTTATACATTGCTATACTTAGTGGTTCTTACACTTTTACTTTTTGAGATGGTATTAAATTGATCAAGCACTCATCTAAAATAATTACGTGTCGTGTCTACATTGTTTTACATCCTTAATATTTCAGCAATGTATCTAGAATGAAAATTATCATTGACTAGTTTTAAAGGACTTTCTCCACAACTTGAAATGGTGCTCGGTGCTTACACACATAAGTACCACGGTGCGAGATAGGAGTGAAGTGTTTATCTAATATGTATAGACAAGATTCTATAACATGTCAATTCATGTTAATAGACAGTCAAAATTATATTTTATGTGGATTGTTAAGGGTTGAAAGGATATAGTCGCCATTGGTAGTTTATGAAATCTTCAATGTCTGCGCATAAAAAAATATTTGATATCGATGTTGGTAGTAATGTTATTAATCTAGAAACTTTAACATTCACAAACGCATGATGTGTAGCTTGTGGAACGCTGGCATCAATTATATTGTCAAAGAGCTGTAATCGCTCTCATTGCCTTCCCATGTGACATCACCAACGTCAAAGAGGATGAAAGCAGTGAAAAAAAAGACTCATGTGGCTACCTATGGGCTTGCTTGACATAGATATTATGCCAAAGTGGTTTTCAAGAATAAATGAGTGTTAATCCATTAAAACCATAAGAAAAGTAGCATGTTAAATTATTTATTAAGGTTTTCTTTGACAAACATGAAATATTAATTTTGGGATAAATTCCTAATCCTTTAGCCAAGCTATTAAAATTATCTTTAAAGAAGACAAAGGATAACAAATTTTCATTATGGAAACAATTGCGAAACCTATCACAAAATTGAACAAACTAAAATTTTCACATTATAAATAAACCATTGAGATTAATGAAAAAGAGGTCGAAAGATTTTGAAAACGAAATATTTCTGGAGAAGGAAAATTTGAAGAACGGGATTGCTACATTGAAGGTTTCACCATTGTAACTGTAGAGTGCAGGTTTTATGAAATAAAGTTTTATTGAATAATTTTTTTTAATATATTGATTTTCTTTAGTAAGGTTTATGCATGCGGATGGTAGCCTTTCTAATTAATTTAATATATTATTTATTTCCTTAGAAGATTGCACTTAATCTAGTTTTGATTGTGTGAATTCAGATCAAATTAGATTAGGTTTAAATTTTTAGAAAATCAATTTTATAGATTCAGGGTTAAGCATTTTTATTTCAATAATATTTATCTGTTTTCGTTCCATTCTGTTCTGCACAATTTTATTTCGGTTATTTTATTTATTTTTCTAACCCTAGCCTTTTTATTTTTTTATTAAAGTTTCATTAAATAAAATTCAAAACTTTAAAAAGAAATACATAAGATTCAAAATTTTAAAAATCAAATTTTTATTTTTACATAAAGTTACATTTTTGATGAAAATTTGAAGTTTTAAACTTTGCATAGTTTTCAAATAATCATTTAATTTCATTTTATGTAAAATTGAAATTTCAATAAATTTCAAATTTTCATTAAAGTGAATAATTAATATGATATTTTAAAGTTTTTACATTGCAAAGTTTAGATTTAATTATTTCATTTTGATTATTCTCATGCAAATCTTAACAATATGAGATAAAATTTGATTAACAATCTGAGATAAAATTTGATTAATAATCTGAGATAAAATTTGATTAACAATTTGAGATAAAATCAATTAAAATCAATTTTCAAAGGTTAAAGTGAAATATTTATCAAATCAAGTGCAAACATTAACAATTTGAGATAAAATTGATTAAAATCACATTTCAAAGGTTTATGTTTCAAAGCAAATATTTGATCAATAATTTCACATTTTCTCATAAATTCCATGAACAACAAAATCATTGCAAATCAAATCAACCAAAATAGGTCCCTTGTAAACTGGCATATGTAACACTGACGTATCCAACTAACTTTGGCATTTCACATTTTCACTAAGCATTGCAAGTAGATAAAAACATTAAACAAAACCTTGGGACAATCACAAATATTTCCTTGCAAAAGAGGATATCCGGGCAGAATCCTGACTGTGAGTATATTCTTGTGATTGGACAAAAATATCACTCAACACCACCTAAGAGCAGCTCTGGAGGTTTATCTACCAAAAAATTTGAACTCGGGAGGACAATGCAGTTTGGGATTTGGCTCTCCTTTAAGAGGTCCAAGGTTGAAACTATAGTGTGAATGAGTGTGTAAAGGGTGGATGTGTGTATGGTTGTGTGTTTGGCCCCTATTGATAATCTCAACTCTCACCCTTATGAGAGGTCATGTTGGGATGGGGATACCCAACCCTGAGCGTCGATCGTAGGGGTTTCTCACACTAACCAAATCTAAATAATAATAATAATAATAATAATAATAATAATAATAATAATAATAATATTTTTATTTTATTTTTTGTTTCAGGGGAAGCACAACGATTTGGGCTTTGACTCTTCTTCTAAAGGTCTAAATTTTAAACCATGGCATGTATGTATGTGGTTGTGTGTTAAATTCCCTATTGATAAGCTCAACTCTCCCCCTTATGAGAGGTCATGGTAGGATGGGGATGCCCAACCCTGAGCATTGGTCATAAGGGTTTCTCACACTATCCAAATAAAAAATAATAGTAATAATAATAATATTTTTTAAAATTATCCAAACACCCATATGCAATTTTGATGTCTGAACGACCATTGTTGGGTCTTCCATTAATAATAATATTTTAAATTATCCAAACATCCATATGCAATTTTGATGCTTGAACCACCTTTCGTTTAAATTATTTAAACATCCATATGCAATTTTGATGTGTGAACGACCATGGTTGGGTCTTTCATCATTTTTTTCAATTGGTTGTGATATTCTAAATGATTCTCCCTATGCTTGCGCCCATTTTTTTTTTCCCTTCAAATATCTATTGGTTTTTATCCAACCAAATGTGCCAAATTATAGTGTGTGGGATTGATTCCCATATAAGTTTCACTAGAGGCTTTTTGTTGAGGCCTCCTCCGTCCTTTTCACTCCAATGGTTTAAACAACTTTCAATGTTTAATCTCTCGAAAAAGACTAAACCAAATTTGTTAGTAATTTCCAACCAGATAGCTATCGCTTTTGGGAATTCAAATAGGAGGTGGTTGATGGTATCACTCTACCTTAAACACATCGGGAAGACATGAGGTCCAACTATGTTACTCTTTTGCAAGTTGTACCCTATTAAGATTTTTTTTTGCTGCACCAAGCAAGTGAAGACTTGCAGCTTAGGTGGAATCCTCTTTTTCTAAATTGAGGATAATTTTTTGTTAACTATTTTGACCAGTTGGGAGTGAACTCCAAGGTTTACTGTATACTCCTTATATTTCGTATATGCCCCCACATAAGTTTATCTTACATATGTCTATTGATGGGTTTGATACCAATATTTACCTCTTGAAATAATCCCATTCATATTGGAAACACATAGAGAGAGGAGGAGATTTCCAAGCATGTACCTCTTCTAACCATTATATAAGGTCACTAAGCTTCTTAATTCCTAAACTTTGTAATTGGCTTTGGAGATCAAGGTTATAACTTTATTGTAATGGAGGATTTCCAAGGATTAAATCTTCCCACAAATTGATCTTGCTACCATCTCTAGGGATCCAAGAGATTTTTCTACAATTATTTCCTTGGCCTCAACTATATCCTTCCATATTAATGATGCACTTGGTTGATTTTCTATATTTCTTAATAGTTGCGTGCTTATAGAGTATTTGTGTATTTGTTGATCAAGATATTCTTCCAAGGATCTTGGGGTGGCTTTAGCATGTTCCAAAGGAGCTTGGCACCTAGGGCATTGTTTACATTTTCTATTTTATTTCCAAGCCACTATACTCTTTCGTTTTGGTGATCACATCCCAATTTACTAAATGGAATTTCTTCCTTTTTTTTTGCCTTCCTCCTTGCCATAGGAAGTTTTTGATTATGCCATCAATCATATGAAGAACGCTTTTGAGAGAATGATAAACAAGAAGTTGAAATATTGGGAGAGTGGATAGAGCAAATTTAATAAACACTCTTTTGCTCGCCAAACTCAGCCAACCATTGTTGTAGTTCTAAACTCTCTTAATAAGCTTTTATAGCATTGGACTCTAGCTATCCTTAGGCTTCAGGTGGAAACCCATTGGGAATCCAAGATACTTGAATTATTGTTCTTTTCCTTACTTGAATACAAGGATTATATTGAAGCTTCTGTTTTCATCTTTTGAGGTGTTTTGGGTAAAAAATGGCGTTTTGTGTTAATTAATGCTCTAGTGGCTTGTGTGAACTAGTCTAAGCATTTTTTAATCTACCTCACATTTTTCCTTGATGCTTATCCCATAAGAATGGTGTCATCAATGAACTGAGCATGAGTAACTTGCTTGTATCCCACAACTACCTTAATACTTGTGATCTTGTGGCCCCTTCTTAGCTTATTGAGAGATATCCCTAGAGTCTTTGCTAGCGGGATATAAAGATATGGGGATAAAGGGTAAACTTATCTGATGCCCCTGGAAGCCTTGAAAAAGGTTGAAGGTTCCCCATTAATTAGAGGGGAGATCTAAGGGGTAGTGATGCATACTTAACTAAACTTAACTAACACCTATTCAAGAAATTGAATATCTACCTTGCCAAAGACATTAGCCATATCAAGCTTAATGGCTATATGCTTCTTTTTTTATTTCCTACTAGTGTGGAGAGATTCATGCATCATTATGATGTTGTCATATATTTTTTTCTTGGGGATGAATCCTCCTTGCTCTTTAATAATTAATTTTTTAATTTTATTTTTTATTCTATTGGCTATGATTTTGGAGATAATTTTATAAGAAGAATTGCACAATGAGATTGGTCTAAATCTAGAAAATATTACAATATTTTTCTCTTTAGGGATTAAAGCAAAAAAAGTGGAGTTGATAGCACTTGAGAGCTTACCATTTAGTCTAACATCTTCAATCATCTTCAACAGATCTTCACAAATAAAATGAAAAATTTATTGGTAGAAGTTATTGGTGAATCCATCTAGACCTGGAGCTTTATCCTTGGGAAGAGAATTGACAACTTCTTCTAAATCCTCCATTGTGACTGGATTGCTCATTTTCTATTTGTCCTCCTCATTGAGAACTGTTGGAATATTTTGTAGAAACAACTCTTGAGCTTGAATATTCTCGTATTCTTTGGTTAGTATGTTAGAAAAATGCTTGCTTGCTAGCTCTTTGATTTGTTCTTTCCCTGTATATTTCATCCCTTCATGCTTAATTTCTCTAATTGAGTTCCTCTTATAGTTTTGCATTGTCTTAACATGGAAATAATCGTGTTCTTGTCACATTTGTTTAGCCCAGTTATTCTTGAGCAGAGCCTCCACTGCGCTTCTTATTCTACATATAACTTGTAGAGCTTTTGTTGCGGTTATCTCCTTGCATCCTCTTGGTGTGGCAGAGGATGAGAGTCTCTAATTTTTTCTTCTATTGTTTAGTATGTTGAAGTAGTATAGCTTTTTCTATCTTGAATTTAGTTTCATTTGATAGCCAATTCCGTATAATTATTGTGAGGTCATGAATTTTTCTTTTCCATATCTCTTGGGGGTTGGTTTTCAAGACTTGCTGCTGCCAAGTATTTTCAACCAAAGTGTTGAATTCTTCATGAGCTATTCAATTTGGATAATATTTGAAGGGGATTCTCCTTGGTTCCAAAAGGTTTTGTTCACTATCTAATATGATGGGTTTATGATCTGATATGGAACTTTGGACTATGTGGCTTGAGGAGTGGAAAATAAACCAATAAATCTTGTTTCGTTAGGAACCTATCCAATATTTTAGCTATGAAATGTGTTCCAAATCTCCTATTGGTCCAAGTGTATTTTCATTTTTTTGGGATAACATCTTGGAGATATTCATTAGAAATGATTCTTTCTACTATATCGCCCAAATTTTTCGCACCCTTACCTTTAGGCTAAAGGATCCGTACCCGAAAGGGGGGTGAGAAAAGGATGGAATAATACCTCGAACGGAGAGGCCCTTTGAAGGTCGTACCTCTTGGGGGAGGAGTATAAAGGTGAATTTTAGATGAATGGTGGGGTTCACCAGGAAACTTTGAGTGGTAGTTTCCATGCCTAGGTTGAGAATAGGTTTGATTTGTTCGTTTTATGTTCAATCATTCAGATTCCTAGGTTTTCCAAAATGAAGCTAAGTTATTCTTTATGAAGATTCTGATTTATATGAAGATAGAAGACATAAATGAATCATAATGTGATTGAGTACAAAGAATATATAAAATGGAGAAGGGTGTACCTAATTTTTATTGTCTGATGAAGATTCTGAAGCTTGTAGAAGTCCAGACCATCCTGGATATGACAGGATCATCTGTAATTGTACATGATCATCCCAAATCATAGGAGATCATCCGAGATCATCCAAGATCATTAGCGACCTGATGAATTCGTCAGAAACCTGCAATCAAGGAAACATACACCAAAAAACAAAATTACACTTGCAAGAATGATGCAAAATGATAGAAATAAGAGTATAGATTTTTGAATGATAAATCTAAATATCAAATTAAATGAGATGCACTATTTTTGGAAACTTATTTTGAATTTTATCATGCAATTATGCTAAATGAGGTGAACTCCAAGATGCAAAACATAAGTAAATTAATCTAATGCATCAATAAATAAGGAAAATGATATGAAGAATGTAAAATCAGGGCTCTGATTGCCCCTAAGCTGAATTGCAGACCGAATCATCTATAATCATACAAGATCATCGCTGATCTTGATAGGATCATCTAGAATTGTAGTTGAATCGCCTGCGACGATCCAAGCTACCTTCGACTAAAACATAGTGAAATTCTGCAACAAAACTTGAAAACACAAGTGTGAATGATGGGAGATCAGGGAGGGAGTTAGGGGGATAAACTAGAAAATTCTAGTTTATATAGGATTAGGGGGAGGTTAGGAGGTTGGGGATCATCCCAATCTGGGAGATCCTCAATGTGGGAATCTCCAACTGTGCAGAAATGCTTCTGCCCAAGTTGGAGAGGTCTTTGGAACAAAAGCTAATTACAAAAATTTAGTTTTGGGACAAAATCGTTTGGACATTCTATTCCAGACAAATTCATCCGATTTGGGATGATATTTTCAGATCGACGACGATATCGTCCAACGGTCACAACAACCTCTAAAAATGGCACAAAAAATGAGGTAAGTGGTTAACAGGCGGTTTCGGGGTTAAAATTCAAATTTCTACTTTTTATTGATGGTTTAACTGTGCCTATTTTAGGGTGCTACATTTTGCCTCCTCTTTAGCGCATTTTCTAGAAAAAAATGCGTTAAATACGAGTTCTTCATGCTTTACGAGAAAGCAAAAATTTATTTCATTTTTTAGACGACGATTCTAGGTCGAATCGTACGACTGTTTACTATGGTGCCCCCTCCGAGTTTTTACCCAAATCGAACGTTTGAGGTAAAAGCGCGAAAAAGCAAAAATTAAAAAAAAAATGTCATTTTTTGAATAAAAATAAGAAAAATAGGGTAAAACCCTAATTCATTTTCACTATTCACTTTCGTCGTTTCAGAGATCTGCAGGAAAAATGGTGGAGACGACACACAGATCGATAGAGATCCGACACGGGTTGCGGGTAAGGATCTAAACCTAGTTTTACTGTGTTTTTAACTTGATTTACTTAATTTTTTGACTTGAATTTTAATCTTTTTGGGCGTCGTGGCCGTTTTCAGGTCGACAACAAAATCGTCTCTATATTGCCAATTTTGTCTAGGGATGAAATCGAAGAAATAGGGGTGATCCCGTCCAATAAGGGGTGATCCCCAAATTGAAGAAGTGAGACGATTTCGTCCCTTATTGGGCGATCCCATCCAATAAGGGGCGATCTTATTAAGGACAATTTATCTCAATTTGGTACGATATCGTCCATTAATGGATGATATCAAATTTGATTTTAATTGATTTTTTTAAATATTATGTACTAATGATTTTTGTTGTTTTATTGCTTATTTTTCAGAGAGGATTGCTAAAGATTCGAGAGTGGAAATACAGTGGTCTAAGAGACAATTTGGTCATGCTCGATTAGGCTAAGTGAGACAGATTGGTAGAGGTAGGACTGCAACATGTGGCAGAGATGCCATAAATTCCTACAGACATGGGGCTACTGACAACCCTAGTAGAGAGATGGTATCCGAAGTCGTCCTACTTTTGGCTATCGACAGGGGAGATGACTCCCACTCTAGAGGATGTATGGAGGATCTTGAGGATCCCCATACACAATCAATTCATGACGCCTTCGGCCAATCAGGGCCACGCCATGATGAGATTGTGCGTAGACCCGAGCTTTGCCCTAGAGAAGGGTGAAGTGAACATCGAGGCATTGAGGCGGATGCCTGAGATGCCTCGGTTGACCTGGGTTTTGGTAGGGGTGGTGGATGGCCTTCTTCTATGCCATCAGAGTGGATGCAGATTACTGTGGCTACTATCAGATGTGGTCTGTGACATGAGAGACCACAGATATAGGTTTTCTTGGGGTAGCTTTGTACTATGCCACTTGTATAGGATCTTTTACAAGGTCGTATACAAGGGGGGTCGATGTCTAGTGCTGACATCACTTCTACAGGTTTGGTGCTGGGAGCACATTACGGTGCGAAGGCCGATAGGGATTCCATTGATAGGAGTTGACTTGGAGAGACCTCAAGTTTTCTATTGGTGGCTCCAAAGAGGGTCACAGCAGGGGATCACCCCAGATCAGATCACTTGGAGACCATGGAGAGAGCATCCAGGGTGGGTAGAGGACATACAGGAGTTGGCTTGCATCAGGAAAGTCATATGGTTGAGGACAGAGTGGGGAGAGGTAGAGCTCCATCGCTATGATCAAGTTTTGAGGCAGTTTGGTCTACAACAGGGGATCCCTACTCTTAGGGATTATGAGTACTCTCGGACTGTGCGAGATAGTACCACACTAAGTGGGGATCCAAACATGTAGTGGTTCTAGAGTCAATATGCTAATGATGCCCCCATTCAACTAGTGGATGGGGATGATGCGAGGGTAGCAAAAGGATATGATGCCTGGTATGCAGGCATCCATCCTCATGGGATGATGAGGGCATAGGGTCCGATGCACGTTGTAGTGCAACAGATGGAGAGGTGGCACCAGGATGCCATCGATGCAATAATGGGTCATGGAGGGAGGGATCAGTAATAGCCTCCTCAGGAGAGATGTCAGAGAGTACCACAGGCTCTAGAGAGATAGCAACAACCAGAGAGGAGGGAGGAGAGGAGAGAGGAGAGGAGAGAGGAGAGGAGAGGAAGACTCCCTCCTCAATAGAGGGATAGGCCACCATCGCCCGATAGGGGCAAGGGTGTTGAGGTGGGGGAGATTAGCGAGATGGTAGCTCTCCGGGTGAAGAATGCCCACCTACGAGCTCAGGTGTAGACTCTGCAGGATGAGGCTACATGGCTTAGGGCTAGGAGCGAAAGGGCGAGCATTCTGGAGCTGGCACAGTCAGTTGCTCAGATCGTGTTCTACTAGGGAGTGTACTACCAATTGGTTCTAGAGGGCCAAAGGATACAATTTCCAGTCGATATTGTGGAGCCGATCAGGATGGGGTCATCAAAGACATCATCACGATCGATGTCGAGGACCCATGACACAGGACGAGCTTCGATGGGACCACCTCCTCCACCTTGGGTCGGGAGAGGAGATGAGGTTGAGAGATCAAGGTATTCTCGAGGCTAGATGCATATTGTACATAGACTATTTTTGAGATGATTGAGTATGCCAGGGTATAGATTGTGGCATACCAATCTGTTTTGATATGATGTATATACTTCTTAATATATATATATAATTTTCTTTTTATGATATGACTTGTGCATATGTTTTATGATGCTTTAATATTTTAATTGCTGATTGACTATTCATGTAATTATGTCGTTGAAAATATTATAATTTTATGTCATGCTATAAAATTAAATGAAATAATTTGATGTAAACAAACTGGTTGTTGTGGTGTGTTTTGATGAAAATAAAATGACTTCTAACAATAATTTTAAAGGAAATTATCACTGTTACATGACCATTTCATGGAGTCGCCGCTCGCTAGGTCATCAAGTTAATCCCAGTATGAGAGAAATACTGCTAAAAGTAAAAGGGTGCTTAAGAGACTTTCTTAAGACTTTATGTTGTGATGATGAAAAATAGTGATAGTGATGATTTGTTTTCAGATTTCCATGAAAATATTATGCATGAAATATTAAAAATATAATTTTTGCTACGCATAAAATTCCTAAGTATGATAGAAATTTGAAAAATTCCCTAGGAATTATACCATCGTCGCAAAAAAATGAATGTTGACATAATGAAATGAAATAGAAAAGTTTTTGTTCTTTTTAAAGCACAATTGTGTAACATAATGATTTAAGCCATATGCTTTTATGGATTAAATAAATGGGAAATAAAATTAGAACGATGGTCTGCGCTAGACATAGAATTTTAGGTATAGACTTATACCATCATTGCAAAATCCAAAGAAGAAATTGATATAATAGTTTTATTGCATAGTTGATTTTTGATTTTGAGATAAACAAAAAATATAAGAATGAGGACTTGCACTAGGCATAAAATTCCAATTTTAGGTTTAGGAACTATACCATCGTCGTGAAAGTCGAAAATATATAAATGTGACTTTATTGCTAGATTTTGAACATTTTTGCAAGAAAATTTTGAATTTAAAAAAAAAAAGTATTTAATTGATTTACGCTAAGTAGATATTCTCAAGTGAGAAAATTAAATTATTCCAAAATATTTGAATAAATATTTTAAATTATTTCAAAGACAAAATTTAGATTTATAAGGAACCTCGTGTGCATACGTGAGTTCATTGCCGATCTTGATCTATCATAATGATACAAAATCTCTCAAACACAAATGTGTATGCAATTGTAATGTTCATTTACCGATTTTGAGCAAGATAATTTGATACAAGTAATTTGAATTAACCAAATGAGTGTTCGTTGACCATGATTTATATGCATGTAACCATACCAGACTACTATGTAAGTCGGGTCATCAAGAGCTAGCTAATCCATAAGCGGACATAGGTATGTACAAAAGAAGGTCGCTAATGTGACAAACATGTCACCACACAAAAAGGAATTACCCAAGTCCAAGCAGGTTGGGCACAAACCACCTGTTATGGGGCTTACCTCACGGTTTTTGAATAATTGAGAATTCCAGGGATTCAAGCTCATTCACCCTTTTCTTTCAAAGGGTAGGAGGGAATTTATTGCTTTTTATTATTCTCTTTTCTTTCTCTTTCTAATTTTTTTTTTTTTTTTTGTATTTTGTATTTTGCTTGACACTGAGATAATGTTGAAATATTGCTGAGATGGTACAAAATGATACTGCAATAGTGTTTCTGAATAATTTCTCTTTTTCTCATGATTTTTCTTGATTTTACTTTTCTTTTTATTTTCTTCCTATACTAGGAATACTTGCTCGTATTGGCTGTAGAGCAAGGGATTTTTATTCTGGACAGGGGTGAGCTTGTCCTTTTGTCAATTCTCAAAGATTCTAGACCATGTGCATGATAGGATAGTAGGGGAAACTTTTCACTCAAGAGACCACTTCTATTGTGTAGCATCGTTTTGAATTTGCAATGAAATCATTTTAATGCGGAAAGGTTTACTTGATTCAAGTAAATAACAAGATCAGTTTTCTATGCTCAAAACTTTATTTAATTCAACTGTGGACTTTGATATAAGAGAGATTAATAATCATACCAAATAAGATCAAGATATTTATTCATGTGAGTGTGAAAGTGAGGGATTCCAAATAAATGCTAATTTATCCAAAATAACTGAAAATATAATTGCAATACTTCAAGAATTGACAGGTGCAAAATAGAAGATGTTTTTGAGGATTTTGATGATTTGATTTTTTATATTTTGATTTTAATTTATGAATTGAGAGAATACATAATATTACTATTTTTTTGAAATTTTTATATGAATTACTAATATGAGACAATATGTATAATATATACAGTGACAAAATTACCAGATTTATGCATAATAGCGCTTAAGATGCATAATGTTCATAGGTTCTTTAAGATCTTTACCATCTAAGGCCCAAATTTAGCAGTGATAATATATGGCCCAAGCCAGTTAGGCTCGAATTTACCTTTAATGTCTTTAGTTGCATTAGTATTTTTTTGATTTTCTTTTAAGACGAGGTCATCGATCTCAAAGGATCGATTATGAACTTTCTTGAGATATGCTCGTTTGAGCTTGTTCTGGTAGGCACGAAGATGCTCCAAAGCATTAATGCGCTTCTCATCTAGGAGTTCCAGCTGACTAAATCTGCCAGCATGATATTCATCTCCTACTTTAGTATCTTGAAGTAGCAGAGCCAAAGAAGGAACTTCTAGTTCAAAGGGAAAAACAGCTTCAACGCCATAAACCAAAACAAAAGGTGAAGTACCCATGGGAGTACGAATGCTAGTTTGATAAGCCCACAAAGCAGGAAATAATTGAATGTGCCAATCACGGCCAAATTTATTGACCAGTCTCTTGAGGATTTTAATTAATGTTTTATTAGATGCTTCTACTTGGTCATTACCCTGAGGATAATAGGGAGTGGAGCAACGATGTTGAATTTTATATTTTTGACATAGTTTCTTTACATCTTTGTTTTTAGAACAAGTTCCATTATCCAAGATGAGATTTGCAGGAATTCCAAACCTACAAATAATTTGATTAAGAATAAACTTGGAAACATGCGTTCTAGTGCAAGAAGCTAAAGGCATAGCTTCGACCCACTTCATAAAATATTCGATGGCGGTTATGATGAATTTGTGTCCATCAGATGGCATAGGATTGATTTTTTCGATAATGTCTAAGCCCCATTTTAAAAAGGGCTAAGGAGATGAAATAGCCTGCAATTCTTGTGTAGGCACATGGACAAGGTCAGCGTGTTTTTGGCACTTGTCGCAATGGTGCATGTAATCGTGTACATCATTCTCCATGGTAGGCCAAAAATATCCTATCCTAAGGAGCTTCTTAGCAATGGCGCTACCATTAAAGTGTCCCCCAAAAGATCCATCGTGGGCTTCACTCAAAGCTGATCTAGAATCTTCTAGATTCAAACATCTTAATAGGATACCTTCAAAAGATCTATATAATGTATTGCCAATTATTATGAAGTGACTTGCTCGTCTACGTAATAACCGGTGCTAGTTTCTATTAAAACTTTCATGGAAGGTCCCATTTTGAAGAAAATTAAGGATGTCAATGTACCAAAGTTTAGGAATAGTTTTTTTGATTAGAAATACGTCCAAAGGTTCCAAGCATGATTTAGTTGAAGCGGGTTCCTGGAGTCGACAAATAATGTGTTGAACAAGGTACAACGACAGTATTGTCATTGTTGTCAACACAGTCAAATAGATCGGTTGATGCAGTGGACAGGAGTTCAGAGGTTACTCAAAGTATGTACAATGATGTTAAATGCTTATGAGGATGTTTACCCACATTTTTGCATATTTTCCAAGAAGACCGAAGTGGCCCATATGCTAAAGATCAAATAAAAAGCAAAACACAAAGAAAGAAAGAAAGTGTCACGATATTGCGACATGTTGCATTTTTATGGTCCAAAGCAAAGAGAAAATGCAAGGAGAAAAAAGTGTCGCAATATCGCAACATGTTGCATTTTCATGATCGAAAGAGCAAAATGAAAAAGTGTTGCAATATCGTGACATGTTGCATTTTTGTGGCCAAAAGAGAAGAGAAAAAGCAAGGAGAAAAAAGTGTTGCGATATCGCGACATGTTGCATTTTCATGGCCGAAAGAGCAAAGAGAAAAAAGTGTTGCGATATCATGACATATTGTATTTTCGCGGGCCAAAGCAAAGAGAAAGAGCAAGGAGAAAAAGTGTCACAAAATCGCGACATGTATTTTCGTGGGCCAAAGCAAAGAGAAAAATCAAGGAGAAAAAGTGTTGCGATATCGCAACATGTATTTTCGCAGGCCAAAGCAAAGAGAAAGAGCAAGGAGAAAAAAGTGTCATGATATCGTGACATGTATTTTCATGGTCCAAAGCAAATAGAAAGAGCAAGAAGGAAAAAGTGTCGCGATATTGCGACATGTCGCATTTTTGTGACTCAAAAAGGGCAGGTAGGCAGAGAAACAAAAGTGTCGTGATATCGCGACATGTTGCATTTTTGTGACTCAAAAATGGTAGGCAGGCAGAGAAACAAAAATGTTGCAATATCACGACATGTCACATTTTCATGACTCAAAAATGGCAGGCAGGCAGAGAAAACAAAAGTGTCATGATATCGTGACATGTTGCATTTTCGCCAAAGGAACAGAGTAGTTGACAGTGCATCTGATATTAGTGATGAACACCAGTATGGTGAAACTGAAGACTGCATAGTGACGTGGACCCATAATATATATTTAATGATTTGAAATCATTTAATATGGTCATTACACATGGAAATAAGCGAACGCATGCCCATGTGGAGAAAAGGAAATGAAGGGCCTCAAAATAGAAATGAAAAGCCTTTTCGAAAACCAAAACACATGCATGCACAAGGGAAGGAGAAAACGAACAGTCATCGAAGGAGAAAATGAACAGTCATGAAGGAGAAAATGAACAGTCATCGAAGGAGAAAACGAACAATCATCGAAGGAGAAAACGAACAGTCATGGAGGAGAAAACGAACAGTCATCGAAGGAGAAAATAAATAATCATGACCAAGAAAATAAACAATCATGGTAGGAGAATATGGTGTCAATTATTTGCATATGACGTGTTTGATGAAATGCCTTCTCAAAATAAACAAAAGGAGTTACATAAAGAAGGACTTACAATTGACAAGTGGCATATGAGAATATGAAATAAGGTGTTACAATTGACAAGTGGCATATGAGAATATGAAAGAAGGAGTTACAATTGGAGTTACAAAGAGAAAGGATAGTTATAAAAGGAGTGTTACTTGGAGAATATTTTGGTTGGGGATTTTATTTTGTGAAGTGCGATGAGTGTGTGTGTTTTGTGAATTGTGGTAGACATTGGGTAAGCAATACACCGGTCAGGGTCTTGTAAAAGTGAAGGTATTTTTATGTCAATATTCTAGTTTCAAAATTGAAGTCCAAGTGGGTGCTTGTCATCAGGGGTTGGTGCTCCTTCCAGTTGTTGCTGGTAAATCAGGGGTTGAAGCTCCTTCCAGTGGGTGCTGGTAAATTGATTGTAGAGTTGGTGCTTTGCAAAGGTTGGATTTGGATGGGAGTCCAAACAATAATTTTGAGGAGTAGCCAAATCGGTGAACCTCGGTACATCTTGTGTTGTGTGATGTTCTCTTGTTATACTTGCTTTATTTGAATTTAAGTTTTCATTGTTTTGGCTTTAAGAGTTGAAGATTTAAGCTATAAAGAGCTACATTGATTCACACCCCCCTCTCAGTGCCATTGTGAGACTAACATAATGATGGTAGCATATTCATCATCTAAATCCAAGGGTAAAAGATATGCAACTGCGGCCATAGCATCAACCGCATGATTGCTAGTTCTAGGAATAGCTTCCAAGGTAACTTGATCAAATAAAGATATTAATTGTAATACATATGATTTATATGGGCACAATTTATCATCTCTGGTCTAATAAACATTGTTAATTTGATTTATAACAAGTTGAGAATCATCGAAAACTAATAGATTTTTAATTTTCAGTGCCAAGGTAGCTCGTAATCCAAGGATTAGAGCCTCATATTCAGTAGTGTTATTAGTATAGGCAAACATTAATTTAAAGGATAGAGGTATGAGATGTTTCTATGGAGATATCAAAATAATACCTGCACCAGCCCCACTCATGCATCGGGCTCCGTCAAAGTATAGGGACCATTGCTCTGAATGATCCGCCTCTAGGTTAAGGCATTCATCAAGAAACTCAATGACGAGGGGATGGGTGGACTCTAAGGGTGCAACAACTAATTGATCTGCTATGATTTGACCCTTAACAAACTTTTGTCCTATAAACATGAGTTCAAACTCGCTTAGAGCAAGAACCCACTTCGTTGTGTGACCAGATAAATAAGGTCGACTCATGAGATACCGCAAGGGATCAAATTTAGCAATAACGTATGTTTTTTGACTGAGCATATAATGGCATAGTTTTTGTGTAGAAAATATGACTGCTAGACATAACTTCTCTAATGTTGTGTAGCGGGTTTCATAACTAATTAATGTTTTTCTAATGTAATAATTAGCACGCTCTCTTTTCTCATCATCAAGTTGAGCTAACATAGCTCCTAAAGCAAAATCTAAAGCAGAAATATACAAGATAAATGGGCGATCAGGTTTAGGTGGTGAAAGTACATGTGGGTTAAGAAGATATTGTTTGAGGAGTTCAAATGCTTCCTTACATTCATCGTCCCAATGGAAAGAGACATCCTTCTTAAGAAGCTTAAGAAAGGGTCCAATTTTATCCGCCAACTTATCGATGAAGTGACGGATAGCTTGAAGCTTACCTTGTAGACTCCGTAATTCAGATATATTTGTAGGTGCGGGCATATCAGTGATAGTCGTAATCTTGAGAGGGTCAATTTTGATGCCACGTAAAGAAACTATAACCCCCAATAATTTACCTGACTTAACTTCAAATATACATTTGGATGGATTCAATCGGATAAGATATTCCCTTAACCGATCAAATACTTTTCTCAAGTCATCTAAATGGTCATCTTCTTTAGTAGAATGAGCTATAATGTCATCTACATAATCATGTAGTATATCATGCATCATATCATGAAAGATATAAGTCATGGCTCATTGATAGGTTGCACTTGCATTCTTCAAACCGAATGGCATCACTTTCCAACAAAAAGTCCCCCAAGGGGTAATAAAGGTTGTTTTAGCCTGATCTTCAGGAGCTATCCTGATCTGATTATAACCAAAAAATCCATCCATTAAGGATATCATTCCACTCCCAGCAATAAAATCAATGATCTGATCCATATTGGGAAGGGGAAAATCATCTTTAGGGCATGCAACATTAATATCTCTAAAGTCTGTACAAACCCTAATCTTAGTAGCTTCTTTCTTAGTTACTGGAACTACATTCGAGATCCATTCAAGCATAATCAATGGCTTGTATAAAAATAACATTCAGGAGTTTTTCTAACTCCCCTTTGACTAGTAAGGCCACTTTAGGATGCATTTTTCTAAGCTTCTGCTTAACAGGTTTAGCATCCGGATGCACTACTAGGTGATGCATAACTACAGAAGGGTCTAAACCTGGCATATCTTCATATGTCCAAGCAAAAACATCTTCATATTCTTTAAGAAATGCAATGTATTTATCCTATTTTTCTTGACTCAATTCTGATCCAATGTTGATTATGTGAGGGTTATCGTCGGTTCCAATGTTAATTTTTATGACATTTTCTACTTCCATGTGTAGATCTCTCTCAAAATTAGGTGGGGCGGGTGAAACGCCCAATTCTTGTAATTCTTCCAAGGTTAGCTTGGATAATTCGTCTTGAGGAGTCGTGGCCTCAAGCTGGGCTATACTAGGTATAGAGCCATCAAAATAAAATCCATTATGTAATAATTCCTCAATGGAGACATCGTGAAAGATATCTCCCTCCAACTCATCATCGAATTCAGCGATCATCTCAGGATAAGCTATAGATAGCATATTACATGTGAATGTCTTATTCATTAAATGCAAAGCATCGCGTTCATCTAAATAATCTTGGTAACATATAAGATGGTCATCATCCTCAAATGGGAATGGCTGACCCTTACTAGAAAATAGGCCCACACCACATCGAGCGGGCCACGCTTCTACCTCAAAAGGTTCTTTCATACCATTCTAGAAAGGTCCCAAACCTTTCCCTTTATATCCCAATTTAAGCATTATAGGTTTGGCTTTAATATACTCATTAGTAAAATAACATCGAGCATATCCATCATAATGAGTTCTGATGTTTCTGGGTATTCTACCCCAGTCATATCCCTTATAAATAAAGGCACAACTCCCGACTTGGTAAATACTTCCCATAGGCTATGGGAGGCCCAAGGTACGAGGAGATGGTGGCAAATTATTTAAAATAAGGGAATCTTGCATAGAAGCATTCGTTTCTTCTGATATAAGAATTTTAGATAGATCGGGTAAGAGCTCGTCAGTAAGAGCATAAGAGGTAGAAGGAACATTCCCTACGTCTTTCGATGCAGAAAATATGAATTTGGTGGATGTAGATGGTGTAGAGGTGTCGATAGATGGGTCTATTAAAGGTATGGAAGTTATAGGAGTAGAACAAGAGACATTGGTTGTGGGATTAGGATCTTTCTTAGGTCCTAATGCGGTTTGTTCAAGAAGATGGTTGAGCTATATGTGGAGGTGCAACTGATGGAGAAGAAGTAGATGACGTTGTGGGTGTGAGTTTCACACGTTTAGATGGATAATGAGAATTAGGATGTGTGGATGACAGAGCGGGGCAAAATTGAACTCCAATAGGTTCTCGCCAAAGCACACATATCAAAGGGTCTTGGATCACCATGAATGGTAACCAACTGATTCTTAAATTCGAACTTAACACATTGATGTAAAGTTGAGGGAACAGCTCGCATCGCGTTGATCCAAGGATGACCCAAGAGTATATTGTATGATGCAGGGCAATGTACAATAAACACAGTCGTATCCAAGGTTCTTGGACCAACCTGCAATGGAATGGTAATAACTCCACACGTTTCTTGTGTTTCGTCATTGAAAGCTTTTATGATCATATCAGTTCTTTTCATTTCATCACTTCTAAACCCAAATATTTGGTAGAAGTCAAAAGTGCAGATATTTAAAGATGAACCATTATCAATCAAAACTCGTTTGACTGCTACATCTCCAATTAAGGCAGTAATATACAAGGGGTTATCTTTATGTAAACTATGTTGTGGTATGTCTCTATCCTCGAAAGTCAATACAATCAACTTCACGAGTTATTATAGTATCGGCCATGGCTTCAGGTTGAATGTCTTGTGGTACCATCATCTGACTTAATGTGAGCATTAATTCATCTCTATGTGTAGGAGAAGATCTTAAAAGGTCCAAGAGAGAAATTCTAGCTGTAATATTTGATAATTGTTCATTAATATTATAAGGAGGTTTAGGTTGAACATTAGGTGAATGATTCCCTTTATTAGGAACCTTCAAAACAAATGGAGCTGATCCACCATTCTGAATTTGATCTTGTTGAGAATTTTGAGCCTAGTTGTCTAGTAACGACTCCGATGGTACCCACAATATTATTCTGTGGATGATGAATGGGTCTTGGTCTAGCGTTTATAGCTAGCTCATTAGAAAGTAATCGGTGAGACGATGGTCTAGTAGTGACTCTTCTTGGAAATGGCTCTTCTGGAACCATATAACTTGTGATAGGGTGAATAGGATCTGATTCATCTTTAGAACTATTCGATTGATTTGATGTGATTTCCATATCACTCTCAGTCTCGTATTCTGTATCACTAAGATCAGGTATCTGAATATTATATAGAGGCCTGGTTGTAACCACGGATAAAGTTGTGTCAAATATTTCTAGATCATGAATAGGTAAATGCCCACTAATAGTTCCTACATATCGGGCAGGAGGAGGGACATTATGATGTTCAACTTGATTAGCCACCTCCTTACCATGTTTTGGTAAGGGATGTTGAAATATGTCCAATGACTGATTGGCATTCTGATTCTGGTTTTGTGGGGTGTTCTTTTGAACATTATTAGGAGGATTTTGCTTAGGTTGAAAGGCTTGCACCTCCATCTCATTGTTATCAATCAAGTCCTATATTTTATGTTTTAATATTTTACAAGAGTTGGTAGTGTGTCCAGGTCCTCTATGGAAGTCACAGTGTAAATCTGCTCTGTATCCGGGTATAGTTGGATCAGGTTCCCGAATATTTGGTAATTGAATCAAACCTCGTTCTAATAATTGTGGTAGAATAGTTGATAAAGGTTGATTTAACCTAGTAAATTCTCGAGGAGGTCTATCAAGAGGTTTCAAGTACAAACTTCTCTGTTGCCTTCGCAGCATTAACATTAGCAGTATTTTTGCTATCGGTGACTCCATCACCCACAACTTGTTTATTCTTATATTGATTTTTGGATGTTTTCTCATCGTCTCTCTTTTTAAGTTGGCCTCTCCTAATGAGAGCATCTTCCACTCTTCGGGCTAAGTCTATAGCCTGATCGAAGGTGGTCAAGGTAGCAGTTGATAATTCGTAAGATAGTTGCTCTTGCAAATTATTAATAAAGATGTCCAACATCTCCCTATAAGGTAACACAAAGTGCAATTTTCCTATCAACTGTCTCCACCTAGCTAGGAAATCAGCAAAGCATTCATCTTTGCCCTGTTTTAAGTTATACAAATCTTTAATGGTCACATCTCTTTCGATGTAGGCACTAAATTGATGAACAAAAGACTCGACAGTTTCTTCGAAATTCCTCAAAGAATTAGTGGGTAATTGATAATACCACTCTAATGCCATTCCTCCCAAGATTTTCGAGAACATTTTTAGTAATAACAAGTCATCATGTGATATATCATGACATGCTATCCTAAACATACGAAGATGCTCTATGGGATCTTCGGTTCCTTTATATATGGGAAGAACAGGCATAGGAAAATGTTTAGGATACGGCTGTGCTACGACTATAGGATCTAAAGGCTGACTACACATCTCTCGATAATTGTACGAGGGATGGTAGGGATCTATCTGGTCCATGCGGGAAACTAACTGTTTCACCACGGCTTCCAGATTGCTAGTTTGTCCACCATATTGGTTCGGTGGCACATAGGTATGGGATCTATGAGCGTATGATGGTGTGACACAAGGATTAGATGTTATATTGCTATTATGCAAAGTGTTGGTAGGAAGAGTATTATGAAGGGGATTTGTAATAGTATTATGTTGTACCTTAGATTGTTGGTAATTGGTGTTCGGTTTTGTTTTGGGTTTTTGTTGATTTGAGGTATGTTGATCAAGAGCTTGGTGAAATAGAGCAATAAATGATGGTTTCTTTTGTGCGGGAATGACCCTAGGCTTGTTAACAGGCACTTTAGATCGTTGGGTAACCTGTTGTTGTTGCATGCTCTGGATCACAGCTACTATATCCAAATTGGATGGTCCAGCTTGATCACTCTCTTGGTCAATAAAGGACAAGGGATTAGTGTGTGTTTGAAATACTTCTTCTAGAGTTGCTTGAGTGTCACTAATTCGATCCTTGTCCATATGGGCTGCTCTATTAAAAACACCAATATTAGTGTTAATGAACTTCCAAAATTGTTCCATGTTCTCAAAAGTGATAGCTCCTCCTGGAGACATTTTAGGGGATGAGGATCCTTCCTCTCTAATAGTTTCTTCTTGTTCATTTCCTACAGCAAGCTCTTCTTCTTGTTGGTCTAGGGTTTCTTCTTCCTGAACTTGGTCCTCAGGAGGGACATTTTGGTCAGTTAATGGTCTTCCTAACCAATCTTCATCTTCTTCGGTTTGTTTTCCATTCCTAAGTCTAGGCATTGTGCTAAACTTAGGTTTTAGAATATATATATATATATATATATATATATATATATATATATATATATATATATATATATATATATTATATATATATATATATATATGCGATAGGGTTGAGAGGTATATATTTTAACTATATACCTACTATAATATTTTAAAAGGAAATGTTTTGTTATTTTTTTTTTTTTTGTGATTTTATTATATTATTATTTTGCGAGAATAAAAATAACAAACAACATGCTAGTTGTAAGAAACAATAGTAGAAAGAATCACTTAGCTTTCTATGAATAGTTTATGGATATCATTGATAGGGTCAAGTTCATCAGGAGTCATGAAATGCTCCTCTTCAAATTGGAAGTTGTTTTTCAAGAACTTGACAAAGTGTGCTATGGTAATATGATCTATTTCAGACTCCGACATGTAAAAATAAAGTTCATGGCAATACTCTCGATACAACACAGCTCTAGGAACTCTATTCCATCTCTTTCTATCCGTAAGAACGACTTCTTGATCCTCTACACGAGATAGAAATTTATGTACTACAACTGCGTTCTCAAGGTATTCCTCAAAGGTGTATAATTCAGAAGACACAAGTGCTCTTTTATCGGCTAACCACCTATGGCAAGCTCTCTGAAGTTCATGATACAAAGTCACCTGATCAGGATCCAGGATTCTATCTAGGACAAACCTCTTAATTTGCCTAAGTTCTACAGATCTAGATTCAATAATACCCAATCTCCTATCAAGTTCATCCCACAAAGGTTGGGCTCTATATGTTTGAGGTACTCTAAGCACAGAAGTAATCTCTATGGCCGTTAATTGATTTTCAACATTTATGGAGACAACTCGTCTTCTATTATAATCTACCATCTAAGTATGATATGCAAATTTAACAGTTTTCTAATGATTCTAGATGTTCTTAATAATGTGTTTTTTTTTTTGGATTGTTTTCAAAAGGTGTTTTTAGTTTCACGTCGGGTTCACCAAAATGTATCGCCCAAATTTTTTGCACCCTTACCTTCAGGCTAAAGGATCCGTACCCGAAAGGGGGTGAGAAAAGGATGGAACAATACCTCGAATGGAGAGGCCCTTTGAAGGTCGCGCCTCTCGAGGGAGGGGTATAAAGGTGAATTTTTGATGGATGGTGGGGTTCACCAGGAAACTTTGAGTGGCAGTTTCCATGCCTAGGTTTGAGAATGGGTTTGATTTGTTCGTTTTATGTTCAATCATTCGGATTCCTAGGTTGGCCAAAATGAAGCTAAGCTATTCTATATGAAGATTCTGATTTATATGAAGACAGAAGACATAAATGAATCCTAATGTGATTGAATACAGAGAATATATAAAATGGAGAAGAGTACACCTGATTTCTGATGTCTGATGAAGATTCTGAAGCTTGTAGGAGTCCAGATCATCCCGGATATGACAGGATCATCTGTAATTGTACAGAATCATCCCAAATCATAGGAGATCATCCGAGATCACCCAAGATCATCAGCGACCTGACGAATTCATCAAGCAAATTCGTCAGAAACCTGCAATCAAGGAAACAGACACCAAAAACCAAAAATACAATTGCAAGAATGATGCAAAATGATAGAAATAAGAGTATAGATGTTTGAATGATAAATCCAGATATCAAATTAAATGAGATGCACTATTTTGGAAACTTATTTTGAATTTTATCATGCAATTATGCTAAATGAGGTGAACTCCAAGATGCAAAATAGAAGTAAATTAATCTAATGCACCAATAAATAAGGAAAATGAGATAGAGAATGCAAACTCAGGGCTCTGATTGCCCCCAAGCTGAATTGCAGACCGGATCATCTGTAATCATACAAGATCATCGCCGATCTTGACAGGATCGTCTAAAATTGTAGTTGAATCGCCTGCGACGATCCGAGCTACCTCCGACTGAAACACAGTGAAATCCTGCAACAAAACTTGAAAACACAAGTGCGAATGATGGGAGATCAGGGAGTCAGAGGAATCAGGGGGATAAACTAGAAAAATCCTAGTTTATATAGGATTAGGGGGAGGTTAGGAGGTTGGGGATCATCCCAATCTGGGAGATCCTCAATGTGGGAATCTCCAACCATGCGTACACGCTTCTGCCCAAGTTGGAGAGGTCATTGGAACATAAGCTAATTGCGAAAATTTGGTTTTGGGACGAAATCGTCTGGACGTTCTGTTCCAGATGAATTCGTCCGATTTGGGACGATATCGTCAGATCGATGATGATATCGTCAGATCGACGACGATATCGTCCAATGGTCACAACAACCTCTAAAAATGGCACAAAAAATGAGGTAAGCGGTTAACGAGCGGTTTCGGGGTTAAAATTCAAATTTCTACTTTTTACTGATGGTTTAACTATGCCAATTTTAGGGTGCTACATTTACTAATTCCCTATTCAAGTCTTTTGATCTAGCTCATCTAGAGTTTTTATAATGTTTGAGTGTCATATTCAATTCTTCACCAATGATTAAGTTTTCAGGCTTTTCAATGGTCAACTATTGAGCAAGATGTTGCCATGACTCTTTCTTTTGTTCTAGGTGGTTTGGCCTATAAAAGTTGACAACTGTTTGGCATCTGCTGTAATTGTTTCTAACTGATGCCAGATTTTGTAATTATTAATATTGATAATAATTGTTTAGATTATCCAAACACCTATCCTCATATTCTTTTATTTTTTAAATGGTATCAAAAAATCATAAACCATAAGTATCTAAGGTTGGCCTTAAATATTGTAAATTTAACTTATTTTAATATTTTATAGGCCATTGACATGTAAATGTAATAGATTTAATAATTAAGTTGGATGAAAGTATTCCTAGTGGTTTTATGTCCCTTTATGTGTTCATAATATCACCAAAAAGAAATTAACTTTGTATTTACAATATTATATGTTATTTGGTTTTAAAAAATTTAATGTTATATATATTTTTTATATTAATTATACAACTTTAATGGGTTTAATTGATGAGACCTTTTGAACTTACAATAGGTTTAAGGTTTGAATTTGAAAGAGGATAGGGTTGTATACCATACTCTAGTACAAGTAGATAAATATTTGAAAATATCCATTGTTCCTTATGTTGTATGACCTTGTGAACTTTAAAAATTGTTTTATTTTACTTATGAAAAATAAAGAAATACACAATCCTCTAGTATGTAAAGATAAATATTTGAAAAAATCCATTGTTTCTTATGTCTGATGGCCTTGTGAACATTAAAAATTACTTCATTTTACTTCTGAAAAATAAAAAAATGCAATGTTTAGAAATGACATATGATTCATATAAAATTAACTCATAAGTAAATTTTTTCTTCAACTTTAAAATATTACTTACAATCTTAATAATAACAAGAAAAAATAAGCAAGATCAATAAAATAATATCTAAGGATTAGAGAATATTATCCCGAATATTAACCATCATTAACAATAGTTGTAAGTTGTTGGTTGATTGTAAGTACTCAATCCTAGAAGCATGAACTTAGGTACGTACTTCCTCCATTTGATGAATGGAATGGAAGTTGTAGTCAAATTGCTTTTAAGGCTAAGTTTATTACTCGTGAAATGATTTTCATTATAATGATAGAGGAGAGGGATCATAAGGGAAACATGTGTTCATTAGTTAAGTAATGCTTTAAAATAATTTAAAAATAGATTTCAAACAAAATTTTATATGATTTATGTTTTTTTAAAATATCACACCTGATCAAGAAATAATTTTAAAAGATTTTTGTTTTATATTTAAGTTTACATCCTATGATATTATATTTTAACCATGTGAGCATGTAATGTCCATGATATGTGACAGACAAAATTATCCATTTGTAAGACCTGCATAATGATATAGTGATATCAATTGGCCCTCCAACAAGGTCATAGTTTTCATCCATTTTCTTCTCATGAATTTCTTGATCATGCTAGATACTACCATGCATCCTTCTTTACATAGGGGTAAATTGAAAGCCTAAAACATGAGCAAAGAGATATTGAATGTGTTTTGAGGATTTTTTTTTTGTTGAGGAAGACCATGGGTTTAGGTCAAGAGTTGTGTATATTACTAAATATCTTATTGGTCTAAATATGTTCTTACCAAAGCCTCTCATATGAAGTACTTTAAGGATAACATAATGTAAAATTTTGACCACTTTGATGCTAAAATCCCTTATCTATTTTTTTTTATTAATTGTGTAGTGTTTAGTCAACAATCATTCCAATGAGTTGAGTGGTAGCCTTCGAGTTGCATGAGGTTCTAATTGATAAAATGTTAAATGTTAAAGGTTGTGTTGGAGATTTTGGAGTTTTATTTTTACCTTCATAAAATCATCAAAGGAAATATTTATTCTCATAAGAAACATATGGATGACATATCAAATATTCTTATGGAATCGACCAATTCTCATAAGAGTTATGGGTTATTGGGCTTTCATGATGGTGGTGTAGGGTGAATATGAGTATAGGTGATGGATATTTGATTAATAAGTTGGATTATTTATTTGAGGAAATCATATTGATGCTAGTATTAGTGTCATGGATTTAGACGTGTGTTGGTTGGTGCTTCCTTGATTGATGGTAAAGTTATTTCTACTTGGGTTGGTTCATTTATAGATATAAATATAGATATTATGGAGATGTTAGATTCTCGATTAATGCAAATGGAATTTTCACTTGTGATTATTTAAATGATGATGGGCATGTTGAGTGCAAGGGTGATCTTGATTGATTTTCAATGGTTAGTAATAATGATTCTGTAGAGCACTGTCAACAATAGTCATAGAAGGATTTAGTGTGCCTTCCTCTAGTTGTGGATTAATGATCAATGAGGAGGTGAATTTTTTTTGCTTAGTTAAATGTTTGCTAGTATATATTAGGAAAATATTAAAAAGTTAATGTTTGCTAGTATGTCTTATGGATGTATTAAAAAGTTAAACTTTAAGGCTCTATAATTTTATTTTCATGTATAATGAAATATAACCTGGTTTTCATCTACTAATAAAGTTTTTAACTTATTATTTTAATAGAAGGATGAGATACCTTAACCTTATTGAATGTTTAAAATGATTTAGCATTTAAACTATAAGTCTTAAACCTCATCCATATAGAAACTCTTGTGTAACAATTCATAAAACTAGGCATTGGATAGCCTCTTTAGTCACTTGCTACTTTGCAGATATTCATTTCATTCTATTAAAATATATGGACCTACAACTTAGTCAGGTAGATTAGAAGTTTGGAGTGGGATTGAAGCCTTTATGAGAAGTAAATACCAAGAAACCCGATTCATGATCATTGGAGATTTTAATGCCATAACCAAGCTGAATGAAAAATTTGGTGGAATTAAGAAATTGACCCAAAGTATGAAATATTTCTCAGCTATGGGAAGTTTAGTTTGAAGAAGACAATTATACTTGGACCAACAATAGGAGAGGTCAGAACCTAATAGCAAAATAATTAGATAGATGCATTCTCTCAAATAATTGACCAGATGAAGGAACTTGTGCTAGAATTAATACCTTAACAAGGATTGGTTTAGATCATTGGCCAATAAGAGTTACAATGGTGGTTAGTGAATTCAAAAACATATCAAAATTTAAATATGAGCAGATGTGGGAAGACCATCCTCAATTTGTTGATATGATGGCTCACATGTGAAATTCTTTAGGTAATGGTGCATTGTATACTCTTCCAAACCAAATTAAAGCAATGACATATAGATTAAAAGAATGGAACAAGAACACCTTTGGAAATATTTTTGAGAAGTAAGAAGAACTAAAGATAAACTTTCAAAATTTCAAAAAGGTGATGATAATAATCCAAGCTCAGAGGAAAGGAAGTTTCTTAGTGAATATCATAATATTTTGAGTAAGGAAGATAAATTCTAAAGATTAAAATCAAGACAAACCTGGTTAAAAGAAGATAAAATTACAAAGTTTTTTGGATAGCTATAGTATAGAGATATTATTCTATAATTAGTAGAATTAAATCAATAGAAGGGGTTTGGAATGAAGATCAAATTGAAATTAGAAAAGAGGCAAAGTCGTTTTATCAAAATATTCTAGGTTCAGAGGAGACATAAGTTCTTAATGATAAACTTCTTCAAGATGTTCCTTTAGTTATAACGAATGAAGATAATAGGAAAACGATGAAGCCTATTACTCTAGAAGAAGATCATTTAGCTCTTTTATCTTTTAATAAGGATAAATCCCTAGGTCCAGATGGGCTCTCTACAACTTTTAACCAATATAATTGGGATATAGTGAAGGATTATTTATTGGTGGAAGTGGAATGGTCTAGGGTAAAACAATACATTCCTTATAAAAGTAAATGTAACTTATCTTACCCTAATTCCAAAAATGAAGGATGTTTATTTATTTGATTCTTTCATACCCATTAGTCTATGTAATATGGCATATAAGATTATGTCCAAACTGATGGTAAATAGATTAAGGCCATTTTTAGACAAAATCATTTCAGAAGAGCAAGGAGGATTTGTGAAAGGAAGATAAATTCTGGATAGGATTATAGTAGCTCATGAAGTTATACATTTAGAAGCTTCAAGAAAAGATAAAGCTATGATCTTAAAACTTGATATGAGTAAAGCCTATGATAGGGTTAAATAGGATTTTTTTTACAGTTTTAGATAAATTTGGTTTTGGGAAGAAATGGGTTAAATGGATTAAAGCTTGTGTCTCTACATTTTTTTATTTAGTGTTGGTCAATGGGTTAGTGATAGAATATTTTAATGCCAAGAGAGGCCTTAGACAAGGAGATCATCTATCTCCTTATTTTTTCATTATTATGGCAGAAGTTTTGAGAAGGAACTTAAAGAAGACTTAAAAATATGGGCTTATAGATGGACTTAAGGTTAGTAATAACATCAATAATATCACCCATAAAAAATTTGTAGATGATACAACCCTTTTTGAAATGCCAAGGATAAATGAGGCTAGATCTTTGAGTAACTTTTTAAAATAGTACTAAAGAGCTTCAGGGCAAAATTTAATAGGAATAAATCCAAATTTTACTTCCTTAACACTCCTGCTAATATCAAAGCAATAATTTATAGGTTGTTTCAAATGGAGGAGGAAAATTTACCAAAAACTTATCTAGGGATGCCTTTATTTGAGGGGAGAATGAGGATATATTTATGGAATCTAGTTATTAGTAAAGTTCAAAATAAACTTCTAGATTGGAAAGGTAGATGGTTATCGTTAGCAGGAAGAGTGCAATTAATTAAGTTAGTCTTACAAGCCATTCCAACATATTATATGTCATTGTATTCTATGCCAAAATCAGTTGAAAAAAGTTTAATCTATATTATGCGATCATTTTTATGGTTAGGTTTACATGATAAAAGGAATTTTTCTTTTGGTGAAATGAATCAAGTTGTGTGATGATAAAATTAGGGGAGGTTTTGGTTTAAGAGTTCTTACAGATGCAAAATTAGCTCTTAGAGGAAAATTTTTCTAGAGATTGTACAAAGAGAGTCAAAGATAATGGGAAAGAATCCTTCTAAGTAAGTATGCTGATCCCAATGACCCAAGTTTAATATTTACTACATTCTCCCTTCCAAATGGTTCTACTCTTTGGAATGGTTTAAAAAAATCTATTGATCTTATGATTAAAGAATTAATATCACTAGAATATGGAGAGATATTTGGAATAGCCCAAGCATTCCTAAAGTTAAAATGTTTTTTTTGCTAGTAGATCATAGAAGATTTTTATTCTAGGATAAACTTATGAAAAGGGGTTTTCATGGCCCCTCTCAATGTGTTTTATGTAATAAGGAGGAGAGTATAGACCATCTCTTGGTACATTGCTCAATAGTCTGGAATATATGGCAATGGATTCTTAATATGTTTGGTAAATGCATGGTGATGAATAGTAGAATTAAAGATTGGTTAAAACAATGGCAGAGCACTTATAAAAGTGAGGCTTTATAGACAATATGGGATATATCAAAAGATACAATACTTTGGACTATATGGTTAGAAAGGAATAGAATAAGGAAAGGAAAGCGGTTTAGAGGTAATGTAAAAGAAGATATGTTTAGCCATAGAGGATTCTAAACCAACCCTATCAAGTCACCCAATCCATAATTTGGAAGCAGAGAGTCTTGATAGATGGATTCAAGTCATTAAATGGAATTATGTTGGGTAGAAGAGAAGAAAAAAGAAGGAAAATAATATAAAGTGGAAACCATTAGATGTGGATGGGTTAAACTAAATTTTTATGGAGCATCTAAAGGAAATCTAGGACCAGTAGGAGGAGGAATAATTAGAAATAATAGAGGAGAAATTTTGTATCATTATGCTTTCAATAGTGGATTTAAGATAAATAATGAAGCTGAAGCTTGGGAAACTTTAGAAGGGTTAAAAATATGTAAACAAATGAAATGGAATAGAGTATGGATGGAAGGTGATTCTCTCATAGTAATAAATGTAATTTTGAGGAAAGCAAAGGGTCCATGGAACATACAAGAGATAATTATGGAAATTCAAGATTTTGCTAGAGTTTGAAGAAATCAGGTTTAAACATATATTAAGGGAATGAAACAAATGTGTAAATAAGCTAGCTAATAGAGGGGTTTTATTGAGGATCGTGAAGTTAAATTCTCCTTTCTATGGTTAGAGGAAGTAGAAAGTTTAGTTGAAGCTGACAAAAAATGTTGATTGCCTAAATCAATTAATGATTAAGATTTATTTTAATATTTTCCATTGGTAATATCTGCTTTGTTTTGTAACAATAATGTGTTTTCATTTAGACTATTTATTATAATTTTTGTGGTTGCACTTGTTTTTTAGGAAGTAAAATAACAATCTATATTTGGTAAAGTGAACTATGATAGTGCGATGTTTTTGAAATATTACTCTACTAAGATGCAAGGCATAGATAATAGAGGTGAAGTTTTGGCATTGTGAAGGCTGCTATAGGAAAATTTCAAGCAAGATGCTAAATTTTTGAGTAATTATATTCATACAAACATTTGAAAAGATCTAGAAAATGAAAATCAAGAATTCAAACATTTTGTATAAAATAATGTAGATTTCTAGCTATAGCATCTCAATTGAGATGAGAAGTGTATCTATTTGTAAAATATCAAGCTCTAAATAAGAGAGATGTAATTTATCAAGGGTGGGGGACCTGAGTACAACCCCTTATTATCTAGCAAAAAACAAAAGTCTTAAACCTCACACCATGTTAATTCAAAATTAAAACTCAATCCATACCTATCAACTATTTTTTTGGTAAGTTAATTTTATATACAAACTGGATTTTTTAATAGGATCCAAAAACCTTATAACAAAAAGGGTCGTAGCACCGAGTTCTTAGGCATTGCCTTAGTACATGGAAATAAACATAAAAAAAAAGGAAAAAACCAGAAAAAACCCTTGATCCAGTAGAGAGACCAGATTCTAGTACCAACTAGTGAGACCCACTTCGCCAAAAAACACCATCCTCCCATTGTTGTCAGTCTGGGATCCACCTGGGGGTGGATACAACGCACCTTAGATCTTCAAAAAAATCCCCATCAGACCATAACAACACGTGAGCAAGCCATATGGAAGGTTGAGTCCCACTCAACCTACAACGAGAAAATTCAAAAAAGCATTCCTACCCAAACCCGAGTAGGGAGAGCAGGAAGGCCAAGAATAGCCTAAAACCAAATATCCTACCCAAAAACCAGAAGTAGGAAATTTGACTTTAGAAATTTGGAGAGGATCCCCACCTAGGTACGATGCGAGATGCACCCTAGGGTGTAGCAAAGTAGCAAGCAGTCACACGAGCTAAGTAGTCAGTAGCAATGAGATACAGTCCAGGGCGTAGCAGTAGGATAGCCTGATAAATTACATCAGGACCCTCAGAGAAACAACAACGAGAAGCCTCTACTTGAGCCTATGAAATGGAACAACACTACTGGGGTTATCTACAGGCCAAGATATCCCCATGCAAACCAAGTTGAACTATGAGGAAGTTGAAAGGAGCCAGGGACAACAACAATAGGTGCAAAGAAAGGATCCTCGAAAGCCAAAACTGAAGGAGGAAGGAGTGAAACAACTGCAAGTGCATTAGTCTCTGCCCCAAGACCAAAAAATGTAGAAAAAAACCCCAACCATTCCAATAGAAAGGACCAAGAACCCACTATCCTTACTCACAAATAGTTTCATGGAACTAGAACTAGGACTGGGAACAACTAAGGAACAATATGAGGCCCACCCTAAGGCCAAGAACATGCTCTGAGAGTCCACATAGAAGCATAACCAGAAAGCAGAAGCCCCTGAATAGGAAACCAAAACAAAAAACCTATGAAGTCCAAGTGGAAAGTGGTAGGAGGTACAAAGATGGGATCTATGAAAGCCTAAACTGAGGGAGCCAAGGATCTGCATGCATAGATCATAGGTCCCCTCCCCAAGATCAACATGCAACATATAACCCTAAGCACCCCAGTAGAAAGGACCAGGAACCCCCCATCCTTGCTCACGAATAGCTTTAGGGAACTAGGACTAGGACTGGGAACAACTCAAGCACAGGAAGAGACCCCACCCAAGGCCATGTAAATACACTGAGCATCCACCAAGTAGTAGATCCAGTAAGAAGAAGCCTTCGAATAGGAAATCGAAAAGGGTCCCATCCAAAGGAACGAGACTGTCAGCAACCAAAGGCATCCCAGAGAGGAGTCGCTGGCAAAGAGGAACTGCCCCCCTAGAACAACCCCAAAGAAGTGAGGACATCATAGGACACACCATGAAGCAGTCGAAAACCCAACCCACAACCACCACAGATCGAGAAATCCTAGGAACCATATCCAAGTAAAATAACCTATAAAAAAACCCTAGGGGAAATCCTGAGGGAGATTGGGGAAAGGATCTCAAAAATATGCAAGAAACCCTAGAAGAACCCTGGGATGCACCAAGCCCAGGACTCAAGTAGGGAAACCCCGAAACTACTGGGAAAGGAGCAGAAAGTGGGCAAGGATCTCCCCCCAAGGAGATCATCTGCTACAAAGCATTCCTAGAGTGGGATGACCCGGGATGAGTCAGGAACTAGGCAAGAACCAGGGGAGGGGGAGAAGGGAGAGGGAGTAGGTCCCTCCCCCTCTCCCCGAGTGTCCATATTTTTACTATATTTACATTAGAAAGATACCTATCAACTTATATTAACAAGTTAGTAATGAATTGAATTAACATCTAAACTATAAACTTAAATCCAATATTTCATTAACTCACAATCAAAACTTATTGAACATTTTTTTTTAATTATAAAATTTATTTCAACTAATTTTTAAATTATAAATCTTAAAGTATTTCTATACAAAATTAACAGTTAATAGCGCAACACTTTAAAATTTATGATAAAAGACTTAGAAATTCATAGACATGGGATTTAGGCACAATAATCCTAAAAGCCATCCTACAAAGAAAATTAACAATAATAATAGCAAAACCAATTATTATCATCATTAGTAAAAGAATAACGATTCTTGTTCTTTATAAGATTACAGTATAGTTTCTTCACAATTTCCATAACCTACTTGAATTTTTTTGTCGTCAACTAGTTCTAATCAAAGATTACCTTGATATCTTCCATCTTGATATGAATGAATCACATTCCAATGCTATGATCTACTTTATTAAATCTTAAGTCTTTGCAATGCTTCTCCACTAATACTATCTTAATTGGTTATTTTGTTTCAACAATTTAATTTTTTTCAAAAATGTCATATGAGATAAGGTACACACTACTATTTATGGGCCATTCATATCTTTCATCATCTTTGGTGATAACCTTGACATCTTCCATCTTGATCTGGTGATGTGTCACATTCAACTAATTTGATATATTTGCTTCATTAAATTATCAAATATTTGCAATGTTTCTTGACTAATTTATTTAAAGGTTAAATGTTTGTAATGTTTTTCATTAATTTTAATCTAATTGACTTATTTGTTTAAACAAATTAAACTTATTCACAAACCTTACGTGGTATAAGGTGCATACTACTAATATTTATGAGGCTTGCCATATCCTTAATTATTTATGCTCTCAAAATACAACAATTCTATTGGATGATTTAATTTTTCTTTCTCTTATAGTTCATTGTGTTCCCTTGCCTTTAACCCCTTATTGAATCGTCTTTTAATGGTCAAATTTGATAACCACATGTCTAGCGCCAATCAATTTAACTTGGTCATCCTCTTAAATTTGTTAAACTATTCGACAAGTTTTATGTGTGGCTAGAATTCAAACCCAAACTTGATCAATATTAATTTGGATGTTTTATGAATTGAAATTTAAACATATTTTATTAATATTAGAATAGAATATAATAGAATATAACATTTTTAATGTCCACAAGGCTAAAGACAACCTATAGGACAATACGTTTTCAAATAACCATAACTGTCAACCACAAAATTTGACCCAATCATTCTTTTTGCAACTTTGATATTTCACTACATATTTTGATGATAAATTCTCTTTTTTCTCTACTTTCTCCTCTTCAAACAATTCTTGTAATCATAACACCTTTAATATATCAACATAGCTTGCTTGAATATCACTATATGCCATTACAAAAAAATACTTCTATATCTCAACTACCCTTGAAGTACAAAGGTACATATCCTCTCTTGCCAATCCTCTTTTGGTCTCTTCCATCTCTTTGTTTCAAATCTAATTTGGTGTGAGCTAGTCCATAATTGGGCCATGAACATCTTTGCTCTCCAAATGATATTTTCCCCTATATAGAGCTTTTGGTGGTGATCATATGTAGGGTTAAATTCAACAAGATAATATTATATATTTTTTCTAATGATTAAGACTTTGGAACTTCGAATAAAAGTTACAAGGTTTGAATCTGAAATGGGGTAGTGTTGTAAACCATATTTTAGTATGGGTGGATAAAAACTTGGCTAACCACATTGTTCCATATGGCCTTTGGCCTTATGGACATTAAAAATGACTTTACTTTTTTTCCACATAGATGCTCTAAATTTTTTCTTAGTAAATGCATTTATGTCATTGTTATTATTGGATATTCATCCAAGTGGATATTCCATTTTTTATCCACTTGTTGTTTTATGTCATCCATGTTTTCTTTATTTTGCTTAAATCCTCTATTATAACTTTAGGTCATCTATTTGCATCCATTTGTTCGATTTTTTCAAATACCCTAAAATATGAACCATAGCAACAACCTCTATCAAGAAGTTACCTGTTTATGCTAGAATAATCTCATATGAAACTCACTCTTTTATGTTGAATTTATTTGTAATCAAACATTTATGAGTTTTCTTTATTTACCTCAATTTTGAGTCTCATATGTTACTAGCCAACACATTACACTCATATAGTATGATTAGTATTACTAGTAATCTAAATAAAATGTGTGTAGTCTTCTAGTTTCATAAGTTAGCGTCTTTTTGTTTTGTAATACAAAAAACACTCTCCATCCTCCCAATATTCTCCTCAATTTCATGTTTTTCAATTGAGTTTATTATTGAATTCTATCCTAATATATTTGTATTTTGTTGCTTCTTCCATGAGATTACCTTCAAAACAAATAATTAATTGATTATTTTTCTTTTGATTGTAGAAGATCATGATCTTGGTTTAGTTGGTATTTACTTGCATGCCTAGATCCTTGCAAAAGTGCTTCAAGGACTTTAAATGCTTTCTCAAACCCTATGCTAGCCTTGCAATTAGAATGAGATCATATGTATGGAAAAAAATCTCATCACATATCTTTCAAAGTGAAATTATCCCCTCCATTCAGAACTAGCCATTCTTCTAATTTGTCAATATATAAACCAAATAAGGTAGGGGATAATAGGTATCCTTATTTAACCCCTATGTCACTTCTAAAGTATTTTTAAAGGCTTGTTTGCATTCTAATTTTAGCTTGGACCTCCTCATGGAGTCTATGAATCATTGTTCTATGCTTTTTTGGTATACCTAAGTTTTTCATTCTACTCTATATTAAAAGGCATTAATCGAAAGCTTTCTTGAAGTCCACAAAATAGCAATGGGCTTCTCCTTTTTCGTTCCATAATTATCAAATATGTCTCAAAGTGATACTATGGTCTATTTGTTGAATGTTTTGGTTTAAAACTTGCTTGTCGGTTTGTTCTCTTTTCTTTTTCTTCTATCCATTTGTTAATTCTACTCTTAATTGTGCTTCCAAACAACTTTGCAAAAAGGTGATTGACAATAATAATTTGATAATTTGAGGATTGTGTATGGATCCAATTGTGAAGAGAGGTATTGTTAGACTTATTGTCTAATACCTTGGAAACTCATGTTAAATGATGTTGTTGAATATCCTCTTGATGTGTGGTGCTAAGTCCTCTACTCTCCATTTAAATCATTTTACCTATATAATCCATCCATGTCACAAGCCTTATATATTCTTATTTTTTTAATACATTCCTTGACCTCCCTTAAGATAAATAAATGTGTTGTTGTGATGATAACGGAAGGGGTCTTTACTTCTTGCTATCATTCATAAAGCTATTTTGCATATTCCAACCATTAGATTTATATAATGTACAACTTGAGTGGGCCTAATAGTGAAAAATTTGCAACTCTAAATAGATGGTCCAAGGTTCGAGTTTGATGAGGGTAGGATTGTACACCATGCTCTAGTAATTGGAGTCTGGTTGGATAAACAACATCCTCCATGAGAGTCATCCCTTATTTCCTATGGCTTTGTGGACGTTAAAAGCTAATTTACTTTAGTTTTACTTCACTTTTTATTTTTTGTTTACTTTTTTTAAGTTCCTTCCAAAATTCTTTGGTTTTTTCTCTAAATAAATTAATTCTTCTTATCTTGCACATATATATTCCTCTTGTTTCCTTTCATTCTCTTTGTACAATTTTTTTCTCTATTTTTCTCTCTATTCCTTGAAAGCTCTCCTTGTTGCTTTACATTCTTCATCATACCATACATTTTTCAAAAGTTGTATTTTTGTTTCTTCCTTACCTTAAACATTTTGGACACTTTTAATCCATGTAAAATTATATCAAACATAATATAGTTCATCTATTTAAGCTTAACTGGTTGAAAAGAAGCTTCTTCCTCAAAGAAGACTTAGGTTCAAATCTTTACAACCATATAAATCTAGTTTGTGTGAATGGTGGGTGCTTGACCTGAACTATGGTTACGCTATGTGTGAATGGTGGGTGCTTGACCTGAACTATGGTTACGCTTTTATCACGACATAATTTTAAGGAAATGCAAATATTTCTTATAATATAAGTTGAAAGGATACTAAGAGATCTTACTCTTACTAGAAACTAAAATCTAAGCTAACTTAAAACTCAAATTTCTTATAATTTCATATTATATATGCTTTCATGTATATTATATTGTATTAATATTACATTTAACAAAAATAACTCACTTAAGATTCAAACTCAAAATATTTTAGCTATAAATTCAATTAAAATTCTAACTCAAGGTATTTTTAATATAAAGTTAATTAATTCGTATATTAGAATATCTATTTTAATAATTATATATTATAAAAAGGAAGCATTCTCTTGAAAATGTCTCTATATTTATAGAGAAAGAATTCAGATTGCAAATAATTTAACCAATAGCGATGTTTTGGTTGAAATTCAATTTTTATAAGGCAACTAGTCCACTGAGATTTTATCTCTTAATCAAAATTATGTCAAAAAGAGTTGATTGTAAAAACCTAGCACTTTGAAGAAACTGAAAAATACATTTGATGAAAAAAAATGAAAAATATTTATGATAAAAAGACATGTTGATACGTTTTTTTTTTTTTTGGTAAACTTGTGTTTTGTTGGCGGCTTTGTTTACTTAACCCTTGAGGGTTAGTTTGATTCCCCATGGGATGTGTTAACCCACCTATTTTTTTAAATTTTATTGTAATATAATTTTTTTTTTCATAAATAAATAAATGTATAAATATAAATATAAATAAATAAATTATATATATATATATATATATATATATATATATATATATATATATATATATATATATATATATATATATATATATAATTTTGGTGGGAGTGGTCTATATGATATTTGATAAAAATGATATATAATAATCTACGGTGTGGGTGAGTGTGTGAGGGGGTGGTGTGGTAGCTTTGTGTTAAATTCCCTATTGATAAGTATAGCTCTCAACTTTAGAAGGGGTCATGGTTGGGAGGAGACTGCTCAACATTGTACGGTCATAGGGGTTTCTCACAATAACCAAATAAAAAAAAATTGATATATAATAATAGTAATAATAATAATATTAGCACCTAGGGTGCAACCCCAATGGTTCGAGCTTTGGCTCTTCTTCGGGAGGTCCAAGGTTCAAACTGCGACGTGGGCGAGTGTGTGAGGGGGTGGGTGTGTGGTGGCTTTGTGTTAAATTTCCGATAAGTATAGTTGTTCAACCTTGTACTTCGATCATAGAGGTTTCTCACAATAACCAGATTAAAAAAAATTATATAATAATAATAATAATATTAGCACTGGGGGTGCAACATGGGCGAGTGTGTGAGGAGGTGGGTGTGTGGTGGCTTTGTGTTAAATTTCCTATTTGATAAGTATAGCTACTCAACCCTGTACGTCGATCATAGGGGTTTATCGCAATAACCAAATTAGAAAAAAGTTTAATAATAATAATAATATTAGCACCGGAGGTGCAACATAACGGTTCAGGCTTTGGCCCTTCTTTTGGAGGTTCAAGGTTCAAACCGTGGCGTGGGTGAGTGTGTGAGGGGATGGATGTGTGGTGGCTTTGTGTTAAATTCCCTGTTGATAAGTAAAACTTTCAACTTTAGGAGGGATCATGGTTGGGAGGAGACTGCTCAGCCTTGTACGCTTGGTCATAGGAGTTTCTCACAATTAAAAAATAATAATAATTTAATTTAATTAATAATATTATCAAATAACATTTTTTTAATTGGTTAGATCCGAATTTTAAGAGAAGACCAAAATTTAAATTATGTAAAAGTATGAAAATATTATAATACTATTATATGATCATGATGTAATATGAATGAAACCTGCTTCAATCCTATATAATCTATTAAAAAAAAATAATACTTAAATTTTATATTTAAATTTAAATTATAAACCACCCATTTCACTCTGATTTAAAACCTTAAGCAATTAAACATAACAAAATTCATCATCCAACCTTTTTAGAATGAAATTAAATAATAATAATTTTTTTAATCAAACAACCATAAACCATGTCACTTCATAATCACATCCTAATCTATAATACTTGGCCCCTTAGACCTAATCCTACCACCAATTACCCTAACCAGTTTAGGCAAACTCTGTAATTCCTTTCGAACGACCAACATTGCCCATTGATGATGACTATAACTTCCCTCGGATTCTCGCCAACCAGTAGTCATTATTTTGACTTATGATTTTGTCCGAATGCCTATGACCTATTGGAGGATTCCAAACGAACCCATGTGAAGTCACATCCTCGTAAGTTTTTGACAAACAAGAAATCAAACCCTTAAGACTTCTTTATTTGTTGTTTCTTTCAACAAACATTACACTTTTTTGATAAAAAGTAGATGGAATCCATAACTTTCTTGAAATTTAATAAGGATAGTTTACTAGGCGTTTGGCTGATATCAATTAGCCTTTATGGAAAAACAATATAGGATAAAGCTTTGTTTTTTTAAATGGGTCTCAGTCATGTAGTAACAATACATTCATGTTTGATAAGGATAGCGCAATGGTTATGGTTTTGGTTTTTTTTTTTTTTTAAGGAGGTCCAAGGTTCAAACCATGATGCATCCAAAAGGGATAGGTTGGATGGTAGTGGTCGAGTATTTGATAGTTGTTCACCTTAATTCAATGTCTTGAAGGGTCAAGGATCCCATTGACTTCATTTTACCCAACTAGTTAAGGTTATAGTGACAACATATCTGCTTGTGTAACGTAGTTGGTGAAAGTCTTGGATGCTGGTAGAGACTGACCCAGGTACCATTCTCCTTGCCTCCATATTGCAGATATATGGTGTAGTTGAGAATGTCCTATATGCCGGTAAAGGTCGACAGGGCTCCATTCCTCTACGCCCACCTTGTTGATAGGGGTCCAAGCCCCTCTAAAAATATTGTGTTTACCCTAAATAATTTTGTCCGCAAGGATGGTGTAGCGGTTAGGGCTTTGGCCTTTCTTTGGGAGGTCCAAGGTTCAAACCACTGCATACCTAGAAGGGGATAGGCTAGATGGTAGCGGTTGAGTGATTGTTGGTTGGTTATTCCAATTCGATGTCTTGGAGGGTCGGGGTCTCGTTGACTGTGCTTTATCCAGCGAACTTAAGGTTTATAAAGATAGCTCATTCATGAAGTTACCGATTTTCTTATGAATAATAAAAAAAAAAGGACAACATCTAAACCCGATCTGATATCCGACAAAAGATGTTATTGATCCCTTATGTATAAAAAAAAAACATGACAAAAGGTGTTACTTATTCCCCTATGTATAAAAAAGAAAAAGAAAAAAACATATTCTTGATTTATTTAAGATACATTAAAGACATTGAATTAAATTTATTATTTTTTCTATATAAAATTTATTTTTATAGAACATGTTGAGATGGATTTAATGGTTAAGTTTTTGAAACTTTGGATAAGCGGTCTAAGGTTCAAACCCAAAAAGAATAGGGTAGTACACCACACTTTAGTATAGGTGGATAAACTCTTAAATAACCACATCGACCCATATAACCTATGATATCATGAACATTAAAAACAATTTTATTATATATATTCACTTTATTATAAATAATCTATATTTATAATTTTTTTTTGCTTGATAGGAGAGATGGTTACAACCACACTATTTTTAGTAGCTGGCAAGTGCAGGGTTCAAACCACATGGGTTGCATCCACCAACCTATTCCACCCACATCGACCCATATAATCTATGATCTCATGAACATTAAAAACAATTTTACTATAAATATTCACTTTATTATAAAAAACTATATTTATAATTTTTTATTGCTTGATAGGAGAGTTGGTTACAATCACACTATTTTTAGTAGCTGGCAAGTGTAGGGTTCAAACCATAGGGGTTGCATCCACCAAACCTATTCCACCTTGTTGTTTTATAGCCCGACGTAAAATGGACCATCGGGTGCTTAGGATTCGTACCATCATCGTCAGTCTAACACTCATTTAGAATATTCTAATCAGACTACTACCTTTGCAATACGCTTCCCTCAAGGTTTGAACCTGGGTCTCTTCTTGGTAAGTGCCTAGTCAGACTAGCACTTACCCATCCATCTAACCATATTTTAATATACTTTATTTTTATGGATAAAATATATACTAATTTGGTTAATTTTTGTTGTTTAATAACTTAATTATATTTGCAAAATAATAATATTATAATAATTATTAATTTCAACAAAAAATATATATTCTAATTATTAAAAATAATTAATAAACAAACTAAATCCATATCATGAGTTATATATCGAAGTTACACAAAGTTAAATATGCAACTTATATACATAAAAAACTTACAAACACTATATATATATATAATTTTTTAGTTAGATAGAAGTTGTGGATCAAACTGAAGCTTTTAGTTTTTGGCATATTTATAGAGAACTAAATAGGGAAGCATATGAACTCTCAAAGGAGGCACTTCAAATTGATCCAAGTATGTGCTTAGTACAAGAATTCAATAAAAGTAATGCATTGTAGCTGGTCCAAATCTATATGCAAGACTAATACACTCTAGTTTTAACAAGCACATATAAAGCAACTTTTTCAAAAAAAACTCAAAAGTTAGTGATTTAAAAGATACTATTTGATAAATTGGGAAGGTGCCTAAGGATAGAACTTAGCATGATAGAGATAGTAGTGCCTAAGGATAGAACTTAGCATGATAGAGATAGCCAGTTATGATGTATAAATGACTTGATTTTTAGATCAGTATTGAAATTTTGAAGAAATGTCAAAGAGGCACATGAAGAATGTAATTTCATATTTACATACTATAAAATTACTTTTTTTTAAGGAAAAAAAGGATTAAAAAGACCTTAACCCCATATTATATTACTTCCATATTATCAAATTATTTCAATAAATTACATAGTTGTATTATGTTATGTGATAAAATTTAAAGTTTGATCTTAGTGATAGGAGTTAACTTTTGACCACTTGAACTAAAGCCATTTAGTTAAATGTCAAGGTTCACCTATGAGATTCTTGATCTATAGTGTGAAACTCTTGCTCTTGACCACTTGTTCCAAACACCATGGGTTTAAATGTTAAGGTTCACCTATGGGATTTTTACTTTGGTTTACAGTATAGAATTTTTAGTTTTTCATCCCTTGTTCTAATCCTAGTTGGTTGTTAATTAATCTAGTTAGTAAAACTTTATATTTAAGTGCATAAGAAAACAAAATAAATGATCTCAATAAAAAATGGTGCATAAAGAAGTGGAATAAGCGTGCTTACATCATTTTGTTGTTCTTTTATATCATTTATGTAAAAAGATCTCTCAATCTATCTACATAGTAGGCTGGTGGCAAGAAAGTGGCCATTAGATATCATGCATGTGATTTAAACCAAGGTTGAAAATGGTGGTCGTGGATGTTTTTTTTACCATTGGGGATAGGTGGTTGTTTTTTGTGTCAATGTCTCTTTTCTTTTTATAAATTTCTCCTTGGTCATTAACCCCCTTAAGGGATGTGCCTCCTTTGGGAAGATGGATATTCTAGGGCCAAAAGATCTTGGTGCTAGAGAGTTGGAGTTTGTTAATGTGGATGTGAACAACATGAATGGAAATAAAGTGGTCAGGGCAACATATATATATCGTTTTGGTTTTGGACCAAATAATGAAAACACATCATGTTTGAAGCATTTGTTGTTGGTGGAACTTGTTTAATGTCGATTTTTGATCTTTTGGTGGTGGGTGTCAAGGGGATTCAACTTTTGGGAGGTGTTAACCCAATGGAGAGGTTGCATTGGATTGAATATAGGAGTTTAGTCTTACCTCCTATGTCTGGTGTGAATGGTTTTAATCTTTTCTCCACAGAGATTCTTGTCTCACTTGCAGTATTTTAAAGGGTGATTCAAACTTCTCATTTTGATAGCATGCTTGAGTCATTGGCTTTAATGAAGTGTTGGGTTGTAGTTTAGGGTTAAGGTTGGGAGTTTTTAATTTCTATGAATTTTTTGGCTTTATCACTTTTGTCTAGGGATTTAGTGTCTAGTAGGGATTTGCATAAAGTCCTTTGCAATTATTTGAAGGTTGTGATGCATTTATCTCTCTTGAGTGGTTGTTTTTAGTAATGGAAGTGTTTCTATCCCTCTACTTAATCATGTTTAGAAGGTAGTTACAAACTTGCAATCGATATAGATGTGCTTGGAAGGAGTATGTCTTTTGTCCATGATTATATTCGATGTATGACAAAAAGGTTGCAAAGAAAAATATTAAAGCATTTTAGAAAGTAATGGCAAGAGTGGAGGAGAGTAGCAATATGATCAAACTATCAACAAACACTATTCTAAAGGTGCATTTATGCAACGTAATGCCCCTTAATAATTTTTGCATTGTGATATTTCCACAAAAATTAGGGATTTTCATAATAGGACTATTATTTTATCTTTCCTAAGGGGGTGTTGATGGAAAATGACTTCTATAAATTAGTTCGGGTAAATTGGGAGGCTAGAAGTTGGTTAGTTGAATAGATGAAGGGTTTAGGGAAAGGATACATAGTATGTCAATTCAACTTTAGAGAAAATTGCTCAAGTTGTGTTACAATTTGATACCTAGGTGATTTGTAACTAGGTCTACTATTTGTAAGCTTAGTCACTTTATTTTCATCATAAAGGTCTTTCAAGGGCCAAATTTCCTCTATGGATGGAATTGTGCATCTCAATCTTGTATTTGAATCTTATTTGAAAGATATCGTGGGTACACTTGGCAAGTCATTTGGTGAAAATAAACGAGATAAGTTCTTAAGCTTCAAGGTCCATCTACATGCTTGTACAAAAATGGATCTTAATGGTGAGTTTCTATCATTTACTCAACTTCTAGGTCTTAGTTTTGAGTTGAACATAAGGTTTTCTACCTAAATTTCCCTAATGCTTATTTTGGTTGACGGTAACGTTGAAATTTACAATATTTTAAAAAATGAACAAAAGTAAAACATTAACTCAAATATTGTACAGGAAGTAAAAGAAGGACAAAAGAGAGTTTTGGAAGAACCTGTAGGCACCATAAATAATCACTATATCCATATATAATATTACACAAAACTCTGAACATTAAATAAGGAGTGGGAGGGGGGTATTTACACCAATATCAAAACCTCAATTATGTCATAAAATTTAACCTAAGCCAACATAACAAGAGGTATTTAGGTTAATTATAAGTTATAAAAAAGGTTTAACCATAACAACTGCAACCCATAGGGATTACATAATAAAATATTATACATAATAAATACATTGTTTAATGAAATTCCCTTAGGTCTATCCAATACATTTCATAATGTTGGCCTTGGCCATAAATCAAATTACAATTTCAACACCCCCCATAATTGAGGGTCCAAGGAGAGAAGACACCAATGACAATAATATCTCCCCCTAATAATGGATGCTCTAGTAAGCCTCTACATTTGAGGTAGATCCTTCCAAATCTTGCTCATCATCTAGAATATGTCCATCTAACTTCAAGAACTTAGCTTAAATCCTTTGCAACTTCAATAAACAATTATTTTTTGGATGTCCCTCCCTCTTACAATATCCACAAGTGGTTTTTGTTTTCTTTGAATACCTAGCCTATACCTTGATCCCTTGGGTCTTAGCCTCCTTAGATGTTAATTCCTTAGCATGAGATTGTATTCATGTAGTTCCACCAAAATTTCGAATTGCTACCTAAAAGTAAACTAGGAGAGAAAACAAGTAATCAAGAGTCTTCTGAGATTTAAGATATATAGGAATCATATGAACCATTAGATTCAACATTTAAAAACTAGTAAGAGATATTAGAAAGTACAATATTAATGCATTCTACATCTTTATTTTTACCTCCAAAAGATGCAATATCTACCCTCAAAGCCTTGAATCTCTCAATATAGTCCTTAATGTTATCAAACTCAACTAGTTTGAGAGAAGAAAGATCCAATTCCAAGCGACTTACTTTAGTAGTATTAAATTTTCCAAAAAGCTCATGTAGTTTTAACCATACCTTGATAGGGTCACTCTCCTCTTTGATGTGGAAAAGCAACTCTAGTTCAATCAAAAAGGAAAATAGTCCAAGAGCCTCTTCTTCCCTTTGATGGTAAGTTTTATCATCAAGAATATTTGTTTTATCCTCTTGAAAGATACACCATCGGTTCTTACTTCATAATAGGTCAATCATTTGAGTTGACCAAATACTGTAGTTTCTCACACTAAGATGATTAACTAGGGTTTTGTGGTCCTCCTTACATAATGCAATCCCTAACATTGTAGTAGGTCCATGACTTGATTCCACTAGTGTGTAGAGTTCAAAAAATTATGGGATTTGAAAAAAGGGGCTCAAAACATTTATGTATGCAAGAGTTATGGCCTCCAGAAGTTTTGCCCTAAAAGACCCAAAAAAATTAAAAATTAATAGATCAAACCTTAGGGTTTCAAGTGCCATTTCCAACCTATCACTTGGTGAAATACGATTTGCTACTATGATTCAATCTTGGTTCACCACTTCAATGCCTCTTCTCTACTTCATCACTACAACTTATCTCCACTTGAGATTCAAGTAGATATAAATAGGCAAAATATTATTTTCATTGTGCATGAAAGCCCCACATAGGCTTCCAAGTTGATCGATACAAACATCTTGTTTGAAATCCAAAGAAATACCATGGGCGGGAGTTGAACCAAAGTCTCATGGGGTCAAAGCACATCCTATTGGCCAAGTTATTAGTATGTCCTTTGAGACACCTACTCATGCACACCAAAACCATTTCCAGTTTTCTAATAGGGCAAGAGATGTTGACCTAAATATTTGAACATGCAACTGACTGCCTATAATCATCTTCAAGTACAACATTGCCAATCAATCAAGGCCAACAAAGGTTGCTTAGATGATGATGCCCCTATAGGTAATGCCTTCCAAAGCCTTTATAAACAAAATGAATTCATTAAAATACAATGTGGGACCTCCTTCGACAAGCATCAAAGTGACAACCCCTCTAGCCATCAAGCCACATTTTCCATTTGTAGTGTCCAAAGCATGATATTGCAAAAATATGCAATATTGCTATAAAGTCTGACAATGGTCTTAAAAATCATAACTAATGGTAGTTTTGATAAATATTGGTCACCCTCTCTCCAAATTGACTATTAGCCAATACAAAGACTTGGGCAAGTCACCTTCATAGAGCTAGATAACACATTCTTGATAGTAAAGCATCAATTTCTTTAGAAAAAAGAGTGTAGGGGTAATTTTCAAAATCAAAAGATAGCACCAACAACCTCACATGCTCCTAATGTTGTAGCTACTCCATGGATGGTTTGATCCATTTTGAATACAGAACAATGTCAAAAATATCGAGAGATCCTTGATATTATCAAGGAACTAGAGAAGGCAAGAGATCTCTAATAAAATCGAAAAGATAAGTTGGAAAAAATGTGGAATAATGTCCCTACTTCTTTTGGAAAAGATCCTTATGAAGTAATAGAAGGAATTTTTCCCTAGAGTTCAAAAGAAAAATTGGAGGTATCAAACCGTCTTTGTATGTGGCCAAACAATGTAGATTCATACCTACTCTGATAACAAATTGGAATTCTCAATATTTTCTAGAAATGAATGAAAGCAAAACATTCATTCAAATCTTATACAGAAAGCAAAATAAGGATGAAAGACCCATAGGCACCATAAATAATCACTATATCCGTAGATAATATTACACAACACTCCAATGATCAAATGAGGAGTGAGAGGGGGTATTTATACCAATACCAAAATCCCAATTACATCATAAACTTTAACCTAAGCAAACATAACAAGAGGGTTTTAGGTTAATTACAAGTTATAAAGAGGGTTTAATCACAACAAGGTTGATCGTGGATTATAGGGCTTACATAATAAAATATTATAAATAATAAATGAACTGTACAATGAAATTCCCTTAGCTCTATCCAATACATCACACAGTGTTAGCCTTGGCCATGAATCAAATTATAATTTCAATAGATAAGTGGGTCATCTTGCTTGGCATTATTCCAACAAGGGAGCACCCGCCACAATTTCTATTGGTATTCTATGCCATCAGTGGGTTACTAATGCAAAATGACAAGTTTAATCCTATGATAAACCAAAAATCTAATACATTTTAATCTAAGAGGATGGAGTCACAATTGCTTAGTGCCCCCTCCATCAAGTTAATGAAGCACTTATTCCTCAACTTGCTCAAAATAAGGGGTCTATAATATTGAAACTTATCGAGAATCAACTTCTCAAGATATGGTACATTCAAGTTTAGAAATTTGTGAGGAACCCTCCATGTCAGAAGGTTGGAAGGAGGTGCAAAGAAAATGTAAATATTCTTTTACTTCTCCCATAAGGTCTTCAAGAATAGATTTAAGAATATGGGTTTGTCAAATAGTAGCAATAGGTGGACTGATAGTTTTGTTTAAATGCTTGAGGAGGTTGAGAGTGTTTTAGGGCTCATTCTAAGTCATCACTTAAGTTCAAGAACGTGATAATGCTTGATAATTTGTTTGAGGTTATATCCAATGGACCTCATTCTTCTATGGTTTTTACATGAGGTTTAAAATTATATATCCCTCAAGAAGAGGAAGTGCACAATTGGATGATAAACACAATTATGTTATTTTGTGTTTGTAGGAGGTTAAATGTATAAATTGGAGGCTAAATATGGATCTTTAGGTTATATGAAGGAATATGTTTTGTTTATATGCTACACATCAAGAAGATGAGGAGGGTCCATATTTTGCTTCCCATAATAGGTAAAGATTCCTTTGATTAGTTTTGGTAAAAACCTTTGGCATAGATTATTTGGGCTATTTTTTTAGTTCAAGGAATGATCTTAGGATTTTATTTGGTTTGTGCACCAAACTCTGCAACTTGTAGAGATCGCTTATGGGAATGGATGGGTCCCAATATGCTTGTAAGTGTTTTACTAATTGGATGGATATCAGAATACTCTTGGTGCTTGTGACGTATTCATAAATACTAATGAACCTTATTATGACCATTGATTCACCTAGCATAATAGAACGAAGGATCAAAATGCTAATTTTACCAAACTTGATAGAATATATGTTGTTGATTTCTTTTTTGAGACACATGTTTCTTTCTAGTAATAGAATTAAATGTGATTATAGTTTGGTAATATCATATCACTTTTCCAATTGTCTTTGTTTTGAGTTTTTATAGTCCTTTTGTAAAGGTTGAAGGTCTTAACCTATAAACTAAATATTTCATTATTGATGGATTTAAAATGGTTAGAGGGGTTAAGGGTTACTTTGTGTGAGGAGGCTAGCTCGGATGGGGGTGATGAATGGATTGATTGGTGTGAGGGTCATATCTAGAAATGTTAACTTTCTAAGGGAGTTTGTTAAGAGAAAGACAAAGGCAAGAAGGGTAGATAAGAATGCTAGTTTTACTTTATCTAGAGCTAGAAGAGATCTTATTAAAGACCCTTGTTATATTTATTGGTAAGAATAGATAGGTATAACTGAATCTCACTTATTGTAACTTGAACGATATAGATCAATTGGTTCTCAAGTTAGTTCAGTGAATAAAAGCAAAGGGACAAGGGATGAGGGTTGGAATTTGTTTGTGGATGATGATTTTTTTACAAGGGTGGTTTTATCTCTATTTCAAAATTTGCTTAGGTAAGTTGATATTTCTTTATACTATATCAATAGCTTGTAATGCTAGTTGTATCCATGCTAAGCTCTCTAAGGAAGAAATGATTTTGTTGGAAAATTCTCTTTCTTTTAAAGAGCTCGTTGATGTTGTTTTTTTCATTCCTAAGGGGAAGGCACCTGGTCTTGATGGTTTTTCTACAATTTTTTTGTGAAATGTGAAACTTGGCTTGTTGGAAATTTTTCATGATTATAAGGAGGTAAACATATTAGGTTATTTGGGAGGATTTATTAATCAATGATTGATTAAACTGATTCTTGAGGGTGGAAATAGAGATAGAGTTTTGGTTGGCATTCTATTGCTCTTTTGAATATTGAATACAAAATTATTATTGAGGCTCTAACTTGTGGATTGAGTGTATTTGATCAAAAAATTGTTAGGTTTGAATAGACGAGGTTTATTAGAGATAAGTATATTTTGTATATTTTATTACTTGCATGGGAAGCTCTTGAGTGGGGTTCTGAATTGGGTCAAGATGCCATTTTTTATTTGGCCTTTGATAAATCCTATGATATAATTAAGTTGTCATTTATTTTGTAGATGTTATAGTGCTTAGGGTTTGATCCCTATTCTAGGCATAAGGTTTCCTTGTTTTTTGATGCTTTGTCAAGGGCGGTTGTGAATGGGGTGTTTTAAAATCATATTCCCCTCAAAGGGCTATTAGATAGGGTGGTTCTTTAGCTCTATTTTTATATGTAATAATTGATGATTGTTGGAATATATTACATTATTTGGTACATGCTAATGTACCACCTTGGGTACATCTTTAGATTAGAAGAGTGTCCTATATTAGAGTGTGAGTATTTACTTTATGCAATGTAATAAATGCACAAGTGTGCAAAGTATTTTGGTAATGTAAATGTGCATAATAGTCCATGTGCACATGAGTCCATAGAATAGGAAGATGAAGAGTCTCTAGAAGAGTGAAGGCCAAGAGTGCTCCATATGAAGAGTCACATTCCATTATATATGTATCTATGTGTGAGAGTGTGTGTGATACATATTGTAGTATGAGAGTGTATGTAAGTATGGGTACTTGAGATCTTGATTCAATGGAGATACAATTTTTGTGAGCATTTGTTAATGGCAATTCTATGAGTTATTGTTGAAGTTATTTATGAGTTTTATATATTTAGAATATTTCCATTATCTTATATTTCATATTGCAACTTTATTTTAGATCTTGTGGTTATTTTATCTTTAGTATTTAGCTTCAAAAGCTAATAGTGGTATCAAAGCTACAACAAGGTTTTGTCTTGCATAGGTTTTAAATTTGCAAAGGATATTTCCACTGGTTAAGGAGAAACCAATGAAGTTGAAGAAATTACCTCTGGAAAATAAAACCACTTTTCGTGTTGAAGGAAAACCAATGAAGTTTGAAGATTTACCTATTCCAAGAGCAAATTTAGAATAGAAGGAAATTACAGGTCTTGAAGATAGACCTTGACATTGATGAGATTAAGAGACCCAAGAAGGAGGTCCTATTGAAAATTTTGATAGATTGAGGAAGATTCCAGATTGCTATTTGGTTAGAGTCTTTTCATAGGGTTGAAGGAAAACTCGTGAAGACTAGGATTCAACATAGATTTCTTTCCACTAGTTTTGAGAATAACTAGTGAAGTTTATTGATTTTAGAATTTTGGAAATTTGAATGTATTTGGTTGCTACTGTCTAAGTTTTTTTTGCAAAAAATTAGTTCTCAGAAGTTGAGAAGCTTCCTACAATAGATAGAGAAGAATTTCATCTTTGATTGCTTGAAAGTCTATGTGCTTTCCTCATGCAAGGATTAGTTTTGAGTTGCAACAAAAGAGTAGACATTATAGATTAAGGAGGTCCAAGAAAGAGGTCTCATTGAATATTGAATATTGTTGACATTGAATATTGAGGAGACCCATGTAGGAGGTCCCCATAGAAGATTGAAGATTGAATATAGAGGAGGACTAAGAAAAGGTCCTATTGCAGATTTGAGAAGCAATAGAATTTGGAGATCCAAGAAAGAGATCTCATTGCAGAATTTCTATAGTTGGAATATTAGAGAGACCAAGGAAAGGTCTCATTGAAGTTTTGAGAAGAAGAATTGAGGAGCTGCAGAATTAGAAGACCCAAGGGAAGAGGTCTCAAGAGAATTTGAAGAAGAATAAGAAGGCTAGAGAAAGCCTCATTGCAAAGTTGAAGAAGTGGCCATTGGAGGAGATTTGAAGAAAGCTTGAGGTAGAAGATTGCAAGTAGGAGAAGCTCTTGAAAAGAAGAATTTGGGATAATTGTCACCATCCGACAACAAGCCCAAAAGGAATAAGGATTTGGTAAGAAGTTTGCCAAATTTTGGAAAGAGTTTTTGAAGACCTCAAGACATTCATATTCTTGAGGAAGAGGCTAGAAAAAAGGGCAAATTTGAAGTCAAAATTTGACAAGAATATTGAAGGAGAAAGAAGCTAGAAGAGGCCACCATATTTGAAATTTTTGAAGATAGCCATAAAGGTTTTGAAGGCTGATTTGCAAAGAAGGAGGTTGCTGATTTTTGAGGCAGAAGTTGAAGGATCACAGGACAACAAATTGAAGAAGATATAGAGCTGCATATTGGAGAATATTTGGGTAGATTTTGAAGAGCCCTTGAATAGTCAATTGAAGGAAGGCTTGATAACAAAAGAAGGCAGCAATTTGAAGGAGATAGGGGAGATTCTTGGACAACAATATAAGGAGAAGAAATCAGATTTTGAAAGCAACAATTTGAAGAGATTTGAGCTATAAATTTGAGCAGCATTTGGACAACACTAATAGGTGCAAATTTTAGAGTTTGAGAGAATAAATTTGGAGGAGAATTGAAGCCACAAAAATCAGATTTTTGGGCAACATTAGAAGGAGAAGAGAGAGCTGCATTTTGGAGAACTTTGGGGTAGATTTGAGAGAGTTTTTGGACAGAAAGCAAGTTGATATTTGGGAAGCAATTAGAGCTACAAAATTGATAATTTTAGAGCAGCAAAGTGAAAGGAAGTGAAGCTGCAAAATTTACAAGTTCGAGATAGCAAAAGGGTGAATCAAATCACCAAGGAGATTAGCTACAAAAGGAGGCCAAAAAGGTATGCGATATTGGTGCTACAAAAGTTTATTATTCAAGCATTAAAACCAGTCTACATTAAGTATTTGAGAGCACCATATTAGCTTTATTAAATTCTAAAAAAGAAAGTTGAAATAGAGAGTCTTCAAGCAAAATAAGGTGGTAGCATTCGTGTCCTAAAATCTGCAAAAATAAAATAGCAAAGATCTAAGTTAGAGCTTACTTGAAAAGGAGAAATAAGGAGGAAACAATATTAGTATTAAATGTTGTTTTTACAAGCTTATAAAAGTGCAGATTTATTGAAGTAAAAAGAAACCGAATAAGGGCAGATTTACTAAGCAAATAGAAGACCAAATAAGGGCTCAAAATAGAGAAAATTTTAGAGTGTCTAAAGACACCAAGGGAACCACCGAGTTTGGAGAAGTGAAAGCACCACCGAGTTGGAAGAGCCACCACAACTCAAGGAAGAGCCACCACAACTCAAGGAAGAGCCACCACAGCTCAAGGAAGAGCCACCACCACTCAAGGAAGAGCCACCACCAAAAAATGAAAGGAAGCCACCAAGTTGAAGGTCCAATACCATAGCTCCACTCAAGGAGCTCAAACGAAGGTAACCGAGATGTTTCTACAAAATATAGTGAAGGAACATACGTAGAGAAGATAAAGCATTGAAGAGCTAGGGCAAACTCCAAGCATCAAATATTGAAGGAAACATTTCTTGCAAAAGATATTGAAGGGATGTGTGTAGAGAAGACAAAGCATTGGAAAGGATGAGCTAGGGAAAACTCCAAGTGCCAATATTGCACCAAGATTAAAGGAGATGTTTGAATCTCTATTGGAGGTAAGACACTTGTAAAGTGTAATGTCCAAATTGTCATAATCTCACCAAACTAGGCAGAGTTACATTGTAAGGGGAATAGAAACACCTGAGGAGAACAAGGTGAGTGAAATTGGAGAAGTAGAAGAGATTGAGTGCCATGTGGCACATGAGAAGTGAAACATCAATAGGCTTGGAGTAATTCAAATGTTCACAAGCAAATACATTGATGCATGATTCGAGGTACCAAATATAGTGAAGTTGAAGTTTGATTTCAGTGAATGCTTGAAATAGGAGCAAATGCAAGGAAGCACATTGATTGAAGTTTGAGTGCAAGTAAGGAGGAGATATTCCATTCAGCTCATGCAAGAGAGCCATCCAAGAGGCACCAATGAAAGGAGTTGAAGGGTCAAACCCAAGATAGAAAATAAGTCTACATTACTTCCACTTCTATTACAATAACAAGGCTAACGTATTTAAGTCTTTAATTAGAGTGCCTTGAAAAGGTTGGAAGTCAATTGACCAATCAAAGAGGAGAGAGAGCAGTCTTTCCAAAGCAAGCCAGAGTACAACAAGAGCTCCATACGTACAACAAAGAAGGAGCACCAATTAAGAGAAGGTCAAACACTTTTGACCAAGATAATTTATGCCTCAAGATTGGAGGTAATTCATTCTATTTGAAATTAATTATATGCTCAAGATAGGAGTTATAAGGTTGCATGAAATTATTATTTTCTAAGGTTAAAGTGAAACTATTTTATTTTGGAGAGATAAGATATTGAATTAATATTTGAAACCTTAGAAACCTGATTATTGCTATTTGAAAGTTTTATGAAGATTTGAAAATTGGTTTGAAGAATTGAAGGAATTAATTTGAAGTTTTGTAATTTGATTATTTGAGTTTACAAAACAATTTGAAATATTTGCAATTTGATAAGTTTGGAGAAATAAGGTTTTCTACATCAAATTAGGAATATAAAACTTGCAAATATCTTTTTATAGAATTTCTAAATTTCTAAATTTGGAGTTATAAGGAATTCAACACCAACATAGGATTGAGAAATTTAGAATTAAAAGAAATTATATTTTTTAGATTTGGGAGATAAAAGGAATTCAACATAAGTTTTTGAAAAACTAAAATTACTTCAAAAGGTATTATTTGACAAGTCTATCTAGGGAGATAAAAGGTTGCCAACTTTAAGATTAACAATTGAAAAATTGTTCTTAGTCTATCACCCAAAACTAAGGAGAAATAAAGAGTAGAGAACTTGAAGAATTGAAAATTAGTATTTGCTCATATACTCAACTTTCAATTCAAAATTTAGAAGTTGAAAATATTTTATCAAGAAAAATAATATATTCAAAACTAGGGAGTCATAAGGTAGTCAACCTCAAAGGTTTAGAGATTTGAAAATTTTATCAAAATTGTCTTTCACCTTTAAGACTAGCAAGTTATCAGGAATATTTCTTTAACAATGGAAGAACTTATTAAGTATAGAGGATTCAAGAAATCAACATGGCATAGAGACATACTTGATTCAAAGGATAATCACAATATAAAAAGTATGAGTAGAAGAGAAGAACCAATATGGCTTAAAAAGACTTTTGAGAAATCACAAATTGACAATTTGACAAGAACAAATACTTTAAAGACATCTTCTAACAATATGGTAGAAGAATTTGATGACAATTATAATGTTGAGAATAAACTCAAGAATCATTCTCAAAATATAGCAAAACATGTAGAACAAGAGAACTTCTTACATATGTATGATAGAAGCAAAGGAAGGATTGCTTCAACTATACACACATGGTTATATCAGTTGATCAAGAAAACAGATGAAATTAAATTTTCCAAAACAACAAAAGAAAACTTGAAATGCACTTATTGTAATAGAGGAGGTCATGAAAAAGTTGATTGTTGGGATTTACATCCTTGTAACTATTGTGGAAAAGGATCTCATTCATCTACTTTCTATTATTACAAGGAAAAATATTATTGGAAATTTGAGAAGGTTTTAACATACAGATTACAATGTATATTTCAAAGTATTATTTCTAAAGTCTTTACTAACAATGGATATAGACGTGAAGAACAGGCAAGAAGGTTATTTAAAGAGCAAGAAAAACAAAAGTGGACTAGAGATGTTATTAGATCACTTGTTCAACAAGGCTATCTAATGATTGACTACTCTAGATGAAAACAAAATTCAAAGACAAAGAAAAGAAACCAGGTCAAGATGAAGACTTATGATAAGAAGGACAAAGGCAAAGAGAAAATATTCCTATAGGAACCATTTTGTGCAAATTCAAAAATTGATCTTAAAGAGATAAATTGAAGATCAGAGATGAAGAACCATATTGAAGATTAAAGTCTTCAATAACCAAATAATGTAATACAGGGGGTGTTGGAATATATTACATTATTTGGTACATGCTAATGTACCACCTTGGGTACATATTTAGATTAGGAGAGTGTCCTAGATTAGAGTGTGAGTATTTACTTTATGCAATGTAATAAATGCACAAGTGTGCAAAGTATTTTGGTAATGTAAATATGCATAATAGTCCATGTGCACATGAGTCCATAGAATAGTAAGATGAAGAGTCTCTAGAAGAGTGAAGGCCAAGAGTGCTCCATATGAAGAGTCACATTCCATTATATATCTATGTGTGAGTGTGTGTGATACATATTGTAGTATGAGAGTGTATGTAAGTATGGGTACTTGAGATCTTGATTCAATGGAGATACAATTTTCGTGAGCATTTGTTAATGGCAATTCTATGAGTTATTGTTGAAGTTATTTATGAGTTTTATATATTTAGAATATTGCCATTATCTTATATTTCATATTGCAACTTTATTTTAGATCTTGTGGTTATTTTATATTTAGTATTTAGCTTCAAAAGCTAACATTGATGCCTTAGGATATCTATTTGAAATTGGAATTGATCTATTGGGTCAATATTGTTTGGTTAACTTGCACTTTATTGATGATTTTTTCTTAATTTTTCATAACGAGAGATGAAATTGATAATGATTTAGTTGTTCTTGATGCCCTTTGTATTATGTCTATAGCTAAGTTGTTATTATTTAAAACTAAGTGTTTGATTGTTTAAGATAAATATAGAAGAGAATGAAGCTTTGCACAATGAAGACAAATCATACATGAGGTGTTGGTGGTATTACATTATTTGGTACCATTGAGTACCATTAAGTACCATGGAGTACTATTGTAAATATTTAGATTATATAGAGTGTTTATGTGTTATGTAATGAAGTGTAAAAGGTTTCAAGTGTGCAAGTGAAGAGTCATGTGAGATGTGTCAAGATGTGAAGTAGGAGGTTATGTAATCATGAGAATATTTATCATATTGTAAGGCATGTGAAAGGTTGCATCTCCCGTGAGGTTGTTTCCTTGCTTCAATATGTTCAGTGATTGTATTTTTGTAATATCATATTATGGTTTGCTTGACTTAGAAGCAATAGTGCTTCAAAAAAATTATAACAAGTTATGGACTTGGTCATATGGCTCAAAATAACATCCAAGATATATTAAGTTTGATAGAAACATTCTATAACTTCTTATTTGCATTCTATAATTTTATTAAAAAAGAAGCCTTGATCTTAGTTTTTGTCATCAAAGTGGCTTGCAAAAAAGCCTTTAAAATATATATTACAAATTAAGCTTAATGTGTGCTAGTTTTACTTATTGCATCCAAGCAATTTATTTCAAAATATATATTATGTATCTCCTTGAGGTGCCTTTTCAAATATTTATCTAGATTTAGAGCTATTCACATATTTTAATTATCTTGTTAATGCTAATGTGCATATGACTATTCTTTATTACTAAAAATAAAATTCCTTTTACCTATTTTATTATCTTGATTTTAGGGCTTCAACCAAAAAAAACTTTTCATGAAAGTACATCATAAATCATCTACCTCAAAGAGCTAACACATCATTTGTTATGATAAATTAGTTTCATAAAAGCCAACCTATCATCCTTAGTTGTTAACATTAAAGGATAAAATATCATCTAACTCATATGGTAAGTTCTTAGCTTTGAGATAATACAAAAATCCATAGTACTTTGGGAAGAATGAATGGAAAATACATTATCCAAATAGCTACATAAAAGGAACTAGAAAAGAGAAGACATAAAAGATAAAAAAAGGCGCCCTTGGACATTGATTATCACCTTCAAGAATAATGAAATAATCTTCGTCTAATAGTAATGACGGTAGGAGGTGAAGAATAGCTTCACAATATAATAACACATACTCCAATAAATGTCAAACCAATATTTATTTTTTATTAATAATTATATAATTTTTTTGATTAATATTTGTATAAAAAAATTACCTTACAAGGTGACACGTGACATGTTTGTGGCCAATAACTAAAGGTTACACACCCATAGACATATACAATATTATATTGTGGATCATAAGAAAAATATTACAAATTTCAATATTATCTTTTAAATAAAAACAATGCACAAGGCAAAGATATTACTATACATCCCCTTTATTTAAACATTCTTGATATCAATATACTCCCATGAATATGAGAGAGATATTTCACAATAAAATGTGTCAATTCAAATGGGCAATATACAATAAAGGATCCATTGTACTCTTATTTAATGTCACCTCCACACTAATACAAAACTATAAAATAGACAACATTGTCAATGTAGACCACCAAAAAAATGTGTGATCTAAAATATCTTAAGAATATTTTTGTATGACAAAGATATTAACCCTAAATGAAAAGCCCTCAGAAGAAATCCTAAATGATATTTTTCCAAAAATAAGCAAACCTTATTACTTTTTTTCAAAAAAATTGATCTTGTCATGTAGAATATTAAAACTAGCCAAAAAATTGAAATAAATGACCAATTGTAATTGGCTATATGTTGTTTTCAACCAATGGAGAAATATTCTTAGTTGGAAATAATTAGGCTATTTGTTTCTCATAGGGAGAGGGGAAACATTCTCCTATGAGCACCTTATTAGTCAATTCATATTTAACAAAAGAAAAATTAGAGTAAAAAAAATCAGTTATATGGGAACCCCTAAATTTTGATGCATGGAATTTGAAACCAAGATTTTTCTTGGAAAAGTCCTTACGATTCATGCAAAAATATCATTTATTAGATTTCAATATTAAAGGTGCCCTCTATGGTTGAATCCTTGTAAAGACAAAACTTAAAAAACGTTATTTTTCTCTTTATATGCAAATGTTAAGATTCATCATTGATGGTGCTAAAAGTTCCATCCAAGAACCTCTCAATGCACTAAATATGAACATAAGAATTTAGCCCATATATATATATATATATATATATATATATATATATATATTCTCTAAGACAAAGCCATCATTACAACTCTTCAAGAAGACCTAGAAGTTGAATGTGTTATTTATAGCCAAATTTTAAAAATCATTATCAATGATGCTAAAATTTGTATTCAATAACCTTTTAATGCACTAACAATGTAGATATGAATTCAACGGAATAAATTATCTTTTATCAGATAAAGTTGCCATCACAACTATTAAAGAGGATCTAACAGTTATATTTGATTTGGAGCACAAATTCAATATGAAATAAGTTTTTAAATTTATTTTTAATTCGTTATATGTGATTTAAATGGGCTTCACTTATATTACATCAATGACCACATAATGATATTACAAGAGCATTTTGAAAATTAAGCATGTATTGGTTGATAATATTTGAACTTAAGTACCTTCTTAAAAATTGAGGTATTTAACTGATTGAGCTCATGCCATGTGATAAAATTTTAGGGCTCATCTATGGGATTGGAGCCTTGGTCTATGGTGTGAATATCGTTGCTTCTTATCACTTGCCCTAAACAACATGGGCTTCAATAGGAAGCAAGTTATGAAGTTCTTAGAATGATTATGAACTTCTTAGAATAATTATGAAGTTCTTAGAATGAAATATAACTAGGATATTTTAAAAACTCTTGACAAATAACTTAGAATTTTAATAAACTTCAAATAATTTTAAAATAACAATGCAATCTAAAATAAATCCTCATTTCACAATGTTTTAGAAACAAACCCCTCTAGGATTGTTTGCTACAAGAAATGGGGACCCAGACTTTTGGATGTAATTCATATCTGCTTTGATACCATGTAAACATTCATGGCAAGGTTTTAACTTTGACACCACATAGAAATTCACAAAAAATTGATGGGAGAAAATGGAATCAACACACAACTTAGACAACTACATAGAAGGAAATGTAGCAAACATAAACATGAAAGAAAATAATCATTACACATCAATTATCTTCTTCACTAATAACTAAATATTCTCCAAATGATGTGATTGATACTTGGGGTGGAGATAAATACTCCTAAGATACAATGACACTTGCCACACTAAATGTCAACTTAATGGTGTTGTTTATTATGATATTCTTAAATCACCTTATAATGTGTCACACGAACCATTAGACATATGTAAAATATATTACAACATACAATGTCAATCATGGTGAGTAAGTGAATGGTTGTACATTTCAATAGTTAAGGTATCTTTAACAACTATTTTCTTGGATTTATGTAGATTTACATCTATTAATTATCATCTTCTACATGATGTATTCTAAGTTTGTCATTAATGTTAATATGAATATGTATGTTCGTATACACTTGCTTCTAATATAATACATGTTTCAATTCACACCTATTTCTAGAAACAAATAGAAGCAATATATCCACTCAAATATTATATAGAACACATAAACAAGGATGAAAGAAAGAAAAATATGGTGGCATGCATAGGAACCATAGATAAGAATCACAACACTTTGATGCAATGGATGGAGTGGTGGGGATATTTATACCAATAACAAAACCAAAATTACATAATAGACTTTAACCCGAGTCAACATAACAAGAGAGCTCAAGGTTAATTACTAGTTATAATGTGAGGTTTAACCATAAAAAGGTTAACCACAACCCATATGACTTGTATAACATAATATTACAATAATTAAATATAATATTCCCCATAGTTCTATACAAGTTTGCATCATATAATGCCAACCTTAGTTATAAGTAAGATTACATTTTTAACACCCCTTCATAATCTAAATTGAGGGGCGAAGGAGAGAAAACACTAGTAACAATAATATCTTCCACCCATAATATATGCTCTAATGGATCTTGGTTCTTGAGAAAGACTTATATGGACCCCTTACTCATTTGAAAATATATTGATGTGAATGTCTTTACACAAGAATCTTCTTAGGTTGGATTGTAGTCATCCCTGCTACTATCAAACACTCGTCTACATATCCAAAAAAAACTTCCACTAAGACTCCATATGAGGAAGAGAACTAAAGAGTACTCTCTCTAAAATACAATTGCTTCAATATTCTATAGTCACATAAGTTAAGGCTTGGAAGTATAACTTTTTCTTTTACATCATACATCACCTTGTTTGGAAACTTGAACTTACCCTTAGACCACCTAACCAAAAAAGGCTTTGCATGAGCCTTTTTATGAGAAGAGCCATTACAAAATTCCAAGAGAACCTGGACAAAGAATAGAAGAAAGAAGAGAGCATGAAATATTAGATCTTCATAAATAATTTGAATCAATAGTGCAAAGAAGGAAGAGGGATAGACTAAAGCATATATTGAATCCTTTTCATGTATACCTCCAAAAGGCTCAAAAACTACAATAATTGTCACAAATCCTATTGTATCTCCCAAAGTAAATTAAATATTGTAATTACATAACATATTGTAACTTTACCCTTTTGAAATTGGGCAATCATTAATAAAGGCAATCATAGAATGATTCATCCCTCCACTTATTTTACGTTCTTGAATAAATACCACAAATGCAAAGAACTAAAAAAATCATGCAATCTAAAATAAAGGGCTCAAAAAACTTATTTATGAAAAAATTATAGCTTCTGGAAGTTTACCCTCTATAATAGCCCTAAAATGATGCTTTTAATAAATATCATTTTTTAAAATCGTTCTATTTTTTTTGCAAGGAAAAATAATAAGAAATACATTTTTTCTTTTGCTCCTTACATCAAAAGGTAGAATGCCTTTATGCCATGTCTATCTAGATTAAATATCACCATCATTGCTTGGATCCAAAGGCATGCCTTCTTTGTGAAGAAGGGCATTATGATCCATAACAATAAAGAGCTCCGAGAATTTAACAAACATGGTGCACATGATTTAAACTAAAGCAAATGAATATGCCTCATTTTCCTTCTTTCAACTAAGGCAACAAACCTCCTAAGTGGGATGAAAGCATCACAATTCTCCTTCCTTTGCCACAACACCAAGTCATCTTTGTGGAAAAATAATATTTGACTCTTTGTGAAGAAGTCAAAAATACTTGTATGAAGTCAAAGCGACAATACTTCTATTAGTGGTTTGGATTTGCGCAAAATAAATAAAAAATATTCCAATAATAATAGAACATAAATTAGAGTAGGTGTAAATTATTTTAAAAAATAAAATAATTAGAGAGAAAAAATTGAATCTTCCCTTTGCTTGTTTTGCTCAAGGTGTTTATGAAGCTCTAAGAAGCAATTTTTCCTAAAAGTTGGAAGAAAGATCGAAGGCCCCAAACATTTTTTTGCATGACCAAGCAATGAAGCTCCAAACCTTCTTTAATACCATGTTGGAAATCACACATGTTTTCAAAAACGAATATAAAAAATCCATCCACTCAAATCTTATACAAAAATATAAAAAATGATAAAAAGAAGAAAGATATTGGGCACCCATAGGCACCATAAATAATCATTGTATTATTTCATAGGTAAGAGTCACAACACTTTGATACAATGGATGGAGTGGTGAGGGTATTTATACCAATACCAAAACCTTAATTATATAAAGAAATTGAACCTAAGCCAACATAAAAAATGATTAAAGGTTAATTATAAGTTGTAAGGTAGCTTCAACTATAACAAGGCTAACCACAACCCATAAGGCTTAAATAATAAAATATTACAAGAATTAAATACAATTATAAATTTTTTATCTATAGGTATATATGGGATTGCATCATACATAAGTTAGATTACACTTTCAACAACACATTTTACCTCTTCAACCAAAAAGCTAACTTGCTATGGCATTAGAGATTTATTTTTCAAACATATGCACAACTTGTCAAACTATTAAGGAATTCCAATTTAACTATTGGTAAAGAAATGATTTTGTTGCAATAAAAATATACAAGATATTTTTCGCTCATTAATAAAAAAAATCCCCTATGTTTTCTAAATTATTTGTTACGTCTCATTCTAAAGCTCAACCTAGTTTTGCTTAAAATAATTTAAGATGGTTTATAAAAGCTTGAAATTTTGTTGTTAATATCAATGTTAAATATAAAATGAAATATTTCATATAGAAGATAAAATAAGAACACGAAACAAAATGGTTTCATATCATGATTTTACATGGAGCAACTTCATGGGATATAAGACCATGAGTAAAATCCTTAGAAGTTTGACCAAATTTGTAATGATTTCCATCAAATTTAGCACATTTCAAGTTGTACAATCATTCTCAATATTTCTTGGACCTTTGTTTGATCCCCTCTACTTGAAATTTTTTTTGAACTATTTTATGCAATTGGTGACCCTCAAATTCCTTCCTTTTGTCCAAATTAGCCTCTAGTAGAACTCATTGATATTTTGATTTATAACTCGTTGGAATATATTACATTATTTGGTACATGCTAATGTACCACCTTGGGTACATCTTTAGATTAGGAGTGTGAGTCATAGATTAGGGTTTGAGTATTTACTTTATGCAATGTAATAAATGCACAAGTAATATTAGAATGTGCAAAGTATTCAATAATGTAAATGTGCATCATAGTCCATGTGCACATGAGTCCATAGAATAGGAAAGTGAAGAGTCATAGGAAGATGGAAGGCCAAGAGTCACATCCCATTATATATTGGCCTTTGTGTAAGCATTATAGAAGAATCTCATCATTTTCATAGGAGAAGAGAGAGTAGAGTAGAATACAAGTTTGCTACAATGTAGAACTTGTATGGAGCATGGAGTATTAGTGATCTCCTCATTTTGTATGAAGATACTATTTTCGTGAGCTTTCATTAATGGCAGTTTTATGAGTATTTACAAAAGTTTCTTATGAGTTTTACATGCTTTGCATATTGCCATTATCTTATATTTAATATTGCATGCTCATTTTATACCTTGTGGTAGATTTTACATTAAGTATTTAGTATCAAAAGCTAACAGTGGTATCAGAGCCACAAGGGAGATTGATAGGAGATAGGGAGAGCCATAAGAGAGATTGAGAGGAGATAGAGAGATCTCATTTTCAAAAATTTTAAAGTTATTTTTTGGCTAGAGTCTTTCCACAGGGTTGCAGGAAAACTCGTGAAGACTAGGACTCAACATAGATCTCATTCCACTAGATTGAAGGATAACTAGTGAAGTTTATTGATTTTTAGAGATCTAGAGATTTGCATGTATTTGCTTGCTACTGTCTTAGTTCTTTGTTATATAAAATTAGTTCTTAGAAGTTGAGAAGCTTCCTATAATGGATAGAGAAGAATTTCATCTTCGATTGCCTAAAAATATATGTGCTTTCCTCATGTAGGGATTAGTTCTTTGTTGCAAAAAAAGTATACATTGAAGACAAAGGAGGTCCAATAAAAAGGTCTTATTGGATATGAAGATTGAGAAGAGAAAAAGAGGCCAAGAGAAGCCCTATTGAAGATTGGAGAAAGAGGAGATCCAAGAGAAGAGATCTCATTGAAGAACTTCCAGATTTGGAAGATAGAAGATTGAAGATTGAAGATAGAGAAGGACTAGGAAAGGTCCTATTACAAATTGAAGAGTTGCAAAATTTGAAGACCCAAGAAAAGAGGTCTCAAGCAAGATTGAAGGAGAAAAAAAGAAGGCTAGAAAAGCCCTATTGAAGAAGTTGAAGAAGTGGCCATTGGAGAAGATTTGAAGAAAGCTCGAGGTAGAAGATTGCAAGCAAGGAGAAGCTCCTAATAGCAAAAAGAATTGGGACAATTGTCGCCATCCGACAACAAGCCCAAAAGGAAGAAAGATTTGGCAAGAAGTTTGCCAAATTTTGGAAAGGATTTTTGAAGACCTCAAGACATTCAGATTTTTGAGAAAGAGGCCAGTGTATAGAATGGAGGAGAAAAGAAGCTAGAAGAGGCCACCAGATTTGAAAGTTTTGAAGACAACCATAAAGGATTTGAAGGCTGATTTGCAAAGGAGAAGATTGTTGTTTTTGCAGCAGAAGTTGAAGAGTCACAGGACAACAAGTTGAAGGTGACATAGAGCTGCAAATAGAAGAAGATTTGGGCAGATTTTGAAGTGCCCTTAAACAACCAATTGAAGGAAGGCTTGACAACAAAAGAAGGCAACAATTTGGAGGAATTGAATGCTGTTTTTGGACAGCAAGATAAAGAAGAAGAAATCAGATTTAGAGAGCAATAAATTGAAGGCTTTAGCACTGCAAAATTGGGCAACATTTGAAGGAGAAGAGAGGGCTGCGATTTGGAGAAGTTCAGGGCAGATTTGAGAGAGCTTTGGATAGCAAAGCAAAGGAGGATTTAGCAACATTTGTAGCTACAAATTTCAGAGGTTGAGAGAATACATTCGAAGGAGAATTGAAGCTGCAACAATCAGATTCTTAGGCAGCAAATTAAAGGCTAAAAGGTAGAAAAGTTAGGCAGCAATTAGAGCTGCAAAATTAATGATTTTAGAGCAGCAAAGAAAAAGGAATTGAAGCTGCAAAAGTTTACAAATTTGGGGCAGCAAATAGGTGAATCAAATCACCAAGAAGTCTAACTACAAAAGGAGGCCAAAAGGTATGCAATATTGGTGCCATAAAAGTTCATTATTTGAACGTTCACATTAGCTTATTATTAAGTCTTTAAAAGCACCACATTTGAGTTTTTAAAGTAGCAAAAGGAAAGGTCTCAAGTTTATATCTTCAAAGTTGAAGAAGATAGCATTCACAAGGGATTAAAACCTGCAACAAAGAAAGGAGAAGTTAGATATAATATAAGGAAAGGAAAAATATCAACTCCTTACTATTTCTTGGAAAATAAATAAGTCAATATTTTACAACAAAGAATAGAGGTATTATACTATCCAAAAGGTAAAGGTTTTGGCACAAATTAAGGAGCTTGGAGTCACCAAAGAAGAAACCACCAAGCATAGAGCCGAGAAGGAGTCGTTGTAGAAGAGTAACCAATGAGGAGGAGCCATTGTGGAAGAGAAACCACCATTACCAAGTCTTGGTGAAGAGGAGCCACCAGAGGAGTGGTAAAAAGAAGAGGCACCACCATATTGGAGAAGAAAGCCACCATTTCAAGGAAGCAAGAGTAATTGTTTAAGAAAGACTGAAAGTACAAGGGGCAAGCAATCGAAAGGCATGAGCTAGTGTCTCCCTAGAGCTACGTACAATAGCCAGCAAGCATTGTGAGTCAGCAAAAACCAGCAAGGAGCCACGAAACAACAAGGATAGGTCACCAAAGTGCCATTAGAAAGTGAAGCGGTGCAAGAGTTGAAGGGCCAAGGTTATCCGACCATTGAAGATTGGAAAATGAAGCGCCATATTGAAAATGCCTACCAACAACATCACCAGTGAGAAGTGAGCACTATTAATGCTTGTTAACATCAACCAATGTAAATCCAAAGTGTCATTTGCAGTAAAATAAAGAGCATTACAAAGAAAAGAACAAATGCTATAGAGGAGCAGTACATTACCAACTAAAGTGGAACAGAGGAGCATTACAAAGAAGATAGATGTTACATAGAAGAGAAGCGCCACCACCTAGAAGGACAAAATATATTCTAATAGGAGAGTGAAAGAGTTACATTGCCAAGTGTCACAACACAGAAGGTAACTCCAACTAACGTAAGCAAAGTGAAACATATTCTTTGCATGAAGGACAAGTCATACAAGCATACTCTTGAGATAACAAGGTAATGCAAGTGAGGGAGCACAACACAATCGATGCTCAGAGAAACCAACCAGCAATAGGAGGATAGTCAAAGTCTTAGAGAGCGCCATACATAAGGGAGAATATTAAATGCAGTGAAGGAGGACGTAGTATTGCATTGAAGTCTAGAAAAGAGGACAACACCTAAATTAGAGTGCAAGTTGCAGAATAAAGGAGACACAGGAGAAGCAGACCGAATACGTAGCACACCATATTTGAGAAGGTACATAAATTTCAAATCAATTTACATTTGCATAAAGGTCAAGGAGGTATAAGGAATATCAACACTAAGGTTAAATTTAGATAATATTTTATGCATGAGATTAATTAAATAAATGGAGGTATAAGGAATTGCATTGATGAACTATAACCTTAGATGATTGAATGATTTGAAAGCTTTTTGAAGTAAGAAAGATTTAATTTGAAAGCTATTGGAATTACTTTATTCAAGCATAGAAATATTTGCAAATAACTTAACTTGGAGGAATAAGGACTTCTACATAGAAATTGAAATATTAAATTTGCAAATACCCTTATATTCTAAATTTCTAAATTAGGGAGTTATAAGGAATTCATCACCATCATAGATTCTTGAAATTTAGAAACTATATTATTGAAAATTGAAAGATATAAAAAGTACAACATAGAGTTGTTAGAAAGTTGGAAAACTACATTGGAATTAGTCTCTTGCTCAAATTAATGAGACATAAGGAATCCAACTTAAAAGTACTTGAAGATAGAGAATTTTATCAATTAAAATTGCATCAAAATTATCTTAAGCTTTCTATTCATAGATAGGGAGAAATAAGGTGAAGACTAGAAGTTGAACATTAAGGAGACAAAAGGGATTCAACTCAAAGGAAACCTTAGAAAGCTAAGTATTTTATCAAAGCTATTTTATATTCAAAATACTAGGGAGCTAAAAGAAATTCTACCTAGAGATTTGACTATTGCTTGATCATTCTCCAAACATTAGAAAAACAAGATATACTACAAGGTTTGAAGAATTGAAAGTTAGAATTTGATCATATACTCAAATTCAACTTAGAATTTAAAAGTTAAAAGATAGGGAGATATAAGGCTTACAACATAATTGTTTGAAATTTTGAAAAGTGTTCTTAGTCTATTATACGAAGGCTAAGGTGATATAATGAATTCTATGTCAAAGGTCTAAAAGATTAAATTAAAAGAAACATGGATGAAATAGTGAATAATGCATTTAAGGATGAAGAACTATTTCATGAAGTGAATTTCTATTCACAAAATTTAATAGATACTTTTGATGGATACAAATATTTATCCACCAGTTTAAAAGAAAGATTTTTTTGTTTCTCAAAGAAGCAAAAGAAGAAAAATTTATGACATTAATTGGTTATCTTCATGAAGTACTTTTCAAGACTTGGTGGAATACTCAAAACATAGTTATGCTTACTTCAGAAGAATGTTTGATGATATATCTATCATTAATCACTTTTGAAATCTTTCAAAGGATGAAACGAAAGGAAGATAAACATATTAACAATGAAGTATTGAATTTTGGTCAATACTATTGTGATGATGTACTAACTCATTGTATTGAAGATTCACCATTAGTAAAGGTACAAAGAAGAAGAAGATGAAGAAACAAGAAAAGAAATCAAACCAAGAAAGATAAAATGAATACTGAACCAAATGTTATTTGCTTGATCAAGATACATACAAAGAACAAAATGGAAAAATCAGAAAAGAAGAGCTCAAGTTCCAAAACCAGGATGAAGACCATATTGAAGACTAAAGTCTTCAATAACCAAATAATGTAATACAAGGGGATGTTGGAATATATTACATTATTTGGTACATGCTAATGTACCACCTTGGGTACATCTTTAGGTTAGGATTGTGAGTCATATATTAGGGTTTGAGTATTTACTTTATGCAATTTAATAAATGTACAAGTAATATTAGAATGTGCAAAGTATTAAATAATGTAAATGTGCATCATAGTCCATGTGCACATGAGTCCATAGAATAGGAAAGTGAAGAGTCATAGGAATATGGAAGGCCAAGAGTCACATCCTATTATATATTGACCTTTGTGTAAGCATTATATAATAATCTCATCATTTTCATAGGAGAAGAGAGAGTAGAGTAGAATACAAGTTTGCTACAATGTAGAACTTGTATGGAGGATGGAGTATTAGTGATCTCATTTTGTATGAAGATACTATTTTCGTGAGATTTCATTAATGGTAGTTTTATGAGTATTTACAAAAGTTTCTTATGAGTTTTACATGCTTTGCATATTGTCATTATCTTATATTTAATGTCGCATTCTCATTTTATACCTTGTGGTAGATTTTACATAAAGTATTTAGTATCAAATTCTAACAATAGTTGATATTTCTTGGCATTTTAGAGTTGTCTTATGATATTTGAACTTGTCCCTACCCTCAACCTCAAATTTGGAAGATAATTTTCCCATTATGTTTTTCGTTATGTTAAAGTAGAAGGTTGGACCTATTAATGTTCAAGGCTCCCTATTGCTTATATTGGGGTTCCCAACCGATTGCAAGCTTTCTCCATTCCTGCAATTGGCAAGGTTATCTTTTGGACCAAAAATTTGGTTTTCAAAATATCAAAATTTTCCAAGCAAATCCACACTTGTGCCTCTACTTGACTAACTTCATCACCAATAATTTTGTGGTGTTTTTAAGCTTTAGTACCTAATAAATTAATCTCAAAGTGAAAGGGGAAAAAATTTTAAACTTTGCTTGCTCTAATTAGTATCTTAAAATCTCAACAATTTATGTCAAATATACCTTGTACTCTTCTAATGGATTTCATATGCTCTGAGTGATCCCTAAATTCTTGCATTAATACCCCTAGCATACTAGGTTTATTAAAAACTTAAATCAATCGTTAGCATAGCCAAAATATCAATTAGTCCACTTGGAATCATGGTTTCCATAAATTATATTAACTATTTCAATCAATCACTAACATATCTAGACTATCAATTGGTCCACTTTGAATCATGGATTCCATAAATTTTAATAATTATTTCCTAAGTAACCATTTGAAAAAATAATTATTTCCTAAGAAATTATGAATCCGCAGAGCTAGGGTAATTTTTTTTAAAAAACAATTCATCTATTAGGAGCCATATATTTGCATAGAGTTATCTGATTCAAACGATTCTTGTGCCATTTTGTGAGAAATTTGAAGAGATTTGAAATGAGTGGTCATACGAAATAATACAAGCAGTATTGAGGGAGATACGACCATGTGAAGACAAGCATATGAAACAAGCACAAAATTAGGGAAAAAATTTCCCAAAAAACCATCTCATCTATCAGGAACCATATCTTTGTGAATGGTTGTCTGATTCAGATGATTCTTGGACCAATTTGTGCAAAATTCTAGGAGCTTTAAAATGATTAGTCACATAAAGGAATTCGACTAGTATTGAGGGAGAAGTGACCCTATGAAGTCATCCATATAAAACAAGGACAATGATAATTTTTTAAGTCATAAGAAACAAAACTGTAGATATCTATCAGCTAGGATTTGGATGATGCTAAGAGCAATGGAGGGTTAGGGCATCAATGACAAGACATTATGTCTAGGTGTAGAATTTTTCAGCTAAGTTTCATTTATCCCTTCATTATCTTAGAAGTTATTCATGCAAATTATTGTAGTTTTTTCAAATAAATATAATCGCTATAGGATATACTAGTAAATTTTGGTAGATATTGAGTTATAGTTTCCTTTCCATGGGTCAATTTATAACTAAATCCTTATAATCATCCCTAGTAATAGAGGTTAGGGAAGACCTCACAAAGTAGCAATCCTCATTGCTCAAAGATAAGATAACCATTGGTAAATTTAATGGGTCTTCATCAGGGGCTTCAACTCTAAGAAAATGGATTGACAATAGATGAAAGTCTCTAGGAGTAAGTCTATCCTTTCTTCCCAAATGTTTCTTCCTATCCATTTTCTATTCTAGGGAGGAAAGAGATAGAATCCTAAAAGGAGGTCCATGGTTTATGGGAAGAACAAGACTCTTCCTCACTCACTGGTATGAAGTCTTTGCACCTAAAAATATAAATTTATCCTTAGTACTAGTCTAGTATGGATGTATGGGTTACCCATTGAATTATAGGAAATGGATACCTTCAAGGCAATAGGCAACACTCTGGGATAATAAACTACAAAAGACAAAGTCTTGACTATTAATGCCCGAATATTGGTCATGATTGATATCAGTAAACCTTTACCAAAATCAATCATTCTTAAATATGGGGGTAAGTTGTGGACCCAAATCATGGATTATTAAAACATATCTTTTAGATGTAGATGTCATGAGGTGGGGCATATTGAGAGATCATGCCCTAAGAAGAGTCCATCAAAACATATGTAGAAAACTATAAGAGAAACTTACAAATGGATATGGATAAGAATGGTTTTCAACTTCCAAAAAATAGGTCTAAACAGATGAAAGTAAATAAAAAATGGAAACCAATAAGGATATTATAAGAAATACCAATTCGTTTAAAGGTTTAGCCTATGAAGAAAAAGCAAATAAGAGCTTAAAGAACAATAGAATCAAAATTTGAACAAGGAATTGTCTACTCAATATGATCCTAATTTATGGATGAACATTCTTTTTGAACCTAAGGAATGTCCCTCATCAAATTTTGAAGACTCTTTTGAAGTACCATGTGTCATTTAAGAGAAAGAAAGTGGTAGAGAAAAATTAATAGTTGATGTTAATACCTCTATCATTAACAAGGAAAAAACAAAAAAGGAGTAGGATAAGTCAAAAGCTTCCTTAGAAGAGCCAAGAGAGGATAGATCTAATGAAAAGGGAAGTTGTGAAAGAATATTGAGGAATAAGAATAATAAGACCTACTCCCAATACTGGCAAGGCAAAAAGAAAAAGCCTTCAAATTATCAAGTGAGAGTCCGGGAAGCAAGAGCAAACATAGAGAAAGGAACACAATCTAAGTTGATTGAACTCTTCTTTACCAAATAATAAAATGATGTTGGTAGTCCATAAGAGGGGCTAGCAATCCCTAATGAGACATGATTAATGTCTCATGGAATATAAGGGGTGTTAATGCTTCCTCAAAGCAAAGGTGTATTAGGGACCTTTGTTTAAGTAATAAGCTTGACATTCTTTGTATCTAGGAAATTAAAATGAGAAAGGAAAAAGTTTTTGAAACTATGAAAGTTGTATGGGCAAGAAGTAAATGGAATGTTGTGGATTTAGGAGAGAGAGGAGAAATTCTAAAATGTTGGAATCCAATTAAACCTCCTATGAAACCATTCATAAATCTAGGCATTGGATAGCCTCTTTAGTCACATGCTACTTTGCATATATTTGTTTCATCCTTACCAATGTTTATGGACCTACAACTCAGTTAGGCAAATAAGAAGTATGGAATGGGATTAAATCCTTTATAAGAAGTAAAGACCAAGAAACCCAATTCATGATTATAGGATATTTTAATGCCATAAGCAAGTTGGATGAAAAACTTGGAGAAGGAAAATAACCCAAAGTATAAGAGATTTCTCATATTTTATTCAAAACAATAATCTATGGAAGGTTGAATTTGAAGAGGACAACTATACATAAACCAACAACAAAATATGCCTGAATCTGATAACAAAAAAGTTAGATAAATACACTCTCATATCATTGGCTAGATGAAGGATCTTGTGCTAAAACTAATACTTTAAAAAATATTGGTTCAAATCAATGGCCAATAAGAGTTAATGGTAAGTGAATTAAAAAAATATCATCTTTTAAATATGAATAGATGTAGGAAGACCATACTCAATTTGTTGATATGATATCACAGACATGGAATTCTTCAGGAAAAGATGGGTTGTATACACTTCCAAAACAAAATTCAATGGCATCTAGATTAAATAAACGGAACAACAACACTTTTGAAAACATTAGTTATGGGTTATTGTTGTACAAATGTATATGAATATTTCAATATGTATTAAAGCTTTTTGTAAGAAAAACAACAAAATGTTAGACTGGATAGACCGGTCTATACTTGTAGAAGGGTTCACCCTTTCAAAAACCTTGTTTTACCAATCAATAAATAAAAACATTTTTGAGAAGAAAGAACTAAAGGAGAAACTTTTAAAATTCCAAAAAGGTGAGCACAATAATCAAAGCTCGGAGGAAAAGGAGTTGCTTAGTGAATATCATAATATTTTGAGTAAGGAAGAGAAATCTTAGAGGTTAAAATCAAGATAAAATTGGTTAGAAGTAGATAAAAACAAAGTTTTTTCATATGATGGCAATAGTACAGAGATCAACATCCATAATTAGTAGAATTAAATCAATAGAAGTGGTTTGGATTGAAGACTAGAGCGAAATCAAAAAGGACGCAAGGTATTTTTACCAAAATAGTCTACGAACAAAGTTTGAAGTTCTTAATGATAAATTACTACAAGAAGTACCTTCAATTATAACAAATGAAGACATAGCAAATTGATGGAGCCTATTACTATGGAAGACATTCATTCAACTCTTTTATCTTTATATAAGGATAAATCCCAAGTCCAAATAGACTCTGCAACATTTTATTAGCATAAATGGGAAATAATGAAAGATTCTTTATTGGAGGCAGTGGAACGGTCTAGGGTAAAACAATACATACCTTATAAATTAAATGCAACATATCTTACCCTGATTCCAAAAAAGAAGGATGCAAAATTGTTCTATTCATTTAGGCTCATAAGCCTATGTAACATGGCATATAAGATATTCTCCAAAGTGATGGAAAATCGATTAAGACCACTATTAGACGAAATATCTCAAAACAACAAGGAGGATTTGTGAAAGTGATAGATTTTGGACAAAATCATAGTAGTTCATGAAGTAATGCATTCAATAGCTTCTAAGAAAGAGACAAATGATCATAAAACTAGATATGAATAAATCCTATGATAGAGTTAAATGGGATTTTTTTTGCAGTATTAGAAAAATTTGGATCTTGAAGGAATGAGTCATATGAATTAAATCTTGTGTCTATACAATATCATATTGAGTGTTGACCAATGGGCTACTAACATAATCATTTAAAACCAAGAGGGGTCTTAGACAAGGAGATCCTCTATCATCATATAAGTTCATTATTATGGTAGAGATATTGAGAAGGGACTTGAAAAATGCATACAAAGATAGTCTAATAAATAAACTTAAGGCTAGTAATAACATCAATAGTATCACCCATTAATAGTTTGTAAATGATACAACTCTTTTTGGGAGGGCAAGGAAAAACAAGGCTAGAGCTTTGAATAATGTGTTAAAGGAATGAGAAAGAATGTTAGGGTAAAAAGTTAATAGGAAAAAATCCAAAATTTACTTCCTAAACACTCTAGCTAGAATCAAAGCAAGGATATGCAGGTTATTTCAAATGGAGGCAAATTTTCCAACAACATATCAAGAGATGCCCTTATTTGAAGGGAGAATGAGGATATAATTGTGGAATCTAGTTATAAATAAAGTTCAAAATAAACTACCTGCATGGAAAGGTAGATAGTTATCATTAGCTACATATCATTAGCAAAAAGAGTGTAGCTAATTAAACTAGTCTTACAGTTATTCCAATATATTATATGTCCATGTATATTATGTCAATCGGTAGAAAAATGTTTAATCTATATTATGCAATCATTTTTGTGGTGAGGATTACATGATAAAAAGATACTTCCTAAGCAAGGTATGTGATGATAAAACTAGGGGAGGTTTCGGTTTGAGAGTTCTTACGAATGGAAACTTAGCTCTAAGGAGAAAAGTAATTTGGGGCTTGCACAAAAATGGGCAAGAATTCTTCTAAGTACGTTAAGCATAATCACCCAAGCTTAATCTTTACCACATTCTTACTACCAAATGGTTCTACATTATGGAACGATTTTAAAAAATAAATTGATCTAGTGATTAAAGGTCTAAGATGGTTGATGAAAACTAGAGAATTTTTCTCTTTGGATAAATACTTGGTGTGATAAAAAAACCACTTAATCTAGATCTAATTTTGAAACCATGGATGAGATTACTTCAAGACAAATATGGTGACAAGGTTTCAAACATTATGTACAAAGATCATGAAAGAAGATACAAATGGAAAGAAGATTTTTTTATAAGTATACTAGACACTATTGCTAGGAGGTAGTTGAGTAGAAAGATAACAATGATTATTTTGAGGAGAGTCAAGGATAAGTTGATTTGAGAGTTGAATAGCTCAAGGGCATACACAATTTGAGGTGAGATAATGTCACATTATGCTTTCAATAATGGATCTAAGGCAAATAATGATGCTAAAGCTTGTTCAATTTTGGAAGCGTTAAAAATATACACACAAATGAGATGGAACAAAATATGAATAGAAGGCAATTATTTAATAGTAATAAATGCAATTTTGAGAAACGTAAAGGCTCCATGGACATACTATGGACCATTATGGAAATACATGACCTTGTTATAGAGTTTGAAGAAATCAAGTTTACACATATGTTTAAAGAAGGGAACATATGTGCATATAGGCTAAACCAATAGAGGGGTTTTAATAGAGGATCATGAAGTTAAATTCTCTTTTTCATTGTTAGAGGAAGTAGTAAGTCTAGTTGAAGCTAATATAAAAATCTTGACTATCTAAATCATATGGAGATTAAGATTTATTTTAATGTTTTCCATTGCTGATATTTGTTGTATTTTATAACATTAATGTGTTTTTACATAAACTATTTATTACATTTTTTGTGGTTGCACTTAAGCTTCAAAAAGGAAACTAACATGCCAAATCTAATAAACCGAACTATGATAGCAACGCAAAATATTTTGAAATATTATTCTACTAAAAAGCAGCGTTAGACAAGTTAGACAATAAAGATAAAGCTTTGATATTGTAAAAGCTGTTGCAAGATAACACCAAAAAGAAAGATGTTAAATTTTGGAATATTTGAATTTACAATGAAAATTAAAGAATGAAAATCAATAATTCAAACTTTTTATGAAAAAATTATGAAAAAAAATATAGGTATCTAACTACAGCCACTCAATTAAAATGAAATTTTTTTTTATTTCAGGGTAGAAAAGTTTTGCTTCAGACTGAATAATTTATAAGCATCCAACGATGAAATCCTAATACACCTTCAACCAGCAGGTGAACAAATCATGTCCCCATCAGATATTCAAAGAGAAGTTAAATTACCACCCTTGTTATCAACAGCACATGAATAATAAATGAAGCAAGGGCTGCTAATATAAGATAAGCTTTCAAGCTGCACATGTTATGAAGCATTTCGTTTCAGAGACTGGGAAGCACTATATATCATCATTGATTAAGATAGATTCTGACCTATTTTTTTCCCAAAAGAATACGAATTTCCAAGGATAAAAGAATAGCCACACTGGTTATGTAAAACCCATTGAAATATTGAACAAATATTAGTAATAAATGATCAGATGCATGGATCCAAATAATGCTAGATTAATATTATAGACACCTTGGCTGTTAGTCTACTTCTCAGAAGTGTATTGCTCCTCTGCAGCAGCAGAGGCTGCAAATGCCCGACGCTCATCTGCATTAGCAGTGATGACAGGCATCCATAAATCTGCAGTTCCACTTAGAAGGCTCTGTACCTGCTGATCTGTTGTGGATGATGATGATAACATATCATCAAACGAATCTAACTTGGCTGATATCCTGTCCAATTCTTTTTCTATTTCAAGCTACAACAATGCACAAAATATGTATCATTAGATAGAAAATTCCGTAAAATATTGGTACGGTTGAACAAGAAACTGGCCCATATAGAACCCCTTACAAAAGCTGAAGCAGGGAAGGGGAACCACTGCTTACCTCATCTGGTTGCTTTAATGATGTTGAAGGCACCTTGGTCGCTTCTGCTCCAAGAGCCTTGATTTTTGATCTCAATTCAATCTCTGGTTGATTACTTTCTGCTTCCACCTGTAGGAATATAAGGCATTCCCTTACCATTAATAATTAATGATGGCATTTTATGATGGGGTATTTAGTATCTGTCATATAACACAGCCACTATACTATTCATAAACAAAGGCATGCTCACAGAGTAGTAAGAACTTTTGATAAAAACCAAAGGTTCAGTGGGATTCCAAGGAACTTGCATTCTCTCATTCTTACACAGTGCAACCTTCATATTAAGTCAGTTCTTCATGAGCCCTAAAAACTTGAATCATGCCACGAAGCAATTATCATATGTTTAGGCGCAAAGTTATCCTAAGGGCTATGTAGCATGAACATACTCAGAAACATAGAGAAAAAATTTAGTGCAAATTTTGCCAGTGTTTAACATGTATGTGTAATTGTACTGGAACTCACAATGATAAGAAGTTATGATACAGTTTTTGTATGCCTCCCAAGGAAATACCTTTTAAAGTTGATTAAAAAAATGTTGTGGTTTGAATCCTTCCATGCCCGTAAGAATCAAAAGCAATATAAATATCAAATAATACCTCACAAAGTACACCCCACAATACCAGAGAGTCTAAAAGCATTGATACAACTAAAAAAATTAGCCTACTTCTAGAAGTTTACGAAGGAAGCAGAAGTACCAAGCTTGTCCTTAGAGAGAATGTTGTCCTGAAGCACAGGTCGTGTGTCTATGGAACACAAGTATGAAGTAAACATAATTACAAAGAACAATGTGCAAGTTTGAGTGGTGAACCCAGTGAATATTGCAAAGCCCCAACAATTTTATTGCATTCATAATAAGCCTAAAATTTAAAGCCAGTTACAACTCCTAATAGATTTAAATATGTATTACAGAATTTTTATCAGACTTATTATCCGAGCTGTAGTGTACTCCGCAAATAACAGAAGATTAAGACTTCTAAATATCTATATCATTTTAAAAATTGAGGTTTAGCAGTAGATCGGTGAGAGTTTACCAAGGTTAGCGAAGGTTTGATTTCCGGAGTCGCATGCAGGTTGAGAATCCCTATAGTGACACCTTCTCAGGGGTTTAAGGGATTTGACTACCAAAATGAAAACCTGTTCAAGACAAATTTTTCTCCATGCAGCACAGTAACCCATTAAGGAGATATATTGCAGGTAGGACAACTAATTTCTTGCCAAATTGTGTGAATTTTGATTCTCCAAGGCACTTGAACTGAACAACCCTTTATTTTTTCCTGCAGAGCTACTTTGTGTTGATTGTTCTAAAGCTTTGCCCTGTGTTAAATTGTCAAAAAGTTTACTTTTCCCCTAATTCTGGAACTTGCAAGCACTCGTGACCCTACTTCAACCCTACTTAACTGTTTTCCCTCAACGTATACTGTAAATTCTACTAATTTGCTCAAGTTAAGCGTGATGTGGAATTTTAATCACAGTTTAGTCAAACCCTAAAGGGCTTATTCTTGACGGAATCGCTTAACAGACCGAAACATAAAGAATGAATTTATAGATCTGCTGATCATTGAATCTAGGGTTATGTAATTAGATATAAACACATTTCCGTTTACAGCATCCTTACACACTGATATGGAGAAGGGCAATTAAACAGGCATTCCCTTTCATGACTTATTACATCAAACCGTCAAAATAAACAAATATTGAGCGTGTATAATTTGCAATTACCTGATCAAGGAGATTATTGAGAAATTGCAGCAGCTGTGCGTTTGCATCTTTTTCTACGGGTGCTGCCATGCCTGAAAATCTTCTGTTATATTCCAACTGGATTGCCTGTGAATGGTTTAGATGTTAGTAAGAATATATATTCCAACTGGATTGCCTGTGAATGGTTTAGATGTTAGTAAGAATATATGCACAAGGGTGAGACTTAGAGGTCTAAGATTTGAATCTTACCAGATTATAAGATTATACACTATTGTTATTTCAATCATCTATAACCTTACAAATTTAAAAATTAAAATTTATTTTATCATTTACCTTTCATTTAAATTTTCTCATCCTTTTATTTTGTTTTTATTACCTAATAAGTTTTGTATTAAGGGACAGCGCAACGATAAGGACTTCGGTTTTTGGGAGGTTCAAGGTTTAAACCCCGGAGAAGGCGAGTGTATGAGGGGTAGGTGTCGCTGTGTTAAATTCTCTATTAATAAGCATAGCTCTTGATTTTACGAAGGGTTATAGTTGGAAGGAGACTACATAGGGGTTTCTCACACTAACCAAATAAAAAAAAGAAAAAAGAAATTTTTTTATTGGATTACTATTTTTTTCTTGTTATTTAATATTATATAATACAATTTTTTTTATTTGAATCATATAATATTATTATTGTTGGTATTAATTTTATATTTTTGATTATTTAATATAATATTATTATTTTACTTTTAAGAGTTTACAAACATATTCAACTTTATTTCAATTGAGATGCTATAGCTAGATATCTTCGTCGTTTTTTCCCAAAAAATTTGGAATATATATATATTCAGAATCTAAAACAATACATTCCAGCACATCATATAAAATACAATAAATCCACCAAGGAAATCCATGGATCATTCTGAACTTCGACAGGACACAAGAACCCATGACAATCGGGTTCCTCTACTTTGAAATTATATTTCTTGGTCCTCATGAATTAACTGATTAAGGAGTCTGGATTTCTCCTGATCAAGATCATTTCAGCTATCAGCTTTCTAATAAGGGAATGCTTCAGAAGCCCACTTCGCCAAACAATCATCCACTCTATTCCATTCTCTTAGGATATGAACAAAAGAGATTTCAACAAAATTCCCAGCCAAGCTCAAAATCTGTTTCACCATAAACCAGGAAGCATCCTGAAAATGCTTGTTGTTCAGAAGAGACACCACTATCATGGAATCAGATTCACAAATAACCCTTCTTCATCCCAAAGAAAAAGTTGTTTCCAACGCATGGAGAATTGCCAACGCTTCCATATGATTATTTGAGTGAATTCCCTTGTACACAGAGAAAAAAAAGTGGGCCACACCCTCACTATCACGACCAATTCCTCCTATACCAACATTACCTGGGTTACCCTTGGAAGAACCATCCGTGTTTATTTTGATAACACCCCTACATCATTTTTTTTAATCTAAATTCTTGATATTAATATTTTGGGTCTTTTTTAATTTTCTATGTAAGTACAAAAATTTACTGTCTTTCTTCTTAACATTTTTCAATCTTGTTCATTCATCTATCCAAATAAAATTTTGATTAGTGATGGTCTTTCATATTGCCAAGTTGTAATTGTGCCACTTGAATATCCATAATTACTATGTTGTTTTCATGTTTCTATTGCTATGATATATTTTGAATGATTGGTTCCTTGATGCTATTGCATCCCTTTGAAATCTAGAACCGCTATGTTTTATTTTTTGCCAAACATTGCCATACTTGATGCCTTTCTGACTCTATATAAATCTTTAATATTGATGTCTTAAGCTATGCCTCCAAGATTGTTGCCTCTCATGGTGAGGTAGGTGTTGTTTCCTTTGATTCTTTAACATTAAATTTTTCTTTCTTATGCCCTTCTTTGGTGCATCCTTGTACACTTCTAGGAGGACTTCCTTGGACTTTGTTGTTCTTTTTCTTCCATGGACTTTATATTTGCTACTACTGTAAATTTAACTTTTGAGTCTTTTGTTAGTTCTTCAACTTGTTCCCCTACCATATTTGCTTCTTTATTCTCCTTGGATCCTTGTTTCTTAAGCTTTTCCTTCTTAATGCATCCATGAACTTGCACATTGTCATTTGTATTTTTTCCTTCTATTATATCTTCTTTATTCATTTTTTTTTCAGCTCCCTTTGAAACCTTTTTAATTCTTCTTCACATCCTTTGATGGTGACCTTCACATTAGCTATCTTTTTTATATGGATCCCACTAACTCAAGAATGCATGCTTTATTTTGTCCCAAATGTAATTATAATTCCTTTCCTTAAAAACACTTACACACGAAGAGACCTTCGGTTCAAACCTTGGGGGTGCCAATTCGCAAAGGTAGTAATTGGCTTTGAATCCTCTAAGTGTGTGCCAGACTGATGATGACTATCTACAAACCCCGAGCAACTAGTGGTCTCCCTCTCATGTTGGGTCAACAACAACGAGTTGGAATAGGCTTGTTGGGAGCAATCCTTGTGGTTTGAACCCTGTGTTTGTTAGTTACTAAAAATAGTATGGTTGTAACCAACTCTGCTATGTATAAAAATAAATAAAAAATCAAACCAAACATAAAGCTTCCTTTCTTAAAATGTTCATAAGTTGGATTTGTCAAAAATGATCATCAAAATATAAAGATCTAAACTTCTTCCACCATTCTCGAGCATCCATGTCATAATTTCTAATTAAAACTAGTAACACCATGATCTTTAATCCTAAGACCATGGTCTTAAACCAAGTAATAGTTTTAAAGTAGTTAAGATTTGGAAAAAAAACTAGGATTTAAAAAAAATGTAAATCTCTTTTATTCCTTACTATTAACCAATACTTTTGTAAATTTTCTAAAAAACAAATTAAACTACAATTAATTTACTTATCTTAATTAACTAAAATATTTATAGTTTTTTTTTTACAATTTAAAAAAATCGTTAATGTTCTTGTTTTCCATGATGACTTCCCATAACTCCCTCAATACTACCACAATAAATAAACTCGCCAACATTTTTTCAAAAACATCAACTTATCCAATGATATTATTGTTGGCAGTTTTGTACTTTGCCATATTGGGATTTTTTGTTTTATTTTGATGGAACATTTTGATTGTAATACGACGATATTTATTCTAAAATGTTATTATGGATCGACTTTATATGTTATTTCTTTGTTTGCATATGTACCCTTTTTTTTTGTGTGCTTGGAGGTGATGAATTTTTAAAGAGAAAACAATTGTTGCAACATTCCAAAGCACTATGAATTGGAGACACTTTCGCCCCGGTACACTGTCAAAAAGAAAGGGAAAGAAACATTAAAAAATAAAAACGACGAAGGACCAAAATATTTGAAAATGCCCAAAAGAAAATATGTGAAAATTACATTTGCCGCAAAGATGGGTAAAAACCCTGTTTGCCCCACCTTGGGACAAACGTCTTCTTGAAAGTTTGAAACATCAGCGTTCGTCCACCTTTAAAAAATTTCGGCAAAGGGACGCGTTCGCCTCAAATATGGGGTGAAAGTTTCGTTCGCCCCTCCTTGGGGCGAATGTAATTAGAAAGGTGACATGAAGAAGGGAAGTCAACGACGCGCACTTAACTGACAAGTCACATTGCGTTCGCCATGGTCGAGGGGTGAACATTTTGTTCGCCTCTCCCATGGGTGAACGTGCTCCAAAAGCAATATGTTATCATATTCGCCTTGGTTGATGGGCGAACATCATGTTCGCCTCTCCCATGGGCGAAAGCACTCCCAAGATTGAAATCGCACACGAACGCGCCAGAAAAGCAAAATCAGATGACCACAATTTTAAAAGGAAATGGTGCAGACGTGATTATGAGCATGAAGATGTTCAATTGTTAAAAAGTTTTTGCCTCGAATAAAAGGAACTATCATCGCCATCAAGGTCCATATTTTCAAATATGCCCAGGGCAGAACACGAAAAATATTAAATGATGGTGGCGATGAGTAACTCAAATGGTGAATCCCAAGCAAAGAAGAGAATCATGTTAAAAGCATAGGAGGATTTTCATGATTTCTAAAGCAAGAGTGTGTTTTCAAGGAATCAAACATCCCTTAATTTTTTGTGCATCGACACCCAAGATACTGATCTCCTGGGAATGTTTCCTTGAAAGATGGATCGTTGTTCCAGGAGGATAAATTTTCAATATTTCCAAAGAGGCATTTCCTCACTATGGTTCCTGATTTGCGATCATTTTGTTTCCATGTGCATTTAATGAAAGAGGCAAAATCCTCTATAAATACTACTGAATTCTCATTGTAAATGGGGTTAGACACTTTGCGAGAAAACTCTCCAAGTTCTCTGCATCAATAGAAGATACGAGGCTTTTGAATTTGCAAGTGATCTTGTGTGCAATTTCTTTCTGTATTCATGCACTTCTATTTTACATTCATGTTCTTTATTTACTGTGAAATTTAAAATTTTGCATTTGAATTTAAAATATTGCTAATGAGGGAGTGAGTGTTGGAGTATTATTTTGAAGGTTATAATTTTATAAGTAAATTTTGTTTCTTCTCTTTTGTTGTATGTTATTTCATGCTTGGGTGAATTTCCTGCTGTTAGTTTGCCCCGAATGCTACACCTTCGGCCTGTGGCCATATTTCCCATTTCTTTCTATATTTTCTAATCTATTTCCTGCAACTCTAGTCTTCAACTAGTGTAGGATTTAGCTTGGGATCTATCCCTCTCTGGAGATTGACATGGAGGATATTTCTTTCCTGTGATCATTCAATGTTGGCCATATCTATGGCGCACAAATGCAGTTTTGTATGATTAGGTAGATATTTGACCAATAATTTTTGGCACACCCGGTGGGACCCCAAAAGTTCCACTTTTGATAGTATCAAGGTTTGATGTTCGCCTTCGTGTTGTATAGTTAGAACATATGATGACTCGATTATACCTAGAATTATCCAAATGTGAGAATAGCCAAAGTTGTGTCTCATGAATACAAGATCAAAGGCCAAAAATCTAGACCATCAAATTGAGTTCTACGAACTTGATATTCAAAGGCTAGGAGAGCACCCTCAATTAGCCACTCTACGTCGTACATATTCATTACCTCATACATCCCATATATCATCTACCACATCCTCACAATTAGTCGATGTATTTTCTACTCCTACAAGTCTAGTTAGTACTGCCACTAGTGTTCCTCAAGCTCCACCTCATACACTAGTTCACATGGCCCAAAATCCACCACCTCAGCAACCACAACCGCCAAGGCAGTTCCCAGCATGGAATAGCTCAGGGACCTTGAACTTACAAGCACAAAATCCAATGCCCCAAGCAACTTTGAAGGCTTTTTCGACCTATGATGGAACTGGTAAGACAACCTATGAACATATTCAGGATGTAGTTTATTTGGCTATGATCCATGGAATAATGGACGAAGATGTGATGGTAAAGTTACTGGTATTATCGCTAAGAGGAAAATTGTTGTATTGGTATAGATCGTTTCAACTGGGTACTATTACTTCATGGGATTAGTTGGCAGAGTTATTGATAAAAACATTTCAAGAACAAGTTGACCCATATTCCTTGCTGCATCAATTTACAACGATCCAAAGACATCTGCAGGAGGAGATAGTGGATTTCAACATCAGGTTCGCTCGAAGATGGCAAAGATTTCCTGATGGTTTGCAGCCCACACATGAACAAGCTGCATTTTATTACCTTAGGGCATTTAGAATTGACATTGGCATGGTTGTTTAGCAAACCAATGTGAATACCTTCCCTGATTTGTATACTCAAGCCTAAAAAGCTGAATCCAACTTGATTGCCACAGGCAAGCTTCTATCCAAAAATGATGATGTCTATTCTTCCTGATCTCCTGCAACATTTGTATTTGAGTGCATTTTTGCAGCCCATTCCTTACATGTACCTAGTTCCCTCATGGAGCTTAGGCCCACCTCAAATCGCTCTGATCTGTGTCCCACAAAACTCCACTCCAAGTTTTTCGCAGTTGCCCGTTTAGTTGGTACCACAATTGCCATCATCCGTTCCTTTTCCAACATTGCCAGTGCCACCGGTCCCATTACCATTGCCTGCGCTGCCAGTGCCTCTACCTTTTCCAGCACCCCCTGCACCTTCTAACCCTGATTCTTTCATAGTATTGTTACAAGAAGTGAAATCAAATAATTCAGCCTTAAGGATGATATCAAATGAGCTTACGATGGTGAGGAAGAAGCAACTCAGGCTAAATTTTGGTCTAGGAGATTTCAAACTCCATCGATTACTCGAGAGCAAGCATCTACTAGTAGAGGCCCTGAGAAGAACACAACGGTGCTAGAAAAATGAGGAGACTAGTATGACAAAAAAAGCATATTGGTGTTCAACGTGCAACGATCCTCATGGATAAGAAACCTGCATGGTGCATATGAACTATGTGCAGATGCTTGCAGAAAGTTTAGTTGGTGAACAAATAAACATGATCAGAGAGGCTGACCATAATTTTATGATGCCATCCATGGAGCAAGTTTTGGTTCTTATGAGCTTCGGAAAGAATCTAGTAACCGTAGATCCAACTGAGCTTGAACCCTTGAAGGTGCCTGTAGAACCAAAGGGGAAAAATGAAAAAAGGCAACCTCCAATGAAAGCACCTGGTGCAACAATTAAGGAGCAGGATTCTGTTAAGTTAAAATATTTACTGCCTACGCAGGCTCAGGAAAATGCGTAAACTAAGGCATTAACTTCACTACCTACAATAGTTGCTTAAATGCAGAATGAAATGAAAGAGCAGGCTAAGGAGCGACTCAAGTACCCGTCGTTGACAAAGAGGTAAAGGGTAGAAGGTACTCAGTAGTACCTAGAAAAGCATGAGAGGGTCATAGAAGAAAAGACTTTGACCATTTCAAATTATAATATTGTGAAAGAAATGAAGAATATACTTGTGAAGGTGAGCCTGTATGATGCACTATAGTTTCCTGGACAAGTTGACCTGCTGCAAGAATATCTAAAGTTTTCTAAATATCAAAAGAAAAATCCTTCTCAAATAGTGTTGGCATAGGTGCTACCAACTTTAGCCACTGGAAATAATAGGTCACCCCCATTTTACTTGTCACTCAGAATGGAGGGGTGGATTGTACACAGTTGTATGTTTGATTCTGGTGCTACAACTACTGTCATGCCAAAGGCAGTATGTGAAGTGATGGATATGGAATACACAAGAAGCAGCCCAGTATTTTTGCAGCTGGATGGCACTCTAGTTAAAATGGTAGTAATTAAATATATTCCTATTGTCTTTCACAGTATTCCATAAATCACTGTCATTTAGGAAGTAGTGGTGGTTGACCTGGAGCCATACTTTAGCATGTGTCTCTTAAAGGAGTTCATAGCAAAATTGGGAGGATACCTTTCCTTAGACTACTCGCATTTGGAAATACCATTCAAAGGAAAGAGGATTCACATATACAATGAAAGCCATCAACTTTTCATATTGAGAAGTTGGAGGAAGAAGAAAATCCCCTAGGTGCAGTTAATATGATGACTGAAGAATTAGGAGAGGTTGACTTGATGGAAGAAGCACTTGATGAACTTCACCTCAAAGATGAGTTTTCACTCATGGATTTTAATGCAATGATTGGAACAAACATTGGTTGCTATACGATAGCCAAACCAGAGCAAACTGAAGAAAAAGTCCCCGATTCCTCGAATCCTGTCACAGATCAGTTGTGGAAGCTTTATTTTGATGGTGCTAGATGTACAAATGGCACAAAAGCTGGTATCGTCTTGATCGCCCCAATGAGGTTACAGAAGACCTACTCTTATAGGCTGACTTGGAGATACAAAAATAATGCAGCTGAATATGAAGTATTATGTCTTGGGTTAAAGAAAGCTAAAAAGTTGGGCATCAGGCAACTACACATTTTTGGTGACTCCAAACTCATTGTCAACCAAACCACTAATAAATGTGTGTCTAGGTAGAATTACTTGAAAGCTTACCGCAACAAAGTGTGGGATTTGTTTGAATATTTTACTGCCTTGAGCATTCAAGCGATTTCTCGAGAGCAAAACAAACACGTAGATATTCTAGCCTCTCTTGGCGTGAATTATTCTCCTATGGAGCAAATAGTCAAAAATCCCAAGACTGTCAAGGTGATTTATAGACCCTCAGTCCCTGACAAGAACATCTATTAGCAAGTATTTGACAATGATGAGCAAATAGTCAATTTTCTAATCAAGGAAGTTGCAAGCGCAGATGATAGAAAGCTTGTCAAAGAAGAGATGGAGGGGATGATACAATTGAAGAACAATCACATTCCCAGGGGACTTATTTCACTGGAAAGTTTTTTTGATCAAAATGACAAGGCTAAAAAGCACAGGATAAAGGTGGTTGCCAAGGAATATAAGGAATTACAGCTAGAACATGAGGAGATCATCAAGATCAGAACTGATTGCGTGCCTGAAGAGTTGGAAGACATTAAGAACTTGTGCTATGAGTACCCCGACATCATTGCATGGAGCTATCAGGATTTAAAGGGATATGATAAGAACGTGATACAGCATACCATTAAGCTATAGAAAGGAGTAAAATATTTTCAATAAAAACAATGACCTGTCAATCCCAAGATAGAAGTACTCATGGAGGCAAAATTGTTGAAGATGCTAGAGGCAAAGATAATTAATCCAATTAAGCACTCGACATGGGTGGTGAATCTAGTGCCAATGTGAAAGAGGAATGAAGACATTCGACTATGTGTTGATTTTCAAATTTGAATCAGGTGTCATTGAAAGATCATTACCCTCTATTGCAGATCGATCAAATCCTTCATGTGGTCATCGATGCATGAAGATTTTCATTGTTAGATAGCTTCTCTGGTTATAGTCATATATGGGTTAAAGATGAGGACCAACATAAAATAGTATTCACCACTCAGTGGGGCACATTTGTCTACCAATAGATGCCATTTAGACTCTCAAATGTTGGTGCTACTTTTTAGAGGGCTATTGACATTGCTTTCGATGAGTTATTGAATAAAATTATTGTAATATATCTTGATGATATGACCGTGTTTTCACATCATACAGGAGACTACATTTTTCATTTAAGGTAGGTGTTCGAGAAGTACCGTGAGTTTAGGATTTCTATTAATGCGAAGAAGTCAATTTTTGTTGTTAAATAAGGGAAGTTATTGGGTCATGTGATCTCACAAGTTTTTGCGTATCTAGTATACTATTGTTATTCCATTCTTTGGCATACTGTTGTAACTATGCCTCGGGTGGTTCCGTAATCTTCGGGCTATTCTAGGCATTGTAATGTTCTATATATTTCATCAATACAATGGTCCAATTGTTCCGCATTCTAGCATGGTATCAGAGTGAGGTTTGGACTGGACTGACTGGTCACGGGCATGAATATTGAGGTCGACTATGGTCTGACTGGACATAGGCATAAATTCCAAGGTCAACACTAGACCTGACTCGGGCGACCGATGAACATGGGCACATTTCTCGAGGTCGATCATCGACTAGACTTGACTAGGGTGATCGACGAACTCGGGCATAATTCTCGAGGTCGATCATCGACTGGACCTGGCATAATTCCTGAGGTCGATTGTCGACTGGACTTGGCACAATTCTTGAGGTCGATCGTCGACTGGACCTGGCACAATTCCTGAGGTCGATCATCGATTGGACCTGACTTGGGCGACCGACAAACTTGGGCACAATTCTCGAGATCGAACATCGACTAGACCTGACACGGGCAACCGACGGACTCGGGCATAATTCTCGAGGTCGATCATTGACTAGACCTGGCATAATTCTCGAGGTCGATCGTTGACTAGATCAAACATAATTCTCGAGGTCGATCATCGACTAGACCTGACTCGGGTGATCGATGGACTCGGGAATAATTCTCGAGATAGACTCAACAGACACATGGCAAAGAGTGCCAATCAGACTGATTGGACTTTACTGATCGACAGACTCCCCCACTGTCATGTGGCACAACAAAAGGAGGGCACCATGATTTCCCGAAGGCAATCACTAACAAAGGGGGGAACCTTCCCTTTTATTCCCCCCTCATCCACCTTGCAAGAGCGATGTGGGACTAAAGTCCCACAACATTTTTTCGCTCCTCACGAGGGTCGTGAGGGAAGAAAGGGAAAGGATACCCTTTCCCTCCCATCGGGTGCACTAGCCCAGCTGGCAAGATCACCAGGCTAGCACCCGTGGGGTCAGGGGATCAAGTCCCCGCAGGTCCAAAACTCTCATTGCTGATTAGATCGCATTTGATAAGAAAGACAATCGAGCAAAAGTGCTCATTTTGTTTGCTATTTCAGATGAAGTTCAACCCCATATAGCTGACAAAGCAAGTGGTAAAGAGGCATGGGATGCCCTTCAAACCATTTATGAGGGAAAGAATGATTCCACCATTCTTCATCTTCAAAAACAACTTCACAATATGAGTTTGAGATAGGGTGAGACAGTTGAACTCTTTCTTTGCAGGGTTTCTGAATTGAAAGGTAAATTGAATTATTTGGGAGATACAATGGACGACAAGCTTCTCACTTCAATAGTCATGAGAACTTTGCTTGATTCCTTTGATACGTTGATCACCTCCATTCAGGTGTCACAATGACAAATTACCTTTTTTGATTTGGTCAATTTGCTTCAACAATAGGAGGCACGCCAACTTCACAGGGATGATTCTTCTAATACAACCCTATACTCCAACTGACAGGGTTCTAAGAAGAAAGATAATTTTCAGAAAGGAGGTAATTCTCAACAGGATTCAAAAGGAAAATGGAAACAACCTCAATAGAAGAAGAGGTATTGCAAAATTTGTGATAAAGACAACCATCACACCAACATGTGTTGGCATAAGAATAAGCAAAATGGCCCAAAAAAACCACAAAATAAGAACAAGCAACCCAAGGTGAATGTTGTTGTTGAAGAATCTGACTCAGATTCTGAATGGGCACACAAGATGCTCATGACTACCACAGCCTCCAAGGAGAAGGATCTTGTATGGTATGTCGATTCTGGCGCTAGTAAGCATATGACTGGCGACAGATCGTGGTTTGAATCATTTGTGGCCAAAGAGGGCAGACCTATCACTATTGCTGATGACAAAACCTACAAGGTTCAGGGAGAGGGTATAGTTTCAATCACTCTTCCTGATGGCAAGTGTCAGATTAACAAAGTCCTCTATGTTCCAGGATTGGCTAACAATTTGTTGTCGATCACACAAATCCTAGATAAAAATATGGTTGTCAACTTTCATGTTGAGTATGGCAAGAAATGTTGTACAATCACCAGTAAGGGTAAGAATATTGCAACAACTTCCTATAAGCATGGATTATTTGCCCTAGATGCTATCTCTACTCCCCATGTTGCCATGACAGTATCTACCAAGGAGGCAACTTCCCTATGACACAAGAGATATGGGCATCTTAGTTCTGGCTACTTACTTGAGCTTAGTAAGTATGAGATGGTAAAGGGTCTTCCTTCCCTTTCTTCCACATTGCCGGTGTGCTCTGACTGCTTGGCAGGAAAGCAACATCGAGTACCTTTTGAGAAGAGCTCAACAAGAGCACAGAAACCTTTGGAGTTGATTCATGCCGATCTGTGTGGTCCTTTCACACCCAACAGTTGTGGGGGGAAGAGGTATTTTTAGTTATTTGTAGATGACTACTCAAGAAAGATGTGGGTTTTCTTTCTTCGACCAAAAACTGAGGCTTTTGATTTCTTCCAGCAATTCAAGAAATCTGTTGAGGAGTTAGGGACTTCTATAAAAACCCTCCACTCATATCAATGGGGGGAGTTTACCTCTAAATAATTTTTAGCATTCTTAATTGAGCATGGAATCTCAAGACAGTTAACTACTGCTTACACTCCTTAGCAAAATGGAGTTGCTGAGAGGAGGAACCATTCTATTATGGAAATGGTTCATTATATGCTCACAAGAGCTGCTCTTGGGCAACAATATTGAGTAGAAGCTATCACCACTTCAGTATATCTATTGAATAGGAAGCATGGAGTGGCCGTAAACCCTCCATATCTCATCTTCGTATTTTCGGGTGTCAAGCTTTCATGCACATACCGAAAGAGAAAAGGAAGAAGCTAGATGAGAAAACATTGAGATGCATTTTTATTGGCTATGATGAGCACTCTAAAGGTTATTGTTTGATAGATCCTTTGACCAAGAAAATTCATGTCAGTAGAGATGTTGTTTTTGATGAAGCTTTCACATCACAAAGCACATCTAATGTATACCTAGATCTTATGGAATCTAAGGAAGAGAAGTTTCCTTCATCAACAAAAACAGGAGGTCCTTCCACATCTTCTTTATCACCACAAAATAAGAATCCAAAATGGTATACAAGTACAATCAGGGATGCAAACTTATCCACTCCACCAAGTTTGACTTTGGATAGACCTCGTACTCGTAGTATGGCTCAAAGGGAAAGAGTAGCAGCAGAGACTAGTGAGGTTGATGATCTTTGTCAATATTTTGAGGAACTTTCTGTAACTCCACATAAAGAAACAAAGGATATGGATATAGATGATGATAGGGTGTTTATGTCTTCAATGAATGAACATGAACCTATTTCTGTACAAGATGCTCTTAGCAAGCCACAATGGAAGGATGCTATGGATGATGAGTACAAGTCTCTGAAAAAGAACAAAACTTGGGAGCTTGTCGATCTGCCACAAGGAAAGAAGCCCATCGGCTGCAAATGGGTATATAAAGTCAAGTACAAAGAAGATGGGACAATTGATAAGAATAAGGCCCGTCTTGTTGCAAAGGGCTATCCTCAAAAGGAAGGCATTGACTATGAGGAAACTTTTGCACCTACTGCTCGGATGACCACAATAAAAGTCATTTGTGCCATGGCAACATAGTATGGGTGGAAATTTCACCAAATGGATGTCAAGAGTGCTTTTATAAATGGTGATCTCCAAGAAGAAGTATACATGACTCGGCCTGAAGGATTTGTACAGGAAGGCCAAAAGCAAAAAGTGTGCAAATTGGTCAAATCCTTATATGGCTTGAAATAATCTCCTCGAGCTTGGTATATAAAAATGGATAATCACCTCCTATAGCATGGGTTTAAGAGATGCCCGTCAGATGCAAACCTCTATTTTAAGAAACAAGGTTCTAAAATAGTGTTGCTTGTACTCTATGTTGATGATCTACTCATTACAGGGAGTTCATAAACTATGATCTCTACTGTCAAAAGAGACTTGTGTCAATATTTTGAGATGTCAGATCTCGAACTTCTACATTATTGTCTTGGTCTGGAAGTAAGCCATAAGGAGAACTACATCAAATTGTCTTAGAAAAAATATGCCAAGACATTGTTGGAAAAATATCGCATGACTGATTGTAAGCCAATGGCAACTCCGATGGAGACAGGAATTCAGTTATCACGATATGATGATTCACCTCAGGTAGATGGTACTCTCTATCGACATTTGATTGGGAGTCTCATATATCTAACCAATACTAGGCCAAATATTGTATTTGTTGTCAACTATCTTTCGAGGTTCATGCAAGAGCCTAAGACCATGCATTGGAAAGCAAAAAAATGTGTTCTTCATTATGTCCATGGTACTATGGAATATGACTTAGAATACAAGAAGAATAACAAATTCTTCTTGCAAGGATACACGGACTCCGACTATGCCGGGTCATATGATGATCGCAAGTCAACTTCAGGATATATTTTTCATCTTGGATCCGGTCCTGTCTCTTGGCATAGCAAGAAGCAACAGGTGGTTGCTCTTTCATCAAAAAAGGCATAATATCGTGTCACACGTGAAGCTGTGTGCGAAGTGATATGGTTGCGTCGCATTCTGACAAAGTATGGGTCATCCATCAAAATATCCAATACACTTGTTTTGCGACAACCAAGGTGTTTTGAAACTTGTTAAGAATCCAGTACATCATGAGAAAACCAAGCACATTGACACACAATGTCACTTCATTCGAGATGAAGTTCCAAAGCACCGAATTTAGCTTCAGTACATTCCCACTGATGCTCAAGTTGCAGATATTTTCACTAAGGCACTTGCTCATGTCAAATTTGAATTATTTCACAGCTCTCTTTGTATTTTTGTAGACACCAAAACAGCACCAATCCGATTATGTGACAACAAGCACTGATCGCACTAACACACATAGCCCCCAGGGCAGCCCTCAGAGGTTAAACAGTGGTTCTAACCACTCACACAATAGTTTTGCAAGTTAGAAATCAATTTGGCACCTTTTAGACACTTTATTTCTTATTCGTCCCACCCAGGGACGAGTGCGGGTTTTTACTCGTCCTACCCAGGGACGAGTGCGGACTGATACTCGTCTCACCCAGGGATGATTACCAGCGCTCGCTTCGGGGTGGGATGAATGTCAAGTTTGATCGACAAAAAGTCAAATCTCGGCATGTAACAACTCAGAACTACCACTTAGCTTTTCCTGCATGACATAGGAGTGCGAGTGAGTTCTTTTGACAACTCATATCTGCCAATTGACTTTCCCTTCACTGCATGGGAATGAGAGTGAGCTTTTTAAGACAACTCAGATTTGCCACTTAGCTATCCCTTCATTGCATGGGAGTGCAAGTGAGCTTTTCTAAAACACACAAAGACATGCACAGAGATAGTTAAGAATCCCTTGATCAAGAAGAAGTCTTTCTTTCAGGCAAAAAGCATTCATGCAAAGAAACACTTTTGCATGTTAATTCAAAGAGACCCCTTGGGTCTATAAAATGGTGAGTTTCCTCACCCAAAAGATATACCGAGCAGGAGCATTTTGAGCGACGAAGTGCTGCTAATTCATTTACTTGCGATTTGTGTTTTCAACATCCATAATCTCTTAATCGAAAGAGAGGTTATTGGGTGACTTTTGAAGGCACGAATCAAGAACCAACACCGATTTTCTGACCACAATATTCTACCAATTTTCCGACAACACATCACATCAGGTTTCGGACCCATCCTAAGCGGATTGGTGTCGAAGCAAAGTTCCACCCGCGGGTGGTTTGCCTTCGGGCACCCCCCGCTTTATTTCTTTTATAGTATTTAGCTAGTTTCATGTTTATGCTTTTGTCAAGTCTTCATTTCATTTAGATTCATTTTTAGATTTATCTTTTATTTTTCATACAAAGGTGCTACTGATTCTTTGTTTGTTTCTTTGAACGCAGATTTGCAGCATTGGAGGAGCAGCGAGGAATCGACCTTTATCAACGCAAGCGACGACGACGTTTTGGTTCGCCCATCTTATATGTGGGCACGCGAAAGAAGGAATTCTGGAATAAGTTGTAAAAGAGCAATATTTAACGCTCCTATCCCATAAAAAGGAAGGAGACGCATTGTAACATGAATTCGCAAAGCATATCAATAAAAGGGCCGATTTTTATATTGCTTTAATATCTTGTGTTCATGTTCTTCCTTTTTATGCAATTTTCAATAACATAGGGTTTAAGCGTTATTTTAGTTTCATTTACATTGCAATTTTAGTTTATCCTTTTTGTTTTCGGAATCTCGTGTTTTCAATGGCGATCACGGTGGGACCTCTGTCCTCTATTTTTTTTAGGTTAACTTACTGATCTAAAATTGCTTGTTTTTTTACAGGTACCTATTTTTCAACATCAGACTGTTATTCGTCTCTGCAAGTGACGATTACAGAATTGGTATTCGTTTCACCCCGGGACGAATAAATTATTCGTTCCACCCTGGGACGATTACGGTTCTGTTATTCGCCTCACCCAGGGATGATTATAGATCTGTGCAAATTTTCAGAGCAAATCAGAAACATCCGATTAGGCAGAGAAGAGGTAGGGGTTTTTAAAGCTTCTATCAAATTTCTATTTTTTTGTTTTTTGGTTTTCAGTTTGTATGGCTTAGGGAAAGATTTCTTTTCGTTTGCTTGTTTCAATTTTGCAAAATTAAAACGAACCCCACACATCACGTGGTATTTTAAACCAAGGCGTTGGTCGTAAAACCCCAACCCTTGAGCAAGACCAAAGGTGGATTCCATTATCACTTTGGCTTGAGATATTGCATCCATTACCTCGATCGCGATTGTTGCTAGACGTAAATCTGACGAAAGCTGACCGAGTGTAGCTTGGGGTGATTCCCGAGCACGCGAGGATAAGTCTTCTATGGTAGGTGTCATAAACAGAGCGATTCCCCTTCCGTACCACCTATGTTCCACGTATCATCTGCTCTCACGTACCTATAGTCTCCCTCACGTAAGGGCGGGTATATAGAGAGGTTGGTATATCGGTCCGGCAATGGTATATTGAAGGGGCGACCATTTTGGGAGTCATAAGAGCCTTCATAATTGCATTTAAACGTTTCACAAAATTTTCAAAAACAAAACAAACAACAAAAACACACTAAACCAGATTTAGGGCACACTATTAATCTTTAAAAGAGATAATCATTGCTTGTGTGTGTGTATGCTATTTTCTGTTTAGACAAAAAAAAAATCATAAAAAGATTTTTTTGCATTTTTAGGTTAGCATTACCATGGTGAATACTCGTAGCCAAGCCCAATCACGGGCAGAAGCTACAGAAAATGCACCAAGAGAGACAAATCATCTTCGATATAGCCTTGAAGACTTGGCCATCCCGCCTCGACGGCGGGGTACACCAGTTAGTTCACACCATGCAAAACATGGCTCTAGAGGCCCCTCCTTGAGAGGCACTCCAACCCATACAGTTATAGAACATGGTTCTAGAGGCCCCTCCTTGAGGGGCTCTCCAAGTCAGGCCTTCAATAGACGAGAATTTAGAACCCCCTCCCTAAGGGGAACTCATGAGCAACAAGAATATTTTCAAGAAAATAACCTATATGTACCACCTGGTCTAAGCACGAGGCCTCCTTTGGAAGTTCATTTTGGGTGGCCTAGTGATGAAGCATTGTGTACTACTATGGAACAACAAAGGGTCCAAAAGGAAGAACCATATGATTTTGTGGTTCCTAATTTACCCCTAATTAATGTCGGACATAGTAGACCATATCCAGAACATCAGGTTCTTCCGACAGGGCAAGACAATTCTGCCCGCACTTTTTATGCATATCATAGAGAGAGAGAGGAAGATCACTACATTCCTCCAGAACAGTATCCAGTGCAGAAACGATGCACGTCTGCACCTGCATTATATCCAGATCACTCATTGAGACCAGAGTTTCAAGTTAATGCGGCCAACCTCGACGGAGGGAAGCAACATATAGGGGTCTCAGAGCACCATGATCAAAATAGATATGTAGGAGAGACATCTAGGCCTATTAAACAAGAGACAACAGAACAAAGTAACTTGGCATTTGCACAACTAGCCGCCCGCCAAGCACAAATCACGTGGCTTAGGCAAGAACAACAAGAATTAGAACATTTGTGTCGCCTTGATCAAGAGCGCATTCAGCGTCAGACAGCTGAATTGCTTCACAACCATGTGCCTGAGAAGGCCCTAGTCCCTCGCGCACAACAATCTGAGATGTATGTGAGGCACAACCCCTTAGTGCGAGACAGGTCTCCATGACTTCAGCAAGCACTGCCTCCAAGACCTCTTAGACCTGAGCGGGAGGCCATTCCCCGCAACCATGATGGGCATCCTCCGCGGGCACCCGTCCATGTTTACAGGCCTAGGCCAAACACTCCTCAAGAAGATTATGAGGATTATTACCAAGAAGAAGAGCGGGCTAAAATGCCCTATCAAGGCAGAAGGGATGCTACCCATTTATCCATTCAAAGGCCTCAAGTTCCCCGCAACCCACAGCGGGAACAAACTAAGGAGGAGGAAATTATATCCTTCGATGCCTACAAAGTGTTGTTAGAACGCTTAGAGAATATGGAACTTAAGACTGGTGGGCCTCAAAAGCCTACCTTACGCCAACTTCATAGTCATCCGATACATCCATCAGTGCCAGCACCTCCATACCCCGAACATTTCAAGTTGCCCCAGTTGGCACTCTTTAAAGGGGATGAGGATGCTCAAGAGCATGTGACGAGATTTTTGAGCCAATGCTTTGGTATACAAGACAATGATGCATTGTTATTGAGAACATTCATAACCACATTCGCAGGATCTACCTCGGATTGGTTTACCCATCTACCAAAGCATAGCATCTACAACTTGGATCAACTAGTGGACGCGTTCCTAGAACGTTTTGCTTTCAATACAAAGAAAAAGGCGTCACTCAGTGATCTAGCTAGCCTCAAACAGTATGAGGAGGAGTCTATGGTAGCATATGGGAATCGGTGGAGGACGGTGCTTTCAAAGTTGTCCTACCTCCCTCCTATGTCCGACCTAACTCAAATGTTCGCAAAGAGTTGTTTGCGATCGATCTCTGTGCTATTGCAGTTGCAGCAATACGCCACTTTGGAAGAAGCTCTGGCGCAAGCTAGACGTATCAAAGAGATCAAGATACGGGATGGCAAAATTGCCAAGCCTAAGAAAAAATAGTGGAACAAGAGCACCAAAATAGGGAATACGCAACAGAAACCCATCGCGGTCAATCAAGTTGCTATTAATGCCCCTACGCTTGCCCAAGCAACACGACCTTCAAAGGCTAACTATCGAGGCGGTGCCTCACAATAATTATGAGAAAGATAACAAGAAGCGGGATCAAAATCAGCAGCGTCGCCCCAAGCGACAATTTACACCATACACTGAGTCTAGGGATTCCTTGTTTGACCGTTTGTCAGCGACAAACTTGATTAATCTGCCAGATATTCCAACAATTGATCCTAATGCGCCAAAGCCTAAGGGCTATAGAGAGGATATTTTTTGTAGATTCCATAGAAGGAAAGGGCATGACCTTAATGTCTGTTGGACGTTTAAAGGTTTAGTGCAAGATCTCATTGATAATCACACATTGGTAGTGGATAACCCCATCGCACCCAACAACCAACAAATGGGTGTTTTCAAAGATCCTTTACCCACACATGATGCACAAACAAAACCTCTGCATGTCAACGAAGTGCAACAAAGTTGCCCCATGGAGGGGTATGTTGGAATGATTAGCATTGTGACAAGAAACAAGAGACACCCAGGAGTTGTCCCCGCGACAACCACTAGGGAAGCTTCATCCACGTCACAACATCAACCAAATCCTACACAGTTGCCCCCACCTAGACCAGTGGCCACGATTCGAACTAGACTTACTCAAAGTCTACGGACCACATCGGCTAGGCTCTCCATTTATGAGCTTATTCAACAATCGGCGCCCCATCGGGAAGCTCTTATGGAGATATTAAAGGCAATTGAATTGCAACCCCACGAAGCGGATTCGTTCAACAATTTTGTGGGGCATGTCAAATAGTGTACTTGAACCAGTCATTACCTTCAGGGAAGATGAGCTAAAAACTATGACTGGAGATGTAGCGGATCCACCCCTGCACGTTATTGCGCGGGTCAACGGGACTCCATACAAACGGGTGTTGATAGACACTTGGTTCGTCCAGTAACCTTATTACAACCGTTGCACTTTGAAACATTTGAAACTACCAGCCTCTCACATTGCACCTTCCACTTATACCCTTCGAGCATTTAATGATGCGATATGCTCGACAGTTGGCACAATTGTCCTGCCCATCCAAGTGGGACAAAAGACCATTCATACGTTGTGCCACATTTTAGAAGGTGAGATGGCTTACAATATCTTGCTTGGGCGGCCTTGGATCCGAGATATGAAGTGTGTCCCTTCAATTGCTCATCAATGTTTGAAGTATACATTTGAAGGACAAGTGCATGTGGTCCCCGCAGATTTGGAACCTTTTAAGTATTGCAACTCAGTGCAAATCATGCCGCAGTCGACCCTTCCTTCAACGCACGTGGATTTCCAGTTAAATCCATCTAAACGAGGTCCGACTAAGCAAGAATCTCCATCACCAAATCAATCAAATTCTTAGGCGGGATCATCTTCTTCATCCAGTCCTCCCACAATGATGCCACCTACGGTGGCCACACCAACGGACAAAGGAAAGAAGCCCCTGGAAGCGGAACCACCTTTAGTCTCCAACATCTCTACAGAAGAGATGCCTAATAGAATGGAAGTTGAGACGCCTAGTTCACCCCACATGGAGTGGACTCAAGGAGAACTCCCATTCGCTTCCCCTCAATCGCCAACGATTACTGTTGAGATGTCTAACACAGGCATGGGGGAGTACATAGTGCGCAATGTTGTTGCAACGCCCACACTTCAATCTATGCAAGACATGGGAAGACCTCGACTCCCCATAGGCTCCGTGGTTCCTTTAGGCTACCCACCTAATCAGACAAACTTTATTTTTGGGGGCCTGGATCATGGCGTTGAACCTTCCCAAAAAGAAGAGGAAGATGAAGATCCCTTTGTGGAAGATGTCAACTATCTAGCTAACCCAGACTTCGCATTACGATATCTTAGCCAATGCAATTGGCATGGATACGGGTTAGGCCGGTATGAACAAGGAATGCGTGTTTTGTGTCAACCAAGATACCAAATGCCTTATGATAAGTCGGGAGTAGGGTTTAATCACCCTTTGCCCCTCGACATCTTGGTCGAAAACATGCAAGGCCTAGGGATAGGCAACAAGGATGGGTTGGCATCAGATCCATATGTCAATCCAAATACAACTTATACATTGGGGGATTATTTCCCATTACAAACAAATAACCTTGTTGACCTCAACAACCCTTTCCCTATGGCCGAACAAGGAGAAACCTCATGGACTCACCCACAAGGGGAAGATGGACAAGACCACGAAGGGTCTTCTGAAGATGAGTCGGAGTACGATCATTCGCATGAATATCCAATGAATAATGATCAGGAGGACTTCTTGATGATGTTCCCATTGAATGATCCCAGTGAGCATAGGCTACCTCAACAACAACAAAATCCTTTGGACATAGATGACATGTTTGAACACTTACACATAGATCCAAGACCTAGGCGGCATTTCAACCTGGCGCGAGTTATAACAATTACTGCACCCGCCACTCCAGGCATACATCGAGCATCTTTCGCTTGGAGACCCTATCAAACCATCAGTACCTAGGGCAGACCCTATTTGCGGGTCCGCGCATAGGGCTGATCCCTTTGTGCCAGTGCCTACAGAGCCAGATCCAAAGCACCAAGAACATCCAGAATGTCAGAGTTGTCACATTTGCGGTAATGGAGATTACAATCATTTCATCAACATGGTCTCCATTGACTTGATCGCCCCCATCCATGATCCAGCCAATCCAACATGATTATTGCATCTAGACATAGAAGCTATTGATTGGGATCGCATTGACACACCACCATCTCCATCAGAGTATTGGCCTTGCGGTGGGATGTTTCATTTCACTCCAGGATAGACTCAGGATGTCTTCCATGCTGAAGAGGAACTTGACGTTCCTAATGACGATCTTAATTCAGCAAATGATATCCATCTAATCCCAATTCCACACCAGTTGGAAGACGGATCCCATATGTCAGTTGAAGCAACGACTGATGTAGACATCGGCATAGATCCAATGAATCCATGGATTCTCAAGCTGGGGGTAAGTCTTTCCCCCGAAGAGCGAGCCGATTATGTTGCCCTTCTTAAGGAAAAGAAGGAGGTTTTTGCATGGTCATACAAGGATATGCCGGGACTAGACCCACGACTAGTCACGCACAATTTAACGCTTGATCCGACAATCAAGCCAGTCAAGCAAAAACTACGCAAGATGCATCCAACAGTGGCCTTAATGGTAAAATATGAGTTACAAAAGTTGTTGGATGCCCAGTTTGTCATCTGTGTGGATTATCCGCCATGGTTGTCTAACATGGTTCCTGTCAAAAAACCCGACGGGAGGATTCGCATATGCACTGATTTTCGAGATCTTAACAAAGCGAGTCCTAAGGATGATTTTCCCTTGTCGAGCATCGACGCGTTGGTAGACGCTACAGCGGGCCACGAAATGCTTTCCCTTATGGATGGTTTCTCAGGATACAATCAGATTCGTATCAATCCTGAGGACCAACTAAAAACGGCATTCACAACGCCTTGGGGGACATTTTGCTATAAGGTCATGCCTTTTGGCCTTAAAAATGCCGGAGCCACCTACCAACGTGCCATGACGTACATCTTTCATGATTACATGCACAAAACTTTGGAAGATTACATGGATGATTTGTTGGCCAAATCTCTTTTGCGCCCAGATCACATCGGTGACTTGAGTAAGGTCCTTGATCGCCTCATTGAGCATAAAGTCAGACTAAACCCCAAGAAGTGCGTCTTTGGCGTCACCTCTGGAAAGCTCTTGGGTTTCATAGTCTCCAAACGAGGAATTGAGGTTGATCCAAACAAAGTCAAGGCAATCCTTGAAATGCGTCCCCCAACCACCATCAAGCAGCTCAGGAACCTGCAGGGAAAGGTTGCGTCGATCAAGCGCTTCATAGCGCAGTTATCTAACAAATGCCGACCCATGAATAAATTATTGCATAAGGGGGTCACATTTCATTGGGATGACGAGTGCCAGTCTACCTTTGACGACATTAAACAGTACTTGGCTTCGCCGCCAGTATTGGCACCACCCAGACCAGGAGTGCCGTTCTATTTATACATCTCAGCCACTGAGGTGGCACTGGGTGCCATGCTGTCCCAGAAAAATGAACTTCATAGAGAACAGGCTACATACTATCTTAGCCGCACCCTGGTCAGTTATGAACTTAACTATGCATATGTTGAAAAACTTTGCTTGGCAGTGGTGTTTGCTACCAAAAAGCTATGCCACTACATGCTTAGTAATAAGACGTATGTTGTGTCTAAGGAGAATCCATTGCGATACATGATGAGTCGTACTTATCATAGTAGCCGCACGACGAAATGGATCATGTTGTTGACGGAGTTTGACATAGAGTTCATTGGACAAAAATCTATAAAAGGTCAAGTCATCGTCGATCAACTAGTCGAGGCTCCTCTTGAAGACGATCAGCCTCTGAATTTTGAACTACTCGATGATGGGGTCTTCCATGTTTCAGAGTCGCTAGATTCCGATGAGCCCGAGTCACGAGTGACATAACCCTATTCTTCGATGGTTCTAAATGTGAGCAAGGGAGTGGTGCGGGAATTGTATTCTTCACTCCACAAGGTGCTCCAATGCCCTTGTCATTTAAATTAGACTTCCCGTGCACCAACAACAATGCGAGAATACGAAGCCTTGCTCATAGGTCTTTAGACAGCAATCACCATGAACATTAAACGATTGAACATCTTTGGTGATTCGCTATTAATTGTCAATCAAGTAAAGGGGATATACCAATGTAAATGTCCAGTTTTGCGGTCTTATAAAGTCCTTGTGGACAAATTCTTGGCACAACTTGAATGGTATGACATCGAGGCACTCCCTCGATCATCAAATCATTTTGCGGATACTATGGCCTCCTTGGGGTCACTCATCCCGCAAGACCCTTCTGGTGAAATGACAACCATTCGGGTTACAACATTATCGTAATCTACGATGGAGCATGCAAGCTCTAATCTGATGCCAGGGATCCACATGATCCAGATTGAACCATCTCCGGATAAGTTCTCTCGAATTCGAGATTGTTTGATTCAAGCCAACTGGGGGTCCTTGTTCTCCCCGACCCCTCTTACTAGCAACACCACGTTGTTTTTACAAGTTCTTTCTTGCTCAGCTTTTGTTTGGGATAGACTTCAAGAGGGATTGGCTGTTCATACTATCGAGGTTTCGATCCGCAAGATTGGTACACACCCATTCGGGATTACCTCAAGCTAGGTAATCTCCCACTTGGATTGACACAAGCCACGAAAAGATCATTCAAACAGAAAGCGGCAAAGCATGTCTTGTTAGGAGACATTTTGTATCATCAAAATTATGAAGGAATTCTTCTTCGTTGTTTGGACCAACAGGAGTCCGCTTGGGCGATCACCCAAGCTCACGATGGTACATGTGGTGGCCACTTCAGCGGTATGGCCATCGCAAAGTGCATTCTTCGCATGGGTTATTATTGGCCATCTTTAGAGCGAGATTGTTGCGCATATGTGAAGAAGTGCGTGAAGTGTTAGCACCATGCTAATTTGACACACGTACCTTCTCAGGCCTTGCAGTCGATTCAATCGGTTTGGCCTTTTTCGTAGTGGGGCTTTGATCTAATTGGAAAGATCTCCCTTGCATCGTCTGGTCGTCACACGTTTATTTTAATGGCCACAGAGTACTTTACCAAATGGGTGGAAGCAATTTCACTGACCACTACGATTGGAGCCCGCATTGCGGAGTTTATTTTGCATAACATCATATGTCATTTTGGTATTCCATCCAAAATAGTCTCGGATAATGGGACACCATTCAAGAATAAAGATGTGCGTGCTTTGACCACAAAGTACAAGATTCAGCATGGCTTTTCAACACCCTATTATCCGCAGGCAAATGGGCAAGCGAGGCGTCAAACAAAATGCTAGTCGCCATTCTCAAAAAGACAGATTGCGAGACAATCATAAAGACTGGCACATTCAGATCCCGCTTGCCCTATGGGCTTATCGCACCGACATTCGAATGCCCACTGGGGCAACTCCATTTTCGTTGGTGTATGGCTCCAAGGCAGTCATGCCTTTTGAGTTGGAAATTCCTTCCCTGCGCATTTCAATGCAAGAGTTCATCGATGATGACACTACGCGGCAGGCCCGATTAGATCAACTGACGTTGCTCGACGAACGACGCGTTAATGCTCTCGAGCATTTACGTATCTATCAAGAGCGACTTAAGAAAGCATACAACATGAAAGTCCATCTTAGGGAATTTTAGGTTGGTGACTTGGTCTTAAAAGAGAACCAGCAGAATTCTAATTTGTCGTCCCATCTACGGGACAAGTTTGCGGCAAACTGGTTAGGTCCTTACATCATTGACAGTAAAATAGGACCCGGAACATACCGGCTTGCCTCTCTTGAAGGAATCAAGGAAACAGAACCCTTGAACATCATTCATTTGAGGTCATTCCACGGCTAGAGAGCCATAGTCCAACAAAAAGCTCCAAGGATTACCACAATCGCTTGGTCAACCCAAAAAGCTCCAAGGATTACCACAATCGCTTGGTCAACCCAAAAAGCTCCAAGGATTATCACAATCGCTTGGTCAACCCAAAAAGCTCCAAGGATTATCATAATCACTTGGTCAACCCCAAAAGCTCCAAGGATTATCACAATCGCTTGGTCAACCCAAAAGCTCCAAGGATTACCACAATCGCTTGGTCAACCCAAAAAGCCCCAAAGGTATCTATAAACCCTTTGGTCAACACCAAAAGCTCCAAGCATTACCATAACTGCTTGGTCAACATAAATATTCAAAAATCAACAAAAACAACACAAAAAAATCAAAATCCCAAAAACAATTGCATTTCAATTCCATGCATTCTCATAAAAAACAAAATCAACAAAAACAACAAAAAAATCAAAATCCCAAAAACAATTGCATTTCAATTCCATGCATTCTCATAAAAAAAAACAAAATCACAAAAACAATTGCATTTCAATTCCATGCATTCTCATAAAAAAAACAAAATCACAAAAACAATTGCATTTCAATTCCATGCATTCTCACAAAAAAAAAAAAAAAAACAAAATCACAAAAACATTTGCATTTCCATTCCATGCATTCTCATAAAAATCAAAATACAAAAATATAGGTTGCATTAAGCATTGCATCCATACATTGCATATTTCGCTAGGTCATACAAGTCAAAAGCACCATAGGCTGTCATTATTTGGCAATTCCATCATTTCCACCTCAGATCCATTTTCATAAACGCATACATCCCGCATATCACCCTTTTATTTTAGCATCGTCAGTTGTAGTCTAATGTATATAGGGTTTTCGTCATTCAGATGTCTTTAAATTTCTAGCCAATAACTGTACACAGTTAAGCAGATTTTACACGGGAAAGTTTTACTTGGATCCCACCTTGGTACGTAGCATCCCAACACAAATTAACACACATAAAATAATTCCTAAGTTGTGTGAACGAAAGATGAAACATGCACCGTAATCCCGGTTACCATAAGCGAAACGGACTATCTTGCTTATCCCCCCTGTGCAATTGACCCTAGGAATGCTTGAGAGTTGGCAAAAGGACAAGCATCCTCCCTACCCAATTCCCCATGAATCCCAAGTTCTCAAAAGTTGCAAAAACATCAAAAATTTGCAAAACGTCAAAACACTAAAATTTGACATCCTACGGTGCACACATCAAAAGGCACAAACAATAGTGATTCTCGTCACTCCATATTCAAATCCCTTGCTCAAAAAAAAAAAAAAAAAAAGAGTACTATCATAAAAATAAACAGTGATTTTATCACTATAAAGAGCAAGTATCCCCATACCCTTGAAGAAAAGAAGGGAGTCGAACTTGAATCCCTGGAACTCTCAGTATTTCGACGAGTCATGAGGCAAGCTTCAGTACCGGTTTGGTTGATAGCCTATTGGTCACTGGCGGTAAACCTCCCGCATGACGATATATCTGTCACATTAACTTGTGTGCGAGATCAATGTTTGCATGTGGATGAGCTAGCTTATGGTATCCTAGATAACATCGTAGAAAAATCGACTAAATACAATAAAGGAGTTAGTGGAGCTAATTAGGTGATCCTCGGTACAGAGGTTCGGTTGAAAGCCCATCTGGCACTGGCGGTATCCTGATGAATAACACATAAATGAACTCAATTGCACACACGGGGATGTGAAATAACTTGGTTAAATTCAAGTCGGATTTATACCTTGTTCAAAAAGTCTTGCGAGATAAATGTACAGTCTTGGCTAGTTAGTTAAAAATATCTGCATCTCAGAAAAGCTTAACTACATTTTCAAACAACCGATACATTTCATTCCATACATCACCATCAAAAAAAAAAAAAAATGACAAAATACAAAAACAAAGTTTCCACATGCACAAGCATTCCACAAAGTTATCCCATTACTATAGCAAGTCAATCCAATCTTATACAGTCTATGGTGCATCGACAAATCATCAACAAATCATTGCATTCATTCCATATGCATACATCATACAAATTAGAATCATCGCATTCATAAATTGCATATGCATACATCAATGTAAAAACATGCACATAAAGATAAATCATGAAGAATGATAAACACCAAAAAGAATCATCTGTATATATATCACAACAAAAATTGCCCGCAGGCTACAAAACTGGTCCTCAGACCTCCCTCCCATCATCCAAAATCCCAAAACCCCCAGCCTAGGGCGTCGGCCACCATGATCACGCAGGATCGGTGCGACGAGAGCTACCCCCTATGGTATCCGTCCTCTGAGATCTCTCGGGTGACTGCTCGCCCCTGCATCCCGACCACTCGCACCGCCCTCCTCTCGTCGCCTATGCCGAGATGATGCCGACTGGTCAGTCCCGCTATCTCTCGTCCTGTATGACGAGCCACTGGCCGGAGGCTCTAGTATTCGCCCACCCAGGCGGATAATCTCACCCTCCATCTTCGCCCGATGCCGCCCCCAATCTGCCTCTCGTAGCCTCAACTCTGCCTCCCGCCTATGGTAGTACGCGATGGCATCATCACGCTGTGCTAGCTGCACCCGCAGGAGATCCCTCTCCCATGCAGCATCCGTATCACCACCCTGCTGGTGAGACGCAGCCCCTGTGCTCTCCCGCTCTACCAACTGTGTTTGCAGGAGATCCCTCTCCTGCGTCATATCCCCAAGCTCTCTATCTCACCTCCGTAATACCTTCGTCAACCGTGCCACCTCCGTGCGCAACCCCGCCTCTGTATCCCCCTGCACGACTGGAGCATCAGCCTGCTCTGGAGCATCCTGCATCTCCGGCTGCTCCTCCTCCTCCAAACTCATCTCCCGCATCTGCCACCTCCACCATCTCCACATCCGCAGGAGCTCCCCAACCCTCTCCTGGTGCCTCTGCACCCTCTCCACCTCCTGTTGCCTCATCTCCTCCCAATGGCCCCTCACCTCGCCACTGCCGCAGCGTCCACCACTCCTGGTACTCGGCAGTCACTCCGACGTCATCTACGTCTGGAATGTCTAGTACTGTATCCGACTCCTCCCCCAATGGCTCGAGGATCGGTGCAGCTAAGGTCCTCTCATCACTCCGACGTCGATAGACTACGGGTTCCCCAGGAAACCCCTGGCGTACCCCAAACTGTCGTGTCACCCGGAGGTAGTGGAAGTACTCCTACTATGTCCCATGCCGCCCAATCACCCATCTCCCCCTCCGGACCCGTCGAAGCCAATCATCTACCTCTGGCCATGCGGGACAGTCCCGATATGGCCTCCATATCACATCCCCGGGAGTTAGTCATGCCAATGCATCTCTGTAATGGTCCACGTCTCCCACGAACCGTCGACTCTGCCCCCGCTCCTCCGACCGATACCATAGAGCACCATATCCAATATCCCTATCCACCATGTCAGCTCGGGTAGTCCAAGGTAACCCTCGTGGTCACTCTATGACTATGTGCTGCTAGGCCCAAAACTGCAACAAGAAACTGCAACCGATCACCTTCTACCTCCGGTAGCGGACCTCATACAGCTCATCATACAAGTGTGCCAACAGTGTCTGACCCCATCTCATAATCACCGGCTCTGTCACCGGGCAATCCACCAACTGCCATACTACCTCCAATAGGTTCCATGGGAACCTCGCTCCTGACGAGTCTGGCAGAAGCATGTTGGAAATGAGGCTCATGAGTAGTGCATGCCTCACTCCCAACATTCCCCTCGCATACCAATATCGCACCAAGATCCCCCCAATATGGCAATCCAACTCCGCCCTCTCCAGCGAGGTCATCCCATCCTCATCCTCTCCATGTCCAAAGTATCGGGTCAGTACAGCCGTCCTCTGGCCCCGTGGAGTCGTCCGAATGGGAACCCCGTCTATCGAAATCCGGAGAATCCGATACACGTCCTCTAAGGTGACAGTCATCTCCCCTGTCGAAAGATGGAAGGTGTTCGTCCGAACATCCCATAGGCCGATCAATGTTGTAAGGTACGCCCGATCCGCCACAACTGCATCCAACCGAGCCACATGCTTGAGCCCTAGGGCATCAAGCCAATCCCAGTCCTCAGCTGTCAATGCCTCGCGGGCATTAGAAAAAATCGTCGGCACCCGATGTCGACTCTTCACCACCTGCACATCACAGAAAACAACAAACATCAAAAACATGCATCAAATTACCATCACATGTACAAAAATGCATAACTGTACAGTAACATCTTTTCATTCACATGTACATCCAAAAAAAAAAAAAAAAAAAAATAAAATTTGACATGGTTTACCTACGGTTCGTGTTTATTCAAAAAAAATTCATCATTTTCATCTTACATTTCATCAAAAACAACAAAAATTTGACATGGTTTACCTACGGTTTTACCTAAGTTTACCATTTCAAACAAAAAAATTTCATCAATTTTCATCTTTCATTTCATCAAAAACAACAAAAAATTTGACATGGTTTACCTACGGTTTTACCTAAGTTTACCATTTCAAACAAAAAAATTCATCCATTTTTCATTTTTTAATTTCATCAAAAACAAAAAAAAAATTGACATGGTTTACCTACGGTTTTACCTAAGTTTACCATTTCAACCAAAAAAATTCATCTTTCATTTCATCAAAAACGACAAAAATTTGACATGGTTTACCTACGGTTTTACCTAAGTTTACCATTTCAACCAAAAAAAAAAATTCATCAATTTTTCATCTTTAATTTCATCAAAAAACGACAAAAATTTGACATGGTTTACCTACGGTTTTACCTAAGTTTACCATTTCAACCAAAAAAAAATCATCCATTTTTCATTTTTTAATTTCATCACAAAAACGACAAAAATTTGACATGGTTTACCTACGGTTTTACCTAAGTTTACCATTTCAAAACAAAAAAAAAATTTCATCAGTTTTTCATCTTTAATTTCATAAAAAACGCCAAAAATTTGACATGGTTTACCTACGGTTTTACCTAAGTTTACCATTTCAAACAAAAAAAATTCATCAATTTTTCATTTTTACATTTCATCAAAAACAAAAAAAAAACATCAACATGGTTTACCTACGGTTTCGACCTAAGTTTACCATTTCAAACAATTTTTTTTTTTCCATTTTCCATTTTTAATTCCATAAAAATTACAAAAAAAAAAAAAAAATATGGGCATGGTTTACCTACGGTTTCGACCTAAGTTTTACCATTCACATAGAAAAACATTTTTAACCATGGTTACCCTAAAAAGTGTTACTCTAAGTTTCATTTTGGGTTTATCCTATGGTTTTCCATCTAAGTTTCCATCGGTTTGCATCCATGTTTCATTCGGTTTCATTCATTTACCTTTTAATTTAATTAATTAAGGTTTCATGCTTTAAACAAACGAAAAACAAATAAAAACACATTTGCATTTTTCAAATTCACAATCGAGGAGATAGTGCACTTACTTGGTCTCGCCTCGGCTCCGCCGCTCGACGACCCGGTCCGTGCACTCATGGTGGTTGGAAAATCCGGCAGCGCTTCACGTCAGAAAATCTACCTCCTCCTCCCCCGAGCTCCAAATCGCAATCGATGAATAGTGCAAATGAGCCAAAACCGTCATTTTCGCCTATTTATACTTTTTTCCTGCTGTCGTAATCGTCCTTGACCGGGACGAGCGCTTTTCGGCGCGCTCGTCCCACCCCGGGACGAGTACCATGGTGGCGCCCTCGTCTCACCCCGGGACGAGTACCATCACGACACTCGTCCCACCCCGGGACGAATAAAAAAAAAAAAAATAATAAAACAACCAAAACATAAAAATGACAAATGCCAACAAAACAACAAAAAATTGCCGGACAAAAGTGCTCTTGCACTTAACCTCTTGGCATAAGAAAACTGATGTCGGGGTCTACCTTGTCGTTATCCTACTCCCTAAGAAGGCTACCATAGCCGGACCGCTCCACGGGAAGACGGATTTTCGCCAATGTTAACCCCAAATGGCATCTCAAAATGGGTTCACACTCACCAAAAATAGGTCAAAACAGTCGGGAAACTGCTCGAGCATGCTTAGCGGTAAACCATCTAAAGGCACCCTTGCACAAGTCATCTTGGGTCAAGCGACTCGTCGCTTTTCTCATGTCGGTCATTCCCTCATCGATTCGTCGCTTGAGGGGGTAGTCACACTTAGTTGCCAATCAACACCAATATACCCAGTCTTGGAAATGACACGCATTCAAAGGATCATTGCAAATGACAATCGCGCCCCTGCTTGGGGCAGCAAACAAGCAATCATCACAAACTGATCATATACTTGGCATTCGTGAATCATGAACTCAAGGTTCCCACAACAAAAGGTTGCGCCCTTTGCCTCTTCATGACTGATCAATGTCTAAGTTCAAGTAATACCTCACCGAACCGGGTTAATGCTTGATTTGAGTTCCTTAGCTCGTCAGAAGCAAGGATTCAAGAATGCGTGCCCTTTCCATACTTGGGGCATCAAGAGTTGGTTAGGTTACTAAGAAACCCTAATCATTAGTGCTTTGGTTATATATTTTTGCTCAGCACTGCACCATGTGCAACGCTTCCCAAAAAGGGGCATCTGTAGACACCAAAATAGCACCAATCCGATTATGTGACAACAAGCACTGATCGAACTAACACACACAGCCCCCAGGGCAGCCCTCAGAGGTTAAACAGTGGTTCTAACCACTCACACGATAGTTTTGCAAGTCAAAAATCAATTTGGCATCTTTTAGACACTCTATTTCTTATTCGTCCCACCCAGGGGACGAGTGCGGGTTTTACTCGTCCTACCCAGGGACGAGTGCGGGTTTTACTCGTCCTACCCGGGACGAGTGCGGATTGATACTCGTCTCACCCAGGGACGATTACCAGCGCTCGCTTCGGGGTGGGACGAATGTCAAGTTTGACCGACAAAAAGTCAAATCTCGGCATGTAACAACTCAGAACTGCCACTTAGCTTTTCTTGCATGACATAGGAGTGCGAGTGAGTTCTTTTGACAACTCATATCTGCCAATTGACGTTCCCTTCACTGCATGGGAATAAGAGTGAGCTTTTTAAGACAACTCAGATTTGCCACTTAGCTATCCCTTCATTGCATGGGAGTGCAAGTGAGCTTTTCTAAAACACACAAAGACATGCACGGAGACAGTTAAGAATCCCTTGATCAAGAAGAAGTCTTTATTTCAGGAAAAAAGCATTCATGCAAAGAAACACTTTTGCATGTTAATTCAAAGAGACCCCTTGGGTCTATAAAATGGTGAGTTTCCTCACCCAAAAGATATACCGAGCGAGGAGCATTTTGAGCGACGAAGTGCTTCTAATTCATTTACTTGCGATTTGTGTTTTCAACATCCATAATCTCTTAATCGAAAGAGAGGTTATTGGGTGACTTTTGAAGGCACGAATCAAGAACCAACACCGATTTTCTGACCACAATATTCTACCAATTTGTCGACAACACATCACATCAGGTTTCGGACCCATCCTAAGCGGATTGGTGTCGAAGCAAAGTTTCACCCGCGGGTGGTTTGCCTTCGGGCACCCCCGCTTTATTTCTTTTATAGTATTTAGCTAGTTTCATGTTTATGCTTTTGTCAAGTCTTCATTTCATTTAGATTCATTTTAATTAGTTAGATTTATCTTTTATTTTTCATACAAAGGTGCTACTGATTCTTTGTTTGTTTCTTTGAACGCAGATTTGCAGCATTGGAGGAGCAGCGAGGAATCGACCTTTATCAACGCAAGCGACGACGACGTTTTGGTTCGCCCATCTTATATGTGGGCACGCGGAAGAAGGAATTCTGGAATAAGTTGTAAAAGAGCAATATTTAACGCTCCTATCCCATAAAAAGGAAGGAGACGCATTGTAACACGAATTCGCAAAGCATATCAATAAAAGGGCCGATTTTTATATTGCTTTAATATCTTGTGTTCATGTTCTTTCTTTTTATGCAATTTTCAATAACATAGGGTTTAAGCGTTATTTTAGTTTCATTTACATTGCAATTTTAGTTTATCCTTTTTGTTTTCGGAATCTCGTGTTTTCAATTTCTAAATGATGTAATCAGGGGGGATGTTAGTATAGCTAGTAGTTATCTTATTACTCAAATAATGTAATAAGGGGGGGTGTTAGCGTATCTAGCATACTATTGTTATTCCATTCTTTGGCATACTGTTGTAACTACGCCTCGGGTGGTTCTGTAACCTCTAGGATATTCTAGGCATTGTAATGTTCTATATATGTCATCAATACAATGCCTCAATTGCTCTGCATTCTAGCAACAAGAAGTATTGGTGATTGATCCTACAAGAGCTGAAGCACTTTTGAAGCTACCATTGTTGTCTAAAAAAAATATTTGCAATCATTCTTCAGCAAAATAAATTTTATCCGTAAGTTTACTTTCGACTTTGCTCAGGTTGTGAAACCCATTACTGAACTCTTAAAGAAGAATACCGAGTTTAAATTGACAGAAGCCAGAAGACAAGCTTTTTGGGAGATCAAGGAAAGAATCACCCAGGCTCTAGTGTTGATCAATCCTGATTATTCAAAGGACTTTATTCTCTATGTAGTACATGAGTAAGAGAGTTATACTGTAGTTTTGATGCAAAAGCAAGAAGATGGAGATGAGAATCCAATTGCCTTCCTGAGTCAAGTCATTGCGCCCCACCAGGAGAAGTAAAATTTTATTGAGAAGCAAATGTACGCAACGATGAAATAATTGAAGAAGTTTTGACACTTTGTTTCTCAGAGTAAAACTATTGTTTATGTTATACATCTTGATGTTTGAAATTTCATACTCCAAGGAGAACTAGGCGACAAAAGTGTAGGTTGGGTCTCGAAAATTCAAGAATATGATGTGGATATCCGACCAAAAAAGCTAGTTCATGGGTGAGCTCTTTGCCAGGAGTTAGCTAAAAGTGTTGTATCTGAATCATTCGATATGATGCAAGAAGAAGAGGTTGGCAGAAGCATTTGTGTAAATTGTATTGCAAATAATCGTGAATGGATAGAGGAGTTTATTGATTACTTTACTTATGGGAAGTGTCCACCACATCTTGATGCTTCACAACATCGGAGGTTTAGGTTGCAAGCCCTCAAATATGTTTTGTTGCCTAATGGGCTATTTCACAAAAATATTGATGGAGTTCTCCTTAGATGTGTGAAGGAATCTGAGAAGGAAATTTTTTTAGAAGAATTCCATTTTGGGCTATCTGGTGGTCACTATGCAGGAAGGCCTATGGCCTTAAAAATTATTCGAGCTGGCTATTTATGGCCTACTATGTTTTCTGATGCTCATAAATTAATTCAGCATTGTGACAACTGTCAGTGATACATTGGCCGAATTAGGAAAGGAGCACTGCTTCTGCACCCCATTCAAGTGGAAGCGCCATTTCAGCAGTGGGGTCTTGACTTCATTGGAGTCATTGATCCACATTCTTTTGTAGAACATAAATACATATTAATGACAAATGATTATTTCACTAGATTGGTAGAGGCTATTCCCACTATGAAGGCTGATTAGGCGACCACCATTTATTTTCTGGAAGGAATCATTACTTGGTTCAGTGTCCCAGATTCAATTGTAACTGATAATGGAACTCCATTCATTGGGACCAAAATGACCAAGTTTGCTAGCAAATATGGAATCTATCTCAAGACATTGTCCAATTATTACCCATAGGGAAATGGCTTGGCCGAGTCTACCAATAAAAATTTGCTACGGATTTTAAAGAGGACACTTTGAAATAACAAGAGGAGTTGGCACTTATTGTTGAACCAGGCTCTTTGAGCAGATTACATATCTATAAAAAAATCTATGTATTCTTTGGTGTATGGAAAAGAGGTTGTCCTGCCTACTCAAATTGAGCTTTCGGTCCTTCAAACATTGTATTTATTTCAAGATGAGGATGAGGAGTATGAGCCTATGAGTGCAAGATTGGTGTAATTATTGCAGTTGGAAGAAGATAGAGAATAGTATTATCAAGCATTCGTCGAACACACTAAAGAAATGAAGAGGCAGTTCAGAAAGAAAACTATTGAGTGCAGTTTTTAGGTGGGATATTTAGTGCTCAAATAGAATGGAAATAAAGCCAAGCTAGGGAAACACCATAAGTTTGATGCTATCTAGGAAGGACCTTTTCAAATTTCCACAATAAATTTGGCAAATGCTTATCATATTCGTGACATGGAGGGTTGGGATCTTCCTATTTTGGTCAATGGTTTTCATTTGAAGGCCTATATTCAATGACAAGATTCTGATGAGTTACCATCTTGTACATATGTAAATATTACTTTTAGTGTTTTGTTTTCTTTAAATTGCTGATGGTATTTATAAAAAGAAAAAAAGAAAAAAGTGGTGTTATGTGATTCCTAGTAAGCGAATGCCCCTCTGGAAAGTTAAATTGGGTATAAAAGAGCAAATTTTCACCCCTCTTGAAGTGTTGCAACATAATTAAAGTAAAAGGGGTGCTTTCGCCCAAGGAGAGAACACAGAGCCTCAGGCACCCCCTTTGGGGGTGAATGAACATAGAAGCAAAGTGTATACATTTGAAGTCGCATTCACCCCGAAGAGGGGGCGACATGACCAATCGCCCTTGGTTAGGGCAAACTCGTTGACAACGTTGACATCCTTTTTAGGCATGTACGAGCACAAAACTAATATTGCATTCACCTCAGATGAGTGGTGAAATGGCCACACGCCCTTAGTTTGGGCGAATGCATCGTTTAAAGGAAGCTAAGTGATAAGGATTCTCCATATAAAACTTAATAAAAATAAAAAATAAAAAATAAAAAAGAGGAGAGTTCATGCATTTTGTTTTTTTTTAATAGGTTTGATTATTAATGTAATGAGCCCTTTTAGGGAAGGAAAATTAAAAAAAAAAGAGATAAAAGAGAAAATTTGCTTTAAAAATGATTTCGTTTTTTTAGTAAATTAGATTTTCTAAATATGGGCAAAAAGGGGTAAAGGAAAGAGGTTTTAAAAGCAAGTTGTTCTCCATACAATTATCAAGCACATTGAAGATGCCCCATAATGATTTGTTTTTATTATATTCGAAGTGCAGTGATTTTACAGGAAAAGAAGGATGAGAATATTGTGTGCTCATAAGACAATTTTGTTGAAGGAAAAATGGGTTGAGTTCATTGCTTTCGATTTCAAAAGCACGTTACGAAAGAATTGTGCTCTTAAACACATGGCGAATTCTAGAGAACAGGAATACAAGCAAAAGTGCATTTTAAATGCATTTAATTCAAACATGCTGAAGATTTGTGTTCTCAAGGAACAAGAAGACATTCCATTGGTTTTCAAGCGATCGATTTTCCAAGAAAGCTTCAGTAGCCAGGGCACAATTTACAATAAAATTACGTGACAAGGAGGGCACTCTTTCCTAGGATGATTTGGTAGTGAATCAAAGGCAAAACCATTAGAATATTGGGAATGGTGCCAGGCGAGCGAATCAATATCCATAATCTCTTGAAAGTGCCCAGGTTAATTTGGCATTTATTGTGGTAGATGGGAGTGTGCTCTATATAAAGGATGAGGTAAAAAGACCATAGTTTAAATTTCTTCAAATATTTATTACCGTGTATTTTGAACCGTCATTGCAGACGTTCACAAAGTGCATTTAGAATATTTTTCAGGAAGAAAAGAAAATGGGAAAGCGAAGCAAAGAGCCTAAAGATGTTGCAGAGGCTGCAAAGCCCAAAAGGTCAAAGTATAGAGCTAAGAAGGCTCAAAAAAATGACTACGTCGATCTAGACCTATATGAAGACATAATGGTGGAGATATGTGATTGTATTATTACTCACAAAGGGGTGGAAAGGTTGCAGTAGAATTTTGAATTCGTAGTGAATCAGGGGGTTACATCAGAAATCTGGCTCACTGTGCCTTATCATTCATAGTTGTTCTAGTACTTGTACCCACCAGTTCATCCCTGCCCTGATCTAGTATGACTTATTGCTCAGTTTTACAACCCATTCACCAGAGCTATGAGAAATACCAGAAGGGAAATACTCTTCACTATCACCCCAAACAAAGTACAAGAGGCATTCGCTTATGGTCTCAAGCCCCCTTCCTATGGGGTCCATAAAAAACTACATACTGACGAACAAGAGGATAAATATGTCTCCATGGTAACAATGCTCCAATTTATGGAAACCCAACTGATTAAAGAGCCATTGTTGGGGTAGCTTCCTAACTTGCCGAAGTCGGTCATGGACTTTAAAAGCCTAGAAATTTATTCAATGTTTGCGTGGGTCATGGGTTTGCCTTCAGATGATAATTTTCATAAGTGGCAGGTGGCCTTAGCACAATGTATTTGTCGGGTGGAATTTTATTCTCCTTAAGCTATGAGACAGGGCACTAATCCAATATTTTTTGACTAGGTCGATTTTATTTCCTGAAGGTTAAATTTTTAGTTGGAAAAATTATAAATTGGGGAGAAAAATTTGTTCAGGTATGTTTCTTTTCTGGTATGGTTTTTTTTTTTTCAGCTTTAGTGGTGCTTTCCTTTCATTGCAGTAACGCAGACAAATGAGAAAAATGAACCTCTACCAGTTTATATGTGGACTTCCATCTTGACAAAAAGGGAGTCATTTTATAGTTTTAACAGTTGGTTTTTGGGACCCGCAATAGATTTTCTTTGTGGTACATGCGATAGGGTACCGTGGGAATTAAGAGACGCAGTCATTGCTCAAGAAAAAGGAGATATTTTTCTGCTTACTCAAGGTGTAGTTGTGAGAATTTTTGGTTTTATGGGTAAGCCATTTTTGTTGCCCTATTTTGCTACTAAGCATGTTTTTGCTATGGAAGTAGTGCACCAATCGGATTACGTGAATGATGTATATGGAGATGGACACAGAAAGAAAATGACATGCAATATGTTGTTTAAATTTGGCAGTATAGAGGTGAGCCAAGTAGGACAAAATAGACTCCTTACAATAACATTGTAGGATTTGAGACTCATAGAGCTACCACAATGTTGGAGGTATGATTCGTTGGGAAAATTTTTAGCAATAATAAAATCTAAAATATTTCATTTCTACCCTCGACCTGATATTTAAAAGAATCAAAATAATTTTTATGGGCCCAACATAAATTGGCACATTGAAAATATGACATCACTTCCACCTTGGCATGACTGTTATGAACAAGAGGCAGAGTATAATCCAACCAAGTATAAATCCCAAATCCCCCCGTCAGGTTTGTTTATCCAGGTTAAATTAAGTGAGCCCAAATGGACTGAGGAGAAAATTATGAATTTGTGGATAATGCGAGTTCACCCAAGGTAGCCAACAACTCCTTATGGGCTGAAGTTGGATGAATCATTTTTGGAGAATTACATTGAGTATGTTAATTCATATCAATCGGTCGTCTTCACCAATATTCTACTATAGAGTTTTCAACACTCTGACAGTGGTGAAGGAAAAACAAAGGAAAAATATTCGTTGTTTGAGGAGGAGATTCCAGAGGAAGAAGATAAACAATACATGTTTAAACAGAGATCTCAGTGGAAAAAATATAAATTTGAAGTGGCACATGCATCATAGAAGCAAAATGTGCCAAAAGCTCCACCGCTTCCCAAGGTGATGAAAAGACCAAGGACTGGTGCCATTAATTCTTCTACTGTGGAGGTTTCCATTGATATGGTTCCTATAGTTCTTGTTGTTTTAGTAGCAGTTATTAATCCCTCGCTAGAAATAGAGGTCTTGACTATGGTTGCACAACTATTTTTGATGGCTCAACAGTAAGTGGAGGATCATCAGTCGGAGAGATCCCAAGTAGAGGTCATGGATAGTGAAGATAATGTGAACATTGAGGAGAGGGTGAAAGTGCAGCAAGAAGAAGTGATTTCACAACTACCCCCGTCACCACGTCACACAGTGCCTGCACCCAAAGGTACATCTTATTTTCCCTTCTCTTCTTCTCTAGAGCATGTAGTGACTTCAGTTTTGCTCCCATAATATTCTATTTCCATTTCTCCACCCTTTGGTATGCCTTCCATATCTCTTTCGCTTCCTTCATCTTCCCTTTTCGAAGTCTCTACTGCTCCCTCTTCTCTTCCCTTTTCTTTGGCCTCCCTTTCTTTTAGTTCATATGCGTCAGGGTAAAATCCCTTTTTGCGTCCTTCCCCTTCTATCATCGCCACCACTACCATTGAGGCTATAAGCACATAAGCTCCTCCCAGAGTAAGCATAACTGTAGCCAAACCTAGTTCCTCCATTTAAACTCATTTCAGTTCCCCCTCTTCTAGCCGTCTCATCCACTTCCATTGAGCCTAGCTATTCGGAAGTCATAATTCCATTCATCTTATTTTTGGAGATACAAGTATTGCCCAATGTGTAGGTGGTGCGAAAATAACATGACATGGAGAATATCAATCGAGCGCACCTAAGTTCTTCATAGTGGTTGAAGAGTAAGAGGTGAAAGGAGACCTTGGATCTGGCTCAACCAATAAAAAAAGTTGCTTTCGACCCAGTCGCCATGGAGGCTCACACGACTAAAATAACTCCCTTAGTGCAAAATCCACAAGGAGAAATGTTGTCAAGTGATATGCTTGTGAGACTATAATTGAAGACCTCACTAAGATAGATCCAACTGAAAATATGGGCAATATACAGGCTGATATGAACTCGGTATACTTGCATAGCAAGTATTACAAGGAAACATATTTTGAGAATGAAAATAAAATTATTGAGCTCGAAAATTCCTTGGCGAAAAGCAGAGCGTAGGAAGAAAAGACAACCACTAAAAATGAGCACTTGCATCGACAATTCAAAGTGCATTTGAAAGAAAGAGATGCATAAGCTCTGTCAGTAGCTCAAAGATATGAAAAAACATCTAGCATAGAAGGTTGCGCAGACTATTGGTTTCTTGTCAAAAAGCATCAAGGAGGCCCGTCTTTGCTTTACCCAAAACTACGAGAAGTTGGCCACATAGGCAGTTCAAGTACTACATTATTTATGGGAAGCCAAAATATAGATCCAGCTGGGGCAGCAACTAATTGACACTACAAAGCAGATACTGAGGCCACACATGGAAATGGCTATCAAAATTTAGGCCCTAGCTAATTCTAACATTCGTATTCGCCCTCTAAGTGAAATGGATCACACCTGGTCAACTACCAAGGTCACGCTACGCAGTTATTTTCAAAGGATGGACCTGGTAAGAGAAGTTCGGACAATCCTCAACATCATCGAGCAATAACATACCATTTTCATGACTCACTTTGATACTCTTATCGAGTTGGGATTTTCGAACTTTACTAAATGAGTGGGGTTAACCCTTACCGCAAGAGCAATTGGAGGTGCTCTAGAGGAAATTCATGGAAGATACCTCCGATATCGATGCATGGGAGGAGCCCCTCATGGAAGCACAAGTATTGCCCTTGATGCAAAAATATACGCACTTGGAGCTATCATTGTATGAATTGGCTCAACGAGCAAAGCGCCTCAGCTTGATGAATATTCAAAATATTCGCTTTGTTTATGAGTCACTAAGTGTTCCATGTCTATTCACTACTCATTCCTGGAAGGAGGTAGTCACAGTATATGAGGTAATTTATTAGAGCCTCAAAGAGCAAGAGGAGCAGGCAGTGACATAATAGGAAGTGGTAGAAAAAATAGCAGAAGAGGCAAAGCGAGCCAAAATTCTTAAAGTTGCGGCTGAAGCTGAGGAAAAGGAGAAAACTGAAGAGGAGGCACATAGAAAGGCATCTGCAACAAAAGTGCCAGCCAAGGCGACTGGTAAGAAGACTTCATGACAGTCCAATGGATAAAGGCTTGGGATCGCTTTCATCCATGCGAGCTAAATACCCCGTCAGTTGCCAAAAATGTTGGCAGTTTTATACTTTACCACATTAGGATTTTTGTTTTATTTTTATGAAGAATTTTGATTGTAATATGATGATATTTATTCTAAAATGTTATTATGGATCGATTTTATATGTTATTTCTCTATTTGCATATGTACCTTTTTTTGTGCTTGGAGGCGATGAATTTTTAAAGAGAAAACAAGTGTTGCAACATTCCAAAGCACTATGAATTGGAGACGCCTTTGCCCCACTACACTCTATCAAAAATAAAGGGAAAGAAACATTAAAAATTAAAAAATGATGAAGGACCAAAAGATTTGAAAATTCCCAAAAGAAAATATGTGAAAATTACATTCGCCCCAAAGATGGGCGAAAGCCCCATTCGCCCCACCTTGGGGCGAACGTCTTCCTAAAAGTTTGAAACATCAATGCCTACCCGCCTTTCAAAAATTTTGGCAAAGAGAAGCGTTCACCCCAAATATGGGGCAAAAGCTCCGTTCATGCCTCCTTGGGGTGAATGTAATTAGAAAGGCGATAGGAAGAAGGGAAGTCAACGACACACTTGACTGACAAGTCACATCGCGTTCGCCCTGGTCGAGGGGTAAACATTCTGTTCACCTCTCCCATGGGTGAACATGCTCCAAAAGAAAAATGTTATTGCATTCACCCTGGTTGAGGGGTGAACATCCTGTTCACCTCTCCAATGGGCGAACGCACTCCTAAGATTGAAATCACACGTGAAAATGCCAAAAAAGCAAAATCGAGTGAACACGATTTTAAAAGGAAATGGCATGAATGCGATTATAAGCATGAAGATGTTTGATTGTTAAAAATTTTCTACCTCGAATAAAAGGAATTGTCATCGCCATGTTTAAAAAGGAGTAAAGACAACAAAATGCGTATTCATCATCAAGTTCCATATTTTCAAAGATGCCCAGGGCAGATCACAAAAAATATTAAATGATGATGGCGACGAGTAACTCAAATGGTGAATCCCAAGCGAAGAAGAGAGACGTGTTAAAAGCACAGGAGGATTTTCATGATTTCCAAAGCGAGAGTGCATTTTCAAGGCATAAAATGTCCCTTAATTTTTTGTGCATTAACGCCCAAGATACTGATTTCTTAGGAATGTTTCCTTGAAATATGGATCATTGTTCCAGGAGGATAATTTTTTTTTTCTAAGGAGGCATTTCCTTACTATGGTTCGTGATATGCGATCATTTTTTTTCCATGTGCATTTAATGAAAGAGGCAAAATCCTCTATAAATACTACTAAATTCTCAGCGTAAAGGGGGTTAGACACTTTGCGAGAAAACTCTCCAAGTTCTCTGCATCAATAGAAGATATGAGGCTTCTGAATTTGCAAGTGATCTTGTGTGCAATTTTATTTTGTATTCGTGCACTTCTATTTTACATTCATGTTCTTTATTTGCTGTGAAATTTAAAATTCTGCATTTGAATTTAAAATATTGCTAATGAGGGAGTGAGTGCTGGAGTGTTATTTTGAAGGTTATTATTGTAAGTTTATAAGTAAATTATGTTGCTTCTCTTTCGTTGTATGCTAATTCATGCTTGGGTGAATTTTTTGTTGTTAGTCTGCCTCGAATCTTACACTTTTAGCCTATGGCCATATTTCCCATTTCTTTATGTAATTTTTAATCTCTTTCTTGCAACTCTAGTCTTAAACCAATGTAGAATTTAGCTTGGGAGCCAGCCCTCTCTGGAGATTGACATGAAGGAAATTCCTTTCCTTCGGTTATTCAATGTTGGCCATATCTAGGATGCACAAACACAATTTTGTATGATTAGGCAAATATTTGACCAATAGTTTCAATAATTTTATTTTCATTTTCAAAATACTTCTCCTTATAATGCTTGCTATGCAAGTATACCGAGCTCATATCAGCCTATATATTACCCATATTTTCAGTCAGATCTATCTTGATGAGGTCATCAGTTATAGTCTCACAGATGTAATCACTTGGCAATATTTCTCCTTCCAAATTTTGGACTAAGGGAGTGATTCTAGTCGTGTGATACTCCATGACGACTAGGTCAAAAGCAACTTTCTTGATTGGCCAAGCCAGATCCAAGGCCTACTTTCACCTCTTGCTCTTCAAAAATTGTGAAGAACTCAGGTGCACTCGATTGATATTCTCCACCTTGGGATATTTTCGTGCCACATGCACATTAGGCAATGCTTGTATCTCCAAAAATGGGGTGAATAGAATTACAACTTTTGAATGGCTAGGATCAATGGAAGCGGATGAGATGGCTAGAAGAGGGGGAACTGAAATGGTAGTTTGAATGGAGGAACCGAGTTTGGCTACAATTACGCTTACTCTAGGAGGAGCTTGCATGCTTACAGCCTCAATGGTAGTGGTGGCGACGATAGAAGGGGAAGGGTGCAAAAAGGGATTCGACCTCGACACATTCAAAATAAAAGAAAGGGAGGCCGAAGAAAAGGGAAGAGAAGAGGGAGCAGTAGTGACTTCAAAAATGGAAGATGAAGGAATCGAAAGAGATATGGAGGGCATACCAAAGGGTGGATAAATGGAAACAAAAGATGATGGAAGTGAAACTGAAGTCACTACATGCTTCAGAGAAGAAGAAGACGGAAAAGAAGATGTACCTTTGGGTGCAAGAGTCGTGTGATGTGGTGACAAGGGCGGTTGTGAAATCACTTCTTATTACTGTACTTCCACCCTCTCAATGTTCACATTATCTTTGTCGTCCATGACCTCCATGACCTCTACTTGGAATTTCTCTAGCTAATGATCCTTCACCTACTGTTGAGCCATAAAAAATAGTTGTGCAACCATAGTCAGGACCTTTGTTGTCAATGAGGGATTAATAACTGTTGTTGAAACAACAAGAACTATAGGAATCACAACAACTGAAACCTCCATAGTAGAAGCAGTAATGGCACCAATCCTTGGTATTTTTTATGCCTTGGGAAGCGGTGGCACTTTTGGCACATTTTGCTTCTATGATGCAGGTGCCACTTCAACTTTCTATTTTGTTTGCGATCTCTATTTAAACACATATTGTTGCTCTTATTCCTTTGGAGTCTCCTCCTCAACCAATATATGTTTTCCCTCTGTTTCACCTTCACCACTGTCGGAGTGTTGAAAACTTTGTGGTAGAATATCGACGAAGGCGACGGGATGATATGAATCAACATACTCATTGTAATGCTCCAAAAATGATTCGTCCAACTTTAGCCCATAAGGAGTTGTCGGCTTCCCTCGATGAACCCACATTATCCACCAATTCATAATTTTCTCCTCAATCCATTTGGTCTCACTTTCTTTAACCTAGCTAAAAAAACCTGGCAGAGGGATTTGGGATTTATACCTGGCTGGATTATACTTTGCCTCTTGCTCATAACAGTCGTGCCAAGGTGAAAGTGATGTCATCTTTTCAATGTGCCAACTCATGTCGGGCCCATCAAAATTATTTTGATTCTTCTAAATATTAGGTCGAGGGCAACAATGAAATATTTTAGATTTTATAATTACTAAAAATTTACCCAAAAGATCATACCTCCAACGTTGTGGTAGCTTTGTGAGTCTCAAATCCTACAATGTTACTGTAAGGAGCTGATTTTGTCTTACTTGGCTCACCTCTATACTGTCGAATTTAAATGGCATATTGAATGTCATTTTCTTTTCATGTCCAACTCCATACACATCATTCACATAATCCAACTGGTGCACTACTTCCATAGCAAAAACATGCTCAGTAGCAAAACAAGGCAACAAAAATGGTTTATCCGTAAAACCAAAAATTCTCACAACTATGCCCTGAGTAAGCAAAAAAATATCTCTCTTTTCATGGGCAACTACTGCGTCTCTTACTCATGACACCCTCTCGCATATATCGCAAAGTAACTCTATCGCGGGCCCCAAAAACCAACTATTAAAACTAGAATATGACTCCCTTTTTGTCAAGATGGAAGTCCACATATAAACTGAAAGCGGTTTGTTTTTCTCATTTTTATGAGTTACTGCAATGAAAGGAAAGCATCGCTAAAGCTGGAAAAATAAAAACCATACCAAAAAAGAAGCATTCCTGAATGAATTTTCTTCCCCAAATTGTAAATTTTCCAACTAAAAATTTAACCTTCGGGAAATAAAATCGACCCAATCAAAAATATTGGATTGGTGCCCTGTATCATAGCTGAAGGAGAATAAAATTCCACCTGGCAAATACATTGTGCTAAGGCCGCCTACCACTTATAAACAGTATTATATAAAGGTAAACTCGAAACCCATGCCAATATTGAATAAATATCTAGGCTTTTAAAGTCTGTGAGCGGCTTCGACAAGTTAGGAAGCTACCCCATCGATGGCTTTTTAATCAGTTGGGTCTACATAAATTGGTTTATTGTTACCATGGAGACATATCTATCCTCCTGTTTGTCAGTATGTAGTTTTTTATGGACCCCATAGGAAGGGGGATTGAGACCAGAAGCGAATGCCTCTTGTACTTTGTATGGGGTGATAGTGAAGAGTATTTCCATCCTGGTATTTCTCACAACTCTGATGAATAGGTCGTAAAACTGAGCAATAAGCTGCACTAGCTTAGGGTAAGGTTGAACTAGCGGGCATAAGTACCTAAATAGTTATGAATGATAAGGCATTGTCAGCCACCTTTTTGATATCACCCCTTGATTTACTATGAATTCAACATCCTACCGTAACCTTTCCACCCCTTTGTGAGTAATAATACAATCATCTATCTCCGCCATTGTGTCTTCATATAGGTCTAGATCGACATAGTTATTTTTTTGGGTCTTCTTAACTCTATACTTTGACCTTTTAGGCTCTACAGCCTTTGCAACATATTTAGGCTTTTTGATTCACTCTCCCATTTTTTTTACTTCCTGACAAATATTCTGAATGCATTTTGGGAACATCTGCAATGACAGTTCAAAATACACAACAATAAAAATTTGAAGAAATTTAAATTGTGGGCTTTTTACCTCATCCTTTATATAGAGCACTCTCCCATCTGCCATAATAAATGTCAAATTAACCTGAGCACTTTTGGGATATTATGGACATTGATTTGCTTGCTTGGCACCATTCCCAATGTTCTAACGACATCGTCTTTGATTCTCTCCCAAATCATCCTAGGAAAGAGTGTCCTCATTACCGCGTAAGTTTATTGTAAATTGTGCCTTGGTTGTTGAAGCTTACTTGGAAAAATAAATCGATTGCCTGAAAACCAATGGAATGTCTTCTTGTTCCTTGAGAACACAAATATTCGACACATTTGAATTAAATGCATTTAAAACGAGCTTTTGCTCGCATTCTTGTTCTCCAAAATTTGCCACATGTTTAAGAGCACAATTCTTCCACAACGTGCTTTCGAAATTGAAAGCAATGCATTCGTCTCCTTTTCCTTCGGCAAAATTATCTTATGAGTGCACAATATTCTCCTCCTTTTCCTGGAAAATCACTGTGCTTCGAATATAATAAAAACAAATCATTCTAGGGCACCTTCAATGTGCTTGATAATTGTATGGCGAACAACTTCCTTTTAAAATCTCTTTCCTTCATCCCTTTTTGCCCATATTTAGAAAATTTGATTTTCTAAAAAAAATAAAATCGCTTCTAAAGCAACTTTTCTTTTTTTTTTCCCTTTTTTTTTTAATTTTCCTTCCCTAAAAGGGCTCATTACATTAATAATAAAACCTATTAAAAAAACAAAATGCATGAAATCTCCTATTTTTTATTTTTTATTTTTATTTTTTTTATATAGAGAATCCTTATCACTTCGCTTCCTTTAGATGACGCATTCGCCCAAACTAAGGGCGTGCGGCTATTTCGACCCTCATATGGGTGAACACAATATTAGTTATGTGCTTGTTCATGCCTAAAAAGGATGTCAATGCTATCAGCAAGTTTGCCCTAACCAAGGGCGATTGGTCATGTCGCCCCCTCTTTGGGACGAACGCGACTTCAAATGTATACACTTTGCTTATGTGTTCATTTACCCCCAAAGTGGGTGCCTGAGGCTCTGCATTCTCTCCTTGGGTGAAGGCACCCTTTTTACTTTAATTCTGTTGCAACACTTTGAGAGAGGGTGAAAATTTGCTCTTTTATACCCAATTTAACTTTCTAGAGGGGCGTTCGCTTACCAGGAATCACATAATGCCATTTTTTATTTTTTATTTTATAAATACCATCAGAAATTTAAAGCAAATAAAACACTAAAAAGAATATTCACATATGTACAAGATGGTACCTCATCTCATCATTGAATATAGACCTTAAAATGAAGACCATTGAACGTAATAGGAAGATCCTAGCCCTCCATGTCACAAATATGATAAGCATTTACCGAATTTACTCTAGAAATATAAAAAGGGCCTTCCCAGATAGCATCAAACTTATGGTGTTTCCCTAGCTTGGCTTTATTTTCGTTCCATTTGAGCACTAAATCTCCCACCTGGAAACTGTGCTCAGTAGTTTTCTTTCTGAACCACCTCTTCATTTCTTTAGTGTGTTCGATGAATGCTTGATAATATTGTTCTCTATCTTCTTCCAACTACAATAATTGTGCCAATCTTGCACTCATAGGCTCGTACTCCTCATCCTTGTCTTGAAATAACTACAATGTTTGAAGGACCGAAAGCTCAATGTGGGTAGGCAGGACAACCTCTTTTCCATACACCAAAGAATACAAAGATGTTTTGATAGATTTTTTTATAGATATGCTATCCACCCAAAGAGCCTAGTTCAAAAATAGGTGTCAAATCATCTTATTATTTTTGAGTGTCCTCTTCAAAATCCGCAACAAATTTTTATTGGTAGACTCAGCCAAGCCAATTTCCTTGCGGGTAATAATTGGATGATGTCTTGAGATAGATTCCATATTTGCTAGCGAACTCGATGATTTTTTCCCCAATTAATGGAGTTCCATTATCAGTTAAAATTGAATCCGAGACACCGAAGCAAGTAATGATTCCTTCCAAAAAAGAAATAATGGTCGCCTAATTAGCCTTCTTGGTGGGAATAGCCTCTGTCCATCTAGTGAAATAATTAGTTGCCGTTAAGATGTATTTATGTTCTGCTAAAGAATGTGGATCAATGACTCAAATGAAGTCAAGAAACCACTACTAAAATGGTGCTTCCAATTGAATGGGGCGTAGAGGTAGTGCTCCTTTCTTAATTCTGCCAATGTATCACTGACAGATGTCACAATGCTGACTTACTTTATGAGCATCGATAAAAAGAGTAGGCCAAAAATAGCCAGCTCGAATAATTTTTAAGGCCATGGGCTTGCCTACATAGTGACCACTAGATAGCCCAGAATGAAATTCTTCTAATATTCTTTCTTTCTCAGATTCCTTCACACATCTAAGGAGAACTCCATCAATATTTTTGTGAAATAGCCCATTAGGCAACAAAACATATTTGAGGGCTTGTAGCCTAAACCTCCGATGTTGTGAAGCATCAAGGTGTGGTGGACACTTCCCAAAAGTAAAGTAATCAATAAAATCCTTTGTCCAGTCATGATTATTTGTAGTATGATTTACACAAATGCTTCCACCAACCTCTTCTTCTTGCATCATATCGAATGATTCAAATATGACACTTTTAGCTAACTCTTGGCAAAGAGCTCACCCATGAACTAGCTTTGTTGGTCGGATCTCCATATCATATTCTTGAATTTTTGAGACCCAACCTGCCCTTTTGTCACCTAGTTCTCCTTGGAGTATGAAATTTCGAACATCAGGATGTATAACATAAACAACAATTTTACTCTAAGAAACAAAGTGTCGAAACTTCTTCAATGATTTCATCACCGTGTACACCTGCTTCTCAATAAAATTGTACTTCTCCTGGTGGGGCGCAATGACTTGACTCAGGAAGGCAATTGGCTTCTCATCTCCATCTTCTTGCTTCTGCATCAAAACTATAGCATAGCTCTCTTGCTCACCTATTGCATAGAGAATAAAGTCCTTTGAATAATCAGGATTGATCAACACTAGAGCTTGGGTGATTCTTTCCTTGATCTCCCAAAAATCTTATCTTCTGGCTTTCGTCCATTTAAACTCGATATTCTTCTTTAAGAGTTCAGTCATGGGTTTCACAACCTGAGCAAAGTCAACAATAAACTTACGGATAAAATTTATTTGGCTAAAGAATGATTGCAGATCTTTTTTGTTAGCTGGAAATGCTAGCTTTAAAAGTGCTTCAACTCTTGTAGGATCAATCACCAATCCTTCTTGTGAGATCACATGACCCAATAACTTCCCTTCTTTAACAACAAAAATTGACTTCTTCGAATTAATAGAAATCCTGAACTCATGACACTTCTCGAACACCTACCTCAAATGAGAAATATGGTCTTCTCTACGATGTGAAAACATGGTCATGTCATCAAGATAGATTACAATAATTCTATTCAATAACTCACCGAAAGCGATGTCCATAGCCCTCTAAAAAGTAGCGCTAGCATTTGAGAGTCCAAATGGCATCCGTTGGTAGGAAAATGTGCCCCACTTAGTGGTGAATGCTATTTTATGTTGGTCCTCATCTTTCACCCATATATGATTATAACCAGAGAAGCCATCTAACAATGAAAATCTCTGTGCACCGGTGACCACATGAAGGATTTGATCGATCTACGATAGAGGGTAATGATATTTCAGTGACACTTGATTCAAATTTTGAAAATCAACACATAGTTGAATGTCTCCATTCTTCTTTCATACTAGCACTAGATTCGCCACCCATGTCGAGTGCTTAATTGGGTAAATTATCTTTACCTCTAGCATCTTCAACAATTTTGCCTTCATGAGTACTTCTATCTTGGGATTGATAGGCCATTGTTTTTGTCGAAAAGGTTTTACTCCTTCCTGTAGCTCAATGGTATGTTGGATCATGTTCTTGTCATATCCATTTAAATCTTGATAGCTCCACGCAATGATGTCGGGGTACTCATAGCACAAGTTCTTAATGTCTTCCAACTCTTCAGGCATGCAATCAGTTCTGATCTTGATGATCTTCTCAGGTTCTAGTTGTAATTCCTTATATTCCTTGGAATCCACCTTGATCCTGTGCTTTTCATCCCTGTCATTTTGATCAAACAAAATTTCCAATGAAATCAGTCCCCTAGGAATGTGATTGTTCTTCAATTGTATCATCCCCTCCATCTCTTCTTCAACAAGCTTTTTGTCATCTATGCTTGCAACTTCCTTGATCAGAAAATTGACTATTTGCTCATCATTGTCGAATACTTTCCAATAGATGTTCTTGTTAGGGACTGAGGGTCTATAAATCACCCTGATAGTCTTGGGATTTTTGACTATTTTCTCCACAGGAGAATAATTCATGCCAAGAGAGGCTAGAATATCTGTGTGTTTGTTTTACTCTCGGGAAATCGCCTGAATGTTCAAGGCAATAAAATATTCAAAAAAATCCCACACTTTGTTGTAGTAAGATTTTAGGTAATGCTACTTAGACACACATTTATTAGTGGTTTGGTTGACAATGAGTTTGGAGTCACCAAAAATTTGTAGTTGCTTGATGCCCAACTTTTTAGCTTTCTTCAATCCAAGGCACAACGCTTCATATTCAGTTGCATTATTTGTGCAACTCCAAGTCAGCCTATAAGAGTAGGTCTTCTGTAACCCCATTGGGGAGATCAAGATGATACCAGCTCCTACACCATTCTTACATCTAGCACCATCAAAATAAAGCTTCCACAACTGATCTGTGACAGGATTCGGGGAATCAGGGACTTTTTCTTTAGTCTGCTCTGGTTTGGCTATCGTATAGCAACCAATGTCTATTCCAATCATTGCATTAAAATCCATGAGTGAAAAATCATCTTCGAGGTGAAGTTCATCAAGTGCTTCTTCCATCAAGTCAACCTCTCCTAATTCTTTAGTCATCATATTAACTGCACCTAGGGGATTTTCTTCTTCCTCCAACTTCTCAATATGAAAAGTTGATGGCTTTTCATTATATATGTGAATTCTCTTTCCTTTGAATGGGATATCCAAATGTGAGTAGTCTAAGGAAAGGTATCCTCCCAGTTTCATTGTGAACTCCCTTGAGAGACACATGCTAAAGTATGGCTCTAGGTCAACCACTACCACTTCTTGGATGACCGTGATTTGTGGCATACTATGAAGGACAATAGGAATATCTTTGATTACTCCTACCATTTTGACCGGAGTCCCATCCAACTACAACACTCTTGGGCTACTTCTTGTGTATTCCATCCCCATCACTTCACATACTGCCTTTGGCATGACAGTAGTTGTAGCACCAGAATCAAACATACAACTGTGTACAATCCACCCCTCCATTCTGAGTGACAAGTAAAATGGGGGTGACCTATTCTTTCTAGTGGCTGAATTTGGTAGCATTTGCACCAACACTATTTGAGAAGGATTTTTCTTTTGATCTTTAGTAGTCTTCAAAGATTCTTTTAGTAGGTCAACTTGTCCAGGCAATTGTAGTGCATCATACAGGCTCACCTTCGTAGGTATCTTCTTCATTTCTTCCATAATAATATAATTTAAAATGGTCAGAGTCTTTTCTTCTGTGACCTGCTTATACTTGTCTCGGTACTGCTGAGTAGCTTCTACCTTTTACCTCTTTGTCAACGATGGGTACTTGAGTCGCTCCTTAGCCTGCTCTTTCATTTCATTATGTGTTTGAGTAGCTACTATAGGTTGTGAAGTTGATGCTTTTGTTTGTGCCTTTTCTTGAGCTTGCTTAGGTAGTAAATCCTTTAACAAGATAGAATCCTGCTTCTTAGCCATTACACTAGACACTTTCACTGGAGGTTGCCCTTTTTCATTTTGCACCTTTGGTTCTGCAGGCACCTTCAAGGGTTCAAGCTCAATTGGATCTACAGTTACTAGTTTCTTTCCGGACCTTGTAAGAACCAAAACTTGCTCCAAGGATGGCATCATAAAATTATGATCAGCCTCTCTGATCATGTTGATTTGTTTGCCAGCTGAAATTTTTGTAAGCGTATGCACATAGTTCATATGCACCATGTAGGTTTCTTCTCCATGAGGATCGTTGCACGTTGAACACTAGTATACCTTTTTTGTCATACTAGTCTCCTCATTTTCTAGCATCGTTGTGTTCTTCTCAGGGCCTCTACTAGTAGATGCTTGCTCTCAAGTAATCGATGGAGTTTGAAATCTCCTAGACCAAAATTCAGCCTCAACTTGCTTCTTCCTCACCATCGTAAGCTCATTTGATATCATCCTTAAGGCTAAGTTATTTGATTTCACTTCTTGTAACAATGTCATGAAAGGATCAGGGTTAGAAGGTGTGGGAGGTGCTGGCAAAGGTAGAGGCACTGGCATCACGGGTAATGGTAATGGGACCAATGGCGCTGACAATGCTAGAAAAGGAATGGATGATGGCAATTATGGTACCAACTGAATGGGTAACTGCGAAAAACTTGGAGCGGGATGTTGTGGGATAGGGATCGAAGCAATTTTAGGTGGGTTTGAGCTCCATGAGGGAACTGGGTACATGGAAGGCATGGGTTGCAAAAATGCACTCGAATACAAATGCTGTGGGAGATCAGGTAGAATAGGCATCGTCATTTTTGGAGGAAGCTTACCTATGGCAATCAAGTCGGATTCAAATTTTTGGGCTTGAGTATACAAATCAGGGAAGGTATTCACATTGGTTTGTTGAATAGCCATGCCAATGCTAAATACCCTAAGGTAATAGAATACAACTTGTTCATGCATGGGCCACAAACCATCAAGAACTCTTTGCCATCTTTGAGTGAACCTAACGTTGAAATCCACTATCTCCTCATGTGGATGTCTTTGGATCATTGTAAACTGATGCAGCAAGGAGTATGGATCAGATTGTTCATGGAAATTTTTTATCAACAACTCCGCCAACTGATCCCATGAGGTAATAGTGCCAGGTTGCAGCAATCGGTACCAATACAATAAATTTTCTCTTAGCGACAATACCAACAACTTTACCATTACATCTTCATCTGTTATTCCATGGATTGTAGCTAGAGAAGCTACATCCTGAATATGTTCATAGGCCATCTTGCCAGTGCCATCATAGGTCGGAAAAGCCTTCAAAGCTGCTTGGGACACTGGATTTTGTGCTTGTAAGTTGAAGGTCCCTGAGCTATTCCATGTTGGGAATTGCCTTGGTGGTTGTGGCTGCTGAGGTGGTGGATTTTGGGCCATGTGGACTGGTGTGTGAGGTGGAGCTTGAGGAACGCTAGTGGCAGTACTAACTAGACTTGTGGGAGCAGAAAATACACTAGCTAGTCATGAGGATGTGGTGGATGATATATGGGATGTATGAGGTAATGAAGATGTACGACGTAGAGTGGCTAATTGAGGGTGCTCTCCTAGCCTTTGAATATCAAGTTCATAGAACTCAATTTGATGATCTAGATTTTTGGCCTTCGATCTTGTATTCATGAGACACAACTTTCACTGTTCTCACGTTTGGAGATTTTTGGGTATAATCGAGTCGCCAAGATATTCTAACTATACAACATGAAGGTGAACATCAAACCTTAATACTTTCAAAAGTGGAACTTTTGGAGTCCCACCGGGCGTGCCAAAAATTGTTGGTCAAATATCTACCTAATCATACAAAACTATGTTTGTGTGCCCTAGATATGGCCAACATTGAATGATCGGAGGAAAGGAATGTCCTCCGTGTCAATATCCAGAGAGGGATAGCTCCCAAGATAAATCCTACATTGGTTGAAGACTAGAGTTGCAGGAAAGAGATTAGAAATTATAGAAAGAAATGGGAAATATGGCCACAGGTCGAAGGTGTAGGATTTGGGGTAGACTAACAACAAGAAATTCACCCAAGCATGAAATAGCATACAATGAAAGATAAGCAACAAAATTTACTTATAAAATTGCAACAACAACCTTCAAAATAACACTCCAACACTCACTCCCTCATTAGCAATATTTTAAATTCAAATGCAGAATTTTAAACTTCACAACAAATAAGGAACATGAATGTAAAATAGAAGTGCATGAATATAGAAGGAAATTGCACACAAGATCACTTGCAAATTCAGAAGCCTGGTGTCTTCTATTGATGCAGAGAACTTGGAGAGTTTTCTTGCAAAGTGTCTAACCTCCTTTACAATGAGAATTTAGTAGTATTTATAGAGGATTTCACCTCTTTCATTAAATGCACATGGAAACAAAATGATCACAGATCAGGAACCATAGTGAGGAAATTCCTCCTTGGAAATATTGAAAATTTATCCTCTTGGAACAACGATCCATATTTCAAGGAAACATTCCCAGGAAATCAGTATCTTGGGTGTCGATGCACAAAAAATTAAGGGATGTTTGATGCCTTGAAAATACACTCTCGCTTTGGAAATCATGAAAATCCTCCTATGCTTTTAACATGGCTCTCTTATTCACTTGGGATTCACAATTTGAGTTACTCGTCACCACCATCATTTAATATTTTTTGTGATCTACCCTGGGCACCTTTGAAAATCTAGACCTTGATGATGAATACACCTTTTATTGTCTTTACTCCTTTTTAACCATGGCGATGATAGTTCCTTTTATTCAAGGTGAAATTTTTTTAACAATTGAACATCTTCATGCTTATAATCACGTCCGCGCCATTTCCTTTTAAAATTGTGTTCGCTCAATTTTGCTTTTCTGGCACGTTCATGCGCAATTTCAATCTTGGGAGCACATTCACCCATGGGAGAGGTGAACAGGATGTTCGCCCCTCAACCAGGGTGAATGCAATAACATTTTGCTTTTGGAGCACGTTCGCCCATGGGAGAGGTGAACGAAATGTTCGCCCCTCTACCAGGATGAACGCGATGCGACTTGTAAGTCAAGTGCGCACCATTGACTTCCCTTCTTCCTATCGCATTTCTAATTACATTCGCCCCAAGGAGGGGTGAATGGAGCTTTCACCCCATATTTTGGGTGAACACATCCCTTTGCTGAAATTTTTAAAATGCGGGTAGGCGTTGATGTTTCAAACTTTCAGTAAGACGTTCGCCCCAAGGTGGGGCGAATGGGGTTTTCATCCATATTTGGGGCAAATGTAATTTTCACACCTTTTATTTTGGGCACTTTCAAATATTTTGGTTCTTCATCATTTTTATTTTGTAATGTTTCTTTCCCTTTATTTTTAACAGAGTGTACCAGGGTGAAGCTGTCTCCAATTCACAGTGCTTTGGAATGTTGCAACACTTGTTTTCTCTTTATAAATTCATTGCCTCCAAGCACAAAAAATAGGGTACATATGCAAATAGAGAAATAACATATAAAATTGATCCAGAATAACATTTTAGAATAAATATCGCCGTATTACAATCAAAATGCTCCATCAAAATAAAACAAAAATCCCAATGTGGCAAAGTACAAAACTGCCAACATTTTCTATATAATACTTTTTTAATGATTTTTTTTTAATTGAAAAAAAGTAAATTTATATATTAATTTAAGATAACAACCTTTACAATAAAAAAAAATTGGGTGGGTTAACACACCCTATGGGGAATCAAACTAACCCTCATTGACAATGGTTAGTAAACAAAAACAAAACACAAGTTTACCAATCATGATCATTGATGATCATTATATCAAAGAAAGCATATCATATGGAGTAAGGTACCCTGGTGAGCTGTACTACATAAATTACTAGTGATTATGGGATGGAAATCTATCCCTTTATATCACGATTAAGGCCTTCAGTACCCGCATCGCTCCAACCAACAACTAGCCAAGGAGAAATTAATTGGACATCATCCCATCCCCCATCTTGGCAGGACGAACAAGCAATGTCAACATTAGGATGCTTCCTGACTAGTGAGGGCTGTGACCAGTGCTTGTCTACGAGAGCACTTCTTGCATATGATAGAGGCTGACGGTGAGAACCGACATTAAAAATACTCCTAATAAGAGCGGTCTATGGGGATTCGATTGACTGTACATGGAGCATTGGCCTAGTGCACTAGAAGAACATGCAAATGATCCAAATCCATAGCAACTTTGTTGGCTTGAGTACATATCTATAGCCACATATTTTTACAAAATGCGTAGAGAGAAGGGTCATTGAGAGGCTACCAAGTAGGACCTAGCCTAGCAGAGCCTCAGTATTCATGCTCTAGCCTCGGAGCCATCCTTATTCCTGTGGACTTTGGTGCTTGTACAACCGATAAAACAATTCAAGTAAGGTGGTATAATATTATATAATTTTATTTTATTTTATTTATTTGGTTAGTGTGAGAAACCTTACGAAAGAAGAAATAAATATTGATTTTAATTGCATTTGTGAGACCCAAAACATGGCCTATGGGACCTCCAAATATGGAAACATAGTTATTAAAATCATATGATCGTTAATATCCTTGACAAGGTTATTCATTCTCCTAATAATTTGGGTTAGCAACTCCCCGACTTTTTTTATTTTACTGTCTTCAAATAACTCTATCATAGACCTTTTTCCAAGCATTTCTTTGTATTTGCCATGGATGTCCAAAAAACTTGGGCATTCATAGATGAAATGTTCCTCTGTCTCTATTGCCCCTGTGCTGCATAGAGTACATATCCTTTCTTCCCATTGTTCCTTAGGTGTTGTCCATCTCCCTTTTTCACATCTAAGCCTATGAGAGCTAGTCCTTATCTAAGCAATGAGGATTTTTTCCCTCCACTTAATTTTAGTGCCTATATATGATTTTCCCTTGTGGTCATACGTTCGGTTAGAATTTGCAATATAGTATTGTATTTTCTTGCTTGCATTTTTCCACATTCCACTTCTAAACTTTTTGTTCACACAATTGTTTATGTCTTTATTGAAATTTGGGCATTCATTTATGTTGATTTCCCAACGTTTCATCCAAATCTGATTTTGTTTCATCCATGTGTTCTTCCGCCTATGTAGCTCTTCGTCCCTAACTGCCCTAAGCCATTTGTTGTTTTTCATGTTTTCTATTTTTTCAAGTAACATAACAACTTGGTCATAGCAATCGCCTCTAAAGGGAACATTCCATTTTTAGCTAGAAAAATTTCATAAGGGATTGTGATCTTAATTCTAAGAAAATTTGTAATTAGACATTTTTGAATCCTTTCTATTTGCCTCCATTTTGTATTTTTTGTGCCACTGGACCACACCTCGCAACCATACAAAACAATCGGTGTGACATGTAGGCCAAATAAGACCTTGGTGGTCTTTCAGTCCCACAAATCAGCATTCCTACACCAATTTTGAAGTGCATATAGCGCTCTCCAACCACTTAGAGTTCTTTTCATCCTACATGTATTCCAATTGAGCTTGTCATAAAATTCTATGCCTAGGTATTTATATTCTACCACTACCTCAAGAGGTTCTCCTGCAAATTAAAATTGGAGATGTTGCTTCTTTTTTGCTAAAAAATCATGATTTTTATTTTGCTTGTGTTCACCTGCATCCCAACTTCCTTACAAAAGAGTTCTAGAGCCTGAAGGTGATCTTCTAGAAAATTTAGCTATTTTGACCACAAGAATTATATCATCTGCATACATGAGGAGTTTTACCACATATTTGGTAAAGTGCACACCCTCTACTCAAATTTGTTTATCCATTCTTCTAACTTGTCAATGTACAACCCAAATAATATCGAAGATAGAGGGAAACCTTGTTTGACACTTATGTTACTCCTAAAACATTTAGATAACCCTTCCCGCATTCTGATTCTAGCCTTTACATGCTCATATAATTTGTGAATCGTTGCCTTGTAGTGAATTGGAACCTCTAGCTCTTCCTTTTTGCTCCATAATTTTTTCCTTAGCACTATGTCAAATGCCTTTTTAAAGTCTACAAACAACAAAAAGCCTCCTCTTTTTAATCCTATATTTTTTCCACTATGTGTCTAAGCGTGATACAGTGATCAATAGTTGAGTGCTTGGGCCTAAAACCCACTTGCCCCTTTGCTCTCTTTCCATTTTCTTCCATCCATATGTTGATCCTACGCTCTATCATACTCCCAAAAAACTTTGCAAAAAGAGGGTTGATCATGATAGTTTGATAGTTGGAGGGATTATTTACATCTCCACTTTTAAAAAAAGGAATGATCAAGCTAGTTGTCCATTATGTAAGGAAGTCATTTTGTATGACCTCATTGAAAATCTCTTTGATCTGTAGTGCAAGAATATCTACCCCCCATTTTATATGCTTTGCTTGAAGATTGTCTATGTCACGGGCTTTACGAGAGGGTTGATCATGATAGTTTGATAGTTTGAGGGATTATTTACATCTCCAATTTTAAACAAAGGAATGGTCAAACTAGTTGTCCATTCTATAGGGACGCCATTTTGTATGATCTCTTTAAAAATCTCTTTGATATGTAGTGCAAGAATATCTACCCCCCATTTTATATGCTCTGTCTGAAGATTGTCTATGTCATGGGCTTTACCAGTTGCTAACTTTTTATCCCTTGAATAATGTCTTCATTTTTGAAAATTTCTTTCTTGAAAACGATAGTAGGGGGTATCTCATGTTGGTTACTATGCTTATACAATTGTTTTGAATATCACCAATGCATAGAGCTGAGTAGTTTCCCCCCAATCATGACCTCTCATAAAGCCAAGAGCTATGCTTATCAATACAACACACCTATCCCCTCACACACTTGCCCATGCCACGGTTTGAACCTTGGACCTCTCGAAGAAGAATCAAAACATGAACCGCTATCCCACTGAAACTATTATTATTGATTATATAATATTATTTTTTTTTTTTGAAAAAAATGAAAAACTTGTATTAATACAAAGAGCAATTACAAGCGGGAGAGAACACATCCCAACCAAGAACAGCAAACAACACTACAAGAGAAGAGCACAAAGTCAACCCAGCACAACACAAAGCAAAGAAGTCAACTGGGCGCGAACAAGCGACATGTCGCGAAATCGCGACATGTCGCGAGATCGCGACAGTCAACCCCGGCTCCTCCACTGCGGTGCCAACAGTCACGAAAACGCGACATGTTGCGAAATCGTGACATGTCGCGAAATCGCGACATGTCGCAAAATCGCGACGACAGCACCCTCCAGCAACCCTTCGTCAAAATTGTCGCGATATCGCGACAAGAAGACCAGCTTGCACCAAGACGCCAAAAAGGTCACGAAATCGCGACAGAGAGCCTCCGAATCATCCAACCATCAAAAGTGTCACGAAATCGCGACGAATTCTCCTTATGGCATCCAGATCGCAAAAGCGTCGCGATATCGCGACAGTTTTCTCCATTCCGCTGGTAAGCCAAAATTGTCGCGAAATCGCGACGAGATTTTCATACAGTAGCCATCGCCAAAAAATGTCGCGATATCGCGACAAAATATCCACTTTGCACCACATCAGCAAAATGGTCGCGATTTCGCGACGGGTTTTCCTTATGACACCAGATCGCCAGAAGTGTCGCGATATCGCGACGGTTTTTCCTTTCGGCGCCCAGTTCTCAAAACTGTCGCGATATCGCGACGAATTTTCCTTTCGGCGCCCAGTTCTCAAAACTGTCGCGATATCGCGACGAATTTTCCACTTTGCTCTCCATCTGCAAAAGTGTCGCGATATCGCGACAATTTTTCCAGTTAGCCCCAAATTGCCAAAACTGTCGCGATATCGCGACAACTTAACCATGCGCCTTCCCCGAGGGCCGCGATGGCGCGACATGTCGCGATATCGCGACATGTCGCGATATCGCGACAAAAACCCGCCAAAGGCCGAGAGGGCGCAACCTGTCGCGATATCGCGACAAAAACCCGCCAAAGGCCGAGAGGGCGCAACCTGTCGCGATATCGCGACATGTCGCGATATCGCGACAGAAACCTTCCTTAGCATAAAAACACTGCACATCATTTCAGAAAACGTTCAAGGCCTTGTCGGATCTCTGCATCCTCCACAGGCATGTCACTGTGCAGCTGCATCCCAACCTCCCTTTCAGCACCCATCTTAGCAAGGAAATCGGCCGCCTTATTGAGATCTCGATTCACATAGACAGGTATCACATCATCTAATTCCCTCCAAAGCTCTTTGATTTGGGAGACTAAGATCCGCAACCTCCAAGCTTTCGAGACAAAGTTTCTCATACAATCAAGAGCACCCACCAAGATTTGGGAGTCAGACTCAATAATAATCTTCCTGTGTCCCTGTTTGGCAGCCCAGAAGGAGGCAGATTTAATGGCAAAGGCCTCGGCTTCATTGTTTGTGGCACATCCCAGACCCTGCAGTTCCCAATAGAGCAAAGACCCAGCATGATCGCGGCACACTACTCCAATTCCAGCACTTCCCGGATTGCCTTTAGCAGCTCCATCAGTATTGATTTTGATCCATCCTTCAGGAGGAGGTTTCCAACTACCACTCACCTGCCTTTGTTGAATAACAGCTCCCTCTTCCAAAGGCTCAGAAGCAGACTGAATTTCCCCCTCGGCATGAATGGCAACCGTTTCCGCCACTTTGCTCCAAATGACTTGCCATATTCCTTCTAGAGGGGAGAAGGTTTCACGGAAAATACGGGCATTTCTCTCCAACCAAACCTGCCACCAGATAAAAAATAAACCAAGCTCCCAGCCAATTCGAAGAGCTTTGGATTTAAATCTACCTTTCTTCCAGCTTTCCCAAATGTTGTTTCGAGACAAGACCCCATTAGCCTGAAGTTTAAAGTGGGAGAACCAACGCTTCCAGATCTGTCGTGTGAAAGAACATTCAAACATTAGATGATCCGCCGTTTCCTCCTGCTTGTGGCATAACACACATTGGGAAGGGCCAATGATGCCTCTGAGTCTGAGATTGTCATAGGTGAGAATTCCATTATGCAAAAACTGCCAGGCGAAGAAGTTCACTTTCGGCCAGCCCTGGGGATGCCATATCTTTCTCCAATCATGAACCAAAAAAAAGTGTGGAGGGGGCTCTGGGAGGATCTCACCATATCCCTCTTTCACAGTATAAACCCCAAGGCTCCCATAGCCCCAGGCCAGTTCATCCTCCTCATCTCTCCCAGTAAGAAACCGTTCTGCCAAGATTTTTCCCAAAGTAGGTACCAACTCCGGAGGGATTGGTATTGGCCACTCATCCAGTCGCTTAAACTTTATGATCTTGTAGTCCCCCAATTGACTAGTGTTAAAGTAGCTCTCAATTTGGATCCATCCCTTATCTTCTATAGCAGATTTTATCGGTTGCAATTCAGGAAACACAACAATAATGGGAGGATTCTGGTCCCAGGAATCAGTCCAGAACCGAGCCTTATCCCCTCTCCCCACTTTCCAAAATAGTTGATCTTTGATGAGTTGAGCTCCAAGCTTGAGCGCCTGCCACACTGGTGATCCAAAACCTTCCAGAGGAAAGCGGCCCACATCATTAGGATGGACAGAACCCAAGTATTTGCTAGAGAGAATTCTACTGAAGAGGGATGTTGGCTGAGAAATCCACCTCCAGTACAGGTTTGCCAGCCAAAGCCTTGTTGTTAAACTTGGAGCTTCTTAGTCCCAACCCTCCTTTTTCCTTGGGTTGGGTAACCTTGTCCCAGCCAACCAAGGCCCATTTCCTCTCTCCCTTGGCACCTTCCCATAGAAATATTCTAGCCATTTTATCCAGCTCTTTCCAAATAGACTGGGGAGCAGCCAAGACGGAGAATTTATAAATTGGCATGGCCTGAATAACTGACTGCAGAAAAGTTAGACGACCCCCATAACTTAACCATCTATGAGACCAATGGTTCATTCTATCTTTGATGCCATCCAATAGGTCCTTCCAAACATCTATTTTCAGTTTTTTGAAATGGAGAGGGACCCCCAGGTAAACAACTGGGAGAGAGGTCCGAGTGAAACCTAAAATCTCAATAACTCTGTCCTGTAACCGTTGATCAATATTGAAGAAGATCACTTTGGATTTATTGTCATTGATGACTTGATTAGAGGCCCGGAGGTAGACATTTAGAGTATCTCTGATTCTTCTTGCTTCCCTAAGGCTGGCCACTCCCACCAATCCAGTATCATCTACAAACTGTAAATGAGTCAAAACTTCAGCCCCGACCTTAATACCTGTTATCTGACCTTGAAGTCTTCTTCTCAGAAAGAGTCTACCCAATCCTTCAGCCAAGATGAGGAAGAGATAAGGAGAGCAAGGGTCTCCTTTCCGCAGGCCACGAGAGGCACCAAAAGGAGGCGAGGGAAGTCCCTTGATAAGAACAGAGTATGAAGGCGTAGAAATACAGCTCATGACCCAGTCTGTCCAGTCCTGAGAGAAACCAAAGGCAGTCAACATCTTTGCCAAGAAGCCCCACTCCACCCTGTCATAAGCCTTGGACATATCCAGTTTAATGAACATTCCTTTGTTCCCAGATTGGTGCATTGTATGGATAGCCTCCTGTGCAAGAATCACTCCATCCAAGATTTGCCTCCCTTCAACAAAACCCCCTTGCTCTGGGGAAATTATATTATGCAGGATAGGTTTTAACCTTTCAGCCATAATCTTAGTAATTATTTTATAGATCACATTGCATAAGGCAATAGGTCTAAAATCAGATAAATGAACCCCCCCCGCTCCTTTTGGAATTAAAGTAATGAAGGTATGATTTAGAGCCTTGAGCATTCTTTTATTGGTTCTGGACTCCTCGATGGATGACCATAACATCTTCCTCCAGGGTATCCCAAAAGGCCTGGAAGAACTCAATAGGGAAGCCATCAGGACCAGGCGATTTACCAGTACTCATCCCAAAGACCACCTTCTTAAGTTCATCTCTATCTATAGGTCTAAGTAGGGCCTGGTTCTCTTCAGGAGAGATTATAGAAGGAATGACAGCAATAACTTCATCTTGGGCTGCCCCATCTTGCTCCATACTTTCCTTAAAGAGTTTTGAGAAATACTCCATTGAGTGGGAGTGCATACCAGGAAGAGTGTCAAAAGAGTATCCATTCTCATCTTGAAGGAAATCCATATTATTCACTTGTCTCCTAGCACGAGCGAGAGCGCTGAAAAATTTTTGTATTTCTGTCTCCTTCTAATAACCAAGTATTTCTTGCTCTCTGTTTCCAATAAATCTCTTCTTGATTATCAATATCCTCAACCGCTTTGCGCAAAGCATCATCCTCGGATTTAAGGTGCTCGAAAATGTTTCCTTCCCTGAAATGTTTTTGCACCTCATCCCATCTGGCCAACAAGGGGGCCCGTTGGTGCTGGAAGTCTGATTTGTTAGTTTGCCTCCACTGTTTCAGCTTACACTTGACAAATTGAAGCTGTTTGTGAAATTTGAACATTGCAGTCCCAAAAGGTGGGCGGCCATCTTCCCACCACTGAGGAATTTTTCTTCGGAGATCTTCTTTTTGCAACCAAAAATTTTCAAATTTAAATGGTTTATGGTACTGCCCTGTCATAGCCCCTCCCTCCAGTAAAATGGGAAAGTGGTCTGAAACTGGGCCTTCCAAAATCTGAAATTTAATATTCCATTTCACAAATGCTTCCTCCGAGACCGGAAACCGGTCTAGTTTTACCTTCCTACTGTGTGGCTCTCTTCTCTTATTAGTCCACGTAAAATAAGTACCAGGACCTTTGATATCAACAAGGTGAAAGGCCTGGACTTGAGCAATCAGAAGCCTATCCCCTGGATCCAAAACTGGGAAACCACCTTCCTGATCCCTGGCAGATAATTTGGCATTAAAATCCCCAGCAATAATCCAATCGCAATCTTCCCGGGAGGATCTCATTGAATGAACAACATTCCATTGAAGCCGCTGGCCATCAATGCTTTGAGCCCCATAGAAGTTTGTAATTAAAACCTGTTCAGCTGTAACAATGTTCTTAAAGAGAGATGTGAGAACACCCCTCCAAGTTGTATGTTCTATTGCTATCCACACCGAGAGGGTTCCAAAGAGTAACAATCCCCCCGAAGCTCCTTGGGCCGCCACATCCATATATCCAGCGCCCCTCCATATTCTACAAGCAATTTTACATATAAGATCTGAAGACATTTTTGTTTCCTGAAGGAGCAAAAAGTCTTGTTTTGTGTCTTCCTAAAAGTCTTTGAACAACAGATTGATGGGTTCTACTGTTTAAACCCCTTACATTCCAGGATTGTATAATCATTGGAAACCTTGGGAGCAATAAGAGTCAATTGTTCTCACCGATCCTCCATTGATCAGCTTGTCCCCTTGCGCTACTAGTAGATCCTTATTGGATTTTCTACCAGCTCCTTGGGAATTACTATTCTTAGACCTCTTTTCCACCTGGGTAATCCCCAACGCTGGTCTTTCTCTGTTCTTTTCTGCACTTCCCATGTTGACATCCTTAATAACTGGTTGTGCAGGGGAATGAATTACCATAGCCCCTAGGTTCTCTGGCTGCAAAGTCTCAGGGGTTTCAATCACCTGTTCTAAGACAGGAGTAGATGATAGAGGAGCATGAGAGTGGGTGTTAGTATCCTCAACATTCCCATCCACTCCTTCCATGACTTGGTCTTCTTGGTCTACAAGGGATTTGAAGATTTCATATCGATTGGTTGGCTTGGTTTGGGCCTGCTCTTTGCCATTTCTCTTTTTGTTTTTCCTCCGCTTCTGCTGTTCAAAGCCATCTTTCTGGGCATCAGAACCCTGGGGGATATTGAGGGGTTCTTTGACCGGAGTGAACTTACCCTCTCTGGGGCGATTTGGCGCTCCCGACGGAGCTTCCGCTTTTGTGGTCAGGCTATTTGGGCAGAACCTAGCCAAATGGCCATGCTTATGGCAGACTCTGCATCTAAAAGGTAAGGCTTCATAGTCTAGCTGCTGTATCCAGGTTAGTCCTGCCAACTCCAATTCCACCTCGGCTGGAAGTGGCTGGCTAATGTCCATTTCTACGCATATTCTAGCAAAGACAGCAGTATTTCCTTCCATGGTATCTCTTGAAACTCCCAAATATCTACCTAGAGAATTACCAATCAACTCAAGGATCTGCTCACCCCAAAACTCCATTGGGAGAGCGTACAGTCGTATCCAGACCGGGACAGCCGTGGGCTCAATGCGAGGATCAAAACCCACTCTCCACGGTTGGACAAATAACCCCGCCGGGCCGTGGCTCCTCTTCTCTGATTCAAATGCTCTGTTTCTATCTGCTAAAGAAGAGAAACTAATAATAAAATACCCATTGCTTATAGGCCATAGAGAGTACTCACCAATGGGCTCCCAGTTCTGTCTCACCCAGGTGTGTAGAAAGTTCAGAGTGGGCCGGATACCCATGAATTTGCAGATCAGATCATGGGTAGCACGGTATATAATCGTATCCTCAACCAGTTTTGGTTCTATGACAATCTTAGGCCTGGACGCAGATTGTGGAAGGCAGCCGTTAACTCTGTTTGCAGGTAAACCCTTTCCAGCATTCTTAAATAGCATTTGATAAGCACTTCGTTGAGCTTCATCGGAGGAAGATGCAGGGTTTTCTTTTAATATATCAGCATATGAGCTTTTCTGCCCATCGATAGATCCTGGAGGAGACCCCATTGGGCCCTCCCAAGGCAACGAACGATCCTTCAAAGTAGTGTAGATTCAATCCACAGGAGGACCTGGAAGAATCTTCCAACCAGAGACCCTGGAGCTTCGCCCGGTGCCTGCACAGAAGGTTTCCCGCCAAATCGCCAGAGCTCGAACTCGGATCCATGGCAGAACAATTTGATCGATTATATAATATTATTATTAATAATATTAATTTGTATTTTCTAATGCATTAAGGTGATTTTTTAAGTAATATGAAGTGTAACAGTTATAATACAAATGAGGGCTACACTTATCGGAGCCTTCTTCCTTATATAAAGGAAGGATATATTATTTATTAATGATACATTATTTAAGATGTCAAATTTTATTTATAAGCAGGTCATAATTATTATGTAAAGGTTGAACATTGTTCCAAAACAACTTAAATATGAAACTTAGCCTGTTTTATCAAAGATAATTTATTTCAATTATTTTAATTTTATTGATAGATAAATAATAAAATTCATGCATGAGATCAAAAAAGAGATGGAGGGAAACAAGAGCGCACGAGGGAGGGGAAATCCACATGGGAGAGGAAGAGGGTTTGGGCGTGGATCCCGTATGGGATCCGATGCAAGCCCTATTGCAGATGATGGTGACGACTTTGTTATAGACAGGCATGGGGATAAGCATACAAATGAGTGTAGAATCTCTAGAGATAGATCGCATGAAGACCTACATGGGTTGATTCATGAGTTTACCGCATCTGAGAATCCTTTATTTGTTGAGTCGATGCCTGATGAGGGCATTTTGAAGGATGATGAAGGAGATACGAAATCCTATTTGTTAAAATTGGTAGAGATTGTAGCGAAAGCCAAAGGAAAAAAGGCTCGAAACCAAGCTCATCGATAAAGAAGACAGAGCCCGTGCCTAGTATGCAAAAAAAGACGTCGATGATCAGTCATTACGGCTCTGTGGTTGTTTCAAAACCATCATGGGTGGATGATCTACTGCATGAGCATGGCATGAAAGGTGAAATTGTTGATGATTTCAAATCTGGGAAAGAAGAGGGCATGCAATCTATTTCGCCAAAGAAAGCTTCTTTTGCATCAATGCTTAAAAAAGACAACCAACCCAGTGATGCTACTATCAAGGGTTTCGATGCAATAGACTATCACATGTGTGAAGATCAGGGTGACATCAATGGGGTGCCTATGTATTCCAGTAAAGGGGAACAGGAAGAGGATTTGGTGCTCAAAATGGATCGCTTGGATTCGGAATGGCTGATGAGGATGACGAGTTTACATTCAATGCTGAAGACTATGCAGAGTACAAGAATGCTAAGAAGGATTTTGAGTCTAAAGGTATTATTTTATTCTTCCTTTGAAGGGTTCCAAATGAAGCAAATTTTAGAAATGGATTCGTCTCAACTGGGAAGCGAAAGGGTTGCATGTTAAATATTACTGGGGATTAGGAGGGCGGTATGTTTCGGTTCTTTTTGAAAGGGCAGATGCTGCCAGACATGTTTTGCAATTTGGCACTTGGAATATTGTGGGATCCACTTCATTTGTTCAGACATGGCGGCCTAATTTTGATCCAAAAAATGGTTCTCAGGCCCGTTATCCTTTATGGATCAAATTTTTCACCATAAAAATAGATCTTAGATGCATGCTATGATCAATGGCTCAAAGGTTTGGAAGGATTTTACTGGACCCTTCCAAAAATATGTCTCATATTCAGCCTGTGGGTGTGTGTTGAGGTAGATCTGCAGCGCAAGTTGCCCAAGCATTTAAATATTCTCACTCTGGATGGTCCAATATTACAAGAGGTGCGTTATCTCAACCTACCCAATGCTTGCTTTAGATGTCAGTCCTTGGATCATATGATTAGGGACTGCCCACTTTGCAAAAATCAACAATCAAAGAATGTCAAGGAAAACAATGAAGCAGAAGAGACTTCCAATTCAGTGGAACAAGAAGGAAAGGAGAAGGCATCCATGGCTCCAGAGAAAGGGGAACACTCACAGGGTGTGGGCCCTGCTTCTGATCAATAGGAATGGAAAATTGTTCAGAAGAGAAGAGAGTTAAGGAGTTCCCCTTTCAGACCAAATAAGTCAAGGAAATGTTGGGCTTCAGAAGGGAATAACATTCTTGTGCAAGGTGGTGCTTCAAAAGGAGAGATGAGTTTGGGCATGCCTGTTGTAGGGGAGGATTCTGGGACTCCGCAATGGAACACTCCTATTGTGGCTATGGTGCAGGGAGGTAGTGATAGTGTTGATAGTGGAAGCAATAGGTTCCAGGTCCTCAACTCCCTGGTTAATCAATGAAGTTTGACATAGTTTCATGGAATGTTAGGGGGATGACACTCCCTACTCGTAGGACTTTGGTTAGCAGTTATCTCAGAACTGTTTGTGCTGATGTGGTGTACCTTTAGGAAGTCAAGATATTTGGTTTTGAGCTTCATAATTGTTTAAGTAATTTTTAGGAAGGAACTTGGTGGAGTTCTTCTCATTGGCATGGCTCTGGAGGAGTTGTTTTTGCTATTAGACAATGGCTTGCTTCTCTTTTACTCAATTGGGGTGAATATCCAGAAGGTCATATTATCTGGGCAACTTTTGTTGTGGTCGGGCAGGTTGTTGGTATTTGTTCAGTGTATGGCCCTAATTTGGCTAGGGATAGGGAAATTTTATGGGATTGGATGCATGCAAATATTCTTGATGCATGTTGGATTCTTGGGGGTGACTTCAACATGGTTGAATGGGAAGGTGATAGGGAGGGTGGCTCGGGCAGTTGTGTTGTTGGATCTAAAAAATATTCTTGGTCCAAAATTAAGGCCACTCTTCAGGTTTTTGATGCTAACTTCAAACAAAAGCACTTGGAGTCAAGAGGTTGGTTTACATGGTCCAATAGGAGAGCAGGAACTGACAGGGTGTTTGCTAGATTGGATAGGTTGTATGTTGACAATCTATTCACTTGTGTTGGTAGAGGAACGAGATCAGTTGATGTGGATCTTGGAGCAATTGGTTCTGATCATACCCCCATTCACTCTTGTATTCATGTTGGTGCTATGATGGTGGAAAAAAGAAATTTACCTTTTAAATTGAATGTGTCTCATCTGGAATCTGGTGATTGTAGAGAGCTGATCAGATGTGTCTGGAATCTTGAGCCCAGACCCTTTGAGAAAGGATGGATTTCTTGGTGGGATGCAGCTATAAAAAGAGTGGTCAAATTTCTAAGAGGATGGGGTAGACTTTTGGCACGGGGCAGAAGAAGAAATATGAGATCTCTTCGTCAAAATTTGGAGATGGACAGGAAGAGATTGGAACTTGATCCCTTCAATGTGAATTTACAAGGAAAAATTGTGGCTCTAGAAGGGGAAATCAAAAATTTGGAGGATTACATAGGCAGAGGAGCTAGAGTGAGAAGCAGGCTACAGTGGCTGAAGGAGGGTGATACCCCGAAACAATTTTTCTTCAACCATATTCGAAGTAAAAATGCTACTGAGAAAGTTCTTGCTCTACAGAAAGAAGATGGCACTCATACTAAAGATGAAACTAAAATCAGGGACCTTTTTGAGAGATATTTCAAACATATTTTTGCTGCCTATGAAGATTCCATTTCTATCTAGCATGCTCGAGAGCTGGTCAGAGAATGTGTGCCTAAGAAGATTGCCAGCTATGAGAATGATCATTTATCTTCTAATTTTTCTAAAGAGGAGCTCTTCAATGCTCTCTCTAAAATGAAAAATGGTAAGTCACCTGGCCCTGATGGTTTACCAGTTGAGTTTTACAAATATATGTGGGATTGTATTGGAGATGATTATACTAAGTTGATTCAAGAAGTTTTTGATGGAGCTGGTTTCTCACCATGGTTAAATCAAGGGGTCATTAGGTTGATTCCTAAAGGTAGCAATAAAGATAAAATTGGTGGTTGGCGACCAATTACTCTCTTAAATGTCTCTTACAAAATTGTAGCTAAAGCTCTTGCTCTGAGAATGAAGAATATTGCTTCTAGAATTGTGAGAGAGGAGCAAACTGGTTTTGTAAAAGGTAGATTTATCCTTGATATAGTTTTATCCATTTGGGAAGCTATGGAATGGGCTGAGGAGACTGGACATCAGGCTCTTTTTTAAAAATAATGATTTCGATAAGGCTTATGATAGAGTGGATTGGACTTTCATTTTTAATATGTTGGAATGGCTTGGATTCAATGGTGCTGCGGTTCAAAAAATCAAAATGCTCTTCTCTTCAGCTTCATCCAAGGTAGTGGTTAATGGTAAATTATCTGAGGATATCCAATTGTTCAGATCCATCAGACAAGGCTGCCCTTTGGCTCCTCTGCTCTTCGTTCTCTTTGTTGATGCTTTGGGCTACATGCTGGAACACAGAAGGATGGTTGGATGTATTAGAGGGATCTCTCTTCTCGAGGGACATTTGTTGAATAGTCATTTTGTTGATGATTCCTTTCTTACTATCCAACTAGATAAGAACTCAGTTTTGGGTATGCAGGATTGTCTTCAGTAGTTCTATCTTGCCTCTGGTGTAGTTGTTAGTGAAGCAAAGTCTGATTTTTGGCTTGTTGGAGCTGACTCTCTTCCTGGAGGAATTAGTGTTGGATGGAGGAGAATTGGGGATGGAGATATTGTAAGGTACTTGGGCATTCCCTTTGGCAAAAGGGTTTCTCTTAAGTCCATGTGGGACTGGTGCATGGACAAATTTGAGAAGAAGATTCAGATATGGAAGCATAAGATGATCTCCTTTGCTAGAAAGCTTACTGTGGTAAGAAAAATTCTTCAGGCTTACCATATGTATTATTCGTCTTGTTGGTTGCCCAATTCCACTCAATATAAGAAGTTGGAGACATGCATTAGGAATTTTTTATGGTCCAATATGGATGGTACTAGGAGGGTTCCTCTTATAGCATGGAAATATTGTACTATTCCTAAGGCGGGTGGAGGTCTTGGCCTATTAGACATTCAACTTCAAGGTAAGATTCTTGCTTCGAAGTGGATCATCAGATGCTTAGATGATGATATTGGATGGCAACGTATGCTCAGGTACAAGATAAAAAATTATGTGAATCTTGATGGCTTCCATGGGTAGTTCAGCTTTGAGGACATTGTGGGACATCCTAAAAAATTCAAAATCAGAGGATGCATTTTGATTAAAAGAATTTGGGAAGCTTGGAAAGTGGTGGTTAAAGGGCTTAATTGGGACTATTTGGAGAATAGAAGAGGATGGACGCTCTCTTCCAAGGCAATTTGCCTTTGGAAGATGAATGGGATTTATACTTCAGATATTCCCAATCATCAGTGTAAAATATTGAGTAAGAAAGGAATTTTTAGATAAGTTGATCTCTGGGATGAGAATTCTGGTCAATGGATTCCGTGGTAGCAACTACTTGTTAAGTTTAAATTGAAGCCTTTAGATAAATTTGTGGTGCAACAAATTCAGGGCCTTTTGCCATCTGAGCAACTTTATAAGCTTACAAATGGTCTTCCTGGTCCTATCTAGAGAGACTAGATATGGCTTTATGGTAAGCCAATTTGGTGCTTCAAATCGGCTAAGCTTTACCATTTGATGACTCCTTATATTCCCTTAGGGGATGTTTTGAATGCCATATGGGGTATTACTTGTCCTTTCAAGAAATGGAGGAAACATTTGGTAGGAGTATGGAGGTTTCGAGTCTCTATGCAGTTAAAGGTGTTTGCTTGGCTGGTCATTATGCAGGGCCTGCAAAGTAAGGCTAGGCTTGCTAAATGGCTACTTTCTTCGGATAAATGCTCCAGTTGTGGATGAAGTGAAACCATTAAACATATTTTCTAGGATTTCCCAAGAGCAAGGAAGGTGTGGAAAGAGGCAAAGTGGATATATAGTCTGGTGATTCAGGAACAACTTAGGTGGAAGGTGATTTTGTTTGGGGACCAACCCAATTGTGCGACTTTCAGAAGGATTTTCTGGCATACTATTAGACTCTCTATTTTTTCATCTTATGGAAGGATAGATGTAATTTGGTCTTCAATAATGAAGACTCTATTGTTGCTCTCACTGTAATTCGGGCCCATACTTTAATTACTAAGCAGTTGAAAATTTTCAGGTCTGATATCTTGAAATATTACCTTAGAATTGACAAGGGGCTTAGAGCGGATTGCTTGCTGCTTTTGCGCAAGCTGATGTAAGTTTGGAAGGCTTGTTTCTTGTCTGTTGTTGATGTACCTTATTGATTATTCTTTAATATGATGTATTTTTTCAATAAAAAAAAATTATGCATGAGATCAATCTTAACTTGAAGTGAGTCTGAGGGGACAACGTTGGTATTAATTATAGTAAGATATTATTCAATTATAATTATATTATTTATAATATTTTATAATTAATTCAAATTGTAGTGAGGGTACAACGTTGGTATTAATTATAATAAGATACGATTCAATTATAATTATATTATTTTTAATATATTATAATTAATTTAAATTGTAGTGTGGAGGAGTTTGTGAGAGGGTGGGTATGTGTATGGTTGTGTATTTGGTTCCTATTGATAAGCTCAATTATTACCTTATGAGATATCATAAATGTGTTTGGCCCCTATTGATAAGCTCAACTTTCATCCTTATGAGAGATCATGGTGGGATAGAATGCTTAGCCCCGAGCGTTGGTCATAAGAGTTTCTCACATTAACCAAATATATATATATATATATATATAAGATTAAAAAACTAATATTATCAATTAAACATATATTATTTTATTTTTGAAAAGAAATAAAGTTGTCTAAAATTATAAGTAATGATCTATTATTTTAAAAATATTAATCTTTTATGATTGATGTTAAATGATGAATTTTTTTACCTTTCTAATTTTTTTTTTTAAAGCAAAAAACCCCTGCGGGGCCACCTTAGTCTGAGAGACCACGAACAGGGGGTTCTACACCGTTAAAGTCACCTAGGAGTCGCACCCGACCCTGCCCGCACCAATATTATCAATTGGATTTTGGATACCCAATTCAAATTTTTCATAGGGTGGAGATTTGAACCTGGGACCTCCCTTAGAGGATTGTCCTCTCCTCTCCAACTCACCTACAACACCTGGGTACCTTCCTAATTTTTAGCTTCTCAAAGAGCTTATGCATAAAATTTGTTATGTGTTGATATAAGTAGGTTCCATGTTATTATAAGTTTTGTATTTTAATATGAAAGGATTCATTTTTTCCATTCTTTTTATGTGTAAAAGAAACATACCATCTTCTTCTGGTATGGGGCATTTGGAACAAAAAAAGGAAAAATAAATCTTGAAACAAAAAAGAAAAGGAAACTAAGAGGAATGTCAATTTGAAAAACAATAAACAAATATCATCAATGTTAACAAGAGTAAGGTTAAGATTAAAAATAATAATAAAAAGTAATATCAAAAATAATATCTTAGATATCGAGACGAGGCGAGCTAAGCGTTGGCACAAAACATAATTTTTTTAGAGGATCGATTGACGAGGGCAACCAATGAAATCATGTAGACTAAATTAATTTACTATAGAGGAACGATGAGGGCAAGCAATACAATGGAAGTCAAAGTAGAGAAAGTAAGAGGTCAACAATCTATTGCAAAGAATCGACGAGGACAACTAGTCCATCGATAGGATTACTTGCTTTACCAAGTGGACTTATTTGTATTTACCAAGGTTTACGGTATCACAGATGAAGTGGGAGCTATAGTGTGCAAACTAGAGAGTCAAAAATGAAGGAAAATTTTCAAATAACAAACCCTAGGAGCTATAGAGTATAGTGAGAGGATTTTGTGTTGCTCAGAGTAGAGGAAGATTCAATTCATTTTACAATCTTGATATCTTCAGAATGGCAAAAGAGTAAGGGGTTCATTTGGAGTGTACCATGATTCAAACCCTTACCATGAACATAATGAATATTATTTTCAAATTTTTTTTGAAGCAAAGGGATGTCAGGAGAAATAAGAGACAAGAACAAGTGTGAGTTGGGAGGGAGTGCAAGCTGGGAGGGAGTGTGAGCTAAGAGGAAGTGTGAACCAGGAGCAAGTAGATCAAAGAGGGAATGTGAGCTAGGAGGGAGTGCAAGCCAGGAGTGAGCCTTATCCCCACTAGCTAGTATAGAAGGAAAGTCATATTTAAAAGTCCTAATGGAAAGTGAGGATTCCTTGGATGGAAGTATGGATGCCCAAGTTGAGATAAGTGGAAGAGCAAATATATGGTAAGTTCGATCCAAGTAGCAGTTGCACTATAAGTGACCATCAAGGATGAGATGATTGAGCAAGATATAATGATTTTGAAAAGCAAGGGGGTAATATGTAATTTCCATAGATCCTAGACAAGGTTTTTAGATATTCAAGATTGGATCAAGTGAAATTGGGGAATGAATTCAAATTACTCTATGATTTTTCTTATCATCTTTTCTAATTTAGAAATAAAGGAAAAAATATTGATTGGTGTACCATGGTTTAGAGGGAGATATGCTCTTTATTTAAGACCATGGAATGAAATTTTTCTATTGAGACAAAATCTATTAAGAAGCTTTCGATTTGGGTTGGGATTATTGGAATTTCATATCAGCTTATCAATAAGGATGTCTTGAAGAATATTGGAAACACCCTAGGAGAATTCATTAAGGATTAACTATTAAGAAGCAGAAACATGTTATATATACCAGAATATGTGTTGCTATGGATATTTCAAAACCTTTGCCACAATCCATTAAGATTCAATTTTAATAAAGAGAATGAGATCAACAAGAGGATTATGAAAATATCACATTTCATTGCCATAATTGTCATGAGACTAGCCACTTGGCAAGAGTTTGTAAAGTGAAAACTACGAAGAAAGAGAGCAAATTATGGTCAAAATATAAACTTTAAGATGAATCAAGAAAATCATACATTAATAGAAAGTAGATCAGATCAAAGATATTCCACTCCTAAAGAAGGGGCAAAGAAATCCTATCTACAACATCTTATGAAAAATGCCACCATAACTCACTTGGATCAACAATTAGAAGAAACAAATAAGGATATAAGGGATGAGAAAGCATAATATGTAAGTTCAAGTTTGTAAGGAATTAACAGTGCACAAGTAAATGTGGAGGAAAATCCTAACACAAAGACAATAAAAGAGGTCAAGATCTTTCCAGGTAAATCATCTTCATTTTTCTCAAGTAGTATAGAATCCTCTCCTGGTAATAAAAGTGAAAGTGGTATAGATGTTATCCCTTGCACTTTAGGGTTTCAAGAGCATCATAACAAAGAAATGAGGATGGAGGAATTTTGTAATAATTTAGGGATAAGAAGGTAATTGCTTTGAAAATGTCCTTACACTTTAAGGTTTCTAGGGCAATATAAAGAATAATGTGCTTTTGAGGTTATTCCTTGCTCTATAAATCCTGCACAACAATACAAACCTATAGATGATAAGTCTTACTTTGAGCAATGTGAGAAGATTGAAGAGATGGATGAAGATGAAAGTATTGGTGGAAATGAAAAAAAAAAGAGGAAGACCCAATAAGCAAAAACAAAGAGAAAAAGAAACCCAAAGGGATACTGATATGGGAAAACAAAAGCAAATATTGCAAGTGTCAACAAGAAGTGGTACTAAACCCACAAATAAAAACAAAAAATAACAATGAAAATAATATGTTGAAATATTATGGGCATGAATAAGAATCCTAAAAAAAGGTATTAAGAAACTCTTAAACTATTATAGACAATATATTTATATTTATAAATATGAAAAATAGACAACAAATATTTTATGCATTCATGGTGTTGAATTTTATCTTGACAAAATTTCAATTTTAGAAGGCATATGTATGAAATGATAAAAAGGAGTTGATTGTTAAAACTTAGCAGTGAGGAAGATGATAAATCTCTTTGATAAGAAATGTAGATGAATAATATTTTTTATAGAAAGGCAGGTCGGATATGATTTAACTAATTTTATAGAAATGTAATAAGAGCAAAGTAAAATTTTGTTTTTGTAATGGGAGTGACCCCTAATAGAGGCCACACATAGCTTATTAAAAAAAATGATATTTTAGAAGATTAGGGATATGAATAAGATCCCTATAAAAAGAGTTATCAAGCAATTAATAGTCTATTATAGACTTGATTTTATTCTAATATAGGAAGTAAAATTAAGTAGTAAGAAATTTAAATATGTATTTAAAAATTTCTAGAAGATAGAATCATTGTTTAACCCTTTCTATAAAGGAGCTTTATGGGATATTGTCATAATATGGGACAAATATAGATGGGATGGACAATTGCTAGAACTAAGAAGTAATTAGGTCTTGGCAGAGTGGTGAGTGGGAGACACTCATTACAAAGAAGTCAAAGGTTTGAGTCCCCTTGACATCAACAATACCCCTTGTGGTATTAGGACCCCATGTGCATGCATAACATCACCAAAGAAAAAAGTAGTTGAATTGTTGATATTTTTTACAAGAAAGAGAAAAACATCAAACTTGGAGTTATAAATATATATGCTTCAACTACAATTACTCTTCATAATATATATTTGAAGGATCTTAGTTTATTTATATCAAATTCAATAATGATTCATACTTATAATGTATGGATTCTAGGGGGCTTCAATGTAATTCTATCTCTTTTGCAAAAGAATAATACTCTTAGATGGTCTACATAAATGGAGTATTTCGCTTCCTTTGTCAATTCAAACTGGCTTTTGAGATGTTATCCCTTTAAGGTTTTAAAATATATAAGATAATAGATATATTAGGTAAACTTATATAGCCAAAATATTGGACAATTTTTGCTTATCTAATACATGGTTGCAAAAAGAGTGTATAATCACTTTAGATATTTTGTTGCAAGCAAGATCAAATCACAAACTCATTCTATTTAAATGTGGTCTACTTAATAGAGGTAATCCAAATCCATTTTCATTTTAGTCTATGTGGCTTCAAGATCCTAATTTATTCCAAATAGTTATGCTATGGTGGGATGAAGCAAGGTTTGAAGGATCATGTATTTATAAGTTTTTTCAAAAGATGAAATATCTAAAGGTAAAAATCAATATTTGGAATGTCAAATATTTTAGTAACATAATAAAAATAAAAGAGAAATTTAAATCCAAGCTCAAGAATTCGCAATAAATAGTAGAAATTGATGGAATGGATAAATATATTTATATGCAAGAAAAATAATTATTTTTTTGTTATCATAATGTATTGCAAGAGTCATATTGGGCCCAAAAATATAGAGAGAGAGATGGCTTAAGGAAGGGGGTAAAAAACCAAGATTTTGCATGCAACAACCAAAATAGATTTATCCTTTTGTTGAATTAAAAAGATTCAATTTCAAATGAAATAATTATTAAGGAAGAAGAAGATATTAAGAAGGAAACAATTAATTATTTCAAAGATATTTTTTCAAAAGTTGGGAAAGATAAAGAGGCTCAAGGTAAGTTGTAAAATATTCTAGAAATCATTACAAAAGATAAAATAAAATCTTGCTAAGGAAGATCTCTAGGGAAGAGAGTAGTTTTTCTGTTTCTATCTTAATAAGACATTGGCCTAGATGGATTCTACAAATTTTCCATAAAAGTTAGATTTGTTGAAGAATGATATTTTGGTTGTGGTTCAAAGGTTATTGTTGATCTAGGGAATAGTTTTGACTTCTAAATTGGATTTTGTGCCCTCAAATATGAGGTTCAACAAGGTTGGATGGGTTTGACAAAGGCTATTATTAGGCCAACTCCCCACTATCCTCATGTGGATCTCTAATATAAACTAAAATGCATAAAAATAAAGTGTGAAAAGAAAAATGCATGAAAAGTAAAGTGTGAAAAATAAAAATTTCATTTAGTTTAGAGTGCAAGAAAGTGAAAACAAATATAGCTTTTACACCATAGCAAGGATAGTGTGTGATCAATAAACACATAAGAAGTCAACTAACATTGATGTCCACCCATTTGTTTGATTTATAAAATTGATAAGCGAATGACCAAATGGACTAGAAGGGTTATGCCATAACTATCATGCACTTAGCAAATCAAGAGTGTGATGCCACTGATGAAATGCATGAGGACTTGCTAGTTTTTTTTGAACTACTTGCAAATTTATTACAACCTCATGAGTATAAATCATAATGTGAGTTCATAGAGTGTATCTTTGAATTATCATGGTCAAAAGATCATTACAATGAGGGCCCTAGGCCCCTTTTTATAGTAAAATTTTATCCTTAAGTTACTTGGGGCAAAAAATAATTACTCTTAGAAAAGTAAAAAATTGGAGGTAACTTTAGCAAAATTTTACACCTCCAAATGTTGCATGCCCCTAATTATGCCTCTAACACGCTTAGAAGGCTCCAAAAATGCTTAATGCATCACTAAATACCAAAAATTAACTTTTTGGAATATTTTCCTTGTGATCCATATTGTTCTTTACTTCTATTGACTATTTGAGTGATTCTCTCACATTTACGAGTGACTGGCTTACATTTATAAGTAAATTGACACTTTTTGTCAAGCAAATTAGCACCCTTTATTGAGGGAATCAACAAATTTCATTGAGTAAATTGACATCCTTTTTTGAGTGAATCAACATCTTTTGTTGAGCAAATTGCTCCCTTGAGCCACTTAGTCAATTTTGGGAGTGCATTGCTCCCTTGAGCTAATTGGTCCATTTTACAAGCAATTCACTCCCTTAAGTTAATCAATCTATTTTGGAGATAGTCAAATTTTGTTAATTTACAAGTTTTGTTATTTTGCAATGTTGTTCCTAGGTTTGAAAAATCTATTTTCTATGGCTAATTCCTTGGAATTAAAAGATAGTATCTAAGATACTATAGCTATAATAAGATAGATCAATGCTACTTTTATTGCATTGGTTCCTAAGAAAGGTAAGATAAAATATTTTGATAATTCTCATCCAATTAGCCTTTGTAATATGATTTAGAAGATCTAATCTTAAAAATAATGGAAAATAGATTGAAAAGCATTCTAGATTGTGTTGTCTCAAAGAAGCAAAGTAGTTTTGTTCATGATAAATAAAATATTGATGATATTTAATCATTGCACAAGGGGCCATACATTATTTTATTTCCATAAAAAAAATAGTTATGCTAATAAAGTTGGATATGAACAAAGCATATAATAGGGTTTGTTGTATGCCTAAGGGCATTGCCCATTGTCAAAAGTGCTCCCTTGGGAAGGTGGAGACCATAGTTCAAATTCCTTAGGCATCGTAGAACCAAAGGGTGTGTCACACCAGTGCCATAAGCTACATTAAAATTTTACCTAATGTAACTAGAGGTTATAGTGGCAACAAGGAGCAAGATTTGAACCCATGACGAGGTGATGAAAAAATGTGACGATTTACCAATTCCTCTAGTATATGCAAAAAAAGAAGGTTTTTTGGAGTTTTTTGCATAATATTCTCATGAAATTTGGTTTTTTTCAAGGTTTGTGTAAATGGTTAGATGTTTTTATAGCTCTCCAAAATATTATATTTTGATCAATAGTTTCTAGCTAGAGACTTTGAATTATCTCATGGACTCCACCAAGGTAAACCACTATCTTCTTATCTCTTTATTATTCTTGTCAAGCATTGATAATGTAGCACAATGGTGATATTCCACACTTGGAGGGATAATTAGGAAAGATAGTTAGATTTCTCAACCAATTTCATAGCCTATATGGCTTGTATCATCTCTTCTATGACGACCCTGTATAACATCATAGTTAGAAGACCTAGTCTGAGGTCCAAATGGTTTGGCATAATAGTCAGATGGATTGCTCTCCAAGTTAGACAAACTAAGCTTGCATGGAATGGCCTAGCACTACCCTAGATGACCATGTATGGACAGAGTATGAAAATAAGAATATAAACAAAAATGACCCTACATGGAATGGCCTAACACTAGCCTAGATGACCCTGTATGGACATAGTATGACAATAATAATATAAACAAAAATGATCTAGAAATTATATCTATAGTACTAACAATGGATATAAATACATGCAAACAATATACATAGAACAATGGTTGAATGATGACTTGATATTAAAAAGATACTACATTACATATGAGCCTATACAAATACACTCAAATATGTGTATGAATTATTTAATGAACATACCCTCTACAACATGTACATATTATAACCAATGCACTATCTATCCTCAACATGTACAATGTCTACCCTCTATATATCCAATGTAATATGTACAATATCTCCATGTGTACAATGCACTATGTACCTTCTCAAATGAATGAAGGGATCTATTTAAACTTGAGGAAATGTAGTTATTAGCAACTACCAACCCCAACACCTCACCTCTCTTGTTACATTGGTTTGCATTTCATTTTATTTCATCAACTAACTATAAGGTAAACTATATAACAATTAGTTTTTTCATGAATCATCCATACATGACTATAATTTAACTCAGCATTACATTATTGTATGAAATATTACAACATTATCAACTTTATCCAATTATAACAAAACTATAAAATCTTTTCCAAAACTATGTTGTGGGTGTACTTGACTTTCAATGCATTTATTTTATTTCTCTTGCTAAGGTGGTAAGTCAAAACTAATGTCAAAATTTTACCTCCTCTCTAGATTGGTCCATATCCTCATCGATGATTATTTATGCTCCTAGGAACTCTGACTGTTTTGAGGATGTGGCTATGGAACAGGTTCTCCTCTAAGCTCATATTCAAGACTTCATTTTATCTTTTTAATATCTTCATATAGGCCTTGTAATGAGACCACTAGAAGTCATAATGATGTAACTTTTGCTCAACTTGATCCAACCTAGACTTAAATTTAGCCTTCCTCTTAGTTGCTTCAACTTCCTTCCTTGCAACCATTGCTAGTTTCTCATCACGTTTGACAATCAATTGATCATTGTGAGCAATATCTTGCATTACCGCTTCCAGATTTTTCTCCCTCATTTCACATTTTAACTTTAATTATCCTATAAATTTTATCTTATTGTTACTATATCTCCCTCATATTCTCCATCTCTTTTCTCAATGATACTAGTTTTGCTTCAACATCCTACTACACTTGCCAAAGTTACCCTTCATCATCTATAATTGGTTAGCCTACTCTTCCTCTAGCTTTAGGCTACAAACCATATGCTAAAATTTCTTTAGCCCTATTTATAACCATTGAATCAAGCATGTTAGGAAATTAATTCTTGCATACTCACCAACTCATGTGCCAAATTCACATTCCTAACACTTGGAAATTTAGGCTAAGGTGCCATGTTTTTGTCATCAAAATATGTTTGCAGTGTTATCAATACCTAATAAAAATTCATTATGGAAAATTTCTAACTTCCAACATCGATTGGACACTACTCCTACCAGATCTTAGCTCCCATGGTTATATCTAATGGATCTCTATAGACTTTTTCATATGCTAATCATCGTAAGCACAACCCATAAACTTACCCAATTCTAATTCCATCATCAGTTACCACAAATGCCAATCCCCAACACAACCCACTCAAAACTCACTCTAAACCCTATCAAACAATATGATCACCTTTTTAAAAAATGCATCAACCTTCTCATTAATAGTTCACCATTAACTAGAGGTCTCCTCAAATTTAGCACTTCTATTATGAAATAATCACCTGTTTCTCCATATTCTAGATCCATGTTTGTATATGTTCAATGGTTATCTCCTTAATATCCTCCTCATCATAACATGTCAAGTTGATTTTATGTTTGGATGACTTAGCCTCTTGAATATTTGGCATACTTCCTCCTTTTGCATTAATATTCTTTCTATATATGTCCATTGTCTCCTTACCTTGATCAAATTCTTCTTTAGATTTTTGACTACTCTAACCCTTCTACATAAATAATTTTATGATATAGGTTGTTTCACCTTTTTTATTTTCTATTATAGCACCTATGATATTAGTATCATGGTCTATGTAGTTGTAGATGTCAACTCGATTGGTGGTCCCTCATACAATGGAGGTGAAGCACATCTCTTCACTTTATCCACTAATTGCCTTAGTGGTGTTGTGGAATAACTCTCTACTGTATCCACATTGTCAACATGCATTGAAACATCACCAGATAATATCTCCTCTCGATTATTTTTCCTACAATGGCAATGCCTCCATTATAATTTAAACATTGTCATCCACATCTACAATTATAGGTGTCTCCTACACCTACTACTACATAATTCTTTGCCCAAATTCTTGTGCTTCTCTTTATGCACATTGAATATTCTATGTAATAAATACATCTTGTTTTGATTGCTATCCTCTAATTTAAGCCTCACTTGAATCTACTCTCCTGGTACTTATAATGGAACCTATAGTGCATCCTCTCACAATATTACTGCTTGGTTGTGCTAGAGTTCTTGATTACACTACATTCTTTTTTAATCCACATGATTGAGTTTTCTAACTTTCTTCCACCCTTTGTGAATCACCACCTATTATCCTCGTCTCCATGGTATGCTATAGGGATCTTGAAGAAAATATTTTAGTACCTTGACTTAGTAGTTATTGTTTCTGCTACTAAGACTGTGATTATTGTTATAGTTTTTCTTGCATGTACTACCACTACTACTCCATCTATCTCTATTTATTTTCTTTCTTGATTGGTTCCTCGAAACTTTGCTTTTGCTCCTCATCTCCATATGACTCTTCACTTTCTTCATCCAAGATATTTGTCTTGTCCTCCTCATCCTCTAATTCTTCTTGTGCTTTCATCTTCTTTTATTTGTTCTTATTCTTCCCTAATGCTACCTTTTTGTAGTTCCTACTTTCATCAATGGGCCAAAATTCACTCAAAGAATGGTATGAGGAGGATTTAATTCTAGAAATTGAATCTTCTCATATAGCGTTGTATCCAAAATCAAAGCAATGGTATGGAAAACTATCAAAATATTCTTTGTATACCTTAACATAAAATTTTGAATATAGTATGATAGAAAATTTATCAAAACACATTATTCTATGTCCACGATTTCTTCCATGCATGGTATGAGCCTAGTGGGCATATTTGAGGCTCGTTTCTTATCAAAAATTCTAGACATCATCATGTTCATTATAAATCGTAACTCATTTGACTTAAGATATTGTATGTTTAATTTGTAAACTTAGTCACCTATTGCAAATTGATATTGGTGATCTTGTCAACAAAAATACACAACCAATAGGGCTTAACTCCCTTATTTTTCACTAGTCTTATGGAAATTGATAAGACAAATACTCTCTAAAAACTATTCAAGGAGAATGACACCCATGCTTCCTTATCACCAAGCATAATTTAGTGTCAATTTGCCTCAACATCATAGGTTTGCAATAATTCTAGTAGGTATGAATTGAAAAAATATTTAAAATATAGAAACCTCCAAGATAAACTACACTCCTTCATTCTAAAATGTAATTTTTAATGGATGATCCTTCGAATGCTCTAGCCACCATGTTCTAAAAACATCACCCACTAGTGTTGTATAGGTTATTTTTTCTAACGAGATATGCATTCACTCCTTCCCCTTACTCTTTACTTGAGGTGAAGTTGTGTGCTTCTTACCATATCCTTCTCTCTCATATAGGGTGTTGGTTTGTTATCTTAACTCCACTTTGTGTTATCACATGCTCCTTACTTAAACCTCCATTTTTTACTCTCTCTAAACCATGCACATGGTCAACTAGGCCTCTCTTAGAGATTACTATGACACTTCCTCCACAAGTGTGATGTCCTAAATGCAACATAGCCTTAGATGGAAATATTATTTGTAGTTCCACCCATTCAATTCTCTCTAAAATGTGTGGACTCCTCTACATTCCTCCTATAGAGAATCTCCTTGACTTTAAATTTTGCCAAATTTTGCCAATAATTACCTCCAATTATTCTTTTGATGACTTATCTCATAAACCCACATGGTGTGATCCATATTTATGTTGTTATTCATGCATCTAATCATATTTTGTTGCATGGCCTTGACTATTTGTATGCCTTACTCCTTGATAGATCAACCTAGGATGATACGGTCTCAAACGACCCAACCTTAGACAACTTGGCTATAAATGAACTGGTATTAGATGACTCTATCCTTGACAGGTTGTCTTTAGATAAATCTATCTATGCAACCTTCCTACATTTGTATGACAATGCCTATGAAATATTGTATAACATGTATGCTTGTTTCTAGCTCCAATTTTTCCTCTAATGATAGTCTGTATGACTTGGAAATGTTTTACACCAAAAAATTCATGATCTCTCCTCTACAAAATGTTGTTTCTATGCCTTTTTTATATTTTGTAACTATAACATTTTTTGGATTTTTAAGCCTTACTACCATAAAATATCATATGTCCCAATATAAAATAGCCACAATATTAAAGGTCAAAATAATAATAATAAGAGTAGAATAATATATGAGCAAATTAATATGTATATCAAGGCCTATATAATAAAGAAAATAAAATTCATTTATATAATCAAATATGAATGTAAATGGCCTAAGTCATTCATGAACTATGCATGAAGAAAACTTACAATATTAATTGCTCAAAATCTGTATACAAGCTTTATTACAAACTGGATCTCTTAAACACATTACACTTTTGTTTCTCCTTCTTGGATTGCTTTCTCATGGAGTATTATCTTCATAATATAGCCATAGTAATATGAATCTTCAAGTACTTGACTATTACTCTCCATATGACAAGTCTCATGACTCTTGGATTATCATATTACCACTTGCATACTAGATGGACACTTGACTCTAAGACACTTGTACACATCTACATGACTCTTACACTTCCACATGCACTCTTAATCTGAGATACTTGTGCACATATTCACATTACATATTTGTACTCTTACATACATAACACTTGTACACATTCTCTAAATCTACACTTGCACTCTAACTTACATGAAATTTGTGTATTTCCTACATATTACACTTTTACATGACATTTGTGTATTTTATGCACATTACACTCTTACATGACACTTGTGCATTTTTTGCACATTGACACTTACACAAAAACGAAATATAAACCACACTTCTAAAATATAGACTCAACCCTAATCTATTACATATTTACAATTATACCATGAAGGTACCATGGGGGTACATTAGCATGTACCAAAGAATGTAATATTCCTCAACAACATTTTATTGCAAATCTTATTGCAAAAGAGAAAAACTATTTGTTTGCAATAAATAAGGATTTTTCTTAGAAACCCTATCCAACACTTTCTCCTAGTAGCTCTGGTCTTCTACTTGGTCATTTTTTTTGTAATGCAATTTTTTTCTTCCTTATGGTAGCCTTATTTTGCACTGCAACTCTCATCTTTTGCCAATTGTCTTTTTCGAAAGTATTACTATTTGTACAACATTTATTTTTCTCCAAGTACAATGTATTGTGCATTTGAATGCATTGTGGTCAAGTCTCATCACCTATTTATAATATGGAAGTGGGAGGGGGATAGTTGGATTACATGTGGAAACTACCCCTTAAATACCATCTCATCACCTTTAACTTATTTGCATGTATTTGGACATTTTGCACTTCTCATATTATCTATTTTATTTTTACAACTTTGTGGATTTTCAACTTGCACTTTATTATCTTTAAGGAAATTTTAAATATTTTCTTTACTTTGCCTAGATAGCCTAAGTCTTCAATGACCTACCTAACTATTTAAATGGCTTGTCTACTTGTTCGCTACTCAAATACTTAGATGGACTTGACTATTGATCCAAATGACCCTATCTAACTAGTCATTTTGGTCTAATAACATGCTTAAAATGGCCTAGATGGCCAGATTGCCCACCATATTGTCCTAATTGCCTCCTTTATCATAGAACTATTCATAATAGTCTCTCAAGATTTAGTTTGAATCCATTTATTTTGCTCTTCTAACACTTCCATATCATTTTCTTTGGATTCCCCAATCTATCCTCCAATTTCTCTTTTGTTGGAAAATCCTACCATTGTTGTTGGTTTAACTAGCTCTTTGGATACTTGGTTGCACTTGGTCTCAAATTTATTCCTCCTAGATAGTATCTTATAGATCCAAACAACTTGATCCTCAACTCTAACACTATGAGGGTCATTTTGATCCTATTGTTAGTTTCCAAATGGTTAGGAGGTGGTCCAAATGGTCTATCATGTTCATTGTACAACCTATGCAAAATCTAAGGGAAAAATATTCCCCTTAGACAAATGGGAAGGAGACTAGATGGCCTCCCTCTTTGGATTGGTTTCTCCAAATGGCCTAGGAGTCCTTATAACCCTTCCACACTACTGGAGTAACCTAAATAAAAAACATACCTTGGGTTATCAGGCAACCTTTGTAGATCACTTCTACTTCCCAATGAATTATTCAAGTTTGGGAAATCAGGACTTCTCCAACTCATTTATAAAGTGTTATATCTTCAATTTACTTGTTGTTGCACATTCTCATTTCTTGCAAGTTAGGTAACTTGTCATCGCCTTGGTGTTCCTCTCCTTACTCTCTTTTTGAGTTCCAAGTATAAGTTATCACTACTCTAGTCCACCTCTTCATTGCTTGAACTCATTAAGGATATATTGTTAGACTCCTATATTAAGTTTCCAACTTCTCCTCCTTTGTTTATCAAAGGTACTTAAAGGATGTCTCTCCATTCCACTTTACTTGCTATAGGTCTAGTCACTTGATTGGTAGTCTATCTCCAGAAACTCAACTTTCTATGCAAGTCATCAATAACTTCTAACACTTTCTTGTCTATTGCACATCTTTGAGGGTCTCCTCTAGAATTATCCCATATTTGGAAAAAATTCTTCTACCTATTGCTTGGATATCCTACCAAATTCTTAACAAGTCTTGTGCATATTGCCTCAATTTTATAATCCAATTATTTGTTTCTCACTTTGCTCATAAGACTATTATGTTTCCTCCTATTCTCTATTGTGTATGTCCAATAGTTGCAAGTAAAATTATTCCCTCATAGCCACTACCCTCACTTCAAGGTTCTTACTTTAGAAATTATCCTTGTCCAAAATACACCACCACCATATATGTTCTCCATGTTCAATTATCTTATTCATTCTTCTTGTTATACATCCAAAAAACTAACATGCACCTAAATTTGTCTATGCTCCATAGATCGAGGTTGTAATTCCTCTTGTTCAACCATGGGTTGCATATCTACGTCTTATCTACTTGTATTCTCTTCCTCATAGAGCCATGTCAGTTGTTCCACAAGTTTAATTTTTGAGTCACTATCATCTATTGCATTGTCTTCCTCCTTATTATGACTTGACTCCCTAACATATTGAATTGAGATTCCTCGGAAGGATCCCAAATATTAACTTGATGCCATTTTTAGCCTTACCATACTTATTTATTTATCTATTGGTTCAAAATTCACCATATTTACTTGTGATCACATCCTATATGGTTTCAATTTTGAACCATTAACTACCTCAAGATATAATATCTCATTTAGTTTCTTCAATATAACTGCACCATTTGTCATTACTTCCTCCACTTGGAAGGGTCCAAGTCATAAAGTCTTCAAATTTCTAGCTTGATCTCTCTTTATTTCCACTATACTTCAAGTCTAAGTCACCTTCCTTCAAGTCCATCTTCTTCAACTACTTGTCATGCCATAAATTTTGACAATGTTGGCCAACCTCCATGGCCCACTATTCCATCACTCTCTTATCATCTAGATTGATAAGTGTTATTAGCCTCTCCATTAGGCTCTTGGTCACCAAGATGGTTCTATATTACCACTCTTAAAATTGGTACCAAAAAATCCACCTACATGACTCTTTCATGATCGTACATAAATTAGAATGGAGTGTGGTTCGTTATTAGCTTAAGCATAGTCTTGTACACCCATAGAACCACTGGAAATTTTTCCTTCCAATCAACATCCTTAGTGACACATTTTGTATATATTATAGATATTGATCCCTTGTTAATGGCTTTCACTTGCCCATTTTATTTGGGGTAATACATACTAGATAGTGAATGTAAGATCTTAAACTTTGTGGTCAACTTCTAAACAGTTTCATTGAGAAAGTATCTTCAGTAAATTATCAACTAAATAGGTATTCTAAATATTATAATCACCCGCTTGTAGAAGTTCACAATGCTCTTTATAAAATTTTTAGGTAATATTTGGTAGCTACCATACTGTATCTACATCTTCATCTATTGTTTTTTAACGATCCCACAAAATCTTGACCCCATATTTTGAACAACTCTTGTAGCTATGAGGGGTGTAATGGCATGAATTCCTTCCTTAAAATCTTCCAAGATCTTTGACATGTATTGTAAGTAATCACAAATTCCTTAGCATCACGATAGAGTATGGGCTATCTCAACCTTGCTAGAAGCACCTTCTTCACAGTTGCATATAGTTCCTATATTCCCTCCTACCAACCCTTTATGAGATTCCTTCAATGTTGAATTCACTTTTTTATCCATTACACACCTCAAAAATGCTCCATTAGATCCTATTATGTACAATAAACCAACTATCAATTGAAATGGCATTGATTTTATGATGATCTTCTTTGATATCATCAAATTATTTGGTAGCTCATATGTTGACAAGTATTCACCCACATACTTGTACCATGATGATAGCATAGTAATTGAGAACATATGAGCATCCCAAAAATTATCTAACACTCATCCCTCTATAGGCTCTCATGAGAGAATCCTTTATAGTTAATTTGTTATAACATGCTTATTTCCAAGTCTAACTACCACTCAAAAGACAAAATTGCTACAATCTGATGAGCCACTTGCTAACTTGTTTATGTATAGTTGTCTTGCTAATACGGTACAACAATAATTTATGCTCACCATAGAAAGTAAAGGAATTGGTGAATAGATAGTGTTTGAAATTTTGAACCACATATACCATTCCCAAGGCTTCCTGCTTTATAGCGTTGTAATTTTTCTCTATACGAGATAACAACTGACTAGAAAAATACATGTGTTGATACAATCTCTATTAATCCTCTTGAGCCAACCCATATCCAATTGTGAAATTGGATGCACCAAAATGAACGTGAAATGCCTTCTCCCAATTTGGAAACATCGTAATAGGTGTACAAACCAACTTTCCCTTTAGTTCCTCAAAGGCATTTTGATTCTCCTTTATTCATATGAAAGAAATATTCTTACGTGTCAACACATCTAGATGGTGTAAAACTTATGCAAGTGTTTTATGAAGCATCAATAGTACTTGATATACCCCAAAAAATATTTCAACAAACTCATGTCATATTGCTCTTCCATGCTCTAATGGCTTTTAAAGCCTTAATATTAATGTAAAACTTACAAAATAAATTCCACAAGATCAAATATATGATGGTCGTAATATAATAAGATAAATATAATAATGTGAACAAAATAATATGAGCCAACTAATATGTATATCAAGGCTAATAATATATCAAATAACATTCATTAATAAGCTACAATATGAATGTAAATAGCTTGAATCATACATGTAAAAAGCTTGCAGCACAACTTACAATATTAGTTGCTCAAATGTATGCAATCTTTATTACTCATCTATATCTTACAAAAATATCATAAAATACTCTTAAAATATGATGTAGATGAAGTGGGTTGTATCCTCTATGGAGTAATATATAGCCATTATAGGATCTCTTTGGTTACTTGACTCTTCCTTTCCTTATGCCAAGTCTCATGACTCTTGGATTCTCTACTTGACACTTGCATACACATGACTCTATATTGTATGCACACTTGGACATGAATCTTCACATAACACTTCCTAATCTAAGAATACATGTGCACACTCATTTACATGATACTTGTGCATTTCCTACACATTATTACATTACATAAAATATTTACTCACACTCTAATCTAAGACACAACCCTAATCTAATATTTACAAGGTTGTACCAAAGAGGTATATTATCATGTACCAAATAATATAATATAATTTAACATGCTCATCATGACAACATCTTATTAGGACCAGTCTTATAACCCTCTTTACACACTACATGCTTGAGTAACTTTCCATATGATACTAGCAATTTGTATTTCTTTGGATTCAAGGGCACTCAAGCATTCATACACAACCACATGCATTCCTCCAATACCTTCAAATGATCATCCTTCCTTCTATACAATGATTAATCATCCAAGAACACTTTAAAGTTGCTCACCAATATCTATTCAAAGATATTCATATTTACTATCTAAAATATCATAGGAGCATTGTAAAAATTGAAAGACATTCATTTATATGCATAAATATCATTATCCACTATGAAAGTGATTTTTAGTTTATCCTCCTCGATGATAGTGATTTGGTTATATCTTGAGAATCTATGAAAAAATAAATAGATCTCATGTCATTTTACCTCATCCAAGATCAGATTAGTAAATGATGTAGGGAAGGGATCCCCAATGGTCACTATATTCAAATACAAAAAATCTATATAAATGTAAGAAAATTTGGGTTCTATGGAATAGAATTAATGGAAACTATTATGAAGATAGGATTTTCTGCTCTTTGGACTATACTAAAATAATTATGGTCTAAGGAGATGTTAGAGTTAATTTTATTAGGATCTTGGAACTGGTCAAAAGTGGCAGACTAGTTATTGTAACTTTGAAGTTGTCTTCTTGATACAATTTTTACCTTTTTTAAAAATAATATACATAGATGTAGATCTAGTTGCTATCCTTTTTCAATTTGATCATAATTGATGACACCCACTCACTCACTATCATCTTGAAAATTTTCTCAGCATCCAAAATTGTTTCAATTTTTACATTGACCAAGGTTGCATACTTCGGGTTCATTTTATATAGTTTTATACTCACTAATTGCACACTAGGAACCAAAAAAAATTGATGCACACATAACTCAGGTGGAATCCCTTGAAAATCCTTGTAAGTCCATATGAAGAACTTCTTATAATATTTTAAAAGTTACTACTTTTTAAAATTGGGTCCCACTCATACCCACAATGGATAAATTAGGTCCCACTCATCCCTACAATGGATAATCTATTTTTTATTTTCTTCACCAAGATTTACCTACACCATATTTGGTCCTTCATACTTTATGGTGTAAATTTTTATCTCCACTTTTACCATATCAAAAGGTTGTGTTGGATTCTCATCAATTTGTGTATTTCCAACACTGTACTCTACAAAATCCTATGGAAGATTCATTTCTTCTATTCAACTTTAGCTGTAGGCTTGACATTTTGATTGCACTCACTGATCTTCTACAGACTTTGTGGTGGTTCATCTTGGATTTCTTCTTCTATATTGATACATATGCAAGTTGGATAGAAAACTTTATAGTCTTCCATATATCATTGTATAAGTTTACTATCTAAGTGCTATTTGCATTTTGTGGACTCTTTCAACTATAAAACTCCTTCATTCAGTTTATGTCCATTCACATGATCTTCATATTTTGATGATGAACTCCTTGATTCATTGGATGTTGACAACTTCTCATATGTAGACTAATTCTTCAAATTGATAACATACTTATGCTAGCCTTTTTAAAATGTCAAAATATCCTTCTTCTAATTGTGATTCAATTTTTTCCATGCATGAACACTCACGTCCCAACGATGCATCATAGTCTAGCTTTTGCATAGTGATCACCTTAAATTCAATGAACATATGATCAACAATATTCACTTTTTTACAATCAAAATACTCCTTTCATCTCAACATTGTAGTGATCTATGCCATCCAACCAAAAGCTGGGAAACCACAAAAATGATGTCCCCAAATCCTTCCACATATTCTTGGGAAATAAATTCACACTTGAACCTTTGTCCATGATCACTTGCATCAACTTATGATTCAATAACTCAATATGGATTAGTGTTGGTTTCTTCCTTACATCTATCATCAAGAATTTCTTGGTCAATTTATTGATCCCTTGGTATTATTCTTTCTTCTAGTTGGTATCACAACTCCTTCATTCCTCTCTATATTATCTCTCCTACTATCACATATAGCTCCAGTACTGCACATAGTAAGTTGGATATCTTTACTTCAATACTTTTATTCAGCACTTGAACACCCAAGTGGTGTGTGGATGCATCATCTTCATTGTTTGTGATAGGTTCCTTTAATATCCTCCTATAACAATCTCTCCTCATTGGTATTTATCATTTATTTTTCAATATGGACATGTGCTTCCTTCCACCTCTCCTCAGTAAAATTTGGGTATTGCTCCATTTTCATTGTTTTTTCCCATATTACTACTAGAATGAATTTCCCTTTTTGTTGTTGGTCTTGTAGAGGTTCCTCAATGTTAATGAAATTAACATTTTGTGAGTTACTCGTATTCACCTTCTTTGGATAATTTAACTCTTTATGGTTGCATAGTCTACATCATATACACATCATTATAATGTTGTTTCCATTTCCTCCTCCTATTGGATCATTCTCACAATTGCATGTGAAGTTTCTCCGCTCTTGTAATATTTAACATTGTATAATTGGAATTCCATTTGAATCATATTGCAATTGATTCTCTCTTCCTATAGATTGACTCCCTTGTTATTTTTATCTTGGTGGTTGTTCTAGTATCTGCCATGTCTCACTCCTTGTTTTCTATTTAAGGTGCTTAGTATATCATTCTTGACCTCCTTTTGCACCATCAAAATTTGGTGTCTTTCACTTTTAAAGTTAAATATATAGTTTGCAATAACATATCCCACAACTTCATAAATGTTGCAAAATGTTTTATTTAGATAGTCAAAATTGGTGTGTCCTCATTTGCAATCAAAACACCAAATGTCCTTTTTCTACTTCTTCTCTTCCATTTTAATTATATGCTCTAGATAATTCCATATGAATTGGATAATTGCACTCAAGTCATCAAGGTCACTATCAAAATCATCGTTGTGATCATGAATTACACTTCATCCACTAATTATTATCTTCATTTCACTTTTTAGGTTCAACACTTTATTGATAGCTTCATGATAAGTGGTTTGTAGAATCACCTTCATATTATTCTCGTATCATGGCAATAGTCCTTCTAGGAACCATAACTTTTGCAGCTCATCCTTCGACTTTACCTCCATCTTACCAGTGAGTTCCTTTAGACAACGATTATATGACCTAATATTTTTGTTTTGTTTCTGCTTTTTTGAATAGATATTATCGATAATCTCTATGTCATTATAAAATGACACGAATTCCTTATTTAATTCAGACTTCAACCCATTCCAATTATTGAAGGGTTTTTTTCTTTTTAGGTAATAATCATTTGCTATTCCATGTAATGTTATTGGGAACAATCTGAACCATGTGTCTTTGTCAGTTACACCATTTGCCTTCCATATTGTCTCATGTTAATATGAGTGTGGAAATAATGCATACACAACCAATAAATATCATAATTTAATCAAGAAATCAATAATTTATTACACAAAATAAAGACATCACAACCCTATAAATACACAACAATTATGCTATTTTATATTGCAAGTTTAATTTGTGATTATAAGAATAGACTTTATAGCCAACTAAATCCTCCTAAATTATTCCATCAAATCCCCCTGAATTCCTTGAATCCTTCTTGAATTTTCTTGAATTTTTATTACAATAGGTGCCTCACACCCAATATATAGACATCTTACATGCCAAAAATAACATGACTTTTCTATATCTAGTTTCCTTGTTTTTTATTTTTACCTTCCTTTTCTATTTTTAGCACTCACCCATTTATAATTATGGGCTTTTTACATTATGCAATTCATATGCACTTTTTTTTTTTTTAATTGCCTTTCTATTTTCAGACTATTTTTTTTTTTTTTAACTGCCTTTTTATCTTTAGAAATGCTTTTCTTATTCTCTCAATATATAAGAGACAACTACAATAATTAATTAATAAATAATATATATATATATATATATATATATATATATATATATTGAATTTACATGGTGGAATCAGTAGCCACCACGAATCCAAGCAGGTTGTTTGGATTTTATGGCCACCATAGTATTCTGTGATGTTCACCTCGAAAGCCACCACATAGTTCTTCGCATAATACACCCTTATAACCACCATGCCACAATCATTTTAAACCTTTTACACCACTGAAAGCACCAAGAAAGAGACAAGCATTCAGTTTGGTGAGGCCCAAGATTTGAACCTTGGACCTCTGCCCCCCTTACGAGGTTTGGTCAAACCAATTGGTCTACACCTCAGACCTAACTAATAATTAATATTATTAATTACTAATTAAATAATTTTACATCACAATCTCCAACATATTGCATGTTTCAAATGGTATTTAGGATCTTTCCTTCCATATCCCATAAACATTGAGTACTTTTGCTTTCCCATTGTTGTAACAATGTTTTCCATAGGTGTCTATTAATCTCCACTCAACAAACCTTCATTTGATAATAAGTCTTCAACAAATAGTATTTGATCATTACTTTGGACACCCACACTTTGTGATATCCTTTATGAATACATGAGCATTGGATTTGGTCTCTTGAGCATACTCTCCTACAATTGCCCTTGTGCTTGAATTCCATCCTCTACACTTCTTGGAACTCTCTAGAACTTGTGTTGGTGGTACCAATTGCTTTACCTTTTCATGTGCATGATCCATGTTGGTACCTTATTCACTACTTGAACAAATGTTCTCCTTGACTCAAATCCCCTTTTCATGTTGTGCCTTAACTTATGCTTTATCCTCCATTGTTAAAAAAAATGTTTTCGACATTTAATTTTCCTTGTCCAAAATTCCCTCCTCCCAAAGGTTGCAAACGTGTTCAACTTATGGAACTCGTATCTCCTCGCTAGAAAACTTTGTCAATAATCCACCTTCATGCTTGTAAACATGCAAGTTGTCAATGTGCTCAACATGTCCATGTTCTTCTCATTCTTGTTGTTGTGCAATCCTCAAACTCCATCGTATTGGTTGGTCTCTCACTCTTCTATGTCCACGTCTCCCATGTCACCATGGCAAGTATCTATCATCCATTTTTATCATCTCCAAGCTCCATGTCATTACTGGTTTGAACATCAAATTGAAACAACACCAAATGTAGCACAATGATGGTATTCCATACTTGGAGGAAATATTAGAAATGATAGTCAAGTTGCTCAAGCAATCTCATAGACTATAGCCTATATGACTTGCATCATCTCTTCTTTGGTGATATTTCACAACACCATAGTCATATGACCCATTATGAGGTTCAAACAACTTAGCACAATAGTCAAACAATTTTCCCTTCAAGTCAGATGATCTAGGCTTACATGGGATGACCTAGTATTCATCCATTAGACCCTATATGGACATTGTATGATAATCAAAATATAAATAGAATCAGTCTAGAAATTATATCTACAACACTAATAATAGATATAACTGCATACAAATAATATACATATAACAATGGTTGAATTATTATTGATATTAAAAAGATACTACATTACATATGATCCTATATGGATACAATAAATTTTACATATAACTTCTCCAATGAACCTATCCTCTGTAGCACGTACAAATTACAACCAATGCACTATCTATCCTCAACAGGTATAATGTATACCCTCTGTATATCCAATGTACTATGTACAATACCTTTCGTGTGTACAATATTTTATGTACCTACTTAAATGAATGAATTTTTTTATTTAAACTTAAAGGAAGGTAGTTATTGACAACTACCAATGTTGACACCTCACCTCTTTCATTTCACTTGTCTTGCATTTCATTTCAATTTATCTTCTAACTCCAAAAAAAACAACATGACAACTAACTTTTCATGGCTCATTCATACATGACTATCACTTAACTCATCATTACATTATTGCATGAAATATTACAATGTTATCAACTATATCCAACTATATCAAAACTATTAAATATTTACCAAAACTATGTCATGTGTGTACTTAACTTCCAATGCACTTATTTCATCTCTTTTGCTGAGGTGGCAAGTTAGAGCTAGCATCTACAAGGAAAATATTTCTCAAAGGAAAAAATGGAAGAAAAGAAAAAGCATTCAAGTTGTAGCAAATGCCCCCCTTTAATATTATCTACAATTTATTGATGATACTTTTCTTTTGGGTCATTATTTTTTTTAATGAGTTTACATAGGTTTTTATTAGGGTTCTTGGTCCCCTCATACTGATTGGGATTTGAACCTTGGACCTCTCAAAGAGAGGTCAACATCCTTACCATTGTAGTAAGCTTTTTTGGGTCATTCTTTAGTCAACAAGGTCATGCATTTTAAATCAATATTACTATTATATTAGAAGGTTGTTGGACATTTGGTTATACTATAAAATCTAGGATATTTTTTACTAACATTGTCCCATATTCACAATAGATTATTGTGGCCATTTTAGAGTTTAAAGTTGAAAAATTGCTATTTGAACGATGCAAAATGCAATACACAGACAATGCTTTGAACAAAATAAAATGAAAGGAAACACAAGGTTGCACAATAGAATAATTTTCATTGATGGGGGGAGCCTAGAAACTCTATTGTTTACAAGCTTGGATCCTTAAATCCTTTTGATACAATATTACAACAATTTAGGGTTCTCCGAAACCCTAAGAAGCAAGGTCATGGTGTCTTCAAGCACATCTTGATCCCAACAAGGTTGAGTGGGATTTTTGGTATCCAAGGTTGGGCCACTTGAGGTGTTGATATAATGCTCCAGATATGCACACAAAGACACAAAAAATAGTTAGTTGTATATGTGAGGGCTCCACAATGTGAGACCTTCTATATCCAATAAATAAACCCTAACTAGATGTTGTAGGTATAGTAAACATAAGCTGGAACACATATATAAAATAAATAAATACATGGTAGAACTGTATTACTTACATACTATATTTTGATGTGGAAAACCTGATGTAGATGACTGGTACGACGATGCCCTAGCATCACTCATAGGCTAGGGGGACTTCAGGAATGAGAGCATAAAATGCTTGTGGGAAATTGGTGACTGTAGAAAATACTTGTGGATACTTGGTGCTAGTAGGGAAGGCACCTATGGGCACCTGGGACTGGTGAGGAGGTGCTCGTGGGCACCTAGTGTTAAAAACAAGCACCCGAAAGCACCTGGCGACTGATGGGGAGTTCTACAAAAGAATATTGGGTAAGGGCATAGGTTGTGGTGGAGGATATGGCGAACAAGGGGTATTGAATGTGATAGATAGGATAAGGATAGGGCATAAAGAGATTATTGCAAGGCCTTTATCACTCAGGAAATCAGGATACTCAAGGACTTAGGAAGCTTCAAATTAGGAATCAAAATTCTTCCAAATCAGGGGATTCATGGGTTGAGCCATCAAAATGGCTCCTATTTATAATCTAACCTAGGGTATGCTAGGGTTTCAATGATACTAATAATGTGGTTGAGATTAAAACACATCCAAGGGTAGATAATAAATATAGGGTGTGGCATGGATTAATGTGGGTGGATGGACATGATTAAATTAAATCGTATGGCTAGGATTAATTCACTTAAATAAATATATATTTATTAAATACATATCAAAATATAATATAAAATATTATATTTAATTATATAATAAATATATATAAATAAATGTGAATAATGATCAAAATGGTAGGAAATAGGAATGGTGGACAAATTGGCTAAGCTTTGGTGGTGGAAATGGTGGTAAATATTGTATGGAGGATGAATGACTAGATTTTGGTGTCTACAGATGCCCCTTTTTGTACTTACGTTGCATGAAACACAATGTAGTGCAAAAACATGAGACACCTATTTTGACTAGGTGTAGAAGCAAATTCTCTTGGGATGTGGAGCACGAGCTTGAAGATAAAAAAATAAAAGAATTTGGAGTTTTACATAGCTTACCCCATCAATTGGTGAATGATATTATAGATTAATCTCATGAGCCAATTGAAAAATTTGTGCAAATGAATAATGGATGATGTGATACCATTTTTACCCCAACGGTGAGAAGGAGGTTGGTGATAAATGTGATATGATGTGTCTATTTTTTCCCCAACTGATGAAGGATTTTGTGCATATGTGAGGTAATAAGGATGATATGAATGATGTAAAATTTGATACCGTTATTTCCCCAACGGTGGGAAGGGGGTTGGTGAAAAGTGTGTCTGTTTTTACCCTAACATATGAAGGGATTTTTCCAAGTGTAGATGCCATGATCATGTGAGATGTATCCCATTGCGGGAAAGTTAAAACCAAAAGTTTTTGTCCCAAATTTTGGATGATTCGATGCTATTGAAATCTTTTACCTTTTTGGCATCATTGATATGCAAAATGATGATGCAAAAGAAAAAGAATCAACCTTGGATGGCCTGCTAGTGACTATGGAAAAATCTTCGCCTAATTCCTCGATGGAACCAATCATCCTAGCTAGTGCCTATCTCTAAGGTGTTAAGGAGATTTTGAATGATGAAATTTGAGTTTTGTCCATGTTTTAAGCCCCACAAACTAGGCCATCAATGACAACTGTTGTGCAAATTGTTCTTGGCAATGTGTCACTTTAAAAATGAGGAAATACCAATTATGATTGTGATTTTGAGCAAGAAGATAAGTGATGATGATCATTGGCAAGTGTTATTATTGTAGGCTATTCATCCTACTGAATTGCATGGATGTAAATCGTTGCAATCACCAAGTGTGTAGAATACCCCACTAGATACAAGATTCACTTGCATGTTATGTGGACTTGGAAAATATGTGAATGATGATGTGTAATTAAATGGAGATGATGTATGAATGATGAAAAATGCTGATAGACATAATTTTGTGAAGATTTGGACCCTCGTGAGGTGCTTTTGTAGCGTTTTTGGTGAATTTTGGTCAATGTGATCGCAAATGAGATTTATGCATCCAAACCAGTTGGAATCTTCATAAAACCTAATAAAATGATGGAATACATGGATGAATGAAATTTGGAGTGATTTGGTTGGCGGTATCTACTATTTTGTGCTTATTTAGATTTTGTCAATGTTGACGCGAAATGCTCGCAGGTGCTTGCGGTCTGCATAAATAACCATAGGTGCTTCAATGTACCAAGAAATGCCCATGGGTGCCTCAAAGCATCTGAAGCAGCTATAAATAGCTTTTTGGATGAGTTTCAAGCTCATTTGCATGTTTGAGGATTTTGAGAAGCTGCATATGAGGGGTGAAGCATGAGTGAGGAGGAAAGTGAGGTGAGGCATTTGGAGCATGGAAGCTATGGCGACGGAGGGAGATGGTACGAGGGCTGAGGCTACGGTTGGGGCACAAGCAGCTGAGGTAACCCGTTGTGTATTGTGTATTGTGTATTGTGTATTATGTAAAGTTATTTTTTTAAACTATGAATAATTTATTAAAAAATATTTTATGTTGTGTTGTAGCTTATAGTTTTAGAGGCTCAGCACTGGTTTTCACCTTATATCCCCAGGATGAGGAAAGTAATTATGGGAGATGAGTGGGAGCTGCTTCAGGATGTGGGGCTAGTGGAGGTAGCTCGATTGGACATGGTTAGGGTAGATGAGAGGCACCTCTATGCCTTGGTAGAGAGGTGTGATGCAGATAGAGGGACGTTTCAACTCCCCACATGTGAGGTGATTGTGACCTTGGAGGATGTATATCGCATCCTCAAGGTGTAGATGGAGGATCTTCAGGTTGAGGTTGGGGTCAACCAGAAGATAAAGATGAGATGAATGTTTGGTGATGCATGGGAGGGGGTGAAGGTGGAGAGTGGGGGTATATCTTATCTATCCATGTATGTGGAAATGGAGTTAAACCCACTCCGGGTATTGGTGATGTTTGTGTTAGCTAAAATTATGGTCCCGAATAGTATTAGGTGCAAGTTACCTTGGAACCTGATAGAGTTGGTGAGCGATATACTCATTATGAGGCAGGTGTATGCATGGGCTCCCACCTTATTGGTGTAGGTGTACCGAGAGCTTTATGATGTGACAAGATGAGGGTGGAAGGGATTGGGGTGCAACTTATTACTGCAATTCTAGGGATGAGAGCACTTTAGGGTTGTTCTATTGGAGGGCTTATCTATGGAGGATTTTAGGATGGAGCAACCCTATAATAGATGATGGGTGTTGGTGAAGGAGGTGCAGTTGAGTCGTCCAATGAGGATGATTTACTGGTATAGGGATTTATGGGCTATATTGACATCTGACCAAGTGGTGTGGAGGCCATGCCTAGTTACCCAATGGAATAGGGATGAGAAGCATCTATGGTGGGTGCAATAGGGTAGATGGTTGATTGGGAGGCATCGAAGTGAGGTAGGTGGTTGATTGGGAGGCATCAAAGTGAGGTGGAGTACTTCTAGTTGTTATGAGTGCTCTGCTAGTTTGGGCTAAAGTAGGATGTCCCTGATGAGCATGTGCAATATATAATATGTTAGGAGGAGACTTGGCTACCTTGTGTGGAGCCATGGAGGGTGGTATTGGAGGATGATGAGGAGATGGATGTATTGGATGTGGAGGATGTGGCGATGACCATGAATTATGATGCATGGTTCATGGCTCAACCACCATGGGTACCTCCTTGAGGAGCGGTTGATGGGGATGGAGGTGGAGAGGCTAGGGATGAGGGTACCTAGGAGATTTAGGATGAGGGTGCCCTAAAGACTCAAGGTAAGGGGACCCAGGATACCCACAAGATGTAATGGTGCCTTTGATCTAACAGTCGAAGGTGGAAGGTGAAGGGTGCAATACAACAGGCACTCAAGATTAGGGTAGATGGTAGAGATATGGATGAGATGTAGAAGGTTCCAGATGTACACCCAGGCCAGAGCAAGGAGGATTTGGTACAACTAGAATAGTAAGTGGCAGAGTGGGATGTGAGGATTGTGAGGCTCCAGTCAGAGCTAGCAAAGAGGGAGCATCGATATGAGGTCAACATATAATACCTTTGGTTTTGACATAGATATATCGAGCATTGAAGGATATGTTTATGGAACATCATATTCTACTTCTTGATCCTCCAACCTCTTCTGTATCTGAGCGTTTTAGGCATAGTCAGTCTAGGCATAGCTCTAGGTCTAGGACTCCTTCTAGGTCACAAGGATCTTCTTGGAGGATGTAGCTTAGTGCTTAGATGCACTTTTTGTATATGAGCCTTGGTGCTCCATTGCATGTAGCCTTCAGGTAATATTTGTACATGCGATATTTATACACATATATATACATGGATCCTTTTATGTTATATGTGTTTTTGTGGAATGCATGTTTATGTTTATGACTAATGCATATGATATGTTATGGATGATTAATGCAAGACAGAATATATGGATGATTAATGCAAGATGGCATATATGGATGATTAATGCAATATGGCATGTATGGATGATTAATGAAATATGGCATGTAATAATGATCATTTATAGTTTAGATATTTTTTTTGGCCATGTTTATCATTGTTGTTTAATCAGGGACACCAAAATTGGTGGCTTGTGGTGGATGATTTCTAATGAAGTGACATGGATGTGGAAGAAGATATGGATGTTGATATGGAAAATTATCTATTTTATAGAGACTCAAACATCCTAGTGGCATAAAACAAATCCACTAAAACTGCCTTAATCCTTCTAGGACCAAATGTGTGTGCAGTGAATTTATTTACCAAATCAAGAGTAAGGTAATGACATGAGACAATCAAGAACTAGTGTGTGTGCAAGTGAGTTCATTAACTTATCTTGAGAAAATTGGGTAAACCTGAGGCTAGATTGTTCATATGAGTGGTCAGAGGTCTCTTTTAAAAGAGATATATCACCACGCATGAGCATACTCTATTGACAGTCAAGCATCTATAGCTCCGGTGGAGGCTAACTCCATAGTCCATGATTTTTGTTTTTGATTTCTTGAAACTTGGGGATGACTACTTAATCATTTGACTAGGATATGTAGTATGATCCTTACATCCCAATTAATCAATGATGTGTGATGTAAAAGATTTATAGCTTTGGGGAATTGGATTCTCAACCTAAGTGTGATGAGAATTGTACCCTATCCTTACTACTATGTATTTTGAATTTGGAATAATTGTGATAGTGGTGAAAACCACTATTCTTATGGACTATGTTGCATGATAGGAATAGCAAGGATGACCCTTTTTGCTTCAAGGTTCATACCAAGTATGGTGTTATCCCTCTTTGACACAAGATGTTTTTGTAGCACCATAAAATTAGCATAGTTAAACCCTTAGTAAAAGATAAAAAATTGAATTTTAACCTCGAAACCGCCCGTTAACTGCTCACCCCATTTTTCATGCCATTTTTAGGAGTTGTTTTGACCGTTGGACGATATCGTCGCCAATCAGATGAAATCATCCCAGATCGGATGAATTCGTTTGGAATAGAACGTCCAAACGATTTCATACCAAAACTGAATTTTCATAATTAGCTTCTGTTTCAACAGAGTTAGGATCCTCAATCCTAACATTATTAGTTAGTATTAGTTAGTATTATTAATCATTTAATTGTTATATTATTAACTTATAAAGTGAACCATCACAACCCTTCATAACGTGAACCATCACGTCTCTTCATACGTGAACCATCATGTCTCTTCACCAACGTAGCTTTAGGGTAGATATATATATTAGGTTGGCCATCCATATCAAATCATCCAAGAAGAATAATAATAAGCATAGATTCTAAGGAGGGAGCCCCCTATAGTGGCAAAGCAATTACATTTACATTAATTTGTTAATAATTTTATAGTAAGACCTTGGGGTCTTACCAAAAAGCCTCTCTAACTTGGGCAGAAGCGTGTCTGCGCAGTTGGATATTCCTCCGTTGGAGGTCTCCCAGATTGGGATGATCCCCAACCTCCTAACCTCCCCCTAATCCTATATAAACTAGGATTTTCTCAGTTTATCCCACTGACTCCCTGGATCCCCTACCTAGCTCTCCTCCTAACTCTTTCCTTGGTTGATTTTCCCTACCATTTAAGCTTTGCACTTGTAGTTTTAAGTTTTCATTGCAGGTTTTCACTGTGCTTCAGCTAGAGGAAGCTCGGATCGTCGCAGGCGATTCCAGATGATTTTGGACGATCCTATCATAGATCGGCGATGATCTCGTACGATTGGAGGCGATCTCGACTGCAGTTTAGATTGGGGGAAATCAGAGCCCTGAGTTTGCATTTCTCATATTTCTTCCTTATTTTATTTATGCATTAGCTTGATTATTTTCATTTTGCATCTTGGAGTTCACCTCATTTTAATATAAATGCATGATAAAGTTAAAATAAGTTATTAAAACAATACATTTTCTTTAATATGCTATCTAGATTTATCAATTAGGCATTTATACTATCATTTCTATCATTTTGCATTATTATTGCAGTAGCATTTTTGGTTTTTGGTGTATGTTTCTGTGATTGTAGGTTTCTAATGAATTCATCAGATAGACGATGATCTTTTCTGATCTCAGATGATCACTTGTAATTTGGGACGATTTTGTACAATTGCAGATGATCTTGTCATATTCGGGACGATCTGGACTCCTACAAGCTTCAGAATCTTCATTAGACATCCGAAATCAGGTGCATTCTTTCTTATTTAGTATATTCCTGGTATTTAGGATTCATTCATGCTTTCTGTATTCATATAAATCGGAATTTTCATATAGAATAGCTTAGATTCATTCTGGACAACCTAGGATTATGATTGATCGAGTATAAAATGAACACATCAAAACCATTCTCAACCTAGGTGTGGAAACTGCCACTCAAAGTTTCCTAGTGAACCCACCATCCGTAAAAAATTCACCCTTATACCCCTCCCTCGAGAGGCACGACCTTCAAAGGGCCTCTTAGTTTGAGGTATTGTTCCATCCTTCTCGCATCCCACTTTTGGGCATCGATACTTTAGCCTGAAGGTAAGGGCACAAAAAATTTGGGTCAGTACATTTTGGTGAACCCGAAGTGAAACTAAAAACCTTTTGAAAACAATCCAAAAAAAAAATTATTATTAAAAAACATCTAGAATAATTAGACAAACAATTAAAAGTTGCATAACATATTTATATGGTAGATTATAATAAAAGACGAGCTGTCACCATAAATGTTGAAAATCAATTAACGGAAATAGAGATTACTTCTGTACTTAGAGTACCTCAAACAAATAGGGTCTAACCTTTGTGGGATGAACTTGATAGGAGATTGGGTATCATTGAATCCAGATCTACAAAACTTAGGCAAATTAGGTTTATCCTAGATAGAATCTTGGATCCTGATCAGGTAACTTTTTACCATGAACTTCAGAGAGCTTGCCGTAGGTGGTTAGCCAATAAAATGGCACTTGTGTCTTCTGAATTATACACCTTTGAGGAATACCTTGAGAATGCGGTTGTAGTACATAAGTTTCTATCTCGTATAGAAGATTAAGAATTCGTTCTTACGAATAGAAAAATATGGAATAGAGTTTCTAGAGCTATGTTATATCAAGAGTATTGCCATGAAATTTATCTCTACAAGTTTGAGTATGAAGCAGATCATATTACCATAGCACACTTTGTCAAATTATTGAAAAACCATTTCCAATTTGAAGAGGAGCATTTCATGACTCCTGATGAACTTGATCCTATCAACGATATCCATAAACTATTTATAGAAAACTAAGTCATTATTCTTATTATTGTTATTCCTTTTGCAACTAGAATGCTATTTTTTATCTTTATAATAATATTATAAAACACAAAAACAATAAAAACAAAACAAAAAATCAAAACATTTCCTTTTTATAGTAGGTATATAATTAAAATATATACCTCTCAAAGCTATCGCATATATATATATATATATATATATATATATATATATATATATATATATATATATATATATATATATATATAAGTATGTATATTTGCTAAAATCTAAGTTTAAGCACAATGCCCTAGACTTAGGAATGGAAAACAAACTGAAGAAGAAGAAGATTGGCTAGGAAAACCATTAAATAACCCAGATGTCCTTCCTGAAGATCAAGTTTAGGAAGAAGTAATCCTAGTCCAGCAAGAAGAAGAGCTTTCTGTAAGAAATGAACAAGAAGAAAATGTTAGAGAGGAAGGATCCTCATCTCCTAAAATGTCTCTGGGAGGAACTGTTACTTTTGAAAACATGGAACAATTATGGAAGTCCATTAATACTAATATTGATGTTCTTAATAGAGCAGTCCATATGGACAAGGATCGAATTAGTGACACTCAAGCAACTCTAGAAGACGTATTTCACACACGCACTAATGCCTTGTCCTTTATTGATCAAGAGAGTGATCAAGCTGGACCATCCAATTTGGATATGACAACTATAATCTAGAACATGCAACAACAACAGGTTACCCAACCATATAAAGTGCTTGTTAGCAAGCCTAGGGCTATTCCTGCACAAAATAAACCATCATTTACTGCTCTATTTTGCCAAGCTATTGAGCAATATACCTCTAATTAGCAAAAACCCAAAACAAAACCAAACACCAATTACCAACAATTTGGGATACAACATAATACTATTACAAATCCTCTTCATAATACTCTTCCTACCAACACTTTAAATAATAGCAATATAGTATCTAATCCTTATGTCACACCATCATACACTCATAAATCCCATGCCTATGTCCCACCGAACCAATATGGTGGACAAACTAGTAATCTGAAAACCGTGGTGAAACAATTAGTTTCCCGCATGGACCAGATAGATCCCTACCATCCCTCATACAATTATCGAGAGATGTGTAGTCAGCCCTTAGATCCTATAGTTGTAGCACAGCCATATCCTAAACATTTTTATATGCCTGTTTTGCCCATATAAAAAGGAACCGAAGATCCCATAGAGCATCTTCGTATGTTTAGGATAGCATGTCATGATATATCACATGATGACTTATTATTGCTAAAAATGTTCCCAAAAAGTTTAGGAGGAATGGCATTAGAGTGGTATTATCAATTACCCACTAATTCTTTGAGGAATTTCGAAGAAACTGATGAGTCTTTTGCTCATTAGTTTAGTGCCTACATCGAAAGACATGTGACAATTAAATATTTGTATAACTTAAAACAAGACAAAGATGAATGCTTTGCTGATTTCCTAGCTAGGTGGAGACAGTTGATAGGAAAATTGCACTTTGTGTTGCCTTATAGGGAGATGTTGGACATCTTTATTAATAATTTACAAGATCAACTATCCTACGAATTATCAACTGCTACCCTGACCACCTTCGATTAGGCTATAGACTTAGCCAGATGAGTGGAAGATGCTCTCATTAGGAGAGGACAACTTAAAAAGAAAGACGATGAGAAAACATCCATAAATAAATATAAAAATAAACAAGTTATGGGTGATGGAGTCATTGATAATAGAAATATCGCTAATGTTAATGCTGCGAAGACAATGGAGAAGTTTATATCGAAACCTCTTGATAAACCTCCTTGAGAATTTACTAGGTTAAATCAACCTTTATGAACTATTCTCCCAAAATTATTAGAACGAGGTTTGATTCAATTACCAACTATCCGAGAACCTGATCCAACTATACCCGAATACAGAGCTGATTTACATTGTGACTTCCATAGAGGACCTGGACACACTACCAACTCTTGTAAAATATTAAAACATAAAATATAGGACCTGATTGATAACAATGAGATGGAGGTGAAAGCCTTTCAACCTAAGCAAAATCCTCCTAATAATGCTCAAAAGAACATCCCCCAAAACTAGAATCAGAATGCCAATCAATCATTGGACATATTTCAACATCCTTTACCAAAACATGGCAAGGAAGTGGCCAATAAAATTGAACATCATAATGTTCCCCCTCCTACCTGATATGTAGGAACTATTAGTGGGCATTTACCTGCTCATGAGCTAGAAATATTTGACACAAACTTATCCATGGTTACAACTAGGCCTCTATACAATATCTAGACACCTAATCTCAATGATACAAAATACGAGACTGAGAGTGATATGGAAATCACATCAAATCAATCGAATAGCTCTGAAGATGAATCAAAACCTATTCTCCCCATCACAAGTTATATGGTTTCAGAAGAACCATTTCTAAGAAGATTCACTACTAGACCATTGTCTCACCAATTACTTTCTAATGAGCAAGCCATAAATGCTAGGCCGAGATCCATTCATCATCTGCAAAATAATATTGTGGGTACCATCGGAGCTGTTACTAGACAACAGGATGAAAAATCTCAACAAGATCAAATGCAGAATGATGGATCAACTCCATTTGTTTTGAAAGTTCCTAATAAATGGAATCATGCACCTAATGTTCAACCTAAACCTCCTTATAATATTAATGAGCAACTATTAAATATTACAGCTAAAATTTCTCTTTTGGACATTTTAAGATCTTCTTCTACCCATAGAGATGAATTAATGCTCACATTAATCCAGATGATGGTACCACAAGACATTCAAACTGAAGCCATGGCTAATACTATAATAACTCGTGAAGTTGATTGTATTGACTTCCGAGATAGAAACATACCTCAACATAGTTTACATAAGGATAACCCCTTATATATTACTGCCTTAATTGGAGATGTAGTAGTTAAACGAGTCTTGATTGATAATGGTTCATATTTAAACATCTACACTTTTGACTTCTACCAAATATTTGGGTTTAGAAGTGATGAAATGAAAAGAACTGATATGATCATAAAAGCCTTCAATGACGAAACACAAGAAACATGTGGAGTTATTACCATTCCATTGCAGGTTGGTCCGAGAACCTTGGATACGACCGTGTTTATTGTACATTGCCTTGCATTGTAAAATATACTCTTGGGTCACCCTTGGATCAATGCAATGCGAGCCATTCCCTCAAATTTACATCAATGTGTTAAATTCGAATTTAAGAATCAGTTGGTTACCATTCATGGTGATCCAAGACCCTTTGATATGTGTGATTTGGAAAAACCTATTGGCATTCAATTTTACCCTAATCTGTCATCCACACATCCTAATTCTCATTACCCATCTAAAATTATGAAACACACACCCATAATGGCATCTACTTCTTCTCCATCAGTTCCACCTCTACATACAACTCCAACATCCTCTAAACAAACCACATTAGGACCTCAGAAAGATCCTAATCCCACAGCCAATGCCTCTTGTTCTAATCCTATCACTTTTATACCTATAATAGGCCCATCCATCGACATCTATACAACATCTACATCCACCAAAGGCATAGTTTCCACATCAGAAGATGTAGGAAATGTTCCTTCTACCTCTTATGCTCTTACTGATGAGCTTTTACCCGATTTATCTAAAATTTTTATATCAGAGAAAACGAATGCTACTATGCAAGATTCCATTATTTTAAATAATTTGCCATCATATCCTCATACCTTGGGCCTCTCATAGCCTATGGGAAGTATTTACCAAGTCAGGAGCTATGCTTTTATTTATAAGGGATATGACTGAGGTAGAATACCCAGAAACATCAAGACTCATTATGATGGATATGCTCGATGTTATTTTACTAATGAGTATATTAAAGCCAAATCTATAATGCTTAAATTGGGATATAAAGGGAAAGGTTTGGGACCTTTACAAAATGGTATGAAAGAACCTTTTGAGGTAGAACCATGGACTGCCCGATGTGGTGTAGGCCTATTTTCTCGTAAGGGTTAGCCTTTCCCATTTGAGGATGATGACCATCTCATATGTTACCAAGATTATTTGGATAAACGTGATGCTTTGCGTTTAATGAATAATCCATTTACATGTAATATGCTATCTATAGCCTACCCTGATATGATCATTGAATCCGATGATAAGTTGGAGGGAGATATCTTCCATGATGTCTCCATTGAGGAATTATTACATCGTGAATTTTATTTTGATGGCTCTATACCTAGTATAGCCTAGATTGAGGCCACGACTCCTCAAGATGAATTATCCAAGCTAACCTTGGAAGAGTTACAAGAATTGGGCGTTTCACCCGCCCCACCTAATTTTGAGAAAAATCTACACATGGAAGTAGAAAATGTCATAAAAGTTAACATTAGAACTGAGGATAATCCTCACATAATCAACATTGGATTAGAATTGAGTCAAGAAAAATAGGATAAATACATCACATTTCTTAAAGAATATGAAGATATCTTTGCTTGGACATATGAATATATGCCAGGATTAGACCCTTCTGTAGTTATGCATCACCTAGTAGTCCATCCGGATGCTAAACCTGTTAAACAAAAACTTAGAAAAATGCATCCTAAAGTGGCCTTACTAGTCAAAGGGGAGTTAGAAAAACCCTTAAATGTTATTTTTATACAAGCCATTGATTATGCTAAATGGATATCAAACGTAGTTCCAATAACTAAGAAAGAAGCTACTAATGTTAGGGTTTGCACAAAATTTAGAGATGTTAATGTTGCATGCCCTAAAGACGATTTCCCTCTTCCCAATATGGATCAGATCATTGATTTTACTGTTGGGAGTGGAATGATATCCTTAATGGATGGATTTTCTGGCTATAATCAGATCAGGATAGCTCCTGAAGATCAGGCTAAAATAGCCTTTATTACCCCTTGGGGAACCTTTTGTTGGAAAGTGATGCCATTCGGTTTGAAGAATGTAGGTGCAACATATCAATGAGACATGACTTATATCTTTCATGATATGATGCATGATATACTACATGATTATGTAGATGACATTATAGCTCATTCTACTAAAGAAGATGACCATTTAGATGACTTGAGAAAAGTATTTAATCGATTAAGGGAATATCTTATCCGATTGAATCTAGCTAAATGTATATTCGAAGTTAAGTCCGGTAAATTATTAGGGGTTATAGTTTCTTTATGTGGCATCAAAATTGACCCTCTCAAGATTATGACTATCACTGATATGCCTACACCCACAAACATATTTGAATTACGGAGTTTACAAGGTAAGCTTCAAGCTATTCGTCGCTTCATTAATAAGCTTGCGGATAAAACCGAACCCTTTCTTAAGCTTATTAAGAAGGATGTCTCTTTCCATTGGGACAACGAATGTCAGGAAGCATTTGAAATCCTCAAACAATATCTTCTTAACCCACCTATGCTTTTGCCACCTTGACCTAATCACCCATTTATCTTGTATATTTCTGCTTTAGATTTTGCCTTAGGAGCTATGTTAGCTCAACTTGATGATGAGAAAAGAGAACGTGCTAATTATTATATCAGCCAAACCTTAATTAGTTATGAAACCCACTACATAGCATTAGAGAAGTTATGTCTAGCAGTCATATTTTACACAAAAATTACGCCATTATATGCTCAATTAGAAAACGTATGTTATTGCTAAATTCGATCCTTTGCGGTATCTCATGAGTCGACCTTATTTATCTAGTCGCACAAAAAAGTGGGTTCTTGCACTAAGCAAGTTTGAACTCACGTTTATAGGACAAAAGTCTGTTAAGGGTCAAATCATAGCATATCAATTAGCTACTGCACCCTTAGAGTCTACCCATCCCCTCATCATTGAGTTTCCTGACGAATGCCTTAAACTAGAGGCAAACCATCAAGAGCAATGGTCCTTATACTTTGATGAAGCCCGATGCATGAGTGGGGCTGGTGCAGGTATTATTTTAATATCTCCACAAAAACATCTTATCCCTCTATCCTTTAAATTAATGTTTTCTTGTACTAATAATACTGTTGAGTATGAAGCTCTAATCCTTGGCTTACGAGCTGCCTTGGCACTAAAAATTAAAAATATAGTAGTTTTTGATGATTCTCAACTTGTTATAAATCAAATTAATGATGTTTATTAGACTATAGATGATAAATTGCATCCATATAAAGCATATGTATTATAATTAATATCTTTATTTGATCAAGTTATCTTGGAAGCTATTCCTCGAACTAGTAATCGTGCGGCTGATGCTATGGTTGCAGCTGCATCTCTTTTACCCTTAGAGTTAGATGACAAATATGCTCCCATCATTATTCGTCGACTCTAGGAACCCGTTTCAAATAAATCATGCTTAGAACCTTTGGATGTGTTTCTAATCAACGAAACTACTCCTGAAATTTGGTACACTGATATATTCAATTTTATTCAAAATGGGACCTTCCTTGAAGGTTTTAATAGAAACCAACACCGGTTATTACGTAGACGAGCAAGTCGCTTCGTAATAATTGGAAATACATTATATAAGAAATCTTTTGAAGGTATCCTATTGAGATGTTTGAATCTAGAAGAATCTAGATCATATTTGAGTGAATCCCATGATGGATCTTGTGGGGGACACTTTAGTGGTAGCGCCAATGCTAATAAACTCCTTAGGATAGGATATTTTTGGCCTACCATGGAGAATTATGCAAAAGCTTACGTGTGCCGTTGCGATAAGTTTCAGAAACATGCTAACCTTGTCCATGCGCCTGCACAAGACTTGCAGGCTATTTCATCTCCTTGGCCTTTTTCAAAATGGGGCTTAGACATTATCAAAAAAATTAATCCTGTGTCATCTGATGGACACAAATTCATCATAAACGCCACCGAGTATTTCACAAAGTGGGTTGAAGCTATGCCCTTAGCTTCTTGCACTGGAACCCAAGTTTCCAAATTTATTTTTAATAAAATTATTTGTAGGTTCGAAATTCTTGCAAATCTCATCTCAGATAATGGAACTTGTTTCAAAAATAAAGATGTCAAGAAATTATGTCAAAAATATAAAATTCAACATTGTTGGTCCACTCCCTATTATCCTCAAGGTAATGGCCAAGTAGAAGCATCTAATAAAACATTAATTAAAATCCTCAAAAGACTAGTCAGTAAATCTGGCCGAGATTGGCACATTCAATTATATCCTGCTTTGTGGGCTTATCGAACTAGTGTCCGTACTCCCACTCACATTTTGTTTTGGTTTATGGCGCTGAAGTAGTTTTTCCCTTTGAATTAGAAGTTCCTTCTTTGGCTCTACTACTTCAAGATACTGAAGTAGGAGATGAATATCGTGCTGGCAGATTTAGTCAGCTGGAACTCCTAGATGAGAAGCGCATCAATGCTTTGGAACATCTTCGAGCCTATCAGAACAAGCTTAAACGAGCATACCTCAATAAAGTTCATCATCCATCCTTTGAGATCGGCGACCTTGTCTTAAAAGAAAATTAAAAAAATACTAATGCAACTAAAGATCTTAAAGGTAAATTCGAGACCAATTGGCTTGGACCATATATTATCACTGCCAAATTCAGATCACGAGCCTACAGATTAGCTACCTTAGATGGTAAAGATCTTAAAGAACCTATGAAAATTATGCATCTTAAACGATATTATGCATAAATCTGGTCATTTCATCATTGTATATATTGTTATTTTGCATATTGGTTCATTTTAGTCATCCATATAAAAATTTCAAAAAAAAAAAAAACAATAATATTATTTATTCTCTCAATTCATAAATTAAAATCAAAATATAAAAAAATCAAAATCATCAAAATCTTCAAAAAACATTTTCTATTTTTGCACCCGTCAATTCTTGAAGTATCACAGTCATATTTTCAATTATTTTGGATAAATTAGCATTTATTTGGAATCCCGCACTTTCACACTCACATGAATAAATATCTTGATTTTATTTGGTATGATTATTAATCTCTCTTATATCAAAGTCCATAGTTGAATTAAATAAAGTTTTGAGCATAGAGAATTGATTTTGTTATTTACTTGAACCAAGTATATCTCTTCACATTAAAATGATTTCATTGCAAATTCAATATGATGCTACATAGTAGAAGTAGTTTCTTGAGCGAAAAGTTTCCCTACTATCCTATCATGCACATGGTCTAGAATCTTTGAGAATTGACAAAAGGACAAGCTCACCTCTGCCCAAAATAAAATTCCCTTGCTCTACAGCCAATTTGAGCAAGTATCCCTAGTATAGGAAGAAAAAGAAAAGTCAAAGAAAATGAGAAAAAGAAAAAAATATCATTTTGTACCATCGCAACAATATTTCAGCATTATCTCAAGTTCCAAGCAAAATACAAAAAAAAAAGAGACGAAAATAAGAGAAAAAGAAAAGCAAAAGCAAAAGCAATAAAATCCTTTTCCCTACCCCTTGAAAAGAAAAGAAGGGTGAATGAGCTTGAATCCTTGGAATTCTCAATTATTCGAAAACCGTGAGGTAAGCCCCATAACAGGTGTTTTGTGCCCAACCCGCTTGGCCTTGGGTAACTCCTAGCGTGGTGATATGTATGTTACATTAGCGACCTTTTGTACGGACCTATATCTGCTTATGGATTAGCTAGCTCTTGATGACCCAACTTACATAGTAGTCTGGTATGGTTACATGCATATAAATCATGGTCAACGAACACTTATTTGGTTAATTCAAATTACTTGTATCAAATTATCTTGCTCAAAATTGGTAAATGAACAATACAATTGCACACACATTTGTATTTGAGATATTTTGTATCATTATGATAAATCAAGACCGGCAATGAACTCACATATGCACATGAGGGTTCCTTATAAATCTACATTTTCTTTGAGATAATTTAAAATATTTTTGTAACTCTTTTTGGAATAATTTCATCTTCTTATTTAAAAGAACATATGTTTCGTATAAAAACAATTACATACATTGTTTTCAAAAATCCAAAAAAAATTTCAACAACATATTAAAAAATCTAGCAATAAAGTCACGTTTATATATTTTTTTTGTTTATCTCAAAATCAAAAATCAATTATGCAATAAAATTATTTTTTGGATTTCGTGATGATGGTATAAGTCTATACCTATAATTCTATGCCTAGCGCAAACCATTGTTCTAGTTTTATTTCCCATTCATTTTAATTCATAAAAACATATGGCCTAAATCATTATGTTCCACAATTGTGCTTTAAAAAGAACGAACACTTTTTCTATTTTCATTTCATTATGTCAACATTCAGTTTTGCGACGATGGTATAATTCCTAGGCAATTGTTCAAATTTCTATCACACTTAGGAATTTTATGCCTAGCAAAAATCATATTTCTAATATTTCATGCATAATATTTTCATGACAATCTAAAAACAAATTATCACCATCATCATTTTTCATCATCACAACACAAAGTCTTAAGACAGTCTCTTAAGCACTCTTTTACTTTTAGCAATATTTCTATACTGGGATTAGCTTGATGACCTAGCGAGCGGCGACTCCATGAAATGGTCATATAACAACGACAATGTCCTTTGAAATTATTTTTAGAAGTCCCTTTCTTTTTCATTAAATCACACCACAAACAACCAATTTGTTTACATCAGATTATTTCATTTAAATTTTATAGAATAACATAAAATTATACTATTTCCAACGACATAATTACATGAATAATCAATCAACAATTTAAAAACTTAAAGCATCATAAAACATATGGACAAGTCATATCACAAAAATCTCATATATGTATATATATATATATATATATATATATATATATATATATATATATATATATATCAAAAATATATGTACATCATATCAAAACTGGATTGGTATGCCACAATCTATACCCTGGCATACTCAATCCTCTCAAAAATATACAGTCCAGCCAAAGAGCAGCTAGTCTCAAGAAGCCCTCGAGCTCTCAGCCTCATCTCCTCTCCCGCCCTAGCGTGGAGGAGGTGGTCCCATCGAGGTCCGTGTTGTATCATGGGTCCTCGACGTCAATCATGAGGACGTCCTCGACGATCCCATCATGACCGACTTTGTAATGCTAGATGGTAGAGGTATCCTATGCCCCTCTGGAACCACATGATAGTATAATCCCTGGTATAACGTGACCTGAGCAATAGACCACGCAAAATCCCGAGTGCTCGCCCCTCTACTCCGATCCCTGAATCGTGTAGCCTCATCTTGTAGCGTCTACACCTGAGCCTGGAGGCAGGCATTCTCAGCCCGAAGATTCACCATCTCGTTGATCTCCCCCACCTCGATACCCTTGCCCATACCAGGCGATGGTGGCCTCTCCCTATGCTGAGCAGGGAGCCCCTCCTCCCTCCTCTTTGGCTGTTGTGGTCTCTTCGAAGCCTGTGGCACTCTTCGACGTCTCTCCTGAGGAGACCATCGTGTTGAGTGGTATTTTCACCCAATTGTGAAAGTACACTCTCCCTTAGGATTTGGGTTCCAAATCCCCTCTTGCAAAGAAGTTAAACAAACAACTTCTCCAAGGTCTCCGCTATATTAGCATTTGCATATGTGTATTAGTAATCTCAAATAAAGATATTCAATTTAAATGCTTGGAACACCTTAGTGATTGCAAGTAAGCTGTAAACAAGGGGCAATGTTGGTTTATTTTACCATGAAACTTTAGTGATTGTTCATTGAACCAAAATAAAGCAAATGTGAGTTGGCCCTCATATGACCACGATGTAGTGCCTTAATTCCTTTTATCTTGAGGGTTTTAAAATAGATTTTATCTTCTTTATTAAGTCCAAATATGGCTTCTTATCATGAAGATGAAGATAGCTTTCAATGTGATCGATAAACCACCCCTCTTTGGTGAAATAGGTTTTCACAAAGAGGCAATAATTTATGGCCTTAAATTAAGGACTTTAAATGTCACTTTAACTTATCCCTCTTAAATGAAATCAAATTTTCATTAAGATGAACAATTAAGTGCTTTGAAGAAATGACCTTCAATGTAATACTCAAATTACCCCTCTTTCGTAAAATTAGAATTTTTATGAAGAGAGGGTAATTTTAGGCTCAAAAAATGGAAATTTGTGAAATGCCATAAAACATAACTCCTTCAATGAAATTGGAATTTTCATGAAGGGAATGTCATCATAGGCTCATGAATGAAACATGAAACTGAAAAAATGAAATTTGACCTTAAAATGGAAATTTTCTATTTTCGGATTTTTTAAAATCTGCAGTAAAACAACAACTTCGATGAATTTTTAAAAATACTAAACAACTCCGAAAATGAAATTTCAAAGTGCGTATTGGAAGTCTGAAGTATAACCTACGCAATGGTGAAATTATTTTTGGATTTTGAAAATTTTTTAATGTTTATTTTAATGCCTGAAAATTAAAAAAAAAGTTAAAATTTTTGGAAAAATAAAATGCAGAAAAATGAAAATGAAATGCAGAAAACTGAAAATAAAATGCATTCGGTATGATGCTATCCTATTTCGACAAAACCGAAGATGTGAGGTTTTCATGCATGCAACCTAACCTATTGGACTTGCAAAACAAGCACAATCCGGATAAGCTAAGTGTTGGCTCCTAGGGTTTTAAATGAGGTTTTCAGATTTAAACATTCGCATGAAGCAACCAAGAAAACTTGCATAAACTCCATTTACAAGCCTAAAATCTGAAAAGGGGAAAAATAGACATTTAATCTTGCATGCAGAAAATGACTCCTTTCTTGTCCATAAGATGCAACTTTCTGAAATTTTATGTATTAAAAATTTGTCATTTTACAATAACAAAAATTTCTGGTTTTCCCAAACCAGTCCATGGAAGAAAAAGACTCAAACAGGTCCAAAATGGCCCTCTTGCCTTCAAATCTGCAACTCTACTCGCAGCAGTTTCCAACCCCTCAAAACATCCTTGCCTGGCGTATTTAAAATTTTTAGGAAGCTTTTCGTTTCATTTTCCAATGGCTGTTCGTTTCACCTTCCCTTGTGCATGCATGTGTTTTGGTTTCCAAAAAGGCTTTTCATTTCTATTTTGTGGCCCTTCGTTTCATTCCCATGGTTTGGCTTCCTCTGTTTGGTTTTCTTCACTTTTCGTTTGATTTCAAAAAAATGTTTCCTTTTCTCCACATGGGCATGCGTCCGCTTCCTTCCATGTGTAACGACCATCTTAAATGATTTCAAATCATTAAAGATTCCTTATGTAACGTTTTGTCTTATTCATTGGATTTTGTCCTTATGTGACAAATTACCTTATTCAATACTTCGATTTATTCCTTATAGGTCCACGTCATTATGCAGTCTTTAGTTTCACTATCCTGGTGTTCATCACTAATATCAGCGACACTGTCCACTACTCTTTTCCCTTGGCAAAAATCGGACATGTCACGAAATCGTGACACTCTTGTCTCTCTCTCCTCCCCTTTTGAGTCAAAATGCAACATTGCCTTTGAGTTGAAATGCAACATGTCACGATATCGTGACACTTTTGTTTCTCTGCCTCTCCCTTTTTGAGTCACGAAAATGCAACATGTCGCGATATCGCGACACTTTTGTTTCCTATTCTTTTTGAGTCGTAAAATGCAACATGTCATGATATCATGACACTTTTTTTCTTTGGACGTGAAAATGCAACATGTCACGGATATCGTGACACTTTTCCTTTCTTTAAGAGTGCTTTTCTTCTCTTCTCTTTTGGCCTGAAAATGCAACATGTCGCGATATCGCGACACTTTTTCTTTCTTGTTCTTTCTCTTCTCTTTTGGCCATGAAAATGCAACATGTCGCGATATCGCGACACTTTTTCTTTCTTGTTCTTTCTCTTCTCTTTTGGCCATGAAAATGCAACATGTCACGATATCGCGACACTTTTTCTTTCTTGTTCTTTCTCTTCTCTTTTGGCCGTGAAAATGCAACATGTCGCGATATCGCGACACTTTTTCTTCTTGCTTTTTCTCTTTGCTTTGGACCGCGAAAATGCAACATGTCGCGATATCGCGACACTTTTTTCTCCTTGCGGTGTTTTGCTTTTTCTTTGATCTTTAGCATATGGGCCACTTCGGTCTTCTTGGAAAATATGCAAAAAGGTGGGTCCCCAATTTTGGGGTACGTTGTGGAGCAGCCACAACAAATGGCGACTCTCTTGGGAAATGCTCCTGAGCATTTCGGTGAGAACTCAACCTGAACACCTTCAAAACTCAAACACAAGCGTCAGCAAATATCCCAAGAATGAAACTAGACGAGAAATACATGAAGCATTAGAATTATTAAGCATCAGCTCGGTGTGTGCAATGTGCTTCATTCCCTATCGTTTGAAACTCGTTCAACTTTCCATTGTCATTTTCACTTATGATTCGAGCGTATGAGAAGTTATGGATGATTCCTGTAGGATTTAACGTATGGTGAAGATGCTAGAGATATAACAAGCTTTGCAAAGGCTCAAACTTTCTAGTACCATGAACAAACATATTAAAGCTGTCAAATCCTCTTAGGACCAAATATGAGTATCCTGAATTAATTTACTAGATCCCAAAGTTGGTTATGTGTCACTACCATTTTGAACCCATGTGCAATTGTAAGTGAAATAGAGCTTTGGGGAATAGGATTCCCAACCTAAGCGAGATGGGAATTTAACCCTATCCTTACTACTCTGATCTGGAGTTCATTACCTCATCTTGAACAAAATGATTTAACCTGTTATGGATGAAACTATCAGGCTAGCCTATCCGTTTGAGCAGTCAGTGGTCTTGCTTTTAGACAAGACATGTTGCCACGCATGAGCATACTCCACTACCAGTCAGGCGTCTATAGCCCCGATGGAGATCAACCCCATAATCCAGGATTTGACTTTACTTTTGATTTCTTGAACCTTGGGGATGACTACCCATCCTTGCAAGGGACATGTAGTACGATCCTTCCAATCCAATATCAATGATGCAATAAAAGTAGGATGAAAAATATTTGCTTTGGAACTTCAAGTTCTTGAGTGTAGATCACGCTTTTAATTTCTTAAAGCGTGATGGAGGCAAAATAGAAGCTTTGGGGAATCGGATTCTCAACCTAAGCGAGATGAGAATTAGACCCTATCCTTACTACTCCATGAAGATCAAATCAGAGCTTTGGGGAATTGGATCCTCAACCTAAGTTCGATGGGGATTTAACCCTATCCTTACTACTATGATTTTAGGCTTTAAGCACTATAGGAGTGGTAAAAACCACTGTTTTAAGGATTATGTTGCATGATAGGACAGACACGAAATACTCCTTTCGCCTCACCTTTTCTTCCAAGTATGGTTTTGACCATTTTGCTCAAGATCCTCTTTAATATGTGTAGAACGTGCTTGGTTCAAGATAGTTCGGGCATCAGTTCCCAACCTTAGGATCCTTTTAATATATGTTATGTAATAACCCTAAGAGGATTCGACACCTTTTCAATGATTGTATTTGAAATGTAGATGCAACTGAGATGAAATGTATATGCAATGTGGAATGTAACATGAGATATGGATGAATGCATTGCTCTTTTTGAAATGTGGATGGAGTATACCACCTACTTTGCCATAATTTGTAAAGCTGACAACTTCATGCATCACAAGTTCCAAACGATATTCTTTAATGTGTTTGCGATACTCGTGGAGCTTTCTGCAATACAATTCCGATGTTTCATATTCTCTTAGTCTTAGTCAACATTCATAAGGACATAAGTTGACATCTCGCTTTTTTTTTTTCTTTTTCAAGACAAACCAAAAGTGTCCAAAGGACCAACACACAAAACTTAAAACCAAAATGAGATCCAATCCAAAACCAAAACACGAAAACCAAAAGTATATACAAATGTACAATATAATACAAGATGGTGCAAAAGTTTGGATTATCATTTTCCCGGATCCCAAACCTGATTAGAATTCTTTAAAAGACATATGACGTGATACGCATACCAAGTTTTGTAGGAATCCAACAAAAACAAGATCAAACCAAACAAAGAAACAAACTTCCACTTGCCCCTCTCACCATACCAATTTGATTTAGTTTCATTAATAATCCTATGGTGGAGTTTCAAGTTTTCAAATTGATTAGACAATGATTGATATTCAATTCCTTTATGTCTATTCTTTAAGATGTCCATTCCGCACTTTGATTCATGGTGTAGAAATAAGCTTTCATTTTCATTCAATAAAGCCATAACATTAATAATATTTGAATCAAACCATTCATTAGGCAAACCTTCATTCGAATTTTGCATGGTGAAACCAAAAAGGTGAGATTTTACCTTTGGCATGTTTTCATTTGACCTTACTTGAAGAGGATTTGAAAATTCCTCTTTTCTCTCATGACATTCATCATCATGTAGCACTTGTTCTTTCTCCATGACTTGTTTATCAAAGGCACCAAACTTAGGTACCCAATTGAAAATATGTCCATCCCTTTCAAACCATAAGTCTTGTCTATCTAGGGGTGGGTTAACTAACACATTTCCATGATCAATCACTTGGGTTGTTTTGGGTAACGTGAGATTTTCAATTGGATCATCAATGATATCAAACCCAAATGATTTAGGTTTTGTAATTTTCTCATTTTGAAATGGCATAATCATTGTAGCACAAGTAAGTGGATCAAGATTTTCAATTTCTTTTCCTTCAAAGGAATCTAAAGCAAATGACTCTCTTTCTTGATTCATGGTTGTAGAATCCTTATCATGTTCCAAAATTTGATGAGATTCGAATTCCTCTTCCAAAACTTTCTCAAATTGTACAGGATTTATAGTATCCTCATGTGAGGAAGCAATTGAGTTATCCTGCATATTAATTGACACAACAAGTTTATTAGAAGATTTAGATTGATAATATTCTTCCCATTTCTTCCATGAATCATAGTAATCATCTTCCAATTTCAAGTTGTGATGCTCAAGTACTTCTTCTTCATCTTCCGATTCATCAACATGTTTCTCATCCAATTCATCTTCACCTTCCTTAGATGGTCCAGTTATTTCCAAAAGTGGGTTATCTCTTGAATTCAAATTGGTAAAGCTATCATAATCCAAATTTGTAACCCATGATTCAATTTTATCACAATTTGGAAGGTGTGGATCCTCTTGGTCATCACTTTCGAGAACATCATCCAAAGTGTCTTTCGAGAACAAGTGGTGAAATTCGATTATGTCTTCAACTTCATTTGTTGATTTTCTTTCAAATTCATTTTCAGCCACTTGTGATGGCTTAGGAGCTTCTATAATGGGATCGATTTTTGAATTCCGTGTCATATAGTTGCTCCAATCCTTTGCAAGTACATCTGACCAAATCATATCCACATAAGTTCGTTCATCCAAATCCTCCTTTTTGGGTAATGATTCTAGATATTTCTTTTCCAAAACAAGATGGTGATCATTTGATTCCAACTTCTTGTTACCCATCCATAGAATTTCTTCTCCAAAAACTTCATGCTCTTCAAGACTTTTCGAATAGGTATTTACTTCAACGTGAGTCACCTCAAAATCTCTTGTATCGCTTGAAGAAGCATAACATGAAACATCATTAAGATCGGCATTATGAATTTTCTTCCTAGGATGATTTGGATGCATACATTGACGTGCTCGTTTTTGTGGTGGAACATGCCTACATACCTTCTTAACCACTTTATTTTTCTCTTTTACTTTCGATGCGAACTCTTTGGGTTGAGTGGTAGAAGTAGTAGGATTAGTTGGATTGATATCCATGGACAAAGCTTGAACATTTGTTGCAATGGTTCCATGGGTGACCACATGATTCTCTAATTGAGGCATAGTTGGATGGATGGAAGTACTTGTATAAGCACATGTGGGAGCATAAGTTGGTATGGTAGGATAAAGTTGATTGTAGGGAAAAACATTTGATATCAAATTTTGTTGTGCCCACGCTTGATTTACCATCGAGGTTTGATTGCAAGCCCCTAGTTGTCCTACCATAGTTGATTGCTCCATTCCATAACCTTGTGGCCTCAATTGTTGATCTACAATCATAGCTTCTATGTAGGCCGATGCAAGATCAGTAACCAAGGGATTCATCCTAACAAATATGGCAAACAATGGATCCAATGCTCGAAAGTATATTTGAAGAGCACCACTTTCCTCAATAGTATAGGGAGAAATTAATCTCGCATAAAGCTTTCGAAACCTCATGTTGAAACTTCTCACTGGCTCATTAGGTTCTCTTTTGCAAGAAGTAAATTGTTGATATATCATGAGAGGATCAATGAGCAACCTAAATTGATTGATAAACTCATCTTTCAATTGAGTCCAAGATGTAATAGAACCAGTGGGTAAATTGATGTACCAATCATATGCCACCTCATCTAGGGTTCCAGGAAACATTCTACATGCCACATCCTCATGTTCGACATTCCATCTAACTAGGATATCCACATAGGCTTGAATATGTTCCTCGGCTAATGTTGGACCATTGTGTTTAAATTTGGGCAAACGTTTTTCTACGTTCTTGGGTAAATCATGAGAATCTCCACTAATGTTCAAAGGATTAACATGTATCCCATACCACATTCCTGCAGTTGTAGCCATTAATGAAACTCAAAGAATAACTTCAAAACCAATTTGTTAGTCATGAATAAAAGAAGGAACCATGACAAAGCAATATTCTAAAAATGTAAATTAGTTTCTGATTCACCAGATCGCATATGCACAAGTGAAGAGCATACTCCTAGTGTTGTAGGCTTTCTGATTCACAAGATCGCATTACACGCAAGTGAAGAGCATAATACCGACAACAACTACATTTTAGACAAAATAATTCCTTACAAATAAGCATGAAATGACTAGCAAATATCAAACATGTAACGTATGAATAATCATGTTAGCATCAACCAAGAGATGTATCCATTAAAATCAAATGAAAGTAATTGCATGGAGACAACCTCGTTAGTCAAGACCAAAATTTTTCAAAATCAAATCAAAACACATTATTCCTGTATGAACAATCAAAAGCGTTAGAACAATGCATAGCAATTCATGTCCTCCTTTTAACACTACAAGGTTGTATTGTTAAAAGAGGGCTAAAGATAATAATCAATAGGGCATGAAATATTCAAAATTTAAATCCCTATAGCATTTAAATCACACTGAAATAAACCAATTCAGGCCCTCCTTCTAGCGCCAAAATGTTGAGTGGTATTTTCACCCAATTGTGAAAGTACACTCTCCCTTAGGATTTGGGTTCCAAATCCCCTCTTGCAAAGAAGTTAAACAAACAACTTCTCCAAGGTCTCCGCTATATTAGCATTTGCATATGTGTATTAGTAATCTCAAATAAAGATATTCAATTTAAATGCTTGGAACACCTTAGTGATTGCAAGTAACTGTAAACAAGGGGCAATGTTGGTTTATTTTACCATGAAACTTTAGTGATTGTTCATTGAACCAAAATAAAGCAAATGTGAGTTGGCCCTCATATGACTACGATGTAGTGCCTTAATTCCTCTTATCTTGAGGGTTTTAAAATAGATTTTATCTTCTTTATTAAGTCCAAATATGGCTTCTTATCATGAAGATGAAGATAGCTTTCAATGTGATCGATAAACCACCCCTCTTTCGTGAAATAGGTTTTCACAAAGAGGCAATAATTTATGGCCTTAAATTAAGGACTTTAAATGTCACTTTAACTTATCCCTCTTAAATGAAATCAAATTTTCATTAAGATGAACAATTAAGTGCTTTGAAGAAATGACCTTCAATGTAATACTCAAATTACCCCTCTTCCGAAAATGAAATTTCAAAGTGCGTATTGGAAGTCTGAAGTATAACCTATGCAATGGTGAAATTATTTTTGGATTTTGAAATTTTTTTAATGTTTATTTTAATGCCTAAAAATTAAAATAAAAGTTAAAATTTTTGGAAAAAATAAAATGCAAAAAAAATGAAAATTGAAATGCAGAAAATGAAAATAAAATGCATTCAGTATGATGCTATCCTATTTTGACAAAACCGAAGATGTGAGGTTTTCATGCATGCAACCTAACCTATTGGACTTGCAAAACAAGCACAATCCGGATAAGCTAAGTGCTTGGCTCCTAGGGTTTTAAATGAGGTTTTCAGATTTAAACATTTGCATGAAGCAACCAAGAAAACTTGCATAAACTCCATTTACAAGCCTAAAATCTGAAAAGGGGAAAATAGACATTTAATCTTGCATGCAGAAAATGACTCCTCCTTTCTTGTCCATAAGATGCAACTTTCTGAAATTTTCTGTATTAAAAATTTGTCATTTTACAATAACAAAAATTTCTGGTTTTCCCAAACCAGTCCATGGAAGAAAACGACTCAAACAGGTCCAGAATGGCCCTCTTGCCTTCAAATATGCAACTCTGCTCGCAATAGTTTCCAACCCCTCAAAACATCCTTGCCTGGCGTATTTAAAATTTTCAGGAAGCTTTTCGTTTCATTTTCCAATGGTTGTTCGTTTCACCTTCCCTTGTGCATGCATGTGTTTTGGTTTCCAAAAAGGCTTTTCATTTCTATTTTGTGGCCCTTCGTTTCATTCCCATGGTTTGGCTTCCTCTGTTTGGTTTTCTTCACTTTTCGTTTGATTTAAAAAAAAACGTTTCCTTTTCTCCACATGGGCATGCGTCCGCTTCCTTCCATGTGTAACGACCATCTTAAATGATTTCAAATCATTAAAGATTCCTTATGTAATGTTTTGTCTTATTCATTGGATTTTGTCCTTATGTGACAAATTACCTTATTCAATCTTCGATTTATTCCTTATAGGTCCACGTCATTATGCAGTCTTCAGTTTCACTATCCTGGTGTTCATCACTAATATCAGACGCACTATCCACTACTCTGTTCCCTTGGAGAAAATCGGACATGTCGTGAAATCGTGACACTCTTGTCTCTCTGCCTGCCTACCCCTTTTGAGTCACAAAAATGCAACATGTCGCGATATCGTGACACTTTTGTTTCTCTGCATGCTTGCCCTTTTTGAGTCACGAAAATGCAACATGTCGCGATATCGCGACACTTTTGTTTCTCTGCCTGCCTACCCTTTTTGAGTCGCGAAAATGCAACATGTCGCGATATCACGACACTTTTGTTTCCCTGCCTGCCTACCCTTTTTGAGTCACGAAAATGCAACATGTCGCGATATCGCGACACTTTTTTTCTTCTCTTTGGACCGCGAAAATGCAACATGTCGCGATATCGCGACACTTTTTCTTTTCTCTTCTCTTTTGGCCGCGAAAATGCAACATGTCACGATATCGCGACACTTTTTCTTTCTTGTTCTTTCTCTTCTCTTTTGGCCGCGAAAATGCAACATGTCGCGATATCGCGACACTTTTTCTTTCTTGTTCTTTCTCTTCTCTTTTGGCCGTGAAAATGCAACATGTCGCGATATCGCGACACTTTTTCTTTCTTGTTCTTTCTCTTCTCTTTTGGCCGTGAAAATGCAACATGTCGCGATATCGCGACACTTTTTCCTTCTTGTTCTTTCTCTTTGCTTTGGACCACGAAAATGCAACATGTCGCGATATCGTGACACTTTTTTCTCCTTGCGGTGTTTTGCTTTTTCTTTGATCTTTAGCATATGGGCCACTTCGGTCTTCTTGGAAAATATGCAAAAAGGTGGGTCCCCAATTTTGGGGTACGTTGTGGAGCAGCCACAACACGTCGCTGCTCCCTCCCTCCATGACCCCTCAATGCATCGATGGCAGCCTAGCGCCACCTCCACATCCATCATACCACGACGTGCATCGGACCCTATGCCCTCGTCATCCGAGGAGGGAAGATGCCTACATACCAGACATCATATCCATTTGTAACCCCAGCATCGTCCCCATCCACTGGCTGAATGGGGGTATCGTATGTATCCTAACTCTAGAATCACTGCATATCTAGAGCCCTGCTCAGTGTAGTACTATCTCGGACAGTCTGGGAGTACTCATAGTCTCTAAGGGAAGGGATCCCCTGCTGTAGACTGAACTACCTCAAAAATCGATCATAGCGGTGGAGCTCTACCTCTCCCCACTCCATCCTTAGCCAGAAGACTTGCCTAATGCGAGCCAACTCCTATCCCTCCTCTCCCCACCCTGGATGCTCTCTCCACGACCTCCAGGTGATTTGGTCAGGGATGAGGTCATCTAGCAACCTCTGGAACATCGATAGATCTATCCACCGTTGTGACCCTCTCTGGAGCCACAAATAGAAAACCTGGGGTCTCTCCCGATCAACCCCTATTAGTGGAAGCCCTACCGACCTTCGCACCGCAATGTGCTCCTAGCACCAAACCTGTAGCAGTGATGTCAAAACCAGACATCGACCTCCCTTGTATATGACCCCGTGTAGGATCCTATACAAGCGGCATAGCACAAAACTACCCCAAGCAAATCTATAGTCGTGGTCTCTCATATCGTAGACCACATCTGAGAGTAGCCATGGTAACTTGCATCCACTCTGGTGGCATAGCAGTAAGCCACCCACTACCCCTACCAAAACCTAAGTCAATCGAGATGCCCCAGGCATTTATCGCAATGTCTCGATGTTCACTCTGCCCTTCTCTAAGGTGAAGCTAGGGTCTTCGTACAGTTGCATCATGGCATGGCCCTGATTGGCCGCAAGAGTCATCAACCGTCCATGTATGGGGATCCTCAAAATCCTCCATACGTCCTGTAGAGTGGGATCCATCTCCCTTGTCGATAGCCGAAAGCAGGACGACCCCGAATACCACATCTCTGCTAGAGCTGTCAATAGCCCCATGTCTGTAGGTATTTGTGGCATCTCGACCACATGTTGTAGCCCAAACTCTGATAGTCGGTCTCGCTCCGTCTGAACAAGCGCGACTACATCGTCTCTTAGCCCCCCGTATTTCCACTCTTAACTTTTTAGTAATCCCCTCTACAAAATAAACAATACAACAAAAAAAATGATTAATAGATAATCATTAAAATCAGTTAAATCAATTTCATCTTATAAAAAAAAATGATATCGTCCACTATTGGATGATATCGTACTAAATTTGGTCAAATCGTCCTTAGTAGGACGAAATCATTTCCTATTTCTCAACTTGGGGATCGCCCCTTGTTGCACGGGATCGCCCCTATTTTTCCAATTTCGCCCCTAGACGAAATCGGCAATCTAGGGATGATTTCGACAAAATTGGGACAATTTCATCCCGACATCGTCGACGGCCTAAAAACGGCCATGATGCCCCAAAAATAGTCAAAATTTAAATTAAAAATCACACAAATCAAATTAACAACATAATTCACCAAGTTTAGATCCTTACCCGCAATCTGCGTCAGACCTTTGTCAATCTGTGCATTGTTTCCACCATTTTGCCTACAGAGCTCTAAAACAAAAAAAATGAACAGTAACAATGAATTAGGGTTTTACCCTATTTCTTTTAATTTTATTTAAAAAACAACTTTTTCTTTTAAAATTTTTCTTTTTCGTGCTTTTACCTCAAATGTTCGATTTGGGTAAAAACACGGAGGGGGCACCATAGCAAGCAGTCATACGATTCAACCTAGAATCATCGTCTAAAAAATGGAATAATTTTTTGCTTTCTCGTAAAGTGGGAAGAACTCGTCTTTAACGCATTTTCTTCAAAAAATTCCCTAAAGAGGGGGCAAAATGTAGCACCCTAAAATTGACGTAGTTAAACCCTTAGTAAAAGATAAAAATTTAAATTTTAACTCCGAAACCGCCCGTTAACCGCTCACCCCATTTTTTGTGCCATTTTTAGGAGTTGTTTTGACCGTTGGACGATATCATTGTCGATTAGACAAAGTCATCCCAGATCGAACGAATTCATATGGAACAGAACGTCCAGACGATTTCATCCCAAAACCAAATTTTCATAATTAGCTTATGTTTCAACAGCCTCTCCAACTTGGGCAGAAGCATGTCTACGCAGTTGGAGATCTCCCATATTGGGATGATCCCCAACCTCCTAACCTCTCCCTAATCTTATATAAACTAGGATTTTATCAGTTTATCCCCCTGACTCCCTGGATCCCCTGCCTGGATCTCCTCCTAACTCTTTCCCTGGTTGATTTTCCCTACCATTTAAGCTTTGCACTCGTAGTTTTAAGTTTTCATTACAGGTTTTCACTATGCTTTAGCTGGAGGGAGCTCAGATTGTCGCAGGCGATTCCAGATGATTTCGGACGATCCTATCGCAGATCGACGATGATCTCATACGATTGGAGGCAATCTCAACTACAGTTCAGATTGGGGGCAATCAAAGCCTTGAGTTTGCATTTCTCATCTTTCTTCCTTATTTTATTTATGCATTAGCTTGATTATTTTCATTCTACATCCTAGAGTTCACCTCATTTTAATATAAATGCATGATAAAGTTAAAATAAGTTATTAAAATAATGCATTTCCTTTAATATGCTATCCAGATTTATCAGTTAGGCATTTATACTATCATTTCTATCATTTTGCATTATTCTTGCAGTAGCATTTTTGGTTTTTGGTGTCTGTTTTTATGATTGCAAGTTTCTAACGAATTCGTCTTATGAATTTGTCAGATAGACGATGATCTTGTCCGATCTCAGATGATCACCTATAATCTGGGATGATTCTGTAGAATTGCAGATGATCTTGTCATATTCGAGATGATATGGACTCCTACAAGCTTCAGAATCTTCATCAGACATCCGAAATCAGGTGCATTCTTTCTTATTTAGTATATTGCTGGTATTTAGGATTCATTCATGCTTTTTGTATTCATATAAATCAGCATTTTCATATAGAATAGCTTAGATTCATTCTGGCCAACCTAGGATTATGAATGATCGAGTATAAAATGAACACATCAAAACCATTCTCAACCTAGGTGTGGAAACTGCCACTCAAATTTTCCTGGTGAACCCACCATCCATTGAAAATTCACCCTTATATCCCTCCCCAAGAGGCGTGACCTTCAAAGGGCATCTCAGTCCGAGGTATTGTTCCATCCTTCTCACACCCCCCTTCCGGGCACGGATCCTTTAGCCTAAAGGTAAGGGCATGAAAAATTTGGGTCAGTACGGTTTTTAAGATGTGAAAATTGTTCTTGGTTCAAGAATATTTTTGGAATTAATTTCCATAACTTAAGATTTTCTTAGTGTATATGTGCAATAATCCTAAGAAGAACTTAACATGTATTTTGGAGGTTGCTTAAAATACTAGGAGTGGCTGAGTGACTGAAAATACCTAGGACTTTGTGAATGTGACTTGTGCTGATGGCAATTTGGCTTGGTGGAATTTTGTGGATGACATTGTGAAGGTACCCCTGATTAATGCAAAATAACTTTTGTTGGACCAATTAAGACCTTGAACTTAATAAATGATCCCTATATGAAATGTGTAATGCGAATGCAATGTAGGAAATACAATGTGTGAATGTGTGAAATGCAGGATGCATTGTTTTCGAGATGTACATGCAAGTGAAGTGAAATGTTATGAATGAAATGTATGCAAATGTTTTTGTGTATTAGCCATGTATACATATACATATATATAAATAAAATCATGCATAGCAAAGTACCCCCAGACAAGGAAGAGCTAAGTCTGGTCTTGAAAATCAATACAAATTTGTATCACCCCATTAGGCTTGCAAATGGGTAGCAATTTTGAGAGCCAGTCGGGATAACCCATGATGTCCTCTAACTCTTCTGGATTATCCTCATCTATATCTACCTGGGAAACCTTAGGATTTGAAGGTGACAATGGAGGTGAAGGTGGAGGGGATGGAGGAATGGGCAAGGTCGACAAGGTTGGATGGAATGGATGGAACCTAGAAATCGGTGCTAGGAGCTTGGTTAACCTGAACAATAGCAAGAAATACAAGACTTGTTTTATTAAATGATGTATTTACATATGAAATGCAAAGAAAGCAAACATGTTTTTTTTATTTTTAATTTATTTTTTATTTTTATTTTGGTTTTTTTGGTAGTGGTAATAACCACTATTTTGGAATTATGTACATATGTTACAAGTTGGCTTATGAAATGGCTTAATGGAATGGAGGTGGTGGTTCACCAGTAGAGGCAACTTGCTCTTGTGGAAGAAGCAAGCAAAATATGGGCTCTGATTCTTCTTTAGATTCATCCAAAATTATCGACATCAGATTGAATTCTTCATAGATGTCATTGTCAAAATTATCGGGATGAAGGGCATCTTCTCTTGAATTTAGATTAAGCCTTTGGAAAGCTTGTTCAAGAGAAGAGGTGGTATGAAGTGGGTGAAAACCTAGACCTGATCGGTCATGCACCTCTTGATATGGAACATCAATGGGTTGATGCACTCCTTGTTCATGCAATCATAGGCCATAACCTTGCCAATTGGCAATGTGGAAATATCGAGATGGACAACCCAATATGCTTGGAATATTGGAAAGTTGTGGTTCTTTGGGTTCTTCTATGGGAGTTGGACTTGATGAGGAATCAATACCTCCATATAAAAAATTAATGCTATTTGGAGTCGAACCCATGTTATAAACTACTCTTATTACCAAATGTGGATCACGTGGATGACCACAATCCTTAGCACTAGGAATGGTGAGGGGCGTAACGGTAATGTCTTGGACCACATATTCACCAATATCAAGATTAGTAAGGTGGTCCTCAATTTGGGATGATATGGAAGGATTATTATCAGGTGATGGTTTAGGTGATGAATCATGGAGTGGTGGAAATGAAGGTATCTCACAATTTGTCAATTTGACTTGTGAAACATTAGGTGAAGGTGATGGATTGGATTAGGAAGATTACAACATGGTTGATGATGATGTGGATGACAATTATGTGGATGAAGTGGATGGACAATGGCCACATGTGCATGTAGTCAAGGATGATGAGGAGGATATGGAAGTTTTATGAGGATTGGTGATGGGGATCTCTTTAGGAATGGGATCCTTTGATGAAGAGGTTGGTGGAGTGGTTGATGGCTTGGATGATGGTGATAAGAACAAATGAGTGGAATGAATCATGGAATAATAAGGATTTGATATGAAATTGCAATACTTGAATGGTTTAACGTTCGTTGGTATGCAATGTACCTATCCCTCATGAACATATTTCAAGCATTGATGTAGTATGGTATGGAGGAGTATATTGTACGCCATGGATCCTTCTAATATGTGAAGCATCATATGCAACATTTTAACCCCTACTTCAATGGGTAAAACAACAGTGCTAATTGTGGAACACAAAGCATCATTGAATGCTTTGAGGGTGAGTGATGACTTAGTGATATGAGATGGAGGAAGGTTTATATGATGAAGAGTGGATGTGGTGATGATGTTGATTGAGAAACCAATATTAATTAGGACTATTTTTAAAGGCTTATTGTCAATGAGAGACATGATGTGCAATGGAGGATCTACAAATTCCGATGAGATTGGTTTAATATCAAAGTCATAAAAAGTGATGGATGGCTCCATGCATATTTGAATGCTCCCCATAAAGTTATTGAAGGCATTAAGATCTTGTGATTGCAATTATATGGACATCAAAATATCCATTAATCGTTGGGGAGATTGTTGAATTAGCTCATATATTGACAATTTGGTAGAAGCTATTTTTAAGCTTATGGTTAATCGTCTACTCAAGGAGATGACTGGTTGGGGTGGCCAATTGATGGGTTGATTTTATGGATTTGATTGGATAGGTACATGAATTGTTGATGATGGAATGGGTGAAACTTGTATGGGTGGTGGTGTAGAAGGTTGCGAGACACTTGCTTGAGGAGGTTGCCACTATGGGTTCTTCCTCTGACCTCTAGTGACCACATGAATGGCACCTACAAATCCTTGGTATTGTTGAACATGATTTACTTGATTAGGGGGAATTTTAGTGTTAGCTCCCTCTATATTTGGTTGTAACTCCTTATGATGAGGAAGTAGTGTTTGAAAAATACCAAGGTTTTGGTTTTGTTGAGCTAAAGAGATGTCAATCTTGATTACCCCTAAGTCAATGAGGTCTTGGACTACGTTTTTAAACACATTGTAGTGGTTGATATCTTGCCCATTTTGCCTATGATATGGGTAAAATAAATGTTCTTGATAATGTTTCCCATGCTTAGTGGGATAATCCAGTCTAATTTTGGGAAAATCAAGTTGATTTGTCTCATAAAACCTTTTAAAAAGTGAGGCATATGATTCAGCTAATGGGGTATATTGGTGATTTTGTTGAACATATTTTTGCTTGGGATGGTTTTCCACAGTTGGCACTGTATTATGTACATTTGGGGCTTGTGTTTTTGAGGGGACCGCATGATAAGAATATTTTTTGTGGTACTTGTTGCATAGGTTGTTGTTGTTGAGCCATTATCGGCTAACTCATGATCACTTTATTTACTTGATTGGATTGGGAGGCTGGGGTAGTCTGTGTTGGTTTTTACTGGTTAGAATAATTACTTTTATATTGGCCCTTGCTTTGCCATTATTTTTTCTTAGGCTTTAACATGCCCTCTTGGATTTTAATATCCTCAATGATGCTATCCTGAGCTAAATATTCTTCAAAGGATTGATAAGTTCTTAATTGGAGCATCCAAGAGATGGGTTTTAAGCAACTCTTGGTGAATAACTTTATTAGCTCATCCATTGGTAGGGTGAATGGTAGTTTAGTGATGATAATCCTCCAAAGGTTTCTAAAATCATAGATAGATTCATCATCATGTTGCCTTAAGGTATATACATCAAATAATGAGATCTTATTTTTTATATTTATGATAAAGCAATCAAAGAATGATCAATCAATTGGTCAAAGTTATAAATACTATGGGTTGGCAATTGATTGTACCATTCTATGGCATCTTCTCCTAATGTTTGAGGAAAATTCCAAAGCATGAGAGCATTATCATATTGAATTATAAATCATGCATGAATAAATGCTCACTTGTTCTTTGGGATCCTCATTTCCCTTAAAATTTTCAAACTTGGATATCGTAAAATCTATCGGATATGGCAGTGATGGTACCGAAGGATGAATTGGATAGTTGATCAATTATAGTAAGGTGGATTTTTTATTTGAAAAAATGGGTGTATGTTGCATCAATTGATCAATCTATTTTTGTATTAATTCGATTCGAAGGTCTTCCCTAGGGACATGAAATCCTTGAATCACCTGATGGATTTGGGGTGGTGTGGAGAGATTTTGTGGAGTGACTAGATGATGAGGAAATTGGTATTTATGGTTTGGTGAATGAGATGGAATGTGATGAATTGGATATTGATGATTAAATGATGGGGAATTATGAAATGATGTTGATGGAAGAGGGTTATGGCTAGGCTAGCCAATTAGAATAGGATAGACACTGGTATGGCTAGATGGGGGAATAGGGATAAAGATCACAAAATACTATGGTGCCCATGCTAGACCCTAGTTGATAAGGAGAGTCTGAGTAGAGGTATGTAAAGGCTTAGGGTTAACATATACTTGTTGTTGAGCGTCTTGACGCTATCTAAGAAATTTTTTCAGGTAATCCTATACTTCATTGATATCTCTATCAGAGGATAAGGGTATGGAATATATGGCTTGGGAGCAAGTCACACTAGGCATGGTGACTTGGGAGGTTGGTATTTGTGAAGCAACATTCACATGTGCTTCAAACAAAGGATTGGTGTAAGTGGAAGTATATTATGTGCTAGGAGCACATGAAGGTTGGGGAATGGATGCATGGGAAGGTGTAACTAATGCCTCAAAGAGAGGGTTAGTATACACCTGGGTAAAGGTAGGTGGAGGATGGGAACATATAGGTTCTTGTTGTATAGTAGATTCCTGTCTAGGTGAGTTGGGAATGGACTCTAAGACATAACTAGAGGACTTCATGGGAGATTGTACTCTATCCATATCTATATGAGTGATGTGATGGTCTATTATGGGGGAGGTTGACTCCTCCTAGGGTATGGTCATGTGGTAGGCTATGGAGGGCAAGGAATGTAAGGGACCTACAAATATATATACCTGTGTCACATTCAGGTTATCTACCACCTAAGTGGTGGGGAATGTGGATGATGATTCCATTAAATTATCTTAAATTATTGCTTTCTTTTGATTATGAGTTAATCACATAAGTAGAATAAATCAAGATGCAGATAAAAATACCAAATGCAACACAAAATTGGAATGCTTTAAGGAAATAAACAAATAAATCTAAGTCTCAATCAATGTGGCTTACCTCGTTCATTAATTATCTCCTTTTAATGTGTGTTCATTTTATGTGCCAATTTTGTGTGTTTTGATTTTTCTAATCTTTCTTAATGAAACAAAGATGAAAAACTATGGCTAGGGTAGGACAATGAGATTCTTTTTGGTGATGAAATTCAAAAAATTTACTCAAGGGTATTCCTAGGGTGTCTGAGGGTAGATATTGGTGGATGGAGATGAATGCCACCGTAACCAAATCTCAAGCAATGTTTGGTGATGAAATCCAACCACTACCATTTTGTGTGAATTGTGAAGTGTGTGAATTCTTTTTAAGGTTTATGTTTTCTATTATATACAAACAATGTTAAAAATAATTAATTTCATAAACCTAAATTATAAGCCAACAAAATATTTCCAAGTTCTCCAAAGGGTGTGAAGTACACCGGTTAAGACCCCCTATATAAATAACAACCAGACGATTTGTCGACCCCTCTACCTAGAATCACCTAACTAGAAGGGATACTTTTGGCAATCAAATATTGTTCCAACTTAGATAGATAAAATAGAATTATTTCTAGCCCTAAGATGAAACACTAAGTTATGCAATTTATAGTTCAAATGCACACAAAATGCAGTAGTTTACACTCAGAAAACAAAAATCCTAATCTGAATATGTGAATGAAATGCAAATCTAAAATGCAAAACTAATATGTGTTCATTTCTATATTTCTTAATGATTATTCATTTTATTGTTCAAAATATGAAAAATACAAAAGACACTCAAAATACGTAAGGCATAAAACTAGGGTTTTAAATAGCAGACTTACTGGAAGGCCTATGTTTTTGCTCCTAACTCTTCGTAAACACCCCTAGGAACTTTTGAACGTTGTTGAGACACTTGTGGAAAATTTTGGACGACTTCAAACACCTCTAGACATTTCTTGATTACCTTTGGATGCCACCGGGCACTTCTCGCATCTTTTGAAAACTTTTGCAGACTTGAAAAACCCTAGATCTAGCGAAATATGTGAAATCCATGCTTCTAAAAAAATTGCAAGATGATAGAAAATAGTAAGCTAATTAGTAAAACATATCATAAATAGAAACCCTTAGGGGGTCCCACTGTTATCTCCATTTGAAAGATGCAAAACACAACACACAGACAATGCTTTGAACAAAATAAAATACAAGGAAACACAAGATTGCACAATAGAATAATTTTCATTGATGGGGGGAGCCTAGAAACTCCATTATTTACAAGCTTGAATTCTTGAATCCTTTTGATACAATATTACAACAATTTAGTGTTCTTCAAAACCCTAAGAAACAAGGTCGTGGTGTCTTCAAGTGTGTATTAATTCCAACAAGGGTGAGTTGGCTTTTCGATATCCAAGGCTGGGCCACTCCAGGTGCTGATGTAATGCTCCAAATATGGTGTTGATAAAAAGTATCCGAAGGTACTTGGTGGTTGATGGAGAGTTCTGTAGAATCAAATTGGGTAAGGGTGCAGGTTGCGATGGAGGATATGGTGAGTGAGGGGTATGGAATGCGATGGATTGGATAAGGCTAGGGCATAAAGAGCTTATTGCAAGGCCTTTGGTACTCAAGGAATTAGGATACTCAAGGACTTAGAAAGCTCTAAACCAAGAATCAAAGATCTTCCAAATCAGGGGATTCAGGTGTTGAGCCATAAAAATGGCTCTTATTTATAATCTAACCTAGGGTATGCCAGGGTTTCAATGACACTAATAGTGTGGCTAAGATTAAAGCACATACAAGGGTAGATAATAAATCTAGGGTGTGGCATGGATTGATGTGGGTGGATGGACAAGATTAAATGAAATCGGATGGTTGGGATTAATTCACTTAAATAAATATATATTTATTAAATATATATTAAAATATAATATAAAATATTATATTTAAATATATATATATAATAAATATATATAAATAAATGTGAATAATGATTAGAAATGGCAGGAAATAGGAATGGTGGACAAATTGGCTAAGCTTTGGTGGTGGAAATGGTAAGAAATCCTTGATGGAGGATGAATGGCTATATTTTTGTGTCTACACTATCATCATGTCTAAATATTTCTTTTTCTACTAAAGGCAATAAGAAAAGTCTTAGGGACTCAGTTTTAGATAGAGTGAAATCTTGTTTTGTAGGTTGGAAAGGTGAGTTCTTAACCATAACTAGAATACTAGAACCCATAAAAACTACATTGTAATCTATATCTATATATATGATGTCAATTTGAGTATTACAAGTAGATATAACATAAAAATTTGATAAAACTCAAAGAGATTTTCTTCAAAAGGGATGTGAGAAAAACTTTGGGTTTCATCTTTGTAAATGGGATATGATTTGTGAAGGAAATAATATTAGGAGGGTAGGCTTGCAAAATTGTAAACTTTTATTAGGGGGTAAAACATCATTGGGTATGAAGAGGAGGTAGTTTTTCCTTGGGAAAGATGTTAGGGAGAGGGTTTTGATGGGAGGAGCAACATCTAGGGTTTTAGGTCGATGCTAATTTTTTTTGTGAAAACCAGCGTTTTGGCTGGTGAAATTTTTTCTATAGTTTGGCTTTAGATATGGAAGCTTTGAGGGGTCTTGGTGACCCCCGATATTTGTCTTTTAAGGATGCTATTTTGAATAAGGATGTCTCTTCTTTTGATCATGCAAATTCCATGAATTTTTTGTTGCATGCAACCCTTGATCATGTTTCTAATTCCTCTTTGACTTTAAAGCCGAATAATAATGGATGTTTCTATTGTGTATGATGTTTTATATTTGTCTAAGCATGCACTCATATGCAAATTCATGGGTCTCATAATTTCTATGCCTTTTTTAGAAAATTGGGTTATGAGAAATTGGAGTCCTGAAGGTGATCTAGAGATTATTCTTGCAGCTAATGGGTATTTTATTATGGTGTTCTCCCATATGGTAGATCGTAGTAGAGTTTTTGAGGGGGTCCCTACTTTCACAATCAGCATGGATTATTTATCAAACCCTGGCATTTAGGATTTTATCCGATGGAGGAGAGGACTTCTAGGATTCTTATGTGGGTTTGTTTGCCATGACTCCCTATGGAATATTGGAGGCCAAATATTCTTCATTCTATTGCAAATATTATTGGGAAACCGGTTGGTCCGTCTTGCCAAAATTTGGATAGGAAATTTGCTTCTTTTGCACGGTTTTGTGTTGAAGTAGATATGAATAATCCATAACCTGAATCATTGGAGATTAAACTAGGAAACATGTCTTGGGTCCATAGCCTAGAGGAGATCACTAAAGATGAAGTATTTACAAAGGATCTATTGGAAATGTAATCTTCCCTTTCTAGTTAGCTTGCTAAATGGGAGCTTCATGAGGATATTTTTTGGAAGCAAAAATATCGGATTGACTGGTTGTTGTAAGGGGATGGAAACACCTATTTTTTTTCACAATTCGGTTAAAGACCGCAGGAATGGTAATGCTATAGTCTCACTTACTTCTGATCAAGGGGAAATATCTGATCCTTTGAGTATATCTCTAATGAAGCAATCAATTTCTTCTCCTCTCTTTTCTCTGAGTAGGGTCCTCATGATGTTGTTAATATGAGGCTTATTTTGGATTGTATTCCTAGGTTGGTCTCTAATGATATGAATAAGATACTAATGAACCCCATATCTATGGAGGAACTTAAAGTCATGGTTTTTCAAATGAAAAAAGGTAAAACACCTGGACTTGATGGTTTCCCTATAGAATTTTTCTAAGTATTTTGGGAAGTGTTATCTTTTGATTTGCTAAAATTTGTTCAGGAATCCCAAGTTAATGAGGAAATAATTAAAGCTATTAATTCAACCTTCCTTGCTCTTATTCCAAAATATAAAAATGCTAGCTCATTGGGGTCTTTCTGTCCTATTTCCCTGTGTAATTTTACTTACATAATTATTATCAAGATTATTGTGGATCAACTGAAGAAAGTTTTTGGTTTTATTATTTCTCTAGAGCAAGGTGGGTTTGTTAAGGGTCATTATGTTTTAGATGGTGTGGTGGTTGCTACTGAAGCTATTCACTCTATGGATATCTTTAAGGAAAAGGCTATGTTCATTAAGCTTGATATGTCCAAGGCTTATGACAGGGTTAGCTGGCCTTTTTTGTAGAACATCCTTCAAGATTTTAGGTTATTGTATAATTGGATTGAACAGATCATGAGTTGTATGACTTCAGCATCCTTTGCAGTTTTAATCAATGGTTTACCATCCACTTTCTTCTCGGCCTCTACGAGGAATCGTAAAGGATATCCCTTGTCCTCATCCTTATGGTTGAAGGTTTGGGCAGATTTCTCAAGAGTTTTTAGAATCGTGGTGCTATCTAGGGATGGCATTGGGCAAATAATTCTTTATCCCAGTATCATATTCAGTTTATTTATGATACTACTCTAATGGGGAGGGCAAAAATTGAGGAAGCAGTAAATTTTAGGAAGGTTTTAAATTTTTTATTTATCTGCCTCAGGTCAAATAATTAATGAAGAGAAATAAAAGTTTTTCTTCTTCAATACAGATGGTCAGATTCAACATAGGATTGCTAATATTCTACGTTTTTAGGTGGGCTGTTTGCTAGTGGAGTATCTAGAGATTTCTATTTCTTCTAAAAATCTTGGAAGGGCTTACTGGAAAATTATTCTGGATATATTTTGGTCAAGGGTTAATCATTGGACTTTTTAGTGGCTATCCTTTGTTGGTATATTAACACTTTTTGAAGTTTGTCCCTCATGCTTTGCCTATTTATAGGTTTTCTATCTTGGTTGCTCCTAAGTGCTTTCTCAAAGAATTTGATTCTATTTCTAGAAAATTTTTATGGGTAAGAAATCTAGATTGTAATAAATGGAGCCTAGTCATTTGGGATATGTAGCACCCTAAAATTGGCGCAGTTAAACCATCAGTAAAAATATTAAAAATTTGAATTTTAACCTCGAAACTGCCCATTAATCGCTCACCTCATTTTTCGCACCATTTTTAGAATTTGTTTTGACTGTTGGATGATATCGCCGTCGATCTGACAATATCGTCCCAAATCGGATGAATTCGTCTAGAACAAAACATCCAAACGATTTCGTCCCAAAACCAAATTATCATAATTAGCTTCTGTTTCAACAACCTCTCCAAGTCGGACATAAGCGTGTCTACGCGGTTGGAGATTCCTACATTGGATATCTCCCAGATTGGGATGATCCCAAACCTCCTAACCTCCCCCTAATCCTATATAAACTTGGGATTTTCCCAGTTTATCCCCCTGGCTGATCATTTCCCTGCAACTCTAGTTTTTTGCTGCATTAGAACATCCTCGCCCCCATCATTTGCATTTGTATTTTCAGGTTTTATTGCAAGATTTTACTGTGTTTCAGTCGGAAGAAGCTCGGATCGTCGTAGGCGATCCAACATGATTTCGGATGATCCTGTCGAGATCGATGATGATCTCGTACGATTACAGATGATTTTGACTACAGTTCATATTGGGGGCAACCAAAGCCCCGAGTTTGCATTTTCTACCTTTACTTCCTATTTAATTATGCATTAGATCGATTTATTTATGTTCTACATCCTGGATTTCACCTCATTTAGCATATTTGCATGATAAAATTTAAAATAAGTTATTAAAACAATGCATCCCATTTGATTTGCTCTATGAATTTATTATTTAAGCATCTATACTATTATTTCTATCATTTTGCATCATTCTTGCAATTGCATTTTTGGTTTTTGGTATATGTTTCCATGATTGTAGGTTTCTGATGAATTCATCTAGCGAATTCATCAGGTTTTCGATGATATTGTATGATATCGAACAATCACCTATGATTTGGGATGATTCTATGCAATTACAGATGATCTTGTCATATCCGGGATGATCTGGACTCCTACAAGCTTCAGAATCTTCATCAGACATCAGGAATCAGGTGTATTCCTCTCCATTTCACATAGTCTTTGTATTTAGGATTCATTCATGTTTGTTGTCTTCATATAAACCCAAAATTTCATATAGAATATAATAGATTCATTTTGGACAACCTAGGAATCTGAATGATGGAACATAAAATGAACACATCAAACCCATTCTCAACCTAGGCATGGAAAATACCACTTAAAGTTTCCTGGTGAACCCCACCATCCGTCAAAAATTCACCCTTATACCCCTCCCTCGAGAGGCGCGACCTTCAAAGGGCCTCTCCATCCTAGGTATTGTCCCATCCTTCTTGCATCCCCCTTTCGGGTACGGATCCTTTAGCCTGAAGGTAAGGGTGCGAAAAATTTTGGCGATACATCTTTGGTGAACCCGACGTGATACTAAAACACCTTTTGAAAACAATCCAAAAAAAAAACACATTATTAAGAACATCTAGAATCATTAGAAAACTGTTAAATTTGCATATCATATTTATATGGTAGATTATAATAGAAGATGAGCTATCACCATAAATGTTGAAAATCAATTAACGGCTATAGAGATTACTTCTGTGCTTAGAGTACCTCAAACAAATAGAATCCAACCTTTGTGGGATGAACTTGATAGGAGATTGGGTATTATTGAATCTAGATCTGTAAAAATTAGGCAAATTAAGAGGTTTGTCCTAGACAAAATCCTGGATCCTGATCAGGTGACTTTGTACCATGAACTTCAGAGAGCTTGCCATAGGTGGTTAGCAGATAAAAGAGTACTTGTGTCTTTAGAATTGTACACCTTTGAGGAATACCTTGAGAACGTAGTTGTAGTACATAAGTTTCTATCTTGTATAGAGGATCAATAAGTTGTTCTTATGGATAGAAAAATATGGAATAGAGTTCCTAGAGCTGTGTTGTAACAAGAGTATTGCCATGAAATTTATTTTTATAAGTTAGAGTCTGAAGTAGATTATATTACCATAGCACACTTTGTTAAGTTCTTGAAAAACCACTTCCAATTTGAAGAGGAGCATTTCATGACTCCTGAACTTGATCCTATCAACGATATCCATAAACTATTTATAGAAAAATCAGTCATTCTTTTTACTATTTCTTACAACTAGCATGTTGTTTGTTATTTTTATACTTGTGAAATAATAATACAAAACAAAAAAAATGAAAAAAAAACAAAACATTTCCTTTTTAAGTATATAGTGGGTATATAGTTAAAAGATATACCTCTCAACGCTACCGCATATATATATATATATATATATATATATATATATATATATATATATATATTTGCTAAAACCTAAGTGTAGCACAATGCCTAGACTTAGGAATGGAAAACAAACCAAAGAAGATGAAGATTGGTTAGGAAGACCATTAATTGACCAAAATGTCCCTCCTAAGGACCAAGTTTAGGAAGAAGAAATCCTAGACCAGCAAGAAGAAGAGCTTGCTGTAGCAAATGAACAAGAAGAAACTAATAGAGAGGAAGGATCCTCATCCCCTAAAATGTCTTCGGGAGGAGCTATCACTTTTGAAAACATGGAACAATTTTGGAAGTTCATTAACACAAATATCAGTGTATGGATAATGATCGAATTAGTGACACTCAAGCAAATCTAGAAGACGTATTTCACACACGCACTAATCCCTTATCCTTTATTGAACAAGAGAGTGATCAAGCTAGACCATCCAATTTGGATATAGTAGCTGCGATTCGAAACATGCAACAACAACAGGTTACCCAACCACCTAAAGTGCCTATTAACAAGCCTAGGGTCATTCCTGCACAAAATAAACCATCAATGACTGCTCTATTTCGCCAAACCATTGAGCAACATACCTCAAATCAATACAAACCCAAAACAAAACCAAACACCAATTACCAACAATCCGGGATACAACATAATACTATTACAAATCCCCTTCATAATAATCTTCCTACCAACACTTTGCATAATAGCAATATAGCATCTAATCCTTATGTCACACCATCATACACTCATAAATCCCATACCTATGTCCCACCAAACCAATATGGTGGACAAACTAGTAATCTTGAAACCATGGTGAAATAGTTAGTTTCCTGCATGGACCAGATAGATCCCTACCATCCCTCGTACAATTATCGAGAGATGTGTAGTCAGCATTTAGATCCTATAGTTGTAGCACAGCCGTATCCTAAACATTTTCCTATGCCTGTCCTGCCCATATATAAAGGAACGAAAGATCCCATAGAGCATCTTCGTATGTTTAGGATAGCATGTCATGATATATCACATGATGACTTGGTATTACTAAAAATGTTCCCTAAGAGCTTGGGAGGAATGGCATTAGAGTGGTATTATCAATTACTCACTAATTATTTGAGGAATTTCAAAGAAACTGTCGAGTATTTTGTTCATCAATTTAGTGCCTATATTGAAAGACATGTGACCATTAAATATTTGTATAACTTAAAACAAGACAAAGATGAATTCTTTGCTGATTTCCTAGCTAGGTGGAGAAAATTGATAGGAAAATTGCACTTTGTGTTACCTTATAGGGAGATGTTGGACATCTTTATTAATAATTTGCAAGAGCAACTATCTTATGAATTATCAACTGCTATCTTGACCACCTTCGATCAAGCTATAGACTTAGCCTGAAGAGTGGAAAATGTTCTCATTAGGAGAGGTCAGCTTAAAAAGAAAGACGATGAGAAAACATCCAAAAATCAATATAAGAATAAACAAGTTGTGGGTGATGGAGTCACCGATAGCAGAAATATTGCTAATGTTAATGCTACAAAGACAACGAAGAAGTTTGTACTGAAACCTCCTGATAGACCTCCTTGAGAATTTACTAGGTTAAATCAACCTTTATCAACTATTCTACTACAATTATTAGAATGAGGCTTGATTCAATTACCAAATATCCTAGAACCTGATCCAACTATACCCGGATATAGAGCAGATTTACATTGTGACTTCCATAGAGGACCTGAACACACTACCAAATCTTACAAAAAATTAAAACATAAAATACAGGACTTGATTGATAATAATGAGATGGAGGTACAAGCCTTTCAACCTAAGAAAAATCCTCCTAATAATGCTCAACAGAACACCACACAAAACCAAAATCAGAATGCCAATCATTCATTAGACATCTTTCAAAATCCCTTACCAAAACATGGTAAGGAGGTGGCTAATCAAATTGAACATCATAATGTCCCTCCTCTTGCCCGATATGTAGGAACTATTAGTGGGCATTTACCTGATCATGAGCTAGAAATATTTGACACAACTTTATCCATGGTTACAACCATGCCTCTATATAATATTTAGATACCTAATCTTAGTGATACAGAATACGAGACTGAGAGTGATATGGAAATCACACCAAATCAATCGAATAGTTCTAAAGATGAATTGGATACTATTCACCCTATCACAAGTTATATGGTTCCAAAAGAGCCATTTCCAAAAAGAGTCACTACTAGACCATCATCTCACCGATTACTTTCTAATGATCTAGCTATAAACGCTAGACCAAGACCCATTCATCATCCACAACATAATATTGTGGGTACCATCGGAGTTGTTACTAGACAACAGGCTCAAAATTCTCAACAAGATCAAATTCAGAATGATGGATCAACTCCATTTGTTTTGAAGGTTCCTAATAAAGGGAACCATGCACCTAATGTTCAACCTAAACCTCCTTATAATATTAATGAACAATTATCAAATATTACAACTAGAATTTCCCTCTTGGACCTTTTAAGATCTTCTCTTACACATAGAGATGAATTAATGCTCACATTAAGCCAGATGATGGTACCACAAGACATTCAACCCAAATCCATGGCCAATACTATAATAACTCGTGAAGTTGATTGTATTGACTTCCGAGATAAAGACATACCTCAACATAGTTTACATAAAGATAACCCCTTATATATTACTGCTTTAATTGGAGATGTAGCAGTCAAACAAGTTTTGATTGATAATGGTTCATATTTAAATATTTGAAATTTTGAATTCTACCAAAGATTTGGGTTTAGAAGCAAGGAAATGAAAAGAACTGATATGATCATAAAAGCTTTCAATGATGAAACACAAGAAACGTGTGGAGTTATTACCTTTCCATTGCAGGTTGGTCCAAGAACCTTAGATACGACTGTGTTTATTGTACATTGCCCTGCATCATACAATATACTCTTGGGTCACCCTTGGATCAACACAATGTGAGTTGTTCCCTCAACCTTACATCAATGTGTTAAGTTCAAATTTAAGAATCAGTTTGTTACCATTCATGGTGATCCAAGACCCTTTGATATGTGTGTGTTGGCAAAACCTATTGGAGTTCAATTTTGCCCTGCTTTGTCATCCACACATCCTAATTATCATTACCCATCTAAACGTGTGAAACTTGCACCCACAAATTCATCTACTTCTTCTCCATCAGTTGCACCTTTACATATAGCTCAACCATCTTCTAAAAAAATTGCATTAGGACCTAATAAGGATCCTAATCCCACAACCAATGGCTCTTGTTCTACTTCTATAGCTTCCATACCTATAATAGATCCATCTATTAACACCTCTACACCATCTACGTCCACTAAATTCATATTTTACACATCAGAAGATGTACGGAATGTTCCTTCTACCTCTTATTCTCTTATTGATGAACTCTTACCTGATCTATCTAAAATACTTATATCAAAATAAATGAATGCTTCTATGCAATATTCCCTTATTTTAAATAATTTGCCACCATCTCCTCGCACCTTGGGCCTCCCATAGCCTATGAGAAGTATTTACCAAGTCGGGAGCTGTGCCTTTATCTATAAGGGATATGACTAGGGTAGAATACCCAAAAACATCAAAACTCATTATGATGGATATGCTCAATGTTATTTTACTAATGAGTATACTAAAGCCAAACCTATAATGCTTAAATTGGGATATAAATGGAAAGGTTTGGGACCTTTCCAGAATGGTATGAAAGAACCTTTTGAGGTAGAGTCGTGGCTTGCTCGATGTGGTGTAGGCCTATTTTCTAGTAAGGGTCAGCCATTTGAGGATGATGACCATCTTATATGTTACCAAGATTATTTAGATGAATGTGATGCTTTGCATTTAACGAATAAGCCATTCACATGTAATATGCTATCTATAGCTTATCCTGAGATGATCGCTAAATCCGACAATGAGTTGGAGGGAGATATCTTCCATGATGTCTCCGTTGAGGAATTATTACATAACGGATTTTATTTTGATGGCTCTATACCTAGTATAGCTGAGCTTGAGACCACAACTCCTCAAGATGAATTATACAAGTTAACCTTGGAAGAATTACAAGAATTGGGCATTTCACCCACCCCACCTAATTTTGAGAGAGATCTACACATGGAAGTAGAAAATATCATCAAAATTAACATTGGAACCGAGGATAACACTCACATAATCAACATCGGATCAGAATTGAGTCAAAAAAATAGGATAAATACATTGCATTTCTTAAAGAATATGAAGATGTCTTTGCTTGGACATATGAAGATATGCTATATTTAGACCCTTCTGTAGTTATGCATCACTTAGTAGTCCATCCGGATGCTAAACCTGTTAAACATAAAATTAGAAAAATACATCCTAAAGTGGCCTTACTAGTCAAATGAGAGTTAGAAAAACTCCTGAATGTTATTTTTATACAAGCCATTGATTATGCTGAATGGATCTCGAATGTAGTTCCAGTAACTAAGAAAGAAGCTACTAAGGTTAGGGTTTGTACAGACTTTAGAGATATTAATACTGCATGCCCTAAAGATGATTTTCCCCTTCCCAATATGAATCAGATCATTGATTTTACTTCTGGGAGTGGAATGATATCCTTAATGGATGAATTTTTTGGTTATAATCAGATTAGGATAGCTCCTGAAGATCAGGCTAAAATAGCCTTTATTACCCCTTGGGGGACCTTTTGTTGAAAAGTGATGCCATTCGGTTTAAAGAATGTAGGTGCAACCTATTAATGAGCCATGACTTATATATTTCATGATATGATGCATGATATACTACACGATTATGTAGACGACATTATAGCTCGTTCTACTGAAGAAGATGACCATTTAGATGACTTGAGAAAAGTATTTGATCGGTTAAGGGAATATCTTATCCGATTGAATCCAGCCAAATGTATATTCAGAGTTAAGTCAGGTAAATTATTGGGGGTTATAGTTTCTTTACGTGGCATCAAAATTGACCCTCTCAAGATTGTGGCTATCACTGATATTCCCGCACCTACGAATATATCAGAATTACGGAGTCTACAAGGTAAGCTTCAAGTCATCCGTCGCTTCATTGATAAGCTGAAGGATAAAACCGGACCCTTTCTTAAGCTTCTTAAGAAGGATGTCTCTTTCCATTGGGACGATGAATTCCAGGAAGCATTTGAACTCCTCAAACAATATCTTCTTAACCCCCCTGTACTTTCACCACCTAAACCTGATCGACCATTTATCTTGTATATTTCTGCTTCATATTTTGCTTTAGGAGCTATGTTAGCTCAACTTGATGATGAGAAAAGAGAGCATGCTAATTATTACATTAGAAAAACATTAATTAGTTATGAAACCCACTACACAACATTAGAGAAGTTATGTTTAGCAGTCGTATTTTCTACACAGCAACTACGCAATTATATGCTCAGTCAGAAAACATACGTTATTTCTAAATCCAATCCCTTACAGTATCTCGAGTCAACCTTATTTATCTGGTCGCACAACAAAGTGGGTTCTTGCACTAAGCAAGTTTGAACTCATGTTTATAGGACAAAAGTCTGTTAAGGGTCTAATCATAGCAAATTAATTAGCCGATGCACCCTTAGAGTCCACCCATCCCCTCGTCATTGAGTTTCCTGATGAATGCCTTAAACTAGAGGTGGATCATTCAGAGTAATGGTCCTTATGCTTTGACAGAGCTCGATGCATGAGTGGGGCTGGTGCAGATATCATTTTGATATCTCCACAAAAACATCTCATACCTCTATCCTTTAAATTAACGTTTGCCTGTACTAATAACACTACTGAATATGAGGCTCTCATCCTTGGATTACGAGCAGCCATGGCACTGAAAATTAAAAATCTATTAGTTTTTGGTGATTCTCAACTTGTTATAAATCAAATTAATGATATTTATTAGACCAGAGATGATAAATTGTGCCCATATAAAGCATATGTATTACAATTAATATCTTTATTTGATCAAGTTACCTTGGAAGCTATTCCTTAAACTAGCAATAGTGCGACTGACGCTATGGCCGCAGATGCATCTCTTTTACCCTTAGAGTTAGATGACGAATATGCTCCCATCATTATTCATCGACTCCAGGAACCCGCTTCAATTAAATCATACTTGGAGCCTTTGGACGTGTTTCTAATCAACAAAACTACTCCCGAACTTTGGTACACTGATATCCTCAATTTTCTTCAAAATGGGACCTTCCTTGAAGGCTTTAATAGAAACCAGTGCCGGTTATTACATAGACGAGCAATTCGCTTCATCATAATTGGCAATACGTTATATAGGAGATCTTTTGAAGGTATTCTATTGAGATGTTTGAATCTATAAGAGTCTAGATCAGCTTTGAGTGAAGCCCACGCTGGATATTGTGGGGGACACTTTAGTGGTAGTGCCATTGCTAAGAAGCTCCTTAGGATAGGATATTTTTGGCCTACCATGGAGAATGATGTACATGATTACGTGCGCCATTGCGACAAGTTCCAGAAACATGCTGACCTTGTCCATGCGCCTGCACAAGAACTGGAGGCTATTTCATCTCCTTGGCCCTTTTCAAAATGGGGGTTTAGACATTATTGGAAAAATCAATCCTGTGTCATCTGATGGACACAAATTCATCATAACCGCCACCGAGTATTTTACGAAGTGGGTTGAAGCTATGCCCTTAGTCTCTTGCACTGGAACCCAAGTTTCCAAATTTATTTTTAATCAAATTATTTGTAGGTTCAGAATTCCTGCAAATCTCATCTCGGATAATGGAATCTATTTCAAAAATAAAGATGTAAAGAAACTATGTCAAAAATATAAAATTCAACATTGTTGGTCCACTCCCTATTATCCTCAGGGTAATGGCCAAGCAGAAGCATCTAATAAAACATTAATTAAAATCCTTAAAATACTGGTCAATAAATTTGGTCGAGATTGGCACATTCAATTATATCCTGCTTTGTGGGCTTATTGAACTAGCGTTCGTACTCCCACGGGCACTTCACATGTTGTTTTGGTTTATGGCACTGAAGCTGTTTTTCTCTTTGAATTAGAAGTTCCTTCTTTGGCTCTGCTACTTCAAGATACTGAAGTAGGATATGAATATCATGTTGGCAGATTTAGTCAGCTGGAACTCCTAGATGAGAAGCGCATCAATGCTTTGGAGCATCTTCGAGCCTACCATAACAAGCTCAAATGAGCATATCTTAAAAAAGTTCATCACCGATCCTTTGAGATCGATGACCTCATCTTAAAATAAAATAAAAAAAATACTAATGCAACTAAAGACCTTAAAGGTAAATTTGAACCTAACTAGCTTGGGCCATATATCATCACTGCTAAATTTGGATCGGGAGCATACATATTAGCTACCTTAGATGGTAAAGATCTTAAAGAACCCATGAACATTATGCATCTTAAGTGCTATTATGCATAATTCTGGTAATTCCGTCACTGTATATATTGTACATCTTGTCTCAATTTAGTAAATTCATATAAAAATTTCAAAAATAGTAAATATTATGTATTCTCTCAATTCAAAAATCAAAATCAAAATATAAAAGCATCAAAATCATCAAAATCTTCAAAAACATATTTTATTTTTGCACCTGTCAATTCTTGGCGTATTGCAGTTATATTTTCAGTTGTTTTGGATAAATTAGCATTTATTTGGAATCCCTCACTTTCACACTCACATGAATAAATATCTTGATATTATTTGGTATTATTATTAATCTCTCTTATATCAAAGTCCACAGTTGAATTAAATGAAGTTTTGAGCATAGAGAACCGATCTTGTTATTTACTTGAACCAAGTATACCTTTTCACATTAAAATGATTTCATTGCAAATTCAAAACGATGCTACATAGTAGAAGTGGTCTCTTGAGCGAAAAGTTTCCCCTGCTATCCTATCATGCACATGGTCTAGAATCTTTGAGAATTGACAAAAGGACAAGCTCACCCCTGCCCAGAATAAAAATCCCTTGCTCTACAGCCAATCCGAGCAAGTATCCCTAGTATAGCAAGAAAAAGAAAAAGAAAAACAAGAAAAATCATGAGAAAAAGAGAAAATTATTCAGAAGCATTATCATCTTGTACCTTCTCAGCAATATTTCCAGCATTATCTCAGTTTCAAGAAAAAATACAAAAAAAAAAAAACAAAAGAAAAGAAAAAGCAAAAAGCAATAAATCCCTTCCCCTACCCTTTGAAAGAAAATAAGGGTGAATGAGCTTGAATCCCTAGAATTCTCAATTATTCGAAAACTATGAGGTAAGCCCCATAACAGGTGGTTTGTGCCCAACCCGTTTGGCCTTGGGTAACTCCTAACGTGGTGATATGTCTGTTACATTAGCAATCTTCTTTTGTATAGACCTATGTCTGCTTATGGATCAGCTAGCTCTTGATGACCTAACTTACATAGTAGTTTGATATGGTTATATGCATATAAATCATGGTTAACGAACACTCTTTTGGTTAATTAAAATTACTTGTATCAAATTATCTTGCTCAAAATTGGTAAGTGAACAATACAATTGCACACACATTTGTATTTGAGAGATTTTGTATCATTATGATAGATCAAGATCGGCAACGAACTCACATATGCACACGAGGTTCCTTATAAATGTCAAATTTGTCTTTGAGATAATTTAAAATATTTATGCAAATCTTCTGAAATAATTTGATTTTCTTACTTGAGAATAACTGCTTAGCGTAAAAACAATTAAATACATTTTTTTTCAAAATCCAAAATTTCTTTCAAAACATGTTCAAAAATCTAGCAATAAAGTCACATTTACATATTTTCGACTTTCGCAACGATGGTATAGTTCCTAAACCTAAATTGGAATTTTATGCCTAGTGCAAGTCCTCATATTATATTTTTTGTTTATCTCAAACTCAAAACTCAACTATGCAATAAAACTATTATATCAATTTCTTCTTTGGATTTCGCAATGATGGTATAAGTCTATACCTAAATATTCTATGCCTAGCGCAAACCATCGTTTTAATTTTATTTCCCATTTTTTCATAAAAGCATATGGCTTAAATCATTATGTTACACAATTGTGCTTTAAAAAGAACGAAAACTTTCCTATTTCATTTCATTATGTCAACATTTAGTTTTTTGCGATGATGGTATAATTCCTAGGCAATTGTTTAAATTTCTATCACACTTAGGAATTTTATGCCTAGCAAAAAATCATATTTTTAATATTTCATGCATAATATTTTCATGGACATCTGAAAACAAGTCATCACCATCATCATTTTTCATCATCACAACACAAATTCTTAAGAAAGTCTCTTAAGCACCCTTTTACTTTTAGCAATATTTCTCTCATAACGGGATTAGCTTAATGACCTAGCGAGTGGCGACTCCATGAAATGGTCATGTAACAGCGACAATGTCCTTTGAAATTATTGTTCAAAGTCACTTTATTTTTTTATCAAATCACACCACAACAACCAATTTGTTTACATCAGATTATTTCATTTAAATTTTATGGCACAACATAAAATTATAATATTTTCAATGACATAATTACATGAATAATCAATCAAAAATTAAAATATTAAAGCATCATAAAACATATGCACAAGTCATATCACAAAAAGAATATATATATATATATATATATATATATATATATATATATATATATATATATATATATATATATATATATATATCAAAAAATATATGTACATCATATCAAAACGGATTGGTATGCCACAATCTATACCCTGGCATACTCAATCCTCTCAAACATATATGGTCTATGTACAAAAGCAGCTAGTATCGAGAAGCCCTCGAGCTCTCAGCCTCATCTCCTCTCCCGCCCTAACATGGAGGAGGTGGTCCCATCAAATCTCGTCTCGTGTCACGGGTCCTTGACATCGATCATGAGGATGTCCTCGATGACCCCATCCTGACCGGCTCTGCAATGTCGGCTGGTAGCTGTATCATCTGGCCCTCTAGAACCAGCTAGAATTATACTCCCTAATAGAATGTGGTCTGAGCAATAGCCCACACTAGCTCTCGCATGCTCACCCCTCTACTTTGGGCCTTGAGTCATGTAGCCTCAGCCTGCAGTGTCTGCACCTGAGCTCGTAGGCAAGAATTCTCCACTCGAAGAGCTGCCATCTCGCTGCTCTCACCCACCTTGATACCTTTGCCCTTATCAGGCGATGGTGGTCTATCCCTCTGCTGAGAAGGGAGTCCCTCCTCCCTCCTCTCTGGTTGTTGTGGTCTCTCTAGAGCCTGTGGCACTCTATAGTGTCTCTCTTGAGGAGGCCATCGCTGATCCCTCCCTCCATGACTCCTCACTACATCGATGGTAGCCTAGCATCGCCTCCCCATCCATTGCACAACAGCGTGCATCTAAAACTGTGCCCTCGTCATCCGAGGAGGGTGGATGCCTGCATACCAAGCATCATATCTGTCTGCTACCCCAGCGTCATTCCCATCCATTGGATGAATGGGGGCCTCATCAGCGTCCTGATGCTAGAACCGCTGCATGTCTGGAGCCCTACTCAGTGTAGTATTATCTCAAATAGTTTGGGAGTACTCTTAATTAAGAGAAGGGATCCCCTGTTGTAGACTTAATTGCTTCAAAACTCGGTTGTACCGATGGAGCTCTACCTCTCCCCACTCCATCCTCAACTAGAAGACTCGCCTGATGCGAGCCAACTCTTGTCCGTCCTCTCCCCACATTGGATGCTCTCTCCATGGTCTCCAGGTGATCTGATCTAGGATGAGTTCATCTAGCAACCTTAGGGACATCGATAGATCTATCCGTCGCTGTGACCCTCTCTGGGGCCACCAATAAAAACCTTGGGGTCTCTCCTGATAAACTCCTATCAGTGGAAGCCCTATCAGCCTCTGCACTGCAATGTGCTCCTAGAACCAAACCTGTAGTAGTAATGTCAGCACCAGACATCAACCTCCCTTATATACGACCCCATAAAGGATCCTATACAAGTGACATAGTACAAAACTACCCCAAGCAAACCTGTAATCGTGGTCTCTCATGTCACAAACCACATCTGAGAGGAGCCACGGTAACCTGATTCCGCTCTGGTGGCATAGAAGTAGGCCACCTACCACCCTTGCCAAAACTTGAGTCAATCGAGATGCCCTAGGCATCTGCCTCAATGCCTCGATGTTCACTCCCCCTTCTCTAAGGCGAAGCTTGGGTCACTGCACAATCACATCATGGCATGGCCCTAATTGGCTGAAGGAGTCATGAATCACCCATGTATGGGGATCCTCAAGATCCTCCATACATCCTCTAGAGTGGGAGCCATATCCCCTATTGATATCTGGAAGCAGGATGACCTCGGATACAATCTCTCTGCAAGGGTTGTTAGTAGCCCCATGTCTGTAGGAATTTGTGGCATTTCTACCACATGCTGTAGTCCAACCTCTGCTAGTCTGTCCCACTTGACCTAATCGAGCATGGCTACATCATCTCTGATCCCATCGTATTTCCATTCCCGAATCTTTAGCAATCCTCTCTGCAAAATAAATAATAAAACATCAAAAAAAAATTATTAGTACATAATCATTAAATTCAATTAAAATCAATTTCATCTCATAAAAAAATGATATCATCCATTATTGGATGATATCGTACTAAATTTAGTAAAATCATCCTTGGTAGGACGAAATCATTTCCTGTTTGTTCAATTTAGGGATTGTCCTTTATTGGACGGAATCACCCCTATTTATCCAATTTTGTACTTAGAAAAAATCGGTGATATAGGGACGATTTCATCCCGAAGTTGTCGACGGCCTAAAAACAGCCACGATGACCAAAAAAATTAAAATTTAAAGTAAAAAATTAAACAAATCAAGTTAAAAACATAATGTATCAGGTTTAGATCCTTACCCGCAACCCGCGTCGGACCTCTGTTGATCTATGTGCCGTTTCCACCATTTAGCCTGCAGAGCTTTGAAACAGCGAAAGTGAACATTAAAAATGAATTAGGGTTTTACCCTATTTTTCTTAATTTTATTTAAAAACAACATTTTTTAAATTTTTTTTTTTCAATTTTTGCTTTTCTGCGCTTTTACCTCAAACGTTCGATTTGGGTAAAAAATCTTAGGGGGCACCATAGCAAGCAGTTGTACGATTTGACCTAGAATCGTCGTCTAAAAAATAAAATACATTTCACTTTCTCGTAAAGCGTGAAGAACTCGTCTTTAACGCTTTTTCTTCAAAAAATTTGCTAAAGAGGGGGCAAAATGTAGCATCCTAAAATTGGCATAGTTAAACCATCAGTAAAAAGATTAATATTTTGAATTTTAACCCCAAAATCGTTCGTTAACCGCTCACCTCATTTTTCATGCCATTTTTAGAATTTTTTTTTATCGTTGGACGATATCGTCGTCGATCTGACGATATCATCCCAAATCAAACGAATTCTTCTGGAATAGAACGTCCAGACGATTTCATCACAAAACAAAATTTTCATAATTAGCTTCTATTTCAACAACCTCTCCAACTCGAACAGAAGCATGTCTATGCGGTTGGAGATTCCTACGTTGGAGATCTCCCAGATTGGGATGATCCCCAACCTCCTAACCTCCCCCTAATCCTATATAAACTTGGGATTTTCCTAGTTTATCCTCCTAGCTGATCATTTCCCTGCAACTCTAGTTATTTGCTGCATTAGGAAATCCTTGCCCCCATTATTTGCATTTGTATTTTTAGGTTTTATTGCAAAATTTTACTGTGTTTCATTCCAAGGAAGCTTGGATCGTCGTAGGTGATCCAACACGATTTTGGACGATCCTGTCGAGATCGACGACGATCTCGTACGATTGCAGATGATTTTGACTGCAGTTCAGATTGGGGGCAACTAGAGCCCCGAGTTTGCATTTTCTACCTTTCTTTCTTATTTAATTATGCATTAGATTGATTTATTTCTGTTCTGCATCCTGGAGTTCACCTCATTTAGCATATTTGCATGATAAAATTTAAAATAAGTTATTAAAACAATGCATCCCATTTGATTTTCTATCTGAATTTATTATTTAAGCATCTATACTATTATTTCTATCATTTTGCATCATTCTTGCAATTGCATTTTTATTTTTGGTGTCTGTTTCCATGATTGCAGGTTTATGACGAATTCGTCAGGTTTTTGACGATCTTGTCTGATCTCAGATGATCGCCTATGATTTGGGATGATTCTATGCAATTACAAATGGTCCTGTCATATCCAGGACGATCTAGACTCCTACAAGCTTTAGAATCTTCATCAGACATCAGGAATCAGGTGTATTCCTCTCCATTTCACATAGTCTCTGTATTTAGAATTCATTCATGTTTGTTGTTTTCATATAAACCCAAAATTTCATATAGAATAGCTTAGATTCATTTTGGCCAACCTAGGAATCTAAATGATGGAACATAAAATGAACACATCAAACCCATTCTCAACCTAGACGTGGAAACTGCCACTTAAAGTTTCTTGGTGAACCCCACCATCCGTCGAAAATTCACCCTTATACCCCTCCCCCGAGAGGCATGACCTTCAAAGGGCCTCTCCGTCCGAGGTATTGTCCCATCCTTCTCGCATCCCCCTTCCGGGCATGGATCCTTTAGCCTAAAGGTAAGGGTGCAAAAAAATTGGGCGATACAGGATACTATGTGTTTCCTTAAGGAGATGGGGGGTCTTGGTTTGAGGTAATCCAATTTGAATAGTCTCAATTTGGATGCTAAAATTTATTGGAGGTGGTGCAGTAATCCTAATTAGATTTGGGCTAAAATTATTAGCCTCAAATATTTTGGTGGTGCTCCAGCTGATGAGATTTTGAGATTGGAGTTGAGGGGGAAAGGTTCCATTATTTGGGATACTCTAAAAAAAGGTACCATGCTTATTAAGCAAGGTCTCTTTTGGATTATTAATAAAGGAAACAATACCTTATTTTGGGAATATTATTGGGATAATCATCCTCCTATCCTTTCTTCTTTCCCCCACCTTCATCTTCTTTGAGATATTTTTTTTGATGCGGGCTGGTCTAACGTGGCTGACTTCAAGCGATAAAGTCCTCTTGGCAGTTATTTTACTCACTGCTGGTGGGATTCGCAGGGTTGGCCAGAGGATGGCTATCCTAAGGATCATGACACTCTGGATTATATTTTTGCTGAGAGACCGTGTTGTTCTATTGAAGACCCTGCTATTCTTGCTTGGGACCATATTTTGAAAGGGAAATACATTGTTGCTCTGGGTTATCAAACCCTTATTATGCAAAGAAGAGAGGAGATTATGTCCCCCTGGTGGAAGAATATTTGGAATAATTTTGGTTGGCCCAAATGTAATTTTTTTCTTTGGCTTCTATGTCAGAAGAAATATTCAACTTGGGATAATATTCAGAAAAGAGGTTTTTAGGGTCCTTCACTATGTTTTCTTTGTGGAAAGAATGAGGAAACCATTCCCCATATTTTCTTCCAATGCTCATATTCCCTAGAGGTCTGGAACTTGTGGTGGTAGATTTGTAAAAGGCCCATAATCCATGCTACTTCTATTTTTGAGTTTTTGGAAAGCTTGGGTAGATCTCCTACCTCTGCTTCATGTCTTCAAACTACTTGGGATATTGGTCCTTCATTCATCTTTTGGCATATTCATTTGGAATGCAACCGAAGAATTTTTTAGGGATGTCAACTTAGAGCCTTACAGGTATGGCTCAAAGTCAAAAGGATGGTTAACGAGACTATTGAGGCCAAGTGTGTTCTGAGTTCTCCTCTTACTTTCTGTTAGTCTCACAATGACACTGAGAGGGGGGGTGAATCGGTGTAGCTCTTTCAAAACTTAAATCTTCAACTCTTAAAGCCGAAACAATGAAAACTTGAAACCAAATAAAGCAAGTATAACAAGAGAACATCACACAACACAAGATGTACCGAGGTTCACCGATTTGGCTACATCCTCAAAATGACTTGTTTGGACTCCCATCCAAATCCAGCCTTTGCAAAGCACCAGCTTTACAATCAATTTACGAGCACCCACTGGAAGGAGCACCAACCCCTGATTTATCTGCACCAACAGAAAGGAGCACCAAACCCTGATTTATCTGCACCAACATAAAGGAGCACCAACCCCTGATTTATCTACACCAACAGAAAGGAGCACCAACCCCTCTACCAAACACCCACTTGATTTTGATATTGATAATAAAATGACATATATGAATCTTCTCTTCTCACAAAAAAATTGACCGTTCTCTTAGCTCGTTCTATTAATTGCTAAACGCTTTCTGGGTATTGTGTATAACTTTGTCTATGACCTCCTCTAAAAATTTTAGCCAAAAATGATATCGTATGAGAAATTTATGCCCAAAATACTAAAGTGACGTTTTTCACCTTTTTCCCAAAAACACGGATTTTCACTCTTTATTTTTCTCCACACACTCTTCTCTCTGCACAAAATAAAATCACACTCTTCAATAAAGCACTTCTAACTTAAATGCACACACTTGCATTCCTTTTCTCTTTTCACTTTCTCCAAAGATATTTTTTTTTAATGAAACTGCTTAAACTAATATAACTCCTTTTTTTTAAATTGAGAAGACATTTCGTCAAACAAGTCACATGCAAAGAATCGACACGTTACTCGTTCTCATACTTTGGATCCACGTGAAAACTCAAAACAAAAAAAAAATATGATCTATTTGATGCCTTGAAGGTGTAACAACACTGAAACTGAAACTCTGGCGACTCTTCAAGGTCGAAACGGCCAACTAAAAGATTTTGCCCAAGTGGCAGAAATTGACATAAAAGAGACCTGTAACGTTTTTGCAAAAATTATAACTCTCACCTCGTAACTCGATTTTCTATAAAATTTGAAACATAGAATCTTTGCAACACTAACTATGTCCAAACAAAAACTCGCTACCTAACTCTTTACGGTTCGCCTATACCACTTCCACAAAAATTGCTATTGACACACTTTTTCAAAAAAGAGCGTTTTTGTTACAGTCTTGCAATGCTTGTAAAATTCGCCTCGTTTCTCCGTTTTTGTTGAAATTTTGAAAACATGTTATTGAAGATAACGACCACCTCCAGTTAAAATTTTGCTGCATAAATCCTTACAGTTTGTTCACAGTACTTCTGACAAAACTTGCACTTTTTCAGCCTGTACAACCACTTGCCAAATCATCCGCCAAGATACCGGAAACACCACCGATCACTTCAAATACTATACTAACATCTCCAATGCTTTTCTAGACTATTTCCTGACATGCTGGCATGTTCCAAACTGATCCATCCTATCCAACTGTGCCCGTGGTGACTTTTGCAACTTTTTGACTATTTTGCTGCTTTGACAACTTTTTGACGATTTTTTCAACTTTTGCAAATTTGCACAAACAACCTGTAACAACTTCACCCAAACATCAAAAACATCCTCATAAGAATTTAACATCATTGTACATACTCTGAATAACCTCTGAAATCATGTCCACTACATCAACCGATCTATCTGACTGTGTTGACAACAATGACAATACTGTCGCTGCACCTTGCTCAACAATCTCCCCCTTTGGAATTGTTGGCAACACACGTGCAATTTCCTGTAACTATTCTCCCCCTTTGACAACAATACCAAATGGCTGCTACAAACTCCTCTTGAGTCCATGCACAACATTCTCAGGAAAAAATTATTACACTTAGCAAAAATCACAAACATGAGCAAAAAGATAAACAAATACACAAATGCTCCCCCTGAGAATGTGGTCCTGATATCTAATCAATTCTTGGGAAGCGTGACCACTCCCATTTTATTGCAAAGGTACTCAAAGACTTCCTTGGACAATAGTTTTGTGAAGATATCTGCTACTTGCTTTGTTGTTGGAACAAAATCCAACTTAACCTCACCTTCCGCAACTTTCTCCTTCAAAAAGTGATATCGAATAGTAATATGTTTTGTGCGAGAATGCATAACTGGATTATTTGAGATGTTAATGGCACTGGTGTTATCACGCTTAACTAAAATTGGCTCACTAAAGTTAATACCAAGATCTTTTAGGGTTTTTTTCATCCATAATACCTACGTACAACACGTTGTCGCTGTAATATATTCTGCCTTTGTTGTGGATAAGGAGACTGACTCTTATTTCTTACTGTGCCACATGACCAACCTATCTCTAAGATAGAATCCACCTCCATTGGTACTCTTTCTGTCATCTACACATCCTACCCAATCTGCATCTGAATATGTAATAAGGGTGAAGTCCTTACCTTTCGGATACCATAACCCATACTCCATAGTACCCTTGAGGTACCGAAGAATCCTCTTCACTGCTTGTCACATGAGTCTCCTTGGGACTAGCCTGAAATTGTGCTACCATGCATACTACCTGCAAAATATTTGGTCTAGTAGTTGTCAAGTACAGTAAGCTCCCAATCATAGATCTATACATGGTTTGATCAACATGTGGAGATTTGTCATCCTTGCTCACCTTGCAACCTGTCGTCATGGGAGTGCTAACTGGCTTACAATCCTCCATTGTAAAAAATTTTAGCATCTCTTTCACATATTTAATTTGAGAAATAAATATGCCCTTCTCATTTTGATTAACTTGCAACCCGAGAAAATACGAAAGTTAACCAATCATTGACATTTCAAATTCTTTCTGCATCTTATTTGCAAAATATTTACACAACTCATCTTTGCTACTGCCAAATATGATATCATCTACATATACAACAAGAACAATAAGATGGCAATTTTCTATTTTGACATACAAATTACTATCCACCATACCTTTCTTGAACCCTTGTTGAGTAAGATAGTTGTCTAGCCTTGCATACCATGCTTGGGGTGTTTGTTTTAAGACATATAATGCTTTCTTCAACTTGCAAACCAAGTTGGGATCATCACCAAGTTGGAAACCATCTGGCTGCTCAATATAAACCTCTTCTTCAAGTTTTCCATTCAAAAATGTTGATTTCACATCCATTTGATAAACTTTGAAATTCTTGTAAACTGCTAAAGCCAAAAACATTCTAATTGCCTCTAGTCTAGCCACAGGTGCAAAGGTTTCCTCAAAGTCAATACCTTCAACTTGTGCATAGCCTTTACATACCAATCTTGATTTATTCCTGACTATCTGTCTGTCTTTATTCAATTTGTTTTGAAAGACCCATTTAGTACCGATTATATTTTTATTTGCAGGTCTTGATACTAACTCCCAAGTTTTGTTTTTCTCGATCTGATATAATTCTTCATTTATTGCCTTCATCCAACTTTCATCTTTGCTTGCGTTAGCAACATTTTTGGGCTCAATACTAGATAATAGAGAGTAGTTACTTACTACTCTTCTTCTTGTCTGAACACCAACTGTGGGGTCTCCAATTATTTGCTCTCTAGGATGATCTTTACTGCTAACTTACTGTTTTGAATTTCTTATTTTTTTCCACTTCTGAATCACTGTTTGAATCATCTGAGTCAATTTTTTGTTTCTTTTCCGTTTCTTTTTCCTCATATCCTTCAATAACATCTTCATAAATTGGGTAGTTCTATTCATAGCTAATTACTCGGTCCTTACCTTCATCAACTTTAACATCGACACTTTCCACAATTTTCCTTAGCCTCTTGTTGTAACATTTGTAAGCTTTGCTTTTTGACGAATAGCCAAGAAAAATACCTTCATCCACTCTATATTCAAACTTACCAAGGTTTTATTTAGTTCTTTTGATGTAACACTTGTTGCCAAAAAAATTTAAAATATCTTGTTGTTGCCTTTTTACTAAACCACAACTCATAAGGAGTTTTGCTTTCATGCGTCCTCAACATGCACCTATTTTGGATGTATACCGCAGTATGGACTGCCTCTTTCCAAAACCTGTCTGCTACTTTGCTCTCAGTCAACATAGTCCGTGCCATTTCCTGCATTGTCCTATTCTTTCTTTCTACCACACCATTCTGCTGAGGTGTCCTGGCTGCGGAAAACTCTCTTAATACCATATTTTTCACTGTACTCTGTAAAATCCTCTAAAATGAACTCTCCTCCTCTATCTGATCTTAAACATTTAATCCTTTTTCTGTTTGATTCTCAACTTGGTTTTTGAAAACCTTGAACATCTCAAAAGCTTCTGATTTATGCTTCAAAAATAGTACCCATGTCATCCTGAAATAGTCATCTATACACAACATAAAATATTTGTCACCATTTATGCTTTGCGTTCTCATGGGTCCACATAAATTAGTATGTATTAGTTCCAAAGGTTTGCTTGTGTAGTACTCTTTTGTTTTAAATGAGACTCTAGTTTGCTTCCTCTTTTGGCATGAAGCACAAATGTTATTTGATGGTTTTCCAATGGTGGAAATACCTCTCACTACCTTTTTTGAGCTGATTTTTACTAGATTGTCAAAACTGATATGACCGAGCCTCTTGTGCCACAACCAATTTTCTTCTTTCTATCCAATCAAGCAAGCTCCTTCTGAAGTCTTTGAGAGAGTGTACAGGTTGCCAGATGTCCTCAATCCAGTTGCACTTTCCACTGTTTGTTTTTCTGACTTCACAACCCTACTTCTTAAAAATCACTTCATGACCTCTATCACAAATCTGAATTACACTCAACAAGTTATGCTTCAGACCAACCATAAACAAGACTTATTTTGACTTGATTTTTCCATCATTGATCTTAACTGAACCTTTTCCAACTATCTTAGCTCCATCATTATTTTCAAATTTCACTGAACCACCTTCATATTGCTGTAACTTCTCAAATTTTTGTTTGTCACCTGTCAGATGACTGGAGTATCCACTATCAAGTATCCATGGTGTAGATTTATTTTGTGCTTTAAATGTTGTTTTTGTGATCAGGGATTCTTTTTCTTCCTTAGATCGCTCTTTTTCTTTCCACTCTAGTTTGATTACAGTTTTGGGCTCTTGTTTTGACTTTTCTTTTTCAGTAGCTTGTGCATGTTTTTTGAGAAATTTTCTATTTTGGCTCATTCCATTTGGTTGAAATTTTCTTCCCTAAAATTGATTTGATACAAATTTAATTCGACAATTTCTTGCAATGTGCCCAAAATTATGATAGTTATAACATTCTACTACATAATCCATCAAAGGTGAAAAAACATTTCTACTGGTAAAATTCCTTGGTCCTACATTATACTTGCAATCTGAAATCTTATGTCCATAACCATTGCATTTAAAACAGTAACTAGAAAAGAGATGATTGAACCTGTGTGATGGTATTTGCCATGTTGTCGTAGGAGCCATAAATCTTCTTCTTCTTTGATGTGTGACATTGGTGAATCCATCATTGTCAATTCTCTTTTTGTGCCTTGCATTATTGCTTTCTTTTGCATGAGTCAATTTTTCTTGATCAACCTATTTCTTATCTTCATTCTTTATGGATTCTTCATTTGTGGCCTTTGATCCATTTTATGATTCTCCTTCGTCAAAGCCCAAACCAAATTTGATGTTTGTAGTATTTTGGTTATTTATGATCTTATCCAGCTTCATAGAACTTTCTTCACGTTTGTGATAACAACTAATTTTACAATTCATCTCTTCTATCTGCATCCTTAAACCAATAGCCTCTTCTTCTAGCTTGCTGCAATAATATATTTTCATGGTTATTTTCCCTTTGAGATCTTTAGATATTTTCTTGGATTCTTTTATCTATACTTTCAAACTGGTTATGATTTCATTTGCATCCTCAAACTTTCTTGAAATTTTCTTATTCTTTTTTCTTTCTATCTTCAATTCATCCAGAGCTGCAATTAGTTCCTCTTCCAAATTTACTTCTGCATCAATTTCTTCTTCATCACATTCCTATTCTTTTTTTATTTATTTTTCTTTGAGTGCCATGAAAATAGCTTCACCTATTTCCTTTTTAGAATTCTCACCGGAGCTATCTTCTGATGAACTGACATTCTTGGAGATGAAACTTTTCTTCTTGAAGTTGCCTTTTCTAAAAAAAAAAATTTCTTCTAGTCACTTCTTTCTTGGTGTGATCCTTCATCACTTTTGTTCTTCTCATTAAGTGGACATTTAGCTGCAAAATGCCCAATGCCTCCACAATTGAAACATTTAAATGGTAACTTTCCTCTGTATTTTCCTTTTCCCCTTTTTAGTTTTTGAACAAAGTTTGCTTCCATTTCATCTGATGTCTCTTCTTCCTCGGATTCTTGTTTTGATTTCATATTTTTATGGGCTTTAAAAGTAGCTTCTCTATCCATGGGTTTAGATTTTCCTATTCTCATCTCATATGCAGTCAAAGAACCATGCATCTCATCCATACTAAAAGAATTTAGATCTTTAGCTTCTTCTATAGCTAAAACTTTAGAATCAAATCTTTGGGGAAGAGATCTTAATACCTTTTTTAACGATGATGAAATCTTTGATTTCCTCGCCAACTCCTCTAATCGCATTAATGACTTCATTAACTATCAGCATGTATGCCTCTATGTTCTCATCGTCATTCATCTTTAATACTTCAAACTGAGCTCGATGTGTTTGTAACTTGGCCTCCTTGATCTTAACGTCTCCTTCATAAATGCTCCTCAGTTTATCCCATATTTCTTTTGTCGTTTTATAACTCATAATATTTACCAGTTCACTATCCACTAATCTGCATATGATAGCATTCTTTGCTTTTGATTCATTCTCAAACAGTTTCTTATCGATAGCATCGGTTGGAGAAGTGGTGGATATTGTGTATCCACTATCTACTGAATCCCAAATGTCGTATCCCAAAGCACAAAGATATGTCTGCATCCTAAGTCTCCAAAATGAGTAATTAGTTTCATCAAACAATGGTGCTTTGTTTGATGAGAAGCCTTCACCACCTGTCATTGTGTCACTTCCAATATCACCCTAGCCGGTTAAGCTTGTTCAGGAACCTCACTCTGATACCAATTGTTAGTCTCACAATGACACTAAGAGGGGGGGTGAATCAGTGTAGCTCTTTCAAAACTTAAATCTTCAACTCTTAAAGCCGAAAAAATGAAAACTTGAAATCAAATAAAGCAAGTATAACAAGAGAACATCACACAACACAAGATGTACCGAGGTTCACCGATTTGGCTACAACCTCAAAATGACTGTTTGGACTCCCATCCAAATCTAGTCTTTGCAAAGCACCAGCTTTACAATCAATTTACCAGCACCCACTAGAAGGAACACCAACCCCTGATTTATCTGCACCAACAAAAAGGAGCACCAACCCCTGATTTATCTACACCAACAGAAAGGAGCACCAACCCCTCTACCAAGCACCTACTTGATTTTTATATTGATAATAAAATGACATATATGAATCTTCTCTTCTCATAAAAAAATTGACCGTTCTCTTAGCTCTTTTTGTAAATTGCTAAACACTTTCTTGGTATTGTGTAGAACTCTGTCTATGACCTCATCTCAAAATTTTAGCCAAAACTAATATCGTATGAGAAAGTTATGCCCAAAATACTAAAGTGATGTTTTTCACCTTTTTCCCCAAAACATGGGTTTTCACTCTTTATTTTTCTCCACACACTCTTCTCTCCGCACAAAATAAAATCACACTCTTGAATAAAACACTTCTAACTTAAATGCACACACTTGCATTCCTTTTCTCTTTTCACTTTCTCCAAAGATATTTTTTTTAATGAAACTTCTTAAAATAATATAACTCCCTTTTTTTATATTGAGAAGGCATTTCGTCAAACACGTCACATGCAAAGAATTGACACCTTACTCATTCTCATACTTCGGAGCCACGTGACAACTCAAACCAAAAACAAAATATGATATATTTGATGCCTTGAAGGTGTAACAAAACTAAAATTGAAACTCTGGCGACTCTTCAAGGTCGAAATGGCCAACTAAAGGATTTTTCCCAAGTGGCACAAATTGACATAAAAGAGACCTATAACGTTTTTGCAAAAATCATAACTCTCACCTCGTAACTCGATTTTCTCTAAAATTTGAAATGTAGAATATTTGCAACACTGAATATGTCCAAACCAAAACTCACTATCTAACTCCTTACGGTTTGCCTATACCACTTCCACAAAAACTGCTACTGACACACTTTTTCAAAAAAGAGTGTTTTTGTGATAGTCTTGCAACGCTTGTAAAATTTGCCTCGTTTCTCTGTTTTCATTGAAATTTGGAACACATGTTCTTGAAGATAATGACCACCTCCAGTTAAAATTTTTCTACATAAATCCTTACGGTTTGTTCACAGTGCTTCTGACAAAACCTGCACTTTTTTAGCCTGTACAACCACTTGCCAAATCATCCGCCAAGATATCGGAAACACCACCGATCACTCCAAAAACTGTGCTGACATCTCCAATGCTGTTCTGGACTATTTCCTGACATTATGGCATGTTACAATCTGATCCATCCTGTCCAACTGTGCCCGTGGTGACTTTTGCAGCTTTTTGACTATTTTGCTGTTTTGACAACTTTCTGACAATTTTTTCAACTTTTGCAAATTTGCACAAACAACCTGTAACAACTTCACCTAAACATCAAAAAAATTCTCATAAGAATTTAACATCACTGTACATACTCTAAATAACCTCTGAACTCCTGTCCACTGCATCAACCGATCTATCTGACTGTGTTGACAACAATGACAATACTGTCGTTGCACCTTGCTCAACACTTTCTTCGATTGGTATATTATCAATAGATTAGATATTTCTTTATCATCACCAGCTACAAACAGAGGAACTATTAGGGGGATTGGTTCGTTGAAGGTCAATAGATCTGGGAAGTGGAGTCCCCCATAGGGGTGTTCCCAAAATAAACATGGATGGTTCTTCTAGGGGTAACCCAGGTAATGCTAGTATATGAGGAATTGGTCATGATAGTGAGCATGTGGTCTACCTTTTTTCTCTATGTACAAGGGAAATCATTAGAATAATCATATGGAAGCGTTGGAAATTCTCCATGCGTTGGAAATAACTTTTTAGTTGGGATGGAGAAGGGTTATTTGTGAATCTAATTCCATGATAGTGGTGTCTCTTCTGAAAAACAAGCATTTTTAGGATGCTTTTTGGTTTATGGCTAGAATAGTGAAATAGATTTTGAGCCTGGATGGGAATTTTGTTGAAATTTATTTTTTTCATATCCCAAGAGAATGGAATAGAGTCGCTAATTTTTTGGTGAAGTGGGCTTCTGAAGGATTCCCTTATTGGAAATTTGATAGTTGAAATGATCTTGATCAGGAGAAATCCAGAATTCTTAATCAGTTAATTCATGAGGACCAGGAAAGATAATTTCAAGGTGGAGGAAACCAATTGTCATGGGTTGTTGTGTCCTGTCAAAGTTGTTGATAGAATGATCCATGGATTTCCTTGGTGGATTTATTATATTTTTTATGATGTGCTAGCTTGGATCACTTGGAAATCCTTGTGGAATGTATTGTTTTAGATTATGAATAATAATAAAAAAATCCCCCCCAAAAAACATCATTGGGTATTATTCAAAGATTAAGTAAAGAGTTGGTCAAAAAAATTGCTTAAAAAATATATAGGTTTTTGGTTGATGCAATGAAATTGTTTAGGTATTAGACCCTACCTAGGGCCTCTATAACTTGGAACTTCATATTATAGATTTTGAAATCAATGAGGAAGATTTTGTAATTTTTTTATTTGACATTTGGTTGAAGCCCTATCCTCTTATTTTTTTATTCAAAATGACAATTGTTGGCTTAGACATGTATAGCTTTTAGAGGTTCAAATATCATAAATTATATTAATGTGAGCAATAATTCTAGATCATGGATTTCTCTTAGCATCCTAGTTCAAGAAGAAGACTCAAAAAATAGCAAATGAGCTTTAAATTATGTTTGAAGAGTTCTATTTGCCCATTTTTATGTGGAAGTATGAGTTGGTTTGGAATCTATCAAAATTTTATGGATACTTATTCAAATCGGGATATAAGATTTTAGATAAATTGAATATTTACACTCCCAAAGGTTTCCTTGCAACAATATTTGGTCACTTGAGGTCCTTCCTAAGGCCTCAACATTCCTTTAGTTAATAGTCTAAAACAAAATTCTTACAAGTGAGAATCTAAAAATAAGAGAATATCATTGATCTTTTAGGAATGCATTATGTAAGAATGATCTAGAGAGATTAAATCATTTACTTCTTCATCACCACTTAACTTATACTATTTAGGGTTGTGTTTTGAACAAATGAGAATACATTTTGTAGATCCGTTAACATTGTAAAATTTGATGAAGTGTTAAATTAATAATTTCAAATCTAAAGCATTATAAATTCTTTAGAGGATTGGTCTTACCATTATTTTTTAGAATATATGGCTTGAAATAAATTATATAATTTAAAAAAACAAGATTCATAATCATACCCAATTCTAGAATCCTGGTATTTTATCTCTTACAAAATGTTTACAAATAATATTTTGATAATGGGAAGTCTAAAGTGTGGCAAAAGAGGTGCCATCCTCTTTGCTATAGGATCTAGATATATATGTAAAGGATTATATGTCACAATGGAGTTAAAATAAAATATCTATATTGATTTATGATAAAATAGAAATATCTAAAAATTCAATTCATCAAAATTAATTTTGATTGTGCTTCCAAAGGAAATCCACAAAAATATGAAAAAGGTGATATATTTTTAATGAAGGTAATATTCTCCTCACCCACTTAGGATCATATGGAACTTTAACTAACAACTATGAAGAGTCTCTAGGGAAATTTTTATTGAGATTAAAATTGTTAGATTTCATAATACTTTCTTGGAACAAATAAAAATATAGCATCCACCAAATTCTTATGCAAAATAATTTAGAGAAATAAATAGAAAAGAGAAATAGTCAAAATAGTAAAGGGGCACCCTTGAGCACACACAAGTAATCGCACTAATATCACATTGTTGTAGTGGATCAAGTGGTTGAGGGGTGTTTATATCAAATCCTTAACAATAATAATTGCATGACCCTTTTTGACATAACATATCTCATAGAGCTTAATTCCAAGATACTAAAACCTTACCTCTTACACATTAGCCATTAAAGAGGTTCAGTTAAGGTTATCATAATAGTTGTTTAACTAGTGCCTATAAAGCTAATTACATTAAATTATAAGAAATCATATTCCATAATGATTTTTTGTAGGTTTATACATGATTACATCATACAATATCGAAATTGGCCAAAAAAGTCAAATTACACACTTTTCAACAAATGTTTCCATTGAAGAGAGATTGATATATAATTTGATTGAGGGAATTCACAAATTATTATTAATGCTATTAAGAAAATGGATGTGGGGATTGGATAAAAATGACATTACTTTTTATATTCATAAACTAGTATTGGATGCAAAATATTTGAAACATCAACATATTTATAGATAATGAATTAAGGTAGCAGATAATTTAACCAATCATGATGTTAATATTCATATTTACAAAGTTTAGATTTTACAAGGCAATTGGTAGAAGAAGATTTTATCTCTTAATGAAAATGATATTAAGAAATTAAGTATGAAAACATATTAGCTTAAGAAGATGAAAAATATTTTTAATAAAAATACAAATAAAGAATATATTTGATGAAAAGGTAATCTAATATAGTTTAGTTAACCTCACAAAATTTACAAGAATAATTCTGTTTAAAATCCACATAACATATTTGAAAAAATAGAATAGTAGAAACATGGATGTAAACCCTAATATTTATTTATTATTTATTCTGGTTAATTTAGATTAATTTACACTATACTATATTTAATTTAATTTCTCTTTAATCAAATGACATGAGCTCAACTAGTTAAATTGGTCAACATTTAAGAAGAAAACTTAAGGTTCAAATCTTATCAAGCATGACACATGCATTTGCCAAGTTGTGGTATCACCATTATGTAATCATGATGTAATTTTTTTTTTTAAAGCGAAAAACCCCTTGCGGGGCTGCCTTGGTCTAAGATACCATGAATAGGGGGTTCTACATGGTCAAAGTCACCCGGGGGTCGCACCCAGCCCTGCCCGTACCAACATTATCAATTGGATTTTGGGTACCTAATTCAGCTTTTTGGTAGGGTGGAGATTCGAACCTGTAATCATGATGTAATAATACAAGTGGAACTCATTTCAATCCCATTTAACCAATTAAAAAGTATTTATATTTAAAACTCACCATGATTAGTAAGATTATTTGCTCTTTATATAAATTTAAATCCAACTACTTTTTTATATATATTTAAATTCCATTTATACATTTTTTTTTGGAGAACAAGGGGTTGTACTTGGGTCCCCCACCCTTGAAAAATCATAATTCTCTCCTTTATAACTTAAGAGTTTACAAATAAATTCAACTCTCATCTCAATTGAGTTGCTATAGCTAGATTATTCTCATTTAAATTCTTGATTTTCATTTTCTAGATCTTCTTCAATTTTCTTTGTAAATACAGATATTCTAAAATTCAACATCCTTCTTAACATTTTCCTACATCAACCTTCACAATACCAAATATGCACCTCTACTGTCTATTCATTGAATCTTAGTAGAGTACTATTTCCAAAAATTTGTGCCAACATAGTTCACTTTACGATATCTGGATTGCTAAACTTTTTAAAACATAAGTGCAATCACAAAAATTGTAATAAAGAGTTTATATAAAAACACATTAATGTTATAAATTAAAACAAATACTACCAATGGAAAACACTAAAGTAAAAAATTATCATTAATTGATTTAGGCAATCAACATTTTTTTGTCAACTTCAGCTAAACTTAGTACTACCTCTAACCATGGAAAAGATAATTTAACATTGTTATACTCTATTCAAATCTCTCTATTGTCTAGCCAATTTTCACATTTATTCCTTTTACTTCATGTATGTGTAAACTTGATTTCTGCAAACTCTATAGCAAGGTCTAAATTTCTATAATTTTCTCTTGTACGTTCTATAGTGTCTTTGCTTTCCTCAATATTGCATATATTACTATCAGTGAATAACCTTCCATCCATACTCTATTCCATTTCATTTGTCTACATATTTTTAGCCCTTATAAAGTTTCCCAAGCTTCAAACTTCATTATTTGTCTTAAATCCACTAATGAAAGCATAACAAAATAAAATCTCTCTCCTATTATTTCTAATTATTCCTCCTCTTGGTCTTGGATTTCCTTTAGGTGCTCCGTAAAAATTCAATATGACCAACTCCACTTTTAGTTTCCACTTTATATTCTTTACCTTCCTTTTGCTTCTCCTATACCCAACATCATAATTCCATTTGATAACTTGAATCCATCTATCAAGGATCTTTGCCTCACAATTAGGGATTGGTTGATTTGATAGGGTTGGTTTACTCCTCTATGGTTAAAAATTTTTTCTTTTTCATTACCTTTAAATTATTTTAATTTTCTTTAAATATTCTTCTATTTCTTCCTAGCCATATATGCGAAAGTATTGTATCTTTGAATATTATCCCATATTGCATTAATTTTAAAAGTTTTCTTTCATTAGTTTAACCATTCTTCAATTCTTCCATTCATCACCATGAATTTATCAAACATATTAAGAATCTATTTCCATAGTTCCCAAACTATTGAACAATGTCCCAAGATATGGTCTATACTCTCCTTACATAGAACACATTGTGAAGAGCCATGAAAATTTCTTTTCATTAAGTTATCCCCTTTTCATTAGGTTATCCCAAGATAAAAAAATTCTATGACTTACTAATCACACAAACATTTTAACTTTTGAAATGCTTAGACTATCCCAAATATCTCTCCATATTCTTATGATATTCCCATATTGTTAGTGCTTTACATTATATATGCTTCTTGTTGTGTATTCTTCTGAACTATTCAACTCCCAAATCAACTTATCCTTGACTTCCCTTGGAAAAATAATTGTTGTTATCTTTTTACTCAACTATCTCCTAACAACAATGTCTGGTATACTCATAAAAAATCTTCTTTCTTGATCCTTGTACATAATATTTGAAACCCTATAACCATATTTATCTTAAAGTAATCTCATCCATGGTTTCAAAATTGGATCTATATTGATTGATTTTTTATCACATCAAATATCCATCCAAACAAAAAAATTTCTCCAATTCTCACCATCCATCTTACATTTAAGTATATAATAACAATGTTTTAAAGACTCTCAAGGGGACACCGCAATGATTTGGGCTTTGGCTCTTCTCTAAAAGGTCTAAGGTTCAAACCGTAGTGTATGTGGTTGTGTGTTAAATCCTCTATTGATAAGTTTAGATCCCCCCCTTATAAGAGGTCATGGTGGAATGAGGATGCCCAACCCTAAACGCCATCATAGAGTTTTCTCACACTAATCAAATATATATATATATATATATATATATATATATATATATATATATATATATATATATATATATATATATATATTTGTATGTATGTATGTATGTATATGTAATTATTTTATTCTCTAACATCTAAAGAGACAATTCTAACACAATCCTTATTCTAATTCAGTTTCTATTATTTTAATATATGTAATATTCAATATATTAGTATCAAATTTTAAATCAATTACCGAAGAATTGGTGTCAAATAGTAATTTCACACATCACCTGAGATTTTTATAATAATTTAATATGTTAGTACATATTTTGATATTAAATTAGTGTTATTAGATCTGATCTAACATTAACCTAGTAGATAATGAGATTTTGACAAACTAAAAAGTAAAAGATAAAGCTCAAAGAATTGAGTTTCCTATTTTATATATATTAAAGTAATATATAATTAAAATTAAAAAAAATACTGGTAAAATATTTTTTTTGGCTTTGCTAGGGTTTCTTGTGGAGGTTCTGCTAGGGTTTTTTTGGTTGCATATTGTTGTCATATGTTTACTCTTTCTTTGGTTGCCATACTGTTAGGTATCTAAGTTTGCTTACTACACAACCTAGGGTGAGGGGCTTCCCCCATTGTTATGGATACCTCTCAACTTATCGCTTCATTATTTAGTGAAGTTGTAGTTGTGAAGAGCCATGACACCAATCAACAAACCCAAGAAGTTTATCCTAAGGATTTTTCGCAAGGTAAATCCTCTATGCTAGATGTAGTCTTTCCCATGCAAGATTTTGATAAAGCCTACAACTGGCTTGAGAGTCACACCCTCATTGGGTATTTTTTGGGGAGGATTCCTAGTGACTCACAAATTTGTCAATGGATTCAAAAAGTCTAGAAGCCATATGGAATAAAAATTTACCACATTTAGAACCTTACTAAAGGTTTCTTTCATTTCTAGTTTGTCAAACCATAACATATCATTACGATTATGAGCAAAGGTCCTTGGTATATTAGAAATACACTTTTAATTCTTTAGCCCTAACACCAAAATTTTACAATCTCTATCGATGTTTCCTTATGTCAGGTCTCTCTTACCCCTTTGGCCATTCCTACCATAGCTTTTCATGCCCATAGGCAAGTATGTGTGCATGGAGCCAAAAATTTCTATGTTGTGTGGTATTACAAATGCATCTACATTGAAATTCATCTCTCAAAGGACCTCAAGGACTCTATTGATATTTAGGTTGGTAAGATATATTTTCAATAATGGGTGGTCTATATAAATCTCCCCAACACCTATTATCATTGTCTATTTGCAACTCACAAGATAAAATACTACCCTCTTATGGAGGGTCGGTTCAAAAATTAATTTCTAGTAGAAGCATCGGCACATTCGACCATAGTTCATTCTACCCCTCCCACTAATGGAGGGGAGGAATGGATGTTTGTCACAAGAAAAAATGGTAAAGGTAACCAACCATATCCTTCTATGAGAGCTGGTAAAAATGAGTCTCAATTAGTCTCTCAACAAGGGAGCTCTAATGTAGTTACTACAAAAGGAACTTTTGTTTCTCCTCTAAAGAACACAAGCTTATACTGAGAGGGGGGTGAACAGTATAAGACAAATTTTTACTTTTCTTTCCCAAACAATTTTATGAAATATATCAATGGCAATATCAACAATAGTAATCAAATACATGCATAAATCACCACAGATAATTCATACACCAATTCAGCGTGGTTCACCTAATGTGGGCTACTCCATGGAGAAAATATTTCACTAAAATTTTATCAACAAATATCTTGGGAATACTTTCTCTATTACAATATTTATGGACCTCTATACAAAGGATATACCAATCCCCTAATCAAGTTCATATATCTCTATCTACAGGAAACACCAATCCCCTAAGCTGGTTTGTGGATCTCTATCCATAGGATAACTCCTTCTCCTCTACTCTCGATGGTGATCCTCTAGAAGACTACTGCCTCCACTACACTGGCTTGTGGATCTCTCTCCATTGAAGACTCTATCCTCACTCAAAATATCTCTATCCTCACTACCCTGGCTAATGGATCTCTATCCATTGGAGACTACTATCCTCTACTCTATCACCTCCAAAGCTTGCTCTTAGCTCTATCTCAAATTTGTACTAAACACAGTCCTTTGGTCTAGCACAAATCTGCTCAATCTCTATCTTTGATTTGTACTAAACATAGTCCTTTGGTCTAGCACAAATATTCTCAATCTCTATCCTTGAATCTACACTAAACACAGTCCTTCGGTCTAGCACAAATATGCTCAATCTCTATCTCTAATCTGCACTAAACACAATCCTTTGGTCTAGCAAAAATCTTCTCAATATTTATCCTTGAATATGCACTAAACACAATCCTTCGGTCTAGCACAAATATGCTCAATCTCCATATCTGGTTGGCACAAACCTATCCTCAAATTTGCACCAAAATTTATCCTCAAATCTGTCCTCAAATATGTCCTCAAGCCTTAACACAAAGCTTGACTCAATAACAAATCAACTCTGCTAGATCTACTTCAAACCTTAACTCAAGTTTTGAACAAATCAATCAATCAAATCTGCTCACAAATATTCTCAAAGACTTATCTCAAATCTATCCAACAAGTCCTTCCTAGAACTTGTTCAATCTACTCAACAAGTCTTCACCAAGACTTACCTCAAATCTACTCAACAGGTCCTTACTAGAACTTTTCCAATCATCTCAACAAGTCCTCACTAGAACTTATCTCAAATCTGCTCAACAATTCCTCACTATAACTTGTCCAATCTGCTCAACAAGTCCTCACTAGAACTTGTCTAATCTTCTCAACAAGTCTTCACCAAGACTTACCTTAAATCTACTCAACAAGTCCTCACTAGAACTTGTCCAATATACTCAACAAGTCTTCACCAAGACTTACCTCAAATCTATTCAATCTAATTGTAAGCTTCCACAAAAGTGTACTCAACTCAACTCACTCTATTATAGAAAACCTCTTCAATCACACAAACAAGCTTCACATAGAATCTTATTTTAATCTCACAGAAACATATAGAGAATGGTTAGAGACTCAATATGCTTCACACTCACAACAATACTCAATCACTTTTAATCTCTCTTGTTCAACCACATAAACATATGGAGAATGGTTAGAGACTCAATATGTTTCACACTCATAACCACTCAATCACTTTCAATCTCTCTTCCAAATCAAATCAGAATATGGAACAATTTGTTTCACAAAACTTGAACTATCACTCCAATACTTCCAACCAACTAAGCTCAATCAAATCCACTCAACCAATCACTAAATGAAAGCTTAGTCAACAATGCTTATCAAAAAAACCTCACATAACAATGATACTCATGATCTTTCACAAACCCTAGTTCAAGATAGTTCATAACTTCACATAATAATGATACTCATGTTCTTTCACAAATCCTAGTCAAGCATATGAAAGCTTACTCAATATTTCCAACAATGCTTATCAAACAAGGTTTCTAGTATCAAATTTCATTCCAGAAAACCAAACTCAACAATGCTTATCAAATAATCCTTTTCACTCCAACTTAGAATTCACAACATCCAACAATCACTCTCAAGGATAATATGCCATTACCTTTTTGTTTGAATAAGATTTGACCTCAAACACCTGTCTCAATCACAATCAACTCTTTGCCAATATCAAAGGTTAGGTAGCAATATCTTCTCAAAAATTCACTCAATTGATCTCTCACAATATTTCACCATACATAGCAATAAATATCTATTACACCTTATAATATCCACACTTCAAAATATAAGCCAACAATTTGTTTAAAGAAAATAATCACAATAATTTTCTTTATGAACCCTTAACTCTTTTCTCAAATAATTTAACACATCATAGCTTATCCCAACAAAAATATAATTTCCTTTTTATACCTTATAACTCCTATCTCAAATAACTTTATTAAAAATCACAATAAAATAATTATTCCTTAAAACCTTATAACTCCCTTTCAACAAAAACTAATCATGCCACCTTAAACCTTAGAAGCAATTTAATTTTCCAAAAATTAAATACCTTTGCCTTCGACGAGATTCAAACTCCCCCGTTTGTGCCTCCACAATGCCCTAGCCATGGCCCACATGCCACATGAGCTAGGTTTCTCACCTTAGAAGCAAAAAACACCTTGTGTGCTTTATTGCTTCATCTTGGCACCAAAACCAAAACATGAACCTCTACCAAAACGCAACCGTCGGGTTTCGATCATGGGACTTCCCACCTGTTAGCACCCTAAGCACACAATCACCTATCGTTGGCCCAACCACCATGGTTGGATATGATGCTTCAAGCCTCCTCCCTCTTATGCCTTCGATGACTACCATGTAAACAAAAACATTGTCTTTTTCTTCCTCGTAGTTCACAAATTTTTGCATGCACACTCAAAGATTCGATCGAAGGTGACTTTGGGTCTTCCAAATCACATGGTATTTATACCAATGTGTTGTCATCCTTGGCCCATTAGCAGATAAGAATTTTAGTCAATGTTGACACCATTTAACTTAGACGCTTGCCCTTGTAACCCTAACCTTAGGGTTATTTATTTAAATTAAATCATAAACTAATTTATAATTTATTATAATTAATTTATAATTAGTTTAATAACTTTAAAGTTAATTAAATTAAGTTATAAATCTTTAGGTCTTAACCTTAGACCTTTAATATATATATATATTTTTATTTACATGGTGGAATCAGTAGCTACCACGTCTCCGATCAAACCGTCGGTGTCCAGAAGAATCCGATCAAACCGCCAGCGTCCAGTTTCCTAGCAAACCGCTCCTATAACCACCAAGCCGCAATCATTTGAACCTTTTACGTCGTTGAAAGCACCAGGACAGGTACAGGCGTTCAGTCCGGTGGAAGACCTTTAATATTATAATACAAGATTATAATATTATTTTTCTTGGGTCTAGAAGCAAGCTTTCTCTTGCACTAAATACTGAAACTTAATCTTGACATCCTTCCTTTTGCATTGCTCATTAAAATTGACTCTTGATATCAATGACAACAAATCTTGCTCATATTTCCATCAATCTCCCCCTTTGTCATTGATGGCAACCCATTTACCTTTTACCATTTCCTTTACCTCTTTCTATTTTTCTCCCCCTAACTGAATGCTCTCCCCCTAACTCAAATATCTTCCCCTTTGACATCAATGGCAAAGGGTCACCTTTGGGTCTCAAGGCTAAGAATGAGACTCTTAGCTTAGCTCCTCCCCCACCTCCTCTTGAGGTGGTTAATTCTGGTGTGGGAGTATTTCTACTCCCAACAAGAATTGACCTTTACCTTTTTCCACTTTCTTCCTCAATCGATCCTTTTGATTCCTCTGACTATTTTTGTTCTAGCTTGTCTCTAGAATTTATTCTCTACACCACTTTGTTGTATGCCCATTATTATTTCACTTATAACACTTAATGTTGTTATTTCTTAGAGGTGCAAATATCTTGGGGTTTCTCCTGGTGAAGCCATATCCATTCCTTTCATGAACCCTACAATTTACTGCCTTGTGCCCAAATTGATTACAAGAGTAGCAATACCCTTGAAAAAGTTGCCTATTTCTAAAATTCCCATATTCATGTCTTTCATGTGTCCTACATTGTGTAGCCTTGTGCCCAAACCTATGATATGAGAAGCATATTCCATTGAAACTACCTTGCCTTGACCCGATTGGTATCTTAGTTTCTTTTACCCCGTGTTGATTCCTGTTCCATCTATTCCTCATTTGTGCATTGTTACTTTCCTTGTTGAACTTTTTGTTGTCCAACTCATCCTCAGAAGTCTCACTCTCTCTTACACTCTCTTCTTATAAAGCTTCTTCTTCTTCGAAGCTTGAGATTGACTCCTCTCCTTGTTTTCTTTGTACTTGTTCAAAACTAAGTCCTGTTTTGTTTGATGAAGATCTTTGTACCTTGATAATCTTATTTAAGTTATTTGAGCTTCTCCCAAATCTATGTAACTTATCCTTAGACTCTTTTACTTCATTCCTTAGTGAAGCTACCTCATGCTCTTATCTTTCACATTCTAAAATCTTTGCTTCTAACTTCTCTTTGAATCTTCTTGTCTTAGCTATTGAGTTTGTTATATCCTCTATAATATTTCCTTTCTCTTCATCAGATTCTTGAAATTTAAGCTTGAGTTTTGAGTTTTTCTTTCTTACCTCCCTTAATGCATCGAGGGCATGAATAAGCTCACCCTCAAGATCAACTTCTCCTTTCTCTGATTCTTGCTTTATCGTTTGCCTTTGGGATCATCTTCATTCCTTTCTGATTTATTTCTACTAGAGGTATTTTCTTCTTCTTCTATTGCCATAAGAAGACTTTCTTCTGGTCTTTCAAGTGTATCTTCATATTCATCTTCACTAAAAATGAATCCATTCTTTGTACAACTATCCTCAAGATGACCAAATTTACCACATCTAAAACATTTTAGAATCACTGGTGACCTTTTTCTAATCACTTATTTTTCTTTTTTCTAGGAATAGTACTTCATATTTATCATTATGTAAGGAACTTTCATCACTATTACTTGAGCTCTTACCTACCTTGTCTGCATAGAAACCCTTCTTATGCCTTTGGAAAAACTTCTTTCCTTTCTTGCCTTGTCCATCCCTGCTTTTCTTTTGGTACCTGTGTTTTCTTTTTTCCCTATTCTTATGATCATGTTTTTCTTCATCATTACTTTTTCCAGCATCTAGAAAATCAAATGCATAGTGAATATATTTTCCACAATTGAAACATCTAACTGATTTCATACCTTTATATTTTATTGAGTCCTTGTTCCTTCTACCATAATTTACTTCTTCATCACTGGATGACTCATTGCTTGAATCTGACTTCTTACCCTTTGTCTTCTTAGTAATTTTGAAGGTTGCTTCCTTCTAGGGAATATGTTCCTCTTTTATTCTCATCTCAAAAGTTGTGAGAATGCCATGTAATTCATCCCTTGTCAAAATTTCAATATCTTTTACCTCTTCTATAGCTGAAATATTTTCACTAAACCTTGTTTGGAAGTGACCTTAAAATTGTATCACACACATCTATTTCCTCAACCTTAAGCCCAAGTCCTTGCATGGAGTTAACAACCTCATCCACATGAAGTAGATATGTTGCAATATTTTCCTCATCCTTCATATTTAGGTCTTCAAATGCTCTCTTGAAATTTTACAACTTTACCCTTTTGACCTTTTTATCTCCTTCATATATGCCTTGCAACTTATCCCAAATTTCCTTTGCTGATGTGCAATGCATAACCTTTATAAACTTTGTTTCATGCAAACCTCTCAAAATTACATTCATTGCCCTTGAATTGTAATTAAGTAGAAGCTTACCATATTTTATTTGTAGGTGGAGTTGTTGGTGGTATGTATCCATTCTCAACTGCTTCCCATATTTCATTTCCAAGTACCATTAGATGAAACTTCATCCTTGAGCTCCATAGTGCATAATTATTCCCATCAAACAATGGTGTTGAGTTCCCTGATGATCCATTATGAGAATCCATTTGTGTTCTAAAAATATTTTCCTTCAAGTTGTTAGAATTTTTCGAAGGAACCCTCTCTGATACCAATTAAATAACACAAGCTTATATTGAGAGGGGGGTGAACAGTATAAGATCACTTTTTACTTTTCTTTCCCAAACAATATTATGCAATATATCAATGGCAATATCAACAACAATAATCATAGTAATGCATAAATCACCACACACAATAGAGACACCAATTTAACACGGTTCACCCAATGTGGGCTACTCCACAGAGAAAATATTTCACTAAAATTTTCTCAACAAATCTCTTGGGAATCCTTTCCCTATTATAATATTTATGGACCTCTTTCCAAAGGAGACACCAATCCCCTAATAAAGTTCATGGATATCTATCTACAGGAGACACCAATACTCTAAGTTGATTCATGGATCTCTATCCATAGGAGAACTCCTTATCCTCTGCTCTGGCTAGTGATCCTCTAGAAGACTACTGCCTCCACTATACTGGTTTATGGATCTCTCTCCACTAAAGACTCTATCATCACTCAAAAGATATTTGTACTCAATGCCTTAGCTAATGGATCTCTATCCACTGGAGACTATTGTCCTCTACTCTATCACCTCCAAAGCTTGCTCTCAACTCTATCTCAAATCTATACTAAACACAGTCCTTCGGTATAGCACAAATATGCTCAATATCTATCTTTGATCTGCACTAAACACAATCCTTCTATCTAGCACAAATATTCTCAATCTCTATCCTTGAATTTTTACTAAACATAGTCTCTGGTCTAATACAAACATGTCTTCAAATTTGCACCAAACTTTGTCCTTAAATCTATCGTCAAGCCTTAACACAAAGCTTGACTCAATAACTAATCAACTCTGCTAGATCTACCTCAAACCTTAACTCAAGGTTTGAATAAATAAATCAATCAACTCTGCTCACAAGTCTTCTCAAAGACTTATCTCAAATCTGTCCAACAAGTCCTCCCTAGAACTTGTCCAATATTCTCAACAAGTCTTCATCAATACTTACCTCAAATATTCTCAATAAGTCCTCACTAGAACTTGTCCAATCTGCTCAACAAGTCCTCGCTAGAACTTATCTCAATCTGCTCAACAAGTCCTCACTAGAACTTGTCCAATCTTCTCAACAATTCCTCACTAGAACTTGTCTAATCTGCTCAACAAGTCTTCACCAAGACTTACCTCAAATCTGCTCAACAAGTCCTCACTAGAACTTGTCTAATCTACTCAACAAGTCTTCACCAAGACTTACCTCAACTTTGTTCAATATGATTGTAAGATTCCATAAAATCTTACTCAAATCAACTCACTCTATTATAGAAAACATCTTCAATCACACAAACAAGCTTCACAGAGAATTTTGTTTTACTCTCACAAAAACATATAGAGAATGGTTAGAGACTCAATATGCTTCACACTCACAACAATGCTCAATCACTTTTAATATCTCTTGTTCAACCACATAAATATATGGAGAATGGTTAGAGACTCAATATGTTTCACACTCACAACCACTCAATCACTTTCAATCTCTCTTCCAAATCAAATCATAATATGGAACAATTTGTTTCACAAAACTTGAACTATCACTCCAACACTTCCAACCAACTAAGCTCAATCAACTCCACTCAACCAATCACTAAATGAAATCTTAGTCAATAATTTTTATCAAACAAACCTCACATAACAATGATACTCATGATCTTTCACAAACCCTAGTTCAAGATAGTTCACAACTTCACATAACAATGATACTCATGTTCTTTCACAAACCCTAGTCAAGCATATGAAAGCTTACTCAATATTTCCAACAATGTTTATCAAACAAGGTTTCTAGTATCAAATTTCATTCCAGAAAACCAAACTCAACAATGCTTATCAAATAATCATTTTCACTCCAACTTAGCATTCACAACATCCAACAATCACTCTCAAGGATAATGTGCCCTTACCTTTTGTTTGAAGAAGATTTGACCTCAACCACTTGTCTCAATCACAATCAACTTTTTGCCAATCTCAAAGGTTAGGTAGCAATATCTTCTCAAAAATTCACTCAATTTATCTCTCACAATATTTCACCATACATAGCAATAAATATCTATTACACCTTATAATCTCCACACTTCAAAATATAAGCCAACAATTTTTTTAAAGAAAATAATCACAATAATTTTCTTTATGAACCCTTAACTCTTTTCTCAAAGAATTTAACACATCATAGCTTATCCCAACAAAAATATAATTTTCTTTTTCTACCTTATAACTCCTATCTCAAATCACTTTATCAAAAATCACAATAAAATAATTATTCCTTAAAACCTTATAACTCCCTTTCAACAAAAACTAATCATGCCACCTTAAACCTTAGAAGCAATTTAATTTTCCAAAAATTAAATACCTTTGCCTTCGATGGGATTCAAACTCCTTCGCTTGCACCTCCATAGTGCCCTAGCCGTGGCCCACATGCCACGTGAGCTAGGTGCTCACCTTAGAAGAAAAAGTGCCTCATGCACTTTATTGCTTCATCTTGGCACCAAAACCAAAATGCGAACCTCTACCAAAATGCAATCATCGGGTTTTGATCGCAGGACTTCCCACTTGTTAGTGCCCTAAGCACACAACCGCCTATCATTGGCCCAACCACCATGATTGGATATGATGTTCTAGGCCTCCTACCTCTTATGCCTTCGATGACTACCACGTAAACAAAAATGTTGTCTTTTTCTTCCTCGCAGTTTGCAAATTTTCACATGCACACTCAAAGATTGGATTGAAGGTGGCTTTGGGTCTTCCAAAGCACATGGTATTTATACCAATGTGTTGTCCTCCTTGGCACATCGGTGGATGATAATTTTAGTGCCATTTAACTTAGATTCTTGCCCTTGTAACCCTAACCTTAGGGTTATTTAATTAAATTAAATCATAAACTAATTTATAATTTATTATAATTAATTTATAATTAATTTAATAACTTTAAAGTTAATTAAATTAAGTTATAAATTAATTTATAATGAAATTATTATAATTAATTTAAATCTTTAGGTCTTAACCTTAGACATTCAATATTATAATACAAGATTATAATATTATTTTTCTTGGGCCAGGAAGCAATATTTCTCTTGAATTAAATACTGAAACTGAATCTTGACATCCTTCCTTTTGCATTGCTCACTAAAACTGACTTTTGACATGAATGGCAACAAATCTTGTTCATATTTCCAACATGCTCTTATTGGTACCTATAATGGTAGTATCCAACAAGTCTCCCTGACCCCTCAAGGCTCCCATACGGCTTAGCCGAAGTCTATCCCCTCAAGTGAACACCTTGCCTCTCCTCCTAGTCCATCTAGCAAAGTTCCTTCACGAAACCCTCGTCACTCTCATAGTTCAACTAGGGAGTCCTTGGGCATCCATTTGGAAAAGTGAAGATAGCCAATTTTTTTGAGAAACCATAATAGGTTTCTTACAAAAACATTTGAGTCTCTGGAATATTTCAAGGACTCTAAGATCATCAAATAAAATATGCTCCTCAATCATGTCTCATGAAGTGCATGTCTTGGAATACTAGGTATTTGAAAAATCTTATGTGCAAGTACATTGTGCATCAAAATTTGGATGACTTCAATATTATATTCGATAGTATTGATAATTTATGCTTTCAAGAAGTCAAAGTTACTAACTTACTTTTGTCAAGTACTTGCTCCTTTGCCTTTCAGAAACTAACCATTTCAAGTTTATCCCTTGGAGATGTGACCCTTCCAATCATGTTGTCTGTGTTGTGATGGAGATTAATGGCCATCTCCTTAGTGTGCTCAATATTTATGTGCCTAATGATACTAATGATCATTGTGCTCTTTGGCAATGGGTAACACTATATCTACCCCTGCTATTTGGTTTCTCTATGGGAACTTCAATATGATTTAATTATTGCATGACAAGGTGGGTTTTCTTCCCATGTAGTTGGATATTAGGGAAAGAATAGCATGGATTTTCATGAAAGAAAAGTTGAGGCTCTCTGATCCCAATAGTTGCTTCTTACCCTCTTTATTCCCTACTAATGCCTGGTTCACTTGGTCTAACAACCAATAGGGTGAGAGTCATGTGTTGAAAATATTGGACAAATCCATGCTCTCATATTTTGATATTTCTCCTTTGAGCAGCCCTTGTCATCTGTCTCCTTTGTTTCTATCCATATTGAGGTCTATTTTTTTATCATTCTCCCATTTCCTTATCCATATTGGTTTCTTCCATTCCCCCTCCTCTTTCTCAGTCATAATTCTACCTTAATACTTATTTTTTGCACCACCCCATGTCATTAGAATTTGGAACCTATTCCCTAGACCAAAAGGGGCCTTTGGTTGGAATTATTGGTGGAACATTGCTATTCAATGCACTATCAATTTCCTACACTCTCTAGGGCGTAATATTACTAAGCTTCATCATAGCTCCAATGCTGCTCTCAAGTGAGAGTTGGAGGTAGCCTCAACTCAGTTACAGTCTAATCCTTTCAATGAGGAGCTTTAGAGGCACCTTGCGACTATCAAACACTAGCTTTTTATGGCATAGCACTATGATACTAGAGGGGCACAAATCAAGGTGAGGTTGCACTAGCTTAAAACTAGTAACAAGGTAACCAATGACTTCAACACCTACATCCTTATAATTAATTTTTGGGTATTAAATCCCTTAACATTAATGGAGAGAGTGTTTCTAAGCTTCCTCATATTCTTTCCACTTTTAAAAAACATTACCAGATTATGTTTGTGGCTTATTCTCGCTCTCCTCAATGTGACCAGGCTCTTAACTCCTGCCTCTTTATTGTCTCAGTGTAGATTTCTAAGTCTCAAAGAGTTGCCCATGAAAATTCCCCCTCTTTGAAGGATCTAGAGGAAGATCTTTTCTAGATGGTCGATAATAAATCCCCTAGTATTTATGGCTTCTCCTATGAGTTGTACAAGTCCCTTTAGGACACTATTGGGCTTGATCTTCTCAAATTTTATCAAGAGATATTCTCCAAGGGTTCTTAGGGCCATTTTATTAATTAAGGGGTTATTAAATTTATTCCCAAAGCTAGTGATCTAGAAACGATCAATAATTTGAGGCATATTACTCTTCTTAATTTTTCCTATAATATCATTGCCAACTTATTGGCTTTGCACATCTACCATCTCCTTCCCATCATCATGCACCCAAAGCAAACTAGCTTTATTCAGGTTAGGTTCATCCTTGACAATATTATTGTTGTTTGAGAAGGCATAGAGTGGGCCCACAATTATAACCAACACTCTCTATTAATCAATATTGAATTTAAGAAAGCCTATGACATGATTGATTGGTCGTTCATTCTAGCCATGCTTAAAGCTTTTGGTTTTGGACCCTCCTTCATTAGCTTTGTGGAGATGTTTACTGAAGCTTTAGTTGTTTTATCCATTAACATGCATAAGTCATCATCCATTCGGCTCTTTCATTCCATTCGATAGGGCTACCCATTGATGTTATCCTTGTCTGTCCTTGTCACTAAGGGGTTTGGCTATTTATTAGCTCACCATGCCACTCAGGGTTCAAGAAATTTATCTCCCTAGAGGTGAGTCTTAGTTAATGAACAGTCATTTTGTTGATGATTATTTCCTCATGCTTATTGAGGATGAAGGTGTTATTTAGTAGACACTTGCCTACTTGGATACTTTTTTTCTGGATTTTTGTTCCTCCATTCAATGGAGAAATACTCAATGTTACATATAATCTCTTGACCCAATGCTCCATTGGCTTAGTCAATATCAGTGGAGGACCATCAAGAAGGGGGAAATATTTTGCTTTTTAGGCATTCTTTTGACTTTAATAGTTCAATGATAGATCTATGGAAGTATGTCATTAATAGGGTGGAATAAAAAATTACCTACTAGTTCACCAAGAAGCTCCCCCTTACTAGTAAATTCTAAATTTTCTCAAAAGTCCTTGGGACCACCCATGTTTATTATTCTTCTTGTTGGGTCTAATCTAAAAACTACCATTATAATCAATCAATAGGGGAGGTAGGGAAAATTGTGTCCCCTATTTCTCAGTATTTTAATGAGGAAGCAAGAAGAAGCATGTCAGGCCCTATACAAATGATACCCTATCCAAGGACCAAAAGCAAGACAAAATGAGTGTCCTTGGTCATCTCTAGTCCATCTAGTGATGAAGACGTCATTGGTATGACTGAGGATGAATTTGCTACCTAGATGTTGCAGAATATGGCCGACGATGAACCTTCTCACCTAGAAGTCCAAGGAGGAGATCTGTAGACACAATTTTAGACATTAAAGGAATAAGCCTTGATTTGGGAAGGCAAGTACAAAGTAAAGCAGACTCTATTTCAAGTGTTTAGAAATGTTACTATAGAAAAAAAATTGGAAATATACAATACCTTACTCCAGTTGTAGAACACAATGCAATTATTAAAATCATAGATTCAGCAAACGAAGGTTGGTCAGCCAGCCAAGGTTGACATTGTAGTTTAGACAGAATGGGTGATGGATGTGCCTACGACCTCTCCATATTTTGAGGAGAATATTGCTTCTTCTAGTTAGACTAGGTCTTATTCTAGAAAAGAAGCCAACTTTACAGTTGAAGCAGGAGAAATTTTTGAGGTCTCTTCTAAAACAAATTGTGAAGAGTAGGACCCAATTCCATAAATAGATCCCTCTATAGTAGAAGTTGAAGACAGTGAGGCTGAGGAGTCAGATAGGATACATGATGCTGCCTAGTATGATGGCCATCCACTAGATGACCAAGCAGGAGTGGCACAATTAGATGAGGAACCTAAAACACAACTGGGTGCCACTCAGCCAACTGATGACACATAAATATTTGACCCTACTATCTAGATAATAACAAAAGCAGAAGGCCATCCAATAAAAATTGAATATGCAACCAAATTCAAACTTAGATGAAGAGTGGGTTGTATCTATGAAAGCCTTCGCCAACCAGAAGGAGTGGTTCCAAGAGATCCAAAAGAGCCTAAAGAAAGATAAAAATGAGCAAAAGACTCTTAGAAGAATGGCTCGAAATCCAGGTATTTCTGTTACCCCTACACAGCCAAAACAGTTATGGAACCCATATGGTTAAAAAAAAATGGTAATCCTTCAAGGATGAGGAAATATCTAGATAATATGGGCATATTCAGCAAAGAGCCAAGGATGTTTCCACTAGTTCAAAAACCTGAGTCTCTACCCCCTAAAGATACAGAAGACAATGATGCAGAGGAAAATTATGTAGAAAATATTATTGTAGAGGATGCAATGCTTGACCCTGAGGTGGCAAAATTACCAAGGTCCCGAGTATATGATACATCCTACTATCCACCATGGGATAAGCCCAACTTTCTAGTGGCAGTCCAACTTTCCCAAAACCATTAGTATTGGAAGCAAGGTAAGCTTACATTCCAGAAGGATGCCACTACATTTACATGATTATACATAGAAGAAGCAGTAGGCAAAAAGAGGTGGACCAGAACAAGGTTGCATATAGAAGCAAGACCTAGTCAACCCCTATGGTGCAGTAAAAGAAAGAAGTCACTTGAAATAGAAAAATGTCCCAAATAGCTTACATAGGGTAGCAAAAAGAAGTATGATAAGGAGTGAGATAGAGCCACAACTAGGGACAGAAAATGTAGAAAATAAGCATACTAACAAGTTGTTGATAGAACAGGGGACTACCAATAGAAAGTGCCACGAGGTCGTGGTGAGGGGATGATGAGCACTAAAAATGCTCATATTTTTGTATGGATTAATAACATATTGTGCGGCATTATTTTTATAGAATATATTTTTTATGAAGATTTTATATATATTTAATAGGAAATTGTGTATATTCTCTAATATGTATTTTTAAGTGTGAATCTTGAATTTGCTACTTTTTTGCATATTTACATCGAGGTCCCATTTGGACTTGGAACTTCATGTTTTATGGTGGAAATCTAAATACAAAGGTGACCACAACAAAGAAATACGTACACTGAGTTAGGCACCTAACTTCCAACTACAAGTTGGAAGGCGCATAACTCATGTCTTCTGAAGGAGCGGTGCCTAACTCCCAACTTCAAGATCAAAGGCACCTAACTCCCAAACTTGGGGTTAAAGGTACCTGACTCTCAGCTTCAGGGTTGACGACACCTGAATCTTGTCTTTGGAGTCAATAGCACTTGATTTCCAGTGACAAGATAGACGACACCTGACTCCTATTGAGGCAGAGTACAACAAGGGCTCTATTTTTAGATGAAATAGAGTAGCGGTTTCCAATGACAGTTGTGGATGAAGGACAACCTAATGAACCAAAATATTATCCATACCTCATCAATGGTGAAGCAAATACACAAACTGATCAAATACTTGTGTTAAAATGTTAATATCGATTGAGATGTAATTTTAGACATATTTTGTTCGATAAATAGAACACGTCTAAATTATCTTGCGAAGGATAAGCTTAGCGTGTGTTCATTGTCTATGAGTATTTTTTACATGTTTTTTGTAACAAGTCTGAAATAGACTTGCTTAAAATTGTAAATACACCACCCCTAAAAAGGGATCCTTGGATATATTCTATAAACCATTTCTGAAGCTGCAATAAATTTCATTCGAGTGTTCATATTTACATTTCTAAGTGTCTGGTGTGCGCGAATTAATTTGGGAAAAATATGCTGGAAGCCTAGGGCCATTCTCAATAGTATTTATCCTCTTTTTAATTTTTCTATAATTAATTTATGCATTATTTATTTTCCTATTTCACTCTTTTCTGTAGGCTATTTCATTTCTGTAATTTTCTTTTTTTTTGTATTTTTTTGCAAGTGTGTGTTTTATTTTCCATAGCTTATTTTTAGTCATGTATTTGATAATGTAGGCTATATTAATAGGTTTGAACAAGAAATAAAGCTACACCACAAACCACCCTCCCAAACCTTAGAACATAGTGGACTCATCTCATTGGATTTACAAGCATAAATTATGCACATTACTTCACAAGTTTACGAGCTTTCCCAGGTTTGACAAATTAAATGGAGGCAATAAATTAGCTGTAGATATAACCAATGTTTTGCCCAACACTATTTATTAGCTCACCGTGCTACTTAGGGTTCTATTTGGGAAATTTCTCTCCCTGGAGGTGAGTCTCAATTAATGAACAGTCATTTTAATGATGATTATTTCCTCACGCTTATTGACGATGAAGGTGTTATTTAGTAGACACTTGCCCGCTTGGACACTTTTTGTCTGGCTTTTGGTTCCTCCATTCAATGGAGAAATATTCAATGTTACAGATAATCTCTTGACCCAATGTCCCACTAGCTTAGTCAATATTAGTGGAGGATCATCCAGGAGGAGGAAATATTTTGCTTTTTAGGCATTCCTTTTGCCTTTAATAGTTCAACAACAGAGCTATGGAAGTATGTCATTAATAGGGTGGAATAAAAACTTACCTACTGGTTCACCAAGAAGCTCTCCCTTACTAGTAAATTATAAATTTGCTCAAAATTCCTTGCGACCACCCATGTTTATTATTCTTCCTACTAGATCCCATCTAAAAATTGCCATAAGAAGCTTGATAAGCTTGTGTGGGACATTTTATGGTCCTATTCCAATAATGGTCCAAGATTCCACCATGTTGCTTGAGAGTATTGTTGTCTCCCTAGAAGCCATGGTGAGCTTGGAATTCTCAATACCCAGCATCAAGGTTAGGCCCTCTGTATTAAATGGGTCATTAGAGCGCTTATGAACAATGAGTTTTGAAAGATTTTCATTTGTCACTGTATCTATGAAGGTTCTCCTTTTGGTCGTAAGAGTTGGAGGGGCATTGGTTTCCCTTCTGTACTTGTTGCTTTTATATCTATCAAAGTGATAGGATCCTTTGTCATCAGGTGTTTTTGGAAAGCTCTGGAGAGTGTTAAGCCTTGAATGAGATGGAATAGTTAGAGCTTTTGGCATGGTCTCTCCATCAACTAGATGGATGTCTGGTGGTCATTGTCATCACCTACCAAGGTTCTTCGCTTGCATAGGTTCCCTAGGTTCATGTGCTTAGATTTTTTTGCAAAGATATGTAATGCATCGCCAATTTATTTTCTCATCATACTAGGGATTGGATCCCTTGGGATGACTTCAGAGTTAAATTTGGGCTCAAGCACTCTGACAAGAACACATTTGAGGTCATCAAGGCTACTCTCCCTAAATCCATGTTTCAAAAATTGTTTATGTTTTTTCAATGACCTTGGTGGAAGTACTAGAAGTGATATCTAAACACTCCTATACAAAATTACGAGGCTCGTCTGATGTATGGATGACTCTCTCCTTACTTCCCCATGATTGATAAGCTCAATAAACGATAGAATGTCTCTTCCTCTTAACCTGTTTGGATGCATAGGTTCCAGAACATCTGGGGTCCTTTCATGGATTCCAATATTTCCTATTTTCCTAGAGTCTTCTTCACCAAGGGCTTCCTGTTAGAGAGCATCTCCAGGATTTAGGCATCCCCAACCCTTCTTGCCCTTTCTATCTTCAGTTTAAGGAATTTATCCATATTTTTTGGTTCTATGCTCATGCTCGTTTCCTTTGGGAGTGGTTTTTTATTTTTTTAGACCCTATTTCTATGCAATGATTGAGTGGAAGCATATCATTCTATGATACCCCCACCCTTATCGATTATTTTTTTTCAAGTGTGGTACTTTTTTCGTATGGTGGCCTTGTACAACATATGAAAAGCTAGAAATGACTGTATTTTTGGTAAGTGTTCTTCCTCTCTTCACATGTTTTATTTTGAGAAGTCTAATATTATTTTATCTGTGTATTTTCATATTGTGATTCAGGCTAGTAAGGTGACTATGGATATCTCTCATCGTTAAGAGCTTATTGATCATTGGGGGAACACTCTATGCACATTCAATTGGGTTTCTCTTGAGTAGGATTATCCTCAAATCCAGTCCAGGTCTAGGAAACATCATTTCTTGATCTAAAATTGCACTCTACCCCAAATCAAGGTCACCCTACTTAAAGAGTTGGCCCTACTTCTCTCTCTCCCCTTGCTCCTTAGCTTGACTCCTAGGTCAAGTCGAGTGCTCCAGTGTTTGCTACCAACAAGGATTCGTTTGTCCATAGTTGGGAAGATGTTTCCAACACTTCTTCTGGGTAGGGATGCGGTTCAACCAAGTAACCTAATGATATGATAGATGGGATTTGATCCTAGTGGTGGCTAAACCCATGTAATGATTTTTCACCATTGTGAAGATTCTTTTTTTTTGCTTTTGCTCTTGTGGCGTGCACACAACCATAGTTTTCAATATGTAATCATTTTTTTAGCTAGTTGATAGTGTTTGCCCGCCAATTCTATAAGGTGGTTTTTATTAGATATTACTTGGTTTCTTAGTTTCCCATATTGTTTTTTATAGTGGTGGTTTTTTGGTTGATGACATTGATCACGTGGCATGTTTATCCACCTATTTAATATAATTTTTTTACATTAAAAAATAGTCATCTAACATTGGAATAAGTGCATATCATAATTATAAAGTGGCATTAGGAATGCCAATATGATGAAAACTGGGATCAAAAGCTAGATTCTAAATCCATATATGTGACATTGTTTGTCATTTGAAATTGAGATCGACCTTTGTTTTAAAAAAAAATAAAACTAAAGCTTAAATCTTAGTTATATATAGATTTTATGAAGATTGAAACAATTTTATATGTATTATATCATTGATTATATAGTAATATTATAATAATTTAGTAATTATATTATTTTGGGGAACAATGCAATGGTTTGGGGTTTGGGGTTTGGGGCTCTTCTTTGGAAGGTCCAAGGTTCAAACCGCAGTGTGTGTGGCTATGTGTTAATTCCCTATTGATAAGAATAGTTATCAGCCTCACGAGGGTCATGGCTAGGAGGGGATTGCTCCTAGGAAGGGATTAAATAATTTTTTTTAACATTTATACATGTATTTCATAGCAAGATTCAAACTTGAATTTATTTTTTGAAAGGTGAGGAATTTAAGTCATTTAATTAGATGTTAGTATTCATCCATGAGTATTGAACTATGGTTTAGTGTATGAAATTCTCATGTTAGTGTATGACTACCCCTCCTTTGCCTATGTCATGCAACCCAAGGATAAGGACTGGGATCTCATTGAGGTAGGCTCAATACCCTGTGAGCCACCAGAGATGTTGCTATTCTTACCATTTTTTGTTAAGTTTTATGTTGCATACATTTTTTGAGAGTTAACCATTGTACTTCTCCTTTTCCATGAAAAATGGTTAATATATTGTTATGTTGTGCTTTCACCAGCTCTCTTTTACTCAAAATTATCTTATTTCAACATTTTGTGATTTCCCTACTTTTTTTGCACTTTTTCTATCGTATCTCATGCAAAATTATAGATGGTTTAGCATGGGCAATGTTGTGAATGTGTTTGCTACCTTAAGGCTATTTTTTTGTAAGTTCTGCTTTTCATTTGTGCATATGGTAATGATTTCCAGTATTTAGGTGTTTTTAGAGCATGTTTTCTTGTTGAAATGTAGTGCAGAGCAAATGGTTTAAGTCCTGGTAGTCAAAGGCCCCGTCGCTCCACTTATGGAGAGAATCTCCTGGTCACTCCACCAGTGGAGCAAAATCTAACCGAAGGTAAGTGTGAAACTAAGTGCAAGGAAAGTCAAAGTGGTCAAAGCTGTAGTCACTCCACCAGTCGAGTGAATCTCCCTATCGCTCCACCAGTGGAGCGACACTTTGGAAAAGTGCAAGGTAATGCAAGGTTTAAAAGGAGGTCAAATTTTTGGTTAAAGATCCTATTGCTCCACCAATGGAGCGAAAGGCCCTGTCGCTCCACTAGTGGAGCGACACTCCAGAAAGGCACGAAGTTAAGTGTTTATCAAAGAAAGTGCAAATTAAAAGTGGTCAAAGGCCCTTTCGCTCCACCAGTGGAGTGAAAGTACCAAGTGCTCCACTAGTGGAGAAAAAGCCTCTGTCACTCCACCCAAGGAGTGATAGGTTTAAAGAAAAGTCAAAGGACCTAGTCAACTTGGTTGTCACTCTACCAGTGGAGCGAACCTTCCAGTTGCTCCACCAGTGGAGCGAAAGCCTCTATCACTGTGCCCAAGGAGTGATAAGCTTAGAAAGGAAGTCAAAGCAGTCAAAGACTCTGTCACTTCATCCAGGGAGCGACACCCAAAATGAAGGTAGGAAAGTTTCTAAGGCATGGAAAAGGTTGCTTTCACTCCACTTCTGGAGTGACAACGCATTTACGGAGCAAAACTCCAATCGGGCCCCAAACATAGCATAAGCTACCCAGAATCATCATGGATTGTCCGAAACTATCAGAGACTACCCAAGACCATCATTGATTGATTAAACTGACCTGAAGCTTCGCTCTAAGTTGTCTGATCATGGTGGATCATCAAAACCTTCTACCTTCAATGATGAGTTATCTGCAGGGATGAATTAAATGTTATAATTCGATTCCAGATCAAATATAGCTATCACTATTTGGGGAGTGGTTGGGCATTAAAGTTTTAGGAGGTAAAATTCCCTATAAAAGATTCTCTTTTCTCTATAATTAAATATGGACAATACCTACTAGAAAAGCAGTTGTACACTTTGAAATATGCTTTCAAAATATAGACTTCTAGCTTCGGCCTTGAATATTCTATCTCTGTGTATGACTTCTATCATGTTACTTCTGTTAAATTAGCCTCTTTATCATACAGTTTGAATTCTTTTTTTTGGATTTTGTTGTTAGTAAAGGACGAATCCCTGGAGCACCCTTGGAGTTTATGCAGTTTTGACGATTTAATGTTGGTTTCTATTAGAGGTCTATTGTTTTGATTGTTGTTGGTTCAATTGTTAGGTTGTTTATCATGCTTCATGTCCATCACTCCATATTTTTGGATTTTAGTCTTTTCATATTCCTTTCAGTCATTTCATTCATTTCAGCATCTTCCTAACCCTTATATTAAAAACCCCATTTTTATTTTTGGAACCAGCCCTACTGGATATTGTCACAGAGGACATTCCTTTCCTTCAGATATTCAATGCTTGGCAATGGGTCTAGGGCACTATAGACTTAGAAAATATACATCTAGGAAGATTCTATTACCAATAGTTTTTGGCATGCTCGATGGGACCCAAACGTTCTATGTTAAAGTAATATTAAGAAGTGATGTTCATATTATTATTGTCAAATTTGAATATCTGGTGACTCAGCTGAACACAAATGCCTTTGAGTCTCATAGACTAGTGTAAAAGCTCATACCTTAATGTACATGAGGTGGCAGGCTAAGAATAGAGGAGAAGAAGTTGAGTTCTTTGAGCTTGATATTGATGCTTTGGGAGAACATACCAGAGTGGTCCAATTGAATATCTTACTAGATGGGACATCATCATAAGTAGCTATTGTTAATTTGCAGAGATCAAGTCCTGCCAACACAAAAAATAGCTTACCCCTAATCTGCCAAATTCATCGACTCAACCAAATACTCTAGTTAAACTGAACCAACCATTGTAGTTTTTGTTGTATCCATAGTTGTAGCTGAATCCTCAAATTCAACCAACTGCTCCACATGCACTGATGGCACAACAAGTTACCCCTAGGATTTTCCCTACATGGAATCATTTGGGACCTCTAACTTTGGCAACTCAGCAACAAGTATCACTCACGATGCTGAAAGCTCTACCCACGTACGATGGTACAAGAAATATGGCACACAAGCATATCCAATATGTCACCAGAATAGCAACCATTCATCAAATCATTGAAGAAGACATCATGGTGAAGTTGTTGGTGCTTTTGCTAAGAGGTAAGCTCATCTACTGGTACTGGTCACTCTCGATCGGTACCATCACTTCATAGGATCAACTAGTAGAACAATTAATAAGGGGCTTTAATGAACAAGTTGCACCCTTCTATTTATTGCACCAGTTTACCACCATCCAGAGGCACCCTCAGGAGGAGGTAGCCGACATCAATGTTAGGTTCACCTAAACCTAGAAGACAGTCACTGCCAGCCTTCGACCCACTCTAGAGTAGACAATGTTCTATTACCTAAGGGCTTTTCATTTAGATATTAACATGATCATCTAGCATGCTAATGTGAATATATTCCTTGACTTGTACCAATAATAATAGAAGGAAAATTTTGATTTAATAGCTATCAATAAGTTGCCTCCCAAGGTGACAACTCTGATTTACCTAAAAAAATTGTAGATCCCAGATGTAACCAAGTCAATCATGGAGACCTAACCCTCAAATGCTAGCAACACCCATGCCCTAGTATCAAACACTTGCTGCTCCTCAAATCCTAGCTTCTATCCCATTCTCTACATTACCTATGTCCTTAGCACCGTTGCCATTTCCCGCTCTACATGCAACCTTAAATGTGGACCATACCAAAGAGTTGATTGGTTTGTGTGCATATGTGAAGATGATTGCAAATGAGATGGCTATTATGAGGAGGATATAGAATGATCAAAGCTTACAGTTAAGAATATTCCCTCCTCTCCTAATAATGAGAGAGCAAGAATCATTCGCTCATTGTCTTCTTGAAATAAACTTAGTTGTAATGAGCAGCGAAGAGACCAACACTTCGAATCCAGTGTATTAGTGTACAACGTGCAATGACCTGCACACCAAAGAAACCTGCATGGTGCACCTCAACTATATTTAGACACTATCTAATGATGCTTACAAGCAAATCAATATGATCCGAGAGGTTGATCATAATTTCATGATGTCTCTCATCGAGAAAGTCTCGGTCCTCACCAAGGCTAGGAAGAAGCCTGTTGAGGTAGATCCATCTCGGATGGATCCATTGAAAGTGCCTACTACACTGAATCCATGGAGCTAGAAGGCCCAATCACCGATAAAATCTTCCAATCCAACAACAATCTCAGAGCAGTCCAACTTGCTAAAATACCACCTACCGCCTCATGCTAGAGAAAGGGTTCTTCAACCCAAAGCTTTAACTTCTTAGTCGCAAGCCGAGATGTGATACCAGACCAAGGAGAAGCTTTTATACCCCTCACTGACCAAGCATCAAAGGGTGGATGCCACATAGCAGTACCATAAAATGTATGAATATACAAAGGGAGTTTAATATTCTAGTGCCTCGACATATAGCATTGTTGAAGAAATGAAGAAGGCACCCACCAAGGTAAGCCTTTGCAACACCCTCCAATTTTCAGGTCAAGTAGACCTTTTGTAAGAATCTCTCAAGTCTACTAAGGACAAGGAGAGTAGGCCTATGTGGACGGTGTTTGCACAATTGCTGGCGACTTCAGCCATAGGTAAGAATTGGCCCCTACCATTCTACCTTTCCCTTTAGATGGAAGGATGGATCATGCATAACTGCATTATTGATTCTGGAACTGTGACAACCATCATGCCCAAAGTAGTGTGTAAAATCATGGGCACGAAGTATATCCAGAGCAGCCCTGGAGTGCTGCAGCTAGATGGGACTCCTATGAAGATGGTGGGAGTGATCAAGGACATTTCGATCTAACTCCATAAAATACTATAGGTTATGGTAATCCAAGATATCATGGTGGTCGACCTTGAGCCATACTTCAGTATGTGCCTCTTATGAGAATTCATAGCTAATTTGGGAGGCTATCTCTCCCTTGACTACTCACACTTGGAGATTCCCTTTAAGGGGAACATATTTAAAATCTTCAATGAGAAGCCTACCATTTTTCATGTTGAAAAACTTGAAGACAAGGAGAAGTGCTTAGTCTCTGTCAACCTAATGATAGAAGAAATACAAGTGGAACTAATAGAAGAATCTTTTGGTGAGCTCCAAATTGAATATGAGTTCTCCATGATCAATTTCAATGTTGTTATCAATACGGATCTGGGATGCTACTCACTCACCATGCCTAAAAAGGCTAAAATGAAAGTACCTTAAGAAGCCCCTCAGTACTCGACCAGCTATGGAAGCTATACTTTGATGACAATAAATATAAGAATGGTGTAGGAGCTAGCATCACTCTCATTTCCCCATCAGGAAAATAAATAACTTATTCGTACAGGCTCACATGGAGCTATACGAATAATGTAGCAGAGTATGAGGCTTTGTGCCTCAGACTCAAGAAATCCAAAAAGCTCAGCATTAAGTAGTTGGAGATATTTGAGGATTCCAAATTAATTTGCAACTAGGTTACCAATAAGTGCATCTCCAAGAAACACTATTTAAAAATGTACCACAATAAGGTGTGGGATTTGCTTGAATACTTCACTACATTGAATATCAAGTCAATTTTACAAGAGTAAAATAAGCTTACGAACATCTTAGCCTCCATCGGTGCTTGGTTTTCACTAGTTGATAATATTATGCATAATTCAAATATGGTGAGGCTGATCTATAGGCCTTCTATGCCTGATAAAAAACTCCATTGATAGGTGTTCGAAAATGATGAACAACTTATCAATTTTTTGGTTAATGAAGCATCCTCCATTGAAGATCAAAATTTGAATGAAGAAGAACGTGAATGGTTAATTAAATTGAAAAATAACCATATCCCCAAGGGTTTTATTACATTGGAAAGTCTGTTCTATTATAATGATAGGTCCATCGAGTGCAATATCAAAGTGGACCAAAAAGAGTTCATGGACCTCAAGTTAGAGCTAGGAAAAGTTATCAAGGTAGGGGTTGACTGCATAGTCAAAGAGCTCTAATAGATTCATGCCATGTCCAAGGAGTACCCCAACATATTTTTTTGGTGCTACCAAGATCTGAGGGGGTACGATAAGAACATCATCCAACACACCATTGAGCTAGAATAAGGGATCAAACTCTTCAGGAAAAATTAGAGGCCCGTCAACCCAAAAATCAAAATTTTGATGAGGGTTGAACTTTTAAAAATTCTTGAGGCAAAGATCATATACCTAATCAAGTAGTCCTCCTAGATTTCCAACCTGGTTCCCATGCAAAAGAAGAATAGGGACATTTTCTTGTGCATTGATTTCTAAAATCTCAACCAAGCATCGCTCAGGGACCACTACCTACTATTGCATATTGACCAGATTCTACACATAGTGGTGGGAGCACAGAGGTTCTCCTTGTTGGATGGCTTCTTTGGCTACAACCAAATATGGATCAAGGATGAAGACTAGCATAAGACTATGTTCACCACCAAGTGAGGAACCTTCACCTACCCACGTATGCCATTCGACCTCTCAAATGTCGGAGTGACTTTTCAAAGTGTGATGGACCTCACCTTTGGTGAACTTTTAAATTATGTCATCACTATATAACTAGATGATATGATAGTATTCTCCCATAAGAGGGAGGAACATGACCTATATTTGTGATAAGTCTTCGAGAAATACCGGGAGTTTGGGGTCTCCATCAACCCCAAAAAATCAATATTTGTAGTGAAGAAGGCAAACTTCTTGGACACCTGATCTCTAAAAAGGGGTTAACAGTTGATCCTACCCGAGTTGAAGTGTTACTCTGCCTTCCACTACCATCAAATAAAAAATCCCTACAGTACTTTTCTGGGAAAATAAACTTTGTTAAGAAGTTCATCGCCAACTTTGTCCAAGTGGTAAATCCAATGACCGAGCTTCTGAAGAAGGATGTCGAATTCAAGTGGTCCAATGAAAGGAAGTAGGTGTTCCAAGAGATCAAGGAGCAGGTCACTCAAGCTCCAATCCTTGTCAATACTGACTACGTAGAGGATTTTATTATGTATGACATGAAGAACTAAAAAGCTACATAGTTATTCTGACACAGAAGGGGGAAGATGGAGAGGAGCGCCCGATAGAATTCCTCAGCCAAATCATCCAACCACATAAAGAAAGGTACAAATTTATCATAATACAAGTGCATATGGTGATGAAGTCACTCTAGAAATTTTGACATTTTGTATCTCAAAGTAAGATGATAGTGTACGTGGTACACCCCGACGTCAGGAATTTCATCATTAAAGGGAAGTGTGGCAATAGGAGAGTTGTATGGATCACCAAGATCTAGAAGTTTGACATCGAAATGCACCCTACCAAGTTGGTCCAAGGCAGAGTGCTCTATCAAGAGCTGGCTATATGTGTCATAGCTAAAGTAGTAATCCTTGACTCAGAAAACCTTGCACCCAAAAGTAATCTTGCCAACCTGTCGGTCGATAGTCTAGATTAGACAGATGACCTTGTCAAATACTTCAACATGGAAAGATGTCCTTCTTGCTTCAATGCTTCATAAATAAGGAGAATTTACTTGTAGGTTGGCAAGTATGTTCTGACACCCAACAGACTATTTTATCAGAACATTGACGGAGTCTTCTTAAGGTGTATCAAAGAGTCAAAGAAGGCAAAAATCTTGGAGGAGTTTCACTTTGAGATTTTGGGAGGTCATTTCATGGATAGGCCGATGGCTCTGAAAATCATTAAGGGAGGCTACTACTAGCCCACCCTCTTCATCAACACTTTCAAGGTTAGTCAGTGTTGCAATAGTTGCTAATGCTACTCGGGTAGAACCTGGAATGCTTTGCTTCCTCTTATACCCATCCAAATAGAAGCTCCATTCTAGTAGTGGGGCCTCGACTTCATCAGGATCATCAATCCCAACTCCTCCACCAGCCACAAATACATTTTGACCACCACAGACTAATTCACTCGATGGTTGGAAGTAATTTCGACCAAGCAGGCCAACCAAGATGTGGTCATATATTTTCTTGAATGGTTGATCACTCGCTTTGATGTGCCTAAAGCGATCATGTCTGATAATGGCTCTCCTTTCATCGAAGTGAGGATCTACGAGTTTGCAGTTAGGTAGAGAATTTATTTGAAAACCTCATCTAACTATTAGTCGTAGGGCAATGGATTCGTAGAGTCTACAAACAAGAACCTGTTACGGATCTTGAAGAGGTCCTTACAAAAAAATAAGTGAAGTTGGCATCTACTCTTAGACCAGTCACTTTGGGCCGATCGCATTTCCATCAAACACTCAATCAATACATCACCCTATTCATTTGTGTATGGGAAAGATGCAGTATTACCCATGCACATAGAGTTTTCTATGTTACAGTTGCTCAAGTGGCTTGATAGTGGAGTGGATTAATTTGACCCAATGGATGCAAGGTTAGCCCAGTTGTTGCAGTTGGAGGAGGAAATAAAGAAAGCTTATGAAGCTTTCATGAAGCATGCCGAATTCACCAAGAGTTGGTTCAGCAAAAGGACTTCTGAAAGAACCTTCAATTTTAGGGAATTGGTCTTAAAGTGGAATGAAAACAAGTCTAATTTGAGGAACCATGAAAAGTTTGACACCTTCTAAGAAGGCCCATTTTGATTCTTCAATGTTAATAAGATCAACTCCTTCGTCCTATAGGACATGGAGGGTTTCACTCTCCTGATTTTGGTGAATGACTTTATTTTGAAAGATTATCATTGATCGATTTTTGAGGAAATTCAGTAATCCACCAAGTTTTTTAGTGTATAAATATTTCAAAAAAATGCATGTGTATGTTATGCTTTCACTCCAATTTTGGAGTGAAAGCGTTGTCGCTCCAGCTTTGGAGAGAAGCTATAAAATAAATTAATTAATTAATTAAAAAAAAATAGGGAGAGAAGGTTCTCTTTTGCTCCGCTTGTGGAGCGAAGCCTTCTTTCGCTCCACTCATGGAGCGAAAGCTCCCTCTTGTTTAAAAAAAAACAAAGAAAAAATAAAAAATATATGAATAAGTGACTTTCGCTCCACTAATGGAGCGAAAACCTTTTCGTATCTTCTTTTTTAAAGTTGCTTTTATTTTTAATTCCTTATTTTCTTCAAGGTTGTCCATCCGAAAATTGCCAAGTGTCGCAAAGAGATAAATCAAATTCAAAAAGTGTCTTCTAAACCCTAACAGAGCATTATAAAGTGGGGTCATTGGGTCCTATCCAATAAAATAATTTTTGCTCCATAATGGCCAAAGCACCACCCCCATGGCAAGTTTGAGCAAGCGCTCCTATCGAGAAGCACCCACACCCCAAGAACAATTTTCTTGTCCAACACCATCGTTCGTCATTGAAGAGGGTGAACTACCAACACAAGGGCAAGTAAGAGGTACACACTTTATAATGCAATCTCACCTACATTAAAAATGACACTAACATTTGATGTAGTAGATTTCAAAGGGATGCTATAAGGTGGAGGGTTGCGAGTTTTATTTTGTGCCCTCAGTTGCAATTGCATTCATATTTACCTGTTTATATTTGCATCCCACAATTCTCAATAGTTTATCGACAGACATGGGAAATAAAAGTGGGAAACCTAAGCAGAAGGCACCCAAGGAGAAAGCAGCACCTACAAAGGAGAGCAGCTCAAAGAAGCCATGAAAGTGCACAAAAAATCCAGTCAAGTTGATGCCTCCTGAGGATAACCTCTTTAAGCTTCGAGACTATCTGATGACATAGAAGGACCTAGAGCAGTTGTGCCAAGACGTTGAGAAGGTGTACAAAGAAAACTTGACTGGGAACCCACTGGATGTAGTGTATCATTCCCACTTGTTCTTCTACATGTGTACATTTGTACACCATTGTCCAAACTTTTTGCAGGCAGTATCGCAGTTCTATGATGCTCAGACAAGAATAGTGTGATATGCCAAGGGAAAACCACTCTTTGCCATAACATCTGAAACTATCTGAGAGGATTTTGTCTATGGGAAGAAGCCCTTGATATATTTCCCTCTCAGAAGGATTCACAGTTTAGAGTAGAGCAAAATATATCAACCAACACCTAAGATGTGCCAGTTCATGAGGGAGCAGTTGGGAGGAGAGCCATCATCTAGATAACTTCCCAGATTACCCATGTGCCTGAAAACATTCATACATCATGATATCTATTTGATTATGGTATGGGTAATGGGACTCTCTACCGATGGCATAGTTTATGACTAGTAGATATCCATGGCAGAGTCCATATTTCACAATGGTATTTATTTCTCGAATAAGATGAAGCCAAATTCCATATTGATCTTCTTTGACTAGTCATCATCGATGATGCGGTAATTGCATGTATCATTGTCTTACCTGTAGAGCCACAAGGATGACTGGTTCAATAATTACTTCTCCTTAGTGTGGTATTTCTCTTACCACTTGCATGACAAGTTATCCTACATACCAAATAACCATATGGACGAGGAAGGAAAGATGTTTTCGTTTATATCTAGATGCAAATTTTTTCCAGAGATTAATCGTACTACATTTTTAACCAAGTTTTCTTGGGGCTAGCACTAAATCTCCTAAACGACTACTACAAGCATGTTCCCATGGAGTTAAGACACAAAGTAGTGGACAGGAAAATAGGAGACATTTTTTTGCTCACCCAAAGTTTGGTCGTCAGGATTTTTGAGTTCATAAAGAAACCCTTTCTATTTCCCTATTACACCATGCCCTACCTATTTGCCCTGGAGTTCACCTAACAGTGCGACTTCACCAACGAAGTATATGGGAAAGGCAAGGGAAAGAAGCTTACAATTACCATATCCTTTGAGTTCAAGGATATAAAAGTGATGCAGTTTGGTTAGAATGTTGTACTTACAGTGATGTTGTTTGACTTTGGATTGATTGAGCTCCCCCAGCATTGGAAGTATGATCCCTAAAATGTCTTTTGAGATCACCTTAGAGTGAATTCATTTCATTATTGCCCTTGCCTCGACATTGTTGCTCAATGGAATAACCCTAGCAGGTGCGATTTGGAGTGGCACATTGATGAGATGGTTCCCTTTCCCCCTTAGCATGATTTTTATACCATAGAGATTGAGTATGACCTGGTTGTCAACCCAGAACAGAAGATGCCCATATCTATTTTTCAAGAGATGAAGGAAAAGTTGCAGCATTAGTCGGACCAAAAAATCAAGGACTGGTGTATCATGAGGATCCACAATGGCAAGACATCCTCTGACTATCCAATGACATTGGACGACAAGTTTTCAATGGTCTATGATGAAAACGTGAATACCTATTAGACCTTGTCATTTTTTAATTATGTGCCCTAAAGCACTCAAAATCTTGATGAAGTGGATGACCTAGTAGGAAGGAAACATGTGGCACAAAGCAAGGGTAAGTCATTATCCTATAAGAAGAAGAGTACTCACCCAAAGAGAAAAGCTAAAGAGATGCCTCTCTCACAGCCTACAGCAAAGAAGTCACACTTCGTCACTCCAAGACCCTTTAGATCGAGTTCCTCTGTGACACCTGAAACCCCTCCATCAAGCACTCTTGAAGTACCCATGGTGAAATCCTTGGAGGAGCAAAAAATTGAAAACGTGGAGGTGATTGACATAGATGTACTTGAAGTGAAAGAAAGAGAATACCCACACATGCAACGTTCCCCAACTACCTTGATCATGAAGCCCGAAGGTATCCATTCTATTTTCTCTCTCTTCTTCCCTCTCTATAGTGGTTGTTTCTTCAATGATTGAAACCCTAGTCACTTCCCCTATTTCTTTTTTACTTCCCCACTTTGTAGTTCATATCATTTCAGTTTCCCTGACCCTTTCAATGCTATTATCAGTAGCATTTGCATCCTTTATATCTGAGCCTAACACTTTTGTAATATCTTCATCTATCAGTCTCCCATTTTATACCACAGAATCCCCTACCATTGATACTTCTACTGATGTAACAATAAGACCATTTTCCCTTTCATCGCCCTCTGTTATCATGGCTTTTGTTCCCTTTGACGTCTCGACACCCAAGCCCACTATCTCAGCAATCATTGTCCAAAATCAAACACCCTTGAGGGTTAGCATAGTCACTTCCTCTCCCTTGTCCCATGCACTATCTAAACTTGAGTCTCAACTTCCTTATATGCCAAACCTCAGAATCCATCGAAGCTGAGTTGGATATGATGCAGCACCTTGCAGATGCTAAGAGCATCCATAAGGTGCATCTCAGTTCATCATGCTGGATGAGGGACCATCAAAAGAAAGAGGCGTTGGCCCTGGCATAGGTTGAAAAAATGTCAATCATTAATCTAAATAATATGGAGCTCCACATAGTAGAGAAAATACCCACTATTCAGAAGACCCTGGGGGAGATGACCCTAGGTGACTACACTTACCGCCATACTATGGAGGACGTAACGAAATTGAATACATCCTAGAAGAGGGGTAACATTACAGTTGATATAGACTCCATATATTATCATGGTGAACATTACAAGGAGTGCTTCTTTGAAGTGCACAAGATCTCTGAGCTTGAGGAGGACTTGCAAAGGTGAAGAGATATATTGAGGCACTGGACTCTGAAGCCGCGTAGCTAAGGCAAAAAGCCCTTTTGCTTGACGCATAAATGATGAGAATTCCAAGGTATGTGATCAGTAGATTATGGCACATGTCTAAGAAAATCAGTAGATTCAAATGCTCACTGTTCAGGTCCATAAGTTGTAGGCTGAGTTAGAAGAGAAAAATTTACAGCTTGTTGCATTATCTAGGGAGTGCCTCAAGGAAATGCGCCTGTAGTTCCTAGCAGATTTCCTAGAAAGAGCTACATGGGGAGTCATAATTTTAATTTTTTTTAGGGAAGCACAATAGATAATCATCAAGGGATACATTTTAGAAGCTACTCAGATAGATGTCGGTCTTTAGCTAGACCTAGTCATGCAACTCTAAAAAATGGAATACATGCATGTGCACTTCACTCTCATGAGCTCCTTGGCATGATCCTAGGCCACACCAAATATGACCCTGTGCTCTTACTCCATGAAGCTCAAGCTAAAAAAAAGGCTCTCAAGCACCCTTGAGTAGGAAAGGGAATATTTTCTACAGTTCTCTAAGACCCCAGCATATATTGGCATCCCTGGTTTCATATACAGTGAAGAAACCATTCCCCCTCTCGAGGAGTTAAAACAGATATGGGTGGCATTTTTTGATAGAACTTCGGACGTTGATGCTTATAAAGGCCCAATTTAAGAAGCACAGGTGATCCCTTTCATTGCTAAATATACCACCATTGAGTCTTCCTTGCAGGATTTTGATCGAAGGTTGGACCTTGTTGACATTGAGCACATTGAAACCTTCTATTACCTGATCTAAAAGCTTTGAAAGCATCCAACCTTATCCTTTGAATATTGAACCGATGCTTCCACGATGTATGAACATGTTTTCAAAAACTCTCTAGAAAGGTTCCTTCCCCATCTGCATGAGGTTAATCCCGAGGAGAAGACTGGAAGTGAGCAAGAAAATGAAGAACAACAAGAAAAGTAAGAAGAGGAAGAATAGTATAGGCTTGAAGAGGTGCCAGGAAGCAATGAGGAACAGTCCGAGGAGCAGTTTGAGGGTTATAAAAGTGAAGATGAATCTAAAACCCAAGGATAAGACCTGATATCTTTACATTGAGGCAATTTCAATTCCCCATGAGATGCTAGATATGTTGCCATTGTTGCCACATTTTATTAAGTTTTATGTTGCATACAATTTTTGAGAGTTAACCATTGTAAAACTTCTCTTTTTCCATGAAAAATGGTTAAGATGTTATGTTGTTGTGCTTTCACCATCTCTCTTTTACTCAAAACTATCTTATTTCAACATTTTGTGGTTTCTCTACTTTTTTTGCACTTTTTCTATCGTATCGCATGCAAAATTGTAGATGTTTTAGCATGGGTGATGTTGTGAATGTGTTTACTACCTTGAAGCTATTTTCTACAAGTTTTTCTTTTCATCTATGTATATGGTAATTATTTCTAGCATTTAGGAATTTTTTAGAGCATGTTTTCATGTTGAAATGCAATATAGAGTAAATGGTTTAAGTCCTGACAGTCAAAGGCCCTCTCGCTCCACCTGTGGAGAAAAACTCCCAATCACTCCACCAGTGGAGTGAAGGTTCAAAAGAGTGCAAATTTAGGTACTTGCCAAGTCAAAACCCATTCAAAGCAGTAAACGCTCCATATATGGAGTGAATCTCTCGATTGCTCCACTAGTGGAGGAAAATCTAACCAAAGGCAAGTTTGAAACTAAGTGCAAGAAAATTCAAAGTGGTCAAAGTTGCAGTCCCTCCACCAGTGGAGTGAAACTCCTTATTGCTCCACTAGTGGAGTGACATTGGACAAGCACAAGGTAATACAAGGATAAAAAGAAGGTCAAATTTTTGGTCAAATGCCTTGTTACTCCACCAGTGGAGCAAAAGGTCCTATCGCTCCACCAGTGGAGCGATACTCCGAAAATACACAAAGTTAAGTGTTTATCAAAGCAAGTGCAAAGTCAAAATGGTCAAGGCCCTTTCGCTCCACTAGTGGAGCAAAAGTCCCAAGTGCTCCACTAGTGGAGCGAAAGCCTTCATCGATCCACCCAAGGAGCAACAGGTTTAAAGAAAATTCAAAGGGCCTATTCAACCTGGTTGTCGCTCCACCAATGCAGCGAAAGACTCTATCGCACCACCCAGGGAGCGACACCCAAAATGAAGTCATGGAAATTTTCTAAGGCATGGAAAAGGTTGCTTTTTCTCCACTTCTGGAGTGACAATGTAGTTATGGATCGAAACTCTAGGTGGGCCCCAAACACAGTGCAGGTTGCCCAAAACCATCATGGACTACCTAAAAATTTCAAAGACTACCCAGGATAGCCATTGACTAATAAATTGACCCAAATCTATGCTCTAAGCCATCTGATCATGGTGGATCGCTAGAACCTTCTACCTTCAAAGCTGAGTTATCTACAAGGATGAATTAAATGTTGTAAGTCAGTTCTGAATCAAATCTGCCTGTCACTATTTGGGAAGTGGTTGGGCATTAAATTTTTAGGAGGCAGAATTCCCTTTAAAAGCTACTCTTTTCTTTGTAATTAAATATGGACAATCTCTTCTATAAAATTAGTTGTACACTTTGAAATATGCTTCTGAAATATAAACTTCTGGTTCTGGACTTGAATCTTCTATATTTGTGTATGAATTCTATCATGTTACTTATGTTAAATTAGCCTCTTTATCATACAGTTTGAATTCTATTTTTTGGATTTAGCTGTTAGTAAAGGAAGAATCCCCAGAGTACCCCTGGATTTTATGTGCTCCTGAAGATTTAATGTCAATTTTTATTAAAATTCTATTATTTTGATTGCTATTGGTTCAAGTGTTAGGTTGTCTATCGTGCTTCCTGTCCATCACTGCATATTTTAGGCTTTTAACATTTTCCCATTCCTTTCAGTTATTTCATTCCTTTTAGCATATTCCTAACCCTTATATCAAAAACCTCATTTTTATTTTCAGAACAAGCCCTGTTGGAGATTATCATGGAGGACATTCCTTTCCTTCAGACATTCAATGCTTGGTAGTGGATCTAGGGCACTGTAGACTTAGAAAATATGCATCTAGGTTGATTTGATTACCAACAGTTTGGATCGAAGATCCAAAAGAGTGCAAAGTTAGGCACTTGCCAAGTCAAAACCCAATCAAAGTAGCAAGCGCTCCACATATGAAATAAATCTCCTGATCACTCCACCAGTGTAGCAAAAGCTAACTGAAGGCAAGTGTGAAACTAAGTGCAAGGAAATTCAAAATTTTCAAAGCTGCAATCACTCCAACAATGGAGCGAAACTCCATGTCACTCCACCAATGGAGTGATACTCTAGAAAAGTGTAAGTTAAGGTAAGGATTAAAAGGTCAACTTTTTGTTCAAAGGCCCTGTCACTCCACCAATGGAGCGACACTTTGAAAAAGCATGAAGTTAAGTGTTTATCAAAGCAAGTGCAAAGTCAAATTGGTTAAAGGCCCTTTCACTCCACCAATGGAGCGAAAGTCCCAAGCACTCCACTAGTGGAGCTAAAGCCTTTGTTGCTCCACCCAAGGAGCGATGGGTTTAAATAAAATTCAAAGGGCCTAGTCAACCTGGCTATTGCTCCACCAGTGGAGCGAAAGACTTCATTGCTCCACCCAGGGAGAAATACCCAAAATGAAGGTACAAAAAGTTTCTAAGGCATGGAAAAGGCTACTTTTGCTCCACTTCTGGAGCGATAACGTAGTTACGAAGAAAAACTCCAAGTAGGTCCCAAACATAGTGTAAGCTACCTGGAACTATCATGGACTGCTCAAAACTATCAGAGACTACCCAGGACAGCCATTTACTAATTAAACCAAAAAAAAGTTGTGCTCTAAGCCATATGATCATGGTGGATCGTCGAAACCTTCTACCTTCAATGCTGAGTTATCTGCAAGGATGAATTAAATGTTGTAAGTTGGTTCTAGATAAAATTTACCTATCACTATTTGGGGAGTGGTTGGGCATTAAATTTTTAGGAGGTAGAATTCCCTATAAAAGCTACTCTTTTCTCTGTAATAAAGGATGGACAATCTCTGCTAGAAAAGCAGTTGTACACTTTGAAATCTACTTCCAAAATATAGACTTTTGGCTTCGACCTTGAATCTTCTATCTCTGTGTAAGACTTCTATCATGTTACTTCTGTTAAATTAGCCTCTTTATCATATAGTTTCATTTTTTTTCTAGATTTAATTATCAGTAAAGGACGAATCCCTGGAGTACCCCTAGAGTTTATGCAGGTTCGAAGATTTAATATTGGTTTCTATTAGGGGTCTATTATTTTGATTGATGCTGGTTCAAGTGTTATGTTGTCTATCGTGCTTCCTGTCCATCGCTTCGTATTTAAAGATTTTAGCCTTTTCCCATTCCTTTCATTATTTTCATTCCTTTCATCATCTTCCTAACCCTTATCTCAAAAACCCCATTTTTATTTTCGAAACCCGCCCTAATAGATATTGTCATGGAGGATATTCCTTTATTTCAGATATTCAATGCTTGGCAATGGGTCTAGGGCATTGTAGACTTAGAAAATCTGCATCTAGGCCGATTCGATTGCTAAAAAAACTATATTAGATTTTATTTGTTCTTTAGACTAATGCAATTTAGGTGAAGGGGATCAATTGAACAACAACTTCCTCTAGTAGCAATTATACACAACAACCTTGTACAACCACCCAACTTATCTACACCTCGCTATATGACTCCCAACATGATAGCACTTAGATGGCTTCCTAGAATGACAATTTTTTGCATGATGATACTTTCTACAATGACACTTCCAAGATGATACTTCCAAAAAACACCTTGCATGATGAAATTCCACATGATAAAACTTGGCATGATGACACCCCCAAGATGGCATGCACTAAATAGTAAGGTTCCCTTTCAAATAGCTCTCAACTTGATGACATAAACTACACTTCCTCTTCTCATGCTATCATTTAAATTTCACTTCCTCTAAAATGATATCTTTACTTGCATTGTTGCAATACCTTACCCTCAACTACCATCCTACATGCACTAGTCCATGAAATCTACAACATACAATTGAAATAACACAACACATTTTTTATTCAAAGTCATACATAGAAGAAATTCAAGTTGGAATATTAATCGTATTTCTAATATGTTAAATGACAGTACATCCAATATCTTACATCCATATTGAACTCTTACGCTCATCTCTATACAAACCTCACTTTCTTCCCTCTTCTCCCTTCTTTTTATCTCTCTATGTATTTTATTCTCTTTTATTCCTCCTTATGCATATCACTCCTCCTCATCTTTTGAAAGAATGAGAGGGCATTTATATACCCATAGGTAGTAATTTCTAGAATGCCCACCTAGGATTCCTTGCTCATAACCATTTTGGGCATAAATTAATAACCCTTAATTGAATGACAATTGGTACACTCAAATTCTCTCACATCATATACGCAAGTAAGAGAAATATCTCATGAGCTCCAACTCATGAACATGAATTGCTCTTCCAAGTTATTGTCACTTTAGCTTAGCCTTCATCACAAGGTCATTTTTTCTATCTTATCCTTACTTTCTTTTGAGAATAAAGCCTTCTATTATAGAATTCACTCAACATTATTTTTACTTTGTTCCATTCCAACACATACACCCAACTACAATCAACATGTATTTCATTGGGTACTTTATCTTGGTGCCAAAACCTTCTTTTGGAGTGATTATGTCCTCCAAAAATCTCACATAGATGTAGGTTTCAAGACCTAGTTTTCACATGTTGAGATCTTCCACACTGATTGCAACAACCCATTATAGGACCTTCATCCTTTGTACTGATTTATCTTCTCACAAATTTAGTCTCTTTATTTCTTGGTTGACTTGTATATCCAAGGCCTTCATTCTTTGGCCTTATACCTGGTACTATTGTCATTTTCATACCTTACCCATATCTTCACAATCCTTTACTTTTAGATCCCATTGTTTCATTAACTTGGAGTCAATATCTTTGGTGTGTCATTCAAAGCACCCAAGATTTTTATCACCACTATGTCCAACAATATGACCTTTGTTGCAATCATCACAGTGCTTTTCATCTTCTCCTCCCATATATTTATCATTCCCATTCTCTTTCTCTTATTTTAATATTGCTTCTTCATATTTTATCCATTTTGATGCCCTCTTTTTCTCCTCATTCTCCATAGGTGTTATCCTATAAGTTGACTTATTACATAAACTCGATCTGAGACTAAAATCTATACAATGATTAATGCTCCTTATAGGTGGTAACACATCCAATAATTATTTTAAAATAATCTATGTATTCCTCCAATAAATCCTTCACTTCATGTAGAACTTCATCTATATTATCCATTGTCCCATATTTTGTGGGTTTAGCAATGAAATAAAAACATGCTTTCTTCATATTCATCTCCTTCAAGTATTGTTTTTTGTACTCAAATACATTGTTGGACTATTTTTCATTTTTTCTCCTTAGTCCTTTAATGGACTTAATGTGTACCTCTTACCATTTTTCTCAATAGTGTAGGTGTTCACCCTACTATCATGCACAACCTTTTTATAAAATTGTTATGGCCTTCACAACAAAAAATGACAAGCATCCAAAGGAATAATATCACATAGCATCTAATCTTTGTAAGAACCAATTTGTGTTAACAAATTGGCCCAATACTCATAGGTCTCTAATTCCCATGATCATATAATCTCATTCAATAATAATAACACCAATATTGCATAAAATAAAAATCTTTATTGATAAGTATTGATTCTCATTACATAGCATAGAGCTTTATCTTCAATATATAACCTTATATGATACTCTTCAATGCACCTGACTTTTACTCTCCTTAAAACCATGGAAGATGCAACCTTTCATATGTGTTTTCTAACATAATGAATCCCATATTTTACATAATTATAAATCATGATTATATAACTCCCTACTTCTGAAAATGACACATCACATTCACTTATAACTCTCACTTACATAAAAGACACCTCACAATCATAACTCTTCACTTACACACATGACATCCAACACTCATAACTCTTAACTTACACTCATGACACCTTTCACTCATAACTTACACTTACACAAATGACACCTTTCCTCATAACTCACAGTTAATTACATGACACATTTCACATACAAATAATAAATACACTCCCTAATATAAATATTTACAATGGTACTCAAGGTACCAAATATTGTAATAGCTACAACACACCCTATATTCCATTGTTTGGTAAGAAGGTTTTTTACCTTCAATCTCTGAATCTTGTCTTCATCCTCTAGTTTTTGGCTTTGGCACTGCTTGTGATGTTGGTTCTGATTTTCTTCTGAATCGATTGTTGTAGAATTTTATACCCTTTTTCTAGCCATATTTGAAATTTAAAAAAAAAAAATCTAAAAAAATCCATTTAGTGCTATCCTTGTAATTATTTCTTTCATCTTATCCCATTTGTGTATGCTTATCCATCCATAATTCATATTATTATTTCCTTTGTACCAACAATATTTTTGAGAGTGATTGTTACCTCCAAAAATTTTACAACAATGAATATTTCAACATCTTTATATTTTGTGTCCATGCTTGTCACAATGCCCATATTTACTATTTTATTGTTTGAGGTCTTCATTAGTTTTCTTTACAATATTTCTTTCCAAATATTTTTAGAACTGTATCTTGTCAAAAATTCTTGCCAATCTCTCTATCACCATTATCAAAATCAATATCATGTCTATTGTCACATATACTTTGTGCTAACTCTTTGTCTTCACGAACCATGTTCAAATCCTTTGTGTTACATGCAATGTATGTTCTTGGAACAAGTTCTTATGTATTTGTCATGGATCCCAAATTACATCTATCACATTTTAAATCACAATTATCATTTTTATTTTGATAGATATCACTAGTGTCACAACATGCATTAGTCATCATTGGTCTTAAATCTATTGTATCGCAACATTCATTAGTTGTAATAGACCTTAAATCATTTGTGTCATAGCAAACATATTTCATATTAGGCTTGTTCTTCAATTATTTAACTTTTTTTTGTGCTTTTGTCTTAACATTTAGAGTGATTATTCCCTTGTATGCTATTTTCCATAGACTAATAGGTATTGTAACAAAATTTTCATAATAGTTACTTGTGAAGCAAAAATACAACACTAAAGCAAATATGAAAGTAAAATAATTCCAATGAACAAGAGACTACACAAAAGATGATTTTATTCAATAAATGGGGGGGATCTAAGAAACTCCTTTGTTACAATTTTTTTTTCAAAATAACTTATTTTTATACAATATATACAAGTTCTAGGGTTCTCCAAAACCCTAGCTACAAAACAAGTAGTCTTCGATGTATCTTGCTTCCAACATGATGAGTGAGCTTTTGGTTATCCATAATCGGACCATTCTAGCTTCAAAAACTACTCAACAATCCTTGGTTGATGCTACCTGATCCTGCACATACAACAAATATAAATCTATTAGCAAACAAAATGAGGGTTCCACCATGTGAACCCTCAAAAATGCACACTAAAAACCCTAGATCTGAGTAAACAAAACATGCAGAATCCAAATAACATAAAATAAAATATATAAAATACTTACTTTGTTGTTGATGATGTTATTCATTCTATTGCTCCATTGTAGATTGATGGTAGGGTGTCCCGATGGCACCTGATGATCTTACGCTGCAGTTTTTTGCCTATGGATGTGGGGATGACAGGCTCTATACTATGCCTACAAAATGTAGCAGGTGTGTTGTTGTGCCTGTGGTATGAGGTAGGCGCTCAATAGTGCCTACATATTAGGGTTAAATCTGCTAAAGTATATCAAGGGGTGCGAAGGGCTCGATCGATGAGCAACAATGGGCAAGCTATGGTTTTTTGGGAAGATTAAACTTAAGCACAACCTACTCACAAGACACTAGCTCTAAGAAAAGTTAGATCTCACAAGTAAATTAAAGCTCCAGCTCTACAATGCCTGTGAGATGAGGCAGGTGCTCGGTAGCACCTATGGATTAGGGTTTGATCTACACAAGCATATCAGGGAGATACGAAGGGCTCGATGGATGAACGACAATGGTGGTGGTGGGAATGGGCTGCAAAGATGGCTAGAATCAAGAAATCCTAGGGCAAACTAGGGTTTTTGGGGAAGGCTAGGCTAGGGCATAATCTACTCATAAGAAACTAGCTCTAAGCAAGGTTAGATCTCACAAGTAAGCAAAATTTCCCACATTCATGGGTCTTCAAGGGTTGAGCATTGATAATTCTCCTATTTATTATCAAGCCTAGGGTTTTCTTAGGGTTTTAGCTTAACACTTTTGATCGTGTGGCTAATATTAAAGTGGATTCAAAGGCTTATATTAAAATTTAGGTGTGACATAGATTAAATAAGATGGATGGCTGAGATTATATCGGATCGAACAGTTGAGGTTAATTGGCTTATAAATATATTAAAATATAATATAAAATATTATATTTAAATATAAATAATATAAAACAAATGTAAATGAGTCAAATATGGGTCAAAAAATGGTTGGAAAGGGCTAAAGTGGGTTATTGGATGGCGGGAAAGGAGGATGATGTACAAGTGGGTGGTAGAATGACCAAGATGAAGGACAAGAGGCTAGGATTTGGTGTCTACAATTACTAGCATCATTAAGAACACTTTGCATGCATTATTGAAGTATTAAAAAAATATCTATTTTTAGCTTCTTCATCAATGGATTGTAAATCTCCCATTAATTCTTTTGACACATATTTTATCTTCAATAGCTCCTTGAGAGTTGAATTGTAAGAGATTTTTTATCGTCTTTATTTGTTTTTTTTCTTTAATTTCCAAGTTGCAATAATTTCCTTTTTAGTTAACAACCTTATAAATCCAAAAGAATTCTTCAATTATTTAAATCAAATCAATTAATCTCAATCTTAGTTTTTCTTTAATCAATTTCTTCACCATAAAATAATTTCACTTCTTAGAAACTTTCCCTCAATAAGTTCTTCAACCAAAATCATTTATTCTTCCAATTTTTATTCTTTATCTCCTTATAACTCAAAATTTATTTTCTTCATAATTTATTTTTTCCACCTTATACCTCCCTAATTTTTAATTTCAATTTCTTCCTTCTCAAAAAAATTTATCAACCAATTTTAAATTTTAAATTTTTTCTTATGTCTCCTTAATTTTTAATTTCACAATTCTCATTAATTCCTCTTTCAAATAATCATTTTCATTTCCTTATAACCCTCATTTAATTCATTCTTTAAATTTATTTTAAATACCTTATGTCTCCCATTCACTTTACTCTTTAATTTCTTTAATCATATTATGTCTCCCAAACATTTTAATTCTTTAATTATTTTAAAAACATCTTATAACTCTCGAACAACTAATATTAGAATAAATTATTCTCCTCATAATAAATCATGTACCCTTTTCTTGAATAATCATATAAATAGAAAAATACCTTAATGTGGCACCACGTTCTCAATTTCGACTCTGGAATATCACCACATCAACTGCATTAGGATATTGGGATAAAACATTATGCGAAATATCCAATTTGAGCATTCACCAATGTTTTGAACATTACTTTTGCATTAAAATTTCAGCTACAACTCCAATACTTTCTTCACTTTTGCTCGCTTTCAAACTTATTCTAACACACACTTTTGCTCTCAGATTCCAATCTCTTGACTTCCTTTTAATGTTGCGTAGATTTCAATCTCTTGATGTTCTTTCAATGATGCTCAAGTTTCAACGTTCTTCCAATATTGCTCACATTTTAGTCTCTTGACATCCTTCTGGCCTCAAAAAATAGAAAGAATCATATTTTTTATCCGTCCAACATTCCTCCAACAATGAACCACATTAAATCTCCTAGCATTCCTCTGATCCATCCAATGTTCCTCCAACATTGAATAATATTAAATCTCTATATTCCTTTGCTTCATCCAACGTCACATTCAAATATTTTCGTAATGTCAACCTCTAGTGAATGTTCTCCTTTGGACATATCTTGCACCTTAATTTTCTCTTCTCCAATACCTCAACTTTTCTTCACTCAACCCTATCATCTCAGATGCTTCCTTTTTCAACAATCATTCTTTAGTAAACCTTTTACCTTTCTACAAATCTTTGCACGTTTTCCCCATTGCAACATGGCTTTTACCAATGAGGCTTTGATACCATTGTTAGCAAATGTGCCTAATACTCATAGATATCTAATTCCCAAGATTATATAATCTCATTCAATAATAATAACACCAGTATTGCATAAAATAAAAAGCTTTTTTGATAAGTATTGATTCCCATTACATAGCATCGATATTTGTATTCAATATATAACCTAACATGAAACTCTTCAATGCACCTGAATTTTGCTCTTCTTAAACTCATAGGAGATGCAACCTTTCATATGTCTTTCTTACATAATGAATTGACAAAGTATCTCATGATTACATAACTCCCTACTTCTAAACTTGACACATCACACTCAATGATAACTCTCACTTACGCACAAGACACCTCACACTTATAACTTTTCACCTACACATATGACATCACACATTCATAACTCTTCACTTACACTCATGACACCTTTCACTCACAACTAACACTTACACATGCGACACCTTTCACTCATAACTCACACTTAATTACATGACACACTTCACATACAAATAATAAACACACTCTCTAATCTAAATATTTACAACGGTATTCAAGGTATCAAATAATTTAATACCTCCAAAAATTTAAAAGTTTACCATAAATTATTCACTTACTAAAGTTTGATGTCCACTTTACAACCATGAGACTTGATATGGATTTGAATGTTCAATCCTCTTTAATACAAGGTTTTCTACCATCTTTGTAGACACAAACTTATCAATACTACCACTATCCACAATGACTTTGTAAGGCTTACTTCTCAATACTACCACTATCCACAATGACTTTGTAAGGCATTCTAATTTCATCTTATATGGATAACCTTATCCTATTTATGTATTATGTCGCCTTCTCCTCATCATATTTGATATGACCTAATATTATTGTCAGTTTATAGAACTCTTATGTATACTCTTTTACTCCCAACTCATTTTGCTTGATATTTTGAAGCCTTCTAAAGAACCCAATTTGATAAATAATAGGTCAAAATTTAGATTCTAATTTAGATGCAAATTTATCCCAACTTTGGATTTTATCCTTGGCTTTTCATTACCTCTATGTTTAAACATTATCCCACCAAATCAATGCATGTTTCTTTAGTCGTGTACATGAAAAATTGACTTGCTTTTGGTCCATCATAGATTCATAGTCTAATAATCTCTCCATATATATTATCCAATCTATCAACTCTTTCAGGTTCAAAATTCCATTAAAACTCAAAGTATCCATGTTTGACTTACTTCCCATGCTAGAGACAATTCGAATCAACCATTGTTGTAGTTCTTCTTGTTCCTCATCTCAATATTCTAGGTGATATATCTCCTCCTCTTCAAAATCACTAACCTTCTCAAGATGAACATATCTTATTTGGGTTGTCTCAATTTCTTCTAGTTTGGATATAATTCCCTTCAACATCATAGATATATTTTTTGGCTAGGGCACAAGACCACATAGTCTTCCTCTACCTCATTTTTTTATATCTCCTCAAAAATGCATCATAGACCTCTAAAAACCTACTTTAATACCAAATGATGCAGTTTAGGCAAAGGGGATCAACTAAAACACACCCTCCCCTAGCATCAATTCTACACCATGGTACTACAAAACCATCCAACTTGTTGACACCTTGCTATATGACTCCCAATATGATAACACTTAGGTGGTTTTATACAATGATGTTGTATTGCATGATGGTACTTACCATGATGACACTTCCAAAGATGACATGCACTAAATGACACCTTGTATGGCAATGTTCCACATGATAACTATAGAGGGGGAAAACTGCCCTACCACGTACAATTCCCAAACAAAAGGGTTGGATCCGCAAGGAGGGAACCCTTTCGTGGGGTGAACCACGGGGGTATGTTGTACTCTACACTCGGTGCTAGGGGGAAGGGTTCACCAGGAATGGTTTAAGGACTCACTCCAAGTCCTCGGGATATTCAGGTTTGTTTGATGTATTCAGTTTCAGACAATCACCTAAATTTGGCCTTTCTAGATCTAAGCTAGAAAAGATAAAGGACAATGCAAAAAATAGAATAATGCAATTGGAAATAGAATGCAGGCATACAAGAGCTATCCTGGAATGATTCTTTCTTTTGAATGCTCACTAACCTAGGGTTCTATTTCAGAAAACCTTTAAAGCAGAACTATGCAGGAGTAAATACACAAAAATTATCCCTAGATGCAAGCTAGATGCTCTTCACTTTCAGATGCCTAGAAATCAATAATGAAACCAGATTCTCAACCAATAAGAGTGATAGAGCACTTATCTAGACCGGTGGTTGATTTAGCCCTTTTCTGCCTCTTGTCCAATGATATCAAAGATTCTTGTTCCTGCAAGATCACTTATGAAACACTAAAAAATAAAATTAGTATTAGGGGGCCTGCATAGGCCGTTGTATGATAGATCTAGCAACAATCAAGCCCCCTAGGTCCTTTTAGATGACCTTGTAATACAAAAGTAAAAATTGACCTTTGGATATTTAATCATAAATTAGAAAGATAACAATAGAAAATAGAAAGAAAAGTACAATAGTATGATCTAGAGATAGAATGGAATGTAACAGTGAAAGCAAAATCTAAAAATTACCCCTGGTGTGCCCTAGGGCAAAATCATGCCTCGCCTGGAGCGAGCACGATATCATAGTAGCAAAGTCATGCCCTACCTAGATGGGGCATGATTTCACTTCTATGAATAACTTTGCCCTAATTAGGGCAAGCGAAGTCATGCCTCGCCAATGCCAGGTGCGATTTCACTACAGAATAAAGAAAAATAAGAAGTGAAAGTAGAAGATGAAATAAATGTAGACAACAAAGTGATCAAACCCTAATGGACATCGTAGAAGTAGGTAGAAGAGAACCAAGTATCCATATGGGCACTCTATCTCTCCAAGCTACACCACGGATCCACCAAGTCACACAACAAATCAATCCAATCCATGCAATAGAAGATCAATCTAAAATTCGCACTTCGAGGGTTAGCTTGCAATAGAGAAAGTAAATCAGAAATGAACTCTAAATAATTCGCATATAGATCGCACATAAAAAGTTCGCATATCACACTTGCACTTAAACTTCGCATGTCTCTTGATTTGGCAAGAACATCCTTCCTTTTATAGACAAATTGAAAGAAGGAAAGCGGGCACAAATAAACTCACAACCGATGCCAAAACATGCGAGGAGGTTTAAACCTGGGTCTAAGTAGGCTTAAAAAATAATAAAATAAAATAAATTAAAAAACTTGGGTAAACAACGAAGTCACGCCCCGTCTTGACGGGGCACGATATCACTGGCGCGAAGTCGCGCCTCATAAATATGGGGCACGATTTCGCTAAAAGACAAACAAATTAAAAAAGGGAGGGACAGAGGCCTTCCCTTGCACTTGGAAAGGGGTGAGGGCCTCTTAAGGGCACTAAGGAAGATTGCCCACTCAAAGTGGGTCAATTTTTCGTGTCTACATTTTGCCCCCTCTTTGATGCATTTATGGCCTAGTAAATACATCAAAGAAAGATGTAAACTCCTATGGGAAACAAACACAGAAAAAGAGGGTGGCCAGGTTTGGGCAAAAGGGCGAGATATTACTACCATTAATGCCTCTATGGCTAGGGTGCCCCCTCGAGTTTCGAAAGGAAAGGAAATTCCTTAAGAAACTCAAAAAGAGCAAAGAAAGAAAAGGTAAATCATAGAGAACACAGAGAACAAAGCAAGCAAACAAACAATCAAACCAAAGAGTACTGGGTACAATATGAACCTAATGCAGCTAGCATGAAATGCATGGATGAATAGAAGAAGAGGAAAGAAAGAAGAAGGGAAGAGGAGAGAAGAAGAAACAGAAAACTGTGAAGCGGAAGAAGAAGAAGAAGATAATGATAAAACTCCAAAGGGTAACCATCTGAAATCGAGAAGAAAGCTGAATCAGAACCCTAACTAGAGGGTGTTATGCTCAAAATATGGTCCATGTATGGAGTGAAGAACCTGCTATGGGTGTAGTACTCGCTAAATATGGACCAATAAGTGAGATGTATAGTGTAACCCACTATGGGTGATTGCTCACTAGTGACTATTGTGGGGCGATTACCCACTAGGATGTATGTCGAGGCCTACTAAAATGGCCAAGGAGTTGATCCTGTAATGGGGTGTTGGGCCCACTGAGTCAAAAGAGAGACGTAACCCGATAGGGGTGTTATAATGTATGCTGATGTAAAATGATATATGTAATGTGTATGCCAGTACTACCTGAGAAGGTGTATGCGTATGTATGTATGGACCAATCAATATGAGCATAACATGATGAGAGTGTGTGCATGTGCTAGAAGAAAAAAGAGGAAGAAAATGAGGAGCAATGAATTATGCGTGTGTGCCCCCAACTTGAAGTTTCAACTAGTGAAAAGTCAAGAGGGAGGAAATGTGCAATCAAAGAAGAGAAGAATGTATATCCTTATCTGGAACAAAGAAGACAAAGGAGAAATAAGAATCATGCAAAAAGACAAGGACATACCAAAAGAGGATTGCATTCCTTGACTTTGGAGAGAAATGATGATCATTGTAAAAACTTTCAAAGTCAAGGAATACAAGAAGAAGAGAGAAGAGAAGAAAGAGCAAAGGAAGCAAATAAGAGAAGAAGGGATGAAAATGCATGGGCCCTAGGTTGGGGCTTCGCTAGGCATCAGAACCCTAGTGAAAGTGCAATGCATGTGAGCTATGACCTAACTAGGTATCATCACATGCCATTGTCACGAATCCCCAGAAACTATATGAACAAGTAATCATGAACAAGCAATAATGCAAATATGACAAGCAAAAGTGCAAGAACAGAATGTCAAGCAATCATGCATAATATGATAAGCAAGTGTGCATAATATGTCAAGCAAACATGCAATGTGACCTAACTAAATGCATATGCAAAAATAAAGAATAAGTTAAGCATAATATCTTTTCAAATGCATTATGTTCATAGGTTCTTTAAGCTCTTTACCATCCATGGAAGCTAACTTATAAGCACCGAAACCAAACTTAGTTGTTACAACAAAAGGCCCTAGCCAGTTGGGCTGAAATTTACCTCGAAGATCAACACGAGCATTAGTGTTCCATTGGTTTTATTTGAGGACAAGATCCCCAATCTCAAAAGAATGATTGCGAACCTTTTTAGAATAATATCATCGGAGCCTATCCTGATATGCTCACAAATGCTCTAAGGCATGGATGCACTTTTCATCTAGCAACTCCAATTGGTGCAAATGATCTGCATGAAACTCATCACCAACCTCGACATCTTGTAACAAGATGCACAAAGAAGGGACCTCTAGCTCAAAAGGGAACACTACCTCAGACCCATAAACCAAGACATATGGGGAGGCTCCTGTAGGAGTACGCATGCTAGTACGATATGCCCACAAGGTAGGATAAAGTTGAGTATGCCAGTCATGACCGGTCTTATTAACCAACTTCTTCAAAATCCTGATCAAGGACTTGTTAGATGCCTCGACTTGTCCATTACCCTAGGGGTAATAAGGAGTTGACCATATGTGCTGAATCTTATACTTAGCACAAATATTATGGACATCCTTGTTCTTGAAAGGAGTACCATTGTCAGAAATAATCATCGAAGGAATCCCAAACCTACAAAGGATCTGGTTGAAGATGAACTTAGAAACCTGAGTTCCAATCACCGTAACTAGAGGTATGGCTTCAACCCATTTAGTGAAGTACTCAGTCGTAGTGATGATAAATTTGTGACCATCAGATGACATAGGGTTAACTTTCCCAATAATGTCCAATCCCCACATGGAAAAATGCCAAGGGGAAGATATCACCCGAAGGTCTTGAGAAGGAGCATGAATAAGGTGATCATGGCATTGACACTTGTCATAGCATCAAAAAAAATTGCATGCATATTTCTCCATGGAAGGCCAATAATACCCCATCCAAAGGAGCTTTTTGGCAATAGCATTACCACTAAAATGGCCTCCACATGAACCTTCATGAGCATCACTAAGAGCAAGTCAGGCTTCATCAGAGTTAAGGCATCATAAAAGGATACCTTCAAAAGAATGTCGATATAAAGTATTTCCAATTATAACAAATCGGTACGCTCTTTTGCGCAATAGCTTATGCTGATTGCGATCTAAACCATCAGGCATCGAGCCATATTTAAGAAAATTAAAGATGTCGTTATACCATGGTTCATATGGGGAATCTTCGATGGCAAAACACTCTAGGGGATCCAAACAAGAACTCAAAGATGTGGGTTCCTAGAGTTGTCGGATGATAATTGAAGCTTGATCATCTTCTAACTCCAAAGGGAACAAAGATGTAGTAGTAGCCATGGCATCCGCATGGTGGTTTGAGGATCTAGGGATAGACTCTATGGTTACCTGCTCAAAAGAAGACAACAACCTGGTAACAATCTCCTTATAGGGTTTAAGTTTATCATCCCAAGTCTGATAAACATCGTTAATCTGATTAACCACAAGTTGAGAGTCACCAAAGATCGAAAGGACCTTAACTTGCAAAGCTAAGGCTGCTCTAAGACCAAGGATCAAAGCTTCATATTCTATAGTATTATTAGTGCAAGAGAAATGAAGCTTGAAGGACAAAGGGATGAGCTATTTTTATGGTGTAACTAGAATGACTCCAGCTCCAATGCCCTTCATGCATCGGGCTCCATCAAAAAATAAAGTCCAAGACTCGGACTCTTCAATCTCAACATTGAAGCACTCATCGAGAAACTCAACAACTATAGGATGGGTGACTTCTAGGGGAGCGGAGGCTAACTGATCAACAATCACCTGACCCTTGATAGCCTTCTGACCTATAAAAGTCAAATCAAACTCACTAAGGGCCAACACCCATTTAGCGGCTCGACTAGACAGGTGAGGCTTAGACATCAAGTAATGCAAGGGATCAAACTTTGTGATTACTAACATCTTATGGCTGAGCATGTAGTGTCTTAACTTCTGAGAAGCAAACACTATGACAAGGCAAAGCTTCTCTAAGGGAGTGTACCTGGTCTCATAGCTAACCAAAGTTCTACTAATATAGTAGATAGCTCTTTCTTTATTTTCATCATCATGTTGAGCCAACATGGCTCCTAAAGCATGAGCAATGGCTGCTATGTAAAGCAATAGATGCCTACTAGGTACAGGGGGAACTAAAATAGGTGGGGAGGTAAGATACCTCTTGAGATCATCAAAAGATTTCTGACACTCGAGATCCCATCAAAAAACCACATCCTTCTTAAGAAGTTAAAGGAAAGGTTGACACTTATCGACTAACTGGGCAATGAACCGATGGATAGACTGCAACTTACCTTGCAGACTATGAAGCTCGATCAAGGTACGAGGAGGAGGCATATCAATGATAGTTGCTACTTTGGTAGGGTCCACTTCAATGCCTCACCTAGACACTATGAAACCTAACAACTTGCCAGATGTGACCCCAAACACACACTTAGCAGGTTTAAGATGAACCTTATATTGTCGAAGCCTTTCAAAGATTCATCTTAAGTCATGGACATGATCCTTTCATTCTAAGGAATGAGCCAAAAGGTCATCCACATAGTCCTAGAGAATATCATGCATCATGTCATGGAAAATATAAGTCATGGCCCATTGATAGGTAGCTCCTGCATTCTTAAGGCCAAAAGGCATGACCTTCTAGCAGAAGGTACCCCAAGGGGTGGTGAATGTTATCTTGGCCTGGTCCTCAGGAGCAATCATGATTTGATTATAACCCAAGAAACCATCCATGAGCGAAAGCATTCCACATTTGGTAGTGAAATCTACAATCTGATCTATGTTGGGCAAAGGAAAATCATCCTTGGGACATGCTAAGTTAATGTCCCAAAAGTCAGTACATACTCTAATTGTTCCTTCCTTCTTAGCTATAGGAACGATATTGGAGATCCAATCAGAATAGTCGATGGCTTTGATAAAACCGACATCAAGGAGTTTTTGGAGCTCCTCCTTGATTGAAAGGGTGACCTTCGGATGCATCTTCCAAAGTTTCTGCTTAACAGGCTTAGCACTAGGCTTAACTACCAAATGATGCATGACAAGAGAGGGATCAAGCCCTGGCATGTCAGCATATGACCAAGCAAAAATATCCTGATATTCTTTCAATAAATTGGTCAATTGCTCCTGCTCATTCATGGTCAAGGCTTTGCCTAACTTAAGGATTCTAGGGGTTTCCTCAGAACCTATGTTCACATCTATGGTCTCCTCTATAAGGATGGACAACTCATCCTCAAGAGGAGGTGGGGTAGGAATCACTCCTAATTGCTCAAGGTCCTCGGGAGACATAGAACCAAAGTCCACTTGAGAACTAGAAGACTCAACCTGCACTGCGCAAAGGATAGACCCATCAAAGTCAGTATCATTCTGAGATAAATCCTCATCTGTAACACATGACTCTAGGGTTAAGACTTTAGGTGAGGGTGGGCCCTCATCCTTAACACTCCACTTTAAACCTTGATGAGATTCCTTAAAGAGAAGATCTAAACAAGAAGAATCATCTTGATCTTGTGATGAAATATTTGTAGAAGAATTTTTAGAGGAAGACTGTGATGAATTAATTTGAGCGAGATCTTTTGGTGAGCAAAATTTGAATGGACGAGGATCACCCATAATAGAAATGATTTGGTTTTCAAATTCAAATTTTATGCATTGGTGAAAAGTAGAAGGGATGACCTCCATTGCATGAATCCAGGGTCATCCAAGAAGAAGATTAAAATATGCAGGACAAGACACCACATAAAACATTGTGTTTAAAATTTTTGGTCCAACTCTAAGAGGGAGTAAAATAGTGCCACAAGCTTCTTGAGAATCATTGTTGAAAGTCTTAATGATGTCACTGGATGTAATCAAATCTTCTTTCTTCAATCCAAACTTTTGAAAGAAATGATGTGTACAAACATTAAGTGAAGAACCATTATCAATCATCACCCTCTTAATAAGGGTGTCACCAATGTAAGCAGTGATATATAGCGAAGAATCTTCTTGTACTCCTAAAGAAGTCATATCATTATCTAAAAATGTTAGACGAGGCTTCCGAAGAGAGTCTATAACTTTTGTCATGTCACCCGGGGAGATATCTGGGGGTACTGGCTGCTGTTCCAAAATATTTATCATAGCTTCTTTATGGGCTTGAGAATTCTGTAAAAGTTCTAAGAGTGGAATTTTTGTTGACTCATCCATCTTCTGTACTATTTTCCTTGAAGTAGTTGTTATCATTCCAACCATGTTGTTATTATATTGGTATGGTACATTGTTATAAGACACTTGATTAGCTTATCTCATTCTATTCTGATTTGATTGACTATTAGAAGATTGAAAACTACTTGTGTCAATGTGATCGACATCAATTAAGTCTTGAACCACATGTTTCAATATTTTACAAGAATTAGTCCAATGTCCTTCTACTCTATGATATGCACAATGTTGATCTACTTTATACCAATGAGTTGTAGTATCTGGTGGTCTTACTGGAGGTAGTTCTATTGCCTTAGCATCTAACAATTGCTTTAAAACTGATTCCATAGGGATACTAAGTCTCATGAAATTCCTTTGAGGAGGTTTCTGAAGCACAATATTCTGTAGGCTATTATTGACATTATTAATAGGCCTACTATCACTATTACCTCCTATATGTTTATTCTTAGGTTGAGACTTAGTTGGCTTATCTTATTTAACCTTGAGTTGACCTCTCCTGATGAGGGCTTGTTCCACTTTTCTTGCTAACTCAATTGCTTGGTCTAAAGATGTGACAGTAGTAGTTTCTAAAGCATAAGATAATTGTTCTTGTAAATTTCTCGTAAATATATCAAGCATATCTTTCTGAGACACAGGTTGTCTTAATCGGCCAACTAAACTTCTCCAACGAGCTAAAAATTCTGAAAAACTTTCTTCTCTACCTTGCTTTAAATCATATAGATCTCTCATAGTCACTTCCTTTTCAATATAAGCACTAAACTGATGAACAAACATCTCTGCGGTCTTCTCAAAACTTTTCAAAGAATAGTTGGGTAATCGATAGTACCATTCTAATGCTACTCCAGCAAGACTCTTTGGAAATGTTTTCAATAAAAGCATATCATCATAAACAAGATCATGGTAAGCTATTCTGAATCCTCTCAAATGCTCTATTGGATCTTCAGTCCCTTTGTAGATTGGCAATACTGGCATGGGAAAATGCTTAGGATAAGGTCTAGCAACAACAATAGGATCCAATGGCTGACTACACATATCCCTATAGTTGTATGTAAACCTTGATGGTTGAATCATATCCATTCTTGAGACCAATTGATTCACAATACTTGCCAAATTCTGCATTTTTGAGTTATGTGCATTCCCAATATTCCCTTGACTTAGGTTGGACATGTGAAGGTTGTTGTTATAGGTGGTGCCTTGTGAGAATGGAATATTTACTTGTGATGGAATAGAGGAAATATTGTTGATATTAGAGGATGGAAGAGGAAATTGAGAACCAATTTGAGTGCTACTACTAGTTGGATGAATTGTTGAATTCATTCCAATGTTGGTGGTCATAGTAGTGGCATAAGTAGGTTGGTAAGTTTGATAACCATGATTCAAAGATTCACTCAAAGGATTATGAGGTGGGATATCCTTTTCAAGCAATGCTTCTTCTTCTAAGGCCATATCCAAAGCATGTTTATGATATTTATAAAAGGTCCATATATGATCAAAATATTTAAAGATGATATTCCCATTAGGATCTTGGATAGGATCAAGATGATTATTAGTCTCTTCTTCTAGGTTATGATTTTCTCTATCAATTTGATCATTTTCCTGAAAAATCTCATCAAACCTAAGGAGTCTTCTCCCTCCCTCAAGGTCAAAAGCCATTGAGAAAGAGGAGAAAGACAAGAAGAAGGACTAAGACCAAAAGAAACCTGTACTTACACACAAAGAAATTATCTTTTAAAATATTTGGCACACAATTTTAATGATCTTGCTTAGTGTTTAAAATAAAAGGAGGTGTTCACGTCGGGTTCACCAAATATGTAGAGGGGGAAAACTGCCCTACCGCATACAATTCCCAAACAAAAGGGTTGGATCCGCAAGGAGGGAACCCTTTTGTGGGGTGAACCATGGGGGTATGTTGTACTCTACACTCGGTGCTAGGGGGAAGGGTTCACCAGGAATGGTTTAAGGACTCGCTCCAAGTCCTCGGGATATTCAGGTTTGTTTGATGTATTCAGTTTCAGACAATCACCTAAATTTGGCCTTTCTAGATCTAAGCTAGAAAAGATAAAGGACAATGCAAAAAATAGAATAATGCAATTGGAAATAGAATGCAGACATACAAGAGCTATCCTGGAATGATTCTTTCTTTTGAATGCTCACTAACCTAGGGTTTTATTTTAGAAAACCTTTAAAGCAGAACTATGCAGGAGTAAATACACAAAAATTATCCCTAGATGCAAGCTAGATGCTCTTCACTTTTAGATGCCTAGAAATCAATAATGAAACCATATTCTCAACCAATAAGAGTGATAGAGCACTTATCTAGACTGGTGGTTGATTTAGCCTTTTTCTACCTCTTGTCCAATGATATCAAAGATTCTTGTTCCTGCAAGATCACTTATGAAACACTAAAAAATGAAATTAGTATTAGGGGGCCTGCATAGGCCGTTGTATGATAGATCTAGCAGTAGTCAAGCCCCCTAGGTCCTTTTAGATGACCTTGTAATACAAAAGCAGAAATTGACCTTTGGATATTTAATCATAAATCAGAAAGATAACAATAGAAAATAGAAAGAAAAGTACAGCAGTATGATCTAGAGACAGAATGGAATGTAATAGTGAAAGCAGAATCTAAAAATTACCCTAGAGGAGGCACGATATCACAGTAGAAAATTCGTGCCCTACCTGGATGGGGCATGATTTCACTTCTATGAATAACTTTACCCTAATTAGGGCAAGCGAAGTCATGCCTCACCAATGCCAAGCATGATTTCATTGTAGAATAAAGAAAAATAAGAAGCAAAAGTAGAAGATGAAATAAATACAAACAACAAAGTAATCAAACCCTAATGGACATCACAGAAGTAGGCAGAAGAGAACCAAGTATCCAGATGGGCACTCTATCTCTCCAAGCTATGCCACGGATCCACCAAGTCACACAACAAATCAATCCAATCCATGCAATAGAAGATCAATCCAAAATTCGCACTTTGAGGGTTAGCTTGCAGTAGAGAAAGTAAATCAGAAATGAACTCTAAATAATTCACATATAGATCGCACATAGAAAGTTTGCATATCACACTTGCACTTAAACTTCGCATGTCTCTTGATTTGGCAAGAACATCCTTCCTTTTATAGACAATCGAAAGAAGGAAAGCGGGCACAAATAAACTCACAGCCGATGCCAAAACATGCGAGGAGGTTTAAACCTGGGTCTAAGCAGGCTTAAAAAATAATAATAAAATAAAATAAATTAAAAAACTAGGTTAAACAATGAAGTCGCGCCCCATCCTGACGGGGCACGAAGTCATGCCTCGTAAATATGGGGCACGATTTCGCTAAAAGATAAACAAATTAAAAAAGGGAGGGACAGAGGCCTTCCCTTGCACTTGGCAAGGGGTGAGGGCCTCTTAAGGGCACTAAGGAAGATTTCCCACTCAAAGTGGGTCAATTTTTTGTGTCTACAATAACACTTGGTATGATGGCACTTCCAAGACATAACGCACTAGATAGTAAGGTTCCCTTTCAAATGACTCTTAGCTTGACAACACTAGTTGCACTTCCTCTTGAACAACTCTCGCACTCATTTGAATCATGCTTCCTCTTAAAAAATAACTTTACTTAGACTATTGTAATACCTTGCCCTCATCTACAATCATGCATGCACTAGTCTATGCAATTTATAACATATAATTCAAATAGTACAATATTGATAAGGATAGGCATAGGTTTATTTTATTTATCAACTTTAGTTTAGGTGATATTCTATCCTATGTACTATGTATGCTCACGTTGGTTATCTAGAAGGTAAGGTTGTTAGCTTTCTAGATCAAGTTGTTAGTTTGTTAGATCCTAAGTTAGTAGCTTATCCTATTGTTGAGATTTGCACATATATTTGCTATTAGTTGTAACTAAAGGCATCTTTAAGTGCCTATTTAAACTTTAATTTGAGCAATAAAATATTGGTCAATTTCAATCCACATCAGTGGTATCAGAGCCTACGATCAAGCTTGGGTTAGTTTGTTCTTCTACTTGGTGTTGGTTAGAGGATTTTAGACCATCATTTGGTGCATTGCACTAAGTAGAAGCTCTAGTGAGTGAATAGGTAAACTTTAGTTTGCATAGTAGAAAGTTTGATCATTGCACTTCTATTTGGAACGAGGAAGAAGTTTTACTAGCAAACTCTTGTTGTTGGGAATAATTTTTGTCGATAAGATCTTGCTTGCAAGGTGGCTCTAGTGTTGTAGTTACAATTGCTTGCAAGATGACTATCACATGCATTTTTATTTTAATTATTCTCCCCTTTGGAAGAATTTTTAATTATTTCCCTTGCATGAATTTGTAATTCTTTTCTCCCCCTACATAGAGAGCTCACTCATTTTTTACGCATTTTTATTTGTGCTATATATATATATATATATATATATATATAGTTAATAAGCTATGTGTGGCTTCTATTGGGGGCCACTCTCATTATGAAAACAAAACATTACATTGCTCTCATTACATTTCTAACAAGTTAATTAAAGCATATCCAACTTTGTATTTCTATCGGAGGTATTCTTCATTTACCCTTCTATAAAAAATATTCATCTTCCTCAAACTGCTAAGTTTCCACAATCAACTCATTTTATATCAAATGCCTTCAAAAATTTAAATTTTTTCAAGATGAAATTCAACACTACTAATGGCTAAAATATTTGTTGCCTAGCTTCTATATCCAAAAATATATTGTCTATAACAACTATCTTTGATATTTTTTATTTAGTATAATATATAAAATGTATTTTATTTTTAAAAAAGTGCACATTAATTTATTTATTTACTTTTAATAGTTTAAGAATACATAAATTTATTTTAAAAAAGTGCAAATTTATTTATTTATTTACTTTTTTTAAAGAGTAAATAAATTAATTTTAAAAAAAAAAAGAGAAAATGGGATATTCCTGTTTAATGAGTATTTGAGATATTTACACATTCACTTATTTGTGCATATTTATGTGCCTAGTTGTAATATTGTAAGTTTGTGGATTAAACCGTCCTTGTAATTACTGGAAGCATAATTTTCCACTTGTCATTGTGGATTTGTAATATGATCCCTTGGATTGTCTAAAGCATTTGAGGATTTGCAATCCTCCAATTTGGGTTTTTAAAACCTTTTGTGGCTTTGTAATAAGGAGTGCACGTTTAGTGGTACCCAACACTCCATTCTATGCCTTGTATTGGATCACAATGATTTATGTTTTTTTCCTCTTTATGTTGCAACTATTTCTCATAGTGAAACTACTATAGTTCCAAGGAGGCCACAATATTTTTTGGAGAAAATTGAAGAACATTCTTGCAAGGCCCTTTCGAGCATTGTTTGCTTTTTGAACTCCCTTTACAGGAGTTATGGTGATCCCATTGAGGCTTCCTACAAGCTCCTTTTTGAGAATTTTTTAATTTTGGTACTCCCTTCATAGGAGTTGTGGTGATCCCATTAGGGCTATTGTATTCTATTTTGAGCAATGTCTCTCTCTTTTCTCTCCTTTATCAAGTTCGAGGATTATATTTTGGACACTTGTACATATTCTTGCCCCACTGTCTTGTAAAATAATTAAAGTCCAATGCTTCTATGGTGGGGAGAAATGATAAGGATAGACATAGGTTTTTCTGTTTATCAACTTTAGTTTAGGTGATATTATATCCTATGTACTAGTATACTCATGTTGGTTATCTAGAAGATAAGGTTGTTAGTTTTCTAGATCAAGTTGTTAGTTTGGTAGATCTTAAGTTAGTGTTGGTATTTTTGCCACACTGCAGCCAGAAGTCAAAAAAGACGAAATCCGAGAAGCGGCCATTTTTGGGAAATCGACCTAAATGGACACCCATGGACTTGAAAATTTACCCAAATAAGGGGAATTGAAAAATTAGACTTATGGTGAAAAATCACCCCAATACCCTGAACGGTTGTTAGCTTTCTAGATCAAGTTGTTAGTTTGCTAGATCTTAAGTTAGTGTTGGTATTTTTGCCACACTGCAGCTAGAAGACAAAAAAGACGAAATCCGAGAAGCGGCCATTTTTGGGAAATCGACCTAAATGGACACCTATGGACTTGAAAATTTACCCAAAGGAGGGGAATTGAAAAATTAGACTTATGGTGAAAAATCACCCCAATACCCTGAACGGTTTAAGAAATATTAAAGTTTTCATCCCGAGAAATTTCTCCAGTATAGCTTAAAAATGCAATATGAAGACCTTAGAGGCCCCGAAGAGGGATGAAAACTGACCGAAATGGATGGTATATCAATTTTGTTGTAGATATTGTTCCAAGTTTTCCAACGATATACTGTAGTAGACAATCAGATCAATAGATCAAAATTTATGGCTCCGAGAAGCTTTACCACCAAAATCGATTTTGGGGAAGAAAATGCAATTTCATTTTCGCCCCCTTTTTGGCCGACAATGGAAAATTTCCAAAATGGAAAAATTTCCTTAAATGGAAATTTCCTAAAATAGAAATATTTACGAAAATAGAAAATTTTCTGAAAATAGATACTTTTCGAAAATAGAAAATTTCTGAAAATGGAAATAATCCCGAAAATGAAAATTTTTCGAAAATGGAAAAAAAACAAGTTCGTGGTGGGCCCGGTGTTAGGGTTCGAAAGCATAAGTGTGAAGTACATTCGTCCCAAAGGTGGGACGAAAACACCATTCGCCTCGCTTTGGGGCGAATGTCATTTAAGAGAAGCCCGTGGAAAAGTCAACAAGGGTTTCGCCCCCAGTGAGGGGCGACATTCCCATTTGCCCTTCCTTGGGGCGAAAGCACAACCTAAAGAAAATTAAAGTACCGCGCCTCAATGATTGGGGCAAAATGACAAAATTATTTTGACGTGTCAAGGCATGAATATTGAACAGGCGTAAAGATGATAGATCATTCTAGAAAGTACGCATGTAGGGTTAAAATCCGGGTGTTGCGGCAAGAAGTATTTGAAGACTGCTTTCACCCCTTGTGAGAGGCGAAAGCCCCATGTGCCTTCATTCGGAGGTGAATGCATTTTTGAAAGAAAACAAATAAATGGAATACATCAGTGGCTAAGAAGAAAAGTCAAAGGTATTTTTGCCCCAAGCGAGGGGAAAAAATCCCTTTCGCCCCTCCTTGGGGCAAAACCATATCATAGGGAAGATAACATTATGGGCCCAAGGTAAAGGAATGAAAACAAAAGCAAATAATGGAGAATGGGAAGGCGCATGGTTAACGAAGTCACCTCTTCAAAGTGAATATTGTTTGGGATAAAATCATGTGCCATAGTCAAAGGGATGTGATCAACGACACTTTCGCCCCAAGTAAGGGGAGAAGCTTCCATTTGCCCTTCCTTGAGGTGAAATAAGGTACAAGATATTTCGAAGCACCAAAGGTGAACATTAAGGAGGGTGAGAAAGAGATCCCAAAGCCGAACAGAGCATTAAGGACGTAGAAGGAGAAGTCTTGGCATGGAATATGTGATAAATGTAAATGTGCAATAGGGTGTTTCGCCCAAATTTGTTTTACAAAGAATTATTGTTGTGTTTTGGGATGAAACTATTTTCAAACGCCCAAGAAGCCTTTTCAAAGGCACCTAGTCTAGGGAATGATAAGAATTTAATGATTGGGGCAAAAGGAGCTATGTTTCCAGATTTTATGTTAGAAGAGTGCAAGATTAGGTTCCATAGGATGATTTTCATAATTTCCAAAGGTGCCACCTACCAGTTTCACCTCTTTTCAAAATGGTTTCAATATCTAGTGGATTTCTTGGGCAAACACAGTTTTCCAAAGCACAAAGACGACACAACCAATTTCCTTGTTTTCCTCCATTTTTTATGTATTCCAATGTACTTGTTCCCAAGTTGATCAACCATTCAAAGGTCCTATCCATCAAAGTTGGATCGTTGTCATCAAAGGAGAGTTTTCAAGGAGGAAATTCCTCTTGTAGGTTCTTGATCCAGGAACATTTTGTCTTTTTGTATATTTAATGAAAGAGGCGAAAACCTCTATAAATACTAAACATTTTCTATGTAAAAAGAAGGATAGACATTCTGCAAAAAAACTTTTCAAGTTCTTTGTGTAAATAGAAGAATTTGTGGCTTCTAATTTTACAAGCAATTTCTATGTGTGATTCCTTTCTTTTTAAGCATTTCTATTTAATGTTCATATTTATTTTCTGCTGTTAAGTTCAAATTCTGCATTTTGGATTTAGGTATTGTTGATGTAAGTGTGAATAATGGGATGCAATACTAGAAGTTGTCTCTGGGATACTGTATGTAGAATATCTGACTTTCTTTTCTATTTTATGTTGCAATAAGGCTTGGTTGGAATTCCTGTTGCTAGTCTATCCCCAATCCTACACCTTCAGCCTGTGGCCATATTTCCCATTTCTTTCAATCATTTCTAATTCATTTCCCATAACTCTAGTCTTAAACCAGTGTAGGATTTAGCAAGGGAGCCAACCCTCTCTAGATATTGGCATGGAGGACATTCCTTTCCTTTGGCCTTTCAATGTTGGCCATGTCTAGGGCACACAAACGCATGTTTGTATAATTATGCAGATATTTGACCAAAAGTTAGTAGCTTAGCCTATTATTGAGATCTATGCATATATTTGCTATTAGTGGTAACTAAAGGTATCTTTAAGTATCTATTAAACTTCAGTTTGAGCAAAAAAATATTGGCCAATTTTAATCCACATCAAATACATTTATCATTCAAATGCATGCTCAAAAGAAATTTGAGGTGGAATATTAATGATATTGTTAATATGCCAAATGGTAGTACATCCAATATCTTACATATCTCCTGGACTCTTAAGCTCCTCTCTACATAGGCCTCACTTTCTTCCCTATTCTCCCCTCTTCTTATCTCTTTATGCACGTTATTCTCTCTTTTCTTCCCCCTTATACATGTCATTCCTCCTCCCCTCTTGAAAGAATGAAGGGGTCTTTTGGGTAAAATTTTGCACCTCCCCATAACCCACTCTTCTCCTTTGTATATAGAAGATGATATTCTATAAGTTTGGATAAATTTTAAAGCATTGGTGGTTGGGAAAAATATGAAGGTAGGTAGCACTGGTGGGTGGCAGTAGATGATAGATGGGTGAAATATCTAAAGGTAGCTAAGCAATGAGCGGTCCCAAAAGTCCACCATAGAATTCAAATATTTTCTAAGGACAAGTGAAAATTCAAAGACTGCCTTCAGGTGGAGCTATTGTAAACCCCCACCCGAAGGAAGGATGGAACCTTGGAACGATCAACAGGACAACGCTATATTAAACCCCTACCCAGAGGATGGATGAAACTTTAGAACAAACAACAGGATGGTGCTATCTTAAATCCCCATAAAAGAGATAGGAGGAACCTTGGGCAAGCAGTAGGGCAGAACTATCGTAGATCTCATCTTGTTAGGAGGGTAGAACTTTGGGACACTAGTGAGACAGACTTCTCCTAAATCCATGCCCAATTGGAAATAACATGTTGGGTGAAGCTTATAATGGAATATACACCCTAGGGACCCACCCTACATTAAAAGCGCTCACCTACCAAAGCATGGGATTCAAGGGAATATGAGTCTCCTCTCTAAGAGGATGGTGTTGGATATATTGAGTTGTCAGTGATGTCAAAGGCAGAAATATCTTCAAGGATAAAATTTTGATATCAAAGGTAAAAATATCTTCAAGGTTGAAATGATGAGTTATCATTGAAATGCAAGGCAGATATCTTAAAAGGTGATTTAAAGTTGCCAAAGAAAAAGTGATCTTACATTCTTTAATATTTAAATAAATATTTAAATATTAAAGGAGGTTTATATTTAAATCAGGAGGGTTTAAATATAGTACAAAAGTTTAAATATTTAAAATTTATATATTTAAATGTTTTAAAGTTCAAATGATGGGCAACCTCCTTAAAAAAACCAAGCAAAAATATTATGGGCTGACCATGCAAAAGGTTGAAAATTTAAATATTCAAAAGTTTTGGCCGACTTCGTCGGGCGCATGAGAAAGCATATAAATGGAAGACCCTAATTTCATTCTGGTGTAAGTTATGCAATTCAAATTAAATTCATTCGAGCAGAGAGTGGCATCGAGAAGGAGGGAGGAATGGAGTGCAGGTTTTGGCAGCATTGCAGTAGAAAGGAAATCTTAAATATTGGACCGTACCACTTCTATCTCAACCGAGTGGCTAGACCAATCGGTAGCCTAGCTCACGCTAGGGCGCTGTGTTGCAAGGGGTCAATTCTGGTCGATGTCATTTTGTTGAAGAGTGAAGGCAGAGTTACGAAGGATTTAAATATTATTTTTATGCCTTCAATTCCATCCGTTGGGGTAGCCCAGACAGTCGCCTAGCTTGCATGGAGCGTTGTTGTGTAGGAGGTTAAGGTATCAAATATCTTTGATGCTATTTTGCTGAAGAGTTGAAGATAAAATGTCGAAGGAAATAAATATTATTTTGCATCATTTGGTTTCATGTGTTGCGGTAGCACAGCTGGTCACGAGTGCTTGTGAGAGCGTTGTACCTCTAGAGGATAGGGGATCGAATCCTATCGCGGTTGTGCAATGTATTTAAAGTTTTATTTTATTAAATTTAATAAAAGGAGATATAAGGGTCATGGTGCCATTGTAAGGTTTGATTATGTTTTTTGAAAATTTAATAAAAGGAGATATAAGGGTTTTAGTTGTTAATAAAGCTTTATATTGTGAGTTCAAAATGGGAGATATAAGGAATTATTTTTAAGCTTTATTGTGTATGTTTTTGATAAGGTTTTTTAAAGTGGTTGAGTTGATATTTAATCAAGAAAGAAAAAATATAATTGCTAACTAGATTTTGAAGGGACAAACAAAAGGAAAATTATTTTTGTCAAGACATGTTTGGAAAGCTCATGCAAAAGAAGATCATCATCATTGAGGCACATTTTGAGGTATGGTGATTTAATTCCTTTCTCAAAATGATTTTGTTTAAGGAAAATGTTTTTGTTGTCATATAGTGGGAGGTATAATGATTATTGGATGTGCATTACTTTTTATTGAAATTGGGAGAAAATGTGCAAAGGTTATAGATCCGATTTGTGAGCAAACTTGTGCATTATTTTTTATTGGAATTGGAGTAAATATACAAAGGTTATAGATCATATTTGTAAGTAAACTTGTGCATTGAGATAGATTTTTAGGTGAATGTGGAAATAAGCAAAATAATATAGTCTCACATAGATATAAGGGTTGTTTTAAAGTAAGTCAAAGTGTCACATAGTGCAAGGATAGTGTGAAAGGATTCAATTGAAAATGACATTTTCAACTATCTACAAAAGGGAAGGAAAGGTGAAAATAAAAAATTACAAGGTCAGTTATCAAGTGCTAGACTAGAGCTACCTTTTAATGTAATAAATGTGAGACATGTGGAAGCAACAGACTTAATGAATGTGAAGAACATATTGGGTATTTTTTAGTGCATATCATTATCTATATGTTCATGAAGATAAAATAATTTTGGGTAGAATATGTTTGAATTACTTTAGTTAAGGAAAACACATTGAAGAATAGGTGAAGAACTTGATGACATTATTATGCAAGATTTGGGAGTAGATGAGAATTGTTTTGTATGCAAGATTTGGGAATAGATTAGCATTGTATGTATGCAAAATTTGAGCAGAGTTGTGAGCAGGTTTTGGAGCAGATCTGAGAAGGATTTGTGAGCAGGTTTTGGAGCAGATTTAAGTAGTTTTTATGAGCAGGTTTTGGAGTAGATTTGAGTAGGTTTTATGAGTAGACTTAAGCAATTTTTTTGAGTAGGTTTGTAAGCAATATTTAAATATAAACCTAAAGTAGAGGGGATTATGGATTGGTGTCCATGAACTAGAGTAGAGGGGACTGGTGTCCATGAACAAGAGCATATGGGATTGGTGTATCCTATGGATTGGTTTCCACAAACCAAAGCAGAGGGGATTGGTGTCTCCTCTAGATTGGTGTCTACAAATAAGAGTAGAGGGGATTAGTTTCTCCGATGGATTGCTTTCCATGAACCATAGTAGAGGGTATAGGTATCTCTTTTGGATTGATGTCCATGAACCAGTAGAGAGGATTGGTTTCTCCTGTAGATTGGTGTCCATAAACTTGAGATGGGATAGGTGTCTCCTCTGAGTAGGTGCCAATGAATTTGTAAGAGAGGATATGTTTCTTCTATGGAATGGTGTCCACGAATATTGTAATAGGGTATTGGTATCTCTCGTGGATTGGAGTCCATGAAATTTATTGAAGAAATTTATAAGCAATATTTTGTCGTGGTTTTCTCCAAAAAGGGTGTTTCCACGTAAAAGTTGTGTCTCTCATATGTGTGATGATTTGTGCATTGTTTCATTATTGCATTAATATTGTTTTTGTTATTATTTGGACTAAAAAGTGAAAAATTTTATCTTATACTGTTCACCCCCCCTCTTAGTATAAGCTTATGTTTTTTAGATGGTATTTTGAAACACAGATCCCAAAGTAATTACAACCTGTTGCCTATCTAAAGGGGTTGGGTAGGTGAGAAATTTATGAACTCAGACCTGTGCAAAGTCACCTACCCTTCCATGGCAACCATTTCAGTCGCATCTTTAGAGATGCACAGTATTAGTCAAAGGCCTATCTATATTAGTCTTACCTTCCTACCTAATGCAATTAATGCATGTAGTTTGAATTTGTTGTAAATATTATTATAAATATTGGAATGTTTGTTATTCTAGATGCAGCTCTTTAGCTATTACAATTCATGTGCAAGGCATTTGCCACTCTGTTAATATAAGTTTTTCTACTATTTAGTCTCCTAGTTATCTCTAAAATATATGTTTGTGTGTTATGGGTTTATTTATACTAATTCTTGATGAATGGATCCACAATTAATTCTGATATCTAGATTTCCTATGTCTTCATTCACAAGTCTTAGAATTTTTTTATGACTAGCATGATAAAGTGTTATTGAGGGTGAGATTGGTTTATTTTTTAGGTGTAGACTTGTGTTCATAAGAGTGGCATCGACTTGCCTTGTACGTGTCTTGATGCGACTATAACCTGTCCTTGTGAGTTCTGGTTATGACCTCCTTTTATTTTGATTTCTTCCTCCCTTTTCCCCCCTTAGGTGTAGGTAGCTAGGACTTGAGGAATTGACCTTATTTGAATATCATTCATCCTGTCTCCCTAGGTGCGATAACCATTTGATGTTGGTGTAGGTCTGCAAGTGAATCAATCAATCTCCCTCCCATTAGGTATTGAATCTCCACCCAACAATTTTTGGCACGCTCGATGGGACCAAAAGATCTCATCCCTATAAATTTTGGTGAAACTCCACTTTGCAATATTCCTTTAATCACCTAGCAACTCTATTGTATAATGAACTGGGTTCCCTGTAATCGATTGTCTTTGAGTGAAGTAGTTTTGGTGACTTTGTTGTGGACTAAAATTATCTCTGTTGTTCCAAGAAATTATAGTTTGGTGATACTTTAGTTTATGTAAATCTAATAAAATCATCTGGTGACTCCTCTAAGCAAGAAATATATATATATCCTAAGATCAATTACCTCTTCAATGCTTTGAAATATTTGAACATCTCGAGGGACTCAAGATTTAATGAGTAGTCTTGAACTCACATGTAGAGAAAGTATGCTCATTTTGCGAGTCAGAATCCAAATAAAGAATGCAAATTTTTTTAGACCACTGCTGCAATAGCTTAGCAGTGCTATCCTCGATGGCATGATCCTGGTCCACTCAATATCCAATGCTAGCATGAGATTCCTAAAAGTGCCCTAAAGGCTCTAAAAAAATATGATGGCACTGAAGGAACTGCTTGAGAGAACCTTGAAGATATTGCTACTCTGATGACCCTCCATGACATTTCTCATGAGGATGTCATGATTAGGCTTCTAGTCTTGTCTCTTAAAGGGAGGGTGTTTTTGTGGTATCGATCTATTAAGCAAAAAATTATCTTCTCATGGGTAGATTTGGTGAGAGCTCTTATTGACACATTTTATGGCTTCAAGGATCCCTTATAGCTTTGATGTATCTCTCATTCATCAAAAGAGCTCCTCTTGAGTACATCACAAACTTCAATGTCTAACTCAAGAAGAGCTGGAAAATAATTCCCCTTGAATACCAGTCATCTATCGCCTAGGCTCACATGAATTATATTCAAACCTTCAGTTTGTGTATGATCCCCCTCCTGCATCAATCCAATGAAAAGGGATTCCATGAAATATTTTAGAAAGCTTTGTAGGCTGAGTGAAGCCTGCTTTTGAAGAACACAAGCTTATACTAAGAGGGGGGTGAACAGTATAAGACCTCTTTTTACTTTTTCCTTTATACTTCAAAATAGTAAAGCAATATACCCAAAGCAATATCAAAACAATGCACAATATCATCCATAAAGTGACACCAATTTTAACATGGTTCACCCAGAAATCCTGGGCTACGTCCACAAAAATTTTCTCTAAAATTTATCTCAAAGTTCTTTGGGAAACCTTCCCAATTACAATGTTTATGAGCCTCGGCCCAAAGGAGACACCTTCCCCCGATCTGAATTTATGAGCCTCTGCTCAAAGGAGATACCTTCCCCTCTGCTCTAGAAATGATCCCTCAAAATATCAACTGCCTCTACCTCTTGCCAACACATGGAAATCCTTTCCATCGAAGACCTCCTATCCTCAATGCTTAGCCTAAGAGACCTCTGCCTTCTATGATCACATCCATAGCAGCTCAGCTACCTGTACCAAACACAGTCAGTCAGTCTAGTACAAGTCTTCCTCTGTCCGTCGGATCTGTCCAACTCTATGAACAAATCAATCCTCTACACACAAGCCTTCTCAAAGACTTGCCAAAATTGTCCTCAGGTTCTCTGATAGAACCAATGTACCTCTGTCCTCAAGTTCTCTGATAGAACTATCAATCTCAACTCACAAGTCCTCTGCTAGGACCTATCCAAATCTGCTCACAAGTCCCCACCAGAACCTATCCAAATCTGCTCACAAGTCCCCATTGAAACCTGTCCAAAACCTACTCACAAGTCCCCACTGGAACCTGTCCAAAACCTGCTCACAAGTCCCCACTAGAACCTGTCCAAAACCTCAGCAAGCTCACCAAGAAAAACTTGCTTAGCATGAACTCACAAAGAGAATTGTTAGAGACCCAATGTGATTCATAAACCTCATAGAAGCATAAAGAGAATTGTTAGAGACTCAATATGTTCTATACTTAACTCCCAATCTCAATCTCAAATCTCATAAAAACATAAAGAGAATTGTTAGAGACTCAATATGATCTATACTTAACTCCCAATATCAATATCAACTCTCATAGAAACATAAAGAGAATTGTTAGAGACTCAATATGATCTATACTTAACTCCCAATATCAATATCAACTCAATCTCAACTCAAACTCAATCTCAAAAGAATAAGATAGATGTAGTATGCTTTTCTCAAGAATATAAAACACAACCCAACAATTGCCAACTTTGCAATATCTCATATAACTATGATGCTTATATTATTTTCACCAACAACTAGGGTTTCATCATCTCAATGCAAGTAGCAAGACTTATTAACATAAACCCTATTGCAAAAAATGCTTCTTCTTACTCAACCAGAATTATGCATTCACCCAAAAATTCATCAATGACTTTAATGCATAAACAATCTTCAATATCCAAAAAATAAGATTTACACCAACAATACCCAGTAGACAACCTTTTCACTCCAAACTCAAATTCATAAAATATACCATAAACAACATACATGGAGAAGTTTCCCATACCTTTACTTTGATGAAGAAGGAGAACTCAAAATCTGTCACAACACTAACTCTCAATTTGCCACCAATTAGAGTTAGCAACTATACAATAATAAAGATCCAAATATAACACCTTATTTCTCCAACTTAGTAAAAACACCAAAGTACAATAACATACATAGTAAAACCTCTTTACACCTTATTACTCCACATAAACATTAAACAACAATAAACCAATGTCAAAACAAAAAATGATACCTTAACCTTATACCTCCCGTGCACTTATAGCACCATTCTTTGCACACCACGACCAAAAGGAAATTCCCAACGAAGAGAATCAAACTCAGCACCTCTGTCGTCTAGCACTTTTGCTTAAAAACCACCGTCGTTGGGTCACAAGAGCCCAACGAAATAACAAACCGTTGCCCTCTCTTTTATCTTACTTTGATGCCAAAAAACTGGAAAACGTAAACGTCTTCCACAAACCACTGCCGTCAAGCCAAAAGGTAAGGATGCAGCCCAAGCTCAAAACCGAGTTTGCCAAGCACAGTCTCCATGACACAGAACATGCACGATCTCAAAGACGTCGACGGAGATCAAAAACACAGAGCGAGCTCAAACGAAGACACCAAGCGCTTTTTGAAGGATGTAGAGCAATGCAAGTCACAGACACCAAGTGCAGATCGAATGAAATGATGCAAATGTAAATCGTAGATGCCAAGCGTAATTCAAACAAAATGGTGCAAAATCAAATCGTAGATGCCAAGTGCAAATCAAAAAATACAGAGAACCACAAATCGTAGATTATCAATGTCAAATCGGAGGTACTCACTTTTGAGAATCATCCCCACTTAAATAGCCATTTTTCCTTCACTGTTTGACGTCGGCGCTCCTCCTCGCTTAAGATATGAAAGACCCTTTAATAATAATTAAAATAATAATTATTATTATTTTATTAATAATAAATTAAACTTGGACCTTTGACAAAGGTTTGAGTTAATTTAATTATTAATAATACACATGGACCTTTGCATTAAGTTAAGCTTGGTGTTAATAAAAACCCTTAATGAGTCCAAATGGTTTTAAGAAAAACCTTTAGCCTTGTCACCATGGTTTTAATAAAAACCCTTTAACATAATGAAGCTTCTCAATATATTCCACTCTTTTGAAATCAACACAAAAATGCCTTTTGACATCAATGACAACTTATACATTTGAGCAAAGGCAATGTACCCAAAGTACCCAAAATTGCCAACAGCTTCAAGCAATAAAGATACCTTCAAGAGACTCTGCTCTCCTATCTCCTCCTCAAATCGTTGCTACTCCCCTTTTGACTACATAGTGTCCACAATGGATACTAGCTAAAGTTGTGTAGGAGCCAAGGTTATAGTTATACGGAGCACGAAGGGCGGATCCTTTCTCAGGCTCGTACAAAGTAAATGCAAGCACAATTCCTACAATAAATAACTTTACTACTTGCAATTATCTCTAGTAATCAAAGGACCTAGACCAACAGGATGATCAAGTGGTGGATCCCACCTTCAAAAATAGCATAAATTTGCACTCTTTTTGTATCTGAGAGCACACTGAGCAAGAACTAAACTATACCCTAGAGAACTTGACCAATTCTAATATGGGTTCTAAGGAGATCTCAGTAGCAGGATCACTACTGAATGAGCCTTGTTGTCAAATTTATGCAAGGGCATCGAAGGAGCACATGGTAGGGATTCCAAAGTAGGTGGATCCCATAGAATGGTGACTAGAGTCTGTTGCCATATGAATAAGTACCTAAGAAGAGCTCCCACATGGTAATATTTATTATGACATTAATCATTAATTGCATGAGTACTAGTATACATGATGGCTCACCAAGTTGTGGATACAATGCAACTTGAAAATTTTTGGGGTATTGTCAGTTGGACTACGAAGAAAGCCTCAATTTTAGTATGATTTGGTCTGGCCATTGCTAATTCACTACATGATTTCTAGAATGATTCATTGGTTGCGGTATGCCAAATGCATCGAAATTTTATGTAAATAAGTTGACATTTAAATAAAGGTGCAAAAGGCACATGGCTACACAATAAGTAGCATTGTCTTATACAAAGGTGACCCGATATGGAAAATGCAAGAAGAGCTTCTAGAAGGAGCATCGGTTTTGATGCACTCCCTCTCATAGACTATATTCTTCCTTTTGTTCTATTGGTGTGACCCTATTGCCCAATGGATCAAGGCCTCAAAATCAGACATCATTTTGTGTAATCCCTAGAAGAGATATCCACTACATGTACCAGTAATAGGTGTGATGTAATGTGATTGTATGACAAATGGGTAAACTCTAGATCTACCCGAATCACTCACATCAAACCAAATATTTTGAGAGTAGTGCCCACTCCTCGATCGAATGGGAAATTTGATCTATAAATAGTACCTAAAAAGGTGATACTAGCATGCGTTGTGTAAGATGAATCTGAGAATGATGTTGCAACTAAATATTCCTTGGGGGAGTGGTAATGATAAAATGAGGGTTTTGCTTGATTGTGTCAGAAACAGGTGTTGCATTAGGACTGGTGAATATCCCTAGAATTCTAACTATTCTTGAATGGGACTTGGTCTCTAGCAGGTTATATTTATGGGAACATGATCTATGGAGGTGTCCCATGAATCACCTTCCCTTTTGTTCTTATTACTTTTTTGTGTCCTTCTCTTTCTTCCCTTTCCTTTGTCCCTTGTTACCACTAACCTCATCGATTAGTGGTCATCATCTTCTTGCCTCTGTTGTTTCTTGTATTTCCCTCCCTCACCGTATGCCCTTTTTTTCTCTTTCCCCAGTTTTACTTGTTTTTGCTTCTAGTCCCCCTTATTTTCTTCTCTTATGCCTTGTTTTTCCTTGTTTTCCTTTCACCTTTGGCCACCTTCTTTCTTTATATTGCAACCTTGATTGGTTGCCTTTGTTTGTGCCCTCATTATCCCCTTCATCCCTATTTTTGAGTGTTTCAAGGTGTAGCTTTCTATATTTTGCTTTTCACAAGTGAAAATTCCCTGTGAGTCACCAGGAGTGTGGGTGAAATTTTGCACCTCCCCATCACCCACGCTTCTCCTTTTTATATATAATATGATGTTCTATAAGTTTGAACAAATTTTGAAGCATTGGTGGTTAGGCGAAAGATGTGGGTGGTAGAATATATTAGATGGGCGAAAGATCCAGAGGAGGCTGAGCAATGAGAGGTCCAAAAAGTCTGCCATAAAATTAAAATATTTTCTAAGGATGGGCAAAGAATTCATCGAGCAAAAATTCAAAGACTATCTTCGAGCAAAACTATCGTAAACCCCCGCCCGAAGGAAGGATGAAACTTTGGAACGATTAGCAGGATGATGTTATCTTAAACCCCTACTCGAAGGAAGGATGTAACTTTTGAATAGTCAGTAGGATGATGTTATCTTAAATCTCCATCCAAGAGACAGGTGAAACCTTAGGCAAGCAGTAGGACAGAACTATCATAGATCCCCGTCTATCAGGAGGGAGGAACTTTGGGATACCAATGGGGCGAACTTATCCTAAATTTTTGCCCAGTTGGAATAACATGTTGGGTAGATATTAGCAAGGAAGATGCACCCTAGAGACCCACCCTACATTAAAATCACTCACCTACCAAATCATGGGATTCATGGAAATATGAGTCTCCTCTTCAAGAGGATGAAATTTTTAAACACGGGTCCTGAAGCAATTACAAAACATTGCCTATATAAAGGGGCAGACTAGGTGAGAAATTTATGAACTCTAACTTGTGTAAAGTCACTTACCTTTCCTTGGAAGCCATTTCAGTCACATCTTCAGATATGTGAAATATCGATCGAAGGTTTGTCTATATCAGTCTTCTCTTCCCATATAGTGTCATTAATGAATGTAGTTTAAATTCGTTGTAAAGATTATTATAAATACTAGAATGTTTTACATTCTAGGTGTGGCTCTTTAGCTATTACAATTCATGTGTAAGGCATCCTCCACTCTGTTAATATAAGTTTGCTAGTGTTTGGTCTCCTAGGTATCTCTCGAATATATGTTTGTGTGTCATGGGTTTATTTCTACTAATGCTTGTTGAATGGATGTGTAATTAATTATGATATCTAGATTTCCTGTATCTTCATTTATAAGTCCTATAATTTTCTCACAGCTAGCACGATAAAGTGTAATCGAGGGTGAGATTGACTGATTTGTTAGGTGTAGACTTGTGTTCGCAAGAGCGGTGTTGGCTTACCCTACACATGTCTTAATGTGGCTATAACCTGTCCTTGTGAGCTCTGGCTATGACCTCCTTTTGTGTTGCTTTCTCCCTCTCTTTTCCCCCCATAGGTGTAGGTAGCTAGGACTTGAGGAACCAACCTTCTTTGAAAATTGTTCGTCCTGCCTCCCCATGCATAGTGGTCGTTCGATGTTGGACTAGGTTTGAGGTGCATCAATCAATCTCCCTCTTGTTAGATGTCAGATCTCCACCCAATTGTTCTTTATATGCCCATATGTGGTAATCACTAAAATGACCACCTTTTGGATGTAAATTAACGACCCTTAATTTGATGACAATTGGTATGCTTGAATTCTCCTACATCACAGTCTTGCCAATATTAAGTCATATTTTGAATTTTTGTGTGTATTTATAACCAACTACTTAGTATGTTATCCCTTTTAAAAATTAAATTTCATTTACACATAAAATAATTATTTATTTAAAAAATATTTAATAATATTCTTTGATTTACTTGTCATCTTTTGAATTGTTGTGTGTATTTAAAACCAACTACTTATTATGTTATCTCTTTTTAAAATTAAATCTCATTTATACAATATGATAAATATTTATTTAAAATATATTTACTAATATTCTTTGATTTATTAGATGATATAAATTTAATTAATTAATTTCTCAACTATTAAATAGAAGATTTTACCAAACAATATACATAATTATTAAGTTGTAATAATATCTCTATCTAGTTATGATATAATATAAATGGAATCCATTTCAATCTTATATAACTAACTTAAAAAATATTCTTTGATTTAATAGTAAAAACAAATATCATTTTACATGTCTTTCAATATCATTCTTATTCTTAAGTTGTGAGTTTACGATAATAGTAAGGACTTTGGTCTCTCTTTAAGAGATCCAAGGTTAAGATCTTACATAGTATATGGAGACTAAAAACCCCTTTTAAAAAACTTGTATAAACTCATTAAAATAATATCATTCTTATTATAAAAAATTTATATTAATTTAATATTATATAATGTTTCAATATTTTCCTATCAAGATCTAGTGCAATTATGGCTAAGCTTTAGTCGAAAGTAATTATGTAAGCAATTTTTAATATAAACTATGATAGATAATATATGGCTTTATTATTTATTTTGTTTTGTATTAATTTAATATTTATATAAATGATCAATATTTTACTATCAAGATCTAGTGCAATCGTGGCTGAGCTTTAGTCGAAAGTAATTTTGTAAACAACTTTTAAGATAAACTATGATAGATAATATATTGCTTTATTATTTCTCCTTTGCATGTGAAGATGTTTCAAAATCAAATATTTTCTAAGGATTATTAAATGACATGAGAGTAAGTAATTAAAACTGGATTTTATCCCCTTAAAATGACACCCATTATACTAATATAAAGTATCATAACTGATGTTGATAGAGCTCTAGAAGAGAAAACTAGGGCATCAGTTGGGTAGCCGAAGAGATTTCTGGTTACTGTGGATTTGAAGACAAGATTGCTGCCCCAGGAGGGCCCAATGGGGACACCTCCGGATCCTCTTCTAGAGAGACATAGTTCTTTTGCAGATTTGTTAAAGGATAAATCTCCATCAAATACTGAAGAAGCACAAAAAACTGCATTAAAAATGCTCTTTACGACTGCTGGAAATAGATCAACATCTCAACGAGTTAATGGATGCTTGCCATAGTCAGAATCAAGGCCAAATATTGTCATTGAGCAAAGGATGGTCGAAGAAATAGTTTTATATAGAGCCAATCATGATTTGATCTATAAATTCATGGGTATTCGCCCTACCCTAAATTTTTTGCATTCCTGGGTCCGAAAAAACTAGGAGCCTCTTGGTGAGTATTCTTTGTGGTTTATTAGCAATGGATATTTTATTGTTAGTTTTTCTTCACTTGCCGATAGAAATAGGGCTTTCGAATCAGAAAAGAGGAATCATGGTCCGACAGGATTATTTGTTCAACCCTGGAGAGTGGGATTTGATCCTCGAATTGAACCCACTGTTGTCCCGGTTTGGATCCATTTGTATGCACTTCCAATGGAGTTTTGGAGTGAGCAGGTATTGGAAATTATCGGTAATTCCCTTGGAAGACATTTGGGTGTTTCCAAAGACACAATAGAAGGAAACACAACTGTTTATGCAATATTATGTGTGGAAATGGATCTTAGCCAGCCTCTACCGGTAGAGGTGGAACTTGAACTTGCAGGACTATCTTGGATTCAACAACTGGATTATGAGGCATTGCCCTTCAGATGCAGAGTTTACCACAAATATGGGCATTTGGCCCGATCTTGCCCAAATAATATGAACATAAAAATGGAGGCTCCTCTAGGAATGTCAAATCTTCCTAAGGAGGGTAAGTCAACAATCAACAAAGAACCAACCAATATTTCTCAGGGTAAAGAAGCACAGGGAGATGGTTTTGAACAACCCAAAAGAAGGAGAAGGCAAAAGAAAAAATATGGTAAAGAGCAAACCCAACTCAAGCCCTCCAATAGGTATGAGATATTTAAGACACTAATGGACCAAGAAGAAGAACAATTCATGGAAGGAGTGGATGGGAATAATAAAAATAATAACAACCATGTTCAAGCTCCTCTTTCATCTCCCCCATCATAGAGCAGGTAATTGAGTACAGTGAGTTACCGTAGTCAGAGAGTGTAGGGGCATTGATAGTGCATAACCAAGAGCAACCAATAATTAAGGATGTCATCATGGGCATAGCAGAAAATAATAGAGAAATGCCAACTCTAGGGATAACTCAGGTGGAAAAGAGATAAAAAATAGCAGCTCTCAAGGAGTGGGTAGAAAATCAAATAAGGAATTGATAGCAGTTCAAGGAGACAAACTGATCACTGGAGGATCGGTGAGGCCAATAGATTTTTACTGCTCTCAAGGTAACCAATGATTATACAATCATGGAATGTTAGGGGTTTAAATAGTAGAACCCATCAATCTGTTGTTCGAAGACTCTTAGAAAAATGTAAAACATATTTTTTGCTTATCCAGGAGACAAAAATGTCATTGGATCTTATGTGTAAAATAGTTAACAGACTTTGGAGGGGTGTTGGTCATATGGAAGTGGCTGCCCAAGGGGCCTCAGGGGGATAGTTACTCTTTGGAACTCTCTTGAATGGACTACAATAGAACATATAGCTTGGAGGGGTGTTCTCACATCACATTTTAGAAATAATGTCATAATTGAACATGTTTTAATCACAAATTTTTATGGGGCTCAAAACCTAGATGGTCAGATGCATCAATGGAAAGTTGTGCATAACATGAGAGTCTCAAGGGAAGAGTTAGACTGGATTATTGTTGGGGATTTTAATGCTAAATTATCCTCTAGAGATCAGGAAGGGGGAACCCCAATTTTGGACCCAGGGGATCGACTTATGATTGCCCAAGTCCAGGCATTACACTTGGTGGATATTAAATGCCCTGGAACCAACTATACTTGGACTAATAAGAGGAGGGAGCCACATAGCAGGAAGGTGAAGTTAGACCATTTTTTGGTTTCAGAGGAGGCATTTGTAAAATGGAATATAAAATTTCAGATTTTGGAGGGTCCAGTTTCAGATCACTTTCCCATTTTGTTGGAAGGAGGGATCAAGACAGTGCAGCATCACAAACCATTTAAATTTGAAAACTTTTGGTTACAAAAAGAGGAACTTCGAAAGAAAATTCCATAGTGGTGGGAAGAAGGTCACCCAACATATGGGACAACAATGTTTAGATTCCACAAACAACTTCATTATGTCAAAGATCAACTGAAATAATGGAGGTGAGCTAACAAGATAGACTTCCAGGTCCAAAGAGCTCCATTGGTGGCCAGATGGGATGAGGTTCAAAAACACTTTAGGGAAGGAACAATTATAGAGCAGCTCAAAGAAGAGGATGATGCATTGCGTAAAGCGGTTGAGGACATTGACAACCAAGAGGAGACCTACTGGAAATAGAGAGCAAGAACCACTTGGTTATTAGAAGGTGATAAAAATACCAAATTTTTCCATCGGACTGCTTGTGCTAGGAGACATATGAACAACATGGAAGCTCTTCAATATGAGAATGGACACTCCTTTGATACAATTCTAGGTATGCATTTCCATTCAATGGATTATTTTTCTAAACTATTTAAGGAAAGTATGGTGCAAGATGAAGAGGCTCAAAAAGAAGTTATTGTTGTCATACCCTCTGTTATCTCTGAAGAAGAAAATTAGGCCCTACTTAAACCCATTGATAGAGAGGAACTGAAGAATGTAGTCTTTGGAATGAGCACCAAAAAAACACCAGGTCCAGATGGCTTTCCAATTGAGTTTTTTAGGCCTTCTGGGATAACTTGGAGGAGGATGTAATGGTTGTTATAGAGGAGTCCAAAGGTAGTAAAATAATGCTTAAAGCATTAAATCATACTTTCATTACCTTAATTCCAAAATGGGAGGAGGGGGTACATATTTCAGATTATAGACCTATTGCCTTATGCAATGTCATATATAAAATAATCACAAAGGTAATGGTTGAGTGGCTAAAACCTCTTCTACATAGCATTATCTCCTCAGAGCAAGGGGGTTTTGTAGAGGGTAGGCAGATCTTGGATGGTGTGGTTCTAGCTCAGGAGGCAATCCATTCAATGCAAACATCTGGTAATAGAGGAATGTTCATAAAATTAGATATGTCAAAGGCTTATGATAGGGTGGAGTGGAGCTTCTTGTCAAAGATGATGGCAGCCTTTGGTTTCTCTCAGGATTGGATAGAATGGGTCATGAGTTGTGTTTCTACTCTGACATACTCAGTGTTAATCAAGGGTCTTCCCTCACAACCGTTTGGAGCTACTCGAGGCCTTCATCAAGGAGATCCTTGCTCTCCCTATATTTTTCTCATATTGGCTGAAGGATTGGGTAGACTCATCTTGAGGAGAAGACAACAAGGTTTGCTAATAGGTATCAAGGTGGGTGAGGAAGTTTTGACTCACCTACAGTTTGTGGATGACACAGGATTGGTGGGAGTGGCTAGCTTTAGGGAAGCAAGAATGATTAGAGATACACTTAATGTCTACCTTAGGGCTACAAACCAAGTCATCAATGATAAAAAATCCAAAGTGGTCTTTTTCAATCTTGATCAAAGGCTTCAGGATAGAATTTTAGAGATCTTGGGATTCACAAGGACTTCTCTCCCAGTGGTATACTTGGGGGTCCCTTTGCATTTTAAAAAACTAAAAATAGATATCTGGAGGAATATTTTGGACTGTATCAAGGACATAATTAATCATTGGTCTCACAAATGGTTAAGCTATGGGGGTAGATTAACTTTTTTATAGTCAATCATTCAGGCCATGCCAATTTATAAATTTTCTATCCTTGTTGCCCCACATACCATATGGAAAGAGTTGGACAAGATGGCTAGAAAATTTTTATGGGAAGGAGTAAAAGGAGAGAGGAAATGGGCCTTAGTAGGTTGGGAGAAAGTAAGCCAACCCAAGGTAAAAGGAGGTTTGGGACTGAGAAGATCAAAGTTAAATAATAAAGCTTTGGCTGGAAAGCTTTATTGGAGGTGGATTTCCCAACCAACTTCTTTATTTAGTAGAATCTTAACTAGTAAATATTTGGGATAGGTAAACCCAAATGAGGTGGGTCATTTCCCTTTGGATGGTAATGGATCCTTAGTGTGGTAGGCTCTCAAGTTAGGATCTCAGGTAGTAAAATATGGATTATTTTGGAAAGTGGGGAGAGGGGAGAAGGCACGATTTTGGATAGATTCATGGGATCAATACCCACCTATCATTGTTGAATTTCCTGAACTACAACCAATAAAAATAGCCATAGAAACTAGGGGGTGGGTCCAAATTGAAATTTATTTCAACACTAGTCAGCTGGGGGATTATAAGTTTAAGTAGTTTAAGAAGTTGGATGAGTGGCCAATTTCAATCCCTCCGGATTTGACACCCATCATGACTAAAATCTTGGCAGAAATATTTCTCATAGGTAGATATGAGGAGGATGAATTAGCTTGGGGCTATGGGAGCCTTGGTGTCTACATAGTGAAGGATGGATATGATAAGATCCTTCTAGAGCCTCCTCCTCATACATATCAGGTTGAGGATTGGAGAAATATTTGGCAGTCCAAGGGTTGGCCGAAAGTAAACTTTTTTGCCTGGCAGTTCATGCATAATGGAATTCTTACTTTTGATAATCTCATATGTAGGGGAATCATTGGTCCATATCAATGTGTTTTATGCTACAAGAGTGAGGAAACAACTGATCACTTGATGTTTGAGTGCCCATTCACGCGCCAGATCTGGGAGAGATGGTTTTTATATTATAAAATTCAAGTTAATGGTGATTTGAATCGGATTAATATTTGGGAAATATGGAAGAGGGGTAGATTTAAATCTAAAGCTCTTTGTATTGGTTGGGAGCTTGGATTAAACTTCATTTGGTGGCAAGTGTGGTTGGAGAGAAATGCCAAAATTTTTAGAGAAACTTTTTCTTCTTTAGATGGAGTTTGGCAGGTCATTTGGAGCAAAGTCACAGAAACTGTGGTAGTCTATGCTAAAGAGGAAACTCAGGTTGTTATTGGGGCAATGGAGAAGGAAGTTGAAGTGCAAGAGGGATAGGACAGAGCTAGTTGGAAACCACCCCTAGAAGGTTGGATTAAAATTAATACTGATGGAGCTGCAAAAGGCAATCCGGGTAGAGCTGGAATTGGAGTGGTTTGTCGAAATCATGTTGGAACAGTGCTCTATTGGGAACTGCAAGGCTTGGGAAGAGCCACAAACAATGAAGCAGAAGCCTTAGCTATCAAATCTGCTTCTATTTGGGCAGTAAAACAAGGTCACAGGAGGATAATCCTAGAATCAGATTCTCAAATAATGGTTGGAGCTCTAGATTGCATGAGGAACTTTGCTTTGAAAACATGGAGGTTGAGGATTCTTGTCACTCAAATTAAGGAATTATGGAGGGAATTAGATGATGTGATTCCAGTTTATGTGAGTAGAGATCTAAATAAAGTGGTAGACTTCTTGGCTAAGATGGGTACTGAGAAGGAGGTAGGGGTTCAGTGGCACAGTGACATGGCTATTGAGGATGAGATGATTAGGCAGGTTGGTGAGCAAATCCAGTGCTTAGCTAATTTGGATAACCATTCTAGAAATATTGTTTAGGAGATTTGTGCTTCAATGTAGATCTTCTTTTATAGTTGTAAACAGGTGAACAATCATTGTAGAAATATGGTTTAAGAGATTTGGCTCCAATGCAAATCTTCTTTTACTATTGTAAACATGTGTTCTCTTTGGCTAAGGCTGGGAAAAGTCTCATCCCAACTTGTAAATGATCTTTGTTTTAATACAAGTTTTTTCAAATTATTTTTCAAAAAAATTTGGATTTTATATGTATAATTATTTATCACAATAAGATCTATATACTATTGTAATAGCATGGTAATAAATTGATATAAGTAGTTAAAAAAACATAATAGATCTATCTCAATTTTTAGATTTTTTTTTAATATAAATATAAACTAAGTATTATGCTTTAAATTATTGACCACATACATATTGAAATGACATTTCAACATGTTTTCTCCGATAATGTTCTTTAATATTATATTCTTTGGGCATAAAAACAAAGTTATATGTAGCATTGGAATCAAGTAACTTAGATTATATTTTTGGTAATAGATGACCTTCCTAAATAGTATATAATTATTTCTTTAAAATTGAATATAATAAAAATAATATTTATTAAAGCATAATAAAAACCATGATAAGATAAAAATAAGGAATAATGATTAAATAGTATAATTATTATTCTTATAATTTATTTATCGTATCTTTAATAACATGGATAAAGCTTCAACAATTAAAGAAGACCTGATTTTAGGTTAGTTCATCTTTAAAATTCATAATTGTTAGTTCTTTATTTGTGACAAAGAGTAAAAAAATGGATTAAAATTCATAATTGTTAGGTCTTTATTTGTGACAAAAGAGTAAAAAAAATGGAATAAACTAAGTGTTTATTTAATATAATATCTCCTTTGCAATAGTGTTTCAACATTGAATATTTCATATATTCTCTAAATTATTTATCAATTGGTCTATTAATTGTAATAATATGAAATATTATTTTATAGTTTTTGTGAGAGCCTTTGTTTCATGGAATAATTCATACAATACAATAGTTGGTTTACTTACATGACTATGACATGATGGGAATTAACTCATCAACTTTAAAAGGAACCAAGGATTTATAATAGTGTGAAACATAAGATTGTGCATGAGATGAAGTATTATTACTCCTTTGTATTAAGTTTGAAATTCTTATTTTTAAAGGTATTTATGTTAAGCTTATTTCCATTGTTAGACTTATAGTACTATTGAACCGAAGAATTATCATGATTTCTAATTGAGATTTTCACCTCCAATTCAAGTTTCAAAAAAGTTGGAAGGGATTGCCAGTGGCTTCTCCCAACCTTTAGATTTAGGTTGGCTCATAGTCCTTGCAAAAAACTCCTACGCTAATCTAAACTAGTTTGCATTAAAGTAAAGAGTGGAAAGTAATATGCAAAAAAGTAAAGTGTGGAAATAAAATGCATGAAATTTTAAGGGTGTGAGATATTTAAGAAAATATGATATTAAATAATAGCAAGGAAAGTGTATGATCAATCAATGCATGAGAATTCCAATAGCATCAATGTCCACCTGTTCATTAGACTATGAAATCAATAAGTGAATGACAATATGAGCTAGAAGGATCATACCACAATATTGTGCACTTAACAAACCGAAAGGGCAATGCCAATGATGGAATGCCTAAGGACTTGTAAATTTATTATAGTCTCATGAGGACAAAGCACAATGTAGGTTTTACAAAGTGTAGCTATAAATTCTCATGCCCAAATATGATTATAATTAAGGTCGTAGGCCCCTATTTATAGTAAAAGTTTACCCTTGAGTTACTTGGGGCAAGAAACAATTAGTAAAAGTAAAAATTTTAGGGTAATTTTAACCAAACATTACATTCCTTCAATTATGCCTCTATCAGGCTTAGAAGGCTTCTAAAATTATATAGTGTGTCACTACATGCCAAATACCACTTTCTAAAATATTTACCTCAGGATATTACCTTTATTTACTTTTGTGATTTTTCGAATGGTTCACTCTAGTTTAACAAGGAAATCACTCATATTTTACAAGTGAATTTCTTGTATTTACAAGTAGATCAACACCATTTATTGAGTGAATTACACCTTTTCAAGTAACAAATTTCTACTTGGAACCAATCAATTGATTTTTGCAAGCACATAAGTCCCTATCCATAATCAAATTTTGAGAATTTTAGGATACCTCTGCTATATGATTTTCTTTGTCACATTCTCCTTCAAAATTTGTATAATTTTACAAGGTAATGTTGAGGTACTACATTTACAGTTATTTCATGGGGTGAAAATTTTGATTAGCATAAGATCCTAGATCTTGCCTTTATCTTTGGGTATGAAGTCTACAAAATTGAGACCTTCATGGAAAAATTATAAAAATTGTTGGTTCTCTTTACTTGGTCCTCTATGACAGCAATCCCACCAACTTCTACCACCTAGTTTTATCTAGCAACTATACTAATACAAAGTCTTCTACCTCCCCTATCAAGTCTTCAGAATGATTTCTTAATATTTCTTCCTATTTAGCAACTAGCTCTTGCAGCTTGGCATATATTGGTTTTACCCTCTCAAAAAAATTAATTTCATCCCCTTGCTCAACTTGACTTTCTTCCTCCTCAAGAATAACACTTATGATGTCATCATCCAATATGTCCTTCTATTTATAAAAAATACCAGACATCCCTACAATAATCAACCCTTGGATCTCCTTATCAATATTTTGAAATTGGGTTCTCAAAGATGCCAAGTTATATTTGCAAGTTGGAAGGTTCCTATGGATGTCTGAGATCTTCCTCATTTTCCTAACTAGGTCCTTGAAATTTATCCCTTATTCTTGTTCCTATTTTATCATCATTGAAGAAGGAGTTTGAGGACCTCCTGATATTCACCCCTTGTATATAGTTGTTCTAAATGTTTTATGGTTTTATTGACTTCTTCTAGGCTTTGTACTATGAAAGAGGTTACAAAAGTACTCATAGGAATTCTTAATTTTTTTCTTGATCTTCTCCAAGAGGGACTTGACCTTTGAATGGCCTAAGACATGTTTGGGTCTGTAGTTGCTTCTATTGGCTTTGAGGTTGTCAACTCCATAATTTTTTGGTACTTAGCATCCAACTTCTCTTAGAGTTACCTTTTCTCTTCTATTAGCTGTTGCACAAGGTCTTCAAGGTCTTGTTTGATTTTCTTAACTTTAGTAAGCCAATATTTAAGCTCCTCAACTTGATTCTTCATTTGATCTATCTCAAAATAATCTTTATTAAGTCACTCATTTTATTGTTGGAGTTAATCCCTCAATACCTTCCATTGAGACACTTTTACCTAAAGCTCTCCATTCTCTATTTGTGTTACTTTATACCCAATTGCGAGACAAAAAAATTTTATAATTGCACCAAGTGTGAGTTGATTTACCATTTGGAACATTTGGCATGGGTCCATATTATCTACATATAGCTTAGATACTTGAGTAGTCAAGTCAATAGTAGTTGTTTCTGTCTTGGAGAGATCAATTTTTGTGGCCTTGATTATGTATACTTTATTCTCCTTTTTAATAGTTTCAAATATATAAGCACCAAATCCTTGGAGGTCATTTTTCTGAGTCTTTTGTATTCTCTTGTCCATCTCTTCTCTTTAGTGAAAAATAAATCAAATGCCTTGATGATATCTATTTCTCAATATTTCCATGTGAAGGCCAAGCCTAACCTACTAGTCATGCTATTTTGTAGGGGATATCCTACAAACTCAGATTCTTGGGCTAAGGTGATGGGCATCATTACTTGTAGGAGGAGTTGCATTTCTTACAATGGTCGACATGTCAGATATGTGGAAGTGGATGATAGAGTGACCAAGGAAAATTATGTAGTGATGATGGGGAATGTTATAGAAATGGAGTGGGTGGGGTGTGATACCAAATTTACTAAGGTGTCAATAAGAGGTAACATAGTTGGTGATGGCAAAGTTGATGGAGGTGATGTGGTAAGGGATTAGTGATTACAAGGTGGTAATTTGGATAGTGGAATATGAGAAGGATATAATGGGGGTGGTCCCAACCATGATTAGGACCGTTAGGGGTAGGGTTCCCCTTGGAGAACCATATGTTGCACTAGTGGATGGTGAGAGAAGTGCAACAAAAGAATGGAAACAAAGAGAAGTATGAATAGAAGAAGATATGAAGAGAGAAAGGGAGAAATAGATGGCATAATGGATGTGGATATAGATGCAATAATGGCCACTTGACTAGTTGTTCCCAACTTGGAAGGAGAGACTCCTTAAGTGATTCTCCTCCTAGAGTTGAGTTGTTTGTTGTTGCTTTTGCTACTCTATATTTGCTTCTACTTCCCCAAACATAGATCCATATATGTCAAAATCCTTTTTACCCCTTGATAGTCATTTCTAAATTATCCACTACAAGGGTATTTAATGTAGTAGAATTGGTAATATATAGTATTTTTTTCCTATTATGTTTGTGATTTTAAGGGGTTAAGGCATTGACTACTACTTCACTAATTAATTTATCCCTCCTCATGCTCTTTGAATGCCTTGTATCCCAAATTGTAGAGAAATCAGCATCAAATGACCATATCTAGTAGACATGGTGATCATGTCCATCTCATACTCATCCTCTACCATGCAAGAATTTTTTAGTCTATGTATCCAAGTTTCTTGAGCACCCCCAACCTCTACTAATTTACCTTGATGTTGAGGTTGAATTCATCCTTCTTCTTTGTGTATAAGGCATCCCTCTTTAGTGGGTTAGCATACCAATTATAAATCTTATCTTCATATCTAGACTCACTTTCCATAGAGGCAAGGGTTGTTTCTTCATCTAGGTTGACCTCTTGTTGTACATTGTACCTCTTCTCATGGACAAAGAAGATATCTAACTTCTTATCTCATAGTGTTTGCTTGAAGACTCCCTTTGGGTTATATGAGAAATAATGGTTTAACTATTCTAGAACTATTTCTCTTAATTATGTCTCTACCACTAAGTGGAACCCACATAAATTTGAAGTAATATTAATTATTGACTCTTTAAGTGGGTAGAAGGTGGTTTTCTTCTATCTCTTGAAGTGCTTCAAGTCCACATTAATCAAGTTTTCACACATATTCCAAGTTGAACATGTATTTGGACACACATATAGGAAACTCAAAGAGAATGGTTGTGAAGCCATAGGGGTAGGTGAATGATTTGGTCCTTCCCAAATAGAAATATCTACTTGGTCATTTCCCATAACTTAGTAGTTATCATTTCTTAGCTAACAATATTAGAATCTTCCCCTTGAACCTCTCCAAAATGACCTTGTACACTTTATTATAGAAGTAATAGGAATTATTTCTTGCTTCTCGACATGATATGTCCATGAGCTCCATAATTAATAGAGGTTATCTATCAACTCCTACTTGGTCTAGCTAGTGTATCGCCCAAATTTTTTGCACCCTTACCTTCGGGCTAAAGGATCCGTGCCCTGGAAGGGGGATGCGAGAAGGATGGGACAATACCTCGGATGGAGAGGCCCTTTGAAGGTCGCGCCTCTCGAGGGAGGGGTATAAGGGTGAATTTTTGATGGATGGTGGGGTTCACCAGGAAACTTTGAGTGGCAGTTTCCATGCCTAGGTTGAGAATGGGTTTGATGTGTTCATTTTATATTCAATCATTCATATTCCTAGGTTGGCCAAAATGAATCTAAGCTATTCTATATGAAATTTTGGGTTTATATGCAGACAACAAACATGAATGAATCTTAAATACAGAGACTATGTGAAATGGAAAGTAATACACCTAATTCCTGATGTCTGGTGTAGATTCTGAAGCTTGTAGGAGTCCAGATCATCCCGGATATGATAGGATCATCTGTAATTGTACAGAATCATCCCAAATCATAGGCGATCATCTGAGATCAGACAAGATCATCGACGACCTGACGAATTCGTCAGACAAATTCATCAGAAACCTGCAATCATGGAAACAGACACCAAAAACCAAAAATGCAATTGCAAGAATGATGCAAAATGATAGAAATAATAGTATAGATGCTTAAATAATGAATCTAGATAGCAGATCAAATGGGATGCATTGTTTTAATAACTCATTTTAAGTTTTATCATGCAAATATGCTAAATGAGGTGAACTCCAGGATGCAGAATAGAAATAAATCGATCTAATGCATAATTAAATACGAGAGAAAGGTAGAAAATGCAAACTCAGGGCTCTGGTTGCCCCCAATCTAGACTACAGTAGAAATCATCTACAATCGTACGAGATCATCGCCGATCTCGTCAGGATCGTCCGAAATCGTGTTGGATCGCCTGTGACGATCCGAGCTTCCTCCGACTGAAACACAGTAAAATCCTACAATAAAACCTGCAAATACAAATGCAAATGATAGGGGCGAGGATGTTCTAATACAACACAAAACTAGAGTTGCAGGGAAATGATCAGCCAGGGGGATAAACTGGGAAAATCCCAAGTTTATATAGGATTAGGGGGAGGTTAGGAGGTTGGGGATCATCCCAATCTGGGAGATCTCCAACGTAGGAATCTCCAACCGCACAGACACGCTTCTGCCCGAGTTGGAGAGGTTGTTGAAACAGAAGCTAATTATGAAAATTTGGTTTTGGGATGAAATCATCTGGACGTTCTGTCCTAGATGAATTCGTCCGATCTGGGATGATATCGTCAGATCGGTGACGATATCGTCCAACGGTCAAAACAAATTCTAAAAATGGCATGAAAAATGAGGTGAGCGGTTAACGGGCGGTTTCGGGGTTAAAATTCAAATTTTTGATCTTTTTACTGATGGTTTAACTGTGCCAATTTTAGGGTGCTACATTTTGCCCCCTCTTTAGCAAATTTTTTGAAGAAAATGTGTTAAAGACGAGTTCTTCATGCTTTACGAGAAAGCAAAAATTTATTCAATTTTTTAGACGACGATTCTAGGTCGAATCGTACAACTGCTTGCTATGGTGCCCCCTCCGAGTTTTTACCCAAATCGAACGTTTGAGGTAAAGACGCGAAAAAGCAAAATTTAAAAAAAATGTTGTTTTTAAATAAAATTAAGAAAAATAGGGTAAAACCCTAATTCATTTTTACTGTTCACTTTCACTGTTTCAGAGCTCTACAGGCGAAATGGTGGAAACAACACACAGATCGACAGAGGTCCGACGCGGGTTGCGGGTAAGGTTCTAAACTTGATACATTATGTTTTTAACTTGATTTGTTTAATTTTTTAATTGAATTTTGATTGTTTTTGGGCGTCGCGGCCATTTTTAGGCCGTCGACGACCGCGGGACGAAATCGTCCCAATTCTATCGAAATCGTCCCTAGATCGCCGATTTCGTTCGAGGACGAAATCGAAGAAATAGGGGCGATCCCGTCCAATAAGGGGCGATTCCCAAATTGACGAATCGGAGATGATTTCATCCTATTAAGGATGATTTTGCTAAATTTGGTACGATATCGTCCAATAATGGGCGATATCATTTTTTTTATGAAATGAAATTAATTTTAATCGATTTTAAAGATTATGTACTAATGATTATTTGTTTTTTTATTGTTTGTTTTGTAGAGGGGGTTACTAAAGAGTCAGGAATGGAAATACGAGGGGCTCAGAGATGATGTAGCCATGCTCGATCAGGCTGAGCGAGACAGGCTAGCGGAGGTTGGATTGCAGCATGTGGTAGAGATGCCACAAATTCCTACGGACATGGGGCTACTAACGGCCCTAGCAGAGAGATGGTATCCGGGATCATCCTGCTTCTAGCTACCGACAAGGGAGATGGCTCCCACTCTAGAGGATGTATGGAGGATCTTGAGGATCCCCATACATGGGCGATTTATGACTCCTTTGGCCAATCAGGGCCATGCTATGATGCGACTGTGCATGGATCCGAGCTTCACCCTGGAGAAGGGCGGAGTGAACATCGAGGCATTGAGGCAGATGCCTGGGGCATCTCGATTGACCCAAGTTTTGGTAGGGGTGGTGGGTGGCCTACTTCTATGCCACCAGAGTGGATGCAGGTTACCATGGCTCCTCTTAGATGTGGTCTACGACATGAGAGACCATGGCTATAGGTTTTCTTGGGGTAGTTTTGTACTATGTCGCTTGTATAGGATCCTCTACGGGGTCGTATACAAGGGAGGTCGATGTCTGGTACTGACATCGCTACTATAGGTTTGGTGCTGGGAGCACATTGCGGTACGAAGGCCGGTAGGGCTTCCACTGATAGGGGTTGACCGAGAGAGACCCCGGGTTTTCTATTGGTGGCTCCAAAGAGGGTCACAGTGGTGGATAGATCTGTCGATGTCTCGAAGGTTGCTAGATGACCTCATCCTAGATCAGATCACCTAGAGGCCATGGAGAGAGCATCCAGGGTGGGGAGAGGATGGACAGGAGCTGGCTCACATCAGGCGAGTCTACTGGTTGAGGATGGAGCGGGGAGAGGTAGAGCTCCATCGCTACGACCAAGTTTTGAGGCAGTTCGGTCTACAGTAGGGGATCCCTTCTCTCAGGGATTACGAGTACTCTCGGACTATCTAGGATAACACTACACTGAGTGGGGCTCTAGACATGCAGCGGTTCTAGAGTCAGGATGTTGACGATGCCCCCATTCAGCTAGTGGATGGGGATGATGCTGGGGTGGCAGACGGATATGATGCTTGGTATGCAGGCATCCACCCTCCTCGGATGATGAGGGCATAGGGTCCGATGCATGCTATTGTGCAATGGATGGGGAGGCGGTGCCAGGCTGCCATCGATGCAATGAGGAGTCACGGAGGGAGGGATCAACGATGGCCTCCTCAGGAGAGATGTCGGAGAGTGCCACAGGCTCCGGAGAGACCATAGCAGCCAGAGAGGAGGGAGGAGGGGCTCCCTTCTCAGTAGAGGGAGAGGCCACCATCGCCCGATAAGGGCAAGGGTATCAAGGTGGGGGAGAGCAGTGAGATGGTGGCTCTCCGAGTGGAGAATGCCCACTTACGAGCTCAGGTGCAGACGCTACAGGATGAGGCTACACGACTCAGGGCTCGGAGCGGAGGGGCGAGCATGCGGGAGTTGGCATGGGCTATTGCTCAGACCACGTTCTATCAGGGAGCATACTTCCAGCTGGTTCCAGAGGGCTAGAGGTTACAGCTGCCAACCGACATTGCAGAGCCGGTCAGGATGGGGTCATCGAGGACATCCTCATGATCGACGTCGAGGACCCGCGACACAGGATGGACTCCGATGGGACCACCTCCTCCACCTCAGGGCGGGAGAGGAGATGAGGCTGAGAGCTCGAGGGCTTCTCGAGACTAGCTGCATATTGACTGTAGACTTGTATAGTTTTGAGAGGATTGAGTATGCCAGGGTATAGATTGTGGCATACCAATCCATTTTGATATGATGTACATATATTTCTTGATATATATATATATATATATATATATATATTATTCTTTTTGTGATATGACTTGTGCATATGTTGTATGATGCTTTAATATTTTAATTGTTGATTGATTATTCATGTAATTATGTCGTTGGAAATATTATAATTTTATGTCATGCCATAAAATTTAAATGAAATAATCTGATGTAAACAAATTGGTTGTTGTGGTGTGATTTAATGAAAAAAATAAAGTGACTTCTAACAATAATTTCAAAGGACATTGTCGTTGTTACATGACCATTTCATGGAGTCACCGCTCGCTAGGTCATTAAGCTAATCCCAGTAGAGAAATATTGCTAAAAGTAAAAGGGTGCTTAAGAGACTTTCTTAAGACTTTTGTGTTGTGATGATGAAAAATGATGATGGTGATGATGATTTGTTTTCAGATGTCCATGAAAATATTATGCATGAAATATTAAAAATATGATTTTTGCTAGGCATAAAATTCCTAAGTGTGATAGAAATTTGAACAATTGCCTAGGAATTATACCATCGTCGCAAAACTGAATGTTGACATAATAACATGAAATAGAAAAGGTTTTCGTTCTTTTTAAAGCATAATTGTGTAACATAATGATTTAAGCCATATGCTTTTATGGATTAAATAAATGGAAAATAAAGTTAAAATGATGATTTGCGCTAGGCATAGAATTTTTAGGGATAGACTTATACCATCATCGCGAAATGCAAAGAAGAAATTGATATAATAGTTTTATTGCATAATTGATTTTTGAGTTTAAGATAAACATAAAATATAAGATGAGGACTTGCACTAGGCATAAAATTCCAATTTAGGTTTAGGAACTATACCATCGTTGCGAAAGTCGAAAATATATAAACGTGACTTTATAGATGTTCTCAAGTGAGAAAATCAAATTATTCCAGAAGATATGCATAAATATTTTAAATTATCTCAAAGACAAAATTTAGATTTATAAGGAACCCCATGTGCATATGTGAGTTCATTACCGATCTGGATCTATCATAATGATACAAAATCTCTCAAATACAAATGTGTGTGCAATTGTATTGTTCATTTACCGATTTTGAGCAAGATAATTTGATACAAGTAATTTGAATTAACCAAATGAGTGTTCGTTGACCATGATTTATATGCATATAACCGTACCAAACTACTATGTAAGTCGGGTCATCAAGAGCTAGCTGATCCATGAGCGGACATAGGTCTGTACAAAAGAAGGTCGCTAATGTAACAGACATATCACCACGCTAGGAGTTACCCAAGGCCAAGCGGGTTGGGCACAAACCACCTGTTATGGGGCTTACCTCACAGTTTTTGAATAATTGAGGATTCCAGGGATTCAAGCTCATTCACCCTTCTTTTCTTTTCAAAGGGTAGGGGAAGGGATTTTATTGCTTTTTCCTTTTTCTTTTCTTTTCTCTTTCTTTTTTTTTGTATTTTTGCTTGATACTGAGATAATGCTGAAATATTGTTGAGATGGTACAAAATGCTACTGAAATAATGCTTCTTTTTCTCATGATTTTTTTTCTTGATTTTCTTTTTCTTTTTCTTCCTATACTAGGGATACTTGCTCGGATTGGCTGTAGAGCAAGGGATTTTTATTCTAGGCAAGGGTGAGCTTGTCCTTTTGTCAATTCTCAAAGATTCTAGACCATGTGCATGATAGGATAGCAGGGGAAACTTTTCGCTCAAAAGACCACTTCTACTATGTAGCATCGTTTTGAATTTGCAATGAAATCATTTTAATGTGAAAAGGTATACTTGGTTCAAGTAAATAACAAGATCAGTTCTCTATGCTCAAAACTTTATTTAATTCAACTGTGGACTTTGATATAAGAGAGATTAATAATCATACCAAAAAGGATCAAGATATTAATTCATGTGAGTGTGAAAGTGAGGGATTCCAAATAAATGCTAATTTATCCAAATAACTGAAAATATAACTGCAATACTTCAAGAATTGACAGGTGCAAAAATAAAAGATGTTTGTGAAGATTTTGATTAATTTGATTTTTTTTAGATTTTGATTTTGATTTATGAATTGAGAGAATACATAATATGACTATTTTTGAAAATTTTATATGAATTTACTAAAATGAGACAAGATGTACAATATATACAGTGATGAAATTACCAGAATTATGCGTAATAGCGCTTAAGATGCATAATGTTCATAGGTTCTTTAAGATCTTTACCATCTAAGGTAGCTAATCTGTATGCTCCCGATCCAAATTTAGCAGTGATGATATATGGCCCAAGCCAGTTAGGTTCAAATTTACCTTTAAGGTCTTTAGTTGCATTAGTATTTTTTTTATTTTCTTTTAAGACGAGGTCATCGATCTCAAAGGATCGATGATGAACTTTCTTAAGATATGCTCGTTTGAGCTTGTTCTGGTAGGCTCGAAGATGCTCCAAAGCATTGATGCGCTTCTCATCTAGGAGTTCCAGCTAACTAAATCTGCCAACATGATATTCATCTCCTACTTTAGTATCTTGAAGTAGCAGAGCCAAAGAAGGAACTTCTAATTCAAAGGGAAAAATAGCTTCAATGCCATAAACCAAAACAAAAGGTGAAGTGCCCGTGGGAGTACGAACGCTAGTTCGATAAGCCCACAAAGCAGGATATAATTGAATGTGCCAATCTCGGCCAGATTTATTGACCAGTATTTTGAGGATTTTAATTAATGTTTTATTAGATGCTTCGCTTGGCCATTACCCTGAGGATAATAGGGAGTGGACCAACGATGTTGAATTTTATATTTTTGACATAGTTTCTTTACATATTTATTTTTGAAACAAGTTCCATTATCCGAGATGAGATTTGCAGGAATTCCAAACCTACAAATAATTTGATTGAAAATAAATTTGGAAACTTGGGTTCCAATGCAAGAAGCTAAGGGCATAGCTTCAACCCACTTCGTAAAATACTCGATGGTGGTTATAATGAATTTGTGTCCATCAGATGATACAGGGTTGATTTTTCCAATAATGTCTAAGCCCCATTTTGAAAAGGGCCAAGGAGATGAAATAGCCTGTAGTTCTTGTGCAGGCGCATGGACAAGGTCAGCATGTTTCTGGCACTTGTCGCAATGGTGCACGTAATCATGTGCATCATTCTCCATGGTAGGCCAAAAATATCCTATCCTAAGGAGCTTCTTAGCAATGGCACTACCACTAAAGTGTCCCCCACAAGATCCATCATGGGCTTCACTCAAAGCTGATCTAGACTCTTCTAGATTCAAACATCTCAGTAGGATACCTTCAAAAGATCTCCTATATAAGGTATTGCCAATTATGACGAAGCGACTTGCTCGTCTACGCAATAACCGACATTGGTTTCTATCAAAACCTTTAGGGAAGGTCCCATTTTGAAGAAAATTGAGGATATCAATGTACCAAAGTTTAGGAGTAGTTTCATTGATTAGAAACACGTCCAAAGGTTCCAAGCATGATTTAATTGAAGCGGGTTCCTGGAGTCAATGAATAATGATGGTAGCATATTCGTCATCTAACTCCAAGGGTAAAAGAGATGCAGTTGCGGCCATGGCGTCAGCCGCACGATTGCTAGTTCGAGGAATAGCTTCCAAGGTAACTTGATCAAATAAAGATATTAATTGCAATACATATGCTTTATATGGGCGCAATTTATCATCTCTGGTCTGATAAACATCATTAATTTGATTTATAACAAGTTGAGAATCACCAAAAACTAATAGATTTTTAATTTTTAGTGCCATGGCAGCTCGTAATCCAAGGATTAGAGCCTCATATTCAGCAGTGTTATTAGTACAAGCAAACGTTAATTTAAAGGATAGAGGTATGAGGTGTTTCTATGGAGATATTAAAATAATACCTGCACCAACCCCACTCATGCATCGGGCTCCGTCAAAGTATAAGGACCATTGCTCTGAATGATCTACCTCTAGTCTAAGGCATTCGTCAGGAAACTCAATGACGAGGGGATGGGTGGATTCTAAGGGTGCAACAGCTAATTGATCTGCTATGATTTGACCCTTAACAAACTTCTGTCCTATAAACATGAGTTCAAACTCGCTTAGCGCAAGAACCCACTTTGTTGTGTGACCAGATAAATAAGGTTGACTCATGAGATACCGCAAGGGATCGAATTTAGCAATAACGTATGTTTTCTGATTGAGCATATAATGGCATAGTTTTTGTGTAGAAAATACGATTGCTAGACATAACTTCTCTAATGCTGTGTAGCGGGTTTCATAACTAATTAATGTTCTACTAATGTAATAATTAGCACGCTCTTTCTTCTCATCATCAAGTTGAGCTAACATAGCCCCTAAAGCAAAATTTGAAGCAAAAATATACAAGATAAATGGGCGATCAGGTCTAGGTGGTGAAAGTACAGGTGGGTTAAGAAGGTATTGTTTGAGGAGTTCAAATGCTTCCTGACATTCATTGTCCCAATGGAAAGAGACATCCTTCTTAAGAAGCTTAAGAAAGGGTCCAGTTTTATCTGCCAGTTTATCGATGAAGCGACGGATGGCTTGAAGCTTACCTTGTAGACTTCGTAATTCAGATATATTTGTGGGTGCGGGCATATCAGTGATAGCCGCAATCTTGAGAGGGTCAATTTTGATGCCACGTAAAGAAACTATAACCCCCAATAATTTATCGGACTTAACTCCGAATATACATTTGGCTGGATTCAATCGGATAAGGTATTCCCTTAACCGATTAAATACTTTTCTCAAGTCATCTAAATGGTCATCTTCTTCAATAGAACGAGCTATAATGTCATCTACATAATCATGTAGTATATCATGCATCATATCATGAAAGATATAAGTCATGGCTCATTGATAGGTTGCACCTGCATTCTTTAAACCGAATGGCATCACTTTCCAACAAAAGGTCCCCCAAGGGGTAATAAAGGTTGTTTTAGCCTGATCTTCAGGAGCTATCCTGATCTGATTATAACCAGAAAATCCATCCATTAAGGATATCATTCCACTCCCAGCAGTAAAATCAATGATCTGATCCATGTTGGGAAGGGGAAAATCATCTTTAGGGCATGCAACATTAATATCTCTAAAGTCTATACAAACCCTAACCTTAGTAGCTTCTTTCTTAGTTATTGGAACTACATTCGAGATCCATTCAGCATAATCAATGGCTTGTATAAAAATAACATTCAGGAGTTTTTCTAACTCTCCTTTGACCAATAAGGCCACTTTAGGATGCATTTTTCTAAGTTTCTGTTTAACAGGTTTAGCATCCGGATGGACTACTAGGTGATGCATGACTACAGAAGGGTCTAAACCTGGCATATCTTCATATGTCCAAGCAAAGACATCTTCATATTCTTTAAGAAATGCAATGTATTTATCCTATTTTTCTTGACTCAATTTTGATCCGATGTTGATTATGTGAGGGTTATCCTCGGTTCCAATGTTAATTTTTATGACATTTTCTACTTCCATGTGTAGATCTCTCTCAAAATTAGGTGGGGTGGGTGAGACGCCCAATTCCTATAATTCTTCCAAGGTTAGCTTGGATAATTCATCTTGAGGAGTCATGGCCTCAAGCTGGGTTATAGTAGGTATAGAGCCATCAAAATAAAATCCATTGTGTAATAATTCCTCAATGGAGACATCATGGAAGATATCTCCCTCCAACTCATCGTTGGATTCAGCGATCATCTCAGGATAAGCTATAGATAGCATATTACATGTGAATGGCTTATTCGTTAAACGCAAAACATCACGTTCATCTAAATAATCTTTGTAACATATAAGATGGTCATCATCCTCGAATGGATGACCCTTACTAGAAAATAGGCCCACACCACATCGGGCGGGCCATGGCTCTACCTCAAAAGGTTCTTTCATACCATTCTGGAAAGGTCCCAAACCTTTCCCTTTATATCCCAATTTAAGCATTATAGGTTTGGCTTTAGTATACTCATTAGTAAAATAACATCGAGGGAATTTCCCAGATAGAATTGGGGCGGGGGTTAGAGAATTTCTACACTAAGAGAAATAAGGAGACTACTTTTATGTAGAAGAATTCTCCTATATCAAAATTTATGGATCAAAACTACCATCAAAGGCACTACCTTTTCACTACCCAACTTCCATTGCCATCCTTGAAATCACTCGGTAGATGGCTGAAGAAGTAAAAATTAGATACCTGAGGAAGAAATGACTAGTAAGGTGGTTGCCCATTCCCTGTACAATGGGGCATTACACCTACCTTGGCCACTTTGCCCCATTGTGAGCCATTTGGAATATGGACACTATTGTTTCCCAGAGGTAACTTGGAGGGCCTACGACCTAGATGGCCACCACAGGAGAGAAGTTACTGGCAAGTTGGGCCTTATGGTAGTCACACAAAGTAGTGATGATTTTTGAGATGTGATGCAAGAGGCTTTCATAAATAATCAGATGCTAGACTTGATATGGAGGATGACCAAGGATCGGTGGCACTACAGTGGATTGGAGGTTGTCAAGGATTACAATGCTCAACTTAAGCTGCATCGAGGCTTGCTAGTGGACAATATGGCCCCGTTGGTCCTAGTAGCCCATCCTGAAGAATTTGAGGACCCCACTCTCCAAATAGCTCAACAATATTCTGACCTCTTTGAGGTCATGATGAAAATAGTTGACAAGCAAGCCCAGATCCCCTCCTCTTCCAGTTCCCCCATTGCCACTTCAAAAGGGAAGGAGTTTGCCATTGGCTCTTCTAAGTAGACCACCACCTCATTAGCACTGAATTTGATAAGTCCATGAGAGCAAGAACAATTGGCAATAATTCAGCGCTCATTGTATTTCGCCACCCTAGTGATAAATCAAGAGGAACGTCAAATAATACCAAGGGTAATAAAAAATATAGCACAAGCTGGAGGGCTATCTAATATTTTAAGGGGTTACGAAATGCAAATCCCCACCTCATCCCCAAATCATAAAAAGTCTAGGATCAAATCCTCAGTGCAAGAAGTGGAAAATTTTACAATGGCTAAGGTCACTGACACTTGCCAGTTCACATCCAATGAGGAAGATTAGATCCAGGATATAGAAGAACAAAGGTCTCCAAGTAAGGGGATAGTCAGGCACAGTGAGATAGTTGGACAAGAGACTACTGATACACCTATGGCCTCTTTTGAAATCCCCCTACCACCCAGCATTAAAGAGGCCACTATAGATACAAGCAAAGGAGTCATCCGGGCATATGTCGCACCCGTCCAGTTGATGAAATCACAAGTGGCTACTCAAGACTAGGTGGTCGAGGTAGTGGAAAGAGAAATTAAAGAATTGAAAGCCAAAGATATGGAAGTAGAGTCGTTACAACTCAAGTTCAAGAAGCTTCAGGCTGAAGTTGATAAACTGAAGATGCCCACTCCTTCCAATGCATATTCTAGGGTCCAACTCGGGTCGGAGAATGAGCTAAAATAGGAAATGAATGAGAAGATCCAACCCAAGATAACAGATTTGGAATCCATATTGATAGATATATATGCTGTCAAACGAGAAGTAGGTCTCATCTAGGACAACTTACAGCGTGGAAGGCAAAGGATAGATGCAATCATGCCGATCTAGAAGAGGTTTTAAGAGGACTACGTACCCATTTCTGGGCTAACAACCACTCTATCAGATTACTCCCTAAGCTTCTTTGCATAAGAATATATCAAGATATCCTTATTTATAAAAAATGAGAAAAATTGGTGCCATTGGGGCCAAGAGGTGGCAAAATTCGAGTATGAGGCCAATGATGAGCTGGCCGACTATAGTCTTTCCATTGAAGACTTTGGACAAGCCTCGATTATCAAAGATTTTGTTTTCCAAAAAATTCAATATTTTGATTTAGAGTCTGGTGACAGGTTGTCTAAGTGTTTCACGGCTTTAGTGGAGATGGTAGACCGCTTGTGCAAATGTACCAATAATAATGTGTAGTGGGCTAAGGATCGGATAGTTGAGGCCATGCAATATTTGAACCTACTCCTTTTCTCCTTGACATTTCACGACGAGGCTTGGGCATTCATTGACCAAGCTATTCAAAATCATAGGGCAGGAGTGGGGCCCACCATTGTCACAACACACACACCAGGAGGGCCACAGTCACCAGCACAAGGTAGTACCAGTGGAGGTGCACAGCCTCCACCTACATGAAGGAAACGTGGGATACGTGGTTTTTTTTCAATGCATTCCAGTTATGGGTACAACATGATTATTCCAACAAGATGGGCAGTTACAACAATCAAGTAGCCTATGCTATAAGAATAAGAAGACTGCTGCAGCATTTCTTTTATCGAACCTCTGAGAGAGAAAAGCTAAGTATAGATTAATCTATCATTTGAGTCATATTTTCTCGTGTATCTCCTTTATGTGTTTATTATCACCCTTATCTTGTCATTCACCAGGGATTGTCAAGGTGTGTTGTTTGTTGTGATTATTTCTTGTGGAAAACATTGGAGTTGAGAACTCTTACGTCACTGTAATCAAGACGGAAAGGAGATACCCCTTGTTTTAAACATTCAAACCAAGGGTTTATTGTAATCAAATGGCATATGAGGATCGAGCACTCTGTCGATCTGTTCTATGCACATCTTTTATTAATGAAAATATTAACTCTTCCCTTGGCATATTTTGTGTGATTGTCTCGTGTTATCTTGTTTATGTATTACTACAATCAGAATCCATAAATGATGCCTTCTCTCGCTAGTTAATTGTTTTAATTACATTACATCATTTGAATGAAGTAAAAAAAACTAGTTCCTATTTATGTTATCATTTCCAAGGTCATTTATCAGTTTGCTACGACTCTGTAATGGATAAGGCACCAGTCTAGATTTTATGAGCACTCACATTAATAGGTTCAGTCATCCAAAATTATCAAAACAACTAAATAACATTTTGTTTGGTATAGTGGACATGTGCATTATATATTAGAAGAACCCACCGTCTGGGGTTTCCTTACCTAACCTAGTCTGTCTTGAGATATCCAAAGTAATCTTGTCCTAGGTTAATTCTACCCCAGTCATATCCCTTATAAATAAAGGCACAGCTCTCGAGTTGGTAAATACTGCTATTAGTGACTCCATCACCCACAACTTGTTTATTCTTATATTGATTCTTGGATGTTTTCTCATCGTCTTTCTTTTTAAGTTGACCTCTCCTAATGAGAGCATCTTTCACTCTTCGAGCTAAGTCTATAGCCTGATCGAAGGTGGTCAAGGTAGCAGTTGATAATTCGTAAGATAGTTGCTCTTGCAAATTATTAATAAAGATGTCCAACATCTCCCTATAAGGCAACACAAAGTGTAATTTTCCTATCAGTTGTCTCCACCTAGCTAGGAAATCAGCAAAGCATTCGTCTTTGTCTTGTTTTAAGTTATACAAATATTTAATGGTCACATGTCTTTCGATATAGGCACTAAATTGATGAACAAAAGACTCGGAAGTTTCTTCGAAATTCCTCAAATAATTAGTGGGTAATTGATAATACCACTCTAATGCCATTCCTCCCAAGATTTTTGGGAATATTTTTAGTAATAACAAGTCATCATGTGATATATCATGACATGCTATCCTAAACATACGAATATGCTCTATGGGATATTTTGTTCCTTTATAAATGGGCAAGACAGGCATAGTAAAATGTTTAGGATACGACTGTGCTACAACTATAGGATCTAAAGGCTGACTACACATCTCTCGATAATTGTATGAGGGTCGGTAGGGATCTATCTGGTCCATGCGGGAAACTAACTATTTCACCATGGTTTCAATATTATTAGTTTGTCCACCGTATTGGTTCGGTGGGACATAGGTATGGGATTTATGAGTGTATGATGGTGTGGCATAAGGATTAGATGCTATATTGCTATTATGCAAAGTGTTGGTAGGAAGAGTATTATGAAGGGGATTTGTAATAGTATTATGTTGTATCCCGGATTGTTGGTAATTGGTGTTTGGTTTTGTTTTGGGTTTTTGTTGATTTGAGGTACGTTGCTCAATAGCTTGGCAAAATAGAGTGGTAAATGATGGTTTATTTTGTGCAAGAATGACCCTAGGCTTGTTAACAGGCACTTTAGGTGGTTGAGTAACCTGTTTTTGTTGCATGTTCCGAATCGCAGCTACTATATCCAAATTGGATGGTCCAGCTTGATCACTCTCTTGTTCAATAAAGGACAAGGGATTAGTGCATGTGTGAAATACGTCTTCTAGGGTTGCTTGAGTGTCACTAATTCTATCCTTGTCCATATGGACTGCTCTATTAAAAACACCAATATTTGTGTTAATGAACTTCCAAAATTGTTCCATGTTTTCAAAAGTGATAGCTCCTCCTAGAGACATTTTAGGGGATGAGGATCCTTCCTCTCTATTAATTTCTTCTTGTTCATTTGCTATAGCAAGCTCTTCTTCTTGTTGTTCTAGGATTTCTTCTTCCTGAACTTGGTCCTCAGGAGGGACATTTTGGTCAATTAATGGTCTTCCTAACCACTATTCTTCTTCTTCGATTTATTTTCCATTCCTAAGTCTAGGCATTGTGCTAAACTTAGGTTTTAGAATATATATATATATATATATATATATATATATATATATATATATATATATATATATATATGCGATAGGGTTGAGAGGTATATATTTTAACTATATACCTACTATAATACTTTAAAAAGGAAATGTTTTGTTGTTTTATTTTTTTGTTATTTTTTTGTTTTATATTATTATTTCACAAGTATAAAAATAACAAACAGCATGCTAGTTGGAAATAACAATAGTAAAAAGAATGACTTAGTTTTCTATAAATAGTTTATGGATATCGTTGATAGGATCAAATTCATCAGGAGTCATGAAATGCTCCTCTTCAAATTGGAAGTGGTTTTTCATGAACTTGACAAAGTGTGCTATGGTAATATGATATACTTCAGATTCTGACTTGTAAAAATAAATTTCATGGCAATACTCTTGATACAACATAGCTCTAGGAACTCTATTCCATATTTTTCTATCCGTAAGAATGACTTCTTGATCCTCTATACGAGATAGAAACTTATGTACTACAACTGTGTTCTCAAGGTATTCCTCAAAGGTATGCAATTCTGAAGACACAAGTGCTCTTTTATCTGCTAACCACCTATGGAAAGCTCTCTGAAGTTCATGGTACAAAGTCACCTGATCGGGATCCTGGATTCTATCTAGGACAAACCTCTTAATTTGCCTAAGTTCTACAGATCTAGATTCAATAATACCTAATCTCCTATCAAGTTCATCCCACAAAGGTTGGACTCTATTTGTTTGAGGTACTCTAAGCACGAAAGTAATCTCTATGGTCGTTAATTGATTTTCAACATTTATGGTGACAGCTCGTCTTCTATTATAATCTACCATCTAAATATGATATGCAATTTTAACAGTTGTCTAATGATTCTAGATGTTCTTAATAATGTATATATATATTTTTTTTTTTCAAAAGGTGTTTTAGTTTCACGTCGGGTTCACCAAAATGTATTGCCCAAATTTTTTGCACCCTTACCTTCGGGCTAAAGGATCCGTGCCCTAGAAGGGGGATGCGATAAGGATGGGACAATACCTCGAACGGAGAGGCCCTTTGAAGGTCATGCCTCTCGGGGGAGGGGTATAAGGATGAATTTTTTATGGATGGTGGGGTTCACCAGGAAACTTTGAGTGGCGGTTTCTGCGCCTAGGTTGAGAATGGGTTTGATGTGTTCATTTTATATTCAATCATTCATATTCCTAGGTTGGAAAAAATGAATCTAGGCTATTCTATATGAAATTTTGGGTTTATATGTAGACAACAAACATGAATGAATGTTAAATACAGAGACTATGTGAAATGGAAAGTAATACACCTGATTCCTGATGTCTAGTGTAGATTCTGAAGCTTGTAGGAGTCCAGATCATCTTGGATATGACAGGATCATCTGTAATTGTATAGAATCATCCCAAATCATAGGCAATCATCTGAGATCAAACAAGATCGTCGGTGACCTAACGAATTCGTCAGAAACTTGCAATCATGGAAATAGACACCAAAAACCAAAAATGCAATTGCAAGAATGATGCAAAATGATAGAAATAAAAGTATAGATGCTTAAATAATGAATCTAGATGGCAGATCAAATGGGATGCATTTTTTTAATAACTCATTTTAATTTTTATCATACAAATATGCTAAATGAGGTGAACTCCAAGATGCAGAACAGAAATAAATCGATCTAATGCATAATTAAATATGACAGAAAGGTAGAAAATGCAAACTCAGGGCTCTGGTTGCCCCCAATCTGGACTGCAGTCAAAATCATCTGCAATCGTACGAGATCATCGCCGATCTCATCAGGATCGTCCGAAATCATGTTGGATCGCCTACGATGATCCGAGCTTCCTTCGGTTGAAACACAGTAAAATCCTACAATAAAACCTGCAAATACAAATTCAAATGATAGGGGCAAGGATGTTCTAATATAGCACAAAACTAGAGTTGCAGGGAAATGATCAGCCAGGGGGATAAACTAGGAAAATCCTAAGTTTATATAGGATTAGGGGGAGGTTAGGAGGTTGGGGATCATCCCAATCTAGGAGATCTCCAACATAGGAATATCCAACCGCACAGACACGCTTCTGCCCGAGTTGGAGAGGTTGTTGAAACAGAAGCTAATTATGAAATTTTGGTTTTGGGACGAAATCGTTTGGACGTTCTATCCCAGACAAATTCATCTGATCTGGGACGATATCGTCAGATCGGCGATGATATCGTCCAATGGTCAAAACAAATTCTAAAAATGGCACAAAAAATGAGGTGAGCGGTTAACGGGCGGTTTCGGGGTTAAAATTCAAATTTTTGATCTTTATACTGATGGTTTAACTGCGCCAATTTTAGGGTGCTACAACTAGAAAGTGGAAAATCATATTTTCTTTTGGTATAAGATTATCCAGACTAAGTAGGAGGTGTAGTTAAACTTTCTCTCATTGAAAACCTTTAGTTGATTGTTCATCTGATTGAAAATGTATTTGGCATCAATCATTTGGGAGTGGCTCCAAATATGTCTATACATTGTGCAATAGGGTTATTTTTTCTTCATAGATAATTTTGGTTACTCCTATACCCCAAGATTGTGACTATCCCTAACATTACCATCCAAACATTTTCTTTGAATTGGCTTAACTCTAGTAGGATACTAAAGCTGGATGGGAAGTTTGGCTTCTCTAAGGAGTCAGGAAATGTTGTTAGTAAGTGTTGTACTGTTTATAATAAAAATCATTTTGTGTCTTTGGGCTACAATAATTCCACATAGCTGGTTCATCAAAGGCTTCAACATATTCCTTATAACTCCTTGCCTTGTTTAGAAGGTGTCCTCAATCCATTGAGGGGCCTAAAACTTCTCTTGGTAAGGTTATACTTTTTTGCCACTGCTTCTACAAACTTTGGGCAACAAATCTTGACTTGGAGCACCAGATTCATTACTAACCCTAAAGTCCATATTTTGTTGATGCTCTAGGAGTCGATTTGGTGCCCTATGTTGAATATTTGAAGTGTCACCTTTCTTACTTACCTAGTTGTATGAGTATATTTCCCTCCTCTACCCTCTGATATGAGTCATCATAATACTTCTATGGTCTCTTTGGGGTTGGGTATCCTTGGATCTTCCTCTTTTCCCTTTTCTCTCTCTACACTTGTCTCCTTAATGGTCCAGTTTCCTTCAATGTGATGGTAATAGGTGAAAGTTGAATAGTGGTGGGTGGAGTGGCAATGATGGAAGGTGATAAGACTAGTTGTGCTTTGGAAAATGAAGAGTCAGTGGATGTGGAAGTGGTTTCCATGATAATAAATGAGTGAAAATATAGATAATATGGTGGAAAACTAGAAAAATGGACAAATTTGATTGTTTTAGGGGAGAAGTCATATGTTTTCAAAAGCAAAACAATTCGTTTGCTTATGGATATTTGTAGGAGTTGAGTTATTTACTTGATATAAGGGTTCTTGTGGGAAGGAATAATTCACTTATAGATTGCAAGTGACTTGCTTGTTAAATTTAATCAATAACTCAGTTTTATATAGAGAAAATTTGAAGGTTTTGGCGAAAAAAGTGTTTAGCTTGAAGGGGATCTAGTTTGATAGTCAAGTGACTCACTTGGACCTTTTAAGTGAATAACACCTAAGAGGGGATCTAAGTGAGTTTAAATAAATGAATGGCATGTAGTTTGAATACTTTGAGGTTTGAAGGACACATGTGACTCAACAGATAATAGAAACAACTGAGTCAAGTGAGTCCTAGGTGTGTCATGGACTTCAAATGATAGACCATGTAGTGTCAAGGGGATTTTATAGCCCCTAGGCCATATAAGATGCATTTGGAATTACCCAAACTCCATTTGAACTGCATGGGTGGGATTTCAACCCAAAACAAACAATCCCCTCACATGGTTCGTACACTTGAGGCCCTTTTGACAAGTGCATCTCTTGCTAATTCCAAGAGATGTGATCATTCCATTTTTCTACAAATATATTAAGAAAAAAATTGGTGGTCACGTCACTATGACATACTAATTAGGGTAAGAAGAGGAGATTTTTGAGGAAATTGAGAAACCAAATAAAACAAGACTTGTAGTAGTAATAGGAGAAAGAATTTTTGTCAAACTAATAATCGCTACTATGTACATACATATTCTTTTGGTAATAGTTCTTATCACTAAATCAAGCAAATATGTCACTCCTTTACAAAATAAGTACCATTACTCTTTTTATGAAGGTGAGCTTATAGGCTAATTAACCCATAATCTTATCAATTTGGTAGGGCCTACTTCATAAGAAATAAACCTTCTGGTGTTCCCCTAGTTTTTCTCAATCCTCTTCTGATTGAATATAAAGTCTTCTTTATATTTTTCTTTTGTGGCTCCTTTATCAAACCAACTTTTGATTGCTTTTTGATGTTGCACAATTTTCTTGAAGGCCTTTTCTCAATATTCCTCTAGGGCTATTAGTGCATTTAACCTTGCTTGCATGGGTTTGACATTGGTATCTTTCAATTTAAGATGTGATTATTGTAGAAAATGGGACTCTAAATTAATTGGTAGCATAACCTCTTTTCCATAAACAAGCTTGTAAGGGGATGATGTAGTGGATAATTTTGGTGTCACTCTATCTTTCCATAATGTCTTACATATATTTGTATGCCAGTCCCTTGTGACTTTGAGATGGTCCTTTTCAATATTCTTGTGATGTTTTTTTTATTTGAATTGGGCAATACATTGCCCTAAGGATATTAATTGGATGATGTTTTGAGAAAGAATTTATATCTATGAAAAATTTTATCACCTTATTTCCTTCAAGTAGATGGCATTATTTATGACTATCATTGTAGATACTCCAAACTTGGTGATGATATCCTCAAGCAACTAAGCTACCATTTATTGACTAGTTGCTTTGGTAATTGGTTGGGACTACTTCAACCTATTTGGTGAAATAATTTTTAGGTATGAGGATCCATCCATGTCTTGCACTTGATAGTGGGTTGATTTTGCCTATGAAATATAGGCTCTATTGTTGAAAAGGTTTGGTCACAACGACCAATTTTAACGATATTGGAGATTTTTTTCTTCCCTAAACATGCAACATGATTTGTAATATTTGACATGCTAGGAGTACTCAACAAAAATGATGAGCCAATAGTATCTAGCTCTTAGGATATTATGAGTTTTTATGGATGTAGGGAAACGACCTTCTTTATTATGATATTTTCTTATTATTATCCTTGTCTATTTTCCTTCTATATAGCAAAGTAGGAAGCCATTGTATCCCTTTCTAGATAAGAAATCATCTAGCCAATGATAATGTGTTATTTTTGTCTAAATCAAGCCCTTCCCTTGGTTGTTAACCATTTTGGTACTTGTCTTGTAGCCATATATCTACACTTATCACTCATCCATCTAGTATCACCACTTATATCTACCTTCTCTATAGAGTGACTTGATCTTTGAAGATCATCCTAGTCAATATTTCACATAAGGATATCCCCCTGATTAGTTTGGTGATTTTTATTCTAATATTAAATTATTGAATTTTATTGATCCACCTATCCATCTTTTCTCCCAATTCACCAGGCAATACAATGGATCAGATATTAGGGTGTACTACAAATATTATAGTCTTTATTTATGACAGAAAATATTTAAACTTTTTGAGAGCCTTCATGATGGCTAAGGGTATATTTATATTTGTAGTTTTGAATGTATTAACTCATGAAAGAGATGGGATGTTCTTCATATTTTCATTATTTTGTGTTAAGACAACCACAATGCTTTCATTTGTACCAAATACATACAACCTAAAATCTTTAGAGAAGTCTATTTTCATCATGACTAGAGCCTTGGTAATGGTATCTTTAACATCTTGGAATATTTTTTTCTTTGTCAATCCAATTTAGGTGGGCATCCATTTTCAACATCTTGGTCATGGGCTTGACCATTTGTGAAAATTTGTAATAAACAATGATAAACTATATTTGACCCAAGAATGACTTGAGCCCTTTGACTGTCAAGGTAATGGTAGGTCTTGGATGGATTTTATTCAATTGTGATCTATGGCTAAACCTTATTTTGATACTTCACAATCTAGCAATTTACCTTCTTAGACATAAAAATAGATTTCGTAGGGTTAAGAGAGATACCAAATTCCTTATACCTCTAGAAGATTGAATCTAGATGGTTTATATGCTTACTCCTAACTTTAGATAATACCATTAAATATTTAAGATATATGAGAATTGTATCACCTGCAAGCCCAACAAAAATTATGTTCATGGCCCTTTGAAATTTTACCCCTACATTTGATAGTTCAAATGACATTTTTTTGTATGCAAAGGTTCCCCACTTTGTGGTGAAAGTTATTTTATGTTGATCTTCGTATTTAATCCAAATCTAGTTGTATCCTAAGAAACCATAAAGGAGAGGTAACATTTGTGATCTAGTTACCTTTTGCAAAATTTAATCAATGGGAGGTAGGGGATAATGGTATTTTAAAGAGGCTTGATTTAAGTTTTTAAATTCAACACAGAGCCTTATATCCCTATTTTTCTTGCATACTAGAACCAAACTGGTAACCCAAGTGGAGTGCTTGATTGGGAATATAATTTAAGCCTATAAAATTTTCTATAATTATTTATTCATCATGACTTCTATCTTTGGGTTCACTGGTCTCTATTTCTATCTAAAAGGTTTAGCATAAGGATCTAATTTTATATTAAACCCTATAATTTTCTAGTCATAGTCTTTAAGATCTTTGTATGACTAGGCAATAATGTATCCATACTTATCATAAATATATTTAAAAAATTCCTTTTATTATTTAGTCTTTTCAATTAGTAGATTATTCCCTTTAGCTATCTCAACTGGATCATATGAAGAAGATTTTACTTTAACTCATTTTCTTGTACTATCATCAGGGTTAAATATATTTTCTAGGGTGATTAGACCCTTGGGTAACTGGTTTGATTTTATTTATATGACTCCATATTTGATGTCATTCCCATACTTATTATTCTCTTCAGTGTATTAAGCATCCTTAATTAGGAATTATATGATTTTATCATCATCATTGAAGACCTTCTAATGATCAGAATTATAAAATACTATTGGTCTAAATACTACCTCTAATTTTTTAGTCTTATCCCACATATCATTGGTGGGATTGAATTAGGCTGCCATTCTTGCCAACTCATTTGCTTTTGTGTCCAATTAGTCTTATCAAAACTTTCCAGCAAATCCTAGACTCAATATTTTTAAGATTCAAGTGTTTGTTCCTTGTGGCACTTTGGGAATTGACTTAATTTACAATTAGTTTAGTCATTATATATTCTTAAGTTCTTGATTCCCATATTTTCAATTTTTCTTAAACCAGTATAAAGTGTCTCATACTCCATCACATTATTGATACAATTAAAAAATAACTTGTAGGTATAATGAGTCTGCACATCTTGTGAGTAATTAAACTAAGCATTAGCACCTACTTTATTTCTTATTCTAGCACCATTAAAATACATAGTCCACATCTTATTTGTCCCTCAACTTGTTAGGGATAGAATATTAAAGGTGTTTCAAAGATGATATGGTTTCCTAATTTAGTTTCTTTGTATTAAACCTTGGGGTTCCCATTATCTTGCAATACACCAATTATCATGTCAACCTCCAAGTCCTAATCATCTTCATGCTAAAATATTAAAGTACACTTTACCTAATTTAATATTCATTATTGCTTTTTAGGGTTAGAGTTAGGGTTTTCTTTCTAAAAATCTTAATCTCTTCCAAACCCTAATCTCTCCATATATGTACTCATTTATTAATAATATTAAAAATCACTTTTGGTTCTAACATTATGCATGGGCTGATTGTAGTGGAGGCAGTAGCTACAGTGACTATGGTGGTGATCATAGTAGCATTGGGGTAAATAATATGAACGGATGAATTTCACATGAAAAAATTAAAATGCATTCCTAAGGTTGGAAACCTGGCCAATCAGAACATTGTATTCAAAACCTCAACTCTAAAAAGCAATAATGAATATAAAATTAGGCAAAGTGCACTTTAATATTTTAACAAACAGAGCAATTTTTTTGAAGGTGATATCACATCTATTTTGAGGACCAATTAATGCTTTCATAATCGGTGCTACAATGGTAATTCTAGTTTCTTAGCATCATATCAGTTTCAATCCGCTTTTCCTATCTCAATAGCAGATGCAGAAAAAAATATTGAAGGGCAACAGTGGATTATGGTGTGCACCCTTCAAGACCTGGAAAAGGATATACGACTTCAACATTATGCATGGGCTGATTGTAGTGGAGGTAGAAACTACAATGACTATGGTGGTAGTCACAGTAGCGATGGGGTAAAGAAGACGAACATATGAGGTTCACATGCAAAAATAAAAATGCAGTCCTAAGGTTGGAAACCTGGCCAATCGAGTCACATGGAGTAAACCCTAGATTCTTACCTAATTATATTGTGCTACATGGCATCATATTGGCCTCATGATGGACATCTCCGACATCCAACTAAATTATAACCCCTGAAAGATTTGTATTCGCAAAATTTGGCTTACGTTGATGCATGTTATTTTGGCGAGAGGGCATGATTTTTATTTCTTTTATTTTTCCTTCAGGTCTTTTATCCCACATATAACATGGTTAGGCACATTTGGTGCTTTAAGTGGGGGTGACCCCCTATGTTAATCGACCACCAATGATGGTGGTCAAGGAGAATTGGCCGCTTTACTACTTCTACCACATGGTAGTAAGTTATGATATTTGATGGCACGTATATTGTTGAGGAGGTTGACTTGGTCAGTTTGACCATAGTTGGTGGTTGACATTGAATTCATGGGGGCAATTGATTTTGTCCACCCCCAATATAAAAGAATAATCCTGAGAAAAAAAAAATTTTTAATATTATAATGATCTAGTAGCCTCCTTTTTTTGGCTCCTTGAGAGATCGTTTGTTTTTCTCACTTTTGGAGGCTTTGTTTTGCATCGAAGATAGTTGTGTTTATAGTTGTTGGAAATATTTTTTTGAGCTGGACACAATGGGGATGTTCATTTTCGGTTTTAAGGCTGTTACATATGCTTTTTTGGACCTCAAAGTTTTTTTTGTATATGTAGTGCATTATCGATTGAACTTGAAACTTCATCAATCCACTTTTATCATCAGAGACTATTTTTGGAAGTAGAATTTCTTCATGACCATGACCTTCTTGAGATTCCATCATGATTTTAGGTACTCCTAAAAATAGGAGGTATTATTTTTTTATCATGGGAATCTATCGGGTACTCCAATTTGGGAGTTGTCGTTGTCTCTTCATAAGACCATGGCTCTTTTTTGATGTGATCATGAATATCACATGGGTACTCCTACAATTGGAGTTGTCTTTGCCTTTAGTGGCTTATCTCTCAGTGGATTAGTGATTTTTAGCTTGGCTCATCAGCAAGATTTCCAACATCATGATGCAAGTGAACCTTGTACCTAGTCATCTTATTTATAGCACTTGACGAATGCAATGACTGGTTATCCATGCATTTCGGTAGGATAAGGAGGTTACCATAAGGACACTTTTGATATTTTGGGCAAAACCACATCAAGATTTCAACATAATTTTTTTTGGCTATTTTAGCACAACATTTTGGATGGCTCACACTATTGTATAAAGGTGCATTTTTGGCATAGACTAACACCTTCTAGATGAGATTCATCATTAAGGGGGGATATTAGAATATGAATGAGTATTTTCTACTTAGGAAAGTGCACATTAAAGGGGATGTTAAAATATTAAAGTGCACTTTGCCTAATTTAATATTCATTATTGAATCTCAGACCTCGTCGGACTAAACGCTTATCCCTTTCCTGGTGCTTTCAACGGCATAAAAGGTTTAAAATGATTGTGGCATGGTGGTTATAGGTACGGATTGCGTGAAGATCTATGTGGTGGCTTCTGGTGCGGACAGCGTAGAATACTATGGCAGCCATAAAAAATCTAAACAGCCTGCCCGGATTCGTGGCGGCTACCAATTCCACCATGTAAATTCAAAAAATATATATTCTTTATTGTTTCTTAGGGTTAGGATTTTTCTTTTTAGGGTTAGATTTAGGGTTTTCTTTCTAAAAACCCTAATCTCTTCCAAACCCTAATATCTCCCTATATGTACTCATTTATGAATAATATTAAAAATCACTTTTGGTTCTAACACTTCAAGATATTCATTGTCTTCTACAAAATCTTGTAGCTCATTCTAGTTTACTATACTTTCATCATCAATATTGTGTAAAAGGTAGTTGTAATGAGGTTTATTTTCAATCCTAATTAACTTATTGTCCTTAGGCACCTTCATATGAGTATATTCTATCATTAGGTAACCATATCCTAACAACTTATGCATCTACACTTAGGATAGCAACATACTCAAGTATGGAGGTAGGTCCACGACTATCTCTTCCTATACAACTATAAAATATGGATGTTTAGATATAGTTATGACTAGGTCTTTGAGAACCCCAATTTCATTGACCCTTGTGCCATCAATTTAGATCAAGTTTCTTATTATCTTCATTTAATGAAGACCCTTTTATTTTCAAATAACTTTAGACATAATTGTGACTACTACATTGAAATCAACTACACAAATTTTGACTATATAATTTTCAATCTTGAGTATCATAAAATGGGGGTGGTTTTAGAATATTTGGTTTTGGGGTATTTTGTATATTTAAAACTTTGACTTGGATGTTTTTGTATGCTTTTCCATAAAATTATGTTGTTCTATTATATTAGTCAGAGTGGATTCTAATTGCTTATCCCAAGCATATCTCTATTCTTACTCTTTGATAAGTTCCTAAAGTAAGTCCCATTGTCTTAATAGGGATAATGCTTATAGCATACTAACCTTATTTTGCATTCTTTTCATGTGTTCTATGATGTTGAATCTAAACTTCATAGAGGTGCCCTCACTTTGTGTTGTGATTATAAAATTACTTTATAGTTGTAGCTTACCCTTCGCTTGTGAAAGAAGTGTTTTAGTTGCCTTTTGTATTTCATCTAAAGATAACCTATTATGTTATTGCATTCATTTTTTGATGTATATATTAGTCACTTATCTATATCTTTTATCTATTATAGATTCTTTCCCTTTATTTATCCTCCTACCTATGTTGGTTTGTGTCTCTCCCTTCCCCTTCTAAGGTATACCAATGGCATACTTTCCATGTTCTCTTTCTCCTTATAATTACCTTATTGTGTTATGATAGGCCTTTTATCCTTCAATTGCAAAGGTGACCTTCCTCTTCTAAGTATCATTGTACCTTTCCTATTTTTATCTTATTTTTTAACTAGTTTTTTTCAGACTCCTTATTACTCCTAAACTCAACCCCTTGCTAATTAACACATATGGAACCATCTTCAAATTATAATTCTTCATTTATTTTTATAGTGATAAAATTTATTAGTATTGCATTATTATAATTGGGTAGGCAAGGCAATGATTGCAAAACTTGGGGTTGTGGGTAGATGGTCAGATTCATTATGGGGACCACTTGAACTATGATGGTAGCTTGGTGAGCCTAGCATTTCTAATTATATTAAATGGTTTATGAATATTTGATGGCTCCAATGCATTCTATGGGGTCATGCCTATCATTACAAGAAATACACCATGCATGCTTTACCTATGTGTTGGTGTTAACCATGTGATTGTCAATTTAATTAGCTCCTTGATTAGCACCTTACTAAGGCACCTGATCTTTTATGAGGTAAAAAGTCTTCTAGGGTTGTGTTGGTTGAAAATATGCCTAATGGAAAGGTTTGTGCACCTGTGAACCTCAACCAATATTGAGTGACCACATGGATAGAGGGTTAAAAGGATCAATCCCTAGAGAAGGACGGCTCCTGGTAAATCCTAGCTAACTACGATGAGGGAAAGGGGAGTTGAAAGAAAGCAAATGGAGCTCAAGCTAGAAATTAAATGGGAATATATTTGGCCACATCAAAACATATGCACAATACACTTAAACCTAATAGATAAATCAACCTTAATCTTGTTTAGCATATATCATGCCCAATTGAAAGTAAATTATAGAGCTATCTACTGAAATGCATGAAATCCAGATTGTAAAATTAGAGTACATCCACTCAACTAGCTTTAGAAAAAATAAACATTCAACATTGACACATTCAAGTGCTTTAGTGAAGATCAAAATATTATACACTTGTATTTCTCAGATAGTAAAATATTTACATATGAGTTGTAATGGCCAAAGAGCCAACCCCTTGGAATGACCTACATTCCAGTATATATAGCCTTTATAAAAAACTATGTTTAGATGTATTAATGATGGTAGGTGGGGAAAGCAACAACATAAGAGAAATGATAATCTTGTAGATCTCTTCGAATTTTTTGAATACTGTTGTTGTCAATTATTGTCAAGTCCCTCTATATTTTCTAGCCAAAGGTGGTTGTTAGGAGGAAATATGTGGATCTGCATAGATCTGATCCTTCAATCATCCTAACTCGCCTAACAATTTTAATGGATCACAATCTCTTCCCACCTATACCTGAATAAATATGATCATTAATTACACGAATAAGCTCTTTGAAGTTGACTGTATTGATGAACCTATAGCTTACCCCATCATCCTTTGGATAGGTGTTTAACCCTCTAATGTCAGCCCCTGATTGCATATTCCTACAATTGATCTTGTTACTTCTTTCTTTTATAGGCTCCTCTATTATACCTAGAATGGGCGAGGATTTTGACATGGGCAGACTTTAGGAATCCATCCATTACCTACTGATAACCCAAAACCTTACCTAGAAAAATTTACTTCCCTCAAGGTGGGCTTTTGGGCTCATTACCATTAAATTGGAGCTAGCAAGTATTTGGAGCACATCAAAGGCTTGATGGATGCCCAATTTTCTGCTTGGTCATACTTAAGCACTTCTTGGCCACTTACGAGGTGGCATTCTGGGATTAGACCATGGTTCATCAATATGCCATTTCTCTACCCAATGCTTGCACTATGGATGAACCTATAAGATTCCATTTTTCTACCTGATATGATTATGGTAGGCTTTTGGGACCCACCTAAAGTCCATGCATGCTCAATTCTCTACCCGTTATAGCCCTTAGATGAATCTTAGGATTTTTGCTAGCAAGACCTTAGTAATCTCTCCAAGACCAATAAATTCACCTTGTGTTGGTTAGCAACAATCTTTTGGGATCTACTTGATGCCTTATAGTGACTCATTTCTCCACCTATTATGACACTTGGTCATTCTTCCATAGGATCAGGCTCTCATGTGTGTCTGAACTCCAAAGGCTCTCCTTCAACCTCCACCATTCAATACTCATAGGCCTAGCTCCAACACTTTACTTCTACACTATCCATCATCTTGATTAACAAAAAGGGATGAGTGGGTAAATGCATGTAAAATTTTACCCACTCTTCTAATGGCTCACAAGGGATTTTCACTTTGTGGAAACAAGAACCCAAATAGCCCTCTTTTTGCAAAAAGCACTTCCAAATAAGGAAGAAAATAAGAAAATGCATAGACAAAAGCAACTAGGTGAGGTTTTATGACAAAGAAGGGTGATGAGCGATGGGGTGGAAACAACACACACAACATGGCAGGACAAAATGGAAAAAATGACTAGAAGAAGGGCATAAGAAGAGAAGGGAATAAAAAAGGAGAAGGACCAGGAAACAAGAACAATAATACATAGAGGAAAAGGAGAGAAGGAAAGAGGCAACAATAGGAAGAAAACAAGAGTCACTAAATGGAGGAGTTAGTGACAACAAGCACACAAGGGATATGGAGGAAAGAAATAAAATGGAAGGCAACCTTGGGGTTATCCCATGAAAATGTCATGATGAATTTCCTATTCCATGAGACACCACCATAGACCACATTTCCATCAACATACTCGACTATAGCCTGAGGCTTCTTCAAGAATGGACAAAATTCTAAAGGTACTTGCCTACCTTGTTATAGCCTTTCTTCTTCATGCAATCTAGCAAGAACTTACTCAGCACATCATATCTCATCATGAAGACCCTCAATTGTGCTCTTAGACCCATCCTTCAACGAATCACCGCTGCATATGAGGCACTTTATATAGAGAAATTCTCCCAACTAACCATGACCTATGCACTGCTCATGAAAGATTTGGTTTGACATGGATAATATAGTAGTACATCCAAATCTCACCTTTTGGATGCCCTTTTGACCTTATGATTTCATACCTATGCTAGGGTGATATGTTATCTTGCTTGCACGAGTCTTAACATACTTTCTTTACGTGATAATGAATTTTTAGGAGCATTATCCATTGGGCTACATAGTCACACCATGAAACAAAAACAAAAAATAAACCAACAAACAATGAAAGAAGTGAGCATAAAAATGGGAGAAAGTGACTTAAAGGGAAGGTGCCACTTGGAAAATCCATTGTATTTTTTACTTTGAAGATTTAGACAATTTAGCTAGCTAGCAACAACTTGGTGGAATTAAACTCCCTGTAACCTTAGCTCAAGATTATTTCACCTACTATGCAGCCTTGTACATGCCATACTTTCTTATTTAATTGCCATCTATCTACACAAAATTATGGTGTGCTTCACACACCCAAGCCAAAGATCCTTTTGTAACCTATCAGATAAACTTGCAGTACCCTGACCAAATGGTACCAAACTTGAGTTGCTCTTCATCATTAACTTGGAATTGTCTACTATCAATATTAATTGCAATGAAGCTCCAACCAAATCTCATACCCAGCCTCAAAATCCTTGTACTTTGACCACCCATCATTTGTGCAAACATTACTCCTATCCTCTCGACGCATGCTTTGATAGTTGACCCTTCCTAGGGTAGATACCAATATCATACTATATTAGAATCAAATTACATTCTCAACCATACCTCATCCTTTGGAGAAATAATTATTGTCTCAGACATTATATAATTATCATAGTTATGTCCTCTTGGATCCCCTTGGATCTGGAGACTATCAATCGGGTTGTTGCAGATAAATCGAGTGGAGGATGAGTAGTATGATCTAATATGGAATGGCCATGATGCTACCTCTTCATTTGAAACTATCATATGCTTACACATGGGCTTTCAAGTAGGATCCATCCTTTACTAGTTGAGAGGCGAGCCTTATTGGGGAAGCAAAACCACATGAGTTTATCCTCCCATCATTATGGTTTGTGTAGGTATGTTCAAGATCTTATTGTTCACCTACTAATGCATAGGAGAAGTTTCTAAGCATTCATTCTTTCACCTCTCATATCCTTGTAGAGAATTACAGGCAATCATGTTGTCCATCCCGAGGAATGAAAAAGCATTTTTTTTGCATGGGCCAGGAACTTGATCTCCTCCCCATCCTTTTTCTTTGTATGGTAGCACCCCCTAGTCTAGAACGACCCCCATACTTGTGGTTGGATACACATAGAATTATTGCATAGGAAATTCCCAATCATTAACCTCTTCATTTACACCTATCGAGAGCTCCTTTTTTATGCTTTTAACCTCTTCAACTAGCCATAGTATGTTCATACTCAATTATTTTTGTGTTTTTTTCACATTCCTATGGGAATAAGAAGGAGAATCATCTAACATAGCTTGACATTGATCGAGCACAAATCTTATAGACAATAAGCAATATAGTGACGATGAAAAGGGAAAAAGAGGTTGGGAAACCTCCTTGGGGGAAATATTTCCTAATTGGATTAACATACTTTTAGCTTGAGATACCTCCTTGAAGATTTACAAGAATCCCTTCTCTCCTGACTACTGAATGAGGAGGCTTATACCAAGATCAACAGCACAGATATAGTATAGGTACGCTTGAGTAGGCAATGGTATGACTTCATGGGGTACCCTTCTCCATATTCTTATAAAATAGATAATAAAGTCAGTATGATTTCAGAAAGGGGTCGCTTGATGAATAGAACTGGGTAAGCAATAGGAAGGGATCTGCAAAATTATCAAATTTATCAATGAGTACCTCTACCAAATCTACCCATGTGCAAATGCTTTTGTTTTTGAGATATTTGTACCACAAAAGTACCTTCCCTTTGAGATAAAATGCTAGGAGCCTTAACATCTTATATTTTAATGTAATATTATGAATTATGGATAGGGTAGCCACATCCTAGAAGTGCTTTTATGTGATTTCTTCTATGCCATCGTAGCTCAAAAAACTCTTCAAGGTTACTGTTGGAGCCAAATTTTACTCAACTTTGAAACCCCCAAATTTAATTTTTTGGTTTCAATCAAACTGCTTATACTATTGGTCATTGCTTATAGTTGTTGTGGGTAATTCAATATTTCATTAGTTGGTTTGATTAAGTCTAATAGTAGCATTTTTAATAATGTGGGCTTCATGGTATAAATCAAATTTCCTCAAATGGTTAGGGAAGAATTTTTCAAATTAAAAATCTAAAGCCAAAGTCCGACCTTCATAAATCTTTTAATCTAAAGTCGGTTAAGTCATTCCACCCAAGTCTCATGATCCGAAAGGTCTAAGGTTAAAGCACATATTAATTAATTAAAACCTAAGGGGATGCACCCCACCAAGCTAACAATCGAGCACCTTAGATTTAATCCAAGGGTCGCGCTCAATCCAAAAAAATTGGATGGTAGCGCATTAATAAAATTGACCAAGGGATAAATCAAAAGTCAAGCCATGGTCAAGAAGTAAAAGATAGCACCTTAGGCTTAATCGGATGGTAGTGCATCATCATGAAAAAATATAATGGATGCGCATTCCAAAATAACCCGTACGATAAGTCAAATGGGTCTAAAAATTCTAACCCAAGGTTTTAAACGAGCAAGTTGTCTTCGATCTAATGGCAGCGCTTCATCGAGGAATAAATCCAACGGACGTGCACTCACTAAGATTTTGAAGGTTAAGTCATAGACTAATAATAGACATGATTAAATTCCTTGCACCTTTAACAATATCAACGGATGCACTGACCCCAAGATCAAATCGATGGCCACGCACTGTCCGAAGAGTCAAAAATTTAAATGCAAGACTTTATGGTCAAAGGTTTAGATTAAATAGTAAGTATGATAGATCGAACGATTGCACCAAACAAAGTATATATCGATGGTTGCGATTACTTCTATTAAAGAAAACTTTAAAAGTCAATATTAAAAATATGTGTCCCATTCGGTTAAATCATCGGGCTAGTTACCAAGATCGAACGGTTGCGCTCGATCGATTTTTAATCTAACGATGGCACACTAATTGAAGATGCATTAAAGAGTGTTAAGGCTCAAAAAAATTAATTAATGTTAATCATGTGATTAAAAAGGGTTTAATACATCGACTAATCCTCCCCCTTTTGCCTTAATTATGATTAATATTATACGTACTCGATTAAACTAACTTGCAGGTTGACTAGATCCAACGGTTGCGCTTGCCTCCACTCAAAATCCGATGGCCATGCTGAAACCATGAATGGTAAAATAAAAGGCTAAGGTAAAGATAAATATTAATTATGCTTAGCGAGGGTTTAATACATTGACTAATCCCCCCTTTTCGCCTTAAACATGATTAATAGAAAATCAAAAGTTTTTACATTGATTATATGGTGGGCATTTTATTGACAATCTAACGATGGTGCCCAAACTCATCCAAAAATTGATGGTCACGAAGGCTTGTAGTGGCGGAAAAGGATTGAAAGCTAAATGAAGACGTTTTAATGGTACACAAATTGGATGACAGCGCTCTTTTCTCCCCTAGATCCAACGGTGCGCATACGAAAAATCAACCAAAGGTTAATCTAAGCATTATTATTTCAAAAGGTTGATTAATTAAACCAAGGTACGTATAAGTGTTTCCCATTTATTAATAACCATGTGCATCTACATGATCCAACGGTCGTGCCTCACCATAGTATGATCTAACGGCGATCACAACAAAAAATGCACGTATCATATGTTACCATCAATTAATACGAGTTGCTAAGGTTTAAAATTAATGAAGATTAACATTGGATAATCATGATTAATTGAAGACCATAAAACACGTTATGTCAAGTGTTTATATGCATCTAGGTACATTAACTATCATACAGGTTTCATAACAACAACGGATGCGCTACACCCCAGATAAATCCAATGGTAGCGCACGATCCAAAGGTAAAACCAAATGTAAATCTAGAACAGACATCTGATTAATAAAATATTTAAACATTCTTAACAAGGGAATTAACACATTATTAGTCAATATCTTCATCTTTATTAAACAAATGAAAAGGTTCAAAGCATGCGTCTTTTGGCTATCTAACTTATAGGTTTTTAATTATTTAATAAAGCGGTACACTAAAGGTTGGTCGAGCGACCGAACGTGGTCAAAACTCTAAACCAATAGATACGAAGATATCAATAAAAATAAAATCATAATTTACTAACATCTTCAAAGATTTAGTACTCTTGCAGGTTTAAAAGTACCAAAAACCTCCATGATAAAACCTGTGAAAATCGTGAACCAAAAAAATTGGTAAAATCACCCACAAGAAAGATTCAAAGGACCAAGCCTCCAAAGAAAGGTGATTACTTCACAGAAATACGTACAACATTATCAAGGTAGGAATAAAATAAGTGACTCATTCATAGCAAGGTACACTAAAAGACATTATGAAAATCAATAGCCAAGATGGAGTCAAACTAGTACACACAAAAGCTATGAATCGAGAAGGATATTCATAGGAGAAAAGATTCGAAGAAATCAAAGAAAATCCTATGTATAGTACCTTGTTAAGAACAAAGAAAACCAAATAAAAGATAAATCTTGACGCTCAAGCATGCCACCAGATCGTGTATATCTCACAGGAATAATGGTGTACCACAAGATAATACTACAAAGCATAATCACTAGCTTATAAATAAGAGACTGTAGGGAAGAGCTAAGATCATCAGTAAATAGAAACAATGGAATACAAGTAATACAAATGTATTAAATTTTTGTTCTGCAAATACTTAAGGTAAAGGATGCATGTGAAGAAAATGTATGGTTTCGATTTTTAGAAAAAACTGTTCAATCCGTGCTTCGACGAAATATAGTTACCAGCGGAGCTCTTCGACGGAGTATAGTTATGGAAGCAAATTATAGATGTTTCTAGATTTTGTTTTCCATTCCCAACTTCTTCCTACTTACCACTACCCTCCTCCTCCTGGGTATTCCACCTTGACCATCCTGACATTTTTCCTATTATGTCACCCTCGCCCACTACCGCTTCTTATCATTTACCCGTAATTCTATCCATCAGACCCTCACCATCCTTACTTCTTCACTCTATGTAGTGATCAGTGCAACTCCATTTTTTTGCCATTGGCATGCCACCCCTTGTCTTCACCATTACGTCAATCCCCCCTCCGTCCTTCATCTAATATTCATGATAACATCCCAGTTGAGCGTTAGCGGCAAATAATAGTGACTAGGACAAACAGAACAAAGAAGAAAATTATAACGATGAATGCTTTTCTAGGGCCAACTAAGAGAGCAAAAAGGCCAAATTAAAATAACAAAGAGCTCCCTTTAGTCCAAAGAACCTTAACAATAAATTCAGAGCTGCACCAGCTAGAAAGCATATTTAATGAGTTCAATCAGATGATGCCAAGGGTACAACCATAATTCAACTAGAAATAATAGAATCAAGAACCAACAGCTATAAAAGGAGGCAAGCAGGTCTAGATTCTGCATCAAGCAATTAGAGAATAGCATTTTTGCTAAGAGGTATACTTGAGTGCCTAGTTAGTTGTGTTGTTGTATTTTCTTTGTGTCTATTTTCTTTTATTCATTCTTTCTTCCTCCCCTTGCTATGCAGGATTGTATGATAGGAAAGCGTTCAAGAAGCTGAGAATATTTCCAGTCTTATTGAGCCTAGGATTCAGAGATTCTTTTGTTACTATATTGGAACAAGGAGAGTTGGAGAGACCTGTTACATTATTTGAATAGAGTCCTCTTCATTGTATTGATGTATTTCTTTAAGAAAAACAAAGTTAAAAGGCATCCCACCCACTCTACATGTAATATTTTATGAAATCAATACAATTTTGGGTTTTATTCCTATCATTTCTTTGTCTCAGTATTGTGTGTATCTGTATAATGGGTTACATTATTTGAATGTATTATATACGTTTCTTTCATTGGTTAACTCTTGATTTTATTATGATATTCGAATGAGATTAAGAACGCCAATTTTCTTCTCCTCTTCTCTCTATTTTATATTAAAATTATTGTTAAATTGCTATAACAACCCAATGAATCTAGGCACCGGTCTACATAAGGCATAACAGTTGGTTATTTTCATGCTTGGTCATTTTAATAAAAATACTTATAGTTTAATATAAATCTGGAGCGTGCAAATTAGAAGCTTAATTAAAGAATTGTCACTGGGGTTTCTTTACCCGTTTTGTCATCTTCTTTAGCAATATTCGAGTTTAGTATAACATGAGGTAGGTTGACCAAAGCCTGTAATAGCTCGTTGGTTTCAAATGGATTCTTGTAGCGTGACAATTGATTTCCTACGGATGCAAGAATCAGTTCCAAAAAAAATTTTGCACCATTGTCGGGGAAGACTCTTAGAAATATTTGATTATCTTCTTTAAAGTTTTCTTCAACGATTAATTTTAATCAACGGACGACCAGTTAAAGTAAAGAACCAGCATTTTAATTTTCACTTTGTTAGAAGTTCTTTATTTTTCCTTTGTTCGTAGTTTATGTTTTCAAGTAAGTTTTTACGTTCTTGATTTTCTTGAAAATTTCTCGTTCTTGATTTTCTTTATTTTCCCCAAGAACCCACTCATGTGAGGATGAGAGATAATATCAAGCATTCTTGATAAGAGTATAGGATGTTCTTTCTTCACCCTAGTGTTGGCGACTCTACTGGGCGAACCCAAAAGAAAAATATAAAAAAATGATAGAATAGAACGTACTGGCGAACACCAGGAGAAGTGGTAAGGAGTTGTTTCCAGAACTCGAGAATCCAGAGGTATTTATATATACCTAGAAAACTCCACTTTTTAAGAATACAGTTTATAATAGTAGATTAAATTCTAATGGTAAAAGGTACGTGAATAAAATCCAGAATACTATTACTACTGATACTTGTGTAGATGAATGTTTAAAATTAGTAGTAGAAGATATATGTGATTATTCTCATTTAAAGGTAGATAATTCATCAATCTACGTTCAAACTACCCAGACTCATACCATCATAGGTACTACATCTATGAAATTAAATTCAATAGTAGTTATGGCTCAGGGTAATGTTCATTTGTGGAGAACTAACAGATATAGACCTTTTGTATTACCAATAAATTTAAATGCCTTACCCAGTAAAGCTCACAAATACCTCCCTAAGCTTTTAGGAAACAGTGCAATAACTGGAGAAGATCATATCAAAAGTTTCTTATATGCAATGGACAATATGGAAGTTGAACATGAAGATGTAGTATTAAGACTGTTTCTGTAGACTTTAGAAAAATATGCTAGAGAATGGTTTAATTCCCTTCCTAACAATGATGTCCCAAACTTCACCAAAATGGAAGAGGTGTTCCTAAATAAGTATGGTGAAAGGAAAAATGAACAATCATTGTTAACTTAGCTAGCCACTATGAAGAAGAAATAAAATGAGGTTGTTAATGATTTTAATAGAATATTCTCAAAAACAAGAAAAAAAATCCCTGCCAACCTTAGGCTTAGTGATATTCAGTCTATTTTTTTTTATAAGAATGCTTTTCAAGGAGAGTTTAACTATGAATTAAGGCAAGAACAAGCCACTACCATTTATGGTTGTATGGAAAAATTAATGGATATAGAAATAAATATGCTTGATAGTGGTAATATGAAGCCTTATTCTTTAGAGGTTAACATGCCTGAGAGAAAACCTAAGAGAGTGGTTTTTGATATACAAAGAAAAACCGAAATTGATCCTGTGGAGAATTTGACCAGTCAAATGATAGAAATGTTCAACAAAATGAGTAACAGGTTAGCAATAATTGAAAGAAATGGAAATAATGGTGAATCTTCACAGACAGAACAACCACATGTTGACAACCATCCCCCATTTAAGAAAAATTACAACAAGAATTTGGGAAACAACAATGTTTTTGAGGAAGGGAATAGGAATAGTGGTAATGGGAATAACAACTAGAAAAACAGAGATCTTGATAGGGATCAGGACAATGTCCCTAACCCAATGCCATCTACCAATGTAGTTGAAGTTTTTTCCTATTTTTGCTCTACTTGTGATGCATCCCATAACCTTGATGCATGTAGAATACACCTAAGTGATCAATGTAATGTAGATATGCATGTAGAATCAAAAGAGGATATAAGAATCAATGTGTGTTAGTTCATTGAAGATAAATCCAGAGAAAGGTTGTTTGAAGAAGACATGGATAAATATGCTTTAAATCATCATCCTCAAATCTTAGTGACTGAAGGAACTAAAATCTTACAGAAATAACATAAGTCAAGATATGATAAGATGAAGCAAGGGAAATTGATTCCCATTGCTCAAGAGGTTGAAGAATTAGAGGCAACCCATGTTTTAAATTTAAGGAATAGAACAGTCCCTGAAAGAATAGAGAATTTATCTACAAATGAAACAAGAAGATAAACTTTCACCAATAATAATATCAGTAAAGAGAAAATGGATAGGAACCATAACAAAATTACTCCTGAGGTAATAGAATCAACAGAAGAATTTCTCAAAGAAGAAAGTAATAAACCATTGGATATAAAGAAGATAGAATTTGATGTTGGATCAAAACTCAATAAGAAAAAAGTTAATATCACATTTGGTGAACTTATGAAAGTTCAAACATACAGAGAACAAGTATGCAGAGCTTTTGGATTAGTAGAGCAGAAAGAAGACCCTGGTAGCATATATGTCTTACATTATTGAAGCAAAATGGTAGCACACGTAGGCACTCTCTAGGTTGGTTTAATAACCATCAAGTTGGTTTCATAAACCAACTTATTTTAACCATATTGTAATCTTTATAATTGATATAAATCGAAATGAATCAATGCTTCGTGAAACTCTACATGGTACTAGAGCATGGAAGATCACAGGTAAGCGTTGGCAGATGCAGATAGGAAGATGATCCATGATCCAACCACTAACGTGTAGGACATAGGACACAGATAGAACCAAGAGCCAACCACTGACGAACGCAACACGCAAGACACAAACAGAGCCAACCACTAGCGAATGTGACACGCAGGACACAAACAGATCCAACCACTGACGAACGTGACACACATGCGAGGACACATAGACAACAAGTAGAGGATATTGGAAGGTGGTTGTAGAGGCAAAAGGGGTGGGGTGGTTGCCCAAAGGCAACCGAAACATCATATGGCCTTTGTCGTTTTTTAAACAATCCTACAATGGCAGCATAGGCAATGTGGGATTATTATTTTTTAAAACAAATCCTTTGCACTCGACATAATAAGACCCACTATTTTCATAGAGGTTCTCGTCGGGACCTCTAGCTCACGTGGTTCATGTTGTGCTTGATCGCCACGAGGTCACTTGTTCCACTCGCTACGGGGAGGTATAAGGTTTTTTTTTTTTAATTCCTTTCTTCTCTCCATTGTCGAAGGTATAAGATTTGTTTGGTTCTTGTTTACTCTCGTCGAGCCTTCTGGCTCACATGGTTTGTGTTGTGCTTGATCGCCGCAAGGTCATGGGTTCCATTCGCTGTGCATGTATTGATGGGTGGTAGTGTTGTTTGACACCCTTTTTTTTTTTGATGACGATGGAAATTTGTTGACGACGGGTGGGGTTCTTTTGATGCCCCAAGCTATTCAATTGATGCTTCTCCTGAAATTGATGCCTATGCTGTCCAAAATTGACACCTTAAAAGGCTTCCATCAAAAAAATTTGGAGTTAAGGTACAAATTTTTTTTTCTTCCTTCTCTATTTTGCCAAACGAAAGGGGGATAGTCTTCACATGATTCATTTGCAAAATTGTCAGATAAAGGGGGGAAATAAAAACATTTGAGAGTAAAAAAATTTGCTAGATTTGTAATAGGTGTTTAAATTTGTGGGCATTTGTGATTTGTTTTGCATTTAAATATTTTGTTTTCTTGCATTAACAATCATAAATTACAGATAAAAATAAGACCCCAAATTGAAACCCTATTTGTGCAATTTATTGCACAGCAGCGTTCGATATTTGAGATACCTCTAGTCCATACTTATAGGTAATGTTGTCGTGCTTTGGAATATTGTATTCGCCACCTAATATAGCTGTAACAATGACATCTGAGCTTGTTCTCTATTAATCGTCGGGGAGAAATAAGGCAAACGAGATCTTTTTTTTTTTCCATTTCATACCCACATCGTAATTGTTGTTAGGCGTAAATCTTGACGAAAGTTTTTTTTTTGAAGTGTTTAGGGGAAGTTACGCCCCACGCATGAAGAATAAAACTTTCTATGGTAGGTGTCATTAACAACACGATGCCCTTTCAGTATCGCTTATGTTCAATATATTGTGCTTCTCATATGTAGTTATAGTCTCCCTCACATAAGGACGGGTACATATTGAGTAGTATATTGTTCATATATACCTATAGTCTCCCTCATGTAAGGACGGGTATATATTGAATGGTTACGATATAAATATCTAGTAGGTATAAAGAAAGGAAGACCAATTGGTGATATAAGGAACCTTCATAATGGCCACAATTCACAAGTATCTCTTAGATTCATATTTGTTGAAAGGTCCTAACTTTTTTCCATGGAAAACAAATATGAAAGCCATTCTTCAGTTGGAATATTTATGAGATGTAGTGACTGGCACTGCAAAGCGCCCTCAGAAAACAGGAATAGATTAAGATGCTTGGGATAAGAATGACAAGAAGAGTCTCATGTTTATCTTGCTTGCTACTATAGATGAGGTGCAACCTCATATATGTGATGCAAAAACTAGTAAGGTAGCTTGGGATACCTTCATCACAGTATATGAAGGAAAGAATCAATCCACTATTATAAATCTACAAACTCAACTACATACTCTCAGTATGAATTCTGGGGAAACAATTGATATATTCCTTTGCAGAGTGGCTGACTTGAAAGCCAAATTGAATGCCATGGGAAAACCAGTGGATGATGATATCTTGAAATTTGTCATCTTGAGAGCATTGCCAGATTCCTACAAGATGTTGATCACTTCTCTCAATGTTTATGGTAGAAAAGTATAATTTGTGGAGCTGGTAAATTTGCTTCATACTGAGGAGGCAAATTAGGTTCAAAAATATGATGTGCCATATAATGCCTTTTCCATACAACAAAGAGGTAAGAAACAAGATCAATTTCAAAAAGTGGGTCCTTCTTCCAAAGGAAAAGGGAAGCAAAATTAGTAGAAGGATAAAAAATATTGCAATATTTGTGATATGAATAACCATGACACCAATAGGTGTTGGTTCAAAAACAAGCAACAAAATGATCAAGGTCCTAAGAAGAAGGGCAAATACAAACAAAAATACAACAAGAAACATAAGCAACCTAAAGGCCATGTTGCTTATGCTGACTCTAACTCAGACTTAGATTCTCCTGGGTCTGATTCAAATTCTGACTTTGAAAGAGCACACAAGGTGCTCATGACCCATACTTCGTCTTCCCAAATAGATGTTGTATGGTATATTAATTCAGGATCTAGAAAACACATGACTGGGGACAAATCATGGTTTGATACTTTTGTGGAGAAAGAAGGTAAGCCAGTTACAATTGCTGACAATCAAGTCTATCAAGTAAAGGGAGAAGGGGATATTTCTATGTCCCTTCCTGATGGTAATTTTCAAATTTAGAAGGTTCTCTATGTTCCATGATTAGCCAATAATCTGCTCTCAGTCACACAAATGTTGGATAGAAACATGGATGTCATGTTTCGAGTTATCAAATGCAAGAAGAGATGTTTTATCACCCACAGTGGTAAACATGTTGCAACCGGATTTCTTAGCCTCAATTTAGGATATTTGCTTGAATTACATAGATATGGGATGGTGAAATTTCTTCCTCCGCTCTCATCTATCTTACCAGTATGCTCGGATTGCTTAGCATGGAAGCAACATAGAGTACCTTTTGAAACTAGCTCCTCTTGAGCTACAAACCCTTTAGAGCTGGTACATATCGATCTGTGTGGTCCTATGCCAACCAACTATGGTGGAAAGAAGTATTTTCAACTATTTTTTTATGATTACTCATGGAAGATGTGGGTTTTCTTTCTTCAGTTGAAATTAGAAGCATTTATCTACTTTCAACAATTCAAGAAACTTGTCGAGAAGGAGTTGGGATGTTTCATAAAAACCCTCCACTCAGATCGAGGGGGGAATACACCTCTAAAGATTTTTCATATTTTCTTAAGAAACATGGGATCAAAATACAACTGACTACAACCTATACACCTCAGCAGAATGGAGTTGCAGAAAGGAGAAATCATTCCATTATGGAAATGGTTTGATGTATGCTAAAGGGAGCACATCTTGAGGATCAATATTGGTCAGAAGCAGTAAACACAGCATCATACCTCCTAAATAGAGTACCCACAAGAGCTCTACAAGGGAAAACACCACAAGGATCTTGGAGTGGTAAGAAACCCTCCATTTCTCATTTAAGGGTGTTTGGATGTAAAGCATTCATGCACATTCCAAAACAGAAAAGGAGGAAGTTGGATGAGAAAACCCTGCAGTGTATCTTTCTTGGCTATGATAAGTATTCAAAAGGTTATCGATTGATTGATCTTAAGACCAAGAAGACACATGTAAGTAGAGATGTTGTATTTGATGAATATTTCACATCAAAAGACACATCTACAGTTGTATCCCTAGATGAAGAAGAACCTAAGAAGGAGGTTCAACTTCCACATCAACAACAGAAAGTCCCAAAATGGTATACTAGCACTTTGAGAGATGCTAAGTTGAATTCCCTTCTAGATCTATCTCTAGATAGGCCATGTACTTGTAGTATGACTCAACAAATGAGAGCAGAGGAATCTACTTCAGAGGTTGACAAACTTTGTCAACACTTTGATGATTTTTTAGTGGGTATAAAAAATGATAGAGAAGAATATGAGGATGAAGAAAAGGTTTATATGTCTACATTGAATGCAAATGAACCCACAATGGTTCAATATGCACTTGATAAACCATAGTGGAAAGATGCCATGGATGTAGAACATAAGTCTCTCATAAAAAATAATACTTGGAAGTTAGTCGATATGCCAATAGGAAAGAAACCCATAGGCTGCAAATGGGTGTTCAAATTGAAGTATAAGGCAGATGGATCTATTGATAAGCATAAAGCCCGACTTGTTGCGAAGGATTATGCTCAGAAATAAGGTATAGACTATAAAGAGACTTTTGCCCCTACTACAAAAATGACTACCATTCGAGTACTTTGTGCCATGGGAGCTCAGTTTGGGTGGAAGTTGCATCAGATGGATGTTAATAGTGCTTTCTTGAATGGTGACTTACAGGAAGAAGTATACATGACTCAACCAGAAGGATTCATGGTTGAGGGGCAAGAACAAAAAGTATGCAAGTTGATCAAATCCTTGTATGGGCTCAAACAAGCTCCTCAAGCTTGGTATATCAAGATATACAGTCACCTTGTGTAGCATGGATTCAAAAGAAGTCCTTCAGATGCAAATCTCTATATTAAGAAAAATGGTTCTGATATAGTGATTCTTGTACTTTATGTAGATGATCTGATCATAACAGGAAGCTCAAAAAGAATGATTGACTTAGTGAAAAATGATTTGAAGCAATCCTTTGAAATGACAGATCTAGGAATTCTACACTATTGTCTTGGTTTAGAAGTTACTCGAAAAAAATTTCATATTAGAGTAACACAAAAGAAATATGCCAAGACTTTAGTAGAAAAATATCGGATGACTAACTGTAAATCAAAAGCAACTCCAATGGAGCAAGGACTTAAGTTATCATGATATGATGAATCACCTCAGGTAGATGGTACTCTCTATCGCCAGTTGATTGGGAGTCTCCTATATCTGACAAATACCGAGCCAGATATCAGTTTTGTTGTGGGCTATCTTTCAAGGTTCATGCAAGAGCCTAAGATGAGTCACTGGAAAGTAGCAAAAAGAGTTCTTCATTATGTTCATGGTAGTACAAATTATGGTCTGGAATACAAAAAGAATAATAAGTTTTTCTTACTAGGATACACGAAATCGGATTATGTTGGATCCATTGATGATCGTAAATCCACTTCTGGATATGTTTTTCATCTAGGATCTGGACCTATCTCATGGCACAGTAAGAAGCAGCATGTGGTTGCTTTATCTTCTATAGAGGCAGAATATCATGCAGCCAGTGAAGCAGTCTACGAGATAATATGGTTAAGTCGTATTCTTACAAACATGGGTCTTCCAAAGAATCTTCCTCTTCATTTGTTTTGCGACAATCAAGGTGTTTTGAATCTTGTCAAAAATCCATTTTTTCATGAACGTACCAAACATGTTGATACCAGATGTCATTTCATTCGAGATGAAGTTCCAAAGCACCATATACAACTTCAATACATTCCTACTGATGCGCAAGTTGTAGATATCTTTACCAAAGCACTTGGACGTATCAAATATGAAAAGTTTCGAGATACTATTGGAATTTGCCAATAATGTAATAAGGGGGGATGTTAGCATTTATCTCTTCCATTATTGAAGAAAATGGGTAGCACACGTAGGCACTCTCTAGGTTGGTTTAATAACCACCAAGTTGGTTTCATAAACCAACTTATTGTAACCACATTGTAATCTTTATAATTGATATCAATCGGAATGAACCAATGCTTCATGAAACTCTACAGACCCTACTTGTCATGATGCTAGACAAAATCAACATGATACAAGATCACCATCTTCTGTCAGACCCTTCTACGTTTCATTAAGATATAATTTAGATGAAGGGGAAAGATATGTGATTCATAATTGCATGCTTGACAGTGGAGCTTCACATAATATCATGCCTAAGTTAATAGCTAACCAAATAGGATTAATCTGTACTAGATATTTTGCCCCTGTTTATGTAATGGACATCAAAGATGTCCTCTTTCCTATGATCAAAATTGTTAATGTGTAACATGTTATGAGCCATTCATGAGAGAAGTTGAACCAGCCTAAAAGACCATAAGAAGAATATACAAGACTTAGTAGCTATCGGTGACACTTGATTGCCTAAACTACAAAGTAGTCAAAATTAAACACGAAACCTATGTATACCCTGATCTTGAAGAGGGGGAATGGACATCTAGGTTGTTAGGCTAACAAGTGCATGTATTATTCTTGCTAAGGCATATTTTGGGGAAGAATTTATAAACATGAATTAAAATTTTAACTATAAAGCATATGAATATGTGCAATGAATGTAACTATAAGTTATGCAAGTGGAGGAATGTGATATTTACAAGAAGAAAATTATGTTGTGTAGAATGAGAATTTTAGAACCTATTTACAGATGAGTAAAGTATGTAATGATGCCAAAAAGTGTGATGTTATGATCATGGTTGCCCCAACGTGTGGGGAGTATGTGTGTAGTAGATGTATAAGATGTGAGTTGTATAAGTGTATGTAATAGTCACCAAGAAGAAGGACGATGTGAGAGTAGAATGTACAAGTGGAAGAAGTGAGAAGAAATAGACATTGGTACTATAGTGTGGGTGTTGTTAGGGTATTGTGGGGTGGTAAAGTCTTGGGAGTGGTGCGGCACGGAGGACTGAAAAGACGGCTAAATGAGAAATAATGTTCTGGTGATGGGGTATGCTCACCGTGAAACATGTTGTGCACCAGGGTTTTGAATGATCTGCACTCTTTGATATCATGACCTGGCTAGAAATGGTATATGCAAAATTGATTCTCATTGTAATTGCATAGTTTAGGACATGAGGGATCAATAGGTCGAATCTTAGGTAGGTCAATAAGACCATGGTGCATGAGATGATGAAATATTTCGAAAAGGGGCATATGTGGAATAGGCATAGGATAGACGTATGGCTCTGTTGGAGGTGAGCAAGGTCTGGGTGAAATATGATCTAGTAATGGAGGTATGGTTTTGGTTTTTGGCAAGGGTCAAGTCTAAGGTTGGGGAAAGGATCTACATGGCAGGGACGGGTCATGGTAGCCTATCGTGGATGGACGTGGTAATGATAGTGGCTCATCTGTAACTCCAAAGCTTTGATATGGGAGATGAGATGTTATATCTCATGGTGTGGTGGTGATGGTATTAGGGAAGGGTATGAGCGAGATTCCAAGGTGAATGGAATGGCTCGATGCATGGTAGAAAAATGATAAGGTTGTGATAAGAAAGCAGTGAAGTGAAATGACTATGGTTATTATAAAATTGATTGGGTTGGTAAGCCTCGTAGTGGTGAAGGTGTTGTCTTGAGGACCGATGGCATAGGTGATGGCCGTGGGCGATGACGTGAATGAGAAAGAGGTATTTTTGCATGATCGGCTTCAGTAGATTGGGCCACATCGGCTTGCAAAGCTTGGGCATAGGTAGAATCACCATTGGGAAGGGGAGCGGGTAGAAATGAAGTGTGAGGTTGATGAGGTGTGTATTCCCTATTATGTGGGTTGTAAGATCCTATGGGATGTTGTGGATGACTTGGAGGTGAATAGTGATGTCTGAGATCATCAGACGGATGGGAGGATGATCCTTGTGCTTGCGGTTGGGTGGATTCCTCTTTATCATCAAAAGAGGACATGGTGATCTGGCTATCACCAAAGTGTGGTGAATAGAATGAGCCTTGTTGGCAAGGGGAATGATGTCAAGGTGAAGTGTGGTGACCTAAATGGGATGAATTTGAGCACCTAGTATGAAGGGTGGTTGGTGGTCGGGCAAGATCATCTGGTGTAATGGGTTTTTGTTGCGGCTGTAGATGATCCTCCATGGTGGTAGGTGAGGTCGTTGTAGAGATCTCCTGCTGATGACGTGAGTCCTGCAAAAAGAAAAATAAATACCCCAAGAATAAAAATGGTAGAAAGATGAAATGTGCATGTATAGAGAAATAAAAAAGCAAAACTAATAGATTCACACGGTGATGTGCTTGGTGATTTATTTCTAATACTATGTGACACTCGTGATGGTGACTGTGTTTATGAATCATGTATTGAAAGTGCGAAGGTGCAAGATGTTGATGGGTTCAAGATCATTAAGGCCTTCAATATTTTCCAGATGATATGCTCATGAACTGTATTTGTGTGTGATAATAAATGGGCCCAACCAGTTTAGGGTAAATTTATCGCACTGCTGGAGAGGTTGACTTGTGATTTTCAGGTTCTCCTTGAGAACCAAGTCGCCAATCTAGTATTTGCGTTGATGTACCTTACTATTGTAGCATGACAAATGTGATCTTGATATACTCATGTGTGCTTTATGGCATGGATGTGACGTTCATCGAGGAGTATTAGTTGATCTAGACGAGTTTGATGACCACTGTCATCATCAAAGAAATATTTCATGGATATCCGTAAAGAGGGTATCTCTAGCTCAAGGGGTATGATAGCCTCTTCCCCGTAGACAAGTGAAAAATGTGTTGCCCCAGTGGGAGTATGAATGCTTTTATGATAGGCCCACAAGGCTAGGGGTATTTGATTATGCCAGTCCCAATGATATTTTGCTACAGTTTTATGAAGAATAGAATAGATGGTTTTGTTAGTGGCCTCTGCCTGGCCATTTCCTTGAAGGTAATATGGGATCAAAAATTTATGATGTATGTGAAATCTATTGCATAGGGCTCAGAAAGTTTTGTTTTTGAAATATTTCCCATTATCTGAATAATTTGGGAGAGAATTCCAAAGCAGCATATGATATGCTCCATGATGAATGTTGTAATTTTGGCTCCTGTAGTTTGGACCAGTGGGATGGCTTCGATCCATTTTGTAAAATATTATGTTGTTGTAATGATAAATTTATGATTTCTAGAGGATGCGGGTGTAATTTGTCTAATTATATCCAGGACCCATTGGGATAAGGGCCACATGGACTGGATTGGTTGAATTGCTTGGGATGGTAAATGTGTTAAGTTGGCATGTTGTTGGCATTTGATGCAACGTTTGACATACTCGTAGCAGTCTTGATACATTTTAGGCCAGTAGTAGCCCATATAGAGAATGCATTTGGTAATTTTCATGCCACTAAAATGGCCACCACAAGTGCCATCATGGGTTTCTTGTACAACCTGCTACGATTCTTGCAGTTCTAGGCAACACAAGAGTATACCGTCATAGTTGCGACGATAAAGGATGTCCCTCAGCAAGGTGTAGCGGATTGCTCTTTATTTAAAGGTTAGGTGTTGGGTGTGGGGCATATCACATGGTAGGAAACCTATTTTTATGTATTCCTTGATCTGTAAGAACCATGGGTTGTGAGGTTCGATGTTTACAATATGTACACCACCATCATCTGTGGGAGGTGTGGGTGATATAGTCGATTGTGTAAGTGTATGAATGGATACTGATGTTGTGCTGGACATTGGATTTTATAGGATAAGGGACCCTAAGGAGGCCATGGTGTCTATAAAAAAATTTTATGGGCACAACACGACTTCGAGGTAATACCATTCAAATTGGGATAGGAGTTGTTGGGCGATTTTCTTGTATTGTTGGAGAACTGGGCAATTGCATAGTCAGAGTTCCTGCACTTGATTGACTATCAAGAGTGAATCGCCTATGATGTGGAGGTGTTTTATGTGCATAGAGTATGCTTGTTTTAGTATTAGGATTAGGGTTTCATACTCTACATTGTTATTGGTACAAGGAAAATCAAATTTGAATGAAAATGGGAGTGGTTCTCCTTCAGGTGTAAAAAAAACAATGCCTGCACCCCCAGTGTGGAGACACATGGACCCGTCAAAGAAAATGGTGAGGTCATCCATGAATTCTGGTTTGACATATTCCTTATATTTGTTTATGTGAAATATAAATTCATCGATGAGTTGGATGAGGAGGGGTTGATTGTTAGTTATAGGAGCTTCAGCCAGTTGGTCAGCAATGACTTGCCCTTTGATAGATTTTTGAGATACGAATTCTAGGTCGAACTCAGTTAGGAGCATAATCCATTTGGTTGTGCATGAGTTGTGATAACTTTTGTTCATCTTGTACCAAAGGGAATTGTCTCAAGCAATGATAAAAGTTGTGTGGTTTAACATGTAGTGTCTTAGCTTTTGGGTGGCAAATACTACTGCTAGATATAGCTTTTACATGTATATGCATCTCATTTCGTAACTAACTAGTGTGCGGCTAATGTAGTAGATAGCCTACTCTTTGTCGAGAGCGTTCTTTTAAACTAAGAGTGTACCTAGCGCAAGCTCTGTGGCTGAGATGTATAGAGTCAGTGGTAATTGTGCGTGTGGTGGTGACATGATCGACGATGACATGAGGTAATTTTTGATAGCATCGAATGCAGCTTGACAGTTATCATCCCATTTAAAGTGTACTCCTTTTTGTAGGAGATGATTGAATGGTTGGCATTTATCTAAAAATTGTGCTATAAATCTACGAATAAAGGTAATCTTGCCCTGTAGGCTACGTAATTGCTTTAGGGTGGTAGGAGGAGGCATCTCGATGATGGATTTCACTTTACTAGTATCTACTTCAATGCCTCGTTGGGAGACAATGAATCCTAGTATTTTTCATGATGTAACATCAAACACGCACTTTTTTGGATTGAGGTGCACGTTGTATTCTAGTAGTCAATCAAAAATCTAACGGAGATCTTCGATTGAAGGCGTGTCTTCTAGCATGTCCATGTCAATGTACTCTTCCAAGGTGTGTGTTGGGCACAAAGGAGGATGTAAGGATAGATCTTGGATCTCATATTATAATGTATATATGGTCGTTGGGCGATAACCTAGACTAGTTTTATCAGTAGGTGAGCGGACACGAGGGTTAATGGTTGTACACAGCCCTTGCTCATAACGACCTAACCCAAACCCATGTCAATGAAAGCTTTGTAGGTAGCACAAGGTAAATTGAGGGTTGGCTAGGTGTGTAATTGCATCACCAAAGCTAGATTATGGTGGTGAAGAATATGGTGAGGGGATCGAAGAATCTACTCCTGCATACACAAAGTTGGTGTGGTTTTCGAGACTTCCTCACTGTATGATGGTTCCAATAGTCAACACTAAGGCTGAGGGATGGCCAAAATCTTGGGTAGATTGGATAGGGGTGTCATATACGCGGGCGTCATGTATGTTATAGTCTCCTAAGCCATTGTTTGTCATGAATATGGATATGCATGGTGTGGCACGCTCTGGAAACTAGGGTGGCATATCCGAGTCAAAAGAAGAAGGATAAAGTTGGGATTTCCTAATGGTGGCAGTTGAAGGGTATGAAGGTTCATTCAAGCTGGGTGTTGGTTGTTTGGGGTCATGATGCTTGTTTGTTGTAGCTTGAATAGGTTGTTTGTTCTACATAGGGGATGGCATCGATGCAGGTGCATGGATGCATGGAGACGTGAATGTCTTAGGTTTTTATAGGAATGGAAGAGGCAGTGTCTGCGATGTAGGAAGGATAGGGGCTTCCATATGCAAGGGTGAAGGAGGTAATGTAGTTGGTTGTGTTATGGATGGCAATGGTGGTTGTGACACCATGAATGGAAATTATAATGGTATAGGTTGAGAGGGTTGTGGAGGCCATGGGAATGACGGCGAGGAAGGCATGGTATCAGTTTTAGGTCCCCCAGTAGATTATGCTAATGGTGCAAATATCGAGGCTTGTGTTGTTGATGAACACTGGGGTGTTGAGGTGGAAATTAGAGTGGATATTGATGCTCCTACTGCCTGGTGAGAGGATACAAGGAATGTTCAAATGAATGCGTAGGGGGAAGGTCTACGACATTACAAAACTTAAAGGGGTCTCCATCGGCTGGGACATAGTGAACAAGTCCATTGTGGACATACTTGAGGCAATGATTCAATATGGATAGGACACGCTACATGTATTTGATCCAAGGGCAACCAAGGAGAATATTGTATTGCATTTCTCCTTGAATTATGTGAAAGAGTATGGGGACCGTACGGATGCCTACGTGAATGGGTAGAACTACGAATCCTATGGTAGGTCTCATGGAACCATCGAAAGCATGCAGGTCTAGGGAAGGCATGGAAAAATATATTGGAGGGAGGTGTGGGTGATGCAGGGCTGCTATGGATATTATACTGATGGATGAGCCCGTGTCAACGAGTACCCGCTTGTAGGTAATATAATTGATATTAGTTTTTTTGTGGAGGGGAGGGTTAGATCCTTCACCAACGAGTTTCGTTATCTCATGGTCATGGAAGCTAATTGAAGGTTGAAGGCATCGTGGGATTTTCCCTATAAAATTGACAAAAGCATTTGAATCATGTGTCTCTAAGTGAATCGAACGTAGGATTTCATTCAACGCCTCATGATGGGGTTGATACTACTGTAGGAGGTCTAATATGGATATTTGTACAGGGGCATTGCATAGTTTATGTGTTAGACTACCACGGATGGTAATCACATTTTGAGGTGGTGGTGGTACGATGTTAGGCCTTTGGGGTGTTTACAGGGATGTAAACTAGACAGGGGGAGAAATAATAGGTGTCTGGTGCGACGGGTACCGTTGGTTTCTCATAGTAAGGTTGATCATGCCTACTACTCCACGTGATGGAGGATCACACTAGACATTTTTTACTTGGTAAGAGGGTGCGGGAGGGTTGTTTTGAGGTCTAGGGGGATTGTGTCCTCTGTGATATAATAGAGGGTTTTGGAAAATTCCTAGGTTTTGGTTTTGCGTGGCTAAAGGGTTTGCTACCTAAATAGTTCCCCTATCGATTAGGTCTTGAACTTGCCCTCGAAAGGAGTGACACAAATCAATATTATGGCCACACTGCCTATGAAATTTATAAAACAACTGCTCGTTGTAGTCATGATATTTAGGTACATTTGGATCCAATGGATAGATGTCAAGTAGAACAATATGGTTACCCTCATACAATCTTTGGAACAGGGCTGGTAATGGTTTAGATAAGGGTGTAAAGTTGCACGGTGGACCCTATGGGTGCATGCCATGGTATTTTTGTGGTCGAGGTGGGGCAAGTGCATTAGCTTGGAGCGCTTGCGATTGCAGTGTATAGGGCGGAGGAGTCGGCACTAGTGCTAGGGTAGGGTTTCCTATGGTCATTGGTAAGGTTGATTTGGTGCAGGTCTATTGTAGTAGAAGTTGGAGTTATAGTTGGTTTTAGATCTCAACTTAATCTTCCTAGATTTTACCTTAATATCTTTGATCACTTTTGCTTGTGATATAGCATCTTCAAAAGTATGACTTTGGTGAAGTTGGAGGGATGTGGAAATGTGTTTGTGGTAGCTCTTGTAAAACGGTGTCACAAGCTCCGATGTGGGGAGGCTATGGTGAGATCATGAAAAATTGCTCTCCATCTGGAAAAAAACTTAGTAATGGGTTCATCGTCCGCCTGTCGTAAGGCGTTGACATCAAAAAATGTGGTCTTTTTCTTGATGTTGATGGAAAAGTGCTCTAAGAAGGAATTGGCCAACTTTTCAAAGGTATACAAGCTATGGCACGGTAACATATTATACCAATCTAATGTTAGCCCAACGAGGGATAGAGAGAAGGTATCTAACATAATACGGTTACTACTATGAAGCTAGTAACAAGACAAGCGGTAGTTGCTCATATGTTCTCTGGGATCTTCCTTAACTCTATACTTATCAAATTTTAGTATTTTGAAGCGATAGGGATAAGGATGGATGGGAACTAATGGATGTACTGGCTCGTTGCACAGTTCATTATAGCAAGGCTTTTGTGGACCATAGCTAGAGGTACGTAGGTTCAACATTTTAACTTCATCTCATAAGAGTTGAAGTTCATGTGTCATAGGAGTTGAAGGTTGGGCTATGATAGGTTGACCTTGTGGATGTGGTGGATATTGGTATTGTTTTTCTTCACAATAATATGGGGAGTACTTTTGTTCTCGACCATAATAAGGTGGGTATTGGATGACATCGATGTCGTGTCTACAGGCACACTAGGTTGTGGGGTAGGAGTCTGTTGAGGATAATAATACTATGACTGAGCAACATGTGGTTTTGGCATGGGTACTTGTTGGTTTGGAGCCTGATATACTAGTTATACCATGGGTGGTGATGACCAAACTGGAGGAGGCATAAATAATCTAGGTGCAACTAGTGGTATTGTAGGTGTCGGTGCTACTGGTGCTAGGGGTGGTCAATATGAGGTATCAAAAGTTGAGATCTATCTCTGCCTTGGAGGGTAGGAAGTAGATAAGCTAAACTATGTGGAATAATTTGGTTGAGCAGGTGCATAAGTTGCTAGTTTCGGTCCATAGGTAGGATGGATATGGGTAGTGGGAGCCTAAAAAGGAATAGGTGGCGATATCCTAAAGGTCATCATAGGCAATGGTGGTTCCAAGGGTTGGGTGTCATGCACTCTGGATACCTAGGAGATAGGCAAGAAAGCTACTGAAAAGGTGGGATAAGTTGTTGAGGTAGGAGCTTGGGTTGAGGGGAAAGTGTAAGTGTACACTCCCGCTTGGGTTTGCGTCTCTTGCTCTTGAAGAGGTTGTTGTGAGGTACCCTCAAATATGGTGAAGAATATATCTTGGGAAGAGGATGGTTGGTACTCTTGTGAGGAGTACGGGCATGAGGTTTGAGGGAATGCTTACGGATCCTGCTGGGTAGGAATCTATTGTGAAGTTTGGAAGGATGGATTTTGGTTTCCTATAGTGGATGAGGATGGGTCTGACACCATTTCTACGATAGGATGAATGATGCGACTTCGGTATGGGTATGTTTTATAAGGGAGGAATAATTCTCAAATAGGAATTGAGATAGATTTTGGAAAAAGGGATGCGCAAATGTGGGTGACGTAGGCATGACCTCCTTATCTACGATAAGGGATGGGGGATATTGTCCTGGTGTTGTGTATATTACATGGTCACAGAATGTGGTTGGGGGATTAGGTGAGGATGGGGCTAAAAATAGCGGGTAATCCTCTACGAGTGAAGTAGCAAGAATTTCACTCAAATTTGACATCTTCTCATGAGGTATCATGTGTGTGAATTGTGCATCGGATTCTATGCATGAATCATATGTGTCTATAATCCTTTCCTTCATGATTGAAGGAGCAAGAGTGGACTGACTAGAGGAAGAATGAGGCCATTCCTCCATAGAGCGTGATTGCTCACGCACTCTACTACGGGTGACCACAGGCATAGTGGCATGTGTCAAAGGGGGTTTTTAATAATAAACCCTGTGTGATGTAGACTCAACTGTGTCTACTATGAGTATGAAGTAAGTGACATGTTGTGTGTGGAAAAACAATATATAGTGTAGTGTATTGAGACCAGTCTGTGATCATGCAAACAACGGTAGAGCAAAATTAATTCTAAATGCTGAGAAAATAAAAGTGTTATGTTCATTTTTTGTGTTGTAATTTTGATACTCCCTATGTAGAATCATGGGTAATGGAGTGAATACTCTAACAAATTGGGAATGTTGTCAATAACAAACCTCCTGCAACACCCAAATATGCATAGGATAGAATGGTACCACAACGTGCGAATGGTGACCTGTATGGAAGGTGCAATAAAATTGTATCCTAAAGGGTTGGAACTCACTATGCTAAAGTGAGTCCGCTAATATTCTCTCACGAGAAGAGGTGGTACTATCTGAGACCTTCTATCAGCATACCCATGCTTTCGCTTCACCCTCGGGCGAGCTTAGTCAAGAACTATTGTTAGCAATTCCACAAATTATACAAGCCTTGTGGATGAAGGCGCTAATCCAGTCCTACTTCGCAGGTAACCATTGGTGATGAAATCCAGGGCCCAATCACAAAATTGGAGTATTTTATGGTGATGAAATCCAAAAAACTGCTCCTATGGGGCTACTATGTGTCTAGGGGGGTGAGCTGATGGAGAGTGAAACTCGATCCACACTAGTCTTGAGCGATGGATTGAGGATGAAGTACAATCTCACCACTTGTTTAAGGTACCACGTGAGTGTGTGTGGGTTTGTGTTTTGCTAACGATGTTTACAAGATAAGAAACTAACTAGTTGCCTTTTCAAAATAAAACTAGTCTTAATGCCTTTTCAAAAGCAAATGATTAGATAGCTTACAATATTTGTAAAGAAATGAGCTAGCCTAAATGCCTTTGTGAAGCAAACTAATATACTTTGCAAAATATAGAAGCAAGCAATCCAAATGTGTGTGGAATAAATGGGGTTATGAAACCCTAACTTGAACTTTTAGAATGTAAAATTCTTTCAGAAATGTAAGAGGGGATTAGAAACCCTTATTTCACTTTAGAATGTAAAGGTCCTTTTAGCAATGGAAGCTATGAATGAAAGGAAAAAAACTTAGGTTTATGCCATATGCAAAAATAAAAGACAAATGCAAATTTATTTGAGAAATAAATTTTATACACTTGTTGGAAAGTTTTAGGTCCTAAAAATTTTAGAAACCCTAGTTCTTCAACTACTTTGCAAGGAACTCAAAACTAGGCCTAGTAATGGTCATTCAACTAGTCAATGTATTTCTACTTCCAAAACTTGCAACAGAGACAACAAAAATGAAAATACCTGCATTCTGATGCTAAGGGGGGTTTGCTTGGCCCTTGAAAATATCACCCTAGTATATTTGGGGGTTTTTGAGGTGTCTGTGCTCAAATCGTGACCCAGGTCGTGAATTTGACCTAAATCGCAAGGTGGGTCACGAATCAGGTTCAAAGGCTCCAAATCAGAGATCTTATGGTCTAGGATGACTCCTAGGGCTTTGTAGGCTTTAGTGAAACATAGTTTTGGTACCTACAAGACACAAAAATAGAGGATAATGTCAGATTTATAAGAAAAATAAATCTAGCACTATCTGTTGTAGGGTTCCCACCAGGTGTGCCAGAATGAAACGACCAGAAGTTGACATTTGATCTAACAACAAGTAATAACACAAGTCATTTAGAAACATATGTTTTATTCATTATCAATTTTGTATAGGTTACAAATAGGGAGAGTTTCCCCTTTTCTTTATTTTTGAGAATAAGCAATATAGGTCTGATTCCTCCTTCTGATGTCCCTCAGTGTAGGTGGTCTTCTTTGTATACGGGCCACCGGGTTGTTGTTTGTTGGTGTTTCGCTCCTTCAAATTTGTTGAATAACCTGAAATAAACTTACAAGAAAGGGTCACTACGTTGGGGGGCTTGCCTTAGTCAGACCCCATATTTAAGAAGATGAAATGACTGTAAAACTATAACATAAACTAAAATGAAATGTGTAGAAGGTAATAATATGGCAAAATAGAGCTTACCACCCAAATCTGAAATGATTTGGGGCTTGCAGATGCACTTCGCAACCCGGGTCACTAATTGGGGCCAAATTCCCAGGGTAGGATGCGAATTGAGCTGTGATGCTATCAGAATCCATCTGTGTGTGTCGGGAATGTATTGTGTACTATTGGTTTTCTATTTCTACAGAGTAACTATACTTTGTTGAATTTGGGAATCAAACTTAATTAGGGGTTTGGGACCCATTATTTATAGGCAAAGGTAAGGTGCATGGGGGGTTAGATAGACTAAACCTAGGTTTTATTCTAACTAGGGTTGGGTTAAGAAATGTTATGTGGCAACATCACATTCCTTATGAGAAATATCTCATCCTTACACATGTGTGAGGATGGATTAGGGCTAATTCTAATTAGGGGATTCTTAAGCCAATTTACACATGATTAAAGAAATATCTCAACAAACCCTAATATCACACATGTGGGAGGATTTGATTAAGGCTAATCAAGATTAAGGATTCTTTTAATCAAATTTACCCTAAAAGTGACTTAAGTGAAGTCAATGTAAAATTAGAATTTGATAATTGACTTATTAATTAATTTGGCCAACTAATACCCCATGGGGGCCTTAATTGTGTGTGAATAGACCGTCGAATGATATTTTGATGTGTCGAATGTAATTTGGAAGGCTTATGAGGGTTTAGGACCTAAAATTTGATGAAGTAGTATATGGGAGTCTACACGATGCTATGAAAATCTATGGCAATCTACGCATGACTACAACCGTCTACGTATGACTATGCATGACTACAACAATCTACGCATATCTAGGATGATCTACAATAGTCTACTCTAGTCTACGATAGCCTAGGGGTATCTAGTATGGCCTATGTAAACCTACAAGTGTCCAGAAGGATCTACAAGTATGCAAGTATAGTGGAGTACGAATTTTGGGTGTCTACACCATGAAAAAGTTTCCAGTTCATCTTCTACAAGTGCACCTTCAAGTACAAGAGAAGGTTCTTCCAGTAGTTCTCCACCTCCACCACCACCGGCCAAAGGAAAAGGTAAAATATTATTGAAGGATCACCCAAAATCTCAAATTCTTGATAATAATTTCCAGAAGAGGGTGATAAGGAGTCAGCATACAAATATGAATGTAGTAATAGAGAGGTTAGATAACCTACATCTTTATGGAGATGATGACAGTGGAGATCCCAAAGGTGATGTTGTAAACTATGCACTTGTTTCACAAGTTTCAAAAGTTGTTGTTGATGATTTTGAGCCTTCATGTTTTGAGCATGCTAGTACTAACAAATTGTGGATGAAGGCTATGCAAGAAGAAATGCATTCTATTGAAAATAATGATACTTGGGAGTTGTGTGATTTTCCCAAGGATAGGAAATCTATAGGATGCAAGTGGGTCTACAAGATCAAGAATAACAATGATGGATCCATTGAGAGGTACAAGGCATGGTTGGTAGCAAAGGGTTTCACTCAAAAATATGGTTTGGACTATGAGGAAATATTTGCTCAAATAGCAAGGCAAGAAATAGTAAGGATGTTGCTATCATTGGCAACTCATAAAATGTGGAGGGTGCATCATATGGATGTCAAAAGTGCATTTCTCAATGGGTATTTAGATGAAGAAGTATATGTGGAATAGCTACAAGGTTTTGTTGTCCAACGAAAAGAAGATCAAGTCTACAGGTTGAATAAGGCTCTATATAGGCTGAAGCAAGCTCCAAGAGCTTGGTATGCTAGAATCCATAACAACTTCCTGCAGTGTAATTTTGAAACTACTTCCTACAGTGTAATTTTGAAAGGAGTAAGAGTGAGCCTACTTTGTACTAAACAATGGAAGGTAATGATATTCTTATTGTATGTATTTATATTGATGATATGTTATTTATGGGGAATAGTTATTCTTTGAATTATTCTTTTAAACATGATATGAAGAAGGAGTTTGAGATGTCTGATTTGGGTTTGATGAGTTATTTTCTTGGGATGGAAGTACATCAAACTAGCAATGAGATTTTTTTTTGTCAATCCAAATATGTAAGGGATATGCTAAAGAGATTTGGTTTGAGTTAATTTAAACCTGTAGCAACACCCATTGCACATGGGGAGATCTTGATTTTGGAGGATGGAGCTGAAAGGGCAAACAAAATAGAGTACAAGAGTATTTTTGGTAGCCTTATGTTCCTTTGTAACACTAGGTCGGATATATGCTTTGTTGTTTTACAGTGTTTCAATTATATGGTTAATCCATCACAGTTACATTTGAAGGCAACGAAGAGGATTTTGAGGTATGTTCGTGGAACAATTTATTATGGGATCCACTACTCATAGGAAAATAATTTGAAGTTAGTGGGATTCAGTGACAATGATTGGGGTAGTAATATTGATGACAGGAAATCCATGAGTGGGCACTATTTTTCTCTTGGTTCAGGTTTGGTGACATGGAGTTCCAAGAAATAAGCTACAGTGGCATTGTCTCCTACTGAAGTAGAGTATATTGCACTTACATCGGCAAGTGCACAAGAATTGTGGCTTTGAAAGGTGCTAGGAGATATTAGGGAGAAGCAAGGGACTCCAACTACTTTATTCTATGATAATCAGAGTGCCATTAATTTGGCACATAATCATATCCACCATGCCAGGTCAAAGCATTTCGACATAAAGTACCACTTCATTAGGGACATGGTAGAGAAGGAACAAGTTAAATTGAGGTATTGCTCCACACACAATCAAGTAGCAGATATTTTTACTAAGGGAGTAGTAAAACCTTAGTTTTTGTTGCTAAGGGACTTGATAGTCAATCCCCTTACCAACAAGGGGGAGAATGTTGGAAATCTGGCCAGCCATACATTAAAATGAAAATTCAGGTCATTAGATGATGTTTTCAGCCTTGGAAAGTGTCTCCTCTTTAAGGAGACAAAACAAAATCATAGATTTTTGAAATTTGTGCAATCTGCAAAAAACATGGGCTCAAATGGACACCCAAGTCAAAAGTTATGGCCAAAATACTAAGACATGTAATAAACACCGTCGATGTAGATCCAACGGATGTGATTTGCTAGGGTTGGGGTTTGCTTTGTTTTTTCTTACTTAAGTTAGTTTTAGGGTTTTCTTTTAAGAAGAAGAATTTTGCATGGTATCAAGTGTGTGAGCTCTTCCAGAGCCTGTGAGGAGATTGTAACAGAGTACTAAAACTCTGCCAGAATTATTCCAAATAATAAGAAGATAATATTTGCTCCAATTTTGTTTTATTTTATTATTGTAAATTCTTCGGAAAGAGCATACATTCTTGGAATCCTTGCTTTTGACATAGTTGAAGGATTGATTTTGGTATACCTTTTAGCCACACTGTAATGATAGTTGTAGGGGCTCAGGGTATACTTGGTCTTGGTTCCTTGTTTCCTTATAAGCCTTTTCAAGGGTGAATTCCCGAAGCTTCAAGGAGGCCAAGCCTTTGTTTTGTATATTTTCTGATTGTTTGCCCCAACATGGGCTTGTAAATTCATATTTGACAAAGATTCTTTTGAATATATGAAAATTACACTTTTGAGTGTTTAAGTATTGATTTAATTATAAAATTGTTATTATAAGTACCCCCTAAAGCGACGAGTCAATGAGGGCATGACCAATGATAAAGTGACAAGTCGCTTGACTCATATGATGAAATTGGGATAATCGTCAGTTTTGTCTATTGCAAACCCTATCAATTTTTTTAGAATTTTGATCATTTTAATGATGATTTATGGAAGCGAGAGCCTAAATACTTCATTCTCGTGGAGCATTCCAACCATAATAGCCTTCTTAGGGAGTGAAATAAAGACTTTTTAGAGCATCCATGAATGCTTTTGATTTAATCTTGATCCCTTGTTAGTTTGAACCATTTTGGACCTATTTTTGGTGGGTTTTTGGCCCTATTTTTGAACTTTTTTAGCTATTTTTTTAGGATTTTTGTTTGTATTTTAATTGTTTTTGAATTTTTTATTTTTGATGATATTTCATATAGGAAATAAAATGAATACCTCATTCATGTGGAGAAGTCTAGCTGTAATGGCCTTTTTGGGGATTGAAGTGAAGACATTTAAGTTTGACTATGAATAATTTGACTCAAGTAGCCCTATGGTAATTTACTCGTCTTGCTAGATTATATGGAGCGCAAGTCGCTGCAACTACCAAGTGTCTAGGGTAAATAACTAGGTACGAGGTACACTTGAGATTTTGCTTTATTTAATTTTTTTGTTGATTTTATGATTTTTGGGAGCGTGAGGTCTGAGGACCCACTTGATTGTAGCCCATGGGCATTTTATGGATGATGATGTAGCTTTTGATTTCAGACATATATATATATGAGTTTTTTGTTATCATCATGTGATGTTTTACTACTTTATGAAATGTATGCAATGCTTATATTTGCTTTATGATGTTATGATGGATGCCTAACATGGATGCATGTATTTGTCCTATGATGTATTTTGATGATATGGCTATTTGTAAATGCATAATAAAATGGATGATTTTTTTTAATTTGTATGATGTATTATGATTACTAGTTGACACATTAGGTGCTAGCACCATCGATTATACAAAATGTATCTCATTATTTTTTTGTTATTATGACATTATGTAATGGCTTGTGTAGATGTAAACTGACAAACATGTGATGGCATGATGTGAAATAAAATGAATAATATAATGTTTATGATATGTTTGGGATTTTCAGGAGACTCAAACACTCTAGTTACCTAATTAAAAGTTGTATAGTAACCATGCAAGACTTTTTATCAAAGTATGAATCTGCTAAGATAACCAAGATCTGTAATATCCCTGTGTGTGCATGTGAGTTCATTACTATGATAACGCATAAAGTTACCCTAGTGCCAAACATGATTGATTCAATCCATTTGTACTAGAGATCACCCTGCAAGTCTCATTATCCTAAGTTTGTGTACTTAGTTGGATTTAACCACTAGGCAGTATAGGCTACCAAAAGCTAGCTCATCCACATGCAAACATTGTTCTATACAAAAGCAAGTCACTTATGTGATAGATATATCATCATGCGTAAGGATACCGACATTGCCAAGCGGGCTTGATGCCACCCAACCTATAATGAGGATCACATTATGGTTCTCTAATGCTGATAATTCGAAGGATTCAAGTTCAGTACTCCCTTATTTTATTTTAAATTTGGATTGTTCAAGGGAGTTGCTCATTTTTTTGTTATGGTGAGCAATGGATTTTGGTAGTGGTGAGAACCACTATTTATTTTACTTTTTGCTAATGGTAAAAACCACTGTTTCTTTTGAATATTTTGAAGTGATGATAATAACTATTTATCTTTCATTTTAAATACTTACCCCAATCTGGTGTGAGGCAAGAGATTTTGATTTGAGGTAAGGAGGAACTTGTCCTTTTGTTAATTCTTATCATCTTTGAACCATTCGCATAGGGGGATGAGCGAGATAAATTTTTCACTTTAGGTAACCTAGACCACTTTGTAGGTTTCATATTTCCTTGTGCTAAACTTGGATTTATTAATGTGAAAATGTGTCGATATTTTAACGTATACAAGGTATAATCTAAATAGGATTCTACCTTCTAAAAATCATGATAGCTTTCTACAAAATCTGAAAAGAAAACTAGATATGGCTGAGTGACCGAAAAACCTAACTATGTCTTATGAACAATGGCTAAGTGACAGGAAATAGACACACCATATGGAGTATAGATGTAAATGATAAGTGTAATATAAATAGGTGATAACATTGACTTATGATAACATTGAATTTGACATATGCCTAGTATACAAACCTGGTGCTAGACATGTATGATCAACTTCTAACAATGCACAATGCAATGGTGTATACCTAATGAAATTGATGTTGTAATGTAAATGATGTGAAGTGCAATGAAGCAATATTCTTATGTTTTTGAGATTTTAATGATGTGAAGTGCAATGAAGCAATATTCTTATATATATATGCATATGCAAGTTGACCAATGGGCTTAATGAATGTCATTGGGGCTTTTTGGGTGACCAAAGGGCTTATAGACACATTTGGAGCATTTTGGGATGACCTATATGGTCATAGACCGCCTAGGGTATTTTAGGATGACCAAAGGGCTTATAGACATCTTTGGGGTATTTTGGGGTGACCTAGATAGTCATAGACCACCTAGGAGTGTTTTAGAGTGACCAAATGGTTTATAGATGCCTTTGGTGCATTTTGGGGTGACCTAGATGGTCATAGATCGCCTAGGAGTGTTTTAGGTTGACCTAGATGATCGTAGATTGCCTAGGGGTATTTTAGGTTGACCTAAATAATCATAGATTGCCTAGGGATATTTTAGATTGACCTAGACGATCGTAGATTGCGTAGGGATGTTTGAGGTTGACCTAGATGGTCATAGACTACCTAGGGGTATTTTAGGTCAACCTAGATGGTCATAGCCTACCTAGGGGTATTTTAGGTCCTTTTGATGGACCCCATACCTATAGATCCCCTACCTATAGACCCCTTGTCTATAGACCCCTTGTATATGGGTTATTGCTAGACTTGCTAGGGTGGCTATGGTGGATTATGGGGAAGGCAACGAGCTTGCTTCTCTTCATATAGAAAGTGTTGCCATATAGGTTGATGTAATGGGAACCAAAAAATATGGAAATTTTCTTCATCATCTAATGGAACAACTTGCTCATGTTCCTCAGCTAAACTTGGGTAATTAAGGGCAGTTATGACATAGTTTGACTCATCATCCATTGTCCATTCATGAGGAGGACCTTGATCCTCTTCCTCACTGTCATATTGAAGGGTGTGTGAACTCTCCCCCACTTTGTGAGGTTGAGAAACATCACTGTATAACCCTTGATATGCCATGTTTATAGGAAAATAATCTCCCAATGAATGGACATGATATGGATTGGCATAAGGATCACGTACAAGCTCATCCCTATAATTTAGACATAAGAATTCTATACCTTCTATGAGGACATCTAAAGGTACTGGTTTATTGTGTCCCAACCCAGATTTATCATATGGTAGCTGATATTATGGCTGACAAGGAACACGAGTACCCTGCTCATACAACCCTAGACCAAAACCATGCCAATTTCAACGATGTAGATATCGCATGGCATAGTTAGGATTTGATATGTAATTTATATCCTCAACAAAGGGTTCATCATCATCTTCTTTCTAAAAAACCAGTAACGTTCCAGACTTGATACCTCCATATATAAATTTTGTTTGATTGGACGGTATACCAAGAGACACAATGCTACCTATGGGTAGATGAGGTTATCCCATATCTTACACTGTCTTTATGGATGTAACTATTGTGATATTTTTGACTATGTACTTTCCTATCCCTGTACTAGACATTTGGATTGTAACCTGGGATGATGAAGGTAAAGGGTGCAGAAGCGAGGCTTGAGATGACTCAATTTGTAACTCCTTAAATGGTTCTTCATCTACAAGACTAGGAATCTCTTCCATAGAGATGGTGGAAATGATGGAAGGGATTTCATTGATTGGCCTCTTCAACATGTTCCTCTACGAAGGATCTGATGATGACGAAGGCTCTTCTAAAGTTGCCAATGATGATGATGGCATGGATGAAGATGGTAATGGTGTAATGGAAGGCAATGGAGATGGGAGTGGACCCTGAATGGATTTTTTTAGTTGGAAGTCCACATGAGTCAATGGTAAGGTCGACTCAGGCATTTCCTGCACTATGTTACAATACTTAAAGGGCTCAAGGTCTATAGAGACTAAGTGTACCTACCTTTTATAAGTATATTTGAGATATTGATGAGCAATGGATGGGATACACTTCATTTCCAGGATCCAAGGTCTACTAATGAAAATGAATGTTGTGAAATATTGTCCATCCTTGGTTACATAGGAGAAGTTGGCTTTTATAGAAGAATTCTACCACTTAAAACATTAATGTCCAACCACTCACATGATAGGTATATTTGATCCCGATGATGACTTGAAATAGTCAATTCAACCTAATAGATAACTCAGCATTTAAAGGTAGAAGGTTTCGATAATGACTTGAAACATTCAATTCAGATTTTTAGTTAATTAAGTATTAAATACGAAAGGTTTCAGCAACGATCATGATTATATGGTTCAAAATTTAGCTAGGAGTCAGTTTGAATGATCAATGGTTTATTTACGGTAGTCCCTAACATCTTCAGGTAGCTTCATGGTGATTTCAGGTAGTTTACATTGTGTTTTTGCTCTATAATTGGAGTTCTTGGGCCTTTTGCTCCATAGGTTGAGCGCTTGGGGAAATCGCTCCACTAGTGTAGCATTCGCATGTTTGACTTTCTTTGACTCCTTTGCTAAAAACATTAACCAATTTTTGCCCTTTTCTAAGCTCTTCTGGCCCTGACCATTCTAACTTTAGCATAATTTTCTTAGTCACCATTTGAGAAGTTCGTTCCACTAGTGAAGCGCTTGGAAAGTTCGCTCCACTAGATGAGCTCTCGACACTTTGACCAAATTGACTTTACTTTGCCTTATCTTCTCTTAAAGCCTTTGCTTGAAATTCGCTTCACTAGTGGAGCGTTTTGTGGAGGCACTCCACTTAGTGGAGCACTTTATTTTTTGATCGTTTTGACCTCTCTTGCTGCACCCTTAGTGATTTTTTATTATCCCTATACCTTTCTTGTACTTTTATCCACTAGTGGAGCACTTGGGAAAGGCACTCACGCTTGGGAAAGACACTCCACTAGTGGACCACTTGTCCCTTTGACCACATGTTGATCCTTTTGGAAGTTATCCTTTGCACACATATTTTTAACTTGTTTTTATTTTGTTTCACCTTTGCTCCATAGATAGAGCACTTTGAGGGTTCACTCCAGGACTGGAGTGCTTGGCGCTTTGACCACCTTTGACTTTTGTTTACACTTTTAGCCAAGTTCACTTTCCTTTAAGCCTTTCTAGCCCTTCACTCCACTGGTGGAGCGAAAAGGTTTGTCGTTCCATTGGTGGAGCCACAAGGCTTCTAACCACTTTGACCTTTTTATACTTGGCCCTTTTCAAAGTTGTTTTTGTTGTTTAAAGTGTCGCTCCATGTGGTTAGAGCTTTGAGGGTTTTCTCCAAGAGTGGAGCACTTGCAGTTATAACTATGTCTTGACTTTCTTCATCATACTTAGCCATATTTGCCTATATTTACTCCTTTTGGCCTTTTGCTCCCACTGTCGGGGCGATAGTATAACTTAACATAAAAACATACCCAAGTGTCTAAGTGCTGGAAATTACAGCCATATGTGCAGATATGAAAAATAAAGGATTTGAAGACAAAAGTAAGGAAGATATCTCATAAGAAAAATGCTTATGCTAAAAACATTCACAATTTTGCATGCAACATGACAAAGAAAAGTACAAAAAACATAGAGAAAAGTACAGAAAAGAGGAGGAACCACATAATGTGACAGAATACAGTCTTTAAACCAAAAGAGACAGCCGATGAAATCACAACAACATAACAACATCTTAACCATTTTTTTATGGAAAAAGAGAAGTTTTTACAATGAATGGTCTCAAAAACTGTATACAATACGAATTTTAACAAAGTGTGGCTAAATTGGCAACAATAATATAATGAGAATGCATTATAAATTCATCTTAAATTTCTAAATACAGATCCAAATGATATGAAATTTTAGAAACTGATCACAAACATGATTTTACAATCCTAAAAAAACTTTTTCCGAGCAAATCCAAATATTTCGCCCAAAAGAACAAGTTTACTAAAAATAGTAAAATCATTATAACATTCTAAATACGATTCCAAACGTGCTAAAATTTTATGTGTAGGTCTATCAACTAATTTTATGGATTCTATAAAAAAATATTCAAAAAATTCGAAACTTTGATGAAGATATATGCATATTACTAAATCTGTACAGGTTTTTTGTAAAAGCGTGATAACTTGAAGAATACTTATCCAAATGAGCTAAAATTTTGAGCACAGATCATAAGAATGCATCTACAAACCTGCAATAAAAATTTGGGAAAATTTCACATTCTATCAGAATATATATGTAAAATACAAGAATTGTTTGTGTTGGTGACCCTATCAAAAAAGGGAAATGCTCAAAAAAAAATTGCTTAGGACGGATCCAAGGGGGCTATTTTTGTATGGGTAGAAGAGAGTTCAGGAGGCTGGTGATGATCTGACAATGGAAGGAGAGACACAAAATTGGCCAAAAACTCCATCGAGGACTCGATCACAAAAACCGAATCTTCTACATGAATATTCGAACCTGCAAGAAAAACAACTGCATAACACTCACTAATGGATGACTACAACACCTATTGCTTTGATGCCATAAAAGGAACGATAATAAGATTGTTCCAAGTCGTAAGGATATCAGGTGTTAATAGAACACCACAATTCAAAAAAAACATAAGAATCTGAAAGCAAATTGGTAGCATAAGCTTACAAATAGATATGCAAAATAAAAAGTAGCAATATCATATATTATATCTGAAAAATAAACTACGAATACAATGAAGGTGCTTTGATTATATAGGCAAGGATGATCAAATATAGTTGTAGGATCAAGCTAAGGATAAATATCCATCTGAAGTAGGGAAAAGCGGTGCACCTAATGAAGAGAAAAAATATGTGTATCTATCCCATCTCGCACATGAGCATCAAACGAAAGCATGCATATGAAAATAAAGCAATACTAAGCAATAAAGAATGAAATGAATACGAGTGTATTATTTATTAATTGGGTGGATCAGATCCAAGGTTACACAGCAGTCCCCTTGAGGGCTCAAAATTTTATACAATTTTTACAATGTTTGGGGTGCCCAAGGATCAATTCCTTCAAGGAATCAGGGTGCACATCCAGTGCTTTTCCTCATACCCACAATCGAGGTGGGTGGGCCAATGTCGCCGCTGCTTGTATCTTCAATATCTTATGTATTATCTTCCATACCAATGCCTTATAATAACCTACACCTGCACACAAGGAATCCAAAGGGGTCAAATAGCAAGGGTGTATGGTGGAAAACATGCAATCCCCACAGGGGCAAAATAGCGCATATATTAAAAATATATCAAAACATGTCCAAATGACTTGAAAATTTGCAGATATGTTAAATAGAATTTTTTTATGGGATATCACCAAAAACAGATCAGAAATTGCATCTGTAGACACCTCGATTTGGCGCTGCTCGCCTGCAACCTGCAAAGAAGAATACAAGCAAATCCTGAACCTAAACATATCCAAAACTTATGAAATTTGGAAATTATGCATAAATTAACATTTCAAGACAACCCAAATGATTATATTTTCAAATTGGGGCCCATATCCACCTGCATCAAATTGGGGTGCCTGGATGGGCCCTACGAGCTTGCAAAAACTTAAAAATACTATAACTTTATCAATTTAACTCCAAATCACCTGAAATTTTAACTGTAGCATCATGGGATAATATAGAAAAATAATAATTAAAAATAGTAGTGAAATTTTGTAATAATTTACCCTCATCCCAGGGGGGACGGTGGTGACTACAACTATTTGGGGGGCACCCTGGGAGGGGATACCCACCAATTACGGCCACTTTTTGCTACCAAAATCACTATCAGATGTTCCTAAACAATATAAGGTGTGTTTTTTGTTGAATTTAGTGAATAAATTCATCTATATGGAAAATTTATGCTCGGATTACCTTCTTGAAGTCACCCGATAACCTCCTTGGCAAAAGAGATATTCTAAGGGTAAAAAGGTGCAATAAGGTGAGGGTAAATCTTGGCAGCACTCCGTTGCATATCCTAGAACTCTTATATATTATATGTGTCTTTTATGTGGACATTGTACCCATTTTATAGCTCAAAGGGGCTCATGTGCAAAAAGGCATGCAAGGGCATGCATGGCAAGAGGTGCCACTTGTCAAACAGGAGGCATGCAATGGATGTGGAAGAGAATTTTGAATTTTGGAGTCCATTAAGAAGTGTTTCATAAGGATTCAGTGACCTCTGACCCGCATGCTCCATATGGCATGCTAAATGGCAGTTTATGGGTGCCAAATGTCCCAGATTTGACTTTTTTTGGGTCAAACCTGCTCACCGTCCCACCCTGGGATGATGGCTCACCACTATCCCAAGGTGGGATGGTGCGAATCTAACACTATCCTAGGATGGGATGGTGGTGAATTTTGGGCCAAAACCTCCCAAAATTTGGCCAGTAGCCTCCAAAAACCTTTTCGGAGTGGCTAGAACCACTATGAGCATCCTGAGGGCTGTCCAAGGGGTCATATGATGCCAATTTGATCATTGTTTATGGATGCTTAATCGGGTTTACCATATTTTAGTGTCTACAGATACACCTTTTTGAGATGCATTGTGTGCAACATAGCACTGAGCAAAAATAGATGACCAAAATGTTGAATGATTAAGGTTACTCGATAACCTAACCAACTTTAGATGCCCCAATCATGGAAAGGGTGTGTGTTCTTGAATCCTTGTTTTTGACTCATTAAATGAGCGTGCCTATGCTTGAACATTTTATATCATGAAAGGCTAAGTCTCATGACTTCATGATGCCAGTAATTTCAAGCATTATTATGTGATATTGTGTGCTTGTTTGCTGCCCCAAGCAGGAGCATGATTGTCTTTATCGAAGATTTGTTGAATGAACGCAATTCGCATAATTAACTGTGTGCTTGCTGATATGGACTGAGTATGACTACCCCTCAAGTGATGAGTCGATGAGGGAATGACCAGTGAGAAAAGCAACGAGTCTCTTGACCCATATTTGACTTAATTTTGGTGGGTTTTGGACCCTTTCTTTAGCTTTTTGTGTTGTTTTTTTTGTGTTTTAATTGTTTTAATTGTTTTTGAATTTTTGAGTTTTGATGAGATTTCATAAGAGAATACCTCACCAACATTGGATGCCCCAACCATGGAAAGGGTATACCTCTCATAATTAATGCCTTTAACAAGTTAAGAAACTTGATTTTGGTGTTCTTTGGCATATTGGCAAACAATCTTATGTCTAATCCTAGCCTTGGTGGCAGTTGGAAGATGAGCTCAAGTCTACGCTTTAGCCTAGCCTTGATGGCAATTATGAGATAATATTAAATCAAATCCTAGCCTTGATGGCAATAGGAGATAAGCTTAAATCAAATCCTAGCCTTGATGGCAATAGGAGATAAGCTTAAATCAAATCCCTGCCTTGATGGAAATAGGAGATAAGCTTAAATCAAATCCTAGCCTTGATGGCAATAGGAGATAAGCTTAAATCAAATTCTAGCCTTGATGGCAATAGGAGATAAGCTTACTAGTTTGCTTGAATTTGCTTTTGATCTTTTGCTTATTTGCCCAAAGCAAAGGGGGTGCACGACTGTCTTTAGAAATGATTCGCAAGATGAACACGATTAACTTGATTAAGTTATCCATTATTGATTTGGATTAAACATGTTGTTATTACGACCAATGGACTTAGTGGATGCCATTGGGGCATTTGGGGTGACCAAAGGGTTTATGGATACCTTTGTAGCTTTTGGGTGAACAAAGGGTTTATGGATACATTTAGGGCTTTTTGAGGTTGATTTCTTAACTGTTAGATTGTTGATTAGGGGAGGTATGATACCAATAATGCCCTAATTTATGTTACAAAATTTTTTTCTTGATTTGTAATTATGATAATTTGGAGCGTTAGATGCATTGTGTTATGATCTATGGATGCATTGATGGATGGATGTGTTGTACTATGATGTTATTTGATGATATGCAATGTGTGTATGCATAATGAAATGTATGATCTATTGATGTGTATTGATGGAATATGAACACTATATGACATACTATGTTAGCACCATAGACTGTATAGAATTCATCAATTCATGTGGAATATTTTCATGAGACTATGTAATGGATTTGTGCAAATGGAAACTGACATACATGTGATAAAATAGAATGAATAAAATGCATGTTCTAGAAGGCCTATGAGGTTTTCATGAGACTCAAAAGCTCTAGTCAACTGATCAAAAGTTGTATACTGACCATGCCGAACTTTTTGACAAAGTATGAATTTGTTAGGATGACCAAGATACTCAATATCCCTGTGTGTGCAAGGGAGTTCATTCCTGCAAGATGCATAAATATACCACCATTGATAAGTAGGCTATCGACCAAACTTATAATGAGGATCACTATATTAATGCCACAATCTATAGTTTTGTACTTAGTTAGATTAGACCACTAGGTAGAATAGGTGACCAAAAGCTAGCTCGTCCACATGCAAACATTGGTCTACACACACAAAGCTAACGTGGTAGACATATCGTCATGCATTTAGGATACCATCATTGTCGGATAGGCTATCCACCAAACCCGTAATGAGGAACACCTAAATGGTTTTTCAAATGTTGAGAATTTCAAGGATTCAAGCTCAGGCGTTGTTCTTTTATTCAATTTTATAGCGATACTTGCTCATATCTAGTGATGATAATCACTATTTATTTTGTATTTGATTTTTTTCGAGCAAGGGATTTGGTGAGTGGTAATAACCACTATTATTTTTTATTGTTGCTTTTTGAGGATTTTGATTTTGAATTTTGATTTCAAAGTTGAGCTTGTGGGATTTTTTTTTTTTTTGCTTGTGAATGGTATTGATCTTTTAGGCCTTGGGGATGACTACCCATCCTTCTCAGGGACATGTAGTACGAATCCTTTGACTTTTAGGGATCAAGGGTGTTTGGGAATTTTTCTTTGGAATGGTATTTATCTTTTAGACCTTGGGGATGACTACCCATCCTTCTCAAGGACATGTAGTATGAATCATTACGACTTTAGGGATCAAGGGTGTTTGGTATTTTTAATAGTGTTGAAAACCACTTGTTTATTTTTGGGAATTGGATAAGGAAGTGCTTGCTCTTTGGCCAATTCTTAGTATCCTTGAGCCATTCACATAGGAGGACGAGTAGCATAAACTTTTTGCTCAAGGTACCCTAGACCACTTTATGGGTTTCATCTTTCCTTTCATGAAACTTGGATTTATTAGTGTGAAATGTGTTGGGATTTGATGTATACAAGGCACAATCTAAGCAAGACTCTACCTCCTAAAAATCTCGCTAGCCTTCTACAAAATATGATAAGAAACTAGATATGGCTAAGTGATCAAAAACCCTAATGACATTTTAAAAACAAATGACTAGGTGAAAGGAATGGACACGACTATGGGAATGTATGAAATGTAGATGGAAATGATAAGTAACCATGGAATGAGGTGAATGATGACCTTGACAACATTGATTGTGAATTGTGACTAGTGTATCATCTAAGTGCCATACATGTAGGAGCCATTCTAAAATGCAAAGTGTAAATGATGATTATGCCTAATGTAAGTGATAATGCAATGGTAAGCAACTTGATGAGAATGCAATTTTTTTTTTTGAATTTTTGAATTTTTGATAATGCCCTTCTTTGTGAAATTTGGATTGGTATGTATGTATGAAAGTGCAATGCGATGCACTGTTTTTGTATTTTGATGTTTTGATGATGTTTTTAAATTTTTTATTGATATATATATATATATATATATATATATATATATATGTGTGTGTGTGTGTGTGTGTGTGTGTGTGTGTGTGTGTGTGTGTGTGTGTGTGTGCGTGTGTGTGTATATATATATATGTACCTGTGACCAACGGGTTTATTGGGGCCATTAGGGCATTTGGGGGAACCAAAGGGCTTATGGATGCCTTTGGGGCTTTTTGGTTGACCTAGATGGTTCTAGACCGTCTAGGAGCATTTAGGTTGACCAAGCGGGATATAGGCACCCTTGGAGCATTTTGGTGTGACCTAGATGGTTCTAGATTGCCTAGGAGCCTTTTAGGTTGTGACCAAGCGAGATATAGGCACCCTTGGAGCATTTTGGTGTGACCTAGATGATTCTAGACCACCTAGGAGCCTTTTAGGTTGTTACCAAAGGGCTTATGGATGACTTTGGGGCTTTTTGGGTTGACCTGGATGATCGTAGATAGTCTAGGAGCGTTTTCACTTGACCTAGACAATGAAAACCCGCTAGGAGCCTTTTGGGTGACCTAGACGGTAAATGACACTTAAAAAGTGTCTACGACTACCTAAGGGCATTTTTTTGTGACCAAATGGCTTATGGATGACTTTGGGACTTTTTGGGTTGACCTAGACGATCGCAGATAGTTTAGGAGCATTTTTACTTGACCTAGATAGTGAAAACCCACTGGGAGAGACGGTCAGCGGCACTTAGAAAGTGTCTACGACTTCCTAGGGGTATTGGGTTGTGACAACAGGGCTTATATATGCCTTTGGGGCTTTTAGGGTTGACCTAGATGATTGTAGATAGTCTACAAGTGTTTTTACTTGACCTAGACAATGAAAACCTGCTAGGAGCCTTTTAGGTGGGCTAGATGTTTAGCGGAACTTAGAAAGTGTCTACGACTACCTAGGAGCATTTGGTTGTGACAAAAGGTCTTATGGATGCCTTTGGGGCTTTTAGGGTTGACCTAGACAATCCTAGATAGTCTAGGAGCAATTTTACTTGACCTAGACGATGAAAAACCTGCTAGGAGCCTTTTGGGTGACCTAGATGTTCATCGGCACTTAAAAAGTATCTACGACTGCCTAGGGAAATTTGGTTGTGACCAAAGGGCTTATGGATGCCTTTGGGGCTTTTTGGGTTGACCTAGATGATCGTAGATAGTCTAGGAGAATTTTTATTTGACCTAGACGGTAAAAACCCGCTAGGAGCCTTTTAGATGACCTAGGCGTTCAGTGGCACTAAAAAAAGTTTCTATGACTACCTAGGGGTATTTGGTTGTGACAAAAGGTCTTATGGATGCCTTTGGGGCTTTTTGGGTTCACCTAGATGATTGTAGATAGTCTAGGAGCATTTTTATTTTACCTAGACGATGAAACCCGCTAGGAGCCTTTTGGGTGACCTAAGCGTTCAGCGACACTAAAAAAGTGTCTACGACTACCTAGGGGTATTTGGTTGTGACCAAAGGGCTTATGGATGCCTTTGGGGCTTTTAGGGTTGACCTAGATGATCATAGATAGTCTAGGGGTATTTTTAGGTTGACCAAGCGATATGTAGATACCCTTGGAGCCTTTTGTAACTTTGCTTACTTTGTGTTCTTAGGAGGAAGGTGCAATACCTTATATACCCCCAACATTTATTGTGATTTATGTGATGTTAAACCAGACCTATCCTAATGCAAGTATAATGGCTAAAAAATACCTAACTCAATGCAATTAAAGCATGCAAGGGTACATGCCAAATGTTTTTGTGTTTTAATGTTTTGCAATATTTTTGAAATTTTGATTATTTTGAATGTTTGTGGATTTTGACATTTTATGATTTGTTTGGATTTTTTGTGTTTTAAATTATTTTTGAATTTTGAGTGTTTTGTGAGAGGAAAGGCATGATACCTTAGGCACCCCTAGTGTGTGTGCTACTCAATGAAGGTGAGAAAGGTGTGATATCATTAGAGTTCTCACTATGATTCATTGGTTGTGATGGCAATAGTGGGGAAGGTATGCTACCTTTGGGTTGCTCAAAGTGGTTGGCATATGTTGTTTTTGCTTCGTGTATGGGCTAGATGTCTTGGAAGTATCCTATAGGTTGGTTGCTAGTTGCAAGAGGATTGCCCACTGGAAGCTCTCGCCTCTTGATCATATCCTGAACTAAATCTCTAAAAGGATAACATGTATGGATGTCATGACCTCTTTCTCTATGGTAAACACAGTATAGATATTTCTTGTGTGCCTTTGATCTATGTTTGTTAGGTTTCAATGGATGGATCTCAAGAATCGTGATTGCTCGTGCCTCATACAATTGATTGCAGATTGAAGCATGATAATTAAAAATCACTTATGAGCTTTTGGAGTTCAGTTATGAGCAATCAAAGATTAATTTTGAACATGTGAATTTTATTTTTAGGTAATTAAAAATCATCTCCGAGCCATTATAATTCATTCTCAGAATTTTAAAATTTAATTCCAAGCTATTGAAAACCAATTCTAGAGTATTGAAATTTTTGTCAAATTGTTTTTAAAAAAATTATTTCTAGGCAATTGTAATTTATTTTCGGATAATCAAGAATTAATTTTGGGTTATTAATTTGAAATTTTTTCGAGCTATTTAAAATTATCTTCAGGTAATTAAAAATCATTTTCGGGCAATAGAATTTGTTTCAAGCTTTGAAAATCAATGTCGGATCCAAAATTGGCTAAGTATGGGCTTTGTAGAAGATCTCCGACCGTGGCAAAAAGTGGAGAGGTCCCAAAATCCTATCACTCGACAACTTTGAGAAATAATAAAAAATCAGTTAAGTATGGGCTTTGTTAGAGATCTTGAACCATGGTGAAAAGTAGAAAGGTCCCGAAATCGCATCACTCAACAACTTTGAGAAAATGAAAATTCAGCTAAGTATGGGATTTGTCAGAGATCTCGAACCATGGAAAAAAGTGGAGAGGTCTCAAAATCGAATCACCCAAAAAATTTGAGAAAATGAAAAATTGGTTAAGTATGGGCTTTTTCAGAGATCTGGAACCATGGCAGAAAGCGGAGAGGTCCCAAAATCAAGTCACCCGATGACTTTGAGAAAATGAAATTTCGGCTTAGTATGGGCTTTGCTGGAGATCTCAGACCATGGCAAAAAGTGAAGAGGTCCCAAAATCCGCGTTCGAATAGATTAAAATTTTCTAAGTATTGAAAGTGTCGAACTTTGGGGGAGGATAACATCAATGAAGAAATCTAAAAAGCTGGACAATTGAAAAATGAAGTTCGACAATGGTAATAAAGCCTGAAAATTAGAAAGTGAAGTTTACCAATGAAAATGAATCCTAGAAATTGAGAATGAAGGCCAACAATTGGTATTTAACACCCGGATCTTAAAGAATGAAATTTGACAATTGAATTGATGCCCTAGCGATGAGCAATGATATAATGCCAAAAAAACATAGTCTTAAACCTAGAAAATATTTTGTTGCAACTCAAAAGAAAAGAGAATTATATATATATGCGCAACGATTCAGGATTTGGCTCTTCTTCGGGAGGTCCAAGGTTCAAACCGCGGCGTGGGCGAGTGTGTTAGGGGGTGGGTGTGTGGTGGTTGTGTTAAATTCCCAATTGATAAGCATAGCTCTCGGCTTTAGGAGGGGTCATGGTTGGGAGAGCCTGCCCAACCCTGTGCGTTGGTCGTAGGGGTTTCTCACACTAACCAAATCAAATATATATATATATATATATATATATATATATATATATTAAAAAACTAAAAACTTTAAAACCTTAGGAAAATTAATAATAATATTAATGTTCTAACCTTTATCTTTTTTAATTTTTGTAGAAATTTTGTTGGTGGTTGCATTAAATATGGTGGACTTAATGGCAAACATGGAATTTCAATGCAAATTGGGCAAGTACGACCGTGCAATATGGAAGATAGAGAAATTAATGATCAACCTAAATGTTACGGACTAATGAAGAGTTAATGAGGCATGGCCATTCTGGAATTCCTCAACGTCGTGCAAATTGAAATTTAATAAAGTTTGATTGTTGTAGGGCTCGTTGCAAATGAAGACTTTATGAGGTATGGTCAAAGTAGTTTCCATCTAATGAGGCATGGTTGCAGTATGGCAAGAAATTTAATTTCAAAAGGTCCATCTTGGAATTAGATGGAAATTAATTACAAAATGTAATGTTATGTGAAGGCTAAAAGTGTATAAATATTGGCTCACTATCTGGTTACAGAGATCGAAAACCATCTATTAGCTGGCCTCCTTTAGTTATCTTTTTTTTCTTTGTAGTCAGATGGCATTTTTGAACCATGTTGTTATTGTTTTTTGAGCTTTTTTGTTTGTAATCCATCGAAGTTGATAAATCTAAAACAATGTACTTAATGACTATATTTTAATATAAAGGCTTTCAAAATATGTTGTGTTCAATAGCATGTTGATGGTGGTTGCACTCAGTCCATTTTGCAGTCTATTGTTCCTCTGAAGATTGCACCATCTCGAACCTCAGGTTGTGTGAATATTGGTCGAGTTAGGATTGATTTAAATTGGGTTTGTTGCTTTATTGGATTGGAGTTGGAGTTCAAGGCAGTATCAACTTGTTTTCTTTTATTTTCTCTTACCCTTCAACCTTTGACTTTTATTTGAAGCTTATTTAAATTAGGGTTAGATTAGTTTATGTTTGAAGCATCGAAGCTGGTATTTCTACAATGCATTTTAAAATTTCATACAACTTCAATAATCATTGTCTATTAATGCATGCAATATATCTTAAATGCAATGAATGATATAGATTGGGCAATCACAATTTGCACAGCTTAAAATCTCATCTTGCTTTACCCACTTTAATTTTTCTAAGCTCGCATATGTTACAATATCCTTGTAGTAGAATTAATTTTAGATAGTAAATATTTGATCTAAAGACATTGTGCCCAAGAAACTTATCTTTTTGAAGCACAACCAACAAAGGCCACTTAAAAGGAACATTAATCAATGACCTTTGAGTCTATCCGCATTGGCCAAGACCTGACATACCTGAACCTTGACAATGTCGTAGATTTCCTTTTCAAGAGGAAACAAATATTTGTTTCAAGTACGTTGACATGCCCTTGACAATATGTCATTTACATGCTCAATAGGTCTCTTCTTGGAGTGTTTGGCTAGACAAACAATTATCAATCCATCTAGTCCATAGGGGCTTTTAATATTTATATTTTAAAAACTTGTTATAATAAACATCTAGTTAAATATTTATATTAAAGCATTATATGAAGCCACTTCAAATTTTTGAGAAATTCATAGTAATAATGAATTTAAAAAATAAAAATAAAATCTAGGAGGTTGATTGGAAACTAACTTAAAATATAAATTTTATTTAAATATTAAATGGTATTAGTTGAATCGGTTAGATTTGTAGATTTTCACAAAGAATACTAAGGTTTCAATCTAGTCGATAGATGAATATATGTATAATTGTCGAATCTTTGTAATACCACTATGTCGTTGTGATGTAATATAAATAAGCATACAAACAAATATTAAAGCAAAATAAAATTTCAATCATGGAATATGCCACTAGACTTGCATCATCACATAACATATTCAATCATATAACATATTAAACAAAAGTGTTATTTAAAATTTTAAAATTAATTATTATATATATGGGATTCAAACGGGTCACGCCTATATATTACATCATCGCCACGGAGTGGGGTTACAACAAGTTGATTATTTAAACATGTATCCTTGGACAAGATTTGAACTTCGGTCTTTAAAGGGTCTCTTGAATGAAAACCCCAAAATAACAATTACAATATCCCTCACGGGACTATTACAAGATTTTTTTTATACATAGAGGAATCGGTAACTACCTTTTCTTTTTGAACAACTGGTCACAGGGTCAAGTTGCATTGCCTTCGATCGTAACATCAAATCATGGTGCTACCACTATAACCCTTATCTTGCCTCGGTAAACATGACCCGAAGTGAGGAAGACCCCGATGGCTCGAGGTTGGTATTGTTGTCATCAAGTTGGCGCACACTCTTTGCCAAAATTGGGCATGCCCCCGAGGTTTGAACCTAGGTCTCCTCATGGTAAGTGCCCAAAGTCTTACCAATCCACATAGCCCTCGAGGACTAAAAGGGTTTATGGTAAACCAGTGTTATTTGAATCGGAGTTGAGTGGAACCACACTATATGGATCACATTTCTCAACTAGTCGTTTCACACCAACTCGGCTATGCACTCACCCTTAAAAGGGTTTATGGTAAACCAATGTGATTTGAACCGAAGTTGCGTGGATTCGCACCATACGAATCATGTTCCTCAACTGGCCACCTCACACCAACTCGGCTACACACTCACCCTTAAAAGGTTTTATGGTAAACTAGTGTGATTTGAATCGAAGTTGTGTGGATCTGCACGATACGGATCATGTTCATTAACTGGATGCCTCACACCAACTTGGCTATGCACTCACCCTTAAAATGGTTTATGGTAAACTAGTGTGATTTGAACCGAAGTTGCATGGATCCGTGTCATATGGATCACGTTCCTCAACTGGCCACCTCACACCAACTCGGCTACTCACTCACCCTTAAAATATTTTATGGTAAACCAATGTGATTTAAACCAGATTTGTGTGGATCTGCACCGTACAAATCATGTTCCTCAACTAGTTGTCTCACACCAACTCAGCTACACACTCACCTTTAAAATAATTTATGGTAAACTAGTTTGATTTAAATCGAAGTTGCGTGGATCCGCACCTTACAGATCATGTTCCTCAACTAACCGCCTCACACCAACTCGGCTAAGCACTCACCCTTAAAAGGTTTTATGGTAAACCAGTGTAATTATAGACAAAATAGTCTTCAAAATATATAAATTATTTTTTATGCGTCTATATCTAAATTCATTAAAATATAAAAGTTATAAAATTTTGTATTTTCATTAAATAGTCTTTACTATATTATGATTCAATGAATCTCATAATAGTATATCAAGTGGCATTAGCTCAACCCACTATATTCCTCAACATTTAAGGAGGAGACCAAGGTTCAAATCTTGCCAAAAGATACATGGATAATATCTAAGCTTTGCTGTAATACCACTATGTGTGATGATGATGTAATACGGGTGGAGCCCATTTAAATCCTATATATCCAATTGAAAAATATCAAGTGGTATTAGCTCAACCAATTAGATTCCTCAACAATTAAAAAATAAACCAAAGTTCAAATCTTGCCAAATGATACATGGATAATATCTAAACTTTGTTGTAATACCACTATGTGGTGATGATGTAATACAATCGGTTTCAATATCATATAACCAATTGATACTATTACAATTATAAATATTAATTTTAAATAATAATATTATAACTAATAGTTTTTTTTTGAAATAATACTTCATATTACCAAAGAATCAAAGAATACAACAGAAACATTACATCAGCTTGCGAATAAGAAGCAAGCATTCCGATCTCAACGTTCTATCCAACCTAAGACAATCTTTCAAAATGCTAGTACGAAAGACATAAATCTGATCTGAAATAAGCCTACAGGCAACATGTATAGTATGGTCAACCCCTATATGCTCATCCTGGAAAACAGTATGACATCTGTCCTTCCATATGGCAAACAAAACACTAGCTCTAACAATCTGCCAAAAAATACAAATATGGCGGGGAAGCTTAGGGGAATCCCCCAAAAGAACCAACTGCCACCAAACATGATCCGAGACGACATCGGAGTACAAGGCCTTAATTTCCTTCCAAACTGTCCTGCTATGCGGACACTCCCAAAAGATATGCTTGATGGTTTCACTGCTACCACATGAAGAACACCTATCAGAAGAGAGCAACCATTTGGCCAGCCTTGCTTTACTCTGAAGACCCTGCATAACGACTAACCAAATGAACACTTTTAGCTGCATAGAAAGCCTCCAACCCCAGATGCTAGCCAACCGTTTCTTCCATTTTTTAGCCGTAAATCGGGTACCCCATCTAGAGTTAAGCACCTCTCCAAATGGAACCGACGGAACCATAAGCAAGTACAACTTGGCCAAATTAAAACACCAGATAGGTTTATCATACTGCCATCTCCAATCCCTCCAAACTGGTCCCGAAAGGCTACTGGAAACTTTGTGTTGCTGCTCAACAGGAAGGAGACCCTGAATTTGCTGGATTGCAAACTTGTCAGAAGATTTAAGCTTAAATTTCACTAACAACTGCTGCCACGGTATCCACTGATTAGACTGCTCATCCCAAATATCGGCCCACTTAAAAATCCCCTTCTTGCACAACCTTCTACACCGAAACGCAGGGATATCAGAGATGTAAGTGCCATTTTCTTTCCAAAGACATATGGCCTTAGAGGCCAAAGTCCAACCCCTCCTATTATCCATGTATTTCCACTGCAGGTATTTAACAACTTCTCTCCAAGCCTCCCAAATTCTCTTACAAAGAATACCCCCTCGAATCTTAAACTTGTCAGGATGTCCCACTAAATCCTCAATAGTGAAAGGGCCTTGAAAACCATCAATATGCTTAGCTGTCATGATGCAAAACCGAAGAAGACACTGCCAACTCAAATCACCCTCCAGGCATCGAACAACCCATTTAGAAGCAAGAACTTTTCCCTGAACCAGGATGTCCAACAATCCAAGACCCCCTTGTGCCCTGGGAACAAAACAAAAATGCCAACCAATCGAAGGCACCCTCCGTGAGCCATCCATATTGGACCATAAAAACCTCCTAATACAAGCCTCCAACTTCTTATAATGGGTGATATTCGGGATCCAACACGAAGAGTTATAGTTATACAACTTACAAATATATATATATATATATATATATATATATATATATATATATATATATATATATATATATATATATATATATATATATATATATATATATATATTTTGATTACATACAAATGGGTTCAAACCACAAGGGTTGCTCCCAAAAAATCTATTTCGCCTTGTTATTGTTCACGTAATGTTGTAATACCACTATGTGGTGACGGTTTCAATCTCATTTAACTGATTGAAAAAATGAATCTCATAATACTATTACAATTATAAATATTAATTTTAAATAATAATAACTTATAGTTATACAACTTTAAAAAAAAAGCATAGCGCAATGGTTGGGGCTTTGGCTCTTCTTCGAGAGGTCCAAGGTTCAAACTGCGGCGTGGGTGAGTGTGTGAGGGGGTGGGTGTGGTGGCTTTGTGTTAATTCTCTATTGATAAGTATAGCTCTCGGCTCTACGAGGGGTCATGGTTGGGAGGAGACTGCTCAGCCTTGTACGTCGGTCATAGAGATTTCTCACAATAACCTAACCAAATATATATATATATATATATATATATATATATATATGGGTTGCTCCCACCAAATCTATTTCACTTTGTTATTGTTGACCTAATGTGAAGGGGACCACCAGTCGCTTGAGATTCGTATCGTCATTGTTGATCTAGTGCATACTCAGAGGATTCAGATCGCTACCCTGAGATTTGAACCTAGATATCTGCTTATTAAGTGTCTCGCCAGACAAACAAGCACTTATCGCTATAACTTTCAATATAAATATTTATATTCAAAGTCTATAATTTTTTTAATATCTTAAATAGCTTGAACTCGTACCATTTGATTATTCTTACAATTATTATATTAAAAAACAAATATTATAAATCTTTTAAAATATGAAAACATAAATAAAGATATAAGATGTTATTAACTTAATTAATTAAATTTTTTAATTTTTTAAAACTAAATTTTGAATTTGAATTTGAATGTGATCCAACTATAATAATCATTGTGTAATAATGATGACTTTGAATTTCATTTAACTATTTAAAAATAATCATCAACTATAAAATAATTTATTATTGTTTTATAATTGTAATCGAGTGATATTTTTTCAAAGATATTTTGAGATTTTGACAAGCACTTATACACGGGGGCCTTATACGTTAGCGAATGGCTTGACCGACCACGGACACCAAACGACATTTAAAAAATATTTTCTTCCCTTAATTATAGAGGATGCGTACCCGAATATTCATCGTCGAGGAGAAGGACAGCTACTCACGTGACATTGAAAACAAAACAAAAACCTTACGCGTGCCGCAATTCAATTCGAATTAAAGTTAAAAATTTAAAAAAAAATTGTTAAGGAAGATCTAGACAACCTATACGGATTAGTGACAACGGATATTACCATATAAATTTAAAAAAATAAATATTACCATCCGAACTAAATGTTGCCAAAATTAACCATGAAACCATTGTTATTAGACAATCATCATGGTTACGTACAGGAGATCATTCCGTCTTTATTGTTTGAGAAAAACAGCATCCCCACCATCATTCGCAAAGAACAACCCCTCACAAGATTGACTTTAATTTTAATGCTGAGATGTGAAGCAACCTTTCTTTCTATGAGTGTGGGACCCACGCTTTCTCTCGGATTCAGGGACCCGCAGCAGTTGCCGGGGTTAACCTCCGGTCAATTTTTTAATTTAAAACCACCGTCGTATTAACCGTTAATTTCTTTTAATGGCCTAACGTGGGCTAACATGCCGTTGATTTGCGTAGGGTTACGACTTAATAATTAAGTGCGTGTGTTAACAATATTTATGTTTATTTTATGATTAATTAAGTTAACGCTGGAGCAGATTCCGACAAGCGTCGGAGGGATCTACGTCGCTAAGATAGGCCAGACGTCACGTCTGGGATGAAGTGCCACGTCAGGTGGAAGGATATGAAGTTGCAGAGAGGATAGCTGGATAGTAAGCTTTTGGAAGTGGAATTTGCTGAAATTTGAGGGGTCACTGGTGTTTAAGGTTGCAGCTGAAAAGTTCTGTTTGTAGGCGGCCTTGCTTTATTTAAGTGTGCTTTGGTTTGTTTGGACCATTGGGCCGTGCAACGGTGTTTTTATTACGACTTTGTGAGCTTAAAAGTAGTTTTTTTTTTTTCTGTTTTTATGTGGACGGTTGCCGACACATGTCTTGTAATTGCCTTTCACATGTACTAAGAGAACCTTTGTTGCCATGAAAAAGGAGATGGCACGTCAGGAAGAGGAAGAGGCATGTACTAAGAGAATCTTTGTTGCCATGAAAAAGGAGATGGCATACCAAGAATAGAGGAAGAGAGGGGAAACATGACATGGCGTTTGAAAGAATAGAGAGCAGCATGAGGGAGAGAAGGAGATACATGTCCGAGATAGTAACAATTTGTTCAAGAGAGAAAGATAGAGAAAGCCATCTTAGTTTGTGTATGGCAATATCCTTGCTATTTTAGAATAAAATGGCCAATAGTACAAAAGGTCATGGCATCATTTGAAAGAATATTTGTATTTTATAGTTGGTTGGGTGTTAACAATATAAATTCTACCTTATTTTTAATTCACCTTGCGTGTTTAAATTTTTTGTGTTTCTTTTTAGAATTGTATGGGAAAGATTGTTTAGGCTAGTTTGTAGTGTAATTGCAAGAGTAAGAGGTTGTAGTCTAAGCAGAGAATCAAAGAAAATGATGTTTTGAGTATTAGACATAAGGCTATCATCAAGTGAAATATGTGAATCATTTAAGAAAGTTGTCATTTGAGATAAAATTGTTTGAATAGTGATCGATAGACTATACGAGTCAAATACATTGAAGGAGTCATGTTGAAAGGAAATGAGGATGTTGTTCAAAGAAAGGGGTCATCATCTATTCAAATGAGTGAGAATGTCGTTCAAAGAAAGGGGTCATCGTCTATTCAAATGAGTGTCATTCGGGAAGGAAGGTAGAAATCATTCAAGTTTGAATTTACTATTTAAGTCAATAGTCATATTAGTTACTGATCAACCAAGTAAACCTGGTCATAGTTGTTCAACTAAGAGGAGCCTTGTTGTCTTATTTGTGCTAGTTTTCATCCAAGATTGCAACCTTCTATACAATGAAACTTGCCTAGTGTACAAATGAATCAATCATACAATTGAACTTGGCTACCATACTAATTGAACCTATCATACAATAGAAACAATCGTACAATGCATGTTGTTGTACACTGAATGATGTCATACAAGGATTACAGAAGTGTCATCTTATAGAGGTCTTGAGAACTTGTCTTCTTGTGCAATGAAGTGTTGTCATCTCATAGGATTGAAGTCATAAGACGTCATCTTGGATTTATGTCGTCTCATAAAATACTTGAGACTTTGCTTGATTGTCTTGAACTTGTTGATTACACATGTGATTATCTTGCATCTTGTGGTCAAGGATAGATTGAATAGTTATTTCTTAAGAAGGTTATCCTTAAGTGGACTCCCTTCTCCAGTCGGCATCACATTTCATGGTGATGTTGGAATAGTAGAAGTGTGCGTTGTGGAGGAAAATATATTTATGAGAACATTTCCAAGTATGAGACTCGGATTGTACCCTTTATGTTGAGGCATGAGCAGGGGTTATCCTCATGTTGGAGTGGATTGTAGGGTAGGAACTAGGGAAGAAAACTTTAGGTGAAGAGTGGTGTTAAGTAACTTTCATTTTTCAGTGATGTGTAGTGTTGAGTGGTTTTCATTTTTAGTGATGTGATTTCATAGAAAATTTGGCCATTGTATTTGTAGAGTAGAGTGTTTATGTGAAATATGTGTAATATGTGTTTTTTAAATCCTTCTATACAGTATAGTGTTTACATGAAATAAGATCCTTTTATACAATAAAATTAGTGTTTATGTGAATGTTCATGTTGGATATTGGGTTATGTATGTCTGTGAAATCTTTTGAAAATTATAGTGTTAATTGTTGGAGATTAGGTAGTATTTTATCTATCTGAGAAATCCTTCTATACAATACATTTTTTGTTTGTGTGAAATGAATGTTAATGTAGGATACTTGGGAGTTCTATATGTTTGTGAAATCCTGTTGTTTATGTCAAATAAAGATTAATGTCGATTATTGGATCATGTCCACCTATGAAATCCTTTCGTACTATTTATGGAATGGAATAGAATATAAGGTTTTTAATGTACTCAAGGCCAAAAGTGGCCTATGGGGTAGTAACTTTACAAAGAATCAATCTTACCAACCACAAAATTTGATCCAATGATTTTTCTTTTGTGCAATGTTGATCTTTGCCACTGATTTCCATGAATTCTCCAAATTTCTCTAGCGTCTTTTGCGTAATCAAATCATGCAATGATTCTCTTGCTAGATTATCAACATAACTAGTTATAATATTACTATATGTCTGGCATTACAAAATAAAATATTTCTTGTCTCAACTCCCCCTAATATGCAAAAGGTACATATCATCTCTTTACATTCATGTTTTGGTCTCATCCATATACTCATTTTATATCTAAGTTGGTTTAAGCTAGTTTTCAGTTTGACCATGATCATCTTTGCACTCCAAATGATAGTTTGGTCTTATATGTTTTTTTTTTTGTAGTGATTGAATATAGGGTTAAATTCAACAAGATATATTCTCTTTTTCTTCTTAACTTCTTTCACCACATAGTTGCTTTGAATTTTTCCTTAACAAGTGTCTTTATGTCTTTAACAAATGCCTAAATTTTAATGGTGAATATTTGATCTTCAATCCAAACCCCTTCTACCAATTTAATTCTACTAATTCTAGATGTTGATCTCTATACTATTGTCACCCTATGAAAAATGTGTGTTTTTATCTCCTTCGTTTAACCAAATATGTCTTGGTTTTAATCTCCAAAATTTCCCTCCCTTGATCAAAATATTATAATATTCACTAAGTCATTTCCTTTCCTTTAAACATATATTATTGTGCTCACCTTTTTGACATTTTTAAAGTTTCTCTTTTAGTTATTTTTTTCTCAAAAATCTTTCCAAAATTGTTCTTGTTCCATTCTTTAAATCTAGATGTCATTGATTTAATTTGATTTGGAAGTGTATACAACCCACCATTTCCTGAAGAATTACATATTTGTGCTATCATATCAACAAATTGAGGATGGTCTTCTCACATTTGCTTATATTTAAAATATGATATTTTTTTATTCACTTACCGCTATTTTAACTCTTATTGGCTAGTGATCTAAAACAATCCTTGTCAAGGTATTAATTTTAGCACCAGTCTCTTCATCTAGCCAATGATATGAGAGTATGCATTTGTCTAATTTATTTTCTATCAGGTTTTGATCAATCTTGTCGTTGATCCATGTATAGTTGTCCTCTTCAAACTCAACCTTTCTTATTGGTTAGAGTAAAAGCTGAGAAATCTCTCATACTTTAGATAATTTTCTTAATTCCCCTAATAATATCATCTAGCTTGGTTATGACATTAAAATTTCCTATGACCATGAATCATTTTTCTTGGGTTTTACTTCTCATAAAGGCTTCAATCCCACTGTGTACTTTTGATCTACTAGACTGAGTTGTAGGTCCATAGACATTGATAAGGATAAAATAAATATCGACTAATGAGGCTATTCAATGCCTAGTTTTATAAATAGTTTCACAAGAGGTTCTAACCAAATTCCAACGTATTAGAATTCCCTCATCCCTCCTTCTGAATGCACATCATCCCATTCATATATTTCCTATACTACTTTCATAGTTTTTAAAACTTCTTCCTTTGTCATTTTAGTTTTCTGGATACAAAAAATATCAGACATATTACTTAAATAGAGGTCTTTGATACACCTCTGCTTTGCGCGGGTATTAACATCTTTTATGTTCCATAAGATGATAATCATTTCTCATTACCTCGTTTGTCAATTACCAATATCATTTTGGTGTTTGGTAAAGAGAAATTCAACCAACTTAGATTGTGTTCCTTTCTCTATATTTGCTCTTGTCTCCTTGGTTCTTGCTTGATAATTTGAAGATTTTTCTCTTTTTTCCTTGCTAGTTTCAAGAGGTCTTATTATTCTATTTCTCAATATTCTTTCACAACATTCATTTTCATTAGATTTATCCTCTTCTGACTCTACTAAGGAAACCTTTGACTTATCATGCCCAACTTTTGGTATTCCCTTGTTAACAGTAGAGGTATTAACATCTAACACTATGTTTTTACTACCACTTTTCTTCTCTTGAATATGCATGGTAGTTAAGAGAGTCTTCAAAATCTAATGAGGCACATTCCTTAGGTTCAACATGAGTGTTCATCCCTAAATCGGGATCATACTAGGTAGACGGTTCCTTGTTAATATTCTGATCATGTTTTATTGTGTCCTCTAAGTTCTAATCTGTTTTTTCTTCATAGACTAAAGCATAAAAAGAATCGGTATTTCTTTCGGTATTCTTACTTACTGGTCTTCATTTTTTATTTACTTTCATATGTTTGGACCTATTTTTTGGAAGTTGAAAACCATTATCATCCATATTCATTTGTAAGTTTCTCTTACGATTTTCTACATATGTTTTTGTTGGACTCTTCTTAGGGCATGATCTCTTAATATGCCCCACCTCATGCTATCTTTTATATTTGAAAGATATATTTTCACAATCAATGGTTTGAATCCACAACTTACCCTCATACTTAAAAATGATTGATTCTAGTAAATGTTTACTAATATCAATCATGATCAACATTTGAGTATAAATAGCCAATAATCTATCTTTTATAGTTTTTGAAATCTTAAATAATTCTCCTAGAATGTTGCCTAATGCCTTAAAGGTATCTATTTTCTAGAATTCAATGGATAACCCATACATCCTGACCCAAACTAGTACTAGGGATATATTTACATTTTTATGTGCAAAGCCTTCAAAATTCTATCTCTTTCCTCCCTAAAATTTAAAATGGCTAGGAAGAAACCCTTGGGAAGAAACTATAGACTCACTTATATTAATCCACTTTTTAAGAGCCAAAGCCCCTTGCCAAGACCCATTAAATTTACTAATGACTACCTTCTCTTTGAACAATAAGGATCATTGCTCTATGAGGTCCTCCCTAACCTTTACTACTAGGAAGGATTCTAAGGATTTAATTGTAAATCGATCCACGAGAAGAAGACTATAACTCAATATCTACTAAAATTTATTAGTATATCCTATAATGATTATATTATTTGAAAATAAACCTACAATAATTTGCATGCAAAACATCTAAGAAAATGAAGGGATAAATGAAACTTGGCTGAAAAAATCCACACCGAGATAGAATGCTCAACCTCACTGATTCTCTAGCCCTCCATTGCTCCTCCCATCATTTGAACCCTAGTTATTATATATATGCAATCTCGTTTTCCCCAACTCAAAAAATCGTTATTGTCCTTCTTCTAAATGGTTGACTTCACAAAATAATATCTCCCTTAATACCACTTGAATTCCTTCATATGACCACTCATTTTAGAGCTCTTCAAATTTTACACAGTCTCATCTGAATTGGATAACCCTTCGTAAAAATATGACTCTTGAAAGATTAAATGTTTTTTCTGAAAAAATTTACCCTAACGTTGTCTTTATTCTTGTTTTGGACAATTCTCTTCATATGATTATATTTCCTTCCACATCATCGTAAATATATATATATATATATATATATATATATATATATATATATATATATATATATATATATATATATATATATTTTTAAACATTAAAAATATTTTTTAAACTAAATTACGATATTGTTTTTATATGTTAAAAATATTGCATGTTGGTTGAAAATTTAAAAATTAAATTCTTTCGTTTCATTTGTTCATAAATATAAATTGATCATATTAATATAAATTGATCATATTATACAACCGCCTTGAAAGTTTATTTGTATAATTATTTTTCATTTAATTTTTCTTTTATTAAAATCAACTACATCAACACTCTTTTTCTATTACCCAACAAATTTCAATATTTAAATTAATACAAGCAAGCTCCAAGACCTATCACTTAGCAAGTCATCATCCTATTGTCTTGCTTGGCATAACACTTAAAACCAGTTTCTTTGTCATCCACGTGTTCTTTTCTTTAATCAGTATCTATATATTTTTTAAGTAGGATGCTCATCAGTATCTATATATTTGTAAGTAGGATGCTCAGTGTAACTCAGAGTATATCATCCATTAATTGGAACTTAGGTTTTCTTAAAAAATATTAATATCATAGAAATATGTGTCTACATCCTTGCCTATAGCGAACCTACTAGAGACTTAATCTAATTATTTTCGAAGACTCTACGAAAAAGAAACACAATCTAATATATTTTAATAATGTTATACATATAAGATATTTAAGACAGTTAATAATATTATTAGATGTGGAAAAAATGGTTCACATAATCAAACCTTTGCTGACCAAACACATTTAGCGTTGATTTGAATGTATTGACTTAATGGCATATCCTCAAGTCAATAAAAGATCATAAGATATGAGATATCTTTGTACGAAAGAGGTTCGTATGTTTTTAACTTCCACTTAATGTTATCTGCCACCCACATGGTAATGTTGTCTTTAAGCTTTAAGTAAAGCAGAATATATACCTTATAATGGTGCCTAAAAGTTATACGAATATATACTTTATAATGGTGCCGTAAAAGTTATACTTTAAAGTAGTATAGCAAGAAGTAGGGTATAATAGAATATATTTTCTTATATAAAATGCAAGTTCATTTGTATATGATGATGTAAATGTAGATATATACTCTATATATAAGGTATGTGTATTAAATAATAATACTTTACAAACTTTTAGTGTAAGAAGTATTGGTGTTAAAAGAGTATAGGGCTAGCGCATCCTTATGTGTGAACGAGATATTTGGCAAGCGGCTATGCGAGGGTTTCATTTGGGTTGAGTGCAAGCAGCTCCAGAGGTTGGTTTTTAGGGCCTTCGGGCCTTAGTGGCCAATATTTTTGTGGTTTATGCTCAATATTTTAGCAGAAAATGTTGCAGGGGATACAAGATGGGTTAGAAATTTGTCTTTCAACAGATCATACTATGAACTTGAGTGACAACAACTTCCAATTTGTTGCACAAAAGAAAAGTGAAAACCATACCTTTCCACGGCATCCAAGCAAGGATTAAAAAGATCACGAAACAAGTTTCAAGCAGTTGATCAAAAAATGGCTCATATCTCAAGTGAATCTGGTGCTAAGGTGCACCCACAAATTAATTCTACTGTGAAAACCCCTGTCAAGGGTAAGAATTTCGAAGATTCAGTCCCAAAAATGAATTTTAGGGATGCCCTTCATGGTGGACAGCCTCAACCTAATGCTAATATCAATATTAGGGCTTCCCATAAACCTCTAAGAATGCCTAATATTGATCCCAAGAAAACGGAGTCAGGATGTCTTAAAGCAGTTGATGGAACTCCTATTGTTAAGCTTGATATGGGTAACATTCAGATTGGCATTGAAGATTTGGAAAAAAAGGACTAATTTGTCGGTTCGTGGGTTTTCGTCCGAGTCTATCTCGCTTTCAAAGTCTGGGCTGCAAAAAGTTGGAAAACTAAAGGTGAGTTACAAATCTCTATTTATCCAAATGGTTATTTTCTTGTTTTATTTGCTAATAATGAAGATAGAGAGAAAACTTTTCAAGGGGGTCCTTGGTTTTTTGGAAGGGCAAGGCTTTTCATGAAGCCCTGGCATACTAAATTTAAAGCCGAAGAAGAGATGCCTTCTATAGCACCCGTGTGGGTTAGACTCTTTGGCCTCCCTATTGAATTTTGAAATCCTATTGTTTTTTCTTCAATTGGAAACTCTTTAGGAACTTTTATGATGATTGCTGATTGTACTCAAAATTTTGAACATATTATTTATGCTCGAATTTGTGTTTTAATGGATTTTGACAAACCCCTACCTAAAAAGATCACATTACAATTTGGGGAAGACACTTGGGAGCAAGTAGTGGACTATGAGAACATTCCTTTTCATTGTAGAATTTGCCATGAATATGGTCATTTGGCCGATGCTTGCCCAAATAAAATTCCTGATCAAAAGAAAGAAGATATAAACTCAACGAGGTTTCCAAATACCTAAGAAGAAGAACACTTAGAAAAAACCAATTATGAAGGATCAATCAAAGTCATCTGCTAATATGTTTGAAATCCTTTCCACAAATGATGTCCCAAGTGAGGAAGAGGAAATAATGGAAACTGAAATCTTAGAAACACAATTTAAATATGAAGGGAAGAACTCGGAGACAAACCAACAAATCAAATGTTTTCAACAGAAAAAAAAGGAGAAAATTTACACAAGAAAAACAATATTTCAAATGTCAAAACTTCAAATAATGCAGGTCCCAATATAGACTTCGTTGAACCATCTAGTAAAATTTTTGTTGTGTACGAGCATTCTTCAAGGTTAGAAGCCATCTCAAATTCAATTGGAATAAGTCAAGAAACAGGGGAAAAAATTGAAGATGGATTCTAATCAAAAAGTAGGTCGCAAGAACAATCAATATCATATGGTAAAAGAAGGTGAAAAGCTTGTAGAGGAAGGTAAGATTAATGCCCTTCCCAGATTTTTTAGCCCTGGTATTAATGAAGATCATCACTTGGAATATTAGAGGACTCAAAGGGAGTCTTTCAAAACAAAATGAAATTAGAAGAATGATTCAGATAAATCATCCACATCTTGTTTTCCTTCAAGAAACAAAGATGTCAATGGAGGATATGGACTTAATTGCTAGTAAAATTTGGCCAGCTGGAAAAGTGGTTTCCCTCAGTTCCCAAGGGACTTCGGGTGGCATTGCTTGTCTTTGGGACCCAAAAGAGGTAGTTATTCACCATATGGTTGGCAGTTGGGGTTTGTTGGCTATAGTTATTCAAAGTAGACATTCCAACCAGATTATGCTCTGCATTACTGTTTATGCTCCGACTTATTTGGAGGAAAAAAGAAGACAGTGGAAGGATATTACTCATATTATCTCTCATTTTCCTAAAGCTTGGATCTTGATCGGAGGAGATTTCAATACCATCCTCTCTCTGGATGAGAAAATGGGGGGAAATAGAAATTTTGACAAAAGCACTGACCTCATGAGCAAATATATTGCAAACCTCCATCTTGTGGATATCCAACTAGATAATGGCCTTATGACTTGGTCTAACAGAAGGCAAGGCTTAGCTTGTATAATGGAGAGATTGGATAGGTTTTTGCTCTCTAAAATTTTCTTAATCCATGGTCACATTCCTAAAGTGAAGACTCTTAATAATGTTGGTTCGGATCATTGGCCAGTCATGGTGGAAATGTGGGAAACCAATGTGAGTTTCTCTCCTTTTTGTTTTCAATTAATGTGGCTTAGAGACATTTCCTTCAGACCTCGTGTGCAACAATGGTGGAAGGAAGGTAAACCTAGGCATGGGACTAAGATGTTCTATTTTGCCAAAATACTGCAATACATTAAATCCAAAATCAAGACTTGGAATTGGAAAGAGTTTGGGGATGTTCATAAAAAAACATGAAGTTATTGCTCATCTTGAAAATTTGAATAAGAAAATCCATTTAGATGGCCTCACAGAGAAGAGAAGTGCAGATGAAATTAAACTCACAACTCAGTTAGAGGAATGGGAAAAAAGAGAAGAAATCTTATGGAAGCAAAAATCTAGAATTCAATGGCTCAAATAAGGAGATCGAAACACAAATTTCTTCCACAAATCTCTTCTAGCTCGAAGATCTCACAACTTTATTTCTTCCTTAAAATCAGATTCTGGAGATGTTGTTTATACTTGGGATGGCATGAACTCTATTGTTGTTGATTACTTTTCCAATATTTTTGCTGCTACTCCTCTTGACTCAACTTCACAACAAAATGTTCTTCAAGAAATCCCTTCTCTTATCACTTCTGAGGAGAACTCTATTTTGACTGCTCCTGTTACTATCAATGAGCTTCAACAAGTAGTTTTTTAAATGCAAAAAGGGAAAACCCCAGGTCCTGATGGTTTTCCCATTGAGTTCTACCAAGAGTTATGGGATATCCTTCATGTTGATTTATTAGAGGTGGTGGAAGAAGCCAGGAAAGCCAAAGAAATTTTGAAGGTTATCAATAAAACTTATATTACTCTTGTTCCAAAATCTCAAGAGGTTGATCATATCTCAGCTTTTAGACCTATTGCTTTATGTAATGTTCTTCTCAAAATCATTACTAAAATCATGGCATAAAGGTTGAAGCCTCTTTTGCATAAGATTATTTTCCCAGAGCAAGGGGGTTATGTGGAAGGACGTCAAATAGTAGATGAGATAGTTCTTGCTCAAGAAGCCATCCATTCCATGGATATGCAAAATTCTCCTTCCATGTTCATTCGGTTAGACTTATCCAAAGCTTATGACAGAGTGGATTGGCACTTCCTTATCAAAGTTTTGAGGCAATTTGGTTTCTCTAAGGATTGGATGGATTGGATTATGGGATGTATCTCTTCGGTTTCCTACTTAGTTCTTATCAATGGCAGGCCTTCTCAGTCTTTCCCAGCTTCCAGAGGTATTAGGCAAGGTGACCCGCTATCCCCTTATTTATTCATCATTCTTGTTGAATGCTTGGGTAGGACTATAACCAAAAAGAGGGAAAACAAAACCCTTGAGGGAGTTACCATTTCTCATGGAGCTAGACCTATCTCTCATCTTCAATTTGTGGATGACTCTACTCTTTTAGGTAAAGCTACAGTTAAGGAAGCTTCTAATATTAAGCAAATCATTAGCTATTTTTCTAAGGCTACTAGGCAGTTGATCAATGAAGACAAATCTGAAGTTATTTTCTTTTACTCCTCTTTAGACAGGAATCCATGGTCTTGGATAAATTAAGATATAAGAAGACCTCTCTTCCAATCACTTATTTAGGTATTCCCATAAATATTCAAAGGTAGAAAAATAAATATTGGAATTGGTTGTTGGACAAAGTCAAGAAGAAAATTGGAAAGTGGACCAACAAGTGGCTTTCTTCTAGGGGTAGAATCACCTTGGTAAAATCAGTCCTTCAAGCTATTCCTATTTATGTTTCTTCCATTTTGAATATCCCAAAGGCTATTCTTCGAGAATTGGATCAAATCAGTCATCGTTTCCTTTGGAGTGGTACTAAGGAGAAAAGAAAATGGGCCTTGGTGAAATGGGATACTTTATGTCTTCCTAAGAGTGAAGGGGGTTAGGATTCTGGTCTTCAATTAATAACAACAAAGCTTTAGTTGCTAAATTATATTGGAGGATGTTGCATAACCCCAATGCTCTTTGGGCCAATAATCTCCGTGCTAAATATGCTGAGAACAAAAGTCCTGAAGACCTTGTTTGCTATCAACTTCCTACCAAAGGTTCTCCCATTTTAGCAGTTCTTAAGACTGGTGAGGATTTGATAAAGAAAAACTATTTTGGATCATTCATAATGGTCAACATGCAAATTTTTTGACAGATTCTTGGGATGGTCACAAGCCTTTGATAACTCATTTTCCCGATTGGAGGCCTTGGATGGAGGAGCTTCACCGAGCTAATTGGATAAAGGTGGCTAATTACTGTCGGTACCATCTTGGTAATTCAAAGGTTGGTAGATATTGGATCCCTATTGAGGACTGGCCTATTCAAATCCTAGAAAGGCAAAGACAAGATATCCAAGGCATCCTTCATATGAGATCCCTCTCTTGGTCCCATGAAAAAGATTGTTTTGGATGGAAAAACACTACTAAGGGTGAGTATTCAGTTGCTCAAGGTTATTTGACCTTATGCCATAATAATCCCAACCATTCTTCTGACATATTTTCTCGATTGTGGGCTCAAAAGCTTTGGCCTAAGGTGAGGTTCTTTAATTGGCTTTTATTGCATCGTAGGGTGCTTATTGGTGAGCAACTTATGAAGTGTGGTTTTCATGGCCCTTTTAGATGTGAAATGTGTGAAGAGAATGTAGAAAATATCAACCATATTTTTATTGAGTGTACTTTAGCCTCTCAGCTATGGAGGAGAATGGCCACTTTACTTGGCTTACAAGTGGTCCATTTTTTTACTTTTGAACAACTTTGGAGGGATTGGCCTAATCAAGAGGGTGTTGATCATTTTATTAGGTAGTTAGTTTGGATGGGTTCTACCATTCTTCTTTGGAATATTTGGAATGAAAGGAACAATCGGATTTTTAATCAAGATAGGAAGGATATTCACTATATTTGGCAAAAGACCATAGCCAACTTAGTTGAATCAGTCCATCAACTCCTTAATCACCCCCAAAACTCCCACCAAAGATGGGATCAAGTGATGCAAAGATTGAAGATTAAATCTTCTAAGGGCAACCAACTTAAAGGGAATGTGAGTATTAGTAAGATGGATAGGACTAGAAATTGGCAACCTCCTCCTAAGGATTTTGGAAAAGTCAATACTGATGGAGCCTCTAGAGGGAACCCCGGAAAAGCCAATGTGGGAGGAATTGGTAGACTTTCAGATGGCTCCCTGGTTTTTACTTTTGTTGAGAATTTGGGTATTCTTTCCAATAACCTTGTTGAGGGGTATGGTATCCTCAGAGGCCTTCAGGAGGCTACTAAGGTTGGATGGGAAAATGTGTTAGTTGAGTCTGACTCTCAACTTATGATTAATCTCTTGAAGACTCCTTCTAAGAATCATAAGGTGGATTGGAGAATAAAAAGAATTATTGAGAAGATTCAGTTAATCTAGATGGGATTTTTGAAAGTTGATTACAATCATGTGGTCAGAGATCAAAACAAGAGTGTTGATGCTTTAGCTAATTGGGCTTTGGACAAAGGTGATCTTACTTGTTATGGCCACCCTCCTATATGGTGGGCTTCTCAAATTAGGGAAGCTCTTCTTTCTATCATTTCTTTGGATGGCTCCAGTTCTGAAGGTACCTAGTTTCTTCTTGGTTTTTTTTTTTTGCTTCTCTTTGGTTCATTCAGTTTTTTTTAGTTCCCTAGCTCATTCTATTCTTTATTTTGTTTCCTCTGTTGATTCTTGCCTTAATAGTCTTATGGTCTAGATAGGTCATTGTTTTGTTCAATTTTTTTTTCTTTTTTGTTTTTTTTTTAGTTTTTTAAGGTGGGTGGGTTCTTTTGTTTTGTTTTGTTTTTGTTCTTTGTGTTGTTTTTTGTTGTTCTTGTGTTTTTGTTGTTTTGTTTATTTTATGTTTTTTGTTATTGTTCTTGTGTTTTTTTTGTTCTTGTTCTTGGGTTTCTCTTTGTTTGTGTTATTTCGTGTTTTTATGTGTGAGTGTTTTCTATGGTTTTTTGTTTTTGTTTATTGTCTATTGTTGGTTGTTTTTTATTTTTATTTTTATTTTATTTTTTTAAATTTTTTAGTTTTTTTGTTTTTTAGGTTTTGGTTGTGTTTATTTTTCATGTTTTTTTTGGGTTATGTCTTTGTAGTGTTCTATTTTTTTTGTCTTGTTTGTGTTTTGTTATGTGGTTCTTGTGTTTTTCTATGTGGTTTGTGTTGTGGTTTCTTTTATCTTATTGTGCGTGTTTGGTTGTGCTTTTGTTTTTGACACACTCAAGGAGCATGTTTTTTATTTTATTTTATTATTTTTGTTGTTATTTACTTATTTTTAAATTGGTTTTGTGTGTTTGTTTGCTCCTTGAGTATGTCAAAGGTGGTAGGCCAGGTCCGAGTCCTGGGCGTTTTTGGTGGAATGGATACCCCTGCCTCCTTGGGTCTTACCCGAAAGTGGCATCCCTTTTGGGATGTTTTCCACAAATAAAAAAAAAGAGAGTATAGGACACTTTATTCTAATGCATAAAAAGTAGTAGTAAAACAAATGCTTAGGAATTAGAAACAAGTGAAAAGGCAAACAAGAATGGAATTAGAGTATAAAAACAAACGAAAGTTTTGGTTTATGTGTCATTGTAAGATAGTCCAAAGGTAAAGCAGTTAGTAGTTTAGCTTTTAATTAAGAATTAGTTTCAATAATAGATGTAAAACTATCATTTTTATTTTTTAGTTGTTAGTATTAGTTTATAGAATGTTGAATGGTCAAATCGATTTTATGTAAAGATGTGTTTAGCACCTAGTACTAGAAGATACTCTAGAAAGTTTAACACTAGATGGTGACACATGGATTTGTGTTACAAGTTGATTTAGATCTATGTATTGGCACCACGATGATTAGCATTAGAAGAAGATTAGCACCATAAAGGTCATGATGCCACAAGTTGACTTGAAACTAACCTATCTAGTGAAGAGCCTAAATAGGCACCAAGACCTACAAGTTAGAAGTGGTTTGGCATCAACTTCCTTGAGACTTTTATCAAAACATGCTTTGATAAGATCATTTATCCCTCCTTGGGAAGCAATGGTCCCTATTGTGTCAACATCCAACTATGTGAAAGTTTGTCTGAGTTGAGCAAGCATGTATCATTTGGCTTATGAAGGAAACTGACCTTTTTTGCAATGTTGAGCAAGTTATGTACCCCTTTGCAAGTACTTTTGTTGGTGACATTGATCAATTGGTCTCCTGCTAAATTTTACAATTGATCCAAGTTTAGATATAATACATTTTGTACTACCATAGGATCTAACAAAGGAGGATGGTATGACTTTAAGAGTTCTACATGGAAAACTAAATGCATCCCCAAATTAGGTAACAAGTTGAGAATAAATTGATTATCACTTACTTGGCACTAGACGGAGACCATAACATAAGGGTTAGATCTTCTAATGTTAGCCAAAAAATATTTCTTCTTCAAGTGGAGCCAAACCTTATATTCAACATAAATATATGTGGCATCTCATGTTGATCATGGTGAACTTTATACTTCTATTGTTAACAGTGGAAGATATCATGAACTTGAGTTTGTATGTTATATATTTTTTTAGAAACTTGTCAAATTTCTTAATTTGTGTTGTCATTATAGTGTTAAACAAAATTTGAAAGGTGACATCTAATGGAAAGCTAGGCTATAATCCCAAACCTGCCTAGAAAGGATGATGACCCATGGAAGAGTGCATATTCCTATTATAGAAGTGTTGGATGAATGGAAAACTTACATCTCATATGTGATGATGTTAATGGTTGTACATACAAAATAGATGCACTCGTATCTTGTTTAAAATATTTATCTACCCATATATATATGGATGGAAGGCTATAGAATAAAGCATGGTTTCCACTTGCTTCCAAAGATGATATAAAAAGTTGTTGATGAACATGAAATCTCTGTTTGATATAATAGAGGTTGGTAAGTCAAAGTGAACCAAAACTTACTGAAAGAACATATAGATAGTTTCAACAACATCAATGGTCTTTTTGCATGGTTATATGACCATAATCTTACTAAACATATCCATGACTATGAATATATAATCATGTTCATGTTTGGTGGTCATCAACCCTAACAGAAAATCCATATTAATGGATTTTCATGGCCTCAAAGAAATATTTAATGGTGTATAGAGCATTAATTTCCTATGTTTTGGTTTACTATTGTTGCAAGGTGCACATGAATGTATGTAGAACTCCACCTTCAAGTGCATGTGCAACAAGTGGAAATACTACTATAGCATTGTAAGTATCTTATTAACACTAAAGTCAGTCACCTTGGAGTAGTAAGCTTGTAAATTAAAAAGTTGGCATGGTATCCTAGATGGCATACAAAGCTTTACAATATGGTACAACAACTCATCCTAGATGTGAATATTATGAACTAACTTGCCCTATGTTAATTGTTGATGGATGTTGGTAAAGTTATCATCTAAAATATGTAACATTTTCTAGTATTAGCACCATGTCCTCTAACATTGAGAACAACCAATAGTGTTTCTATTGGTGGATGACTTAGAAAGTTGCATGGTTCTCCTTTCTCTTATATTATTTGATCATAGGATAAAATTATTGCAACTAAGTCATTCATCTAATATGCCTAGCATTTTCTAGTCTACTTTAGAAATACAAATTACAAAGGCCTTTATAAAAATATATAATAATTTACTTACACATGATGTAATGACACCACAATCATACAACTAGAACAATGGAAACTTCCTCATATATTGAGGAGCACCAAGTTGTATAAGAGAGTATCTCATAATTGTATGCCACTAGATGCCCATCCTAAATCAAGAAGGTTCCAAGTAAATATTCAAAAGCATTGACCCCTAGCTCAAACGACTTGAGGATGTTTAGTATGGTAAGTATTAGCACTAAACAGAGTTGTTGTTTAAATTTATTAAACACATATTGTTGTTGAGAATTCTAGTCACACTTCACCTTCCTATGTATGACCTAATTCAAATGCCAAGAAATGTGTGAAAAACCCAATATAAATCTCTAATAAAAGTTCATTACACTAAGCAAACTCCAAACTTTTATGAAATTTATAAGTGTTGAATACTTTAAAATGAGTCAACTCTTCTCTATATTTATATGTATTTAATGGTGTACCCTATGTATGAGAACTATTTTATGCCAAAACACACTTACCCATGTTATACAAAATCTTGTCTTGGTGCAAAGTGTCTAAAACTTGGCACACATGCTAAAAATACTCCTTGCATTTTTGTTAAAAATGAGGATGTCATCTAAGTAGACAATGATGAAGGATCTTGTGAATGGTCATAGTACATTGCTCATTAGGTGAATGAATATCTTAAGGGCATTGATAAAGCTAAAAGGTATAATCAACTACTCTTATAGTACTTTTATAGTCTTGAAAGTTGTCTTCCAAATATTTGTGGGATTGAATTGTACTGGATTATATATAACATAATTTAAGGTTGACCTTGATGAAGTATTGAGCCCCCTAGAGTTGGTCAAATAGATCATCAATGCATGGCAATGGATACATGTGCTTCATTGTGATCTTATTTAGTGCTATGTAATCAACACACAAGGACCATGTCTCATCTTGCTTTAGCACTAACATAATAAAAATAATGCATGGCAATGAACTCATCCTGATCTTTCCTTAACCAACTAGTTCTTGTATCTAGCACTGAATCTTATTGTTCTCACATACTAGTTAGTGCAATAATGCAATAGTAGGAAGTGTTAACCTAGAAATTAGGTCAATTTGATTCTTCACTAACCTATGCAGTGGGACTCATTTAGGATCCTAAAAGGCATGATACTATGGATAAAATAGAGCATCTATTTTTGAAGACTATGTAGAACAATCTACAATTAACATGCCAAGAGTAGACTTCTTGTTTCCATGATTTTGAGGTCAAACCATCAATAAAATAAACTTACAGGCATGCAAAACGATTTTCTTACATAACTTTGATAAAACCAACATTACCCTCTTCTATCATAAGCACTCTAACATCTAGTATATCATTTTACTAACTCACATAGGGTTGATAGGTCTATTGGTGAATGTAGAGGAAATAGTATCATGTTGTAGCTAACTATGTTGTGCATTGGCTTGAGGCCACACTCAAGGGTGCATTGGTTCCAAAACTCAACACTTTTCTATGGATGAAATCAAACCAAAGAATAATGTTATGCATGTGTTGTAATGGAGAAGTCGATATGCTTGACTATGTCTTGCATTATGTTCTTTTGATCCTTTTGTATCAATGATGACATTGAGAAACTTACTCTTTATCCAACATTGAGAGTGAAAAAGTCATTCTCTTTCTTCAAAGGGGCCTATCATATAAATGTTACTTACTTATTGAGTTTTAGCACTTAGGCATGTGGTGTCTACCTCCTATTCTCCATTTTATGACGAGAAATATCCATTCACCTCTACCTATACCATTAATATCCTTTCTTACCTTCCCATGTTTTTTCCCTTGTCCTATATTGTTAGAGTATTTTGGGCTTTAGATGGGATTGTAGGTCCCTTGGACAAAGGTATTGTAGGTGGTCATGCAATTGATGGCTTTGGATTTGACACTAACATTCTATTTGGGATGACATCGATCCCTTTTGTTTAGCTCATGCTCTCTCCTCTAACTTGAACATCAAACTAAATGTTTCTACCAAAGGATTTCGATACCAGTAATCATAATCTAAGTCCTCTCATATGACTTTTGATCAAATAAACAATTGTTACCCTCCAAGTTCTCTCAAATGACTTTGAAAGCATCATAATTGAAAGAGATGATAACACATTGCCTATTTAAGAAACCTAAAATAAAATATTTTCATTTCCAAAATTGATGGTAGGACAAGTGCCCTAGTATTCTTATATGTCTTTGTCATTCTTATTTTACATGCCTATGTTTTTTTCTTATTAGTTATATGGATTTAAATGAACCCCATCCATATTACATCTCACCACGTAGTAATATTACAATAACTTGATTGTTATGCATATAATGTTTCATAAAATTATAACCTCGCTCTCCACCAAATAATCTAATAAATTATATTGATATCATTTAAGTTACATACTCTATTATAAAAACTAAAAGGTTGTATAATGTCACGCATAAAAATGTTTAATAAATTTAACCACAATATACCCCAAGGGCTAGGTGGATTGGTAAGTGCAGGTGTGGTTAGGCACTTACCAAGAAGAGACCTAGGTTCAAACCTTGGGGGAATCCAACCCTTTGCAAAGGTAGAGTATGCTTTGAATCCTTTGAGTGCGTGCTAGAATGACGATGATGATACGAAGACCAAGTTACCATTGGTCCCCATCTCACACTAGGTCAACAAGAACGAGACATATAGGTTTGTTGGGAGTAGTCCATGTGGTTTAAACCCTACGCTTGACTAGTTACTAAAAATAGTGACTGTAACCAACTTTCCTATGTAATCAAAAAAAAATTACCACAATATTACCACTAACTAAAACTTTTATAAATGAGCTCCCAAGGGCTATGTGGATTGGTAATTGTCTTTTTAGCCAAACACTTAAGAAGAGACTTAGATTCAAACCGTGGGGGCATGCCTGTTGCAAAGGTGATAGTCTAATCTGAATCTTATGAGCGTGCGTCAAACCGACGATGACAATACAAATCGTGAGTGGTCTCAATCTTATGAGCGTGCGTCAAACCGACGATGACAATACAAATCGTGAGTGGTCTCTCTTACACTGGGTCAATAATAATGAGATGGTATAAACTTATTGAGAGCAATTCTTATGATTTCAACCTTATACTTAACCATTATTAAAAATAGTGTAAATGAAACCAACTCCTCTATATTTAAAAAAAAAAAAACTAACTTTTATAAATTTTGTTAAAGCCAAGTAATGCCAAGTATCCGTTTTTAAATAAAATGCTTAGCATGTTGTTGAGTGGTATTTTCATCCAGTTGTGAAAGTACACTCTCCTTTAGGATTTGGGTTCCAAATCCCCTCTTGCAAAGAAGTTAAACAAATGACTTCTCCAAGGTCTCCGCTGTATTAGCATTTGCATATGTGTATTAGTAATCTCAGATAAAGATATTCAATTTAAATGCTTGGAACACCTTAGTGATTGCAAGTAACTATAAACAAGGGGCAATGTTGGTTTATTTCACCATGAAACTTTATTGATTGTTCATTGTTTTTTGGATTTTGAATTTTTTTAAATGTTTATTTTAATGCTTGAAAGTTACAAAAAAGTTAAAATTTCTGGAAAAAATAAAATGCAAAAAAATGAAAATGAAATGCAGAAAACTGAAAATAAAACGCATTCAGTATGATGCTATCCTATTTCGACAAAACCGAAGATGTGAGGTTTTCATGCATGCAACCTAACATATTGGACCTACAAAACAAGCACAATCCGGATAAGCTAAGTGCTGGCTCCTAGGGTTTTAAATGAGATTTTTTAGATTTAAACATTCGCATGAAGCAACCAAGCAAACTTGCATAAACTCCATTTACAAGCCTAAAATCTGAAAAGGGGAAAAATAGACATTTAATCTTGTATGCAGAAAATGGCGCCTCCTTTCTTGTCCATAAGATGCAACTTTCTAAAATTTTCTGTATTGAAAAATTGTCATTTTACAATAACAGAAATTTATGGTTTTTTCAAACCAGTCCATGGAAGAAAAATGACTCAAACAGGTCCAGAATGGCCCTCCTGCCTTCAAATCTGCAACTCTGCTCGCAGTAGTTTCCAACCCTTTTGGCCTCTTTGAATGGCATATTTAAACTTCTGAAAAAAAATTGTTTCTCCTTCCATGACTGTTCGTTTCATTTTCCAATGGTTGTTCGTTTCACCTTCCCTGACTATTCGTTTCACCTTCCCTTGTGCATGCGTGCATTTTGGTTTCCAAAAAAAACTTTTCGTTTCTATTTTGTGGCCCTTCGTTTCATTTTCTCCACATGGGCTTGCGTCCGTTTCCCTCCGTGTGTAACAACCATCTTAAATGATTTCAAATCATTAAATATTCCTTATGTAACGCTTTGTCTTATTCATTGGATTTTGTCCTTATGTCCACGTCACTATGCAGGTTTGTTACCTTGGCGAAAATGGAACATGTCGCGATATCGCGACACTTTTACCTCCTTGCTCTCTTTTGTTGCTTTTAGCCGCAAAAATGTAACATGTCGCGATATCGCGACACTTTTCTTTCTTGTTCTTTCTCTTCTCATTTGGCCGTGAAAATGCAACATGTCGTGATATCGTGACACTTTTTCTTTCTCCTATTTTGGTTGCAAAAATGCAACATGTCACGATATCGTGACACTTTTTCTCTTTTGGCCGTGATGATGCAACATGTCACGATATCGCGACATTTTTTCTCTTTTGGCCACGATAATGCAACATGTCGTGATATCGTGACACTTTTTCTCTTTTGGCCGCGATAGTGCAAAATGTGACGATATCGTGACACTTTTCTCTTTTGGCCGCGACAGTGCAACATGTCGCGATATCACGACACTTTTTATCTTTTGGCCGCGATAGTGCAACATGTCGCGATATCGTGACACTTTTTCTCCTTATGGTGTTTTGCTTTTTTCTTTGATCTTTAGCATATGGGCCACTTCAGTCTTCTTGGAACAGATGCAAAAAATGTGGGTCCCCAATTTTGGGGTACGTTGTGGAGCAGCCACAACAAATGGCGACTTCTATTGGAAATGCTCCTGAGCATTTCGGTGAGAACTCAACTCTGAAAACACACAGACTCAAATACAAGCGTCAGTAAATATTCCAAGAATGAAACTAGACGAGAAATACATGAAGCATTAGAATTATTAAGCATTAGCTCGGTGTGTGCAATGTGCTTCATTCCCTATCATTTGAAACTCGTTCAACTTTCCATTGTTAGTTTCACTTATGATTCGTATGCAAGGCTATGAATGATTTGTGCAGGATTTGACGTATGACAACTATGTTAGAGATATAACAACCTGCTTTGCAAAGGTTCAGACTTTCTAGTATCATGAACAAACATATTAAAACTGTCAAACCCTCTTAGGACCAAATATATGTATACTTAATTAATTTACTAGATCCCAAAGTTGGTTATGTGCCCTTATCATCTTGAACCCATGTACAAGTGTAAATGAAATCAGATCTTTGGGGAATCGGATTCCCAACCTAAGCGAGATGGGAATTTAACCCTATCCTTTCTACTATGATCTGGAGTTCATTACCTCATCTTGAACAAAATGATTTAACCTGTTATGGATGAAACTGTCAGGCTAGCTTGTCCGTTTGAGCGGTCAGTGGTCTTGCTTTTAGACAAGACGTGTTGCCACGCATGAGCATACTCCACTTGCCCCGATCAGGCGTCTATAGCCCCAGTGGAGATTAACCCCATAATCCATGATTTGGCTCTACTTTTGATTTCTTGGACCTTGGGGATGACTACCCATCCTTGCAAGGGACATGTAGTACGATCCTTCCAATCCAATATTAATAAAGAAATGAAAAATAGAATGAAAAATATTTTCTTTGGAATTTCAAGTTCTTGAGTGGGCAAAATAGAAGCTTTGGGGAATCGGATTCTCAACCTAGGCGAGATGAGAATTAGACCCTATCCTTACTACTCCATGAAGGTCAAATCAGAGCTTTGGGGAATCGGATTCTCAACCTAAGCGAGATGAGAATTAGACCCTATCCTTACTACTTTGATTTTAGACTTTAAGCACTATGGGAGTGGTAAAAACCATTGTTTTAAGGATTATGTTGCATGATAGGATAGACACAAAATACTCCTTTCACCTCATCATTTCTTCCAAGTACGGTTTTGACCATTTTGATCAAGATCCTCTTTAATATGTGTAGAACGTGCTTGGCTCAAGATAGTTTGAGCATCAGTTCCCAACCTTAGGATCCTTTTAATATATGTTATGTAATAACCCTAAGAGGATTCGACACATTTTCAATGATTATACATGAAATGAAGATGCAACTGAGATGAAATGTATATGCAATGCGGAATGTACATGAGATATGAATGCATTGCTCCTTTTGAAATGTGGATGGAGTATACCACCTACTTTGCCATAATTTATAAAACTGACAACTTCATGCATCACAAGTTCCAAACGATATTCTTTAATGTGTTTGCGATATTCGTGGAGCTTTCTGCAATACAATTTCGATGTTTCATATTCTCCTAGTCTTAGTCAACATTCATAAGGACCTAAGTTGACATCTTGCTTTTTTTTTTTTTTTAAACAAACCAAAAGTGTCCAAAGGACCAACACACAAAACTTAAAACCAAAGTGAGATCCAATCCAAAACCAAAACACGAAAACCAAAAGTATATACAAATGTACAATATAATGCAAGATGGTGCAAAAGTTTGGATTATAATTTTCCTGCATCCCAAACCTGATTGGAATTCTTTAAAAGACGTATGACGTGATACGCATACCAATTTTTGTAGGCATCCATCAAAAACAATATCAAACCAAACAAAGAAACAAACTTCCACTTGCCCCTCTCACCATACCAATTTGATTTAGTTTCATTAATAATCCTATGGTGGAATTTCAAGTTTTCAAATTGATTAGACAATGATATTCAATTCCTTTATGTCTATTCTTTAAGATGTCCATTCTGCACTTTGATTCCTAGTGTAGAAATAAGCTTTCATTTTCATTCAATAAAGCCATAACATTAATAATATTTGAATCAAACCATTCATTAGGCAAATCTTCATTCGAATTTTGCATGGTGAAACCAAAAAGGTGAGGTTTTACCTTTGGCATTTTTTCATTTGACCTTACTTGAAGAGGATTTGAAAATTCCTCTTTTCTCTCATGACATTCATCATCATGTAGCACTTGTTCTTTCTCCATGACTCGTTTATCAAAGGCACCGAACTTAGGTACCCAATTGAAAATATGTCCATCCCTTTGAAACCATAAGTCTTGTCCATCTAGGGGTGGGTTAACTAACACATTTCCATGATCAATCACCTGGGTTGTTTTGGGTAACATGAGATTTTCAATTGGATCATAAATGATATCAAAACCTAAATGATTTAGGTTTTGTAATCTTCTCATTTTGAAATGGCATAATCATTGTAGCACAAGTAAGTGGATCAAGATTTTCAATTTCTTTTCCTCCAAAGGAATCTAAAACAAATGACTCTCTTTCTTGATTCATGGTTGTAGAATCCTTATCATGTTCCAAAATTTGATGAGATTTGAATTCCTCTTCCAAAACTTTCTCAAATTGTATAGGATTTATAGTATCCTCATGTGAGGAAGCAATTGAGTTATCCTGCATATTAATTGACACAACAAGTTTATTAGAAGATTTAGATTGATAATATTCTTCCCATTTCTTCCACGAATCATAGAAATCATCCTCCAAGTTCAAGTTGTGACGCTCAAGTACCTCTTCTTCATATTCTGATTCATCAACATGTTTCTCACCCCATTCATCTTCACCTTCCTCATTCTCACTCTCTTGATGACGATATAGAGTTTCCACCACCAAAATGTTGTCCTCTCCTTGTTGATGTTGGGGTGGACCCTTATTTGGCACAAGTTCCAAATCATCCACTTGAGCTTGGAGACAATGGGTATACCTAGCAATTTTGGGACAATTCCTTTAATTATGATCCTTTTTATTATGCAATCTACACCCCTTTTCCCACGCAAAATCAGAAAGATTAAGAATGGAACTAGAGTGACTTGGTCCTGTAGAAGTATCTATCTGATTAGCAATAGGGGAAGGCACACCCCCATTGTTTGGCTTCATATTCCACTGTCTCCCTCTATTGTTGGAGTTTCGATTTGGGTGAGGAGCATGGGATTCATACTTATGTTTTTGAACCAAATCATTACTCAATTTGTGAACTATCTTTTTGAGTTCTTCAACCTCTGAATAAATTTCTTTTTGTTGAGCTATGTTATTGCTAGTTCCAATAGGATTTGCGTAATTGGTGAGATCTTGACTTAACATTTGAGTTGGATTTTGAGCCACTTGATTTGCGTAGGGATTCACACTTTGAATCGAAATTGGATTGGGTGCGTAAGCGGGTGTTGATGAATATAGTTGTTGATAAGGCCAAGCATTTATGCCTGATATTTGTGGTGCCATGATCTGATTCATCATAGGAGCTTGACCATATGGACCATATTGTCCTACCATAGGCATCTGGGAAAACCCATAACTCGGTGGTGTCATTTGTTGTTCAATGGTCATAGCTAGAGCAAGCATGGTAGCTTGAGGATTTCACCTTGCAAATATTATCGTCATAGGATCCAATGCCCCAAAATATATTTGCAAAGCTATTGCGGGATCAATGGCAAAATGTCGAATTGTTCTATTATAGCACTTCTGAAATCTATGATTAAAAGTTTGGATTGGCTCACCCTGGCCTCTTTTGCATGTAATGAACTGATTATAAATTATTGTGGGATCTAATGGTGACCTGAATTGATTGATATAAGCATCCTCCATTTGCATCCATGACGTAATGGAACCAGTAGGTAAGCAAATATACTATTTGTAGGCCACTTGGTCTAGGCTCATGGGGAAGAGTCTACAAGCCACATCTTCATGTTGAACTTGCGATCTTATCAAAACATCCCTATAGGCCTGAATATGTTCTTCTGTGGTCCTTGGGCCATTCGGTTTGTATTTGGGCAAAAATTTGTCTATATTCTTAGGGATCTCGTGAATATCCCTGCAATATTCAAAGGAATGTTATGGACTTCGTACCAAGGAGGTGGTGGAGGTTGGGCCATTTGATTCAAAATCGATGATGATAACCCTACAAGAACCGTGGAAATGGTACTGATAATTGGTACACTAGTGGCAAATGACACCACCAGTGCAAGTCTGCTAGATGCGCCTGAAACAGAAGGATCTTCTATAACAATAATATCTGGTGGGACCACAATTTGCTTGGTTTTTATTTGGATTCCTATGAGTGAGTGAGAGGCTTTGGAATATGGTTTCCTCAGTGATTTTGGACCTAGTTGCGATGCGATGCGGTGGGTCCAGCTTGTAAATGAAACTACCCTACACAACCTGATAAAACTCTCAATACCTCAAAGAAAACCTGCGACACACAAAAAATCCTGCAATTAATGAAATTCAAAGAATAACTTCAACATCAATTTGTTAGTCGTGAATGAAAGAAGGAACCATGACAAAGCGATATTCTAAAAATGTAAGTTTCTATTCACCGAGATCGCATATGCGCAAGTGAAGAGCATACTCCTAGTGTTGTAGGCTTTCTGATTCACAAGATCACATTACACGTAAGTGAAGATCATAATACCGACAACAAATACATTTTAGACAAAAAATAATTCCTTACAAATAAGCATGAAATGACTAGAAAATATCAAACATGTAACGTATGAATAATCATGTTAGCATCAACCAAGAGATGTATCCATTAAAATCAAATGAAAGTAATTGCATGAAGACAACCTCGTTAGTCAAGACCAAATTTTTTCAAAATCAAATCAAAACACATTATTCCTGTATGAATAATCAAAAGCGTTAGAACAATGCATAGCAATTCATGTCCTCCCTTTAACACTACAAGGTTGTGTTGTTAAAAGAGAGCTAAAGATAATAATCAATAGGGCATGAAATATTCAAAATTTAAATCCCTATAGCATTTAAATCACACTGAAATAAACCAATTTAGGCCCTTCTTCTAGCGCCAATCTGTTGAGTGGTATTTTCACCCAGTTGTGAAAGTACACTCTCCTTTAGGATTTGGGTTCCAAATCCCCTCTTGCAAAGAAGTTAAACAAACGACTTCTCCAAGGTCTCCGCTGTATTAGAATTTGCATGTGTATTAGTAATCTCAGATAAAGATATTCAATTTAAATGCTTGGAACACCTTAGTGATTGCAAGTAACTATAAACAAGGGGCAATGTTGGTTTATTTCACCATGAAACTTTAGTGATTGTTCATTGTTTTTTGGATTTTGAATTTTTTTAAATGTTTATTTTAATGCCTGAAAGTTACAAAAAAGTTAAAATTTCTGAAAAAAATAAAATGCAGAAAATGAAAATGAAATGCAGAAAACTGAAAATAAAACACATTCAGTATGATGCTATCCTATTTCGACAAAACCGAAGATGTGAGGTTTTCATGCATGCAACCTAACCTATTGGACCTGCAAAACAAGCACAATCTAGATAAGCTAAGTGCTGGCTCCTAGGGTTTTAAATGAAATTTTTTAGATTTAAACATTCGCATGAAGCAACCAAGCAAACTTGCATAAACTCCATTTACAAGCCTAAAATCTGAAAAGGGGAAAAATAGACATTTAATCTTGCATGCAGAAAATGGTTCCTCCTTTCTTGTCCATAAGATGCAACTTTCTGAAATTTTTTGTATTAAAAATTTGTCATTTTACAATAACAAAAATTTCTGGTTTTTCCAAACCAGTCCATGGAAGAAAAACGACTCAAACAGGTCCAGAATGGCCCTCCTGCTTTCAAATCTGCAACTCTGCTCGCAGTAGTTTCCAACCCTTTTGGCCTCTTTGAATGGCATATTTAAACTTCTTAAAAAAAATTGTTTCTCCTTCCATGACTGTTCGTTTCATTTTCCAATGGTTGTTCGTTTCACCTTTCCTGACTGTTCGTTTCACCTTCCCTTGTGCATGTGTGCGTTTTGGTTTCCAAAAAAAACTTTTCATTTCTATTTTGTGGCCCTTCGTTTCATTTTCTCCACATGGGCTTGCGTCCGCTTTCCCTCCGTGTGTAACGACCATCTTAAATTATTTTAAATCATTAAAGATTCCTTATGTAACGCTTTGTCTTATTCATTGGATTTTATCCTTATGTCCACGTCACTATGCAGGTTTGTTACCTTGGCGAAAATGGAACATGTCGCGATTTCGCGACACTTTTGCCTCCTTGCTCTCTTTTGTTGCTTTTAGCCACGAAAATGTAACATGTCGCGATATCGCGACACTTTTCTTTCTAGTTATTTCTCTTCTCATTTGGCCGCGAAAATGCAACATGTCGCGATATCGCGACACTTTTTCTTTCTCCTATTTTGGCCGTGAAAATGCAACATGTCACGATATCGCGACACTTTTTCTCTTTTGGCCGCGACGATGCAACATGTCGCGATATCGCGACACTTTTTCTCTTTTGATCGCGACAGTACAACATGTCGCGATATCGCGACACTTTTTCTCTTTTGACCGCGACAGTGCAACATGTCACGATATCGCGACACTTTTTCTCCTTGTGGTGTTTTGCTTTTTTCTTTGATCTTTAGCATATGGGCCACTTCGGTCTTCTTGGAACACATGCAAAAAAAGTGGATCCCCAATTTTGGGGTACGTTGTGGAGCAGCCACAACGCCTGTTTTTAGGAAACCTTTAACTCAAACATTATGTTGTACTTCATTATAATTTTTATTACTAAATATTTTTTATACATATTCTCGGTGGGGATTGAACTCGGATCACATCATTGATAATGCAAGTGGCATCCTTGCCGACCGTGGGGATTGAACCCGGATCACATCACCAATAATACAAGTGGCGTCCTTGCCGGTAAACCACAACACGCGAAAATTATTATAACTTTACATCATCTTCTCAACCAATATGTTTTCAAGTTTTTTTAAGAAAAAAAAAAAGAAAACTCATATAATACGTTAAATAAATCTTAATCTTTATCCAAGGTCTTTGTCTATAGTGTTTGGTGCTTAGAATCTCATCATTCAATCAAATCTGCGATCAAATTTATTTTTTAAATATCTCATTTGATGAAAACTTTAGACTCGTGTAAATCTTATATGATAACGATTTAAGTCCATGAAATCTCGATATCCAATCAAATTTTCCTTGTTGCGTAGGATATTATTGATATAAAGATATTTTAGCTAGAAGATAAATTACATAGAATAGCTTTAAATTATGGTGAAATCGATGGTAAATGTTTAAGGTTTATACAAGTGATTAGCTTTTAATTTTTATTTTCTTTCATAATTAGTTATGTGATATGAAATGATTTAATAATATATTTTGATTATATAATAGTTTTTTATTAATATATATATATATATATATATATATATATATATATATATATATATATATATTTTTTTTTTGTTACATAGATGAATTGGTTATAACCACAATTTTTAGTTGGCAGGGTTCAAACTATCAGTGAAGAAGGCTTCCAACACACCCATCGTCTCGTTAATGGTAACCCGACGTGATATGGGGACCGCCGGACGCACAGGGTTTACACTGTCTTCGTTAGTCTAGTTTAACACGTGGCATGAAAGGAAACTATAAGATAAACAAGAAACAGACCGTCGTCATTAATCAGGTGCAACACGCAGATCGGGCTACTGGTTATGCATGGGCACACCCGTCAGATTGGAACCTATTGTATATATAATTTGATAGGATTTGAATTTAAGGTTTTTATTTAAAAGTTTATGTATTTAATATCATGTCATTTAATTAATTAATTTATTATACATGTTTACATGTCTTTGAACTTTAGTTTTTAGATGAAATTAAAACATTAGTTTTTTTAAAGACGTTCACTCATACATGCACACACCCCTTCGTGGTTTGAACTAGGGAGAGTCCAAAGCCAAACCAATTGCCTTCACTCTATGGGGTCTCATTATATTAAAAAACTAAAAACAAGTTAAGACTCGAATCAAAGACCCCTTAACACTTAAAATATTAAGTTTCATTCGTAGGATTAGAACCTTGATTCAAACCTTTTAAACTTTTCTCAACAAATTTTTCAATTGGTCATATAAAATCGAAACAGGCCTTACGTCATCATTATGTAATGATATTACAAGAGCTTGGATGTTATCCAAGTATCACTTGACAAGATTCAAACTTGAATCTTCTCAAAAATATAATCAATTGAGTTAATACCATTTGATATTAATTATAAAAATAAACTAATTTATTTTTAAATTAAAAATTATTAATAAAATAATATAATTTATATATTAAATTGAGATACAATTTGGTGAGACAAGACTATGTCAAATAGTTCAGATAATGAGTTTTATAGTAAAGATTCAAGGTAAATCTTATAGCATCATGCAACAAACATAAGAAGAGGTTGGTTGAAAATAGTTAAGTTAGGCATCGTGCTAGAAACTAATATGAGTTTAATTTTAATTCATTTTCTTAAAAGTATATAAAGTTTTACTAAATAATTTATAAGTTAAATTTATAAATAGCATATTCTTTTGAGGTCTAAAGACATTGTTCATATGAAAATATCTCAAACTTTATTGGATCATTTATTGAAGGAAGTACTCATATGCAAAGGATACTCCGTTAAAAACATACAATGTACATACCCTACTCATATGCAAAGGATACTCCGTTAAAAACATACAATGTACATACCCTACTCCTTTGGAATTTTAACTTTAGAACTTTAATGTAGAGTACTTACTATGTGTTATATATAATTTGAATATATTTATATTTAAATTTAACTCTTTAAATATTTATAATTATTGATAAACAAAGGCAAGCAAAATATGGTAAACTTATGAATAAAGAAGATGCATCTTCTTAGATAAATTATTATTATTTAGATTGAATTCGTTGATGAGTTTGAATTTTTTTTTTTTGATTTGGTTATTGTAAGAGATCTTTATGACAGGGCTGAGCAGTCTCCTCCCAACCATGATCCCTCACACACAAAGCCACCACACACCCACCCCCTCACACACTCGCCCATGCCGCGGTTTGAACCTTAGACCTCCCAAAGAAGAACCAAAACCCGAATATTATCGATTCATATATTAATCCATATAGTTATGTACTTGTGTATATGTGTGTAAGAGTTCTTTCTATATTTGTCTTTCTTTCTATAATATGCAATTTTTTTGCTTCACAATTATGCATATATCACTCGACAAGAATTGATTCAAATTTATTGTGATTTATTGTATTATATATTTATTTATATCGATAAAATTATCCTACATGATATAATTGTGTGTGTGTATTGATCTGAGATGTTGACATGGATGCAATGAGAGTTATAATGAAAATTTCGCTCGAAAATTTGGATAATGATGTTAGTGAGGAGATTAAAGCATGGTCAATGAGAGTAGTCAAGGCATCTCAAGTGATTTAACACTTCTTTAATAAGAAGTCTAGGAGGAGATCCTTTAAGAGTAACCCTCAAGATTGGGGAGGTCAAGTTTTACCTCTTGCAAGGAGGTCATTAGAGGAACTAGAAGTTTTGCAAATGTCTCTACTCCTTATAGGGGGGGGGAATATAAGAGTAAGAAAGTTAAGTTGATGCAAATTTATTTGTTAAACTTGATGAAGGTATCAATTATTTTTTTGAAGATTTATTTGATGAGGAAAAAATTGTAGGAAAAAAAAATCCAATTTGGTTAGAAAGGTTGATATTCTTATAAAATGATCCAAATATTGATGGTAGAATAGAATTGTAAGAATAAGTTACCAAGATTATTCAAGTTGTTGATGATAACAATGATAATGTATTTGACAATGCATAATATGAAGGTTTAAGATAAGAGTAATTAAAAAGTGGTGTGTTTGGTAATGCATTAGATATGATTAGGGTATGGAAACTAACTAAAATGTGGTGCATTCAATTATGTACAACATGATATTTTAGCATAAGAGAAATTATAAGATGATAAATTTGAAGGGACTCTAACTTGGAAGAGGTAAATACATATATGTTATTTCCAAAGACATGACACAAGCCTCACACAATTGAGAACAAGGTTAAAAGAAAACCAATCCAAAAAGGAGCAAACCAACCAATTAAAATAATGACCAGTGCTTGAGAGATCAGTAGTACTCAAAGTTTTATAAATATGAAATGGAAGAATCCGTTAGACATCTCAAAACTTGAATCATGATTATATATACAAATGGGTACATGAATGAGGTAGATGAGATATGGGTGTTCTCTACAACATTTTTCTAGATTATAATGGATTAGTATATAGAAATGCCAAAAGATATGTACTAGGCCTAGGAAACTTTATCACAAGAAAATGAGAAGGAACTTAAATTTTTATGTGATAATAATAAATATTGTTGATAAATTTATAAGATATAGCAAGTCAATAAAAAAAACTTGGGCCCTACAATTGAAGGTTATAAGGGTTGGCTAACATAATGGGAAGAAGCTATCAAATAGACTAAATAAAAGTTAGCTTATGGAGGGTATTGTTACTAAGTATCAAGAGGCCTTCAAGCAAGCCTTGAATTAAGAAAATGGATCAAAGATATCATGTAAAGGTTGGATTTGAGTAGTCATATAATTTGAAAATAAAAGCAAAATAGAAGGAACATTAATAAATAATCTCTACAAGGATAGAATATGCATGTATAACAAATTTAAGAATGAAAATAAATATGGATTCCAAGGACACACTAGTACAACATACATAAAGAAGGTGTTTAGTGATATTTTTAAATGGAAGAAAACTCGATGAAAGAACACACTTTAAATGTGAAGAATAATCAATGGGTACATGATATGTAGAATAAAAATGATTCTAATAATTTAGATTGAGATACAACCACTGGTGGATTTTGTAACAATCACCAGGGCAACAAAAAAATTAAAATATGAATGGAAATGATAGTCAAGTTTGTTATAATCACAATGACACTGAGAGGGGGGTGAATCAGTGTGTTCTTTAAAAACTTAAAAGCAATTTAGACTTTTAAATAAACTGCAGCAGATTAAAACAGAAATAATAAAAGTACTAAGAGCATCACACATAACACGACATTTTAACGAGGTTCACCGATGTGGCTACTCCTCAAAAATACTGCTTGGACTACCATCCAAATCCAGTCAAATGCAAAGCTACAACTTTACATAATCATTCACCGAGCACCAAGCTGGTAAGAGGCACCAACCTCTAAATTTTATACTGCTACAACGAGAATGGAGCACCAACTCCAATTTTTCCAGCTCCAAGCTGGAAAGAGGCACCAACCCCTTTTACCAAGCTACAACTTGGAGATAGTAATAAAAATTGCAAAATTAAACTGTCACCTCAATTTGCACGATCTGCTATTTTTCTTGCGTTCTGCTGCTTGTCGGCATTCGGCTGCTGCTGTGAAAAATGATTCGCACTTTTTCAACCACTCCTCTATATCTCTCCGCGTTCTCTGCTGCAACTTCACAGAAATATTACTTCTACAACCCGGCCTGCTTGTCATTTCACACTCGGAACACGACTTACGCATACCGCGTTCTTATCTTCTCTTTGCACCACTCACTCTCTTGCACCTTCCATGAAATCTCACTTCTACCATCTACGTATTTTTGCCTCGGACTTTAAACACGCCGTCTGCATATCGCTCTCTTTGTTCTCGATCAGTCGATACGCACTCACTCACTATCTCATCGCTGCGATCTCTTTTCTTTAACTCCAAAGAACTATCACCGACTTACACTCTGTTGCACACGAACTTCATTCGCATATATCGCATCACGCCCACTCTTCAACCTTGCAACAGTCCCGCCTTTTTATAGAAGAGAATATCCCATCAAAACATTCTCAAACACGTCAGCTGCAACCCTAATTAGGTCAACATGAAACCCTAGAATTTTTCAGTTGCTTAACCTTGCTTTGTCGGAAGGAAACCCTAATTGATCCGTTGCAAAACCCTAGCAACGTCGGCTTTGAAAACAAGCCGGTGAACAGATTTAATTTAATTTTAAAATATTAATTTAAATTTTAAATAAATAAATAAAATTTAAACTGGATATTTAAAATTAAATATCTTCATCATCGGAGCACCTTTTTCAACAAAACGAAGAGCTAACTTGGGTTTTAAGAAAAACCCATTTCAAAACTACTGACCATGGATTTAAACAAAACCTATAATTTAGTCTGCCTTGGTTTTCACAAAAACCCTTCCGCTCTTTGACATCAATGACAACATCAACACTTGAGCAAGGGCAATGTACCCAAGGTACCCAAAATTGCCAACAATCTCCCCCTTTGTCATTGATGGCAACCCTTTACTAAAAACACATCTTCAAGAGCCAAAGCTGAAATCAATCTCTTTGAAGTTTTGCTCCCCACGACTTGAAGCTTTCCTCTTCACTTGAAGCTCTCCCCCTTACTCATATCTCTCCCCCTTTGTCATCAATGGCAAAGGGCCACCTTTGGGGCTCGGAACTAAGAATGAGCCTCTTAGCTTAGTCCCTCCCCCACCTCTGATGAGGTGATTAATTCTAGGGTGGGAGTAAAACTCCCATTAGGCACTGATCAACATCAACGTCTATAACTTCCTTGTCGGGTCTTCTCTTGAACTCTTTGACCATATTCTTGTTCCTGTCATTGTTCTGATCCTTGGACCTGATCATGCCACTATTCTGTTCCTATATCCTGGAATTTCAACTCTGCATTTGTCGACGGTGTGACTTTTATTGTTGCACTTATAACAAGTAATAGTGTTGTTTCTTTTAGGCATACCTGTTCTTTGAATCCACATGTTACGACTAAGCCGGTTCGACTAAACTTGTTTTGACCAAGCTTTGTTAGTGTGATGTTCTTTTGTTTTAAATGAAACTGCGAGTGCTATTTACCCTTCGACATGAAGCACACATACTATTTGCAGGTTTTTTAATGATTGGAATATCTCTCACTCTGCTTGTTTAGCGCTAATTCTTACCAGATTATCAAAACTTATGTGTCCAAGCCTCTTATGCCACAACCAGTTCTCTTCTTCTTGTCCCATGAAGCACATACCTTCTGAAAACTCTGAGAGTGTGTACAGATTGCCAGACGTCCTTGAGCAGGTTGCTATTAATTTCCTGCTGTTTATTTTTCTGACTTCACAACCATGCTTCTTGAAAACTACTTCATGTCCTTTGTCACAGATTTGACTCACACTCAATAGATTATGTTTCAAACCATCCACATATAAAACTTCCTCTGACTTGATCTTTCCTTCACTAATTTTGACCGTTCCTTTACCTATTATTTTGGCTCCGTCATTGTTGCCGAATTTTATAGAACCACCCTCATACTTTTGTAGATTTTTGAATTTCTGTTTGTCACTTGTCATATGACTTGAGCAACCACTATCAAGAATCCAAGGAACATGTTTATTCTGAGCTCTAAAAGCTATCTGCACTATTAAAGAATCTTGTTCTTTCCTGAGTTGTTCTTTTTGTTTCCATTCTGTTTTAACTGTGGTATTGGGTTCTATCTGTGACTTCCCCTTTTTAGAATTTTGCACATATCCTTCAGTATAAATTCTATTTTGTTTTGCTCTATACGGTTGAAATCTGCTTTCATGAGGTTGATATGAAACAGACATACTACGACAATTTCTGGCAATATGACCAAAGTTGTGACACTTAAAACACTCTATTGCATAACTCATTAAAGGAGCAAACGCATTTCTACTAGTGAAACTTCTTGGACGTACGTTGTATTTGCTGTCAACAATTTTATGCCCATAAACATTACACTTGAAACAAAAACCATAGAAATAATGATTAAACCTGAAAGATGGTCTTGGCCGGGTTGTTCTTTGGAGCCTTGGATCTTCTATTCTTTTGATGTGTGACCTTAGTAAAGCCATCATTGTCAGTTGCTATTTCAGGTCTGGCATTATATCTTTCTTTTGCTCGATTCTTGTCTTTGTTCTTTTCACTTTCAACATTGCTTGCTTTTGGTCCGATTGATGATTCTCCTTGAGAAAAGCCGAGACCAAATTTGATACTGTGGATCTTTGATCGCTCGAAATTTTGTCCAATTTCATCGAGCTTTCTTCACGTTTTACATGACAGTTGATTTTTCGATCCGGCTCTTGTATACGTATTCGAAGACTCACATTTTCTTCTTCCAATTTCTTTGCGAGTGGTCTATCTTCATGGATACTTGTATTTCCGAGATCTTGAGACATTTTCTTGTATTCTTCAGTCTGTATTTTTAAACTGGCAATAATGTTGTTTGCATCCTTAAGTTTCCTTGACAATTTTTCATTCTTCTTTTTCTCCGATTCCCATTCCGTAAGGGCAGACACTAGCTCACCCTCTAAATCAACTTCGGCCTCAACTTCTTCAACTTCGAGTTCATTCCTTCTGCCATTTTTGGTTCAATTTTCTCAACCATAGGAACTGAAACTGGGTGGGATGCCTTTTTGGATGAGGATCTATTCTTCTTAGCCATTGTGTACTAATCCAAGATCAACCACTGGTGATTTAGCCAAAATTGGGAACCTTGCTCGATACCAATTGTTATAATCACAATGACACTGAGAGGGGGTGAATCGGTGTGTTCTTTAAAAACTTAAAAGCAATTTAGACTTTTAAATAAACTGCAACGGATTAAAATAGAAATAATAAAAGTACTAAGAGCATCACACATAACACGACATTTTAACGAGGTTCACCGATGTGGCTACTCCTCAAAAAACTGCTTGGACTACCATCCAAATCCGAGTCAAATGCAAAGCTACAACTTTACATAATCATTCACCGGCACCAAGCGGTAAGAGGCACCAACCTCTAAATTTTATCTGCTACAAGAGAATGGAGCACCAACTCCAATTTTTCCAGCTCCAAGCTGGAAAGAGGCACCAACCCCTTTTACCAAGCTACAACTTGGAGATAGTAATAAAAATTGCAGAATTAAGCTGTCACCTCAATTTGCACGATCTGCTATTTTTCTTGCGTTCTCTGCTTGTCGGCATTATCTTCTTGTGAAAAATGATTCGCACTTTTTCAACCACTCCTCTATATCTCTCCGCGTTCTCTGCTGCAACTTCACAGAAATATTACTTCTACGACCGACTGCTTGTCATTTCACACTCGGAACACGACTTCTGCATACCGCGTTCTTATCTTCTCTTTGCACCACTCACTCTGTTGCACCTTCCATGAAATCTCACTTCTACCATCTACGTATTTTTGCCTCGGACTTTAAACACGCCATCTGCATATCGCTCTCTTTGTTCTCGATCAGTCGATACGCACTCACTCACTATCTCATCGCTGCGATCTCTTTTCTTTAACTCCAAAGAACTATCACCGACTTACACTCTACTGCACACGAACTTCATTCGCATATATCGCATCACGCCCACTCTTCAACCTTGCAACAGTCCCACCTTTTTATAGAAGAGAATATCCCATCAAAACATTCTCAAACACGTCGTTGCAACCCTAATTAGGTCAACATGAAACCCTAGAATTTTTTGGTTGCTTAACCTTGCTTTGTTAGTAGGAAACCCTAATTGATCCGTTGCAAAACCCTAGCAACGTCGGCTTTGAAAACAAGCCGGTGAACAACTTTAATTTAATTTTAAAATATTAATTTAAATTTTAAATAAATAAATAAAATTTAAACTGGATATTTAAAATTAAATATCTTCATCATCGGAGCACCTTTTTCAACAAAACGAAGAGCTAACTTGGGTTTTAAGAAAAACCCATTTCAAAGCTAGTTGACCATGGATTTAAACAAAACCTATAATTTAGTCTGCCTTGGTTTTCACAAAAACCCTTCCGCTCTTTGACATCAATGACAACATCAACACTTGAGCAAGGGCAATGTACCCAAGGTACCCAAAATTGCCAACAAAGTTGAGTATGATGTCAATTACGAACTAAATATTTAATGCCACAAATATCATCTATCAGATCACATTGTGTGAGGATGTAAGAATAACATGAGTTAAAATGGGTAAATAACGTGCAAAGGGATTAAAAACCATAATGATAATTTATATCCTAAACAAACAACAATGAGCAATGTAATTTTAAGTTAAAAAAAAAAAGAAACTAAAGCAAGCAATGGCGCATCAATGATTAACAAAAAATAATTTATGCATTCATTGAAAAAGACATGATAGGAGAAACCTATATCCAACTCTCACATGGGTATGGTAAAGTAGATGTTACAAGGCTTGGTAAATCATGATTTTTTTCTTGAATGTTTGTTTGCAAATCACGAATGATCAAGATAATAGGATTAGAACCAAGAACATGTACCCACCTTGATTGTAGCCAAAGATGAGTACAAAAGTAAATAGATTCCTAATGTTTAGATTACACAACAAGATATACACTTAGGGAAGAAAAAATAGGAGAAATAATATTATTAAGTTTTTTGAAGAAACATGTTATCCCACTAATGGAAGATGTCATCTAGATGAGGAAGCAAAATATCTAAATAATTTATGATGTCATCCAAATGGAAAATCAAACTATTTAGATGATGGAATTTATTGTTAAGAAGAATTGCTTGTTTAAATAATGGATGGTGTTGACCAAATTTGATAACAAGCCATTATGATGGATGTTGTTGTTTCGATCATTCATTATTTACTAGAGTTTGCATGTTGTTTGTTACAAGAATACCATCTAATGTGCTATATAAAGAACTCTTATGATGTAAGGTGTTATGTAAAGGATAATTACAATTGAAAAGGTTTTATTACATGTAATTGTTGACTAAGAAGCTTTATTGTGGGTAATTACAATCTAAGATATTTTATAGAGCATAACTATAATCTTGAATACTTCATTGAGGATAATTGTATTCTAATTTGCTACACTAAAGAAAATTGCAATCTTAAGCAATACAATAAAGATAATTTTAGTTTAACATGCTTCATTAAATATGATTAGAAATTAGGGTGCTTCATAAAGGGTGATTGTACTTCAGGGTTCTTCACAAAGGATTATTATAGTTTGAGCTATCTTCTAGAGGAGATAATGATTATAGTCTAGGAAGTTTCCTTGAGGATGATTATAGTATAAAGGTACATCCCAAATATGTTTATTATTTGGTATTCTACCCAAAGGATGAATGTAATCTAAGATATCATCCAAAGGATATATGCAATCTAAATTCAATGTATTTTTCATGCTCAAGACTAAGGTATTGACTAAAAAATATATAGTTTACATAAAATTATGGTCATTTTGTATCTAAGTAGAAAATGAATTATATAATAATTTAAGGGAGAGTAAATGTGCTTGTAAATCAAAATAAATATGGACTGCTAGTTAGGAAAAATAAGTAAATTTAACTTGAGGTTAAACAAGGCCCATGCTAAGAAAGGTAGAGAAGGGTTTGAATGCCATCATAGATAAAGTTGTCTGAGTTTCCCTACTTGCTATAAAAAATTGTTAAACATAATTTAAGAAGTTATGCATCATAGGAACATCACTAAGAAGAGATATGCATAAGGACACCATACAAGAAGAAGTGTTATATGTGAATGTTAAATATAAGAAAAGATATTGCATGAGAACATTGATTGAGAAAAGGTAGTTTATACAAGGGGGTGTTGCATGGAAAAGTTATCCAAGAACTTAATATCATGTAATATATATGTATTCTTGTTGGTGCCATTAATGAGTATTCATAAGTTGTTTTAGATCATGTTTATGACCTCAATGTGAAAGCAAAATGGGATGTAAATCAGAATAGTTTTGTATTGAGTTGCAAGTATAGTCTAAGATATAAAAATGAATCCATGGAAGGAAATTAAAAGGAGCAATTAATATAATATCAAGAAATATCTAGTACACGAAAACCACTTGAACTCAAATCTAAAAAGTCATGTGTTATGCAAAATCAATTGCATGATCCATTACACAAACACTATTTGAAAAGGCATAAATATTATCTAGTAGATAAAGGTTTTTGGACAACATTCATGTCTCCTATAGCATCATCAAATATATAAAAGCTAGTAAATTTAATGCTCTTATTGTCCATATCTTTGTTATCAGATAGCTTAACACTTTCCCATACATGTTTAAACCTTAATGTTATGCAACTTTATTCTCATTAATAGAAATAATTCATCAATGTAGAAATATCAAAGTATTCATCAATAAATAATTATTTGCAATAGCAATTCACACAATGAGACAGAGATATATAATACCCTTAGAGTAGAGTGACACCAATAATACTCCTTAAGGAAGGAATAACCACACAAAATCTCCCAAGGTGAGTGCCACTTAGAGATGGCAAAGTCTCATAAACCATTTCGTGGGCAAATATGATTACAAGTAATACTTCATATGATTGATGATGATTACAATGACAATATCCCTTCTTTATATACCCATCTTATAAACCCTCATTTCACTTTTTAGTGTAATATAATATAATAATATATTCAACCCTAGGTTATGTGTGGTCAATGTCAACTATCCATAATACTCATATACAATATAATATCATATCCTCATATACCTATTCTTAGGTACCATAACACTTTACTCTTTTTTGTCATGTTTAATAGCCTTACATCATTTTACATATGCTTTAGTTTTTCTTTTATTTCTTTATTCAACAACTTATATATCGGTCATTTATGTACAGTCAAACTCAAGTAATTTTTTATTATCTCATCATTTTCTTTGTAGTTCTATTATAAATTCTAAATATAAGTCTCAATAGTTTCTTATAATTATCCTTCATTAATAGCTTCATAATCTAAATATAATCAAATTTAGTACTAGTTAAGTCTTAAATGGAAATTGTGATAAGGTAAATAATTTAAAAATATTTATATGAATTGCACATTTTTTTAGAACATGCTTTTAATGAGAGTAACTTAATATTAATATTAATTTACTTCACTTTTACCTTTTGCAACTATTAGATCTAATTTTCAAGGATGAGGAATAAATGAGAAGTGGACTAAAACAAAACTTATTTTAACAATTCACCTCTTGATGAAAGGGAATTAGGATTGAATATTCCATAAATGAAAATTTAAAATGATTAGTTTTTAGTTTATTTAAAACATTAAATGTTGTTTCTATGTACTTTATAAGACACTTGATGTAACAAATCATTAACTATGATCATAGTTTTAGCCATAATATTAAGAGAAGATGAAAAGAGATTCATTAACTGGACAAGGAACTACAGATTGATGGCAACATTTACTATAATGTTAAATGATCAATTAATCTTATGATTTCTCTTTTCAGTAGTATTTATTCTATTTTCTTTAATATTGCTAAAATATAAAAGAAGTAGGAGTAGTCACACCATTATACTTAATGATATCCTCAAGCAAGTGAACAAAATATCTGGAATATAGAATTACCATCATAAAGTTGGTTAAATTGAATATAAATGAAAACCCTTCCTATAGGCTTGTTGTAGTTGATGATCCTATCTTAATGATGATTTCTTGGAAAGAAGGGTTTCCTTTTTCTTCATGTTATATGAGAAGTGTCCTATCTTGGGCACTCACATGCTTTACTAATACTGATTGTTGTAAGTTATGATTAAGGTGTTATACAACTTGAATGATTAGAGAAATTTGTTTAAGGCAATCACATGGTTTCTACTCAGTTGCTTGACCATAGTTTTCATTACAATGCAACATAATTTATATAAATCTAAGAGTAAATAAAAATGAACAACTATAATAAACGATTTTATTTTAAGCATTTCCACCTTCAAAGAGTCTTTAAAGTCACTATATATTTTTATTTTTCAATGTGATGTATATGTCTATAATGGTTTGCACATTTAACATGTAATTAGATAAATACTTTTAATGCAACAACAATCTATAAATCTCAATACTAATTACCATAATTACAAATAATAAGTAGTATTTAATTAAAGTTAATGGGATTTGTGACAAACAATAAAAATAAAAGTTTCACATACTAAACTAAGATTCTAATTCTATGAATAAACCTCAATATTTACATCAAATGGTATAAGATAAAGATAATCATATACGCTAATTTTCAATACAAATATCCTTTTCAAATATTACTAAACAATGAATGAATGATTATCAATATATCATTATAATACTCCTATATGGTTTGTTAAATATAAAGTGGTAAATAAAAGGTGTTTATTCTCTAAAAGTTAAAGGTTCAAGTTTCTTTAAAAAAAACTAAATAATGCTTTTATTTATTTCTTTATATTTTGTATTTTTGTATAAGTGTCAACTACTTAAAACTAGTCTAGGTAAAGTTTCTTTTATTTTATTTTTTACTTTTAAAAAAGAGGGTTATATTCACATTTCATGCCCTTGATAATTCATAACTCTTTCTTTAATTTACAAACAAATTTAATTGAAATACTATAACTAAATACATACATACTTTTTTTTTTTTTTAATAAATAACTAGAATTTTATATACAAATTGGGTTTTTTTAAGAGGATCCCAAAACCTTATAACAAATAGGGTCATAGCACCGAGATTTAAAGCAATTACTTAGTACATGAAAATAAACACAAACTGAAAGGGAAAGGGTCAGAAACAACCCTTGATCCAACAAAAAGACCAGATTCTAGTACCAACTAGTGAGGCCCACTTCGCGAAAATATCATCCTCCCATTGCTGGCAGTCTGGGATCCTCCCAGGGGTGGATACAATAGTCTGGGATCCTCCCGGGGGTGGATACAGTGCACCTACCCAGACCTGCGTGGGGAGAGCGGGAAGGCCAAGAATAGCCTGCAACCAGAAATCCTGCCCAAAAACTAGAAGCAGGGAATTTTTAGAAAACTGGAGAGGATCCTCGCCCAGGGACAACTCGGGATGCAACCCAGGGTGTAGCGGAGCAAGCAAATAATCACACGAGCAAAGCAGCAAGCAACATCGGGACACAGGCCAAGGATCAACAGCGAGACAACCTGGGAAATGGTATCAGGGTCCTCAAAGAAAAAAAGCGGGAAGCCTCCGCAAGAGCCTGAAAAGTGGAACAACACTACTGGGGATATCTACAGGCCAAGATATCCCTATGCACAGCAAGGAGAAAAATGAGGAAGCTGAAAGGATCTAGGGAAAATAACAACAGGCGCAAAGACAGGATCTCGAAAGCCAAAACTGAAGGAGGAAGGAGGGACCATAGTTGCAAACACACTGATCTCCCCCCAGACCAGAGAATACAGAAGGAATCCCCCACCACTCCAGCAGAAAGGCCCAAGAACCACCATCCTTGCTCACGAACATATCCAGGGAACTGGGACCAGAAGCCTCTGAACAGGAACTGAAACGAACAACCTGAAGATCCCAAGCGAAAAGTGACAACAGGCACAAATATGGGAACCTTGGAAGCCTAACCTGGGGGAACCAAGGTTTGCATGCACTGATCATGGGTCCCCCCCCAAGATCCAGACATGCAACAGAAACCTTAGGAACCCTAGAAGAAGGGACCAAGATCCCCCCATCCTTGCTCATGGAAAGCTTCAGGGAACTAGGACTGGGGCTGGGAACAACCCAGGCAAAGGAAGAGGCCCACCCCAAAGGCCAACCAATGCCTTGGGTGTCTACCAAATCACAGATCCAGCAAGAAGAAGCCTCCGAATAGGAAACCGAAAAGGGCCCTACCCAACGGGATGGGACCAGCAACAACCAAAGTCATCCCAGAGAGGAATCATTGGCAAAAGAGGAAACTGGCCCCCCCATACCAACCCCGAAGCAGAGAGGACCTCACAGGATGCACCAAGAAATAGTCGAAATCCCAACTTGCCACCACCACCGATCGAGGAAGCCCTAGGAACCGGATCCACGCAAAAAACCTGCAAAACACCCCAGAGGAAAGCATAAGGGAGATCGGGAAAAAGATCTCATAAACATGCAAGAAACCCTAGGAGACCTCTAGGATGCACCAGACCATAGGCTCAGGCAGGGAAACCCTGAAACTGCTGGAAAAGGAGCAGAAAGTGGAGAAGGATCTCCCTCCAAAGAAATCATTTGCTACAAAACATTCCCAGAGCAGAATGACCCAAGATGAACCAAGAACTTGACAAAAACTAAAGGAGGGGGAGCAGGAAGAAGAAACAGGACCCTCCACCTACATCTTTCTTTAATTAAGATACTATAACTAATTTTTTTTTTTTAAATTTGAATTCTTGTCGTTATAATAATACCTCCCTTTATAAAAGTCTTATGAAATGGATTTGCTACTTTATTCACATCTACCTGTAGTGTTCGTTTAAAAAATTAATAAATCATTATTATTGTTGAAAAAAAAATAATCTTATTCTTCCGCGACCCCTGGTTCCCATTGTTTACAACTAGTCTTCACCAACCCTCTTCCTTACCTTCCGCCAGTGATTTATCAAATGTCCTTGTCCATAAAGATTCTAGTCCATAACCTTAACCTACTGAATATTTAATTCATAACCTTTGTTCCGTGAGCAATTTTTATGGATGTGACATTTATCTACATCTTATAGTTATCTTACAGTTCACCAGCCACTTAAATAAATAACCATCCTCTTAAAAAAATTAAATCATTTTATTTATTAAAAGTTTATAATCTTTTTAAATATTCACTTTTATACATACACGTGCCCCATTGTCAAAGTTTATATATATTTATTTATTTTTAGGTTCTTCTTAACATCGATCTCTAAGGCTCAGGTTCGGTAGAAACGTTTATAAAATTTAAATATGTATAAAACGATGTAGTTTATTATATATGTATTTATCTAGTGTTTATTTAATATATTTTGATATTTTATTTGAAGTTTTTTTAGGTTAACATTTCATAGCAGTGCATAAAATTTTGAATTCATTAGGAGAACTCTAACTCGAATCTTTGATCTTTTAGAAGGAAATCTCCCCCTACTATTTGTTTTAGAAAAATCAATATAAAATTATTTTAATTATAATGGTTAATTTTAATTATTTACATTTAAGATATGTTTTTAAAATTATAAGAATTTTTTTAAGAGATTGAAAAGTCCAGTGTATTAGGGTTATTTTTTCCCTGAATTGAATTGGATCTCCATAAGGAGATCTCATACCTTTTATCATTGTAGTGTCTCTATCAAGACTTACAAAATAATAAGATAGAGTTAAAAAGTTTAAAGGTTATTTTTAAAATTTAAAATTAAGTCAAGGAATATGTTCTTGATTATTTAAAAAAGAACGTTTTTTTTTTTTTAAACAGGGTATAGGGTTTATATTCTTGTCCTGTGGTAAACTTTTTTTTTTAGTAATACTTCTTATACACGTCACCATGGGGATTGAACCCGGGTCACATCACCGATAATGCAAGTGGCGTCTTTTCCGGTAAACCACGCTCATGGGGTACCGTGGTAAAACTTTTATTCAAGTGAGGGGATACAAGGCAAAGAATGCCAAAGACAATGATGTTAAAATAATGTTGGGATGCAAGTAAACACAAGCAAAACAAAAATCATGATTTTTTTAGCAAAAAAGAAGAAGCAACAACTCAAATTTCAGTTTGCAGGAGAACCACTTGAGGTAGTAGTAGAATACAAATACCTGGGCATAGACTTTCATGACAAACTCAAAAGATGAAAAGAACTCAAAGCGGTTGGAGAGTACTGTATGCACTTCAAAATAGGTGTAGGAATGCCGAGTTGTGGGACTGGAAGACCACTAGAGTTTTATTTGGCCTACTTGTTACATCGGTTTTGTTGTACGGTTGTGAGGTGTGGGCTAGTGGTACAACAAAGGCAAAATGGAGGCAAATAAAAAGGATTCAAAAATATCTAATCACAAATTTTCTCAAAATTAAGGCCACAACCCCTTATGAAATTATTCTAGCTAAAACTGGAATGTTTCCTTTAGAAGCAATTGCTATGACCAAGTTGTTATGTTACTTGAAAAAAAACAGAAAACATGAAAAATTATAGATGGCCAAGGGCAGCTAAGGACGAAGAGTTGCATAGGCAGAAGAACACATGGATAAAACAAAATAAAAAATAGATGAAACGTTGGGAAATCAACATAAATGAATGCCCAAATTTCAACAAAGATATCAAAAGCTATGTGAATGAAAAGTTTAGAAGTGGAATGTGAAAAAATGCAAACACGAAAAGACAATATTATATTGCAAATTTGAACCCAACATATGATCACAAGGAAAAAACATATATAGACGTTGAAATCAAGTGGAAGGAAAAAATCCTCATTGCTCAGATAAAGACTAGTTCTCATAGGCTTAGATGTGAAACAGGGATATGGACAACATCCAAAGAGCAATGGAAAGAAAGGATATGTACTTTATGCAGCACAGGGGCAGTAGAGACAGATGAACACTTCATCTATAAGTGCCCGAGTTTTTCAGACATTCGTGGCAAATACAAAGAAACACTTAGAAACGGGTCTATGACAGAGATTTGAAGACAATAAAATAAAAAAAGTTGGGGAATTGCTAACCCAAATCAGCAGGAGAAGAAACAACCTTCTCAATAATATTAAAGATCATATGATATGATTTTGTACTTCTATATTTGATGTCCCATAGACCATATTTGAATCTCGCAGACGTAATTAAAATCTTTCATTTCATTTCATTGGCGTCCTTGCCGGTAAACCACACTCACGGGATACCTATCCCGTGGTAAAACTTTTATTCAAGTGAGGGGATACAAGGCAAAGAATGCCAAAGACAATGATGTTAAAATAATGTTCTCATGGGTAAATATGAAAATTAATTGAAAAGAAAAGATGCATTGAAAAAATATATAAATTAAATTATTATATTATTTTTATAAATTGTAATATGTAATTGAAAGTTAATTTAATAGAATTAATATTTTTTTAAATATATTATAATAAATATAACATACGATTAGCTAAGCTTATTATAGTGATAAGGATTTTGGTTTCTCTTTGGATTCAAATCCCATTCGGATATGAAATGAAATGAAAGATTTTAATTACGTTCGCGAGACCCAAATATGGTCTATGGGACCTCAAATATGGAAGTACAATTACTCAAATCATATCATATGATCTTTAATATCTTTGAGAAGGTTGTTCCTTCTCCTGCTGATTTGTGTTAGCAATTCCCCAACTTTTTTTATTTTATTGTTTTCAAATAAATCTGCCATAAACTCGTTCTCAAGTGTTTCTTTGTATTTGTCATGGATATCTGAAAAACTCGGGCATTTATAGATGAAGTGTTTCTCTGTCTCTACTGCCCCTGTGCTGCATAGAGTACATATCCTTTCTTCTCATTGTTCTTTGGGCGTTGTCCATCTCCCTGTTTCACATCTAAGCCTATGAGAACTAGTCCTTATCTGAGCAATGAGTATTTTTTCCTTCCACTTGATTTCAACGCCTATATACGTTTTTTTCCTTGTGGTCATACATTGGGTTAAAATTTGCAATATAATATTGTCTTTTCCTGCTTGCATTTTTCCACATTCCACTTCGAACTTTTATTCACATAATTTTTTATGTCTTTGTTGACATTTGGGCATTCATTTATGTTGATTTCCCAATGTTTCATCCATTTCTGATTTTGTTTCATCCATGTATTCTTTCGCCTATGCAAATCTTCGTCCCTAGCTGCCCTAGGCCATCTATCATTTGTCATGTTTTCTGTTTTTTTCAAATAACATAACAGCTTGGTCATAGCAATTGCTTCTAAAGGGAACATTCAAGTTTCAGCTAGAATAATTTCATAAGGGGTTGTGGCCTTAATTTTGAGAAAGTTTATGATTAGATATTTTTGAATCCTTCTATTTGCCTCCATTTTGCATTTGTTGTGCCACTAGCCCACACCTCGCAACCATACAACAAAACCGGTGTAACAAGTAGGCCAAATAAGACCTTGGTGGTCTTCCAGTCCCACAACTCGGCATTCCTACACCTATTTTGAAGTGCATATAGTGCTCTCCAACCACTTTGAGTTCTTTTCATCCTACATGTATTCCAATTAAGTTTGTCATGAAAGTCTATGCCTAGGTATTTGTATTCTACTACTACATCAAGTGGTTCTCCTGCAAACTGAAATTTGAGTTGTTGCTTCTTCTTTTTTGCTGAAAAAAATTATAATTTTTGTTTTGCTTGTGTTCACCTGCATCCCAACTTCTTTACAAAAGAGTTCTAGAGCTTGAAGGTGATCTTCTAGATCTTTGGTTGTTTTGGCCACAAGAATTACATCATCTGCATACATGAGGAGTTTTACCACATATTTGGCTAACTATATTTTATTTTATCAAGTGACATTAGCTCAACTAATTAGATTTCTCAACATTTCAAAGAAGAAACCAAAATTTAAATCTTATCAAATAATACATAAATAATATCTAAAGTTTAAATATATTGTAATTCCACTGTATAATTAATTTTAAATATTAAAATAATAATAATAAAATAATTACAATGTAAAAATATAATATATTATATATTTTTTAAATAAATATTTTTTATTAATTTAATTGTATAATTATCTTAAATATTAATATTTTAAAAAATTATATACTCACGCTGAAAAACATACCCTATTTAAAAAATATGTGTTAAAAATTTTTAATTCCAAAATCAAGAAAAAGGAAGTGTTGTTTCCTAACTTTGTGTAATTTTTTGTATGAAGGTAATATAAGGGGTCAAAGCTATTCTCACGACCTTTTCAAGTCATTTCACTTGTCCCAATGGCCGTCCTCTCATGACCTTTTGAACATGGTTAGATTTATAGTTAAATAATTATAGGATTGAATTTTTATTTAATTAGATGCGAAGATAATTGAAGGTATAATGGTCACCGCAATTTAAATTTAATTATTTTTAATAAAATTAAAAAAATATATTAATTTAAATATTTAGAAAAGTTTTGGATCAATTTTTGGAGAAGTTAATGTTTTAATTGTGATAAGTGATGGAGATTGGGCTAGGGTTTTGAGTATCATTATGGTCCTTAACCCTAGTGGACCAATGCACAACATTGGTGCCGCAGAAGGGAATGCATGCGATAATGGCTCCTCTCAATCGATTGTGCAAGTTTGTGTTGAGAATGGTCCACAATGTAACCCTTGTTTTATTGATATAATTATTTCATTGCTTAAAGTTAATTATGCATGTCACAATTTAGAATCATGCATCCTTGTCGAGTATTTCGTTGGTTGCATCTCTAATGACTCTTCCTTTAAGTCCTAGGTTAATGTAGCTTGGACTCCTCATGGAGTCAAGCTAACGATGGTTCAAAACCTTACAAAGAGTTTTTTTTTTGTTTTGCTTTGCGGAAACAATCTATGTTAAGGTGATTTATGAACATGGCCCTTGGTACATGAGAAGTTCTTTACTTGTTTTTTCTCCTTGGACTTGTGATTTTTTTGTTTATGAGGAAAGATCTATCAAAGTCCTTTTGTGGGTAGAATTCTTAGGACTCCCTCTACCTTTGTGGCCCTTTCTCAATCGCATAGTAGTCCCTTTAGGGCATGTTATTTTGGTGGAGACTCACAAATTTTTCAATACACACCCTCAAAAACGTGTTTGCATCAAGATTGTTATTTCTCGAAATCTCAAGGAGTCCATTGACATACAAATTGGTGACATTGTGCTATCCCAGAAGGTCCTTTACATTAATTTACCCAACACATGTTTTCGATGCCAATCTTCAACACAAGATCAAATATTGTTCCTTGATGCCACATAACAGGGACAAACAAAGTCCCACCACACCGAGTGTGCCCACTCCCCAAGTGTGGTGTGTCCATTCCTCAACCTTAGGAGGATGGTTGGACGATTGTGAGAGGGCATAAAAATCCACATCTGGCTACTTCTAAAGGTACACAGTCAAGTCGGTTTATGTCTCACAACCGGTAAAAAAAGGTATGAAAAGGAAAAAGTTGGTCCTCTAGTTGAAACTACCAACAATGAGGCTCCTCAGTCTCAACATATTCATATCCCAAGGGATGCAATAGAGGTTGTTTCACAATCTGCCCAACTAGCCAATCCTAGTACATTTCCCCGCGGCTAACACAAGGCGTTCATTTTAGTGGAGGTTGACAAATTTTTCCATGCACATCCTCAAAAACGTGTTTGCATCAAGATCAATATTTCTTGAGATCTCAAAGAGTCCATTGACGTATAAATTAGTGACACTGTGCTATCTCAGCGGGTCCTCTATATTGTCCAACACATTTTCAATGCCATTCCTCAACACATAAGATCAAATATTGTCCCTTGATGCCACATAACAGGGACAAGCAGAGTCCCACCACACCGAGTGTGCCTACTCCTCAACCTCAGGAGGATGGTTGGACGACTGTGGGAGGGCGTAAAAATCCACATTTGGCTACTTCTAAAGGTACACAGTCCAAGTCGGCACATGTCTCACAACCGGTAAAAAAAGGTATGAAAAGGAAAAAGTTGGTCCCCCAGTTGAAACTACCAACAATGAGGCTCCTCAGTCTCAACATATTCATACCCCAAGGGATGCAATAGAGGTTGTTTCACAATCTGCCCAACGAGCCAGTCCTCTAGTACATTTCCTTGTGGCTAACACAAGGTGCTTCCACAACCCGAGAAGGGGATCTACAAAAGAAGATGTCACTCCAGAGAAGCGACTTCATATGACTACTGTTTAGTTAGGCAGTTATGTTCTTGATTCATCCAACAACTACAGTGTGTTGGAGTATCTTAGCGACGGTAAGAATATGTCATTGGATGCAAAGCCATCATCGATGGAATTGGCAATTCCTATAGAGGAAGCAAAATCTAAAGTTCCTTCCCCTTCTGTGTGGTTTCGACATTCTCGTAGTCCTCGACAAGGGAAAGAAGATGGAGATAGTCTACCCGAAAAAGGGTTTCAACCTTTCAACTCAAGAATTCCAATAGCTTTGCGGTATTGGAACGACACAGAATGATGGAGCAATAAGTCTACTTAGTGCCTAGAACTACAGTTCTACAGTTTAAAGTTTTTTGTTACTCTAGTTTATTTTTCTATGCTTATTTATGTTGTGTATTCGCCCTTTTAGAGGTTGGTTTCGGTTTTGATTGTATGGGTGGCCTTGCACCCCGAACTGTGATCTTTTCAGCTTCTTTTTTATTGTAACCTCTTTTATTTTTATTGAATATAATTGTTGGTTTCAAATAAATAAATATATATATGATTTGGTTAGTGCGAGAAACCTCTACAACCAACGCACAGGGTTGAGCAGGCTCCCCCAACTATGATCCCTCTTAAAGCCGAGATAGGGGAAAGAAGATGGAGATAGTTTCCCCTTTTGTGCGGTTTCGGCGTTCTTGTAGTCCTCGACAGGGGAAAGAAGATGGAGACAATCTATCCGAAAAAGGGTTTCAGTCTTTCAACTCAAGAATTCCAATAGCTTTGCGGCAGGGGTTTCAACCTTTCAACTCAAGAATTCCAATAGCTTTGCGGCATTGGAACAATAACGAATGACAGAGCGATTTTACAGTTTAAAGTTTTTTGTTACTCTAGTTTATTTTTCTATGCTTATTTATGTTGTGTATTCTCCTTTTTAGGGGTTGGTTCCGGTTTTGATTATATAGGTAGCCTTGCGTCCCATTATGTGATCTTTTCAGCTATTTTTTATTATAACCTCTTATTTTTATTAAATATAATTATTGGTTCAATTATTTATATATATATATATATATATATATTTGGTTAATGTAAAAAAATTTTACGACCAACGCATTGGATTGTGCGGCTCCCCCAACCATGATCCCTCCTAAAACCGACAACTATGTGTTTATCAATAGGAAATTTAAAACACACCCACCACACATCTACCCCTTATACACTCGTCCACGCCACGCCGCGGTTTGAACCTTGGATCTCAAAAAAAAAAACCAAAATTCGAAACATTGCTCTGTTTCCTAAAACATAAAACTATAAATATTAAAAATCATGAACAAAAATACTAAACTTATAACCACTCCAAATCCTCTTATATAAAGTAAAAGTTTAATAAAATAAAACGAAGATATAGATAACTCAAACTGCACCCGCAGGTAGGAAATAATATGACTACGAAAATCTTCATGGTGTGAAATCTTTAGTACCATTTTTCTTTAATTTTTTTTAAAGTATTATGCACATAATAGGAATAAATGCATACAAGTTGTTGAGGCACTTAGCGCAGTTGGTCGTTGGTTAAGGTGTTGCCCCTTTTGAGGTGTCGAGTTCAAATCCTGATAATATTCTTTGTCGAAAGACAGTTGTTTTAATAGTTAAGATAATAATTGTTTTTAAGTGATCTTAGATAATTTAATCCTGATAATATTCTTTGTCGAAAGACAGTTGTTTTAATAGTTAAGATAATAATTGTTTTTAAATGATCTTAGATAATTATTAAATTTATAAACATTCTTCTGAAAAATACATACAAATGGATGTGACCTTAAACTATAAAGTTCCTTTTAAAAAGGAAAAAGCTCCTCTTGCCTAGTAGGTCACACTTGAAAAAACAATTACTTCTCATCAACCTTTTTTAAAGTTCCTTTTAAAAAGGAAAAAGCTCCTCTTGCCTTGTAGGTCACAATTGAAAAAATAATTACTTCTCATCAACCTTTTGTAAAGTTCCTTTTAAAAAGGAAAAAGCTCCTCTTGCCTTGTAGGTCACAATTGAAAAAACAATTACTTCTCATCAACCTTTTGTATTCCTTGGCATAATATTCTAAGAATGTCTTTGTTGTAGTTGCTTATACAAGCCTTGTCCTTAATATTTAATTAATTCTTACATTTTTTTTGAATGAAAAAGTCAAAATTGTATTAATAAAGCTTAATCATACAAAACAGTGTGGGTGGGATTAACACACCCCAATCAACCAAGAGTAACTATTACAATTAGGAAGAAAAGTCACACTAACTGCAACAAACATATCACCTAACATATCTCTGTACATAATAGCAGGAATCAGCTATCAAAAAACATAAGAGCAGCAATCATGTAGAAAGAACTGAGACCAGTGATGAGGAGTTGCAGATCCATGATCCTGGGGCGTTCTGCCAGTGATTCATAAGTTGCCGAAGGTACTGAAACTCCATGTTGACTTTCTTAATTTGGGCAAAAATCTGCAACCAGCAATCATAGAAAACCTCATATTTATTAGACAGTGAAAAATACAAAGAGGATTCTTGTTGGGAAAAAATAACTTTGTTGCGGGTTTTCCATATGTGGAAGAGAATAGCAATTCTGAATATATGCCAAACCACTGAAATATTTGTGGAGAACTGAAGAGGTCTCCCAATAAGATATGCCTCCAGGAGCATGAACCAGCAATAAAAGGTCCGAAAAATGAAAGAATCCAAGACCAAGCCTGTCTAGCCCGAGAACAATCCCAGAATAAATGAACATAGTTTTCCTCCTGACCACAGAACTTACAAGAGACATCATCAACTCCCAAGTATTTCAGGCGTTGACCAATAGGCAAACCTTGAAAAAGCACACTCCAAGCAAAAAAAGACTGCTTTGGTTCAATATATTTAGCCCATATAGTATGAAACCGAGATTTCCAAATAGACTGAGAAGAATTTAAATTCCATCTTCCATTGAGCATGGCTGCCATAGGAACTGAGGGGAAAGCCAGGAATAACCCAAACGGGCGAGAATACTTAAGCAATGAAACATGTTTAGGCCATTCCCAGTCACACCACCATGGCTTTTGAAAATGTCTAGACAACTTGGACCAAACGCAAAAGGGAGTGTGATCAATAACAGCTTCATAAGTGGATTTATCATCTTGTTTCAAACCATAATAGTGTTTAAAATTTTCCCAAGGGATCCAATTCTTATTATGAAAGGAAACAAAATCAGAAAGTAATGCAATTCCTTTTTTATAAAAGCGTTGGGCTCTAACCCATTGCACTTGTGCTAGTGGCAAACCTTCATAAGAAATAGCCTGAGACCACCATACATTCAGAAAGGAGATAGAAGGGCCAACTTTCTCGCCAAAGCCCTTCCAAGATAACCAAGGTTTGAGAGCTTCCCAAGCTTTCCAAATGCTTTTAGCCATGAAGGACCCTGAAATCTTGACAGGAACAGGGGCAGTAATAAGCGTATGAAGATTGAGGCCTTTCCAAACTTTTCTGCCCAAGGGAAGTCCGGAAGAAATACAATTTCTAAGTAAAATTTTCCAAGCCTCATCTCCTTGCAAAGAACGAGTTATCCATTTGGCACATAAAGCAAAACCTTGCTTTTGACGAGTCAAACAAACCCATACCACCCGAGTGCTTAGGAAGACAACAAATATCCCAAGCAACTCTATGAAATCCTCTTTTACCAACAACATTAGACCATAAAAAATCCCGAAGAAGCTTTTCAAGTTTCTTGTAACAATTCTTGGAAGGAACCCAACAAGAAGAATAATAAACATGTGTAGAAGCTAAAACTTTAGAGCAAATTTGGAATTTACCTACAAGAGACAACTTTTTAGAAGTCCAATAAGCTATCTTTTTCTCTACCTTTTGCACTACATATCCCCAAAGCTGAGCAGGAGATCCTTGAAATGCAAATGGAATGCCCAAAAATTTAAACATCTATTGACTATTCAGGTTGAAAGAATAATATGGAGCATTGGTCCTATTATTATATATTGGAATTTATGTTTTGAAAGAAATAATAGAATTTTTAAAAGTAAATCTCAAAAGCATGCCCTGAGGATAATGAGGCATTTGTTTACATGATGTTTAGGATGTAGATTGTCTCATCAGTATTTGTTGGTTGTTAAGAATATTAAATAGTTGTTGATTTTTTATAACTTGAGAACTTGGAGCCACCATCTACTATTGTATTAGTTGTTGGCTCGAATACACTTGTTGTAAACTAGAATTTATATTATTTGATTGTGTGCATATTCAAACATGGATTTTGATAACTCTGAATAATATATGAATTTTGCAAAGATCGTTGTTGATCTTGAGAAGTTTATAGATAGAGGGATAATTGAGGATTATGAATCTGTGACATATTTTGAATCATTTGAGGATTATCCCCAAGTTGATTCACCGTAAGACTAGTTGAAGCCTAAATATGTCAAAAATAAGAGTGGAGTCTACATGATTTTTTTTGTATTTTTTGGAATAAAAAACCTCTCTCTCTAGTGAATTGTTCATTTTTTTTTATAAAAGAGTGATACACTCGTTGGATAGATATTCATTCATCTAATATAGACTTAATAATTTTTTCCCAAATTCGATGACTTGCTTTTTACCAATAATCAAGTGATTCACCTTTTAAAATTGGACGATTCACTACTCCAATAATTAGCAAAAATTTCACTTTTCTTGAAAGTAGGTGAATCACTTGGTGGATGAAACAGATTGCTCATCTAATGAAAACTTAGTAATTTTTCTTTGAATATGATGAATTAGTTTTTGCCAAGAATTGAGTGAATCACCTTTAGAAATTGGAGGGTTTGCTACTCTAATGCTTAGCGAAATTTTCACTTTTATTGAAAGTAGACAAATCATTTGGTGGATGAAGTGAATCGATTGACTAGCAAAAACTAAGCAAAATTTCTTCAAATCTAATGAATCGATATTTGGTAGTAGCATATTTCAATTCCATACCAAATATAAAGTGAATCACTAATTTTGGTGGATCTTTTCTCCTACTTCACAAGAAACCTTATTTAGGATTCTATGAAAGTTTGTAATGGAGTTGTCATATCGCAAAGCATTTGATTGATCTTGTATTCATAAGCTTGGATGCTCCCATGTACATAACTATACAAATATATTTTTGGGATCAAAATAAACAATCCTAAAATGTTTAGTAGGAGAGTGAATCACACCGCCAAGTGGAGAAAATCACTCAAAAAACTAAACTTGAGAAAGTTTTTAGAAAATAGTGCTACAAGAAAATTGCTCTCTTGAGAAAGTTGCAAGCTTACTGTAGTGGTAAGGGCTTTGGCCTCTTTTTGGGAGGTCCAAGGTTTAAACCCCACTCAGTATGAGGGGACCAAGATCCCTCCTAAAAACCTATGTAAGCTCATTGAAAAAATATAGTTGCAAGCTTATTGTAGTGGTAAGGGCTTTGACCTCTCTTTGAGAGGTCCAAGGTTCAAAACCCACTCAGTATGAGGAGACCGGGGCCCCTCATACAACTTGTGTAAATTCATTGAAAAAAATTGCTCCCTTGAGAAGACATGGAAAATTTGTGTTTTCTAGGTGATTCGCTTCTTGGCTCTCAAGTATATCTCTTCCTTATCATTAAGCAAATCACTCCTGGATTAAACTTGGAGAATTTTTAATTTTTAGGTAATTTATTTCAAATGAGATAAATTGCTCTAATTTTGGAGCAAATTGCTCCTCAAATGAAGACTTTGTAAAACCCATTTAAACTTTGGTAAATAGCTTTTGCCCTTGAAAAAATACAATTTACTACCAAAATAAAAATATTTGATGATTATGATGCCTTTCATTGTCCCTTTGTGATTTTTTTTTAAATCAATGAGGCTCGTAACAAAGTTTCCATTCATAAATAACTAGCAAATACAAATGCAAAAATGAAGAATATGCAAAATTAAAGTTCAAAAAAATGCTAGGCTTGCTTTCATCTCAAAAAGCAAGCCCTTTCTCCCACTAGGCATGCCAAAGACATGTTAAGTTGTAGAAATATCCAATTTCTTCTATGCTCGTAAATTTATTTAAGCAAATAGAAAGAAAGAGGAGTAATTCCCTCTCAACCTTCAAATTTATGTTGACTATAATATTATCCTTGCTAAATCTAATCTAATCTAATCTAAACAATGTAAGTAAATGCAAAAATAAAAGTAAAATTTGGAAGTTTAGAGTGTGAGAGATTAGAATTAAAATACAACTGTAACCATAGCAATGAGAGTGTGTAATCAATCAACACATGAGAAAATAAAATAAAAACAATGCATCCCACATGTACGAAATGGAATTAATAAGTAATGATAAGAAGACAAAGAAACAATGTCACAATTGTCATGCATTCTACAATCCAGAGGATAATACCACTAAAAGAAAGCAAAAAATCTCATCAATTTATTATTGTTCCAAAATATATAAGAACAATTACAATGTAGAACTCACAAAGTATATCTCTCATTCTCTAAAGACAAAAAGATGTTTACAATGGATTCCATGACTCCTATTTATAGAAAGAGTTCAACCCTATGTTACCTTGAGTAAGAATTTTTTTCTCCTAGTAAAAGTAAAATTTTGAGGGTATCTTTAGCAAGATTATGCAACTCCAAATGTTACATGCCTTTAATTATGCCTCTAACCCACTTAGAAGCCTTCTAACTTCCTTTATGTGCAACAAAAGGACATAAATGTTGCTTTCCAAGAGATCCTCCTTGGCATTCATGCATCTTTGTCTCGCTTGGCTTGTTTATGACCAAATCGCTTGGGGAGCAAATCACTCCTCTTGGGAGAAAATTACATCTTTGGGACTTAGCCAAATTTTTGTCCATTTTATAAACTTCATTGCTTTATAGTGTTGCTTTTGGACTTGCAAAATTCAATTTTCTCTTTCTTTCATGGCTAATTCCTTGGACAAATTAGAAGGTACAAGCTAAGCTACTACATTTGCATGGATAGATATGAAAATTATTTAAAGAGGAAGGATGCATTGAATTTTTTTTAAATTATTATATTATTTTTATATGTTAAGAACATTGTCTTGTTTGTTGAAAATCAAATTCAATTACATAATTAATTATGTTTCTACTAAACATATTATATTAGATATGAATTGATGATGTTGATAAAATTAAATTTATGATTAAAAAATAAAGAAAATATATCTTGTAATACTTTTTACAACCGCTCTCTTGAAATTTTAACCCTACAATTATCTAGGTATCAAATTAATTATGTAGGTATCAAATTCGACCACAAAATGAATTGGAATACTAAACACAAAGAAAAACATTCCCAAGTTGAAAGAAAAAAGACATATCATGAATGAATGAATGAATGAATATATATATATATATATATATATATATAGATTATAACAAATTCAAATATTAAAAAAGTTATATTTTATAGTCTTTTGACACATCAAATGTTTATGAGTGTAAGGTATGGTTCAAAGTTATTCTCACAACTCATTGAATAAAATTTGAACAAATGAAAGAATAATTCAAAGCACAAATCACTTTAAGATCAAACAACTTATCTTTCTTGCTTTATTACACCGAGATGCGTTCCTACAATGGCGGATAGGGGGTGGGAGGCAAAGAGGTCATATATGTCACGCTGTAAACAATTTTTTTTTATTAAAAATGCCGACATTAACAGAAGTATTTAAAATATTTAAACTAAAACAATCGACTAACCAACCGTTGCAAGCATTTAAAATATTTAAACTAAAAAATAGGCGACTCGGGATTGATACCTCTTGGCGTTTTTAGATATATATCCTTTATATCTAAGCTAGTAAATATAAAGTCATTATTAAAGTGAAGCCTTAAAGCACTATTCACTATAAAAACATAAACTATTCATACATCTAAATGAATGTTTTAACATAATTAAAAACATTATAAAATACGATTAAATCTTTAATTAAACCATATTGTCAACCTTAAATTATACAATAAATTTTTATTTTTTAATTATTAAATTAAGATCAATGTGTATATTATGTATAATGAACTACAACATCAACTAGATGGAAGGGTAAAAACACTTCATCATAATGATTGAGTCTTTAAGGCTAATGTAGACTAGTAAACTTATAAAAGGGATTCCTCTTACAAGGGACTAGTCATTCCTTTATTTATAGTGCCATATATTAGTGGCATGAAAAATAGAACTAAGTATCAATATTTCTATAATTCTAGGGAGGTACTTCTTTAGTAAAGATAGCATTCCACATTGCATTTGAAGTCATGCATGTAGGGCTATATGTTCCACATGCTTTGTGTTGAAAGTGTAATTTTATTCTTGACTTAAGTTGACATTGTATGATGTAATCTTGTATAGGCCTAAGGTTAATAATTGTATAATTTATTTAATTATAATTGTAATATTTCAATATATAATTTCTATGGACTACGATTAACCTTGCTATGACTAAATTCATCTTATAACTTATAATTAACCTTAAACCCATTTTATTATGTTAGCCTAGGTTAAAATTGTTAATGTAAAAAAAAAAAAAATCTTCTACACTTCTTAATCCATAATTTCTCTCTTTTCAAAGTATTTATATTTTTATCATTTTCTCTTTTGATTTTTTTGAAGACCAAATTATTTGAATTAAAAAATGAATTAGCATATTTTCATTCCTAATGCAATATTCTCTGAAAAAGGTATCTAATGCTAATGTTCGAATTTAATTTTTTGAAAAATGCATGCACACATTGCAATGCTCATTTTAGAACTATTTTGCAAGTGGAAAAATGCTAATCTAACACACCCAATCTTGACAATGGAGGGTGCTAACCCAACTAGTATAGCGTGTGCAAGCATGTGAGATGGTGAACGTTTCAAGTGGACACACATTTTGACTTTCTAGAATGAAGAGTAGTTTTTTCTTAAATATAGCAACAATCCAAACAAAATCGTATGTGTGGCAGATTGGTAATGGTGTAAGCATTTGGTGCATGAGTAGGGGGAGGTATAGGGTGTGAAACCATACCTGTCATTTTGCATCCAAACACTTTTTCCTAGTGGAAGGCTTACTTTATGGAGAAGTCTACCTTTAATTCTCAAAAGAGCGCATTGCTATATTTTCCAATTGAAGCATATTAGAAGTAGGAGGTTATGTGTTGAAGTCCTGACATCGAAGCTTTTTTGTGCATTGTTTGTTTTAGCCTTGGAGGGTCATGTTAAAAGCAAAAATGCAGTTATTTTTTCTTCACAAGGAGTATGGCATCCTGGTTATCTCAAAAGACTTATCTTCTAGCCAAACCAAGATTGAATTTCTATTTTACCATACTGAGATGAAAAGGATGACACCTTAACATTTTCTATTGTTTAAGTTATTTCAACAAAGTAGAGAGCAACAAGTGTCAATAATTGAGTAAATCAAAGGAACTAAAGTGGGGGAAAATTATTACAGTGCATCAACAAATCAAAACTTGCCAAGTGGTAGATTGGGATTAACTCTTATATCTCTAAGGATTAGGGATTTAAGATTTACAATTTTGAGGTCCATTAGGGTAAAACTTTTGGAGACCTTACATTTTGCATTCAAAAGTGATTTGAGCCTATTTTTTTCAAATCACATGAATTTTTGATCTCTATATGTTGGTGGCTTTATTTTAAGGACCTGCTATAGTGTTAGGCATTGGATTGTATAAAATGGATCATGAAGCCCTAGTTACTCGTCTTAATAGGAAACATTGTGATATCCGATCATCCTAAATGATTGTCATATTATGCATTGAGAACATATGGTGCATATTTTAAGAATGTAAAGCAACAATCCTTTATGAAGAATCTTACCAGCATAAGGAAGAAGAAGCTTTTGGTCTATTCTCCTTGTTGATTAAACAATAATTATTTTTCATATCAAAGAAGAAAGTAAACCTATCAATGTCTAGTCAAAATTACATGAGTTAATTGGAAAATTAAATACAAGTAAAGTATATCTCTTGGAAGTAGATCTTTCTTCTCTTAAATTGGTTGAGTTTTATAACATCAAGAACTACAATATAAGATTTAAGGCATTGAGAGCAAATATTGCATATTTTGGAGACAAAAAGAAATATTATGCAAAATATGTGAATATTATCTGTGTTGATGTATCTCCTTTCAGATGTTGAATCTCATGGTTCATATGGTTCCTATGTTCTTGGAATCTCAAAAAACTCTTGATCAATTTTTATCTCTTCTAGTTCATTTTTAGGTGGCAATGAGGAATTATGATGGTACCTCAAAATATAAGCTTATGTAAAAGAATTCAAACCTAAGGAGGCCAATACCCAAGGGCCTTAGTGCTAGGATAATTTTACAAAAAAATTTGAAGACTATTTGTGAATATTGTAAGAGGGAAGGACATCCAACCAAAAATTACTTTTTGAAATTGCAAAGAATTGAAGCAAAGTTTTTGAAGATTGGTGGATATCTTCAAAATGATGAGTGGGATTTAAAGGATCTACCTCATATGTAGAGGCCCACTAGAGTATCTATTATGGAAGGAAGATATTATTATTACGAATGTCTTCTCTCCTTAGCCCCTTAGTTCAAATTATGGAGGGGGTTGAAAGTGGAAAGTTCTGGCCCAAAGTTTTTCCTAAAAGTTATTTACTTTCGAATGCCAAGGGATGACCTTCCTGCATTCATATTGCCTCAATACCTATTCCTAAAGCATCACATTCGATTACGAATGGTTTATGAAAATTCAAAGTCATCAAAACTAGAGTAGTACACATTGATTCTTTGAGAGCCTCGAAGGCTTGAGTGGTTGCTTCCAACCAATGAAAAAATATCCTTTTTTGTAAGTGTTGTGAGAGGAGCTACAATTTTTCCATAGTTACGCACAAACTTGCAATAATAGCCGGTGAGACCCAAAAAACCTTAAAGTTTCTTAATAGTTTAGGTAAGGGCCAATCCTGAATTACCTTTATCTTATTGGGATCCACTTTAACACCTTTCTAAGAAACTATATGACTCAGGTACTCAACTTATTGAATACCAAAATAGCATTTAGAGTATTTGAAAAACAACTTTTCCTTGTGTAGTATATGAAGAACCCTTTACACATGTAACAAATGATCATTTCATGATTTACTATATATGAGTATGTCATCGAAGAAGACTAGGACAAATTTGTGGAGGAATGGACGAAACACATGGTTCATGAGACTTTGGAATGTAGATGGGGCATTAGTGAGACCAAAGGGCATGACCAAGAATTCATAGTGACCTTCATGAGTGCGAAAAGTTGTTTTGGGAATATCCTCTTCCCTAACTCTAATTTGGTGAAACCCAGAACGTAAATCCAATTTTGTAAAAACATTTGCACCATGTAGTTCATCTAGTAGATCATCAATGATAGGTATAGGGAATTTATCCTTGATGGTGATTTTGTTAAGAGGACAAAAATTTGGACACATACACCAAGAATTATCTTTGTGATGGGCCAGAACTACTAGTGAAGAATAGGAACTGGTATTGTGATAGATGACTCCATGTTCTAATAGTTCTTGGACAATTTGCTCAATTTATATTTTTTGAGGTTGGGGATATCGATAAGGATGGCTATTAGGTGGAAGACTTCTTGGAACAAGGTGTATGGCATGGTCATGGGATATTTTGGGAAGTAGTCCCTTTGGTTCTTGGAATACCTCATCACAGTTGGCCACAATTTTTTGTAGATCTTCTGATTGGATTTTTGGAGGATCTTGTGCTTGCATTTCCATACAATTAATTTGAGCAATGAATCCATAACTACCTTTTATTAATATTTTTCCATGTTGTGCGAACTTACTATCTTTGATGGATGTGTTGGAATTCCTTGGATGTGAATGGTATTCCCATTTTCTTTCCATGCAACAAAGCACTGCTTGTAGTTAAAACCGATCGTGGTTTCCATTTGTTCTAACCATGCAACTCCCAAGATAACTTCTAAATTTCCTAAATTCATAATAAAAAGATGACCATGCCAAGTATAACTTCCCATTTGCAATGAAATTGAAGATGTTCTACCTATACATTAAGCGCTTCCTCTGTTTGTAGTTATAACTTAAAATTTTATTGATTGGAGGAGTTGATGTACAGGTTTAATGCCTTGGCAATATTTGTGTCAACAAAGTTATGAGTGCTTCCTGAATTGATTAATATAGTTACCTTCCTTTGTCGAATGAATCCTGATACCTTGATTGTATGGTAAGCTGATAAACCCATAAGAGCATGTATTGAAATTGCCATAGTATCTTCCTCAACTACGGCCTCCTCATGTTCAATTTGGTTTTAGTTTATGGTATAATCAGGTCAGCTGGTATCCTCTATTTCTTCATATTTCTTTTCAGCATATTCGATTTGAAAGTTCTATCGTGGTACACATACCTGATATTTTGGATGGTGATTGCAACATTTATAGCAAAAATATCTTAAGGGTTGATCATTTTTACAAAAAGAGTAGTTGTGGCATTTAGGTCGACCATAAGAATCACGACGTATAGATGTCCCCATTTGCACCTTCTTCTCAGTCAAGTTGGTAATCCTCATACAAGCATCCAAAGAGGATGGATATTGTAGGTCAACTTCAACTTGAATATTCTCTTTCAACCCATTTCTAAAAGTAGATACCACCACATCAGATTGTAAGTTTCTTGCATAGGATAGCAAGCTAGTGAATTCTGAGATATATTCCATTACCGATCATGTTTGCTTAAGTGATAACAATCGCACCATGTATGAAGATGAGTATCCTTCATAAAATATTTTAAGAAAAAAATTTGGTGAAATCATCCCAGTAGATGGTATTTCCCTTCTCACATTTGAGCCATACAAACCATTGATAATATTCAGTACCTAGTTTGGAGGCAGCAAAAGGAACTTTTTCTAAATCTCAAATTCGGTATAATTCTATAATGCCTTCCATTTTGACTATCCAACCACGTGGATCATGATCCTCAAAGGTGGGCATATCAATGCATGGAAAATTGACCCCATTAGGACCTCTTGGTTGTTGGTAAACGTCATATCTATCTTGGTCCTCATTATTCCTATGTCTCTAAAAGCAATTTTGGGGAGCTATAGTAGGACCTCTTTGTTATTCATAAACTTCCTCGCTATCCAGATCCTAATTATTCCTTTGTCCATTGAAGCGATTTGGGGTATTACCATTATGACCTCTTTGTTGTGCATAAACTTCTTATTTATCCTGATCTTCATTGTTCCAGTGTCTTTGGGGGTGCTTTGGGATAGGCGGGTTTGGTTGGCTTTATCTTTCCATTAGTTGGGTCACCTTGGTGGTCAATTTTTTGATACTGTAATGTTTGTATGGCCGAGGTGGTGATATTGGGGTTCCTTGTTTCCTCGTATGTGAGATTCTCATGGGAAGAAGTAGGAGAAGGATTAGATGCCATGGTGTTAAGTAATGGATGCTTGGGATCAAAACTATTAATGCATAGAGGAGAAGTATAATGTGTACCTTTGTTTCTTGGAGGTCTTATTTGGGACTTTAGGATCCCTTAATTTAAGTTATTAGAGCTAGATAATCGACCATTTGGTACTTTGGTCCACCTTTCGCTCATGCACTTGATAAGAAGTCTTGCTTAAGAATTTTGCCTTTGATTTCTACAAAAAATTTGGTTACTTCAATAAAAAAGTGGTTAGTTTCCAGCTTCAACTGTCGCTCCAATTGCGATGCGGATTTGAATTTGTATTTTCAACGGCTAGTTTTGAATTTGAATCAAAATATTTCAACAACTAGTAGCTCCAACTGCTACCTTGAATTCAAACTCCAATGGCTAGTTTCCAACAGCTAGGCGGACCACTAGATAACAACCCTAGACATCACTGACAATACCTGATATAGCTGGCACTAGATACTAAGGACAACACCTAAAACAATAGTGAAACTTGAAACTGGACCCAAAAGACAACAAAATAGACACGACAATAAAATTAGACCCGAAGGACACATGATACGATAACGACATACGACATTGGGTCATGAAATGCGATACTGGATGCGACAACGAAGACAATTGACACACTAGCACTAGACACAAAGGATAATCCATGACATGACATCTAAAATGGACCTAAAGGATACACAAGACGATAACACAACTCTAACCTTGACATCGAGGACACTCGACATGGGAGGACTCGAACACGCAATGAGGGCAACCGAAACTGATGACAAGAAGACACAAGTATGACACGATAACCAGGATGAGAAGAGGACACGTGGACTATGACAACTGAGGCTATGTGTGCGTGAGGAATTTTGGCCATGTGATCGAAGTCACACCTTACCAATTGCGCCCACCGCCTTATAAGGAGTAACTTGCTCGTAACACACCTAATGTGGGATAATTGTCCTGGGGAAGAATTTAAAAAAATTATAAATATTTTGGTACCTTAGGTTACGCTTTTAAATATTTTATTATGCACATTTTGATTGACTAGCAGACAATGTGAGAAACATCAACTGTGTGCACTCTATTCCATCGTGATCCTGCTTGTTTTCTTGGCTTACGATCGAAGGGGTCACACCCTTAGCTGTTGAGAGATATCTGGTGAATTCCTATTTGAATTCCACCGTGTAAAAAACCTGTGCTTTGCGTAATTATCTCCTTAGTATTCACTCTATAATATGTTGGGTGAGTGTCTGTGGGTGATTTTAGATAGCCCAAGACTACCTTGTCTTCCGCATAGATGCCTTGGATGAAGGTTGCAAACAATTGAATACTACTGCCCGACGGACTGTGTTTGAGGAAGCGTAAGTTTACTGACGGACTGCATGCTGAAGCCGTTTGATACCCGTGAGTCCTGCAAAGGTTTCTTCAGGATCTTTGGAGGATACTGATACCACTTGGAGAGGTATAACTACCAACTCCCAATTATGAACTACTCAATAATACCTATTCAATTATTCAACACAATATAGCAACCAACAAACATAAATCTAAATGTATAATTCAAAGGAATTCAATCAAAATTGAATAAATCATATTAAAGTGTTTCACCACTTAAGGAGGGCTGGTCATCACCACTAGGAGGGAACAATCCTCTACAAACTTGCAAATAATTGATTTGATGAAAAATATAATAAAACTAATTGCATTCTACCATATAAATAATATTTAAAAACATTTTTCATGACATAGCCAACGACTATGTTTTAATTTTAGCAAATATGATTCATGGCCAAGGTCGACATCGTATGATGTATTCTTATATAGGCCTGAGGGAAATTATTGTCCAATGTATTTAATTTATTATAATATTTTATTATGTAAGTCCTATGGGATGCGGTCAACCTTGTTATGGTTAAACCCTTATTTTAACTTGTAATTAACCTTAAATCCCTCTTGTTATGTTGGTTTAAAATTATTTATGTAATTTAGGATTTGGTATAGGTTTAAATACCCTCATTACTCCATCTCTTGTATCAGAGTGTTGCGATTCTTATCCATTGATAATAGAATGATTATTTATGGTGCCTACGGGTGCCTAAGAATTTTTCACTTTTTTTCTTTTGTCCTTTTATGCATTATGTATAACATTTAAGTGGATTATTATCTTATGTTTATTTTTGGGGAATATTGTGAATTCAAACAAATTGGTAGGTACACCATTGAGTTATAAAATATTTTATTACCTTGGGCATTCCGAAATATTTATTGTCATGGGTCTTTTGTTTGTACCATGGAACTATTGTTTCATAGTCTTATTCCAATAAGGATCTTGATGGAAAGTTCAAGCATAAAAGTCTACATGTGTTGGGTAATAAATTATGGTTGAGGTAGGATGGAGTGTTGGGAATTCTCCTAGATGATCTCATGGGTATATTTCCACAAGATCAAATATCAATCACAATAATGCTCACAATAATATTGCATATACAAAATATAAAATATTATTAATAGTAAATCCACTAATGCATACATTAAGCTATGCATATTCAATATTTTTTACAATGTTTTACCACCAATATATAATTACATGTGACTCCTCACATGCATGCCTCTTAATATTCTCTCTCCTACATAACACTTCACTTGCCTACTTGGCATCTAAGATTTATGACTCTTCACTCACTCACTTGACACTTTGCACTCTTACAACTCAAATTTCACACTTTGTACACTTGCACACTTTATTACATAACACATGGACACTTCTCACACGCATGCCTCTTAATATTCTCTCTCCTACATAACACTTCACTTGCCTACTTGGCATCTAAGATTTATGACTCTTCACTCACTCACTTGACACTTTGCACTCTTACAACTCAAATTTCACACTTTGTACACTTGCACACTTTATTACATAACACATGGACACTTCTCACACATTGACACATACATTAGATAAAATATTAAACTCACTCCCTAAACTAATATTTACAATGCTACCAAATAATGTAATATATCCAACATGGAGTATACTTCCATGATGTTGTTGAATTCTTCTTCCATAGGAAATTTATTAGTGTTGAGTTTAAATATATTAGAAATACATTTTGTAAGCTATTGTAAGGAAATTTTTGCCTTCTTACAAGAATTTTTTGTTTATCTCTAACGTTTTAATAAAGTACCTAACAATCGTTGACACAACCATAAGGGATTATGTATTTTTCCAAGCTCACTATAATAATGAGATATGGTATTATCCACTCACATGCAAAATATAATAGGATCAGCAACACTAGCATCTTAGTGAAGTTAAATCATATATTCAAGAAGAAGCTTGATCTCACTCTACATAGGAAGTATCATATATGAATTGAGCATCTGCATAGGCTATGAAAATAATGATTTAAGTGTTTGTGTAAAAGAAAAAAATGATCTTTTGGTGCATGCACTTATTAGTAAAATGTATTAAAAAAATATGAGAAACTGGATAAATAAACCAAACCTTGATACTATCAACCACACTCTCAGATCTAAGTAATTCATCAATTTTTTTGTAATGATGGTTTTTTTATGTTTTGTCTAATTTTTCTATGTATGCCACGACATTAAGCTTCATTTTTTGTAAAAGTAAATTTTATAAATGTCTTTTCATAGTTTAGTTAGAAAAACCTCCAAATAAGTATATATAACTAAATTATCCTTTTATCAAATAGTAATAGTTCAACCAATTAAATTCCTTAATATTCAAGGAGGAGAATAAGGTTCTAATCTTGTCAAGGATAATATCCAAGTTGTTGTAATACTACTATATGGTGATGATGTAAAAGGAGAGTCAATAAATCTTATATAACCAATTTATAAAAAAAAAAACCAATTTATCTATCTATATTTAATATTTAATATGAACACTTTATTTACATATAGAAAAATGATATGATAAATAAATCCCAAAATTTACTAATATATAAAGTACACAACTTAAATAAGACATAGAAAAATCTCTTTTAACTTTATCTATTTTGTCCTATGCTAATATTCAATGTAACTCCATTCATATTTATAATCATAAGATAATCCAACTTTTTTTTTTTTTTTTTTGAAAAAAAATGAAAAACTTGTATTAATACAAAGAACAATTACAAGCGGGAGAGAACACATCCCAACCAAGAACAGCAAACAGCACAACAAGAGAAGAGCACAAAGGCAACCCAGCACAACACAAAGCAAAGAAGTCAACTGGGCGCGAAAAAATGACATGTCGCGAAATCGCGACATGTCGCGAGATCGCGACAGTCAACCCCGGCTCCCCCACTGCGGTGCCAACAGTCGCGAAAACGCGACATGTTGCGAAATCGCGACATGTCGCGAAATCGCGACATGTCGCAAAGTCGCGACGACAGCACCCACCAGCAACCCTTCGACAAAAGTGTCGCGAAATCGCGACGAATTCACCATATGGCAACCAGATCGCAAAAGCGTCGCGAAATCGCGACAGTTTTCGCCAATCCGCTGGAAAGCCAAAAATGTCGCGATTTCGCGACAGGTTTCCCTTATGACACCAGACCGCCAAAAGTGTCGCGATATCGCGACGGTTTTTCCTTTCGGCGCCCAGTTCTCAAAACTGTCGCGAAATCGCGACGAAATATCCTCTCGGCACCCGAGTTCTCAAAACTGTCGCGATATCGCGACGAATTTTCCACTTTGCTCTCCATCTGCAAAAGTGTCGCGATATCGCGACAATTTTACCAGTAAGCACCAAATTGCCAAAACTGTCGCGAAATCGCGACAACTTAACCAAGCGCCTTCCCCTAGGGCCGCGATGGCGCGACATGTCGCGAAATCGCGACAAAAACCCGTCAAAGGCCGGGAGGGCACAACCTGTCGCGATATCGCGACAAAAACCCGGTAAAGGCCGAAAGGGCGCAACCTGTCGCGATATCGCGACATGTCGCGATATCACGACAGAAACCTTCCTTAGCAAAAAAACACTGCACATCATTTCAGAAAACGTTCAAGGCCTTGTCGAATCTCTGCATCCTCCACAGGCATGTCATCTGTGCAGTTGCATCCCAACCTCCCTTTCGGCACCCATCTTAGCAAGGAAATCGGCCGCCTTATTGAGATCTCGATTCACATAGACAGGTATCACATCATCTAATTCCCTCCAAAGCTCTTTGATTTGGGAAACTAGGATCCGCAACCTCCAAGCTTTCGAGACAAAGTTTCTCATACAATCAAGAGCACCCACCAAAATTTGGGAGTCAGACTCAATAATAATCTTCCTGTGTCCCTTTTTGGCTGCCCAGAAGGAGGCAGATTTAATGGCAAAGGCCTCAGCTTCATTGTTTGTGGCACATCCCAGACCCCTGCAGTTCCCAATAGAGCAAAGACCCAGCATGATCGCGACACACAACTCCAATTCCAGCACTTCCCGGATTGCCTCTAGCCGCTCCATCAGTATTGATTTTGATCCATCCTTCAGGAGGAGGTTTCCAACTACCACTCACCTGCCTTTGTTGAAAAACAACTCCCTCGTCCAAAGGCTCAGAAGCAGACTGAATTTCCCCCTCGGTATGAATGGCAACCGTTTCCGCCACTTTGCTCCAAATGACTTGCCATATTCCTTCTAGAGAGGAGAAGGTTTCACGAAAAATACGGGCATTTCTCTCCAACCAAACCTGCCACCAGATAAAAAATAAACCAAGCTCCCAGCCAATTCGGAGAGCATTGGATTTAAATCTACCTTTCTTCCAGCTTTCCCATATGTTGTTTCGAGACAAGACCCCATTAGCTTTGAAGATTAAAGTGGGAGAACCAGCGCTTCCAGGATACGTCGTGTGAAAGAACATTCAAACATTAGATGATCCGCCGTTTCCTCCTGCTTATGGCATAACACACATTGGGAAGGGCCAATGATGCCTCTGAGTATGAGATTGTCATAGGTGAGAATTCCATTATGCAAAAACTGCCAGGCGAAGAAGTTCACTTTCGGCCGGCCACAGGGATGCCATATCTTTCTCCGGTCATGAACCAAAAAAAAGGGTGGAGGGGGCTCCGGGAGGATCTCACCATATCCTTCTTTCACAGTATAAACCCCAAGGCTTCCATAGCCCCAGGCCAGTTCATCCTCCTCATCTCTCCCAGTAAGAAACCGTTCCGCCAAGATTTTTCCCAAAGTAGGTACCAACTCCGGAGGGATAGGTATTGGCCACTCATCCAGCCGCTTAAACTTTATGATCTTGTAGTCCCCCAATTGACTAGTGTTAAAGTAGCTCTCAATTTGAATCCATCCCTTATCTTCTAAAGCAGATTTTATCGGTTGCAATTCAGGAAAAACAACAATAATGGGAGGATTATGGTCCCAAGAATCAGTCCAGAACCGAGCCTTATCCCCTCGCCCCACTTTCCAAAATAGTTGATCTTTGATGAGTTGAGCTCCAAGCTTGAGCGCCTGCCACATTGGAGATCCAAAACCTTCCAGTGGAAAGCGGCCCACATCATTAGGATGGACAGAACCCAGGTATTTGCTAGAGAGAATTCTGCTGAAGAGGGATGTTGGCTGAGAAATCCACCTCCAGTACAGTTTGCCAGCCAAAGCCTTGTTGTTAAACTTGGAGCTTCTTAGTCCCAAACCCCCTTTTTCCTTGGGTTGGGTAACCTTGTCCCAGCCAACCAAGGCCCATTTCCTCTCTCCCTTGGCACCTTCCCATAGAAATCTTCTAGCCATTTTATCCGGCTCTTTCCAAATAGGCTGGGAGCGACCGGGACGGAGAATTTGTAAATTGGCATGGCTCTGAATAATTGACTCGAGAAAAGTTAGACGACCCCCATAACTTAACCATCTATTAGACCAATGGTTCATTCTATCTTTGATGCCATCCAAAAGGTCCTTCCAAACATCAATTTTTAGTTTTTTGAAATGGAGAGGGACCCCCAGATAGACTCTCTGGGAGAGAGGTCCGAGTGAAACCTAAAATCTCAATAACTCCGTCCTGTAACCGTTGATCAATATTGAAGAAGATCACTTTGGATTTATTGTCATTGATGACTTGATTAGAGGCCCGGAGGTAGACATTTAGAGTATCTCTGATTCTTCTTGCTTCCCTAAGGCTGGCCACTCCCACCAATCCAGTATCATCTACAAACTGTAAATGAGTCAAAACTTCAGCCCGACCTTAAAACCTGTTATCTGACCTTGAAGTCTTCTTTTCAGAAAGAGTCTACCCAATCCTTCAGCCAAGATGAGGAAGAGATAAGGAGAGCAAGGATCTCCTTGCCGCAATCCTCGAGAGGCACCAAAAGGAGGCGAGGGAAGTCCCTTGATAAGAACAAGTATGAAGGCGAAGAAATACGGCTCATGACCCGGTCTGTCCGATCTGAGAGAAACCAAAGGCGGTCAACATCTTTGCCAAGAAGCCCCACTCCACCCTGTCATAAGCCTTGGACATATCCGAGTTTAATGAACATTCCTTTGTTCCCGAGTTTGGTGCATTGTATGGATAGCCTCTCGAGCAAGAATCACTCCATCCAAAATTTGCCTCCCTTCAACAAAACCCCCTTGCTCAGGGGAAATTATATTATGCGAGAATAGGTTTTAACCTTTCGGCCATAATCTTCGTAATTATTTTATAGATCACATTGCATAAGGCAATAGGTCTAAAATCGGATAAATGAACCCCCACTGCTCCTTTTGGAATTAAAGTAATGAATGTATGATTTAGAGCCTTGAGCATTCTTTTATTGGTTACGGACTCCTCGGTGACGACCAGAACATCTTCCTCCGAGGGAATCCCAAAAGGCCCTGGAAGAACTCAATAGGGAAGCCATCAGGACCAGGCGATTTACCAGTACTCATCCCAAAGACCACCTTCTTAAGTTCATCTTTATCTATAGGTCTAAGTAGAGCCTGGTTTTCTTCAGGAGAGATTAAAGAAGGAATGACAGCAATAACTTCATCTTGGGCTGCCCCATCTTGCTCCATACTTTCCGTAAAGAGTTTTGAGAAATATTCCATTGAGTGGGAGTGCATACCAGGAAGAGTGTCAAAAGAGTATCCATTCTCATCTTGAAGGAAATCCATAGTATTCATTTGTCTCCTAGCACGAGCGAAGCGCTGAAAAAATTTTGTTTTCTGTCTCCTTCTAATAACCAAGTATTTCTTGCTCTCTGTTTCCAGTAAATCTCTTCTTGGTTATCAATATCCTCAACCGCTTTGCGCAAAGCATCATCCTCGGATTTAAGGTGCTCGGAAATGTTTCCTTCCCTGAAATGTTTTTGCACCTCATCCCATCTGGCCAACAAGGGGGCCCGTTGGAGCTGGAAGTCTGATTTGTTAGTTTGCCTCCATTGTTTCAATTTACACTTGACAAATTGAAGCTGTTTGTGAAATTTGAACATTGCAGTCCCAAAAGGTGGGCGGCCATCTTCCCACCACCGAGGAATTTTTCTTCGGAGATCTTCTTTTTGCAACCAAAAATTTTCAAATTTAAAAGGTTTATGGTACTGCCCTGTCCTAGCCCCTCCCTCCAGAACAATGGGAAAGTGGTCTGAAACTGGGCCTTCCAAAATCTGAAATTTAATATTCCATTTCACAAATGCTTCCTCCGAGACCAGAAACCGGTCTAGTTTTACCTTCCTACTATGTGGCTCTCTTCTCTTATTAGTCCACGTAAAATAAGTACCAGGACCTTTGATATCAACAAGGTGAAAGGCCTGGACTTGAGCAATCAGAAGCCTATCCCCTGGATCCAAAACTGGGAAACCACCTTCTCGATCATCTGCGAGATAATTTGGCATTAAAATCCCCGACAACAATCCAATCGCAATCTTCCCGGGAGGATCTCATTGAATGAACAACATTCCATTGAAGCCGTTGGCCATCAATGCTTTGAGCCCCATAGAAGTTTGTAATTAAAACCTGTTCGATTGTAACAATATTGTTAAAGAGAGATGTGAGAGCCCCCCTCCAAGGTTGTATGTTCTATTGCTATCCACACCAGAGGATTCCACGGAGTAACAATTCCCCCGAAGCTCCTTGGGCCGCCACATCCATATATCCGAGCGCCCCTCCATATTCTACTAGCAATTTTACACATAAGATCCGAAGACATTTTTGTTTCTGAAGGAGCAAAAAGTCTGTTTTGTGTGTTCCTAAAAGTCTTTGAGCAGCAGATTGATGGGTTCTCTTGTTTAAACCCCTTACATTCCGGGATTGTATAATCATTGGAAACCTTGGGAGCAATACGAGTCAATTGTTCTCACCGATCCTCCATTGATCGGCTTGTCCCCTTGCGCTACTATTAGATCCTTATTGGATTTTCTACGAGCTCCTTGGGAATTACTATTCTTAGACCTCTTTTCCACACGGTGATCCCCAACGCTGGTCTTTCTCTATTCTTTTCTGCACTTCCCATGTGGACATCCTTAATAACTGGCTGTGCTGGGGAATGGATTACCATAGCCCCTAGGTTCTCTGACTGCAAAGTCTCAGGGGTTTCAATCACCTGTTCTAAGACAGGAGTAGATGATAGAGGAGCATGAGAGTGGGTGTTAGAATCCCCATCATTCCCAACCACTCCTTCCATGACTTGGTCTTCTTGGTCTACAAGGGATTTGAAGATTTCATATCGATTGGTTGGCTTGGTTTGGGTCTGCTCTTTGCCATTTCTCTTTTTGTTTTTCCTCCGCTTCTGTTGTTCAAAGCCATCTTTCTGGGCATCAGAACCCTAGGGGATATTGAGGGGTTCTTTGACCGAAGTGAACTTACCCTCTGCAGGGGCGATTTGACGCTCCCGACGGAGCTTCCGCTTTTGTGGTCGAGGCTATTTGGGCGAGAACCTAGCCAAATGGCCATGCTTATGGCAGACTCTGCATCTGAAAGGTAAGGCTTCATAGTCTAGCTGCTGTATCCAGGTTAGTCCTGCCAACTCCAATTCCACCTCGGCTGAAAGTGGCTGGCTAATGTCCATTTCTACACATATTCTAGCAAAGACAGCAGTATTTCCTTCCATGGTATCTCTTGAAACTCCCAAAAATCTACCTAGAGAATTACCAATCAACTCAAGGATTTGCTCACCCCAAAACTCCATTGGGAGAGCATACAGCCGTATCCAGACCAGGGACAGCCGTGGGCTCAATGCAAGGGCCAAAACCCACTCTCCACGGTTGGACAAATAATCCAGTCGGGCCGTGGCTCCTCTTCTACGATTCAAATGCTCTGTTTCTATCTGCTAGAGAAGAGAAACTAATAATAAAATACCCATTGCTTATAGGCCATAGAGAGTACTCACCAATGGGCTCCCAGTTCTGTCTCACCCAGGTGTGTAGAAAGTTCAGAGTGGGCCGAATACCCATGAATTTGCGAGATCGGATCATGGGTAGCACGGTATATAATCGTATCCTCAACCGAGTTTTGGTTCTATGACAATCTTTGGCACGGGCGCTAGATTGTGGAAGGCAGCCGTTAACTCTGTTTGCAGATAAACCCTTTCCAGCATTCTTAAATAGCATTTGATAAACACTGCGTTGAGCTTCATCGGAAGAAGATGCAGGGTTTTCTTTTAATTTATCAGCATATGAGCTTTTCTGCCCATCGGAAGATCCTGGAGGAGACCCCATTGGGCCCTCCCAAGGCAACGAGCAATCCTTCAAAGAGGTGTAGAATCAATCCACAGGAGGATCTGGAAGAGACTTCCAACCAGAGACCCTGGAGTTTCGCCCGGTGCCTGCACAGACGCTTTCCCGCCAAAACGCAAGAGCTCGTTTAGTCAATAGCTATATTACAACCCAAGAGAATCCAACTTTAAAAAATAGATTTTAAGTAATTTAATATAAACATACCTAAATAAGTTATGTACTCAAAATCTAAAATGAATGTAGTTTTTAAAATTATGTTTTAAATGTTTAATTAAATATTTAAATAGTTTTTATAGATTAATTTGACTTAAAAGATAAGATGACCATGCAATAAATAACTAGGAAAAATTAGCAATATAAAAAACTTATTCACTATCCAATGACATGAGTTTAACCATTAAAATCCTCAATTTTAGAACAAGGCTCTTTCAATTTTATATAACTATTTTTTTAGTTAAAAAAAAATTACTTTTTTTAACATAAACTAAATATTTATTTAAATGCAATAGCTTAAACAATTACAAGCAATCCATCATCATAAGGAGGAAACAAATAAATACTCCAAAACATACAAAAATTTAAAAATTAGAAAATTGGAATTGTAGGTCCATAATTTTTTGATAGAAATATTATAAAGCTAAACACTCTAAAATACTTTTTTTTAAATAAATTAAGCAAGCAATATAACCTATAAGACTTTTATTATCATAGTAATAATAATTTTCGTAAACACAAATATTAAATTGAATATATTTCTCTTAAGCATAAAAATATATATCATAAATATTAAATTAAAAATATTTATCTTAAACATTGTAGAGGGGGAAAACTGCCCTACTGCGTACAATTCCCAAACAAAAGGCTGGATCTGCAAGGAGAGAATATTTTGTGGGGTGAACCACGGGGGTATGTTGTGCTCTACACTCGGTGCTAGCGGGATGGGTTCACCAAGAATGGTTTAACGACTCTCTCCAAGTCCTTGGGATATTCAAGAATGTTTGATGTGTTTAGTTTTAAGAAAAATGCCTAAGTTTAGCCTTTCTAGTTCTAAACTAGGAAAGATAAAGGACAATGCAAAAACAAAACATAACAGTAAGAAACAAAATTTATGCATACAAGAGCTAACCTAATATGATTCTTTATTTTGAATGCTCACTAACCTAGGGTTTATTTCAGAAAATATTTGAAGCCAAAATATACAAAATAAATGTATAGAAATTATCTCTAGATACAAAATAAATTATTTTCACTTTCAGATGCCTAAGAATAAAAAATTAGATCAAATATTCAACTAATAAAATTATTAGAGTACTTATCTAGACTGGTGGTTGATTTAGCTTTTTTTGCCTCTTGTCCAATGTTATCAAAAATACCTATTTTTGTAAAATAACTCATAAAACACTTGAAAATAGAATTAGCATTAGGGGTCCTGCTTAGGCCGCTATGTAACAGTCCTCAGAGGTGCAACAATCAATCCCCCAGGTCCTTTTAGATGACCTTTTAACACAAAATCAAAAATTGACCTTTGGAGAATTAATCATAAAACATAAATTTAGTAACAGAAAATAGAAAATAGAATGTAGCAATATGATCTAGATACAAAATGGAATGTAATAGTGAAAACAAAATCTTTAAATTGCCCTCGGTGTGCTCTTAGTAAAAGTCACACCTCGCATGGAGCGAGCACGATAACGCAATAGCAAAGTCGTGCCCTGCTTGGACCGGGCGTGATCTCGCTTCTGTGGACTAGTTTACCCTAATCTAGGCAAGTGAAGTCATGCTTCGCTAATGACGAGCATGATATCATTGTAGACTAAAAATAAATAAAATGCAAATGCAGAAGATGAAATAAAAGTTGAAAACAAAGTAATCAAACCCTGATGGACATCATAGAAGAAGGTAAAGAAAATTGAAGTATCCAAGCAGACACTCTACCTCTTCGAACCACACCATGAATCCACCAAGTCACACAATAATCCAATCCATGCAATAGAATATCAAATCCAAAATTGCACTTAAAGGTTAGCTTGTAGTAGAAAAAGCAAAGGAAGAAGAGTGAGCTATCATAAAAAATTGAGCTTAATCCATAAATCAGAATTTCGTATTAAGATCGCACATATCACTTACCTAGCATTTAAGCAAGAACATCCTTTCTTTTATAGACAAAATCAGAGGGAAAAAGGTGAGCAAAATAAACCCAAAGTCGATGCCAAAACACGCTAGGAGGGTTTATACCTAGGTTTAAATGGGCCAAAAATAATAATTTAAAAATTAAATTAAAAAACAACAAAGTCGCGTCCCATGATGACGGTGCGTGAGATTGCTCCAATGAAGTCGCGCTCGGCCATGATGGAGCGTGATTTTACCAAACATACTAAAACAAGCAAGGCTGAGGGAGAAGAGACCTATCCTTGCCTTAGGAAAGGGTTAGGGACCTCTTAGGGGTTCTAAGGAATATTGCCTACTGAAAGTGGATCAATTTTTTGTGTCTACATTTTACCCCCTCTTTGATGCATTTATGGCTTAGTAAATGCATCAAAGAAATATGTAGACTCCTATGGGTAAGAACACACAAGAAGACGACAAACACAAAGAAGGGGTGGCCAGGTTTGGACAAAGGAGTGGTGCAAAAAAAAGGAGTATCAGAACGGACATCCTAGACTCTTGCACACTAAATGAGGTATTATCTCCATTAATACCTATATGGCTAGGGTTCCCCCTCTAGTTTCAAAAATATTGGAATATCCTTAAGAAACTCGAAAAAGGCAAAGAGAAAGAAAGCAAAAGCAAACACACAGAAAAAAAATAAAGTGAATCAAAGCAAAAGTTACTGGGTACAACATGAATCTAATGTAACTAGCATGAAATGCCTAGAAGAAAAGGATGGAAGGAAAGGAGGGGAAGAAAGAGGAAGAAGAGTGGAAACAAAAAACTGTGAAGTGGAAAAAGAAGAAGACAAAGATAAAACTCCAAAGGTTAATCATTTGAAATCGAGAAGGAAGCTAGATCAGAACCTTGACTAGAGGGTGTTATGCTCAAAAGATGATCCCTATATAGAGTGAAGAACCCGCTCTGGGTGTAGTACTCGCTAAATATAGACCAATAAGTGAAGTGTATAGTGTAACCCGCTATGGGTGGTCTCTCACTTGTAACTACTGTGGGGCGATTACCCACTAGGATGTATGTCAGGGCCTACTATCAATGGTTAAGGAACTAATCCTATAATGGGGTGTTGAGCCCATTGAGTCAAAGAGAGACATAACCCGATAGGGGTGTTATAGTGTATGCTGATGTAAAATGATGTATGTAATGTATATGCCAGTACTACTTGAGAAGGTGTATGCATATGTATGTATGGACCAACCAATATGAGCATAACACAATGTAAGTGTGTGCATGTGCTAGAAGATATAAGAGGAAGAAAATGAAGAGCAAATAACTGTGCGTGTGTATCCCTAGCTTGAAGTTTCAACTAGTGAAAAGTTAAGAGGGAGGAAATGTGTAATCAAAGAAGAGAAGAATGTATATCCTTATCTGAACAAAGAAAACAAAGAAAAAATAAGAATCATGCAAAAAAGACAAGGACATACCAAAATAGGATTGCATTCCTTGACTTTGAGGAGGAATGATGATCGTTGTAAAAAATTTCAAAGTCAAGGAGTACAAGAAGAAGAGAGAAGAGAAAAAAAGAACAAAGAAATACAAGAAGTGAAGAAGGGATGAGAATGCATGGATCCTAGGTTGGCGCTTCACTAGGCATTAGAACCCTAGTGAAAGTGCAATGCATGTGAGTTATGCCCTAACTAGGTATCATCATATACCATTGTCATGAATCTCCAAAAAGCTATATGAACAAGTAGTCATGAACAAGCAGCAATGCAATTATGACAAGCAAAAATGCAAGAGGAACATAATGTCAGGCAACCATGCAAAATATGATAGGTAATCATGCAGTATGAGAAAGCAAATGGAAATGATGGAATGAGAATGCAAATGCATACCTAATTAATGATTGGTTTTATTTTATTTTATGTTATTTTATGTTAAACAAGCAATTAGAACGATAGTCAACGCACATTCTAATTATACCTCCTATACTAACAAAAAGAACATGCATTCAAGGGACTGATTCATCAAAGAGATTATAATCACGAAGAGGCTGCTTCATAACTATTTCTTTGGTAGCCATAACATGATAATCAATATATTCTTGAACAAAACCATCATTCTTAACATAGGGAGGAGCTATCCTTCACTTTAAAAGATCTCTATGAGAAGTAAAATATTTATCATTAGAACACACAAAATTTATCATATTACAAAATAAGATGTTAGAGGGATAATGTGGATCCTTATCTTCATTACTCTGCTCCAAAATTTGATGAGATATATCCAGAGGAGGTTCTTGAAGAAACTGATTGTCTTGATCCCATGATGAAACTTTGATTAGAGGTTCCTCACTCACTTTTATATTGTTGGATTGTTCATATTTTTGAGATGAGGAACTTGGAGAAACAGACGATGAAACTAAAGGATAAACATTGAGACCAAACTGAGATGAAACTAAAGAAAAAACATTGAGACCAAACTAAGATTGTTCAACCATTGAACAATATTCGAATGGATGAAGGTCGCCTGGAATGGTAATAACTTGTTCTTTAAATTTAAATTTCAAACATTGATGAAGAGTAGAAGGGACGGTCTTCATTGCATGAATCCAAGGACATCCAAGAAGTAGATTAAAATATGCGAGGTAAGGTACCACATAGAACAATGTATCTAAATTTTTAGGTCCAAATTTAAGGGGGAGAGATATAGTGGCACAAGCTTCTTGTGACTCATTATTGAATGTTTTGATGATTGCATTGGATTTAGTTAAAACTTCCTCTTTTAATCCAAAATTTTGGATAAATTGATATGTACATAAATTGAGGGAAGAACCATTATCAATCATAACCCTTTTGATAAGGTTTTCCCTAATAAATGCAGTAATGTAGAGAGAAGAATCCCTACGTAGGTTTGAGGAAGAAATATCATCATCCGAGAATGTGATGTGATGTGTCCCAAGAAATATTACAACATTGGTCATATCACTAGGGGAGATATCTAGAGGGACAGATTGTTATTTTAGAACATTTATTAAGGCTTCTCCATGAGTAGGATAATTTTGCAAAAGTTCTAAGAGGGAAATATTTGTTGAAAAACTCATCTCCTATTGAGACCGTTGGATATGTCAATTATGCACCTGTTGTTCTAAAGTAGCTATTACTGTACCAACCATTTTGTTATCATAATGATGTGGTATACTCTTACAAGACACTTGATTAACTGTCTACTGCCCTTGCTTGGGTACATTCTGGTTGGTAGTGGAATTTTGTTTACTATTTGAAGATTGAGAATTTCTTACATCAAGATGTCCTACATCAATTAAATCTTGAACCACATGTTTCAACTTCTTACAAGAATTTTTCCAATGTCCTTCTACTCTATGATATGCACAATGTTGTCCTACCTTATACCAACTAGATGTAGTATATGGTTGCCTTATAGGAGGTAACTCAATTGCATTGGATTCTAAAAGTTGCTTTAGGACTTCTTCCATAGGTATGCCAAGTCTTGTAAAATTCCTTTATGGAGGTTTTTGAAGTATTATCTTTTGTAGGTTGTTAACAACATTATTAACATGCCTACTATCCATTACACCATAACCTACCACATCCTTATTCTTATACTGTGACTAAATGGTTTTATCTTCTTTCACTTTGAGTTGTCCTCTTTTGATAAGAGTTTGTTCTACTTTCCTGGTTAACTAAATTGCTTGATCAAAATATGTGATGATTGTAGTTTCTAATGCGTAAGATAAATGTTCTTGCAAATTGTTAATAAATATGTCAAGCATATCTTTTTGAGACACAAGTTGTCTTAATCGGCCAACTAAACTTCTCCAACGAGCTAAATTTTTTGAAAAATTTTCTTTACTTTACTTTAAATCATATAGGTCTCTCATTGTCACTTCCTTTTCAATATATGTGCTAAAATCATGAACAAATAATTTTGCAGTCTCTCTAAATTTTCTTAAATAATGGTTGGGTAACCGATAATACCATTCTAACACCATGCCAACAAGACTCTTAGGAAACACTTTTAGTAATAACATATCATCTTAGATGAGATCATGGCAAGTTGTTCTCAATATTCTTAGATGCTCAATCGGATCTTCTATACCCTTATATATAGGCAATACTGGTATGGAAAAATTCTTAGGATAAGGCCTAGTAGCAACCATAGGGTCTAGAGGTTGATTTCACATCTCTTTATAACTATAAGTAAAACTAGAAGGCTGAATCATCTCCACTTTTGAAACCAATTATTTTACCATATTTACCAAATTTTGAATTTCTGGATTACTATTATGCAATGCCCCTAGATTCCCTAAGGAAGGGGTATAGGTAGGTTGTTGAAAAGGCACTTGGCTTAAGTTGGAGGTATTGATACTATTGTGATATGTGATACCTTGATCGAGAGGATAACTAACATTTGGTGTAATATAGGCAAAAGTGTTGAGATTAGCAGATTGAGGAAGAAATTGAAAATAATTTTGAGTGACACTACTGGTTGGATGAACTTGTGGACTTCTTCCAACATTGATAGTTATAGTAGTGGCATAGGTTAGTTAATGGATAGGATTACCATGATTCAAAGATTCAAATAAAGGGTTATCATGTACATGCCTAGCAAAAATAACTAGAGGAGGAATAAGAGTCTCACCTCTTTTGAGTTGAGTTATATGTTCCATAGCCTTAATTAAAGCCTCCTTATGGCATTCCATGAAACCCAAAACATGATCAAATGATTCAAAAATGTAGTGACCCTTAGGGTCTTCAAGGGGACCAAGATTATTATCAATATTTTCTTCTTCAAGATTATGATTTTCTCTATCAATTTTATCATTCTCTTGGAAAATATCATCAAACCTCAAAAGCCTTTGCTCACTCCCAAGGTTCAAAGCCATTAGGAGAAGGAAAAAAGAACTCGAGCAAAAAGGAAGGAACTAAAGACTAGCAAAAAAAAACACAAGATGTTATGTTTTTAAAAGAAAAGGAGGTGTATATGTCGGGTTCACCAAAGATGTAGATGGGGAAAACTTCCCTACCGTGTACAATTCCCAAACAAAAGGATGGATCCACAAGGAGAGAACATTTTGTGGGGTGAACCACAGGGATATGTTGTGCTCTACACTCGATGCTAGGGGGATGGATTCACAAGGAATGGTTTAAGGACTCGCTCCAAGTCCTCGGGATATTTAGGAATGTTTGATGTATTCAGTTTTAAGAAAAACATCTAAGTTTAGCCTTTCTAGTTCTAAACTAGGAAAGATAAAGGACAATGCAAAAATAGAATATAATAGTAGAAAATAGAATGCACGCATACAAGAGCTAACCTAATATGATTCTTTATTTTGAATGCTCACTAACCTAGGGTTTATTTCAAAAAATCTTTAAAGTTGAAATATACAAAATAAATTTAAAAATATTATCCCTAGATGCAAACTAAATGCATTTCACTTTCAGATGCCTAAGAATCAACAATTAGATCATATCTTCAACTAATAAAATGATTAGAGCACTTATCTAGACTGGTGATTGATTTAGCTTTTTCTGCCTCTTGTCCAATGATATCATAAATACTTGTTTCTGCAAAATAACTCATAAAACACTTGAAAATGGAATTAGCATTAGGGGGCTGTTGTGGAGTTTCCACAACCACCCCAAGCTTCTTGGGGACCCACTTGTCATGTTTTTGTATTAAAGGTTTTTGGTTTTCTTTGGCTTGTAATAATAGTGATGTTTGACCGTTTATGTTAATGATTTTAATTGCTTTAGTTATTTGATATTTAATGATTAATTAATCTAGGCATTAATGCTTAGATTAATTAAAATCCATTTTGATAAATAGATTTTAATGTTCTTCATACTATCTAAGGTGATGGAATGCATTTAATAAAGAAAGGCCTAACCAAAACATTATCTAAAACAAGGAGAGGATACAAAAGGTACAAAGAAATTGTGATAGAAAATAATATGCTATTATCTACCTAATATAATTACATTAATTATATTATGTATATAATAGTAATATTATTATGATGTTCTAAAATGTTATTATAATAATATTATTATGATTATTTTATTCTAAAATGTTATTATTATATTGTATATAATAATATTATTATAATATACTTTACAAAGGATGTGATAATAATATGTTTGACCATGTTACGTTTGATTGCAGGAGAAGGCAATGGCGGTTATTCAAAACGATCGAAGGCAAGGGTGGCTATTCCAAAATGTTCGAGGCTACATAACATTGGCAAAAGAGGAAGCGATCCAAAGATAACATTAGGGTTTTAGGAGGACAACACATAAGGCACCAGATTTGACAGTGAAACGGTTGAAACCAAATGCATGCAGTCAAACAAGCCAACAAAGAAACATTATTTGGGCAACCCGTAACCCTAATTAATGGAGATAAAAGTCTACCTCGAGAGCATGGCAATTTTTTCATTGGTATTGCGCAGTATGAGTGTGAGAGCAAGGAGCTCAACAACCATGGCGAAGGGTTGACAACGCCATGGCTACGTCAATGGTAGCCCCCTGACGTGGTGTTGACAACACCATGGCTACGATCGAATGTAGCACCATGGCGATGTTGTTTTGATAGCACCATGGCTACGTCGATCGTAGCACCACGACATGGTGTTGACAATGCCATTACTGTGTCGATGGTGTGATGGCCTCACTAGGTTATATGGAAACCAAAGTGCCCAGGATGGGGGACGTCATCCCAATCCTTGGGCACATTTGGTATGGCTTCGAAGAGATACCATCGGGCCTTGGTTTCAAAGAGCACAACAAAAATCTCGCTAAATGAGATTGGCCTGCCTTATTTTAATGTGAATGTTGTTTGATTATATTCAATGTTTTAAAGGAGGCCTAAAATCATAGGGGTTATAAGGTATAGTTAAATATTTTTTATTATTCATTTTGATGGGTGCAAAGGGGTGTTCTTGGGTAAAATGCCTATGTGATAAGAGAAAGGGGAGATGTAAGGAGTTACGTAAGATTATGTTTTTGGTTTTATTATTGTTTAAAATAATGTTTAGAAATGTTAATTTATTGTATTAAATCATAGAAAATGATGATGGATTATTTTCTTATATCCATTTATTATTTTAATTGTGAAAGAAGTTGAAGCGAAATGACTTCTAAGAATTATTTATACCTTGTTATCCTACCTGTTTAGGGGGGGGGCTGGAAATAATGTAACATTATGAAAAGCGATAAGAAAGAGCATTTTTCAAATTTTGACAGGGTAGCAAGCTTTTGTGAGCAAAATCAAAAGGAGGGTTTCTAATCATAAAACTAACGTTTTTAGTGTCTTATCATTTCTGCATTTTAGTGACTTCTAGCCATTGTCTTATGCCATGAAATGGGTTACAATAGGCAAAGGTCAATATGATACAGTTTCTCTATTATTTCCTTTGATTCTTGCACTTGATTTAATGGTATTGTGCTTATATTGTAGGTCCATTAATTCAGGTTGTTTTATGATTACCTCATAACTTGGGATTTTGCAGGGAGGAGTTTGCTAAACTAATTCATAATTTGACTTTTTTAGCTAACCAAATCTGCATTGTTTATTCATTCATTTTTGTTAAGTTCATTTTATTTCAAGCATTCAATCATTTCATTCTGGTCCATCTAGAATTTTAGTTTTTTTTTATTTTCATTCTGGTCCTTTTCCAAAATTTTTGCTAATTTCCTTTTAGTTTCAATTCTATTCTGGTCCATTTCCATAATTGTTAAGCTTTCAAGTTATTTCTATTCTGGTCATTTTCCAAAATTTTTGCACCTCAAAAATTCATTAATCTAAGCTTTCAGATAAAACACATGGTTTAGGAGGGATACTAACCTGCTATTTCACATTAAATTAAGATAAGAAATGAAAGCTAATTTTGCTAACATTGCAAAATTAAACTGAGATTTTGCGGGACCGACTGGAGCAAAGCGCATGAAATAGGGTTTCTAGAGCTAGGGAAAAACTAGGGCATCAGTTGGGTTGCCGAAGAGATTTTGGGTTACTGTGGATTTGAAGGCAAGATTGCTGCCCTAGGGGGGTCCAATGGGGACACCTTCGGATCCTCTTCCAGAGAGAAATAGCTCTTATGCTGACTTGTTAAAAGATAAACCTTCATCCAAGACTAACGAAGCACAAAGAACGACTTTAAAAATGCTCTTTACGGCTGCTGGGAAGAGATCAACTACTCAACGAGTTAATGGATTCTTGCCGCAGTCCGAATCCAGGCCAAAGATTGTCATTGAACCAAGGATGGTTGAAGAAAGAGTCTTATATAGAGCCAATCACGATCTGATCTGTAAATTCATGGGTATTCGTCCTACCCTGAATTTTTTGCATTCTTGGGTCTGACAAAACTGGGAGCCTCTTGGTGAGTACTCTTTATGGTTTATTAGCAATGGGTATTTTATTGTTAGTTTTTCTTCTCTGGCCGATAGAAATAGGGCTTTCGAATCAGAAAAGAGGAATCATGGTTCGACAGGATTATTTGTCCAACCCTGGAGAGTGGTATTTGATCCTCGAATTGAACCCACTGTTGTCCCAGTTTGGATCCGTTTGTATGCACTTCTAATGGAGTTTTGGAGTGAGCAAGTTTTGGAAATTATTAGTAATTCCCTTGGAAGACATTTGGGTATCTCCAAAGACACAATAGAAGGAAACACAACTGTTTATGCAAGAGTATGTGGAAATGGATCTTAGCCAACCCCTACCGACGAAGGTGGAACTTGAACTTGCAGGACTATCTTAGATTCAACAGCTAGATTATGAGGCACTGCCCTTCAGATGCAGAGTTTGCCACAAATATGGGCATTTGGCCCGATCTTGCCCAAATAATATGAACACAAAAATGGAGGCTCCTCTAGGAATGTCAACTCTTCCTAAGGAGGGTAAGTCAACAATGAAAAAAGAACCAACCGATATTTCTCAGGGTAACGAAGCACAGAGAGATGGTTTTGAATAGCCCAAAAGAAGGAGAAGGCAAAAGAAAAAAGATGGTAAAGAGCAAACCCATCTCAAGCCTTCCAATAGGTATGAGATATTTAAGACACTAATGGACCAAGAAGATCAATTCATGGAAGGAGTGGATGGGAATAATGAAAATAATAGCATCCTCGTTCAAGCTCCTCCTTCATCTCCCCCCGTTATAGAGCAGGTAATTGAGTACAGTGAGTTACCTCAGGCAGAGAGTGTAGGGGCATTGATAGTGCATAACCAACAATAGCCAATAATTAAGGATGTCAGCATGGGAATAGCAGAAAAGAATAGAGAAAGGTCATATTTAGGGATAACTCAGGTGGGAAAGAGATAAAAAAATAGCAACTCTCAAGGAGTGGGTAGAAATCAAATAAGGAATTGCTAGCAGTTCAGGGAGACAAACTGATCATTGGAGGATCGGTGAGGCCAATAGATTCTTCCTGCTCTCAAGGTAACCAATGATTATACAATCATGGAATTTTAGGGGTTTAAATAGTAGAACCCACCAATCTGTTGTTTGAAGACTTTTAGAAAATTGTAAAACATTTTTTTTGCTTATCCAAGAGACAAAAATGTCATTAGATCTTATGTGTAAAACAGTTAACAAAATTTGGAGGGGTGTTGGTCATATGGAAGTGGCTACCCAAGGTGCCTCAGGGGGGATAGTTACTCTTTGGAACTCTCTTGAATGGACTGCAATAGAACATATATCTTGGAGGGGTGTTCTCACATCACATTTTAGAAATAATGTCATAGCTGAACATGTTTTAATCACAAATTTTTATGGGGCTCAAAACCTAGATGGTTAGAGGCTTCAATGGAAAGTTGTGCATAAAATGACAGTCTCAAGGGAAGATTTAGACTGGATTATTGCTCGGGATTTTAATGCTAAATTATCCTCTAGAGATCAAGAAGGGGGAACCCCAATTTTGGACCCAGGGGATCGATTTATGATTGCCCAAGTCCGGGCTTTACACTTGGTGGATATTAAATGCCCTGGAACCAACTATACTTGGACTAATAAGAGGAGGGAGCCACATAGCAGGAAGGTAAAGTTAGACCGTTTTTTGGTTTTTGAGGAGGCATTTGTAAAATGGAATACAAAATTTTAGATTTTGGAGGGTCCAGTTTTAGATCACTTTACCATTTTTTTGGAAGGAGGAATTAAGACAAGACAGCATTGCAAACCATTTAAATTTGAAAACTTTTGGTTACAAAAGGAGGAACTTCGAAAGAAAATTCCACAGTGGTGGGAAGAAGGTCGCCCAGTATTTGGGACAACAATGTTTAGATTCCACAAAAAACTTCATTATGTCAAAGATAAACTGAAACAATGGAGGCGAGCCAACAAGACAGACTTCCAGGTCCAAAGAGCTCCTTTGGTGGCCAGATGGGATGAGGTTCAAAAACACTTTAGGGAAGGAAAAATTATAGACCTTGCGTAAAGCGGTTGAGGACATTGAAAACCAAGAGGAGACCTACTGGAAACAAAGAGCAAGAACCACTTGGTTATTAGAAGGTGATAGAAATACCAAATTTTTCCATTGGACTGCCTATGCTAGGAGATAGATGAACAACATAGAAGCTCTTCAATATGAGAACGGTCACTCCTTTGACACGCTTCCAGGTATGCATTTCCATTCAATGGAATATTTTTCTAAACTTTTTAAGGAAAGTATGGTGCAAGATGAAGAGGATCAAAACGATGTTATTGCTGCCATACCTTCCGTTATCTCTGAAGAAGAAAATCAGACCCTTCTTAAACCCATTTATAGAGAGGAATTGAGGAATGTGGTCTTTGGAATGAGCATCGGAAAAACTCCAGGTCCAGATGGCTTTCCAATTGAGTTTTTTAGGCCTTTTGGGATAACTTGGAGGAGGATGTAATGGCTGTTATAGAGGATTCAAGAGGTAGTAAAAGAATTCTTAAAGCATTAAATCACACTTTCATTACCTTAATTCCAAAAGGGGAGGAGGGGGTGCATATTTTAGATTATAGACCTATTGCCTTATGCAATGTTATATATAAAATAATCACAAAGGTAATGGTTGAGCGGCTAAAACCTCTTTTACATGACATTATCTCCTCTGAGCAAGGGGTTTTTGTAGAGGGTAGGCAGATCTTGGATGGTGTGGTTTTAGCTTAGGAGGCAATCCATTCAATGCATACATCTAGTAATAGAGAAATGTTCATAAAATTAGATATGTCAAAGTCTTATGATAGGGTGGAGTGGAGCTTCTTGTCAAAGATGATGGCAGCCTTTGGTTTCTCTTAGGATTGGATAGAATGGGTCATGAGTTGTGTTTCTACTCCGACATACTCAATGTTAATCAAGGGTCTTCCCTCACAACCGGTTGGAGCCACTCGTGGCCTTCGTCAAGGAGATCCTTGCTCTCCCTATATTTTTCTCATTTTGGCTGAAGGATTAGGTAGAATTTTCTTGAGGAGAAGACAACAAGGTTTGCTAACAGGTATCAAGGTGGGTGAGGAAGTCTTGACTCAGCTGCAGTTTGTGGATGACACAGGATTTGTGGGAGTGGCCAGCTTCAGGGAAGCAAGAATGATCAGAGATACTCTTAATGTCTACCTTAGAGCTACAAACCAAGTCATCAATGATAAAAAATCCAAAGTGGTCTTTTTCAATCTTGATCAAAGGCTTCAGGACCGAGTTTTAGAGATCTTGGGATTCACAAGGACTTCTCTCCCAGTGGTTTACTTGGAGGTCCCTTTGCATTTTAAAAAACTAAAAATTGATATCTAGAGGAATCTTTTGGATTGTATCAAGGACAAAATTAATCATTGGTATCACAAATGGTTAAGCTATGGGGGTAGATTAACTTTTTTACAGTCAGTCATTCAGGCCATGCCAATCTATAAATTCTCTATCCTGGCTGCCCCACATACTATATGGAAAGAGTTGGACAAGATGGCTAGAAAATTTTTATGGGAAGAAGTAAAAGGAGAGAGGAAATGGGCCTTAGTAGGTTGCGACAAAGTAACCCAGCCCAAGGTAAAAGGAGGTTTGGGACTAAGAAGATCAAAGTTAAATAATAAAGCTTTGGCTAGAAAGCTTTACTGGAGATGGATTTCCAACTTCCCTTTTTAGTAGAATCCTAACTAGTAAATATTTGGGACATGTAAACCCAAATGAGGTGGGTCGTTTCCCTTTGGTTGGTAATGGATCCTTAGTGTGGCAGGCTCTCAAGTTAGGATCTTAGGTAGTAAAAGATCGCTTATTTTGGAAAGTGGGGAGAGGGGAGAAGGCACAATTTTGGACAGATTCATGGGATCAACACCCACCTATCATTGTTGAATTTCCTAAATTGCAACCAATAAAAATAGCCATAGAAACCAAGGGATGGGTCCAAATTGAAATTTATTTCTCCACTAGTCAGCTGGGGGATTATAAGTTTAAACAGTTTAAGAAGTTGGAGGAGTGGCCAATTCCAATCCCTCCGGATTTGGCACCCATCATGACTAAAATCTTGACAAAAAGATTTCTCACAGGTAGAGATGAGGAGGATGAATTAGCTTGGGGCTATGGGAGCCTTGGTGTCTACACAGTGAAGGACGAATATGCTAAGATCCTTCCAGAGCCTCCCCCTCATACTTATTCGGTTGAGGATTGGAGAAATATTTGGCATTCCAAGGGTTGGCCGAAAGTAAACTTTTTTTCCTGGCAGTTCATGCATAATGGAATTCTTACTTTTGATAATCTCAGATGTAAAGGAATCATCGGTCCATCTCAATGTGTCTTATGCTACAAGAGTGAGGAAAAATCTGATCACTTGATGTTTGAGTGCCCATTCATGTGCCAGATTTGGGAGAGATGGTTTTCATATTTTAAAATTCAAGTTAATGGTGACTTGAATCGGATTAACATCTGGGAAAGGTGGAAGAGGGGTAGATTTAAATCTAAAGCTCTTTGTATTGGTTGGGAGCTTGGATTAAACTTTATTTGGTGGCAAGTGTGGTTGGAGAGAAATGCTAGATTTTTTAGAGAAACTTTTTCTTCTTTAGATGGAGTTTGGCAGGTCATTTGGAGCAAAGTCACAGAAACTATGGCCGTCTATGCTAAAGAGGAATCTCACGTTGTTATTGGGGCAATGAAATAGGAAGTTGAAGTGCAAGAGGGACAGGATAGAGCTTGTTGGAAACCACCCCCAGAAGGTTGGATTAAAATTAATACTGATGGAGCTGCAAAGGGCAATTCGGATAGAGCCGAAATTGGAGTGGTTTGCCGGAATCATGTTGGAACAGTGCTCTATTGGGAACTGCAAGTCTTGGGAAGAGCCACAAACAATGAAGCAAAAGCCATAGCTATCAAATCTGCTTCTATTTGGGCGATAAAACAGGGCCATAGGAGGATAATACTTGAATCAGATTCTCAAATAATGGTTGGATCTCTAGATTGCATGAGGAACTTTGCTTTGAAAGCATGGAGGTTGAGGATTCTTGTCACTCAAATTAAGGAATTATGGAGGGAATTAGATGATGTGATTCCAGTTTATGTGAGCAAGGATTTAAATAAAGTGGCTGACTTATAGCTAAGATGGGTGCTAAGAAGGAGGTAGGGGTTTAGTTGCACAGTGACATGGCTATTGAGGATGAGGTGATTAGGCAGGGTCTTGAAAGGTCCCTGAGGTAATGATCAAAGAAAAAGCAAAGGGAGGAAAGGTGTCACGATATCGCGACATGTTGCTTCATCATGGCCAAGGTTGGAAAGGTGTCGCGATATCGTGACATGTTGCTTCATCGCGGCCAAGGTTGGAAAGGTGTCGTGATATCGCGACATGTTGCTTCGTCGCGGCCAAGGTTGGAAAGGTGTCACGATATCGTGACATGTTGCTTCGTCGCGGCCAAGGTTGGAAAGGTGTCACAATATCATGACATGTTGCTTCGTCACGGCCAAGGTTGGAAAGGTGTCGTGATATTGTGACATGTTGCTTCGTCGTGGCCAAGGTTGGAAAGGTGTCGCAATATCGCGACATGTTGCTTTGTCGTGGTCAAGTTTGGAAAGGTGTCACAATATCGCGACATGTTGCTTCATCGCGGCCAAGGTTGGAAAGGTGTCGTGATATCGCGACATGTTGCTTTGTTGCGGCCAAGGTTGGAAAGGTGTCATGATATCGTGACATGTTGCTTCGTCGTGGCCCTAGGAGGAAAGGTGTCACGATATCGCGACATGTTGCTTCGTTGTGGCCAAGGGAAAAAAAGTGTCGTGATATCACGACATGTTGCATTGTTGTGACCAAAGGAGAAAAAGTGTCGCGATATCGCGACATGTTGCTTCGTTGCGGCCAAAGGAGAAAAAGTGTCACGATATCGTGACATGTTGCATCGTTGTGGCCAAAGGAGAAAAAGTGTCGCGATATCGTGACATGTTGCATCGTTGTGGCCAAAGGAGAAAAAGTGTCACGATATCATGACATGTTGCTTCGTTGTGGCCAAAGGAGAAAAAGTGTCGCGATATCGTGACATGTTGCATCGATGCGGCCAAAGGAGAAAAAGTGTCACGATATTGCGACATGTTGCAGCGTCGCGGCCAAAGGAGAAAAAGTTTCGTGATTTCACAACATGTTGCAACATCACGACCGAAAGAGAAAAAGTGTCATGATTTTGTGGCATGTTCCTTTGTCGCGGCCAATGGAGGAAATGGTGTCACGATATCGCAACATGTTGTAACGTCGTAGCCCAAGGAGAAAAAGTGTCGCGATATCACGACATGTTGCAGTGCCACGGAAAATGGAGGTAAAAGTATAACGATATCACGACATGTTGCATCATCCCGACCAAAGAGAAAGTGTCGCGATATCGTGACATGAAGCTTCATCACGGCCAAAAGAAAAAAAGCGTCGTGATATCGCGACATGCTGCTTTGTCGAGGCCAAGGGAGGAAATAGTGTCACAATATTGTGACATGTTGTAGCGTTGCGGCTAGAAGAGGAAAAAGTGTCACGATATCATGACATGTTGCATTTTCGTGGCCAAAGGAGAAAAGTATCGCGATATCGCGACATGTTGCATTTTTGTGGCCAAGAGACAAGAAGGAAAAAGTGTCGCGATATCGTGACAAGGTGCATCAATAGTCCAAATTGATCCCCCTGGCAACATCTCACATTGTGTGATCATTGAATCCTGTTGGATCGTGCCTTAGGCCATTGGGGAAGGTGTTTCTCCACTCTTGATTGTCAGATTCGCCGTCTCCCCTGCTAGCTAGTTATTGGTTTAAGAGATTTGGCTCCATTGCAAATATTCTTTTACTATTGTAAGCATGTGTTCTCTCTGTCTATGGCTGGGAAAAGTCTCTTCCCATCTTGTAAATGATCTTTGTATTAATACAAGTTTTTTCAAATTTTCTCAATTTTTTTTTTCTAACATTGCTAACACGCTAACTTCTATTAACTACTATTAGGGTAGTGGCATCAACATAAGGAAGATAAAATGAACCCAACTATCTAAAACTTACTTCATATTAAAGGCACGGACATTAAAATAAAGTGGACAATTCCACATTTTATCATTTGAAACCTTTTAAGTGAAGATAAAATACTTTACTAACAGGGATTCAGGGTAGCATCAATTTAAAAAAGCCTAAAAAAACTGCTTTTATTTTGCATTTGCTTTTAGTTAGATCTTTCAATCATTAAGCATTGTTTAGAACCAGCAAATGCCCCTTGTTTATGGTCACATGCATCATTGAATTATTTATGGAATTATTGTAATCTTTTAGATATTTTACCAGAACCTTGGAGAAGTTGAATGTTTGTCATTTGGTTTGTTTTCAAGAGAGAGTTTTCTATTCAATACTCTGCATGTGGTGGTATTTTGCAATTGGGCAAAATATACACTCAACATATTTGGTGCTAGAAGGAGGGCCTTCTTTTATGCTTTGTGATTTAGTTTTTTTTGCTAATGCTAATGTGGTCAGTTTTGGTTCAACAATATTGTGTTTGCAGGTGCAACATGTTACTCTTGACTAGTTTGTGAGAAACCTTAGTAGAATAGATTTAAGTTTCTCAGGCTGGACCTGCCTAGACGCATTGCTACTAGGTATAAAACCACTAAGGAAACCATTTTTCAAAGTCTTTATACCAAACCTAGGAAACCGAGATACAATATCTAGGGGATCAAAATCCCATATGAGCCTTCTAATACATTAGGTTTAGAGATGCTTTCCCAAGATTTGGAAAGGCTAGCTCTAAGACATCTAAATCTAAATACCTTTAGTGGGTGTGCACCCATTAGTTCCACCACAAGAGCTATATCAAGTGTACCCATATTCATCATCTCGAGTGTGTCAACTGCTTTAGTAGGGTCATTATCTTTGGTTAATATGGCCCAACAACAGTAGCAGCAACAACCGGTTCCATGGTTTGGTACCCAAAGTTCTCCGTTAAGTATACATGGGGATGTCCATGATATACCTAGGCACCTTGAGAGGTCTATCCCTAATTTTATCCATGATGGTACCATTTTAGCTAAAGAGCATGTTCAAATTTACAAGGACTATATGATTAGGCAGGGAGTCAGTCATGAAGACGTCGCTTGTCGACTCTTCCCTAATAGCTTTGACCAAATGGCTCATGAATGGTAAAGGAATCTTCCTACAGGGTCCATTACATCTTGGACCTAGTTGGAAGCTACCTTTGTTAATCAATTTAGGTCATTTCTAGATCCTACCATCATGTATAACCAATTTTTTTCATGCAAGAGGTATCCTAATGAACCTATAAGAACATTTAATGCTAGATTCCAAAATATTTACACAAACGTGACTCGTAATTTTGTAATATATGCTACTGTGGTGTTGCAATTATACCTCACAACCTTAGACCCAATGACAACCATGTTTACTAGGAGAAATCCTCAAGTTACAATGTTGGCCTTAGCCTATGCTGAAGCCATGACTATTGAGCAGCAAATGACATTGCAAGGTGGCACTATACCTCAATTTCCCATGTTAGGGCATTTTGGCCCTTACAATCAATTTGCCATGATGAATCAAGCTGTGACACCTCAGATGCCCATGATGAATGCTTTGCCATATCATCAGTCATACCCATTCGCTCCCATGCTTCCATATTTTTTGACATACCCTAATGTTGCCATTGCATCCACTCCTCAAATGATGACTACTAATCAGACAACCTTTCCAATATTTGAGGCGAGTAGTACTCAGGCCTCAAATGCGTATCCCATGGTTGTGCATCAGCAGTCCAAGGGTCCATGGTGGACCCAAAAAACCTAGAGTCAAAACTTAGTGCCTAATCCAGAGGTTGCTAATGTTGAAAATGTCAGTGGATCTGGGGTTGTCATGTCCCAGCCACAAGGTTCCCATTATGAGCTGGAAGAGCTCAAGAGAATGGCCATCAAATAGGGCAATGCCATCATTCGGTTTCAAAAATAAGTTGCCCAAAATCCCATGCCCAATAAAAACCATGACCATAGGAGAACAGGGTTGTACAATACATAGCCTAACAATGGGTACATACCCAATTCGGTAGCCAATTAGGCTAATGCGTTAGGGGATTGTGATGAGTCAAAGTCATGTGATGAGGAAATGCATCACTATTGCCATAGAAAGTCAAATGCTTTGGTGTCTGAAGTTATTCATTATTTAGAAAATGACGATAAGGATGAAGATACGAATGTGTTAAGAGAGGAAGAGGATTGAGCCTTGGAAGCTCAGGCCGCTAGACATTTTGGGAAAGCCAATCACAAGTGTTTTACTAGGAGTTCTAAGGATCCCAAAACATCCTCTACTCCCCCAAACAACCCTTTAGTTCCTCCTGATACAAAAGGTGATGTGAATCCACCACCTCCATTTTTGGAAGCACCTAGGACAATGCCAAAAGTGTCAAATCCTGGAACATCCACTTATAACTTGAAGAATACATGAAAAGGACCAAGGCCAATATCTCAATGTATAAGGTCTCTTAATTGTTGGGGCAGGATAAAATCGGTGGGAAGAGATTGAATTCCTCGAGTCAAATTCATGAGGTTAAATTTGTAGAACCCCAACTTGCTATGAGGAAAGAGAAACTAGAGGTACCCCCTTTTCTCATAACCGTTAGGATCGTAGGCAAGAATTTACACAACTATTTGATTGATTATGGTTCCTCAGCCAACATCATGCCTCTTGAGATAAGCCAAAAGCTAGTACTTAAGTCTGATCACTCGAATAATAAGGTGGTCCAATTGGATAGATCTATGGTGGATGTATTAGGTGTTGTAAAATACGTCCTAGTTCAGATCAACTCAGATCCTAGGGTCCAACATTACATGGATATCCTTGTGCTAAATATTGCTACCAAGTATGGCATGGTTTTGGGCAGATATTGGAGCAGAAATCTCAATGGTTATGTGGTGAATAATTCCTACCATATGTGGTTGCCATGGAGAGGAGTTGCAAATAAAATTCGGGTAGACAGAGAGCCCAGAATTAGGGAAATTATTACAGAGTATAATAAACCCAATGAGATTCAGTTTACTATAATAGAATTAGGGGTTTACAATTTTGATATAGAAGACATAGTCGAAGGGTCCCAAAACAATAATCTTTACCATGGTACGTTAGAATAAAATAAGAGGGTGTGGACCCTAAATTTTTATGGGTCCAAATCAAAACAAAGTGCGGGAGCTGGGGTAGAGCTCACATGTCCTGGTAGTAATCCTTTAATTGCTGCCTACAAACTATAGTTTTCAGCCACCAATAATGTGGCGGAGTATGAAGCCCTAATTTTTAGACTTCAGTTAGCCCTAAGAGAAAAGGTAAAGTGCCTTAAGGAATCAAGAGATTTAGAGTTAGTAGTCAAATAGGTCAAGGAGCAGTATACCTATAGATACAAGAAGTTGAACCTCTATAAAACTAGAGTGAGGGAATTAATTAATGAGTTTGATGCTTTCAATATTTCCCTCATCTCAAGAAAAAATAATAAAATGGCTGATTCGTTAGCCGTAGAAGCCAGCATGCTTTCGCTTGCTGACCATAAAAAATGTAAAAAAAATCCATAGAGTTAGTGCCTTACCCCTCCATATTAGACAATGTCACGAATTTATAGGTCTTTGATAGTGATAGACATATTTTTAGTTTTGTTACTAATTCTAGTATATTTTAAAATCAGGTTATAGACGAAGAAGAGAGGAGGCAAGTAGAAGTAGGAACAACTAGAGTATGGAACAAGATGCCAAGTGATAGGGCCTCTCTTGAAAAGTTGTTTGATATTTAATATCAAAAGAAAAAGGAAAGAAAAATACCATGCGACAAGGAATCATGCAATTTAGTTAATTTGGGGAGTGCAGTAGATCTACGTGAAATGTTCTTTGCAAAGGCATCCACACAATGATAGGAGTAAATAGCTCAGGTTTTAGGAGAGTACATTGATTGCATAGCTTGGAGCTATGAAGAGCTGAAAATATATGACCAGAATGTAATCATGCATACTATTCATCTGAAGCCTGATTCCAAGCCTTTTAGATAGAGGTAAAGAACGGTTAACCCAATCCTAGAGCCCTTGATATAGAAGGAAGTGAAGAGGCTGCTGGAAGCCAAAATCATCTTCCCTATTTTGCATTCCACATGGGTGGCTAATCTTGTCCCTATTAGGAAAAAGAGTGGAGAAATTCGGTTGTGCATAGACTTTAGAAATTTGAACAAAGCTTGCCAAAAAGACAATTACCCATTACCCACCATTGATGAGATACTCCAAAAGGTAAATGGGTCTGAAATGATGTCATTTTTGGATGGATACTCAAGATATAATCAAATTCTCATACATCCAAATGATAGGATGAAGTCGACATCCACCACGAAGTGGGGAACATTTGCCTATCAGACGACGTCATTTGGTTTGTTGAATGCTGGAGCCACTTTCCAAAGAGCCATAGATTTTGCATTCAAGGGGATCATTGGTAAGTGCATTATTGTCTATGTGGATGATATCTCTGTATTCTCCAAGAAGAGGGAATATCATGTTAAATACTTGAGGAAAGTACTCCAAAGGTGCAGGGAATATGGAATCTCCCTAAATCCAAAAAAGTGCATCTTTGGGCTAACATAGGGTAAGTTGTTAGGGCATGTCATTTTGAAATATGGGATTGCTATAGATCCAGAGCGGATAGCCGCTATCCAGGATATTCCTCATCCCAATAGAAAAAATGAGCTTAGGTCCTTTTTCGGTAAGATTAACTTTGTGAGAAAATTCATTTCAGGTTTTTTTGAGATTGCCAAGCCCCTAAATGATATTCTAAAAAAGTATGTTTTGATAAAGTGGACCAGTGAGAAAAGGGATGCCTTCACAAGTATCAAGGATGCTATTTCCAAAGCCCCTGTTCTCATTAGTCCAAACTATGCTAAATCGTTTTATGTTTACACATTTGCTTCAGATCATTCTTTTGCAAGTGTGTTAACTTAGAAAAGTGAAGACAACATTGAAAATCCTATAGCCTTTCTGAGTTCTCCTTTGAAGGATGCGAAGCTGAGGTATTATGTCTTAGACAAGCAAATGTATGCCTTGTTTAAAACTTTAAAAAAATTTAGGCATTACATTGTGCATAGTAAAGTTTTTACTATAGTTCTTGACCTTGCAATAAAGTCCATGTTCTTACAGAGTGAGCTAGGTGAAAGAAGGGGGAAATGGCTTTCTACCCTTCAAGAATTTGACTTCGAGATAAAGCCCATGAAGATAGTGCATGGACAAAGTTTTGTCAAGGCCATCGCAGATTTTGACCCTTCAATAACGTGCCAAAACTATGAGTTTAATGATATAACTACAGAGAAATGGTACGTAGATATTGTATATTTTTTGTTGCATGGTAAGTGTTCTTCTCATTTGAATTCCACTCAGCGCATGGCACTACGTTTAAAATAAGCTAGATTTTTTATTAAATTTGGTGTGTTGTATAGGAAGAATCACGAAGGAATTGTCTTTGTTGTATTACTTAAGAGGAAGCAACCCAAGTACTCAAAGACTTCCATGTTAAGTATGGAACTGGACATGGGTCAGCAAATGTGATAGCACACCATATTCTTAGAGCTAGGTATTATTGGCCCCACTTGTTTAAAGACACACACACATGTAAGAACATGTCACATATGCCAAGTGGCAGCCAACAGAGAGTGAAATGCAGTAATATCATTGCAGTCAATGGTAGATACGAGACCATTTGCACAATGGGGATTAGAATTTATTGGGGTGATAAATCCTAACTCGTTCGATTCCCATAAGTTCATCCTCATCGCTACTGATTACTGCACAAAGTGGACATAGGCTATACCTACGAATAATTCCACCTCTGAGGTTGTGATTAGATTTCTAGAGGAAAACATAGTCACTCGTTTTGGAATGCCTAACTCCATAGTAAGTGACAACGGTTCTGCCTTTTCCTCTTTAGAAGTTGCAAATTGGGCGTACGACAATAAGGTGAGTCTAAAATTCTCTTCCAATTATTATCCCCAAGGCAATGGTTTGGCAGAATCATCAAATAAAAATTTATTATGCATAATCAAAAAATTACTTGAAAAGATATTGGCATAGTAAGTTAAAATTTACCCTTTGGGCAGATAGGAAAAGAAGCAAGGAGTCAATTGGGACATCTCCTTATCACTTAGTCTATGGGCAAGATCCTATTTTTCCCACTAATATGAAATTGCAAACTTTACATTTTATAAAAGACTATATTGGGACTGATAATAAACTTGAAACTAGATTAACACAATTAATGCATCTTGATGATAAGAGGGAGGAAGCCATGCTTCCTTTTAGAAAATATCAAGACATAATCAAAAGGTGGTTTGATAGATGGTCCAAAATTAAGGCCTTCAAAGCTTCAGATTTAGTTTTTTTGTGGTATAAAAGGCATGAGAAAAGAGGAGAACATGAAAATTTTGACTGCTTGTGGCTAGGACCTTATCTAATATCCGAAGTTCTCGGTGAAAATAGTTTCAGATTAAAAACCTTGGATGGAAAGTATTTGGCTTTACCCATCAATGGCCTTCATTTAAAGCATTATTTTCAGGCTTAAGGATAGAGTCATTGTATTATATGTACACTAATCAGCTTGCTTGATTGTTTGTCTTGTCAGTTTTATTTCTTGTTTATTTTATTTTCTTTGATTTTAGGAGTTTCTAGTGTGTCAAGGTTGTCCAGTTTTGGATTTGATTGTAAGAGTAAGAGGTCAGCCTATGTGTATACGATTTCCAACCAAGACTAAAAGGATGTGAAACATTGGAATCATATGGCAAAAGGGCTTGAAAATGTAAATATCATTTGCAGCTCATGAAGCATGAAGTCTTTGATTTTTGCATATCATCCACCCATGTCTCAAGGGCACATTCTTATCACATAAACATCATGACCAATCCACCTCCATATGCTAAACCCAAACACTAAAAGTGAAGTCCAATTATCTTGGGATCAAAGGCACAAAGAACACTAAGAAGATCTTAGGTTTAGAAATTGTTTCCAAAGTTGTCGTGGGTCTATCACATTTCTGTCCATGTCCAACATCTTGGGTAAAATAATATGAAACCATACTTGGATGGGGATGTGAGGTGAAAAGATAATTCTGGTCTATCCCGCCCTACACATAGTCCATGAATAGTGGTTTTTACCACTACAATATTTATGCTCATAAAATAGTGGTTATCACCACTAGCATGACTTACAAATCAGAGTAGTAAGGATAGGGTCAAATTCTCATCATACCTTGGTTGAGAATCCAATTTCCCAAAACTCTAAACTGAATTGTAAGGATCGTACTACTTGTCCCTCAGAAGGATGGGTAGTCATCCCCAAAATTATTTAAGGAAATAAATATAGAGCAATGCAAAGCAAAGAAGACTGGACTATGGGGTTAACCTCCACTGGGGCTATAGATGCTTGACTGGCAGTGGAGTACACTCATGCCTGGTGATATGACTCCCGCAAGGTTGAGATTTATGTCCGCCATGAGGATAAATTAGTCTAATGACCTCATCCATAATCGGTTTAATTATTTTGGTCAAATATGAGAGCAGTAAAAGATAGGGTTATATTCTCATCACATCTTGTTTGAGAATCCAATTCCCCAAAGCTCTAAGGACCACTTGCACACACTGACCCTTGATGACGACGGCTCATAACCAAGCTCTAGATCTGGTCAATGAATTCATCGCACACACATTTGATCCTAATATGGTTAGACATTTTTTAGGTGTTTACCCAAGCCACCATAGAATGTGCTGCCCATGCTATAAAATTTCTACCCTTAAAGCTCTCCATATTCATTGTGATAATTCTAGTCAAGTAAAATTTGTGATGCAATGCAAAAAAGTTACAAACAATAAGGTGTGGAGTACTTCACACACAAAGTTAATATTACATGATTCTAATATTTTGTTGTTCTTATGAGTCTATTGACATTATTTATGCATTTGTTGATGCTTGTTGCTTCCTGGTTTGGAGTGTGTTTTCAGATTTTCTTTTTAGGTTCTCACCAAAATGCCCAAGAGCATTTCCCAGCAGAGTCGCCATTTTTTTGTGGAGTTTCCACAACCACCCTAAGATTCTTTGGGACCCAGTTGTACTTGGGTTGCAATAGGCAAAGGTCAAGATGATGCAGTTTCTCTATTATTTCCTTTGAGTCTTGCACTTGATTTAATGGTATTGTGCTTATGTTTTAGGTCCATTAATTCAGGTTGTTTTATGATTACCTCATAACTTGGAATTTTGCAGGGAGGAGCTTGCTAAACTAATTTAGAATTTGACTTTTTCAGCTAATCAAATATGCTTTGTTTATTCATTCATTTTTGTTAAGTTCATTTTATTTCAAGCATTTAATCATTTCATTCTGGTCCATCCAGAATTTTAGTTTCTTTTATTTCCATTCTCGTCCTTTTCCAAAATTTCTGCTAATTTCCTTTTAGTTTCATTTCTATTTTGGTCCATTTCCAAAATTGTTAAGCTTTCAAGTTATTTCCATTCTGGTCATTTTCCAAAAAATTTGCACCTCCAAAATTCATTAATCTAAGCTTTCATATAAAACACATGGTTTAGGAGGGATACTAACCTGCTATTTCACATTAAATTAAGATAAGAAATGAAATCTAATTTTGCTAACATTGCTAACACGCTAATTTCTACTAACTACTATTAGGGTAGTGGCATCAACATAAGGAAGATAAAATGAACCCAACTATCTAAAACTTACTTCATATTAAAGGCACGAATATTAAAATGAAGTGGACAATTCCACATTTTATCATTTGAAACCTTTTAAGTGAAGATAAAATACTTTACTAATAGGGATTCAGGGTAGCATCAATTTAAAAAACCCTAAAAAATAACTGCTTTTATTTTGCATTTGCTTTTAGTTAGATCTTTCAATCATTAAGCATTATTTAGAACCAGCAAATGCCCCTTGTTTATGGTCACATGCATCATTGAATTATTTATGGCATTATTGTAATATTTTAGATATTTTACCAGAACCTTGGAGAAGTTGAATGTTTGTCATTTGGTTTCTTTTCAAGAGAGAGTTTTCTATTCAATACTTTGCATGTGGTGGTATTTTGCAATTGGGTAAAATATACACTCAATAAGGGTCTGCTTAGGCTGTTGTGTAACAGTCCTCATAGGTGTAGCAATCAAGCCCTCTAGGTCCTTTTAGATGACCTTTTAACACAAAATCAAAAATTGACCTTTGGAGAATTAATCATAAAATAGAAATGCAGTAACAAAAAATAGAAAACAGAATGCAACAGTATGATCTAGATGTAAAATGGAATATAATAGTGAAAATAGAATCTTGAAATTACCCCCAGTGTGCTCTCATGCAAAGTCGTACCTCGCCTTGATCGGGTGCGATAACGCATTAGCAAAGTCGCGCCCTGCCTGGACGGGGTGTGATCTCACTTCTATAGACTAGTTTGCCCTAATATGAGTAAGCGAAGTCATGCTTCACTAATTTCGGGCACGATATCATTGTAGACTAACAAAAAATAAAATGCAGATTCAGAAGATAAAATAAATTTCAAAAATAAAGTAATCAAACCCTGATGGACATCGTAAAAGTAGGTAAAAAAAATTGATGTATCCAACCAAGCACTCTATCTCTCCGAACCACACCACGAATCCACCAAGTCAAATAACAATCCAATCCACACAATAGAATATCAAATCCTAAATTTGCACTTTAGGGTTAGCTTGTAGTAGAAAAAGCAAAGGAAGAAGAGCGAGCTATCATAAAAATTTGAGCTTAATCAATAAATCAGAATTTCGCATTAATATCGCACATATCACTTGTCTCTCATTTAAGCAATAACATCCTTCCTTTTATATATGAAATCAGAGGGGAAAATGCAGGCAAAATAAACCTAAATATGACACCAAAACACTCTGGGAGGGTTTAGACCTAGGTTTAAATAGGCTAAAAACAATAAAATTAAAAACAACGAAGTCACGCCCCTTGATGACAGTGCGCAAGATCACTCCGAAGAAGTCATGTCTGACCATGATGGAGCATGATTTCACCAAAGGCATTAAAACAAGTAAGGCTGAGGGAGGAGAGGCTTATCCTTGCCTTAGACGAGGGTTAAGGACCTCTTAGGGGTTCTAAGGAATATTACCCACTAAAAGTGGGTCAATTTTTCGTGTCTACAAACATGAAAAATATAGAATAAGATCAACAATGCTAGAATATTTTAAACTTATTTATCTTGAACTTGAAAATGTAGAATAGAATCAATAATGCTAACATCTTAACAAAGTTAAACTATGTATTGATAAGGAAGCTTGAGTTCATTCTACATAGGAAATTTTGTCAATAAAGGAAATATATGTGTATGGTGGGAAGTAGTGATTTAACTATTTTTGAAACACACTCATTGTTCACATTGTACTTTCTCATCCCTTATATCCTTCTTTGTTTCATCTAATGGTTGATCTGAGTGAGCTATGATGGCCTCTAACATATGATGTTGTAGATAGGATTTCTATGATTCTTCTTTTGAAGTGGAATATCCTTAATTTGATCTAGCTTCTATTACTGTATGATTTTATTGCCTCATCTTGAAGTTTATCTCATGATCAATTTTTTTTCTCTTTCTTCATAGTTTTCACTTTGCAAACTCTTGCCATGTGTCCAGACTTAAAATAATTATGGCATCAAAATATGAGATTTTCATAATCCGCTTGTTGATCCCATTCTCTTCATTCATAGTTAATCTTAAAGTATTATGACAAAGGTTTTGACATATCCATAGCAACACATTTAGGTATATATATCATGAATTCACTCTTTAATAGTTAGTTATTCTTTGATGAATTCTCCTAGGGTATTTCGAATATTCTTGAAAACATCTTTATCGATAAGTTGATATGGAAGTCCAAAAAGACTTAGCCACATTCGAAGCTTCTTAATAGTTTTTTCTCAACCAAAAAAAAATTATTTCATGTTATTTAATAAAGAGCATTTTTTTCCCTAAACCATGGGCCACCACCCATTATTTTATCCCTAATTTTTGAATTAGAAAATATGATGAGTAAAAAATCTTTAGAAAGAAAAGTCACAAAGTAATTTGAATTCAATCCCCATTTCCACTTGATCCAATTTTCATTCTCCAATAATCCTGACTAGGATCTATAGAACTTACATATTAAACCTCTAATTTCAAGAACTATTATATCATGTTCAATCATCTCATCCTTGATAGTCACTTCTAGTGTAACATCTACTACATGGATTTAACTTGTTATGTATTTGCTATTCTGCTTATCTCCAACATGGGCCCCCATACTTCCAACTAGTGCATCCTAACTTCTCATTAGGGCTTTCAAATATGACTTTCCTTCCATACTAGATAGTAGGGTTCACTTCTAGCTTGCACTCCCTCTAAGATCACACTCACTCTCGACTTGCACTTCCTATCAACTCACACTCACTCTTGACTTACACTCCCTCCTGACTCACACTCACTCTTGTCTCTTATTTCTCCCAATGTTCCTTTACTTCGGTGATTTTCTAGAAATAATATTTGATACATTTGTGGTAAGGTTTTGAACCATTAATGCACTTTGGATGAACCTACTACTCTTCCATCATAACCAATTTTTTTGTGGTTTTGATATTGGTTTCCTCTAGTCTACTTCATGCCTCTATAGTAGTCCAACTTGTGCTAGGTTTGATACTCCTCTATGCCACTCTTTGATAAACTCAATTCTTAAATTTAAGTAGAAAAGTGTTTTTTCTATTAGATTGTGTAGTTTTTCTTTTTATATAAGTATGATTTTTTAATGTTTTTCCTAGTAAGGAGGTCTAACAATAAAACTTTGGAACTCTATAGAGTAGGTCTAAGAATAAAATCCTATGAGGGATAAGGTTACACACCATGCTATGGTAATGGAGTATAGATGGATAACTATTTTTTAGATAAAATATATCCTTCACAAGGATTGCAGACATTAAAATTTACTCTACCTTTACCTTATGCTTAATTTTTTATAAAAGAAAGGTTTATTATAGTCATACCACAAAAACATTTAAACTTTTTGTTTATAAATTTTTATTTAAATAATGAAGATGAATATACACCTATTAATTACAAAATTATATATATATAGAAAGAGAGGGGTTGTAATTGGGTCCCCAACCCCTGATAAATCCTAACTCTCTCCTTTAGAGCATAAGATTTTACAAATAGATTCAATTCTCATCTCAATAGAGTTGCTATAGATAGTTACCTACATAATATTTTATAGTGAGTCTGAAAACTTGATTTTCATTCTCTAGATCTTCTTCAATTTTCATTGTAAATACAAATATTCCAAAATTTAGCATCTTCCTTCTTGATATTTTCTTGTAGTAGCATTCACATACCAAAACTCCATTTCTACTATCTACGCACTTCATCTTAGTAGAGTAATATTTCCAAAAAATTACACTATCATAGTTCGTTTTACCATACTTGGAGTGTTAATTTCCTTCCTAAGCATAAGTGCAACCACAAGAACTGTAATAAATAGCTTATATGAAAAACATTAATGTTATCAAATACAAAAAATATTACCAATTGAAAGCATTAGTCTTAATCATTATTTTATTTAGACAGTTAGCATTTTCTTGCCAGCTTCAGCTAAACTGACTACTTCCTCTAACCATGGAAAAGAGAATTTAACTTTATGATCTTATATCAAAACAATCTATTGGCTAGCCTATCTACACATTTGTTCCCTTCTCTTAATATATGTGTAAACCTAATTTTTTCATACTATGTAGCAATTTTTTGTATTTCCATGATGATCTCTTGTATGTTCCATGGAGCTTTTACTTTCCTCAAAATTGCATTATTACTATTAGTGAAACACCTTCCATCCATACTATGTTCCCTTTCATTTTTCTACATATTTTTAACCCTTTCAAAGTTGCCCAAGCTTCAATTTTAGTATTTTTCTTAAATCCACTATTGAAAGTGTAATGTGACAACATATCACCCCTATTATTTTTTAATTATTTCTCCTCCTCCTCCTACTGATCCTAGAATTCCTTTAGATGCTCCATAAAAATTCAATTTGACCAACTCCAATTTTGATGTTTTCCACTTTATATTCTTTTCCTTCCTTTTGTTTATCTTGTACCCAACATTGTAATTCCATTTTATGACTTGAATCCATCTATCAAGGATATTTGCTTCAAGACTAGGGATTGGGTGAGTTGATAGGGTTGGTTTAGACTCATGTATGGATAAATAAATATTTTTTTTATTACCTCTAAGATGATTTACTTTCCTTTTAAATATTCTTTTATTCCTTTCCATCCATACAGTCCAAAAAATTGTATCTTTTATGTATCCTAGATTATCTATAAGGCCTCACTTTTAAAAGTGCTTTGTTATTACTTTAACCATTATTTAATGTTGTCATTCATCACCATGCATTTAAAAACCATATTAATAATATATTTCCATAGTTTCTAGACTATTGAATAGTGTCCCAAGAGCTTGTCTTTACTCTCCTCCTACTTTTTACCTAGAACACATTGTGAGAGGCTATGAAAATAGAGATTATCTATACTCTCCTCCTACTTTTTACCTAGGACACATTGTGTGGGGCTATGAAAACCCATTTTCATTAGCTTATCCCAGGATAAAATTTTCCTATGACCTACTAGTCATACAAATATTTTAACTTTTGAAATGCTTGAGCTATCCCAAATATTTCTCCATTTTATTTTGGTATTCCTATTTTGTTGGAGCTTTACATTATATCTAATTCTTGTTGTGTATTATCACAAGTTATTCAACTCCTAGGTCAGCTTATCCTTGACTTTTCTCAGAATAATAATTTTTGTTATCTTTCTGCTCAATTGGCTCCTAGCAACAATGTCCGGTATACTTATAAAAGAATCTTCTTTCCATTTTTATCTTCCTTTTTTTATTGTTGTACATAATATTTTAAAATATATCAACATATTTATCTTGAATTAATCTCATCCATAGTTTCAACATTGGATCTTAGATTGAGTGGTATTTTATGAGACCAAGTATCCATCCAAATAGATTTTTTTCTCCATTTTCCACCACCTATTTGAGATCTTTAATCACTAGATCATTTTTTTTTTAACTTGTTCCATAGTGCAGAATCATCTGGTAGTGAGAATTTAGTAAAGATTAAGCTTAGGTTATTGGGCTCAATGTACTTAGAAGAATTCTTACCCATTGTTTTTACTCTCTTTGTAGAATCTCCAAATTAATTTTTTGCTTAGAGCTAAGTTTGCATCAATAAGAATTCTTAAACCGAGACCTCCCCTAGTTTTATCATCACACACCTTGCTCAATTTCACCAAAGGAAATTTCCTTTTATCATGTAATCATGACCACAAAAATGATTGCAAAATATAGTTTAGTTTTTTATCGATTTTGGTATAATATACAAAAACACATAATATGTTGGAATGTCATGTAAGATAGATTTAATTAGTTGCACTCTTCCTACTAATTTTAACCATATACCTTTCCATGATGGTAGTTTATTCTGAGCTTTACTTATAATTGGATTCCATAATTCTATCCTCATTCTCCTCTCAAATGAGGACATCCCTAGATATGTTGCAGGTAAATTTACCTCCTCCTTTTAAAGTAATTTACATATCCTTACTTTGATTCTAGTTGGAGTGTTTAAGAAGTAAATTTTAGAATTTATCCTCTTAATTTTATATCCTAACACTCTTTCATATTCCTTTAATAGGTTATTCAAAGCTTCAATATTATTTTTCCTTGCCCTCCCTAAAAGGGTTGTATCATCTACAAGTTTTTGATGTTGTCAATGTTTACTAGCCTTAAATTTACTTATTGTCCTATCTTTGTATGCCTTCTTCAAGTTCCTTGCCAATACCTCTGCCATATATGAACAAATCTAGTTATAGAAGATCTCCTTGTCTAAGACCCATCTTGGCTTTAAATGATTCTATTACTAGCTCATTCACCATTCTATCATTGTTTTTAGACACACAATGTTACAAAGGGAAAAAGAAAACAAACAAAAATGCAAACAAACATTCAAAAGTATGCATCACCAGAGATTGGTATAAATGAAGAAAATAAACCAAAAATTAAAATTGTGACTCACTAAAAGATAACATAGGTGAAGAAAAACTAATAGAAATTTAAGAGCATGAATTATCAAAAATAAGTGAAGAAGAGAAACAAGCTAAAAATCCATATTTTAAGAATTTGAAATTTCTTAAATGGTTATACTAGTGAAAAAAGCAAGATGGAGATAAGTTTGTGTCGCCAAAATTTATATGGTACTCACGAAATTTTATCAAAGAAGCTAAAGATAAAGATTTTTCAACACTTACATACTACTTAGATTATATTATCAATGAAGTTGATGACTGCTTTGAAAATGTTAGTACATTACCTAATGATATTGGGAATATAATATACATAACACTTAATAAGGCAAAGAATAACAAGCAAGAAGAAATAGTTAGAAAATGAAATAACAAGCCTATGATGAAAGATGCTTACTGTGACACAAGTGACCTTATCTAAGAGAAAGTTGTAAATTTCCATACATATGGTTTACTATAGAAATCAGTCAGAGCATGTGACACTAGTGATCTTCATAAAAAAATGAATTGTGATACAAGTGATTTGAGACCCATGACAATAAATGTGTGTTGTAATACTAGTGGCCTAATTCAAAAGATAGATGTAAGTTGTCATACTAGTGATTTGAGACCCATAATGATAAATGCATATTGTGATACAAGGGACCTTGTTCAAGGAATAGACATAGCATGTGACACAAGGGATTTGAGCATTGTTTGTGAAGACAAAGAATGTGTTGAAAGTGTATGTATTGATTATGTTGATTGCATAGGAAATATTTGTGTAGGCCATGATAGATAGACTAGTGACAAGAATACCTTTATATGTATTGATGGACATTGTGTTGATAATGGTTTGAGGTCTTCAGATGGTAACAAAGATATTGATAGCCTAAGTTGTGCTAAAATTGATCAGTGTGATAATTCAATTGGTTGTTTTGAAAGGTATACTATAGGAATTGGTACAAAACTATTAAATAAAATGGGATATAGAGGCATAAGTTTGGGAAAATATGGGCAAGGTATAAAAGATTCAATTGTACCATAAATAAGACCAAAATATGAAGGTCTTGGATATACAATATAGATAGGTAGTAATGAATTTGTATCAAGGACTAATTTTATGATAGGAAATAATGACATCACATTTGTGATAGGGATTGATAAAATCAGTTTTGTGATAAGTAACAATGAAGAACAAACATTATATGGAAAAAGCAAGGCCTAAATTTGTATTGCAATTGAAAGGATTGATTACAAGTTTTTATAGGCATCATAGATGCCAAATTTACAAGATATGCAATCAAACTAAGAAATTGCTAATATGAAGCTAACAACATATTAAGAGGATATCTTAAGCTAAAAATTTAACTCCTCTAGAAATTTATCATTTGACATAAGAAATATAAATGCTAAAATATAATATAATTAATCCTATATATCCTCATCATTCTCCCAACAATAGAAGCATTGGACTTCAATGCTTTTAAAATATAATAATGTAGCCCTAAAAATTGATATCAAGGAATGCTATCAAAAAATATCTTAGACAAAATTAGAAGCAAAAGCGCTACATGAAATCCACTACATGAGAGACACATCATAAATATAACTTTGACTGTAGGAGAACCTACGATTCCATGATTGAAGAAATCAAAACAAAAGCGTCATGGTCTTAATAAGGAAGGGACGATGATAACTCCAAAGCTAGAGCACTTGGATGATTTCCACAATAAAAAAAGAACCCAAAATCATGATGGAATCAAATAAAAGGGTCGTGGGCATGAAATAAAGTCTACTTCTAGACAAGCATCAAACATGAAAAAAGTAGATAAGGGTAAAAAAGAATGCAAAAATCTACCAAAAAATTCCAAAGCAAAGACTAGGGGTGTATCGAAAGGATACATAACTGAGAATATGGAGAATTATCATAGTTCAAATCAAACATTGAAAGAGGATACGATGATGTCATCGAAGAGCTTGACATTGTCGTCGAGCCTATAGGTGACATGTTATGGGGTATTGAGCATGAAGGATCCTCTTTGGAAGTTTAGAAGGGCACGTTGTTGCTTAATAGCAGCATGCAGAATCACCTACTCAGTTAGATGGACTATTTATCTAGTTGCAGTAACAATCCAAACTGCTAGCTCTTAGAATTACCAATTCAAGCACAATTTATGTGCATACAAGGCTACTTGGTAAATTTCAAGCACTATATAAATATAAATATTAATTAATTAAGTAAATTATATGTAATAATGAATTTAATTAATTAATAATTATGCAACAAATATATATATATATATATTTTTAATTTACATGGTGGAATCGATAGCCACCACGAATTTGGGCAGGTTGTCTAGATTTTTATGGCCACCATAGTATTCTGCATTGTTCACCCCAGAAGCCACCACACATATCTTTGCGCAGTCCGTCCCTATAACCACCATGCCACAATCATTTTAAACCTTTTACGCCACTGAAAGCACCAGGAAAGGGAAAAGAATTCAGTTTGACGAGGCTCGAGATTTGAACCTTGGACCTCCGCCGCCCTTATGGGGAACAAATATATTAATTAATTAATATAATTATTTATTTATTTTTGCATGATTTTGTCTTGAATATGCACTTTCTGAAATTAGTTAATTAATTAATTAACTAAAGTGCATATGAAATTAAATAAAATTGATCATCGATGATTCTATGTGCCACCGTAGAGTTCTAGGTAATCAAGGCAAGTATATGAGGCTTGGAGTGTTTATGGAGCTTGTAAAAAGTGGCCTCAGTCTGCTTCAAAAGTGAGACATCAGATAAACACAACATAGTCAATCAATTACCTCTTAGAAATATTCATAAGTATGAATTCAAAATAGACAACTAAGAGCTAAAAAAATTAACTAATTTGTCAAGATTTTGCATGTGCATGTTGTAAGTACCAATGACATTTCATCCTAAGTTTTTTTTGTTATATATTGGCTCATGTGTTCACAAGGATTACTAGTGAAAATGCATAGGTATTGTACTGAGAATTATAGGATAATTTTGTTATAAGAAATATGTTACATAGGTAGTGCCATCCTAATTATAAACTAGTGATCTGTTAGATCTACTTAGTCGCACCCATTATTCGATAAATCTCCAATAGAAAATGGGTTTCATCGCCTAAAAACATTTGCCAACAACACAAGTTGAAATGATCAAAACAACACGATACAATAATACAATAAAATTTTAGAGTAAGATGTAGCAAAATGGATGGAGATTGCAATGTGGTGAGGAGAAAAATCTAGAGTGCTTCATCCAACATGCTCTTCTCAATAGAGGAAACACTAGATATATTAAATCGAGCAAGTATGGTCATAGGGGAGGGTTATTCCCTTCATGTTCTATGAGTGAGGACTTTATTATGGCATCATAGAAGTCATCGTATCCTATGTGGATGACCGAAACCATATGGAGGAGTTGAAAAATGTTATAGAGTGAATATGGAGGCTACAAGTTATCTATACATCTAGAAGAATTTGGATGTTATGCACTATCAAAGGATCCAAATACCACTAGAGGCATAATACTCACGATGGCATCAAAATGTGCTAAAGTAAAATTGTGACTTCTTATAGGCCATGCAAAAGGTAAAATATCATAGTCTAAGTTGTGAATTAGCTCAAGACATCCTTTGTCGATGATGTCAATGCATAAATTGCATACAACCTAGTCATGAAGTTGATCCAAGTTCTCAAATAAATTGTAGCATTAAGAGTTAGACATCCAAAGTTGATTACATGACTCTATCATGGTTTATATCATCTGAAGGTAGAGAGCATGCTATAAATATTTAATAAAAACCAAGAAAAGTGAATATTGACACTAAAAGGGAGGACCCTTCTTCTACATTGAAAAGCAAATAATATTTGGACATGACATCGAGCTAAGATCAAAATTGCACCTAGATTATGCAATATGCCAAGAAAGTGCTTAACTGAAAGGAGGAGATATTTCCAACAGGCTAGATTGATGGTCTATGAAGGGAATTCCCCCTCACAGGCCAGTTCAATGCTCTGATACCAAATTTGATGTAGAATTGAAGCAAGGCCTAAATTTTTATTACCTTTGAAAGGACTAATTACAAGTTTTTATAGATATTATATATGCCAAATTTACAATACATGCAATCTCTGTGAGATACTCAATCAAACTAACAAATCATTGATTTGAAGCAAACTTATCAAGAGACTATATTAAGCTAACAACTTAATCCTTTAGAAAGTTATAGTTTGACATAAGAAAGATAAATGCTAAAATATAATATAATTAATTCTATCTATCCTCATCAAAACAAGTAATAATGAATTAGAGAATGGTAAAACCAATTTTGTGATAGATAATAATGAATGTATAATAGGGAACAAAAAAATCAAATGTGGGTTAAACATCAGTCATACAAAATTTTTAAACAAAAAATAAATAAAGGGAACAAAATTTATAGTGTGAATTGTTGTAACCATTGTGGAAGATATGGACATAAGATAGAGAAATATTAAGACCTCCATTGTTATGATATTTGTAGAGGAATAATTCATTCTCAAAGATAATTCTTGTAAAAATAAAATAACAAAATAAAAATGAATTGTGAATAGATAAGTATGAATGAATGGGATAATATTAAATAAATGTTATATGGTTTCTACAAAATAAAACCAAGTGTAGTGAAAAATCAAAGTTTGTTGAATGTAAAGAATAATGTGAGTTTTTCCATGGAAAAGTATGAAATTAATTATTTCAAAATATTATAATCCAAGCACAACTTGGAAGATGACCTACACTGATAAGGACATGCAAAATAATACTTATGTGGATGATTTTAAAGTTACAACTTAATGATGATTTCCTAAAGGTGATGATCTTATGACTATTCCAATGACTATGACTGACTCATAGTTATGACAATCCAAAATGTAAAATAACCTATAGGTAACATCCCAAATAGGATGACCCAAAGGTAATGATGATCCAAAGGTAACACAAAGGCAGACCTAGAGGTAACCCTAAAATATTGATGATCCTGAGGTAGAGACCTGGATGTATTGACCTAGAGGTAGACCCAAATAATTCATAAAGGTAAATCTAGTGGAGGTTGCATAAATCCAGTAAAGCCAAAGACAAATCCAAACAATGATCTTTATACCAAACAATGTAATACTGGGGGGTGCATTGGAGAATATTACATTATTTAAAATATTTGGAATTATATATTTATTTATCATTTGTAATCATTGAGAGTCAAATAATGATTTCTCCCATAAGAAAATTGAATAGTCATATCTCCCATGAGAGTGAGAGGAGATGAAAGAACAATTAAATGAGGAAGAATAAGAATTTTAAATATTGAACAGTCTCAAGAATGCAAAGAGACTCCATAATTTATAAAATAATGGCTAGAGAGAACGAATGTATCTATGAGAAAAGTACGTATCATATGTTACTACTATGTGAATATTTTATGAATATATCTTGTTTGTGTTTGAATTCTTTAAGTGTAAAAACTATTATTGAATCTAGGTCTTAATCAATCAAGTAATTTGATGTCAACATTATCATATCAACAAATTGAGTATGGTCTTTCCACATTTGCTCATATTTAAAATATGATCATTTTTTAAATTTATTTACCACCATTTTTACTCTTATTGGCAAGTGATTTGAATTGATCCTTGTCAAGGTATTAATTTTAGCACAAGTACCTTCATATTGCCAATGATTTGAGAGTTTGCATTTATCTTATTTTTTGCTATCATGTTTTGTCGTTCCCTATTTTTGGTCAATGTATAAATGTCCTCCTCAAACTCAACCTCCCATAGATTGTTGTTTTGAATAAAAGCTTAGGAATCTCTCATAGTTTGGGTTATTTTCCTAATTTTCCCAAGTTTTTCATCCAACTTGGTTATGGCATTAAAAGCTTCTACTATCATGAATTGGGTTTATTGGTCTTTACTTCCTATAAAGGCTTCAACCGCTCCATGTTTCTAATTTATCTGATTGAGTTGTAGGTCCATAGACATTGATAAGGATGAAACAAATATCTGCAAAGTAGCATGTGACTAATAAGGCTATCCCATGCTTATTTTTATGAATGGTTTCACAAAAGGTTCTAATAGGATTCCAACATGTTAAAATTCCCCCTATCGCTCCTTCTGAATCCACAACATCCCATTCGCATCTTGCCCATAATGCTTTCATAGTTTTGAAAACTTTTTACTTTTTCATTTTAGTTTCTTAGATACAAAGGGCATTAGGCTTATTATCTATCATTAGAACCTTAAATTTCCTTTTCATTATATTTATCCTCTCCCAAATCTTCTAAGGAAGCTTTTGAATTATCAATTTTTTGGTGTTTCGTTATTAATGTTGATGTATTAACATCTAAAACTATGTTTTCTCTACCACTTTCCTTTTCTTAAATGGTGCATTTTACTGCAAGAGAGTCTTCAAAATCTAATGAGACACATTCCTTAGATTCAGTAGGAATGTTCATCTATAAATCAGGATCATACTGAGTAGATGATTCCTTGCTAATATTCTAATCTTGTTGTACCATGTCCTCTAAGCCCTTATCTACTTTTTATTCATAAGCTAAAGCCTTAAAAGAATTGGTATTTATTTCAATATCCTTACTAATTTCCATTGTTTATTTACTTTCATATGTCTAGATCTATTTTTTGGAAGTTGGAAAACATCCTCATCCATATCCATTTGTAATTTTCTCTTGTGGTTTTCTACATATGTTTATGTTGGACTCTTCTTAGGGTATGGTCTCTCATTATGTCACATCTCATGACATATTTTACATCTAAAATATATGTTTTCATAATCCATGGTTTCAATCCACAACTTACCCCCATACTTAAGAATGATTAATTATGGTGAATGTATACTGATATCAATCATGACCAATATCTAGGTATAAATAGCCAAGACTCTGTCTTTTGTAGTTTTTGAAATCTCAAGGAATTATTCTAGAGTGTTTTCTATTGCATTTAAGGTATTAATTTTCTAGAATTCAATGGGTAACCCATACATCTTGACCTATACTTGTACTACGGATAGATTTATGTTTTCAAGTGCAAAGCCTTCTTACCAATAGATAAGGAATATTCATGCTCTTCCTATAAATTAAGGACCCCATTTTAGGATTCTATCTCTTTCCTCCATGGAATAGAAAATGGCTAGGAAGAAACCTTTGGAAAGAGAAAACAAACTCTCTCCTAGAGACTTTCATCTCCTATTAATCCATTTTCTTATAGTCAAAGTCCCTAGCCAAGACCCATTAAATTTACCAATGACTACCTTATCTTTGAGCAATGAGGATCACTTATTTATGAGGTCCTCCCTAACCTTAATTACTTAGGATGACTGTAAGAGTTTAGCTATAAATCAATCCATAGAAGGAAACAATAACTCAATATCTACTAAAATTTACCAATATATCCTATAAAAATTATATTTTTTAAAAACAAACCTATATTTATCTAAATGTAAAACTTCTATGAGAATGAAGGGATAAATGAAACTTAGGTAAAAAAATCATAGGTCTAGATACAATTCCTACCTTTATGATGCCCTAGCCCTCCATTTCTTCGCCCATATTTCAAACCTTGGCTGACAGATATCTGTAATTTCAATTCCCGTGACTTGAAAAATCGTCATTGTCATTTTTTGGATGGATGACTTCTCAAGATCGTATATCCCTTAATACTACTTGGATTCTTTTATATGACCACTCATTTTAAATCTCTTCAAATTCCACACAAACTGGTCCAAAATTATTTGAATCGAACAACCATTTGCAAATATATGGCTCCTAAAACATGAGATGCATTTTTGAGAAAAAATTACCCTAATGTTGCCCTTGTTATCGATGGTTGTCTGCACATGGGCGTATCCTCGTAAATATTGCTTGGATTATTTTGTATTGCCACTCATTTCAATGATATTCAAATTCCACACAAGATAGCACAAGAATAATATGAACTGGACAACTCTATGCAAAGATATAACTCCTAAAATATGAATCATGTTTTGGGAAAAAATTGCCCTAACTCTGTCGATTCATAATTACTTTTTAAAAAATATTTTATATATATAAAATAATAAAGGAAATTATCTCTTTAATTTTATCCTTTATATATTATACCAATACAGGATATAACTACATAGTCATTTACAGGAGAATGCAGTCAAAAGAAAGTGAGAGAGTAAACTGAGAGTGAGTGTAACCAAAAGCGAGTGTGAGCACAAGCTGAGGGTGATTACGATCAAAATAAAGTGTGAGTCCAATATAGGAGTGAGTGCATTTGAAAGTGTGAGTGAGCACAAGTCGAAAGTGAGTGCAGCAAAAAGTGAGTGCAAGCACAAGATAAAAATGAGCACAACCAAAAGTGAGTGCTTCTAAAAGTGAATATAACCAAAAGCGAGTGTGGGCACAATCCAAGAGAAAGTGCAACTGAAAGTGAGTGCAAGAACGAGCCGAGAGTGAGTGTAGTCGAAAGTGAATGTAAACATAATTCGGGAGTAAGTGCAGCCAAAAGTGAGTGCTAGCATGAGCTGGGAGTGAAGAGGAAGTGTCAGCAGGGAAGTAGAAAGTAGAAAGCAAAGTGTGATCAAGAAATAAGTGTCATGTCTTGTTCCAAATATTATGAGAATTTAAAGGATTCATTTGAATAAAATCTAGGAAACATGGAAATAAAATCATTTGTAAAAGTCTTTATTTAAAGTATGAATGGCCAAGTTGGAAGTATGGATGTCTTAGCTAGCAATAAGAGGAAGAGTGAATATATGGCAAACCCAGTCCAAGTATCAGATTCTACACCGAAGTGATTATCAAGGATGAGATGATTGAGCATGATATAATGGTTCTTAAAACTAAAGGGTTAATATGTAAGTTTCCTGGATATGGGCTAGGTTTTTCTGAGAATCAAAATTGGATCAAGTGGTAGTGGGGATTGACTTCAGATTACTCCATGAATTTTCTTCCAAAAGGATTTTTCTTCATTATTTTATCCAATTCCTAAATAAAGGATAAATTAATGGATGGAGGCTCATGGTTTAGGGGTAAAGATGCATTATATTTAAGACATTTGAGTGAGGATTTTTTTGTGGACATAGAAACTATTAAAAGGCTTTTGTTATGTATTAGGATTTTTGGACTTCCTTATAAACTCATTAATAAAAATGTTTTGAAGAATATTGGCAATACTCTAGATGAATTTATCTAAGAGGGACCAACTACTAAGGAGAGAAGGCATGTTGTATACACTCGAATATGTGTTTCCATGGATATTTCTAAACCTTTACCATAGTTTACTAGGATTAAATTTAATTCAAGAGAATGAGATCAGCAATTGGATTATAAAAACATTGCATGTCGATGTTGCAAATGTCATGAAACTAGGTACATGGCAAGAGACTACAAAGTGAAAATGATGGAGGAAGAAATGGAAAATTTTTGGGCATGAGGGTAGCTTTAATTTGAAACAAGGAGATCATATCATAGGAGAAGCTAGGTCAAATCAAGGATTTCCCACTCCTAAGAAAGTGTCTAGAAAAATCCCTCTACATCATCATATAACAAAGGCCATTATAGTTCACTCAAATAAGCCATTAGAAGAAAAAAAAATGATATGGAGGATGAGTAAGTACAATGCGCAAGTTCAAATATAGGAGCTAAAGGTGCAAAGGAAGAGGGGAAGGAAATTTTTAAAACAAAGGAATATGGGGAGGTGAATTTTAAAGCAAATGAGATTAAGGAGGTCAATATTAATTCAAGTAAATCACCTTTATTATCATCAAGTAACATAAAATCTTCTCTTTACAATAAAAATAAAAGTAGTACAGAGTGTATTCCTTACACTTTAGGATTTCAAGAGTAGTATAGTAAAGAAAATATTATGGAGGATATCCAAGTAAATTTAGGGTTTCCAGGCCAACATAAGAAAGTAATGACTATGGAATATCATCTATGCAATTTATATTTTTTAGGGAAACACAAAGAATAAAATTCTAATGATGCTATTCCTTGCACTTCTAACTCTTTAGAGTGACATAAATCTTTAGAAGATAAGTCTCATTATGAACAATATAAAAAATAGAAGAGATTGATGAATATGGGAGTGTTTATGGGAATGGAAGAAGGATATGAAGGCCATCAAAGCAAGAAAAAAGAGAAAAATAAACTCAAAAGGATATTGATTTGGGAAGCCAAATAAAAATATCACAGGTGTTAACAAGAAGTGGGGTTAAACCCACTAATAAAAATAAAAAGCATTTATAATAAAAATAATATCATGGAATATTAGGGGTATGAATAAAACCCCTAAAAAAAAGTTATTAAGAAATTAATGGGTTGTTATAGCTCTAAATTTATTTTAATACAAGAAATAAAATCAAGTTGTGAGGAATGTAAAGATGCTTTTAAGAAGATTGGAAGATAGGTGATTTTTTAGCAATTTCTTCTACATGAGCTTCAGGCAATATTGCAATAATATGGGACAAATGCAAATGGGATGGACAACTATTAGAGGTAAAAGGTAATTGAGTTGATAGATTATTTTGTAGGAAAGAGGAAAACATCAAATTTGGGGTTATAAATGTATAGGCTCCAAATATAGTTACTCGTGAAAGATGTTGGAAGGACCTTAGCATAATTTTGTCAAAAAAAATGATGATTCATTGTGATCTATGGATTCCTGGGGGTGATTTTAATATTGTTCTATATCCTTTGGAAAATAAGGTGGCATTCTATGATGACCTAAATTGATGTAATATTTTGTTTCATTTGTCAATTCAAATGACCTTTGGGATGTTAGTCCCTCAAGATTTCAATATAAATGAAATAATAGATGCATTGAGCAAAATAATATAGCAAAAAGACTGGATAGATTCTTGTTATCCAATAAATGGTTGCAAAAAAAGAATACAATATCTTCAAATATTTTATTACGAGCAGGAATATCACAAACCCATTTTTTTGACTTGTGAGTTACCTAATAATGGCCATCCAAAACCATTTCACTTCCAATCAATATGGCTCCAAGACCTTGATTTTTTCTAGATGGTTATGTTATGGTGGGATGAATCCAAATTTGAAGGATCATGTATGCACATGTTTGTTTAAAAGTTGAAATATTAAAAGGAGCAAATGAAGATATGGAATGCCAAATCTTCTGGTAACATTTTTAAAGAAAAAAAAAGAAATTGAACTCAAGCTCAAAAATTTACAAGAGATCATATAAATTAATGGAATGGATCAAAATTCTTATATGAAAGAAAAATAATTACTTTTGGATTATCATAATGCATTGAAAAAGGAGTCATATTGGTTCCAAAAAATCTAAAGAGAAATGGCTCAAGGAAGGAGATAGAAATACAAAAAACATTTATGCTACAAAAATAATTTTTTTGTTTGTCATATCAAAATATTATAACTCCACATGGAAGAAATATTGAGGACGAAGAAAATATAAGGAAGGAAGTAATTAATTATTTCAAAAATATTTTGTCAAATTCTAGGCAAGATAAGGAGGCACGAGAAATTTTTTTGAAAAATATTTTATCAAGTATCACTCAGGGACAAAATGAAAGCTTGATGAAGAAGATATATATGGAGGAGCTCCATGAAGCAGTTTTCTCTTTCCATCCTAACAAGGCACCTGGCCTTGATGGATTTATTGCAATTTTTTAAAAAACTTTTAGGATTTATTAAAGAATGATATGTTATTTGTGGTTATAGAGGCCCGAAAAAGGAAGGCTATAATAAGTGAGATCAATGCTAATTTTATTAACTTGGTTCCCAAGAAAGGTGACACAAAATATTTTGGTAATTTTCATCGAATAAGATTTTATAATATGATTTATAATATCATTTCAAAAATTATGGCAAACAAGTTGAAGAGCATTCTAGGGTGTCTTATCTCAGATGAACAAGGTGGATTTGTTCATGGTAAAAAAATTCTTGATGGTATATGTACTGCTCCAAATTTTTTGCACCCTTACCTTCAGGCTATAGGATTCATGCCCGGAAGGGGGATGGAAGAAGGATGGGACAATACCTCAGACTGAGAGGCCCTTTGAAGGTCGCGCCTCTCGGGGGAGGGGTATTAGGGTGAATTTTTGACGGATGGTGGGGTTCACCAGGAAAATTTGAGTGGCAGTTTCCACGCCTAGGTTAAAAATGGGTTTGATGTGTTCATTTTATACTTAATCATTCATATTCCTAGGTTGGCCAAAATGAATCTACACTATTCTATATGAAGATGTCGATTCATATGAATACAGAAAGCATGAATGAATTCTAAATACCAGAGATATGTTAAATGAAAAGAATGCACCTAATTTCGGATGTCTGATGAAGATTCTGAAGCTTGTAGGAGTCCAAATCATCCAGAATATGATAGGATCATCTGCAATTGTACAGAATCATCCCAGATCATAGGTGATCGTCTGATATCAGACAATATTGTCGTCGATTTGATGAATTTGTCAGAAACCTACAATCATAGAAACAGACACCAAAAATCAAAAATGCTATTGCAAGAATAATGCAAAATGATATAAATGACAGTATAAATGCCTAACTGATAAATTTGGATAGCATATTAAAGGAAATACATAGTTTTAATAACTTATTTTAACTTTATCATGTATTTATGTTAAAATGAGGTGAACTCCAGGATGTAGAATGAAAATAATCAAGCTAATGCATAATTAAATAAAGAAGGAAGATGAGAAATGCAAACTCAGGGCTCTGATTGCCCCTAATATGAACTGCAATCGAGATCGCCTCCAATCGTACGAGATCATCGCTGATCTATGACAGGATCGTTCGAAATCATCTGGAATCACTTGCGACGATCCAAGCTTCCTCCAGCTGAAGCACAGTGAAAACCTATAATGAAAACTTAAAACTACGAGTGCAAAGCTAAATGGTAGGGAAAATCAACCAAGGAAAGAGTTAGGAGGAGAGCCAGGAAAGGGATCGAGGGAGTCAGGGAGATAAACTGAGAAAATCCTAGTTTATATAGGATTAGGGGGAGGTTAGGAGGTTGGGGATCATCTCAATCTGGGAGATCTCCAACTGCGTAGACACACTTCTGCCCAAGTTGGAGAGGTTGTTAAAACAGAAGCTAATTATGAAAATTTGGTTTTGGGACGAAATCGTCTGGACATTCTGTTCCAGACGAATTCGTCTAATCTAGGACGATTTCGTCTAATTGGCGACGATATCGTCCAATGGTCAAAACAACTCCTAAAAATGGCACAAAAAATGGGGTGAGCGGTTAACGGGTAGTTTCGGGGTTAAAATTCAATTTTTTATCTTTTTACTAAGGGTTTAACTGTGCCAATTTGAGGGTGCTACATTTTGCCCCCTCTTTAGTGAATTTTATAAAGAAAATACGTTAAAGATGAGTTCTTCTTGCTTTACGAGAAATCAAAATTTATTCCATTTTTTAGATGACGATTCTAGGTCAAATCGTACAACTGCTTGCTATGGTGCCCCCTCCGTGTTTTTACCCAAATCGAACGTTTAAGGTAAAAGCACGAAAAAAAAAAATTAAAAAGAGTTGTTTTTAAATAAAATTTTAAAAAATAGGGTAAAACCCTAATTCATTGTTACTGTTCACTTTTTCTACGTCAGAGCTCTGCAGGCAAAATGGTGGAAACGACACACAGATCGACAGAGGCCCGACGCGAGTTGCAGGTAAGGATCTAAACTTGACACATTATGTTTTTAATTTGATTTGTGTGATTATTAATTTGAATTTTGACTGTTTTTGGGGCATCGCGACCTTTTTTAGGCCGTCGACGACGTCGGGACGAAATCATCCCAATTTTGTCAAAATCGTCCCTAAATCGCCGATTTCGTCTAGGGGCGAAATCGACAAAATAGGGGCGATCCCATCCAACAAGGGGCGATACCCAAGTTGAGAAATCGAAGGCAATTTCATCCTGCCAAGGACGATTTAATTCAATTTAGGACGATATCATCCAATAATGGATGATATCATTTTTTTTATAAGATTAAATTGATTTAAGTGATTTTAATGATTATCTATTAATAATTTTTGTTTTTTTATTGTTTATTTTGTAGAGGGGATTACTAAAAAGTCGAGAGTGGAAATATGGGGGGCTAAGAGATGATGTAGCTATGCTCGATCAGGCAGAGCGAGATTGACTATCAGAGGTTGGGCTACAGCATGTGGCAGAGATGCCACAAATACCTACAGACATGGGGCTACTGACAACCCTAGCAGAGAGGTGGTATCTGGGATCATCCTGCTTTCAACTACCAATAAGGGAGATGGATCCCGCTCTAGAGGATGTATGGAGGATCTTGAGGATCCCCATACATGGGCAATTGATGACTCCTATGGCCAATCAGGGCCATGCCATGATGCGACTGTGCAGAGACCCTAGCTTCGCCCTAGAGAAGGGCAGGGTGAACATCGAGACATTGAGGCAGATGCCTGGGGCATCTTGATTGACTCAGGTTTTGGCAGAGGTAGTGGGTGGCCTACTGCTATGTCATCAGAGGGGATGCAAGTTACCATGGCTGCTCTCAGATGTGGTTTGCGACATGAGAGACCACAGATACAGGTTTTCTTGGGGCAACTTTGTACTATGCCACTTATATAGGATCCTGTACGGGGTCGTATACAAGGGAGGTCGATGTCTGGTTTTGACATCGCTGCTACAGGTTTGGTGTTGGGAGCACATTACGGTGTGGAGGCCAGTAGGGCTTCCACTGACAGGGGTTGACCGGGAGAGACCCCAAGTTTTCTATTGGTGGCTCTAAAGAGGGTCACAATGACGGATAGATTTGTCGATGTCTCGGAGGTTACTAGATGACCTCATCCCTAACTAGATCACCTGGAGGCCATGGAGAGAGCATCTAAGGTGGGGAGAGGATGGACAGGAGTTGGCTCGCATTAGGCGAGTCTTCTAGTTGAGGATGGAGCGGGGAGAGGTAGAGCTCCATCGCTATGACCAAGTTTTGAGGTAGTTCGGTCTACAATAGGGGATCCCTTCTCTTAGATACTACGAGTACTCTTGGACTATTTGGGATAATACTACACTGAGCAGGGCTCCAGATATGCAGCAATTCTAGAGTCAAGATGCTGGCGATGCCCTCATTCAGTCAATGGATGGGGACGATACTGGGGTCATAGACAGGTATGATGCCTAGTACGCAGGCATCCGTCCTCCTCGGATGATGAGGGCATAGGGTCCGATGCACGCCATGGTGCGACAGATGGGGAGGTGGTGCCAGACTGCTATTAATGCAACGAGGGGTCATGGAGGGAGGGAGCAGTGATGGTCTCCTTAGGAGAGACGTCAAAGAGCGCCATAGGCTTCGAAGAGACCGCGATAGCCAAAGAGGAGGGATGAGGGACTCCCTTCTCAGCAGAGGGATAGGCCACCATCGCCCGATAAGGGCAAGGGTGTCGAGGTGGGGGAGAGCAGTGATATGGTGGCTCTCCGATCAGAGAATTCATGTCTCTGGGCTAAGGTGCAGACACTGCAGGATGAGGCTACATGACTCAGAGCTAGGAGCAAAGGGGTGAGCACTCAGGATCTGGCACGGTCTATTGCTCATAACGCATTCTACCAAGGATTATACTATCACATGGTTCTAGAGGGGCAGAGGATATCGTTGCCAACTAGCATTGTGAAGCCGATCACAATAGGATCATCAAGGATATCCTCACGATCGACGACGAGGACCTATGATACAGCATGGACCTCTATGGGACCACCTCCTCCATGCCAGGGTAGGAGAGGAGATGAGGCTGAGAGCTTGAGGGCTTCTCGAGACTAACTGCTCTAGACTATAGACTATATATTTTTGAGAGGATTGAGTATGCCAGGGTATGGATTGTGGCATACCAATCTAGTTTTGATATGATGTACATATATTTTTGATATATATATGAGCTTTTGTGATATGACTTATCCATATGTTTTATGATGCTTTAAATTTTGAATTGTTGATCTATGATTCATGTAATTATGTCATTGGAAATAGTATAAGTTTATGTCATGCCATAGAATTTAAATGAAATAATCTGATATAAACAAATTTGTTGTTTGTGGTGTGATTTGATAAAAATAAAGGGACTTCTAACAATAATTTCAAAGGACATTGTCATTTTTATATGACCATTTCATGGAGTCGTTGCTCGCTAGGTCGTCAAGCTAATCCCAATATAGAAATATTGCTAAAAGTAAAAGAGTGCTTAAGAGACTGTCTTAAGACTTTGTGTTGTGATGATGAAAAATGATGATGGTGATGATTTGTTTTCATATTTTCATGAAAATATTATGCATAAAATATTAAAAATATGATTTTTTCTAGGCTTAAAATTCCTAAGTGCGATAATATTTTGAACAATTCACTAGGAATTATACCATCGTTGCAAAATTGAATGTTGAAATAATGAAATGAAATAAAAAAAGGTGTTCGTTATGTTCAAAGCACAATTGTGTAACATAATGATGTAAGCCATATGTTTTTTTGGATTAAAATGAATGGGAAATAAAAATTAGAACAATGGTTTGTGCTAGGCATAGAATTATAGGTATAGACTTATACCATCATTGCGAACTCCAAAAAAATAATTTTATTGCATAATTGATTTTTGATTTTGAGATAAACAAAAAATATATAAGATGAAGACTTGCGCTAGGCATAAAATTTCGGTTTAGGTTTTAGGAACTATACCATCGTTGTGGAAGTCGAAAGTATATATAAATGTGTCTTTATTGCTGGATTTGAAAAAAATTTAGATTTTGAAAAAAAAGTATGTAATTGTTTTTATACTAAACAGATCTTCTCAAATAACAAGATGAAATTATTCCAAAATATTTGCATTAAATATTTTAAATTATCTCAAAGACAAAATGTAGATTTATAAGGAACCCTCATCTGCATATGTGAGTTCATTGCCGATCTTGATTTATCATAATGATACAAAATCTCTCAAACATAAATGTGTGTGCAATTGTATTGTTCATTTACCAATTTTGAGCAAGATAATTTGATACAAGTAATTTGAATTAACCAAATAAGTGTTCGTTGACCATGATTTATATGCATGTAACTATACCAGACTACTATGTAAGTCGGGTCATCAAGAGCTAGCTGATCCATAAGCAAACATAGGTCTATACAAAAGAAGGTCGCTAATGTGACAAACATATCACCACGCTAGGAGTTACCCAAGGCCAAGCAGGTTGGGCACAAACCACCTGTTATTCAAGCTCATTCACCCTTCTTTTCTTTTCAAAGGGTAGGGGAAGAGATTTTATTGCTTTTTGCTTTTTCTTTTCTTTTCTCTTTCTTTTTTTGTATTTTTGCTTGGAACTGAGATAATGCTGAAATATTGCTACGATGGTAAAAAATGAAATTTTTCTTTTTCTCATGATTTTCCTTGATTTTTTTTTTTCTTCCTATACTAGGGATACTTGCTCGTATTGGCTATAGAGCAAGGGAATTTTATTCTGGGCAGGGGTGAGCTTGTCCTTTTGTCAATTCTCAAAGATTCTAGACCATGTGCATGATAGGATAGCAGGGGAAACTTTTCGCTCAAAAAAACACTTCTACTATGTAGAATCATATTGAATTTGCAATGAAATCATTTTAATGTGAAAAGATATACTTGGTTCAAGTAAATAACAAGATCAATTCTCTATGATCAAAACTTTATTTAATTCAAATGTGGACTTTGATATAAGAGAGATTAATAATCATACCAAATAAAATAAAGATATTTATTTATGTGAGTGTGAAAGTGTGGGATTCCAAATAAATGCTAATTTATCCAAAATAATCGAAAATATAACTACAATACTTCAAGAATTGATAGGTGCAAAAATAGAAAATGCTTTTGAAGATTTTGATATATATATATATATATATATATATATATATATATATATATTTTTTTTTTGATTTTGATTTATGAATTGAGAAGATACACAATATGATTGTTTTTGAATTTTTTATATGAATTTATGAAAATGATACAAGATGTACAATATACACAATGATGAAATTACCAGAATTACGCATAATAGCGCGTAAGATGCATAATGTTCATAGGTTCTTTAAGATCCTTACCATCTAAGGTAGCTAATATGTATGCTCCCGATCCAAATTTAGCAGTGATGATATATGGTCCAAGCTAGTTAGGTTCAAATTTACCTTTAAGGTCTTTAGTTGCATTAATATTTTTTTTATTTTCTTTTAAGACAAGGTCGCCGATCTCAAAGGATCGATGATGAACTTTCTTAAGGTATGCTCGTTTAATCTTGTTCTGGTAGTCTCGAAGATGTTCCAAAGCATTGATGCGCTTCTCATCTAGGAGTTCCAGCTGACTAAATCTGCCAGCACGATATTCATCTCCTACTTCAGAATCTTGAAGTAGTAGAGCCAAAGAAGGAACTTCTAATTCAAAGGGAAAAACTGTTTCAACGCCATAAACCAAAACAAAAGGTGAAGTGCCCGTGGGAGTACGAACGCTAGTTCGATAAGCCCACAAAGCAGGATATAATTGAATGTGCCAATCTCAACCAGATTTATTGACCAGTATTTTGAGGATTTTAATTAATGTTTTATTAGATGTTTCTGCTTGGCCATTACCCCGAGGATAATAGGGAGTGGACCAACGATGTTGAATTTTATATTTTTGACATAATTTCTTGACATCTTTATTTTTGAAACAAGTTCCATTATCCGAGATGAGATTTGCAAGAATTTTGAACCTACAAATAATTTGATTAAAAATAAATTTAGAAACTTGGATTACAGTGCAAGAAGCTAAGGGCATAGCTTCAACCCACTTTGTAAAATACTCGGTGGCGGTTATGATGAATTTATGTCCATCAGATGACATAGGATTGATTTTTCCAATAATGTCTAAGCCCCATTTTGAAAAGGTCCAAGGAAATGAAATAGCCTGCAGTTCTTGTGCAGGTGCATGGACAAGGTCAGCATGTTTCTAGCACTTGTCGCAACGACGCACGTAATCATGTGCATCATTCTCCATGGTAGGCCAAAAATATCCTATCCTAAGGAGATTTTTAGAAATGGCGCTACCACTAAAGTGTCCCCCATAAGATCCATCGTGGGCTTCACTCAAAGTTGATCTAGATTCTTCTAGATTCAAACATCTCAGTAGGATACCTTCAAAAGATCTCCTATATAACGTATTGCCAATTATTACGAAGCGAGTTGCTCATCTACGCAATAATCGACATTGGTTTCTATTAAAACCTTCAGGGAAGGTCCCATTTTGAAGAAAATTGAATATATCAATGTACCAAAATTTAGGAGTAGTTTCGTTGATTAGAAACACATCCAAAGGTTCTAAGCATGATTTATTTAAAGCGAGTTCCTAGAGTCGACGAATAATGATGGTAGCATATTCGTCATCTAACTCCAAGGGTAAAAGAGATGCAGCTGCCAAGGCTATATATGAATCACCGAAAACTCCAAGGGTATATGAGAATCACCGAAAACTAATAGATTTTTAATTTTCAGTGCCAAGACAGCTCGTAAGCCAAGGATTAGAGCTTCATATTCAACAGTATTATTAGTACAAGCAAATGTTAATTTAAAGGATAGAGATATGAGATGTTTTTGTGGAGTTATTAGAATAATACCTGCACCAGCCCCACTCATGCATCAGGCTCCATCAAAATATAAGGACCATTTCTCTGGATGGTCTGCCTTTAGTTTAAGGCATTCATCAGGAAACTCAATGATGAGGGGATGGGTAGACTCTAAGGGTGTAGCAGCTAATTGATCTGCTATGATTTGACCTTTAACAGACTTATGTCCTATAAACATGAGTTCAAACTCGCTTAGAGCAAGAACCCACTTTGCTGTGCAACCAGATAAATAAGGTCGACTCATAAGATACCACAAAGGATCGAATTTAGCAATAACATACATTTTCTGACTGAGCATATAATGGCATAATTTCTATGTAGAAAATACAACTGCTAGACATAACTTTTCTAATGTTGTGTAGCGGGTTTCATAACTGATTAATGTTCTACTAATGTAATAATTAGCACGCTCTTTCTTCTCATCATCCAGTTGAGCTAACATAGCTCCTAAGGAAAAATCTAAAGCAGAAATATACAAGATAAATGGGCGATCAGGTCTAGGTGGTGAAAGCACAGGCGGGTTAAGAAGATATTGTTTGAGGAGTTCAAATGCTTCCTAAAATTCGTTGTCCCAATGGAAAGAGACATCCTTCTTAAGAAGCTTAAGAAAGGGTCCGGTTTTATCCGCCAGCTTATCGACAAAGCGACGGATAGCCTGAAGCTTACCTTATAAACTTCGTAATTCTGATATATTTGTGGGCGCGGGCATATCAGTGATAGCCGCAATCTTTAGAGGGTCAATTTTTATGACACATAAAGAAACTATAACCTCCAATAATTTATCGGACTTAACTCCGAATATACATTTGGTTGGATTCAATCTGATAAGATATTCCCTTAACCGATCAAATACTTTTCTCAAGTCATCTAAATGGTCATCTTCTTCAGTAGAACGAGCTATAATGTCATCTACATAATCATGTAGTATATCATGCATCATATCATGAAAGATATAAGTCATGGCTCGTTGATAGGTTGCACCTGCATTCTTCAAACCAAATGGCATCACTTTCCCACAAAAGGTCCTCCAAGGGGTAATAAAGGTAGTTTTAGCCTGATCTTCAGGAGCTATCCTGATCTGATTATAACCAGAAAATCCATCCATTAAGGATATCATTCCACTCCCAGCAGTAAAATCAATGATCTGATCCATATTGGGAAGAGGAAAATCGACATTAGGGCATGCAACATTAATATCTCTAAAGTCTTTGCATATCCTAACTTTGGTAGCTTCTTTCTTAGTTACTGGAACTACATTCGAGATCCATTCAACATAATCAATGGCTTGTATAAAAATAACATTCAGGAGTATTTCTAACTCCCCTTTGACTAGTAAGGCCACTTTAGGATGCATTTTTCTAAGTTTCTGTTTAACATTTTTAGCATCCAGATGGACTACTAGGTGATGCATAACTACAGAAGGGTCTAGACCTGGCATATCTTCATATGTCCAAGCAAAGACATCTTCATATTCTTTAAGAAATGCAATGTATTTATCCTATTTTTCTTGACTCAATTTTGATCCAATGTTGATTATGTGAGGATTATCCTCGGTTCCAATGTTGGTTTTTATGACATTTTCTACTTCCAAGTGTAGATCTTTCTCAAAATTAGGTGGGGTGGGCAAAACACCCAATTCTTGTAATTTTGCCAAGGTTAGATTGGATAATTCGTCTTGAGGAGTCGTGGCCTCAAGCTGGGCTATACTAGGTATAAAGCCATCAAAATAAAATTCATTATGTAATAATTCCTCAACGGAGACATCATGGAAGATCTCCCTCCAACTCATCATCGGATTCAGCGATCATCTCAGGGTAAGCTATAGATAGCATATTACATGTGAATGGCTTATCCGTTTTCATCTAAATAATCTTGATAAGATATGATATGGTCATCATCCTCAAATGGGAAGGGCTGACCTTTACTAGGAAATAGGCCCACACCACATTGGGCGGGCCACGGTTCTACCGCAAAAGGTTCTTTTATACCTTTTTGGAAAGGTCCTAAACCTTTCCCTTTATATCCCAATTTAAACATTATAGATTTGGCTTTAACATACTCATTAGTAAAATAACACCGAGCATATCCATCATAATGAATTTTGATGTTTCTGGGTATTCTACCCCAGTCATATCCCTTATAAATAAAAGCACGACTCTCGACTTGGTAAATACTTCCCATAGGTCGTGGGAGGCCCAAGGTACGAGGATATGGTGGCCAATTATTTAAAATAAGGGAATCTTGCATAGAAGCATTCGTTTTCTCTGATATAAGAATTTTAGATAAATCGGGTAAGAGCTCGTCAGTAAGAGCATAAGAGGTAGAAGGAACATTTCCTACATCTTCTGATGCGGAAACTATGCCTTTGGTGGATGTAGATGTTGTAGATGTGTCAATAGATGGGTCTATTATAGGTATGGAAGCTATAGGAGTATAACAAGAGGCATTGGTTGTGGGATTAAGATCTTTCTGAGGTCCTAATGTGGTTTTTTTAGGGGATGGTTGAGTTGTATGTAGGGGTAGAACTGATGGAGAAGAAGTAGATGATGTTGTGGGTATGTGTTTCATACGTTTAGACAGATAATGAGAATTAGGATGTGTGGATGATAGAGCAGGGCAAAATTAAACTCCGACAGGTTTTGCCAAAGCACACATATCAAAGGGTCTAGGATCACCATGAATGGTAACCAACTGATTCTTAAATTCAAATTTAACACATTGATGTAAAGTTGAGGGAACAACTCGCATCGCATTGATCCAAGGGCGACCCAAGAGTATATTGTACAATGTAGGGCAATGTACAATAAACACGATCATATCCAAGGTTCTCGGACCAACCTGCAATGGGATGGTAATAACTCCACACGTTTCTTGTGTTTCGTCATTGAAGGCTTTTATGATCATATCATTTTTTTTCATTTCATCGGTTCTAAACCCAAATCTTTGGTAGAAGTCAAAAGTGTAGATGTTTAAAGATGAACCATTATCAATCAAGACTCGTTTAACTGCTACATCTTCAATTAAGGCAGTAATATAGAAGGGGTTATCCTTATGTAAACTATGTTGAGGTATGTCTCTATCCTGAAAGTCAATACAATAAACTTCACGAGTTATTATAGTATTAGCCATGGCTTCAGGTTGGATGTCTTGTGGTACCATCATCTGGCTTAATGTGAGCATTAATTCATCTCTATATGTAGGAGAAGATCTTAAAAGGTCCAAAAGAGAAATTCTAGCTGCAATATTTGATAGTTGCTCATTAATATTATAAGGAGGTTTAGGTTGAACATTAGGTGTCTGATTCCCTTTATTAGGAACTTTCAAAACAAATGGAGTTGATCCATCGTTCTGCATTTGATCTTTTTGAGAGTTTTGAGCCTGTTGTCTAGTAACAGCTCCGATGGTACCCACAATATTATTCTGCGGATGATGAATGGGTCTTGGTCTAGCATTTATGGCTTGCTCATTAGAATGGAATTGGTGATACGATGGTCTAGTAGTGACTCTTCTTGGAAATGGTTCTTCTGGAACCATATAACTTGTGATAGGGAGAATAGGATCTGATTCGGATCTGATTCATATTCAGAGCTATTTGATTGATTTGATGTGATTTCCATATCACTCTCAGTCTCGTATTCTGTATCACTAAGATAAGGTGTCCAAATATTATGTAGAGGCCTGGTTGTAACCACGGATAAGGTTGTGTCAAATATTTCCAGCTCATGAGCAAGTAAATGCCCACTAATAGTTCCTAGATATCGAGTAGGAGGGGGAACATTATGATCAATTTGATTAGCCACTTCCTTGCCATGTTTTGGTAAAGGATGTTGAAATATGTCCAACGACTGATTGGCATTTTGATTCTGGTTTTGGGGGATGTTTTTTTGAGCATTATTAGGAGGATTTTGCTTAGGTTGAAAGGCTTGCACCTCCATCTCATTGTTATCAATTAAGTCCTGTATTTTATGTTTTAATCTTTACAAGAGTTGGTAGTGTGTCCAGGTCCTCTATGGAAGTCACAATGTAAATATGCTCTGTATCTGGGTATAGTTGGATCAGGTTCCCAGATGTTTGGCAATTGAATCAAACCTTGTTCTAATAATTGTGATAGAATGGTTGATAAAGGTTGATTTAACCTAGTAAATTCTCGAGGAGGTTTATCAGGAGGTTTCAGTATAAACTTCTTCGTTGTCTTCGTAGCATTAACATTAGCGATGTTTCTGCTATCAGTGACTCTATCACCCACAACTTGTTTATTTTTATATTGATTTTTGGATGTTTTCTCATCATCTTAAGCTGACCTCTCCTAATGAGAGCATCTTCCACTCATCTGGCTAAGTCTATAGCCTGATCGAAGGTGGTCAAGGTAGCATTTGATAACTCGTAGGATAGTTGGTCTTGTAAATTATTAATAAAGATGTCCAACATCTCCCTATAAGGTAACACAAAGTGTAATTTTCCTATCAATTGTCTCCACCTAGCTAGGAAATCAGTAAAATATTCATCTTTGTCTTGTTTTAAGTTGTACAAGTCTTTAATGGTCACGTCTTTCGATGTAGGCACTAAATTGATGCACAAAAGACTCAGCAGTTTCTTTGAAATTCCTCAAAGAATTAGTGGGTAATTGATAATACCACTCTAATGCCATTTCTCCTAAACTTTTTAGGAACATTTTTAGTAATAACAAGTCATCATGTGATATATCATGACATGCTATCCTAAACATATGAAGATGCTCTATGGGATCTTTGGTTCCTTTATATATGGGCAAGACAGACATAGGAAAATGTTTAGGATATGGTTGTGCTACAACTATAGGATCTAAATCTGACTACACATCTCTCGATAATTATATGAGGGACGGTAGGGATCTATCTGGTCCATGCGGGACACTAACTGTTTCACCATAGTTTCAAGATTGCTAGTTTGTCCACCATATTGGTTCGGTGGGACATAGGCATGGGATTTATGAGTGTATGACGGTGTGACATAAGGATTAGACGCTATATTGCTATTATGCAAAGTGTTGGTAGGAAGAGCATTATGAAGAGGATTTGTAGTAGTATTATGTTGTATCCCAGATTGTTGGTAATTGGTGTTTGGTTTTATTTTGGGTTTTTTTTATTTGAGGTATATTGCTCAATAACTTGGCAAAATAGAGCAGTAAATTATGGTTTCTTTTGTGTGGGAATAACCCTAGGCTTGCTAACAGGCACTTTAAATGGTTGGGTAACCTGTTGTTGTTGCATGTTCTGGATTATAGCTACCATATCCAAATTGGATGGTCCAACTTGATCACTCTCTTGATCAATAAAGGACAAGGGATTAGTGCGTGTGTGAAATACGTCTTCTAGAGTTGCTTGAGTGTCACTAATTCAATCCTTGTCCATATGGACTGCTCTATTAAGAACACCAATATTAGTATTAATGAACTTCCAAAATTGTTCCATGTTTTCAAAAGTAACAGCTCCTCCAGGAGACATTTTAGGGGATGAGGATCCTTCTTCTCTAACATTTTCTTCATGTTCATTTCTTATAGCAAGCTCTTCTTCTTACTGGTCTAGGGTTTCTTCTTCCTGAACTTGGTCTTCAAGAAGGATATTTGGGTTATTTAACGGTTTTCCTAACCAATATTCTTCTTCTTCAGTCTGTTTTCCATTCCTAAGTCTAGGCATTGTGCTTAAACTTAGATTTCAACAAATATATATGCTTGTGTATATATATGCGATAGGGTTGAGAGGTATATATTTTAATTATATACCTACTATAATACTTAAAAGGGAAATGTTTTAATTTTTTTTTTGTTTTTTGTTTTTATTTTTGTGTTTTATAATATTATTATAAAGATAACAAATAGCATTCTAGTTGCAAAAAGAATAACAATAGTAAAGAGAATGACTTAGTTTTCTATAAATAGTTTATGGATGATGAGGAATCTTAGACCTAGGGGCTAATTATTTTTAGACCTAGGATAAATTCATTAGGACTTAGTAAGCAGAATAATCAACGTGAGTTGTTTGTTTCCTCCGTTGAATGGTCTAGGTCTAGGTGTTTTTCTTTTCGGCATTTTAGGGCTTTCATATTTAGCCTTTCCTTGATTTTGTATGTAAATCCTTGGGCAGTTGATGATTTCCAAGATTACGATTGTATTTTTGGACTTATTTAAAGTCCTATGTTTTCAATAATACGTAGCTTCAATTATTCCATATCAGTTGGTATCAGAGCGGGTTAATTTTGGAGGTTTTGGGTCATTTCCGACCTCCATAGTGTAACTCCACTTTCTGTTCCAGTTGAAGCTCAGGGAAATTGCAGAATTTTTGCTGCCAATATTGCAGAAAAGTTGCTGTCAATTTCCATTTTTGTTGAGAAAATTTGCTGACAAATTTTGCTGCAAGAAATTGTCGTCATCGACAACCTTTGGAAGCAATAAATTTTTAGAAGGATTGATTAAAATTTAAAACGCTGCCCATTTGTCCGCGATAGCTTCTGCACTTTTCGACGCCTTGGTCGTCTAAGCTCAGTGCAGCCATGAGAAGGGTACAGACCGCGAAGATCGACGAGACTAAAAATAAAAAATAAAAATAAAAACGATTGGTTCTTGTAGCTTGATGGTCGGGAACCTGCATTTCTCGACGTCATTGGACGACCCTAGTCTCTTCGATCTGTGACCAACTGTTGCGATTCTCGCAGTCACTTCCCAATTGGCCGACAAATTCATTTTGTAATGCTACGACGAAAATCAGCGTTCCCAAACCTGTTGGACTTTGTCGCTGCCGCTGTCGCTGATAGATCTTTGCTGTTGTCGTTGTCCGATCTCTGCTAAGACTGGCTCTTGCAGATTTCTATTGGGACCTCACGAAAACTGTTGGATGAGGAGGAGGTTCCCGAAGTTGTTTGACGTTTCTCGACATCATACCTGCTGCTCCACATGAACACCTGCTGCACGGGATGTTAATCAACATTTTTTGAAGCCGCTGGACGACAACTATAGTTTTCTTTTTGGGAATTTGCAGGATTGATTGCAACCGCCTACAGGATCTAACGGCCGCTATGTGTGACAGCGAATTCGAGGCTGGGTGGACGAATACACATCGTTGTTTTCTGCATTGAGATTGATAGCGACACAGTGCAGAGGTCTTTGATGATGTTTGTTTCTTCTACACAGGACGAGGTCATCGATGACGTCGTTGTCATCTGCGTAGCAAGTCACGCGATTGGGCTGTCGCCTTGACTAAAGCTTGGTCCTCTGTGGGTTAATCCCACATTACACGCAAGCCCCCGTGCTTGCATTTTATAATAGGCATCTCGCCTATATTTTATCAATAGCATTGTCGTGTCTTCCATGTAAGTTTTGTTTGGTTGTTGACTTCGTCGCCTAGTTTTCGATGAATGATGCAGGATTTTCCATGCTGAATTTGATTGGTGCTGCCTGAATTTGTATAGTCATTGACCTTAGTAAGATTGCATTCGATAAAATCAAACCAACATTTTTGCTATTAAAAAAAAAATAGGTTACCTTTTTGTCTTTACCAGCAGGTCAAATTTGACTTTTTATACATTGTGCAAATTTTCTTTTTGCCCCTTCCATGTTATAAATTTGCAATTTTTGCAAATTGAATTGGGCACATTTTATTTTGCACAATTTGTCACTTTTTGTCTTTTTGTGACAATTTTTGCTGGTGATCACTCGGGGTCAAATGGCTTCTGAATTAGCCGACAAATTGGCTCAAGTAACCCAACTTTTCAGTGTTTTGGTTGACAAGGTTACTTCTAATGAAGTGCAACAACAGTGTGAGGTTCCCCTTTACACTGGCTCGCAAGATCCAAAGGTCCTCAACAGCTGGATTTTGGACATGGACAGTTGGTTTGAGTATACCAAGATAGCAAAGGATCACCAAGTTAACTTTGCTAAGTTGAAGCTTTCTGGCATTGCCAAGGTCCTTGTCACTGATCGACAATGGACCCAAAATCCCATTGACACATGGGATGAATTGCAAAGAGTTTTGAAGAATAATTTTTATCCTTCAAACTATGCCACTGAGCTTGACATCAAGTGGCTTCATCTTCGACAAACCTCTAATATGAGTGTTCATGACTATATTTTTCAATTTAACAAGTTGCGGATTTTGAATTCTATTCAGGATAACGTGGCACAACTTGTTAACAAATTCAAAAGTGGCTTGTAGGAACCCATTTACAGGAAGATGAAATACAAGTTGATTGTTAACATTGACATGGCTTTCAATCAAGCCCTTCTTGCTAAAGAGGAAATGAGAGAGCAATCGCGTGGGACTCGCTCTTCTACATCAGGAGGAAATCAGAAGGCTTCTCCTCAACCTTCCAAGGGAGCTAAATCTTCTTCTTCTCCTTCTCCCTCTTCTTCATCTTCCCCTTCTTCTTCTTCACAAAAATCTTCTTCTTCTTCTAAATCACCTTTGATTTGTAATTATTGTAAAAAGCCGGGACATACTCAAAAGAGGTGTTTTAAGTTGCAAAATGTGAAGAAACAATCCCTAGTTGTAAAGCCTTCCAATGACGACTCACAAGAAAATCCCATTGAGGCTACAAGGGAACGTAAGCCTTATAAGGAATTGGCAGGGTTAAACAAATTGACCCTTATGAATACTTCACAAGGTGATCGCGAGAATTTGTTTGTGACTACGGTCCATCTCAGTGACACCTTTATGGTTGATTGTATAATCGATAGCGGCTCATAGAAAAATCTAATTGCGAGGTCCGTTGTTGACAAACTAAAGTTACCGATGAATCCCCATCCTCATCCTTACCCTTTGGGATGGAAGGACAATGGGATTACATCCGACATCACACACACTTGCACTTGTGAATTTTGCTTTCAGTCCTTCTTTTGTGGACTCGATTGTGTGCGATGTAACTCCAATGGATTGTTGTGGCTTGTTGCTTGGAAGACCCTATCAATACGATAGGAGGTCTATACATGATGGGTACAAAAACACATACACTTTGCACAAAGACAATAAAACTTTCATAATCAGAAGTATACAACAAACATCACATAATTTGATGTTAAGTTGTAGACAAGCACGCAAAGCTGTAAATCAAGCAAAGGAATTAGCACTCATCTTCATCAGACCAATTCAAGAAGAAAAGCAAGCACCTAAGCACACTAATAATAGGAGTTCTTCAGTCCATTCAATACTTCAATCATTTTTTGATGTTTTTCAAGAACCCACAAGTCTTCCTCATGAAAGATAGATTAATCATAGTATTGAGATTGTTCCTGCATCTTCTCTTCCTAATTCTTCAATGTATAGACAATCAATAGTGCAAATGGAAGAAATTAAGAAACAAATTCAAGCATTGTTGACTAAAGGGTTCATCAAACCTAGTACTTCCCATTGTGCTTCTCCTATCTTGCTTGTGTTGAAGAAGGATGGCACATGGAGATTATGCATTGATTTCAGGGCACTCAATAAGATTACAATCAAGAATCGTTATCCACTTCCTCACATTGATGATCTCTTGGACCAATTACAAGGTGCAAAATTCTTCTCCAAGATTGATTTCAAAAGTGGGTATCATCGAGTGAGAATTCAAGCGAGAAGACACTTGGAAAACAACATTTAAGACCAAAATGGGGCTCTTTGAATGGCTTGTCATGCCCTTTAGCCTTACAAATGCTCCCACGACATTCATGCGGGTGATGAATGAAGTATTCATATATTGTTTGGATCAATTTGTAATCATCTATTTGGATGACATTCTTATATATTCTTCTACTTGGGAGAATCATTTGGAACACTTGGAAACGGTTCTTCAAACTCTTCGAAAGAACCAATTGTATGCAAATTTTCCTAAATGTTCCTTTGGGCAAACATTCATTGCCTATCTTGGATTTGTAATTAGTGAAAAAGGTGTGCAAGTAGATCCTTCCAAAGTTGAAGTTATCTTCTCTTGGCCAACTCCTACTTCAGTAACGGAGTTAAGGAGTTTTCTAGGACTTGCCAATTTCTATCGTAAGTTCATTGGAGGATATTCTTCTATTGCTGCACCTTTACACTATTTGACGAAGATCAAAGTTTAGTTTCAATGGACAAAGGATCAACAAAAAGCCTTTGACACATTGAAACAAAAATTGAGTATTGCATCAGTTCTTGTTCTTCCTGATTTGTCTCAACCATTTGAGATAGAAACTGATGCTTTGCAAGTTGCACTTGGAGCTATGCTCATGCAGAATGGCCATCCAGTGGCCTATCATTCAGAAACATTTTCAGAGGCCAAGAAGAACTATTCTACATATGATAAAGAGTTCTATGCTTTGGTTCAAGCAATCAAGTATTGAAGGCATTATCTCTTGGGAAAAGAAACAATTGTTCATACAGATCACATGCCCCTTAAGTTTCTTCAATCTCAAAAAAAAATTGAGGAAGCTAGACACATGAAATGGGCATCGTATTTGCAACAATTCCATTTGGTAATCAAGTACAAGAAAGGATGAAACAATGCAATGGTTGATTGTTTGAGTCGTCCTCCTTCTACTCTTGTTTTGACAGTTGTCACTACATCCCATCTTGGCTTCCAAACTTGGCCTACACAGTATCCTATGGATCCATATTTTGGCAAAGTTTTCCACCAACTTTCCAATCCTTCTTCTTCAAATTTGAGAGCTCTTCAAGACTTTCATATTCAGGATGGAATGTTGTACAAATTTGACAAACTTTGTGTTCCTCATGGGAACTGGGAGTCTCTTCTGAAGGAGGCTCATTCCACACTCTATGGGGGACATTTTGGTAGGCAGAAAACTCTTCATCATCTTCAACGATTTTTCTTTTGGCCACACATGCAAAGAGATGTTCTTCACTTCTTGCAACAATGTGCAGTCTGTAATCGCTCCAAATCAGCCAATAGGACATTGGGAATGAGCATGCCTTTGCCCATTCCTTCTCATCCATGGGAAAGCATTTCCATGGATCTCTTGAGCGATTTTCCAATGACAGTATGCAAGCATGATTGTGTCTTTGTTGTGGTGGACAGATTCAACAAAATGGCCAAATTCATTCCTTGTCGCAAGACAAGTACTGCATAGGATCTTGCCCAACTCTTCTTTGAGGTGGTATGGCTCTCTTTTGGTCTTCCTACCAACATTGTCTCTGATCATGAATCATGCTTTGTGGGTCACTTTTAGTGATCTCTTTGGAATATTTTGGGAGTTTCTCTTAACTTCTCTACTGCTTATCATCCTCAATCCAATGGGCAGACAGAGGTAGTTAATCGTACTCTCGTGCAGAGTTTGAGGATTTACCATCATTCCACTCCAACCAAGTGGTACTTAAGCCTCACTCACATTGAGCATGCCTACAACAGGGCTGTCCACAGTTCTACCAAGCACTCTCCATTTGAAGTGTATTTTGGTTTTCAGCCACTTTCTCCTTATGAGTTACCTTTGTCTTTGTCTTCTTCAGCCACAATGCACATTCAGAAGGAACAAGACAAGGCCAACTCTTTTGTGCAGCATTTGCAGAGTCTTCAAGCCAAAGTGGTTCAAATTCTTCAGAAGACTTAGCAAAAGCAAAAACAACAGATGGACAAGCACCGCACTCCTCATTCCTTTCAGGTTGGTGACAAAGTATGGTTTCATCTTGACAAACGATGATTTGCAGATAAGGCACATAGCAAAATCAAGCCTCTTCGTTATGGGCCTTATACTATTCTTCAAAAAATCTCTGAGAATGCCTTTCGCTTGGACCTTCCAGCTCATCTTGGCATTCACGATGTCATCAATGTTAATCTTCTCAAACCATACTATGATTCCACACTGGAAACAATTCCAGCCATCATACATCCAGTTGATGTGGTTCCTGATGCTCAGCTTTCGCTTGACGCCGATACAGTATTTGATACGAAGACCCGACAAACATGCCAGGGTGCTTCTACTTCATATCTTGTGGCTCGACGAGGCCAATTTCCACATCAAGCTCACTGGATTTCTGCTCACATTTTGTCCCGAGATTTTCCCTCTTTGTTAAAAGCATTGGAGTCTAATGCTTCTTTTGTTGGGACGAATGATGAGGAATCTTAGACCTAGGGGCTAATTATTTTTAGACCTAGGATAAATTCATTAGGACTTAGTAAGCAGAATAATCAATGTGAGTTGTTTGTTTCCTCCGTTGAATGGTCTAGGTCTAGGTGTTTTTCTTTTCGGCATTTTAGGGCTTTCATCTTTAGCCTTTCCTTGATTTTGTACGTAAATCCTTGGGCAGTTGATTATTTCCAGGATTACGATTGTATTTTTGGAATTATTTAAAGTCCTATGTTTTCAATAATATGTAGCTTCAATTAATTCCATATCAATGGATGTCATTAATAGGATCAAGTTCATTAGGAGTCATGAAATGCTCCTCTTCTAATTGGAAATGGTTTTTCAAGAATTTTACAAATTGTGCTATAGTAATATGATCTGTTTCGGACTCTAACCTGTAGAAATATAGTTCATGGCAATACTCTCGATATAACACAGCTCTAGGAACTCTATTCCATCTCTTTCTATCCGTAATAACGACTTCTTGATCCTTTATACGAGATAGAAACTTATGTACTACAACTGCGTTCTCAAGGTATTCCTCAAAGGTGTACAATTTTGAAGACACAAGTGCTCTTTTATCTGCTAACCATATATGACAAGCTCTCTGAATTTCATGGTACAAAGTCACCTGATCGGGATCCAAGATTCTGTCTAGGACAAACCTCTTAATTTGCCTAAGTTCTCCATATCTGGATTCAATAATACCCAATCTCCTATCAAGTTCGTCCCACAAAGGTTGGACCCTATTTGTTTGAGGTACTCTAAGTACAGAAGTAATCTCTATGGATATTAATTGATTTTCAACATTTATGGTGACAACTCATCTTTTATTATAATCTACCATCTAAATATGACATGTGACTTTAATTGTTTGTCCAATGATTCTAGATGTTACTTAATAATATTTTTTTTTTTTTTGGATTGGTTTTCAAAAGACTTTTCGTTTCACATTAGGTTCACCAAAATGTACTGCTCCAAATTTTTTGCACCCTTACCTTTAGGCTATAGGATCCGTGCTCAGAAGGGGGATGCGAGAAGGATGGGACAATACCTCGTACTGAGAGGCCCTTTGAAGGTTGCACCTCTCGGGGGAGGGGTATTAGGGTGAATTTTCGACGGATGGTGGGGTTCACCAGGAAACTTTGAGTGGCAGTTTCCATGCCTAGGTTGAGAATGGGTTTGATGTGTTCATTTTATACTTAATCATTCATATTCCTAGGTTGGCCAAAATGAATCTACGCTATTCTATATGAAGATGCCGATTCATATGAATACAAAAAGCATGAATGAATTCTAAATACCAAAGATATGTTAAATGAAAAGAATGCACCTGATTTTGGATGTCTGATGAAGATTCTGAAGCTTGTAGGAGTCTAGATCGTATCGAATATGACAGGATCATCTGCAATTATATAGAATCATCCTAGATCATAGGCGATCGTCTGTGATCAGACAATATCATCATTGATCTGACGAATTCGTCAGATTGCAATCACAGAAACAGACACCAAAAACCAAAAATGCTACTACAAGAATAATGCAAAATGATAGAAATGACAGTATAAATGCCTAACTGATAAATCTGGATAGCAAATTAAAGGAAATGCATTGTTTTAATAACTTATTTTAACTTTATCATGCATTTATGTTAAAATGAGGTGAACTCTAGGATGTAGAATGAAAATAATCAAGCTAATGCATAATAAAATAAAGAAGGAAGATGAGAAATGCAAACTCAGGGCTCTGATTGCCCCCAATCTGAACTGTAGTCGAGATCGCCTCCAATCGTACGAGATCATTGCCAATCTAGGATAGGATCGTCCGAAATCGTCTGGAATCGCCTGCGACGATCCGAGCTTCCTCCAGCTGAAGCATAGTGAAAACCTGTAATGAAAACTTAAAACTACGAGTGCAAAGCTAAATGGTAGGGAAAATAAACTAGGGAAAGAGTTAGGAGGAGAGTCAGGCAGGGGATCCAGGGAGTCAGGGGGATAAACTGAGAAAATCCTAATTTATATAGGATTAGGGGGAGGTTAGGAGGTTAGGGATCATCCAAATCTGGGAGATCTCCAATGAAGGAATCTCCAATTGCGCAGACACGCTTCTACCCAAGTTGGAGAGGCTGTTAAAATAGAAGCTAATTATGAAAATTCAGTTTTGGGATGAAATCGTCTGGACGTTATGTTCTAGACGAATTCGTTCAATCTGGGATGATTTTGTTTGATCGGCGACGATATCGTCCAACGGTCAAAACAACTCCTAAAAATGGCACGAAAAATGGGGTGAGCGGTTAACGGGTGGTTTCGGGGTTAAAATTCAAATTTTTGTCTTTTTACTAAGGGTTTAACTGCGCCAATTTTAGGGTGCTATAGTATAATTATTGCACAAGAGGCCATATATTCTCGTTGTTCCATGAAAAAACCAGGTATGCTTTTGAAATTAGATATGAACAAAGCATATGATAGGGTTTCATGGAATTTTCTACATGTTATTCTCATAAAGTTTGGCTTTGATTATAGTAGGTGTGAGTGGATTAAATGTTATAGCAAAATTTTATATTTTGATCAATGGTTATCTTGCTAGTTATTTCAAGTCATCTTGTGGACTTTGTCAAAGTGATCTACTTTCTCCTTATCTATTCATTATTCTGGCAGAAGCATTAGGGAAAGCCTTTTCAAAGGCAAAAATGGAAGGAAAAATCAAGGGTATTCAAGTTGCAAAAAATGGTAGAATCTCATCTCCAGTTTGTTGATGATATTTTTTTTTGGACCATCCCTTAGTTAAATTGGCCATGGAGTTTAAATCTATATTATCATGTTATGAGAAGGCTATTGGATAGTTGGTAAATACTACAAAATCTAGGATTTTTTCATTAATACTATCCTAGATTTACAACAAATTATTCTGAATATTTTAGGGTTTAAATTTGAAAAAATTCCATCAACCTAATTGGGTATTCCTTTTTCTGATAAAGGAAATAAAAAGGAGCTTTGGATCTATTTTTTGAATAGAATGAAAGCTTGCTTGGTAGGTTGGAAAGATAAGTTCTTAACCATGGCAGGAAATCTACAACTCATAAAGACTACAATGCAATCCATTCCTATATATATATATATATATAAAGTGAAAAACCCCTTGCAGAGCCGCCTTGGTCTGAGAGACCACGAACAGGGGGTTCTACACCGTCAAAGTCACCCGAGGGTCGCACCCGACCCTACCCGCACCAACATTATCAATTGGATTTTGGATACCCAATTCAGCTTTTTGGTAGGGTGGAGATTTGAACCTGGGACCTCCCTTGGAGGATTGCCTTCTCCTCTCCAACTCACCTACAACACCTGGGTCCATTCCTATTTATATGATGTCACTTTCAAGACTGCCAATAGGTATGCATATGGAATTGATAAAATTCAAAGAGAGTTTCTACGAAAATATTGTGAGGATAAATTTAGATTTCCTCTTTGTAAGTGGAATAAGATTTGCAAATGAAATAATATTAGAGGATCAAGCTTACAAAATTGCAAACTTATGAATTTGACATTAGGATCAAAAATTGGTTGGAGATTATTCAGATATCAAGGAAATAATTGAGCAAAATATTACTTCAAAAATATATAGGTTCTCTTGATACAATGAAATTATTTAGGAAAAGAACTTCACCCAAAGAATCACCAACATGGAACTTCATATTAGAGAGTTTGCAATTGATAAAGAAATATATTAGATGGTTAGTCAATGAGGAGAGTTATGCAAATTTTTGGTTTGATGCTTGGTTGAAGCCTTATCCTCTTATATCTAACTCAAAATGGCAACCATTGGCTCAAGCATGCCTAGCATATAAAGGTCCAAAGGTCAAAGACTATATTATTATGAGCAAAAACTCTAGATCATGGATTTATTTTAGTAACCTGGTTGAAGGAGAGGAACTCAAACAAATTGTAGATGAACTTCAAAAGATGCTTCGAGATTTTTATTTGATGAAAGGATGAGTTGATTTGTAATTTATCAAAGGATGGTGGATACTCAGTCAAGTTGGGATATGAGGATTTAGAACAATAAAAATTTCCTTCTCCCAAATATTTTTCTTGGAAGAACATTTGGTCATTAGAGGCTCTCCCTAAGGCCTCAACATTTCTTTGGTTAGCAGTTCAAAGTAAGATTCTTACAGGAGAGAGTCTACAAAGAAGAGGATATTATGGACCCTTTAGATGTGCCTTGTGTGAGAAGGATTTAGAAAGATCATACCATTCACTTCATCACTATCCATTTGCTCACACCATTTAGGGTTATTTTTTAAATATTGGATATCTCCATCAACATTGAAAGAGTTTATAGAATGTTGGATTAATTATTTTAAAGCTAAAGTATTATGAATTCTTTGGAGGATTGGCCATGCCATTATTTATTGGAATTTATGGCTTGAAATGAATAATGTTTTTTTTAAATAAATCTCAAAATAATACCTAAATGTGGAACTGTATTATTACCTCTCTTGCATAATATCTACAAATATGGCGCTAATCATAAGAAGTATCAATTGTAAAAAAATGGATGCTAATAACTTGGCTTATAAACTTGAACATACATGGAAGAGTTGTCTACGACAATGTGATTTAAAATAAAGGATCTACTTCAATCTATGGTAAAATAGAAATATCCAAAAATTGGGCTTATCAAAATTAATTTTAATGGAGCTTCTAAAGGAAATCTAGGAAAATTTGGAGGAGGTGTTATCATATGAAAATTCAACTAACAACTATGCAAAGGCTAGGGCACTTATTATAAGGATTAAAATTATAGTAGAAAAATGATGGAAATATATTTTAATTGAGGAATACAAATTATCATCAATGCTATTAACAAAAATAGATGTGGAGACTAGATAGAAAATAATATTATTGTTGATGTTCATCATCTATTACTAGAGGTAATCTCCTGGAAATTAGCGAATTGTGGTGTTGATATTCATCCTAATGAAATTCAGATTTTAGAAGGCAATTGTCCAAGTGAGATTTTATGTCTTAATCAAAATGATGTCAAGGAATTGCTTGTGTTAGAGTTAGAATATATTACATCATTTGGGTCATGTAAATGTACCATCTTTGGTACATAGTTAGAGTATAAGATTACTTTAGGGGGAAGTTAGCTAGCTACTTCAAGCAATGTAATAAATGCACAAGTGTCAATGTGCAAGTTGTAATGTGCAAGATGTCCCCTTGTACAGCTAGGTAGAGTTTTGTCCAAGGAATCTATCTTCCTATATAAAGGGTCTCATAGTGATAGCTCATATCAAGATCATATCTAGCATATCAAGTTCATTATAGTAGAGTGTAGTAGATAGTGGTAGAACTCCTGAATGGAGTACAATGTAGTCCTTTAGCTTATAGTAATGGAGTGACCATTACCCCTATACTGCATTGTATTTTTACCATTTTCTATTTATAGTATATTTTAGTCCAAAATTATTTTCTTTCATATTTTTAATATTTTATTAGGACCTATGATATATCTCTCTCACTGCATATATCCTCAAAAGCTAACAATGGTATCAAAGCCATGGTGAATCAAGATAGGATTAGGGAGAGTCACCATTGCTACTATTGGTCTGCATCTTTGCAAACTAGATTTGTCATTGTGCATCGTTGCATGCAAATGTTACCACTAGGAATAAATTGATAGAAAGAGCCACAATAGTCAATAGGATTAGGGAGAGTCATAAGAAATATTGAAAGGACTGAAATAAATATCAGTTACAAAAATTTTGAGATTACATTTAGCTAGAGTCTTTCCATAAAGTTGTAAAAAAACTCGTGAAGACCATGACTCAGCATTGATACCACTAGGATGACAAATAAACTAGTGAATATTATTATCTCCATAATTATAAATTCTTTCGTTCTAGTCTCTAACAACTTGTTGCAGGAAAAGGAGATTTAGAAAAAGGTTGGGAAGCTTCCTACAAGAGAGCTAGGAATAATATCTTCTTAGAATCATTCCAACACTTGTAGGAACAAGGAGAAGATTGAAGATTTCAAAGACCTCAAAAAAAGGTCTCATTACAAGAGCTGCAATCCTAAATATTATAGAAGTGAATAAAATACCACAGTAGCCTTATAGCAGACTTAAGGAAGAAGAGACTCCAAAAGTTAAGTCAAGGAGGAGATAGGAGCTTAGTGATCTCCATAGAAAATTGAAGACCTACATATTACAGAATAAAAGGCCATAGAAGCCTTGTACCAAAATAAAAGGCCATAAAAGCCTTGATCCATAAGAAAGGGCCATAGAAGCCTTAATTTTGAAGAAGACTTCAAAGAAGAGTTCTTGATTTAGAATAAGAGTTTTTGATTCATAAGAAGACTCTAGAGAAGAATCTATGAAACAGGAGATTGGTGATCTCCTTTACTGATTAAAGACTTCTTTCAAAAGAAGATGAAGAGATCAAAAGTAGGTATCATTGGAAAAACTTCTAATCTTAGAAGAGATAGAGAGGGACTAATAGAGTCCTATTCCTGATCAAAGAAGCAACAGGTTTCAAAGATCCGAGAAGAAGATCTCATCACCAACACTTCCAAAAGTGAAAAGTTAAATAAAAGGTCTCAGTTGAAAGACCAAATAAGCTACAAGATAGAAGACCTTGGAGAGGTATCAAGGAGGAAAAGAAAAAGGTATGGAGAGCCTTGTTGAAGAGCTTGTAGAAGCATCATCAAAAGAGTTCCTAGGAGAACTCATTGGATTAATTTACTACCAAGAAGAAACTTCTAATAGTGAAGTACTTGGGACAATTATTGCCATCCGAAAACAAGCCCAAGAGAAGAAGAATTTGGGAAAGAGTGTCAAATCCCAAAGAAGAATCCAGTGAAGACCTCCAGATATTCAAAATCTTGAGAATAAGAAGATCCTATTTGAAGTTAGAATTCAACAAGAAGATTCAGACAGAAGAAGCCTACCAAATCCAAGAGAATTGGAGATTACCTCTCACAAAAAATAAGACACATTTCAGAAGCAAGAACTTTTTGAACCTACTATAGAAATTCAAAGATCACTGGAAGGATCAAACCAACAAACCCTAGGCTCAATATAGAAGGTTCGAGACCATAGTTTGGTAAATAAAGAAGTTATTTTGGATAGCCAACAAGAAGCTATGAATTCATCTACTACAAGGCAGCAACTTGGTGAATCAAAACACCAAGATCTATATCTTCTACAGAATCCATTAAAAGGTAAGCAACTTGGATGCAATTAGTTGAACTTTAAATTAGGGTTCATTATCAAATTACATTAAGCACCATATTTAGATTAAAGTTGCAAAGGATAATGGCCCATATTATAGTCTTCAAGAAAGTGCAAAAAGAAAAAATCATTTTAAAATATATTTGCACATTAAATAGGAGTTTAATATTTTTTGAAAGAAAGAAATTATCACCTACCTATTATCTATCCAGAAAGCAAGAAGACTACATCCTATAATATTGATTGTAGTGAAAAATTGTAGAATATTTATTAATGGTTCATTACAGATTACTATTGAAAAGTTGCAAAAGATTATTAAGTGCATTTAGAAAAAAATTTAAGAGTTTATTTATAGGAGCAATAAGGTGAGATTATTGTTACAATTAAAGTGCATTATCAATCCATTAGCACTATACTAGTTGATCTTTAACTAGTTACCCTCAAAAAGGTTAGTTTGTGTTTATTGATTGTTAAAGATCAAGGGCACAAAACTAGTAGATTATCAAAGTGTCTATAGACACTATTTGGTGTATCGAATCTACAATATTTCGTAGCCCTTTTGGTCGAAGATCCGACACTAGCGGTGCAGACCAGCACCAACATCAAACGATCGTCGCGACGCCCGAGAGGGGGATGATTGGATGGTCGATATTCAAAGAAGACCAGTTCCTTACAGAGTTCTTAGCTACCTGCATCGCAAATAGGGAAAGGAAAATGAAATATAAGGTCATAGCTAGAACTCACAAGGATGATATATGGCCACATCAAGACATACCCTCACCTGACCCCATCAGTAGAAACATAGGGGCACCACCTAACAGATCAGCTAATTGGGTCCTCACTCAACACTTGGGTGAAATGGGTTGAAATATAAATTCTAGAACCAACAGGCAGGTGCATGAAATCCAGGATTCATAATTAAAGTGCTCCTGCATGACCAACTTTAGTAGAAATAAACCCCCAACCCGATAATGATGCAAATTCCAGAACCACTAAGCAAAACCCATAAAATCCATATTGTAAAATTAAGTGAGATCTACTTCGATAGCCAAAGCAAAAATAAGCACATTAACTCAAACACAAAATATGAAGACCAAATTAGAGATCAAACAGTGGTGTCCTTGTATTTACAAATTACAAAAGTATTACATATGAATTGTAATGGCCAAAGAGTCACCCTTTGGAATGGCTAGCATTTCGCTATTTATAAAAAAATTACAATAAATTCAAAATACAAGCATTAATGGTGTTAGGTGGGAAGATAGCATTGAAGTAGATAGGCACTAAGCTAATTTCCTACTCCTCGGGATAGCGATGATCTTTTGGAAGGGGGGTAGGTGCTTATGTGTCAATCTGAGCCCATGATTCTTCTGTGATTTTTGTCTAGATCATTAATTTTGATCTACTTTACCTCTTTAATAAGTTGACGGTCCTCTAGTTATGTGGTGAATGATTGGAATTAATTACCTTAGGAGTAGCATGTTTTAAATCAATACCTCTACACACGAACAACTGGTATTGGCATTAATACTTTTTCCTTTTGAACTTTCATATGATGGTGGGAGTCAAGATGCTAGGTGGTTGCTTTACCAAACAACCTTTCACCCATGGAGGTATTATGGAGGATGGACTTTTTATCAAAGTTTCACCCTATTGACGTCCCAAAGTTCTGCCCAATAATGGGTGAGGGTTTTCATATTCCTCTTGGGTGAGGATTTACGATACTTTCACCCTTGGTGGCCAGTCAAATCTTTTGCCCAGTCGATGAGCAGGGTTTTAGAATACCTCTGCCCAAATACAAAGCTAAGACACTTGCACATTGTAATTTATAACCCTCCCCCTTCAACAACCTTTCGTTCACTTGTTGATTGTTGACGCCCATCGCTACTGCCACTTCTATCTTTTGCTCAACTATTTATACCTCAAAATTTGGCTCACTCTGAGGCGCATCATCCT